>CM060668.1:13920945-15333445 GCA_030686955.1 Odontamblyopus rebecca
GTTACACAGTGCACATTTAAGGCCTACTTTAACGTTATGTTAAACCCTGAATTGTATTTATTTGTATTTTGTTTTTGTTTATTTTTATGACTTATTTATTTATTTTTGCTTTGTACAAACTATATCTAATACTTGCATACATTTCAACTTGGCTTCTAATGAAACTGTCAAATACACACACACTGAGTCGGCCCCATCCCTGGACCACTTGCGGTTCTTTCATGCACGAGGTCCATGCCAATAAGTGAACAAATGGCTAAATGTTGTGGCGCATGTTGTCATAGTGAGTGCTTCATTTACAAGACTCTTTTCTGTCTGGGCCCAAGTCTGCGAGGAGAGCTCTTTCATTGCCTGGTGCTGCAGCTAGGGAGGCAAAGGTCCCACTTTTCCCATATTCAAATCAAATCTTTCCCGAAACACATCTGAACGCTGCTCAATTTAGTGGTTTTGCTGTCAGTGTCGATTGCAGTTACGATTACTATTTGTGTGTTATGTTTTTTGTCAGTGGAAAAGTTTCAGACAAGTCCATTTATAAGGTGTTGCAAGCTGCATACGTGCTAAGAATGGATTTACGGAGAGTATTGTGTCAGCCAGGGCATCCAGCGTAAAAATTTACATAGTAAATTCTCCAGAAAATGCAATAATTTGGTGAGGTTTGATTGGCCAGTACATAAGATGCTTCCTGGGCATCTGGGCTTAAATGGCCCTTATTACTCTATTTTCTGATCTATGTTATAATATTGTTTCCTCATCAAAAACCTGTATCCGTAGTAAATCAGCAGGACTTTTGTTTCATTCCCAAACTTTGAACACACAAATCCTGCATATTTAGGCTGAGTCCTTCTCGCAAACAGAAACACAAGTTTGTGACATTTGATTGGTCAACAAACTAAATAACTGTTAGCTGACTGGTTTATTTTACTTGTGTGTGGTGTGGTCTTACAGCTCTGATTATTCCCAGACTTAAAGGTACAGTGTGTAACTTATTTTTTGAAGATTTGCATTCATGGTGATGTTATTTTTGCTTGGAATGCTCCACAATATGGCCTAAACATATATATTGCATTTATTCAATAGAGGTGTTTTTATTGCTGAACAATTTCTGAAAAAATAGTCATTCTTACTTTAAGCAAACTTGCCTCTCAACAGATCTGCCCTGTTGCAGTTACATGTCTTATTGTGGAACATTTTCAGCAGAGCAATAGCATCTCCATGGAGACAAGCATGTAGCAAATGCTTCACCAGAAAAAGTTACACGGAACGTCTTTAAAGAAGCATTGTGTAACTTTGCTGGAAGAGGATCCGTCAAATGCTTTTCTCCATGGAGATGTTACTGCTTAGGCTGGAATGTTTCACAGTATGGTATTAAACCTTTCTATCTTCATGGAGACCAAACCAGACCAAGATCCATGTCAGATCTGTGAAGAGGAGACCCCGCGCACAGTCAGTGCCTGCTTTTCAATGTATTTTTGAGTTATAAAATCACCTGTAACTGAATATGCGGTAGAGCTGTTTAATGTCATATAATGTGATTATGTGGGACATTCCAGGCAGAGCAATGGCATATCCATAGAAACAAGCAGGCGACAGACCCCCAACCAAAAAGTTACATGGTGCAGATTTCAAATAACAGCAAACAAAAACAACACTGAAATGACTAAGCTTTTACAAAAATGTTCCTAACCTGACTATCCCATATTGGAATTTGCCCACCAGGGAGCAGCCTCTTGCCGAAGTTCCATACACATCCATAAAAGTGCCAGAGTTCTGTCACTTACTTGAGTCTGCAGACACTTGAGTAGAAAAGGGCTTGTGCTGAAAGGTAACATGAGAAACAAGTGTGTCCGATTCACTTGTACAGAGCTTAACATGGGCTCTGTGACACTGATGAGGTGCATAAAACCCCCTTTACTACTGCACCAGGTGAGGCTGTAAAAATGTAGGGCACAGGAATTTGGACTGGTCTTTTAATAGGTGAACAAAGTATGAGAGTGTAATTTAGTATTAATGGTGGAAAGACATGTATTCACAGCCACACAAAGCATTATTTGAGGTGTTAGTCAATAGTCAAATACTAAACTATATTATGGTGTGTTATACTACGACACTATGCTATACTGTACTATACAATTATACTATATAACAGTGTTTCTCAAAATGTGGTAGTGGTACATGTAGTCCTTCAGCTGGTACTTGGGCAGCTCTTCAGTTTGTAGGGAGCGGGGGGTTTGCCAGAAATACCTTGAAAAAGCATAAATGTTTTTAAAGGATATTGAATTACAGTACAGTACACAACTACTACTGCATGCTACTAAATTCAGACAGAAACAGGATCTGAAGCTGGCACTACTACTCTGAATTTTCACATTTCAACTGACAATCTCTTTTAATGCAATTATGGACTTGAATTTGACCGTAGTGTAAATAGCTTAAAAAAAGATGATCAAAAATTGTATACAAAAATATACACAAATGTTAAACTTTTTAGACAAGCCTTCATCACAAAATAGACCATTAAACTATTACATTTACATCAAGAACAAATATTATCGCTAATATTGTAGGTACTTCTGCACTACCAGTGTTTGGAAACACCACCTCATTCAACTCATGTTTACTTTCTCCGTTTTATATAGATAAGGAAGCAATTAAATATATGAAGCAAGATATCTGGAAGAAAAAATAACAACTACTTTTTATTCAAAGTAGCCACCCTTTGCTTTGTTGGCAGCCCTACAAACCCTTGGCCTTCTCTCATGATGAAGTCCCCTGAAATTGTTTTGTCAGTGTCGAGAAGACTCCAAAACAGTGATAAAAGCAAAGAGTGGCTATTACAAAAATAACTACAATCTGTGTTTTAAGTGATTTCGAGTTTATTTCGTATGCACTACTTTCCATATGCGTCCATTTATACTTGCGATGCATTCAGTGAGAATATACGATGTAAATAATCATGGAAATAGAGAAAGATAAATGCAAAAGTGTGCCCAAACATTTGACTGGTAGTATCTCCTATCCCTTTGTCTGTGCAGTGTCCAGGGCAGAAGAATGCAGTCTCCCACATGTGTGAGTGTTTTGCAGGCTGTACCCATCCCGTTAAGTAGTACTGCTGATGATAATTGTGGCCTGCGTGTGATGGCTCCCTTGTTAAAGACACTGCCCGTAGAGTAGAGAGTGCTTCTCAGGGCTGTAATTGTAGCTTGTTAGACTAATGCCAATCAGGAGCTTTGGCCCATGCAACGTGTGACCAATGGGCTGGAACAGTAGAAACAACAGAAAGTCTCAGTGGTTGAACAGTGCAACTCTGAGGGTCCAACTTCATTTTACATTGCACATTATAAATGAGACCTACATTATTAGTATGATTATAATTATTTTTGCTCTTTGGGTTAATACATGGTGTAATATAAAAAGTATAAGTAAGTATTACAATTTATAGAATTTGAGTAGTAGTAGTAGCAGTTATAGTAGTAATAATAGTAGTAGTAGCAGCAGTAGTAGTAGTAGTAATAGTAGTAGTATTAGTAGTACCAGTAGTAGCGGTGGCGGTAGTAGTAGTAGTAGTAGTAGTAGTAGTAGTAGTAGTAGTACTAGCAGTATTAGTATTAGTAGTAGTAGTAGCAGTAGTAGTAGTAGTAGTAGTAGTAGTAGTAGTAGTAGTAGTAGTAGTTGTTGTTGTTGTTGTTGTTGTTGTAGCAGTAGCAGTAGAAATAGTAGCAGTAGTAGTAGCAGCAGTAGTAGTACCAGTAGTAGCAGTAGTAGTAGTAGTAGTAGTAGTAGTAGCTGTAGTAGTAGCAGTAGTAGTAGTAGTAGTAGTAGTAGCAGTAGTCAGTAGTAGCAGTAGTAGTAGTAGTAGTAGCAGTAGTAGTAGCAGTAGTAGTAGCAGTAGTAGTAGCAGTAGTAGTAGTAGTAGTAGTAGTAGTAGTAGTAGTAGTAGTAGTAGTAGTAGCAGTAGTTGTAGTAGTTGTAGTTACACAAATGACAAGCTTAACACCAAAAGCTCCAAACCATCCCAATTCTTAATGGCTCTTACACATTTTTCTAATTTTGAAAGTCCATGCACGTTTGGCAAGACCATCCAAACATATGGGCAAGAAAGTGTTTACCAATTCCGTCTGTTGTGGTCTTATAACTATTAGGTTGTGGTGTAAACAATTTGGCGAAAACCAAAACCATTCTAACCCTAATGCCGCCATATGCTTCCACTGCAACAGGTGTTCTCAAAATGGCACGACTGCCACTTGAATATTCCTCAAGTGAAATCTCTTTTTTGTCTCACTGTGACTGCCAAAGCAAATGGTATGCATTTCTCTCAACTTCGTCATATTGCGGTCAAGTAATCCATCCTTTGAACAACCAAATTATACAGTATCTTACCCCAGAGTTGGACGAAACATTTGCATTCTGCACGGCCATATTTCACGTTTTAAAACTTGGTACCTCGCCACGCAGTCGTAACTGTGCAGGCTTGGGAGCTGCTTGGATGTGGGCCTTTATCCTTTTGCGGGGGCTGCACATAAGAAGCGAAGAGCACGTGGTAGTAGTACTAGTGTGTAATTTAGGATTTCTGGTGCGCTAAATGGCACTCTTGCTCAATAGCCGTCAATATGGCCGCTTGTAAAATGTGTGCGAGATGAGAGGGAGGCTGGCTGGCTTGTTAGGTGCTGGGGAATGTGGGAGGCAGGTGGTGGTGGAGGGCCAGGCAGGGTCCATCTGGGTCTGATCACAGAACAGTAGTGGTGGCTTATGGGCTTTGGGTGCTCTGGTCCGGCTCTGGTCCTTAGTGGTTCTTGGTTAATGTAGCAGATGGGATTATGGGCGCGAGGGGGTTTGTTTTAACTCTTTGATCCGTTTGTGGATGACTTAACAAGGGTAAATCAGTAACGTAATGACCAATTTGGAATGTGAGATAATGGAAGCTAATGCCCATGTTGAACTTTTTGAGTGCTTTGTGTAAGTTTTCTGGTGAACGGTCTGTCAAATGCTTTTCTCCATGGAGATGTTATTGCTTAATCAGTGTTTCACAGTGTGGCTTTAAACATTTCTGTCGTCATCTGGTCAGATCTGTGGAGAGGCAACCCCACTCAAAGTCCGAATGCTTATTTTTTTGGTAATTTTTGAGCTATAAAACCACCTGTTATTGAATACATGTAAGGTAGAGCTGTTTAATGTCATAATATGGAACATTACAGGCAGAGCAATGACATATCCATAGAAACATGCAGGTGGCAGACCATCCATCCATTCATCCAGAAGATATTAGTCTGCTGCGATCTTCATCTAATTAGAAAGTCACATGACCATCAAGAAGTGTGCTATTATCATGCTAGTTGTCATTAGCTTTATTCCCTGAAAGTCCCTTAAAGTTGTGGAAAGGGCTCATGAACTCATCATGGAGAATAATTAAGATGCTCAGAATGCATTAGCTAAATGAGCAATACATTTGACAAACCATTCCAAGTGAACTAGTGCTGTTTTTCTTTTTCTAAGACAGTAAAAATCACATACAGCACCTTTGTTGACACAAGTTAGACGCAATAAGAGTATGAGTTTGCCAAAAGGTTTGAACTGACTTCTCTCCAGTAGACAGACAAATGATTAACTCACTGCATCACTCCATCTGAAACATTGACAAACAATGTCTCATTTTGTTCATGAAAGGTCTTTGGGTGATAGGTTCACCAATGAATCACCAACGTTTGTTTGATTATGAATATCAGTATCTACTATCCATCAACTCTAGCAACCAGACATGAGCAGCTTAATCAAGTCTGTTTTTTAGTTCAAAGTGCATAGGACATATTTTTATCATTCTTTAATTTGTACTTATTTAAGTGGGATAATACTTGTAAATTTAAATTATAGTTTTACACCCACCGGGAAGCAGTTTGTGAAGAAAAGTTGGAAAATATGTTGAAAATTACAGGAGGTAGAGTTCTAAAAACATTGATGACAAAGGGGAGACTTCTATCTAAAGTTTTGTCACAAGTTGCATACAAGAAACAACTTTTTGAATACTTTAAACATGATTTAAACAAAATAAAGGTGTTTTCTTATATTTGTACTTGTCAGATGATCATTTCTGTGTACATTAGAGGAGTTTTGCTTGGTATCAGTTCTGAATTTCCCTAGTGTGTTGTCACTATTTCTAACCAGGAACTATAATTTTAAATCTACAAAAAATTGACAAGTGTGTTTAAGCAAAAATAAAAGTAAATATAATGATCTTAAAGGTGCATTGTGTAACTTTTCTGGTAGAGGGTCGGTCAAATGCTTTTCTCCATGCAGTATAACATTAAACCTTTCTATCATCATGGAGACCAAACCAGTTACAGGTCAGATCTGTGGAAAAGCAACCCCGTTCACAGTCAGAATGACTTTTTTGTAGATGTTTCTGAGATATAAACCACCAGTAATTTAATAAATGTAGGATAGATCGGTTTATTGTAACATTCATGGAACATTAGGAGCAGAGACATATCCATAGAAGCAAGAAGATGACAGACGCCCAACAGAAAAGTTATGTAAAATGAGTGGTCAAACCTATAGACACTTTAATGATCTACGATGGTGCAGTGGTCAAGACTCTAGCCTTACAACGAAAAGATCCTTGGCTTGTCTGTAGAGTTTGGTCTTCTACTTGTGTCTGTGTAGATCATTTTTGGAGTACTTTGGTTTACTTTCAAGGCCCCAAGACTAACCCTCCATCTTGTTAATTTTTAGAAGATTTTTGTTTCAGTTTGAACAGCAAAACTTAGCTGCGAGCGAACCCGCATACTCCACACTGATCGCCTTACCTTGCCCGACTTGAATCCATGAATTGCTTATCTATCCACCCATGCGCACTACCTTTCTATTGTACGATGTCTCTGCACTTTTGAACCTTAACCTCAATTGAACTCTCATTGTGTCAACTGTGTTTGCATTACTCACCTTTAAGAGATTTGCATACTTCTACATGTAATGCCCATAAGCCCCAACAAGCTCAACGGTAAAGCTTTTGTAGTCTTTCTTCCAATATCGCGCTGTCTTGTTTTGAGGAACTTGAAATGAATCCTCTCTCCTCTTTGACTTCGTCTAACTTCAAATATTTACTGATGGTGTAGTCTTGTGGACAGAGGTGGGTACTTAGTAGTTAGATTTACCCGAGTTGTTTTACTTCTCAGAGTATTTTTCTTGCAGCATAATTGTATTCCTACTTGAGTCATATGTTTATTGAAGTAGCACTAAAGTTTTGGCTACTCTTCCCACTGTGAGTAAGTCTACAAGTGACAAAAGCTTTATGCAGACAATATAATATGATTTAAACATGTGTGTTTCTTGAGCGCTCCTTCAGATGTGATTTAGATTTAGTCTCATTTTTGCGTCCAGATTTTGTGCATTATATAATGTTTTGTACTTCACATTAGATTCACAGTTACATCCAGACCGTCTTTAAGCTCCTTTTACTTGTGTAGTAGTTTTCCCAAATGCTTTCTTACTCTTACTTAATATTTACTTGGACCACTATGTTGGTCTTCTTGAGTAATATTATTTGAAAGTAACGTTACCCTTACTTGAGTAAATGTTTAGTCTACTCTACCGCATCAGCTTGTGGATCTGGAGAGGAGCTCTGCAGTGTGCTTTGGCCCCGTGAGGAGGCACACAGTTGGGCCGCCCCAGCTCTGCCCGGAGGCCCTGTGCTCCAGAGCCGGGCTGCTTAATTGAGATCTCAACGTGACACTGAGCGCTTGTAAATTACAATGTGCGAGCCAGACGAGCCAGGGGCCTTCATCTCCTCCGCAGTCTGCACAGCCCGGGAACATGTGCTGATGTGTGGGGTTACATGGGCCTCTGCTGCTGCTCTGGACATAGCTGCACTTAGGGGTTACACCATTTTGGAAAATAAGTGTTGGGATTGTGATTAGGTTTGGGATTTATGTGTAAAATGGAGGAACCCACTCAGAGTTCACACTGTAAACAACTCTAGGAAAATGGAGATTTGAGAGACGACTGAACAATACCATGAACTTTAGAGCATATTTCAAGACCTCTAAACTATAGGTGTAAGATTTTTTGAGAAAAAGATCATAATTGTGACAACACAAATTGCAATTTCTGTTTAGTCGCAATGTGTTGTGCAGCTCTAGATATAATCAAGTTTCTCTGTTGGCCAGTGATTTGGCTTAAGGTTTTTACATGTTCATACTTCTATCAAGATCTGATGAAGTTCATATTGATAAGGAATGTTCTGCGTCATCTCTTGTGGCTGGATAATGTCTCCTCAACAACACTGCTTTTTTGTTTATTTTTCTTAGTTTTAAGTTTGTTTGAGTCAGCTTTGATCATAAATTGATCTTATATATACTGTGCAATGCTTGCCAACTTGCTCAGGACTACTATAGTAATGGCTTTGGCACCCAAACCAAAAAAAAAAAAAAAAAGGATTCCACACTCATATGGCCGATGGTCCTTGCTTTTGGACGACACCAAGCAAGAAAAAAGAAAACTCTTCACGATTTGATGAAGGCTTTTTGCTGAAACATTACGAAAAAAAAAGAAAAAGTTTTGGACATTGATCATCTGAGTGTACAATTTTTTTTTTTTTTAATTTTTTTTTTTAAGTTTATGCTTTTTTGCATTTGCACCGCTATAAAGACCCTGGTGTGCATTTTTTGTTTGAATTTGCACATACCTAAATTTACTAACATAACACAACAGTGATAAAAGTTGATTTATTTAGGTCGATTTTTTAAAACAGATTTTTAAAGTAAATCTTACAACTGATACCAACAAGATCAACTTCTATTTTATATTGTTTCCCCCTCCACACCCACTGTAAACCCGAACATTCAAAGTAATTAAGTAGATTAAGTTGTATATACTCAATCTTTTAGAAATAATCTTACTAACTTAATATTTGGGTTGGGGTAAAGTTAATTTGGGGTTGAGCACTTTTAATTCAGCTGTTTTCAAAAGGTACAAGTAGTGAGCCATCCAGCCTGTTCTGCAAGACTGTAACTTTTAAGTTCATCAACTTAAAATAATTGAGGTAATTGATTGCCTCAATTTTTTGGAGTTCTGGCAACTTCTTCATGTTTACAGTGCACCTGTGCAGAAATATCCACATCTGCTCCAGAAAGCCTCGACCCTCTTCATTCCTTCAAGCTTGGTTAGCACAAAAACTACAGCACCAAATAAATAAACTTGTTGCTTCTCATGCTAAGCCACTTTTCTATCCCCCTTCTCTCCGGATCACTAACTTGTCCCAAATGACTGATATCTCTAAACACAACTTCACGGCCGCCCCATCTCAAAGCCCATTTTGTTTTGTCCACACACAAACACTCCTGCCCCCACACAGCCAGCTCCACACGCACACGCACACACCAGCACATGTATACCTCGCCGTCCGTCAAGTAGCACCACTGTTTATATTTAGGCCGTGTAATGAGCGTGATGTCATTTCTCCGCGCCGATGCGAATCTGGCAATCTGGATCCTGTCAGTCACTTTGTGCCCGCAGGCTGGAGGGAAGGGGAGGGGCGGCGTCGGGGTTTTGATGAGCTTTTCTTAACAAAGATCCAACATATGAGACGCACATGCTGGTGTTTTTCTAAGGGAATGGGCTTCATCATTCGCACTTCATCAGCGTGGCACAGCGCGTTAGCCGCTAGCAGGTCTCCGTGGCGCACTCTCTCACACTTGAATAAAGCACGCGCTGTCATTCATTTGAACAGCTGCTAAAGGCTAACGCTAATTTGGAAAGGTGGGATTTTTGTTTATGTTCTGTTGTGCTTTTTTTCCCCATGCACTCGTATGCGGGGAGACAGTGACGCAGGGGTAATTGACACAAATCACACAGATCAAGTACTGTGCAAAAGTGCAGAAAATGTACAGGGAATATATTTTGGCAAGGAATACAATTATTACATTATTGGACAAATTGGATGCCAAAAACAGTTTTTTTTATTATTATTTTTAAAAAATGGAGTGGAGATAAGTGGAGTAACTAGACAATGAGATACAGATACATTAAGTTATGTTAAAGACAAAATCATTAAAAGTGGGATTCATGCTCTTTCTTACTTTCTTTTTTATTATACATTGTTAAGCTTTATTTGGTTTAGAGAAGATTTGTTTTATATATGATTTTTTTAAGCCAAAGGAATTCAAAGGGCCACTGCTGTAGGACAGTAGGGGTTGAATTCATGAATAGTAAAGTTACAATTTTGCACACTTATACTGAGCTCCACTGCATAATTACTTACTAACACAAAAGCATTTATTTATTTGTTTATTTGAATGATTTTAATGCACTGAAAAACATGAAAGACATGTGACCTAAATGTGAGGCTTGCATTTCCACAAACCTGACTCTTACTTGGCCTGGAGGAGGGGCTCCCAGTCTCTATCTGTATTTCTTTGGCACAAGAAATTCCACTGTATTCCACCGTATGGCACAAAACGTTTATTGGTGTTTTTTGTCTTTCCATCGATTCATGCAGGAGAAAGTTAACAGGAATGTAACAATATCCACATCCCGTGATACTATATTTTCACCATATGCATGTCAAGGTACGATATTTATTGTGATACTCTGGTGGCTAACTGTGTTGTGAAAATACTGCTCCTACTACTACTTCTACTACTTTTTCCTTTTAAATGCTTTGAGAGTCATTTGGTTTTGTCATTAACCAAACAAGCAAGATTTAAAACATAATTTCTACATGTTTGTGCTGAAATAGAGGAAAGGATCATGGTCTATGTAGTTCCCTTGGCTTTTTTAGCTGATGCTGCACATAACAAAGAATTTAAGCAAAGAGACTTGTAATTTAATATATTGTGGCGATAAAATATCACAATATTTCTGTTATTGCTACAACCCTAAAAGTTACACAGTGTTACATTAATTACTACTGACAATTGGTAACTTTTTGAAGCTGAGACAGAGAAGATTGTCCTCAGAGAACAGTAGACCAGAGACTACAAAGTGCCCTCGTGTCTGCGTCCTTGCTGTTTGTCAAGTGCGTGTTAATGTATTAATGGTATGCAAAATAGGTGTGAGGGGGGTGTCTGTACAAACGGCTAATTAGAATAATGAGGAAGGAAAATCATGTAGGCCTGTGTCAGTATTGATTAATTCATTCATAAAAAACAAGCCGGGTGCAGCGGGCGCAGACCCACACCTCAACGCACCTTTGAAATTACAAGAAGAAAGTAGTGAACAAGTCATGGTGTATAACAAGTAAACAGTCACTGGAAAAGAGAGATTTTAAAAAGTAGCATGTGAATGGGGTTGGCAAAAAGTCAATGGTTTGGACACACTTTAGATATTCATTTGACCAACACAGAAAATACAGAAAACTGAACCTTTTCATATCTGTATTTACTATCAGGCTTTTTCCTCACTATTGAATTGCTTTATTGTGATTATAAGTTATGGCCAAATCTCCTAGTTCTGGAATACAAAATGTTTATCTTACAGTATTGGACAGAAATCCTTTATTTTTGTAGCAGTTACTGTAGTGAAATTTGTAATTTATTTTTGTGGTGTGGGTTCACACATGGTCAGAAAACAATATATTTTTAGACTGAGGAGTGTTATACAAAACACTTTCATTCTTGATATGGAGATTGTGAAATGACATATTTTCACGCTCTTTATCAGGTCCACAATCCGTAGTTAAAGACAGATAAAGGTGTGAGTGTTATGTGAAACCTTCTTGTGTCTTATTCTTGGACAAATTCCTATTTCAAACTTCCTGGTTTGTTTCCCAGACTGAACATTGTCTGTGGCCAGTATCAGTTCACTCAGGCCATTCTCATGCTTCTCCTATAACAGGCAGTTTGCTGTGTTGTCCATGCACCACTGCACATCAGAGTAAACAACACACAGTCTGAAAGATGAACAGCTCCTTCTTCTCCTTTACTTAGCTTGACCAAAAGTGCCCAACATGGAGGAGAACTAGTTTTGCATTGTAATCATGCTTTGTTTTTGTTTTTTTTGAGCATTTTATAAACTATTTGGAATGCAAAATATTTGTTTTAATTCTGTCATCATATTTTAGGAGTAAATACACTTCTTTTATCCAAAAGCACTGCCTTACATATTCAGACATGTTAAAGATATGTTCTTTTGCTATGGACCCTACTTACAGATTTGAGGATTGCACAGACAATTTTGGAAGGATACTTTACCAGAAATATTAATAATAATAATAATAATAATAATGCATCAGTTTTATATAGCGCTTTTCTGGACACTCAAAGATGCTTTACAGAGCATTATTCATTCACTCCATACCCGGTGGTGGTAAACTACTATTGTAGCTACAGCTGCCCTGGGGCAGACTGATGGAAGCGAGGCTGCCAAAATATTCCAGGGTGTGTGTGTATGTATATATATATATATATATATATATATATATATATATATATATATATATATATATATATATATATATATATATATATATATATATACATATATATGTATGTGTATATATATATATATGTCTTCTAGCAAAATTCACAAATCTGACCTGTAACCTGGTGATTTCATCTATACATCTCTATGGAGAAGTACATTTAAAGCCATACTGTGGAACATAATTTTTAAAAGCAAAAACATTTTACATTCATTTGTTCTGATAATTTATTTCATTGTATTTACTTATTTTTCAGAAAATGTTTGGGTTGTTTTCATTCCTGCCAGTTTCACTTGCTTACTGGGTGTTAGGTAAACAAACCAAACCTTAATCTGGAATCTAGTCAAATAGCAAGAACATTTGATGGAGAAGAGCAGGTGGAACTAGAAAAGTTACATAGTGCATCTTTACTTTCATTACGTTCACCTGGTGTATTCTACTGCTTACAACTGAAGGCCCAAACTACTCTTCAGATTTGTTGATTGTTTGTTTAATCTGCATTTAGATTTTAAATATTGCAATTTCACATAGACTACATTTTCTAATTTCAAGCCTATGATCAGAACTGAAGTCATTTTATCTAAATAGAGTATTATTTTTCTCCCCGAATCCTCGTGCAAACTTCTCATCAGCATGTCTGCTTCCTTTGTGCTGGAGCCGACAGCAGCAGCAGCAGCTCTGAGTGCAGACAGACGCTCCCCACTCGCTCCCTGCAGAACCCGGCCCCATCAATCATGTTAACATGTTAATTAGCAGGATTTATTTGATTCAGCAGAAATAACAGTGAGGATCCCATTACGAAGCCGGGCCTGGAGGCAAATCGCGCACTGTTCTTGTGTTTGTGTAGATGTGTGCGCATAGAATGGATGGACAGGTGGGGAGGGGTCCTATGGGAAGACCCCCTGTGTAACAAACAATCTCTTTCACAGCACTGAGAAATGGCGATAAGGCTGTAATCAATCAAAATATTGAAGGAGATCAATTGTGTTTTAAAAATTCTAACTTGATGCATGGTGATTGGTAGGGTCATTATACGGTAACGCGCAATGCTGCAATTTTCAGTATGTCAATTCGGTTAAGTGGGAAATTGAAATGCAAAGTTTGTCAAATAAGCTTGCCCAAGTATAAGTAAGGACTAAAGATTACTCTTCTGTTCACTCTAGGGTTGTCATAAGTATCGAAAAACAGATGCTAATCGATACTAAAACCAGTGGTGGATGGAGTACTCAATTTAGTTACTTAAAGTAGTAGTAGTTAGTAAAAGTACAGAGACAGGGGCAAAAAGTTACTCAAATAAAAGTTAAAGTATGACATGGAAATATCTAAGTAAGTAAAATTATTAAAGTACCTGTTTAAAAATGTACTTAAAGAGTAAAAAATAAACGTATGTTGCAGGGATTTTTTAGAATTATTAAAGTATTAAATGCAATGATTTTGAAGAATTTAGCTGATTTTAAGTGCTGATTTCTTAATTTTTTGGGCTGTTTTTTTGTTATTGGGTTTGTTCAAAGTTTGGACAGGGACTCAAATAAAAGGTGCTAAAAAGTCTAATTTCAAAGTACTTTTTACTTTTCAGTCCAGATCTAAAATATAGTGGAGTAGAAAGTGCAGATACACAAATGTAGTACTAAAAGTAAAAAGTATCGACTGTAAAATGTACTTAAGTTAAGTACAGATACCTAAAAGTTCTACTTAAGTGTTGCATTTTTACTTGTATACTTTACTTTCCATCACTGATTAAAACTAATATCGAAATCAGATACTCTTTTAGTATTGATACTTGCTCAAATAAGTCACATTCACAGGTACTGTATGGAGTACTGAGTCGATTCCTTGAGGTCAAGTTTGTAATTTTAGTATCTTCACAGTCCACTCCCACTGTGTAAATATAGTGATTAAGTTACTCCACCCTCATAGGTTTTGTGTTGCTTGAATAGTGCTGTGAATGGAGCGTGTAATACTCAGGGTTGTGGTTCGTCTATAGATTGATGTCATTTACTGTCATGTTATGGAGACAGGGGGATAAGCTCTGACAGTTATGCCTGCGTAATGTGGGATGAGAGCTACATATGTCAAACGCCATGTTAAATCCAACGTCTTTAAAGGGACTATTAAATGTGATGTGCTCCCAGACAGCACGTGTCAAATACAATCACCAGCTCACTAGGGCAAGACAAGACAGTAGAGGATTATATGGTTTTCTTCACAAGCCTGAATGGGCATCTGATGTAAAAAAGAAAAAAAAAAGAAAAAGGGAATTACTGTCTCAAGAAGGCAGAGTCAGGAAGGGCATCTGATGTATATAAAAAAAAAACTCATGACACAAACACATTGAACATTAATTTTATTGATAGTGTAGCAGTGTTTCTCAGGGTGTATGTGAAGTTAGGGCTTGGACTCAGATTGCAAAATGAAAAGGTTGAGAGCAATAAGAATAGAATATTATAGCAAATAAAGTATCCCTAGATCAATGGAAGGGCATCTGATGTACAAATTAAAACAAATGTATAGACCGATCACATATTATTGTCACCCCATATACTTATACTGCAATGAGAATGTGTAACCAATGCAAAATGTAAAATATTTGAAAATATTTCTGTTTATTAAAATCTATTCTCTGATCTGAACAAACAGATCTGCATCAGTGAGGGCGTCTGATAGAAAACGTCACATGAAAATGCAGTAAAAACATCTTTGCCATACAATTGCATCAAAAGGGAAGGCTGTGTCACTAAGGACAGACCTAAATAGATACGTGTTCTATCATAATCACGGCGTTACCTATTTACCAGAGTGCATGTTTGAATCTTAGCCATGCTTCACCCTTCTCCATATGTACTGAGACGTGTGACGCTGCACTTTTTCCACGGGTTCCGCTGCTGCCACATAAAAGCAAAGGTGAGGGCAGGAGGGGGGGCAAGAGCTGGGAATTCGATCCTCTTTGTCTTTATCTGCGCCTTGTAAAACTCCATTGCTGATAGCATTACAAGATTTCACTGGTCTATAATGTTTAAGAAAAGAAAGCTACAGGTAGAATGTGCATTTGTTTTGTTTTTTGGAATCTGTAACTGGATAAAAAACATTTGTGGATGCTGGTCTAAGTATCTTCTAATATGACATTTCACTTTTAAGATAAGATAAGATAAGATAGAGTATAGAGTTTGCATGTTCTACTTGTGTTTACAGGTTTTCTATATGGTTTCCACGTTAAAGTGCTACATTACACTATTTTCTTATCTATGTTATGCTATTTCCTCCTCAAAAACATACCCAGAGTTGTGTTTTGTTTCATTCACACACGTTTAACACACAAATTGCATATGCATAGTTCTTCTTGCACACTGAAAACTCTCTGTTCCACCTTGTGTTGTCATATGGTAATCCAAAAAGTGCTCCACTGTGTTTTTAAATTCCATTCACTTTCACTAGAGTCATTCGGATGATTTCAGCCCTGGAATTGCACATCTCCCCTGAAATAAAGGTAAAACATGGCTGTTATCTTGACAACTGTCACTTGATCACAAGGTGGAACAGATCGTTTTGAGCTTTGAAGATGTAGACAGACTACGGTAATAAGGATTTTGCAAACACGTGTAAATGAAACAAAACACAACTCCAGGTATGTTTTTGAGGAGGTAATAGCAACATGGTTTAAAGCTCACAAGAGACAATTTTGTGTAATATATTTAACTAAAACTTTAACTACATCAGTGTCTGGATCTGGACAGAACAGCAGATATAGAACATTAAGCGTTTCTGCAGCTAATGATTAACTTAAAATATCTTACATCCTCAAATTGAAAACAACATTAATATTCAGTTCCTATTTGCCTATGTGCTCGTGTGATTTATTGTCCGATTGTTTGAGCACCTGTGTTGGCCGTGTCCACAGTTTAGTGCCTTCAGTCTGACACTCAATGCAAAACCTGCTCCGGTTTCTCAGCTGTTTTATGCGAAGCTCTTTTTAAGTGGTTATATCAGATTGCAACATTTGTAAGACATGTGAAAACTTTCATTCTTCACACTTCTTCACTCTTCACGCGATTTTTTTCCACAGTATATTTATATATTTTTTATTTTTTCCCCCTTTTTTTTACCATTTTATACCATTCCAAGGGATCATGTGTGGGCCCTTGTGCTTTTTCGTGATTCATTTCTGTTTGTCCATTTTCTGATAAAAGGGAACTATCAGTTTCATGCATATGTAAGGCATGAATGGAAATCTGTAACCCACTTATTTTCAGTGAAATCAATCATTCTGAGAAGACTCTGGACCGGTTGTACTCCAAACCCACAAATAAAAAAATAACCCCAAAATTCAAAAGGATTTTTATATGAGTTCCTCCTGGACTTTTTGCTACTAATTACAAGTCCCTAAATCTCATGTTTAGTGAGATATGCTTCAGCTTTGCCATGGGAATTGTCAAGACGCAACAAATGCTCAATCTGTTGTCTATCAGATCATCCCCAGGGATGCCGTTTTTTCTTATATTTACCCCAAATAATCCAGGCAACATTTGAAATCTGACCTTCCTCTGTGTGGAGCTTGTTCCTACTTAAAATGAGAGAAGATCAGACAAAACTACAGAGCTTCATCTTCACGAAGAGCCCAACCATTTATCTGTGGTCCAAATGGTTCAGAAACAGATTCAGTTCAAACTGAGTCATTTTAATCAGATGTTTGTGGAAATATTGGCTGGAATGGAAAAGTTATAAATCAGTTCTCTTCATCAAAAACTTACCTTAAATGGCATTCTGTAATAAACAAACTACCTCAAAGAAAGTTAATCATGACAGGTCCAAACATCACAAGTTTGGTAGTTCGAATTCAGCTTTGCAAGTGCAGACTGCTGTTAGCACGTCCTTGGGCAAGACACATCCCCTTGACTCATGCTTTAAAATCCCAGTTCACCACAGTATAATAAGAAACAGCCACACGCCAAACAAAATGAAACATATTTTAAATTAAAGCCCATTTTCATTTTGCACACTTCCAAATTGTTTTTACCTCAATTCATTTCTGTTTTCCTCCTAAGGTTTTGAACCATGTTATAAAAGTCATGGCGCCTGTATATAAAGCCAAGTATATAAAACGTAGTGGCACATAAAACTTGTGTATGTGCATCTGTCGTCTGGCCTGTCCTTTCAGCCGATGAGTTTACACAGCTCATATCTCACTCCATCCTCATTCAACAATTTAACTACCTCCACCCCCCAATTTGCATAGGCGGGGAGGACGGGTGGACAGCTAACAAAGTGGCCCCGAGGAGAGTGCATGCATGGACACTTGCCAACTTAGCACCCATGACCCCCACCCCCCCACCCACTCCCACCTTTCTCAATCTGACCCTCTTTCCCCACTCACCCCCACCCTATAGGAAAGTCTATGTCTCTCTATACCCACTCCACAAGCTCGCAAATTCTGCTCCCTGGGACAATGGTTAGGTCAGCCTAGATAAAGCATGTCCATTACAGGCAATTGAGCCAAGAGGCGGAAGAGGGGGGCGAAAGGGGGCAGATCACGGTTAAAGGGAGAAGTGGCTTGGACAAAAATCAAAGGTGATAATAAGTCTACTTGTCTAGTACGCTTAGAGAATGTGGGGATCTTAATCTAAGGCCAGTATCTTCTTTGGAGCAGTTTCATTGGCTCTTCTTAAGTGGTGATATCTATTATTTAGTTAATTTGCATAAGGTTGTTGGGGAAATTATGTTATTCTTAAATTTAGTTTTTATTTTAGTGCTTGAAATACCTTACTTATATGAATAACAATATTTAAACATGCATCTAGTAGTCTTTGTTTGGTGACTAAATGCGTTTTCACCAACCAGATTACAGTATATATATATTTAGAATGGCATAAATTATAACATTAACATTCATGCAAATCTTAGCCAAACATAAACCTAAAATTTAACAATGTGCTTTACAAAACCAGCACCAGCGTTACTTCCTGGTTCACTGCCAATAAAAACAAAGCACTGTAGTTTGATTTTAATCCTAAAAACTGCTTTTGCAATGTGTCTGTACTAGGGCTGAAATTGACTTTTTAGATAGGCCAAAACTATTTTTTATTTATTAAAGTTTTCGCACTTTTTTCCTAACTGTAGCTTACCTACAAAGTTCAACACTAAATCCACTCTTCATTTGCATCAGGGAATCCCAAACTGCAATAGGTGTAGAAATCGTATGCCAGTTCCAATCTCCACCGCTGTATCATACCCTCTCCTCCCCATACTTTTCCAATTAGGCCTCATAGCGGTGTCTGGTTCCCCTGTGTCCCCCCTCACTCTGGCTCTTCTTCTGCGGTTAGCTGGTTGTTACGTGGTGATGGAGGCTGATGGAGCGTGGTCATGGGCTGCTCTGTCGTGGTGCCGGGTGAATCCGTCTGTGACTGCGTGCTTGCGGTTTGTTCCGACAGCAGACATGGAGCTTAAGATACAAATATGCTGAGGTGAACCTGATCGTAGGAGGTGTCAGTGATGTTCAGTGCTGGCCCACCAGAAGAAATGCATAGGCATGTCAAGTATTTGGGCATTAGCATAAGCGGTATATGCTGCTTTGGTGAAAAGATGGATATGTCAGCTGTTACTGGTTTAGGTTTGCAGAAAATAGATCATTGACGACTTTTTTTTTATTTTTATTTTTTTTTATTTTTTTGATCATAGAAGTTATTTCTAAAGACCAGTATAAGAAAAATTATATTCTAATTATTCAATGC
This sequence comes from Odontamblyopus rebecca, assembly GCA_030686955.1. Lineage (NCBI taxonomy): Eukaryota > Metazoa > Chordata > Actinopteri > Gobiiformes > Gobiidae > Odontamblyopus > Odontamblyopus rebecca. Next base: position 13,940,077 of record CM060668.1, read on the forward strand.
TATAAACTTTAGCTGTGCAATAGAATAGTTGCTGTTTTAAACTGGTAGATGTTATGCTTCTTAGGTGGGATAAATGATGGATAGATTCACCAATGGTTAAAACTGCTATTTGTAATTATCTCTTACTGCAGATAATACCTCATCAACAAAAGAAATCTGATAAATTTACAGATGGTAGCTTTAATACAGAGACATACATGAAGAAATGATTTTAATGTAAATAAAGTGGTATTAGATTGTAGATATCATCATTCACTTAAATGAAAGCATGCAAGTTACCACAAAGGAATTCTAAAAACTGAATCAAAAGGGATTGCAAAGATTTATTTAATTATTTTACTGTCCTAGTTTAGTTAGTTTATTACGTCAACTTGTGATGAAATTTTAAACATGATGCATTATTGTTCATTGACCAGTTTCTTTCACCCCGGTCAAACTTCTGTGCTCTTTGACATTCCGTACTATTCCCATTACAAAATCAATGTCCGAATGAAGTTGCTCCTTGTCCTCTTATCGAATGGCCGGTGAGGTCAGTGAACTCGCCTTGGCAACAGCTTTGACCTCATTCTCTGTCCCTAACCCATACTATTGACAGATATATCAGCACATGTCAATACGTTTAACTGATACATTACAGTTCGGACATTCCCATAATAAACAACAAGCTCCGGACCGCCACCACATTCAAATGCAAGTCCATACGCTAAGCCAGTAACTAAGATGTATTTGTGCTGATTTGAATTGCGTATGTGAGTAGTGTGAGGAATCAATAGCTCTATAAGAGATGGCAGAAGATGTCGATGCGTCCGCGACAAGCTCTGAGTAATGAGAAAGGGGTCTAATGGCACGCAAAGAGGGGGGCACAGACCATTCCCCTCCTTATCACCTTCTCTGCTTCCTTTAATCTTTCCTTTCCTCTGTCCTTGTTAGCTTGTTTTTCTTCCTAGATCTCCTCTCCGCGCTGACATCACTGATCTGTGTGTGGTAATGTTCTAAAGTTAGCCGTAGTAGCAGGTCCATAGCAGACTTCTGCCGATATGCACTGATTAACTATAAATCTGGCGACCCGGGCTAGTTACCTCATGCTTTAGTGGGCAATCAAGTGTATAGATTGAAGGGCAGAGTAAGGAAGCCCATAGCAACAACAATTTAAATGTCTGGATGAGGCAGATTGCAGACTTGTTGACCCGTTTTGTGGTGAATATCTCTGGAATTACAGGGCCTATCCACATTTAACAAAGACTAGCACAAAGTTTGACGTCTTCTTTCAAGTGGTGCCATGATTATTGTCAGTTGAATGGCCCATAAGCCAGGAGATTAGTATGTTAAGTTTTTGGAGCTTATCCTTATGACAAATAAGAACAAAGGTTCATCAGTAAGTTTTGAAAAGCAGTGAATCCACAGAGTTATACAGGTCCCTGCCCGACTTAAAGGTGCATTTCTCATAGAGGGTCCATTAAATGCTTTTCTCCATGGAAATGTTATTGCTTTGTGTGGAATGTTTCACAGTGTGGTATTAAACCTTTCTATCTTCATGGAGACCAAACCAGACCAAGCTACAGGTCAGATCTATGGAGAGGCAACCAAAGTCACTGTCAGAATGCCTGTTTTTCTAGGTATGTTTGAGCAATGAAACCACCTGTAACTGAATAAATGTTATGCAGTGTTTAATATGATGCTGTGGAATGTTCTAAGCAAATAATGGCATCTCCATAAAAACATGAAAGGGACGTACCGAAAAGTTGCACCTTTAAATTTGGCAACAAAAGTCCCAGTGCCATAACAATGTTGATTTCGCATCTTGACTCCTGACACCCCGTAGAATAATCAGCAAAATAAATACAGAAGATAATATGTAGTCTAACACCAACATTGTTTTAAACCAGTTCTTCAAAAGTGATCTATCTGGTGTAGAAATAAAAAGCCAGTGTGCTGTTTTATTTCAGTGACAGATAGAACTGTCCTCTCTTATGAACACAATGATGAGTGATAGAGCTCACTTTGAGTCCTTTATGATCCCAGTTTAAACATTAAGCTAGCGCAGAAGCCAGGGCGGTGACCCGGGCTTTCTCAAGGATTTGCTTCTCAGTCTGTTTGAATGGGAACCACTTGATGAAATGCTCATAGACTTTGGCTTAATCCCTGTGGAATGCATGTGGGTGTGTGTACTCTGCTCTCCAACATCCTTTGTCACCTGCTGCAGGCCAGCTGACATGTTTCTCTCCTCAACGTACTCTATTCCATAGGTGTCTTGTCCCCAAATATAAACTTGCATGAGAAGAAATAGTTGTTCATCTTGCCATAAACTTGTAATATTGTTTAATGTCTTGCACATGCTATATGATATAATGAATCAGGAACATTATTGCTAACTATTTTACTCAAAACATGCAAAATATTCTAAAGCTAAAGAAGAACAAGATGAGCTCAAGATCTGGACATGGCTGTCTGGACACTGCACTCACTCTGTTTACGTGCACAGAGAAATCTGAGCATGCTTACCAAGCAAATTCAAATTGTCTTTGACCCTAAACCAGTCAGACCACTCTTGTCCCAGTTTACATGCAGGCTCAAGTACAGAATAGGTGCAAACGGAGGCTACGAGGCTTTCAGGCACTTGTAGTAATTTGTCTATAGCACTAAAACTTTGCAGCTATAATTAGTACTAAAAATGGCTATCATATATATATATAGCCACATTTTTGCCAGAAATAGCTGTCTCATTTACATTAAGCATTTTATTTTCAGACATGCTAGGTAGTTATTTGCAGCACAAACAGCGTACACTGAAGCTCTGGTATGTTTCATTTTCACTTTAACATGGCGCTCTAGACCAAAACAAAGCAACATGTGCTCAGTGGGTGTTCGGTGGAGCGGCTGTAGTTTTTGATTTATTTGAGTGAGTACATGTCATGTGTAGTGACTGTGGGACCCACTGCACCTGACAGGTTGGCCCAGCAGCGCTGAAGGATGGGTCAAATGCAGAGATCATGTTTCCCTATGGGAACAAGTGTAAATTAACCTTACAATGTAGACAATTTAGAAAGTTTCTCTGTCCCCAGCAAACGGGGCGTGAACAAAGATGCCATACCCTGTAGACACTGTGGCTTTTGTCATGGATTATCTTTATTTATAATGCCAAGAAACTCAAGGAGGTGACACTATTGATGTATTGATGGATAATTTAGGCAAGTGGACAGACTGGTTGGAAATGCAAATGAAGGAGGAGATATTGTCATTATTGGTTTGCACAAAAAACAATCATGACAAGTAACACACAAAGCAAATCTTAAAAGAGTTTTAAAACATTTTAATGACCTGGAACCATAATATATTGTTAAAGATGCACTGCGTGACTTTTCTGGTGGAGGGTGCGCTACCTGCTTGTTGCCATGGAAATGTTATTGCTTTGTCTAGAAAGTTCCACAGCACACATTAAACTAAATCTATCACTAGGGAGACATGCAGGTTACAGCACTATGATATATTACATGTCAGATCTGTGGAGAGTCGATCATATTCACAGAAGGAATAATTATTTCTTTGAGCAACAGAAAACAGCCATATTGGATAAATGCTCGATAGATATGTTTCATGTCATACCATGGAACATTCTAGTGAAAGAAATAACTACATAATCTACATGGAGACAAGCAGGGGGCGTATTTTTTTTTACATTTGCAACTTTGTGTGTTACTTCTCATGATTGTTTTTTGTGCAAACCAATAATGACAATATCTCCTTCTTCATTTGCATTTATTACCAGTCTGTCCACTTATATTGCCTTGAGTAAATCAATACACCAATACTATCTAATGCATTAATCAATAATAATGATGGTTTTCCATACCAGCATATAAGCAATAATTATTTTTTGGGTGGCATCTATTTTGTTTATGAAGGTCCCATGAGAATAACCTGTGAAAATGTGCATGATCCATATTCAAATTATGCCCTATATGGACCAGTTCTTATAGTTTCAAGGAGTCACACAGTGTTGGAGGTTGAAAACTATGAAAAGTTTGACTGATTGTGTGTGCTTCTTGATTTGGGGGTCAGGTTGTGTTGACAGAAGGGAGTGGAGCTTTGAGCAGACAGGCTGACCTTGGCACCCTGACTGCAGTTGTGCTCCGGTGAGCCCAGAGAATACCCTCCAGCCTCTCCAACTAAATGTTCTCCACATGTCACTCACGCAACTCAAAACTCCTACCCCCACACTCGTATCTAAACACACCAATTGCTCTTTGATTCTTGTAATACTTGCGTGTTTGTCTGTGTGTCTTGGATGGCTACGCACAAGTGATTTCAAAACCACCTCTTCCTAAAACTATTAAGGAATCCAGTGTTTCACTCTTGCAAACCTCAAGTGCTCCATATTTATGTATCCGCTGATTGGTTTGTAACAATTATGGAAACCTGAAGAACATGTTTCTTGAGTGGTTATAGCTGACATTTTGAAGTATTGTGTCAAATTAGAAATATAAAAGGCATTTGTAGCATTTCATAACATGGACTGCAGGTAATATAACTTTAATAAAGATGCACTGTGTAACATTTCAGGTGAGGTGTGTGCCAATGGAGATGTTTTGTGGCATTAAACTATCCATCTCACATTTATTCAGTAACAGGTGTTCAAAAATATATGAGAATTCTTACTGTGAGCGGGCTCGCCTCTCCACAGACATGCCGTGTAACTTGACCTGGTTAAGTCACCTGCTCCATGGTAGATAGATAAGTTTAACACCATGTTGTGGGACATTGTAAACAGTGCAATAACATCTCCATGGAGACAAACAGGTGACAAATCTTACACCAGCAAAGTTGCATAGTGCACCTTTAATAACATTTACTAAACATATAACTTACACCAAATTTTTTCCCCCCTATTTGAGCAAAACTTGTCTTGCCCCAGTACACACATGTTGTATTAGCAGCTCCTGAGGTCAGGATACTAGTATGTCAACTGCTAATTCTGAAACATTTTATTGTCTGATAATCAGGAAGTGTTTTCACATGCTAGTTGTTGGCAAAACTGTTCTGAGAGTTGTGAAAAGCACTTACTTATCAAACTAATTAATTAAGTATGCGTGGAATACTGTATAGAAGGTAAGTGAGGAATAATTTTGGACGACTATAAACCATTTAGTAATGATAATAATAATGCATCAGTTTTATATAGCACTTTTTTGGACTCGCAAAGACGCTTTACAGAGTATTATTCATTTACTCCATATACCCGGTGGTGGAGCTACTATTGTAGCCACAGCTGCCCTGGGACAGACTGATGGAAGCGAGGCTGCCAATCTGCGCCATCGGCCCTTCCGACCACCACCACCATCACTCACACACCACTCTCTTACTAGGCAATGTGGGTGATGTGCCTTCCTTGAGGACAGTTTTTGTGAATGGCGCCCCACTGTTCTGTTTTTCAGGATTTTTAGACAGAAAAAAATCAGGTTTAACTCCACAAAACGTTATAAAACCAGTGGGACACATGGTGCATAAATAAGTCAGGACTTGGGGGACATGATAGCTATAGCTGTTGTCAGATCGCTAGCGTGGTTGTAATAGATTGCGTTCTTGCGGTGTAGTGACAGTGGTGGAGGAGCGGAGCACGAGACTTGTGGTTGGGGAGCATGTCTGGACTGTGAGAGCATAGCATGCACACTCCGGGCCTGTAACAGCCCTGTCTGAATGTCTGTTTCTTTTTCAAATTGCATTAATATTAACACATGATAATGAGGGTCCAGGCTACCCTCGCTCGTCCGCTCACACTCACCTCTCTCCCTCTCGCTCTCTCTCCCTCTGGATGGCTCGGGCTGGCCTCTTCCTGTGACAATCTAAACCAGATGCCCCGGGTCACCGAGTTAAGGAGGAGAGGTGACGGTGGTAGTTAAGTGTGTGAGTCTGTAAGGTAATGTCCGCACATCTCTGCTATTCATTATGGTTATTATGCCATATTTTCTTGAGTATAGATTTGAAATGTGTGAAACAGTGAAGACGGTAGTTTTTCTGTCTCAGTACATTACAGTTAATTACAGGTCAGCATGAAAAATTAAGATATAAAGTGTGTATTAAAGTTACACTATGTTTTTCTGATGGATGGTTTTCTCTAGAAGTTGTTGTTTTGTTGTTGCATTTATACAATTATAGGTTTTTGTATAGTTAAAACAAACCTTGAACACATTCTGCCACACACTATGCCCTAAACATTTAATATTCAAAGCAAAACCACATTTTTTAAAGCCATTTCTTTTCATAATTTTCATAAAACAAAACAAAATCTAACAAAACATAAAAAAAGATTAAAAAATAAATAAAAGAAATACTACATTTTAGTAATAATTTGTATCCAGCAACATATATTTTAAAAGTTTTGTAAATATTAATATTACATTCTAACCAGTAAATTATACATCGTTAGTGTTTTTATTCATCTTTATAATTTTTCCCAACAAGATTTATTTTTTAATTTATGGTTAAATTAATATGATGTTTGAGGAGGTCCATATTTATATAATTATTCACCAAGATGAGTTTATAAGCATTTTTTTTTACTTTCAACAACTAGAGTGGAGTTGCTAACATGATAATGCTAACAACTATAATACTAACAGAGTACTCCTATTTTTTGTATTTTTTTTATCAAAGGTGCAGAACATCTCTTCATCATATTGTAAAATGGCAGGATACATAAATTGATAGAAAAGATCAATTATAGAAGACATTATAACTGAACAAAACAACACATTTAATGCCCAAATTAGGTAACAGCAACACTATAAATCACATCTTTTGAAATGTGTCTTTCTGTGGATAGCCTTTGGGCAAATAAAATCCCCAAAAATTCAACCAGGGAATAGAAAGGGTAAAGTCTATGCCCAACCAGGAGTCAATTGTCAGGGGTTGAGGTCTGATCTTGTGGGGGCTCCGCTGTCATGTGGCGGTGGTGATGTGGGGTGCAGTGCCTGAGGGTTCGAGCTGGTGGAGGGGACTAGGTGGGGGGGGCACGGGTCATTAATTTGCTGTCCTTTGTTTTGTCAGTTTGTTTTTAGGGCCCGAAAGTAAAAGCAGTCGGCCTGAAAATTGTCTGCTTGCTCCGCACCGTGTTCTACCCCCGGGGCTTAGCCAACCACCCATGGGAGAGGAGAGAGGAGGGGTGAGGCGGGGTGGGGTTTCTGTAGCAGTGCTCGACTAGAAAAGAACCAGAGGTGGACGGGTGGGGGGTATTGGGGGACATAGGGGGGAAAGCACAGAGGTCAACCCCACTTCCCTCTCGTGGTGTCCACTACTTCAGCCTAAGATTGATCACAGATAGCTATACACTGCAAAAAGCAATATTTAGGTAAGTTAAAATGACTTAAAATAAGAACATTTCACTTTATTTGAGTAGATTCAAGACTCTACCAATGGAATAAGTGTGTTTTTCTTAATTCAAACAATATTACATTTTGCATTTTTTTATTTTAAGTGCAAAGTGGAGTAACTTTTCTGGTTGAGGGTCCATCAAATGCTTGTGTTTTATCTCGAATGCTTAACATTATTGTATTAAACCTTTATATCTTCATGGAGATCAAACCAGACCAAGTTACAGGTCAGATCTGTGGAGAGGCCACCCCAGCCACCATCAGAATGCCCATTGTTCCTTGTATTTGTGAACTATAAAACCACCTGTTATTGAATAAATGTAACGTTAAACTGTCTAATGTCATACTGTGGAACATTTCAGGCAGAGCAGTGGCATATCCATAGAAACAAGCAGGTGACAGACCCCCAACCAAAAGTTACATAGATGTATTTTCAAATTGTGAGTCCAAAAGTCTTGTTTCATTGTCAGATAATTCTACTTGTCCAGTGAAATGTCTTTCTTAATTCAAGTCATCTTAACTTTTTTTTATTTTTTTTATTTTACTTTTTGCAGTGTGGTCATCCTGCCCACTCCAGTGGCTTTTGTGTCTTGACAGCCTCACTCGTGGTTTCCCTTTGGTCAGTGCGTGGACAGCCGATGGGGCCAAAGATAAGGCGCTATAGCCCGACCCCACTGACAATTAATAGGAGGAAATGAGTGCAAGCTGCCCTGGGTTAATCAATGCACGGTCATGGAGGCTTCACCGCTGCATTGTCGGAGGTCTAGATTATCTGAGATTAGGGTGAAATGAATGTGGTGTGCTACTACATGGCTCTTCATGTTTAGTCTGTGAATACTTACATTTTAGTGGGAGTGATTTTAGCATGTCAATTGAGTAAAATTGAGTAACATGCTGTGATATTTCTCCATGTACTTTTAATTTATTGTTACAGATATGATAAAAGAACAATAATGTCAGACTAAACGTTTTTATTATTATTATTATTATTATTATTATTATTATTATTATTATTATTATTATTATTATTATTATTATTATTAAAAAACCTTTTAACCTTCATAGAGACCAAACCAGACCACGTAATGGGTCAGATTTGTAGAGAGGGAACCCCGTTCATGGTCATAATGCCTGTCTTTTTGAGCTATAAAATCACCTATAACTGAATAAATGCAAGTTAGAGCTGTTTAATGTCATACTGCGTAACATTACAGGCAGAGCAATGATCTATCTATAGAAAGAAGCTTGCACCTTTAAGCATGGTCAAATGTTGTCTTTTATTCTGCCATGATTATCCAGTACAACTGTGAAATATTCAGTAATTTACTTGATAAATCCTGTGTGTGTCAATGAATTTTTTGCAAACTTGCTAGAATTATGGGATGTTATGGGAAAGTGGTGATGGACATCAAGGCGAGACAGAAATGTCTGCTCCAAAACATGTTTTATATTGGTCTCTCAGTAAACTCTGCTCATTGTAAAACATGCCAAGCCTTTCTGCATCTGACAACCCATTAAAGATCCACTGTGTAACTTCCCAGGTAGACCTTAATTTGCTTATCTCCATGGAGGCTAGTTATTGCCTTTGCATTTATTCAGTTACTCTTAATTGTGTTTTATTGGTTAAAAAAAACTGTATTACTGTGAGCAGGATCGCATGTCCACGGATCTGACCTGTTCTTGGGTCTTGTCATAAATAGAAATTATCACATTGAACATTTGTGAATTGTGGATATTTCACTGTAACGTACAATGTAATCAATATAAAAATCATTACAATATGAAAATCACCAGTACATGTGTTCAATGCTGTACTGTGGAACATTCGTGTGTGCAGCAAGTATAAGCGCATAAGTGCAAATGTGAGAGTAAACCAAAGAACAAGGGCGTTTCTTTCCCAGCCACTTGTCGCTGCATGTGAACCCCCATAAAACCAACAAACAATAAAATTTATGAAAACAAATATAAAAAGAAATACCAACAGCACTAAAACCCATATGTGCTGTGCCACCGAGGTGCGCGGCCCGACGCTGACAGCACACTGAACCAATAAAAGTGAAAATCTGCACTTCGCTTCTCCGGTTTCAACCCCCCGATGCTTCTCTGCCATCCGCTGGAATTCCCACCTCTGCACCCTAGGGCCCACCTAAAGTACCCCAGCTCCACCTCACCCCATCCTGCAATGATAAGGTCTTCATAGGCAGGCCAAAACAATGAAGGTCTTATATTGGGTGCACATTGGGTGTTGGGGGATCAGGGTGAGGGAGGATGGAGGGAGGCTGAGGAAAAAGCCTGAGTAAATGCGAGACCCAGATGTCATCTTTGAAACCGCGAGCGAGAGCAGACTGACAGAGCTATGAGGTGGTTGTGGGTAAGACATAGACGTAGTTGAATATGTTACAGTTGGAAATGCCCCAGAGCCCTGGCTTATGGGCCTTGTTTAATGCAGCCTCATGATCAGAGACCTCGGGTTACTGTAAGTCACCTCTATGTACAAAAATAGACTTAAACACAAGTCTGTACACTGCTTACAAATCAGGGATCAGAAAGAAGTTTTGTTATGTTTATGTTAAGTTATGTATTGGAGTTTTATGACGACAGACGTGACTGAATAAATATAATGGTAGTATGTCTATTTGCATTTGATTTGATTTGGTTTGACTTAAATTAAAGTCTGTTGATCTTACAAAAAAAAAAAAAAAAAAACACAACAACACACACAATAATGATGAACAATATATTAAAACAAATACAGTACATTTATCAGCTGAAAATTTTCCCCCTTATTTATTCCCAAAATGTCAGATTTTTATGAATGTATTTATGTATTGATTTATTTATTGTGCATTATTTTACTCTCTTTTTAAGCATGATCTCTTCCAAAGTGAAGATTCTCTTACATTTTCTATGTGTTGGCATAGGGAAAATAGATAACATCCCCATGGTCATTTCTTTATTAGATGTGGAGATAAGATGCTTAAGAATTATAATAAACATACATAGTGATGATCATTTGTGAGTTTTCTCTTTTAGTATTTGACAATAGTTTAGATTTTTTACTGGCTCCTGTAGACATGGCATAAGGTAGAGATCTAAAACTAGTCAAAACAACATTTTGCCCTCCTTACATACAGTACACGTAATGGCTGGAGGGAGAGTATAAGGCAGGGGGGGCATATTTCACTCCAGACCCCCTGCCGACTCCTGTGTACCCACATTGTTACATGCGCACAGATCTTAGCAGCCTGTAAAAATACTGTCAACCACTCACAAAGGAGCTCTCTCATGCTTTGTTACTTTATTCTCACCCTTTTCCCCCTCTTCCTCCCCCTCCTCTTCATCTTTTAAGCCTGTATGTAATAGCGTTGTAATTTCTGTCTCTGTCCACTGCTTCGGGAGGCCCCGTTCAGCCAGACGAGCGCACAAGCCGCCTAAAGTTTCACAACATGTAATTAGCGAGGTCAGCGTTAGCTGGCCTTACGGTCAGCCATTGCACCGCGTCCAGTTGCCTATATATCTATCTTACATTAACCTTTCTGCTTTGCAAATAGCCTCAGTTAAAGTACATATGACAAGTTACACTGCACATTTCACTAAAACATAGCTAAAGGTCCTGTACTGCACAAAAAATACTCTTGTAAGCTTTCAGCAATGTTATAATGTTGTTCCCTCATCACAAACAAATCTGGAGTTATGTTTTGTTTCATTCACACGTTTGATTAATCCTTTATTAGGAGTCTGTCAGCATCTTTAAAGCTCAAAATGCTCCGTTCCACCTTGTTGTGTCATGAAGCATTTTCAAGTTAGCATCCACTGTAATATGTAATATATATTACTTCACTAAACCGCAGATATGACATATGTAGAGGTGCCTGTTAGCAGCAACCATGTTGTTAACAAGGGCCAAAATGTGTCAAGAGTTGTGCAATATATGATTAAACTAATGAACATTACGACAACACCTCTGTGTTGACGAAAAATGTTGATACTGCGCATTTTGGAGGTAATTTTTGGTGCTGATAACATGGTTAGAGGTATTCCTGTATTTATTTTTACTTTTTCCTCAAACTGCCACTTGACTGGTGTAAAACAGTGATAAACATTTACCACAGGTACTGGCTCACTAAAAAGTTATAATTAGAAAAATCTCATGATCACTATTGAAAGTCCTGGACGAATGAAGGATTACACTATCTCAAAATGAAAAAAACAAACAAACTAGAAAACATGCACTTTCAAGTTTTAGCGGATGATGTTTTAGAGAAAGTTTTTAATCTAATTGCCGTTCTTTTCTATTTATATAAATTGCTAATTGAAATGCCGGTGGATCGCCTGCATCCATGGCTCAAAAGTCAATAAAAAGTTCCCCAGAATAGAAGTTTATAGGGGTTGTCTATGTGCGTAATTAAACCCTTTCAGGCGTTCAGAGAAAGGAAAAGAAAAAAATGGTGAAAATAGATGGTTATGCAAGCCGTGCCTGCTGAGAGAAAAGACCAGAGGAGACAGATAAAGAGCAGAGGTTTAGGACAGTGGAGCTCACAAATCAGGGGCCGACCAGCACCTCTGGGAGAGCTTCACGGTGGATGACAAGAGCAATAGTGCCTCCCCAAGAAAAAACAAGATGGGAGAAGAAGACTCACAGTTATGGCTTGTGAACTAGGGCTGCACAATACATCGCAAAAATGTTAATATTGCAAAATTGACTAATGCAGTAATTGATATCACTGGAGAATAAACATATAACACTCATTTCTCCACCACTTTTGAAAGTAAAATACACAAAACTATTTCAGTCATGTTTGTTATTAGTGGGGAGTCATAACTTTGACAATGACAAATAAGTAATTCTGTCTATGCATTAGGTGCATCATTAAAAGTGGTCAGGTTATCAGAAGCATTTTCAGTTGCGTATGTTGAGTTGTTCAAAGATATTCTTAACATATTTTCAAAAAGAGAATTTAATTTTGAGTAGACAAAACATAAAACAGGTAAATCCTATCTCAATGGACAAATAATCTGGTATGTTCCAGTTGAATGGTGCACTTTTGGGAGTGATAGAGCACATTAGGATACAGTTGGTCTTAAAGGGCAGCACAGGGAGGTCCTGGCCATCAGTGCTGTTTGCACAGGCTCATGAGTCTGTATATCATTCCACTCAACTTTATGACTCTTCACGGGTCTTGTCCTGATGTCTCTGCTACTGTTGATACGACTGGTATTTTGAAAAAAGAAAATAGGGCTTTGAAAAATACAGTATGTATATTATGCAATTGTTTTCAGGCATCTCTTGTGATTATGTTTGCTATTTATATCCAGATACTCTTTTATGACTAGGAACACTGACAGATTCAAACAGCTGAACTACAAGAACTGCATGTATTTTAAAACTTTTTGTTTTCTTTTTCTTTTTGTTACCCATAATAAGTTTTGTGTGTGTGTGTGTGTGGAGGACATTGCAGACTTTATGGTTTGCTAATTGCCCCCATAAATCGTAAATTGTATTACTAATAGCAAATAGCAATAAGATAAGATCACCATTCAATACAGATTAAAAACACAGTCAGTCTATCATTAACTTGACACTCAGAGGTGTGGATGGGCAAGTTGTGACTTGGACTTGAGTCAGACTTGAGTCACAGTGATTTGAGACTTGATCAAACATACTAAGACTTGGGACTCAACTTGAAAATCAAAACTAAATGTACTCAGAATCTATAAGTATAGAGTGATAGTTAGATGTACTTTTAGTGATTCATTTAACAGGAGAAACTGAAACATGTATTTTTTTTTTTTTTTACAAATAGTAACAATCCAAACTTATACGTATTTTCTGCAATTTGGCAAACAGACCTGAAAGGATTGGACCTTGAGATTAAAGATTTAGGTGACAATTGCAAAAAATAAAAGGACTTCGTCTACAAATAATCTGGAACAACTTTGAGATCGGTAGTGTCGAGTTGGGATGCTATTTAAACCTGCTGCAGTGGTATTTTCATACATCCATCTTCAGTTTTATAAATCTGTTCATTTGCAATCAATACTTTAACATGGCAAATCATTTCTAATGCAAAACTCTCCGTTAACACCGTCTTGAAATGGGCACAAAGTACACTTGAACCCTTATGTCTACAGTTTATCTCTAACCTTCTCCCAACTATCTATTCCCTTTGTCCCTGCTCAACATCTGCTCAGAAGGTGGCCATGGATCCCCTCTCCTTCTTGATGATAAATGACAGCGGACAGGAGCAGATAACCCTTCAGGAGCCAACATTCTGAAACTCCCCGCTGACCTGACACAGTGCAGCCTCTGTCCTGTTTGTTTTCTCTCTCCTCTCCTCTCCTCTCCTCTCTCTTTCTACCATCGCTCCAATTGCCCCAACATAAACCCTCCTTCAACCCCTACCCCTCCGTCTACCTTCCCTTCCCCATCCCATCCTCTCCCTGCGCCGGTCAGCGATAGGCGGAATAGCAGGGCCCAGAAGGACTCTCGCACTGTGGGCAGCTCACCGTTCTTGGCGCCAGTTAGTCGCAAAACGCCCCATCAGCGCCCCCCCCTCCACCCCTCTTTTTGGAGATTTAGGAGGGTGTGATTCTGCCCACCGGTTGCCAGTGTCTCTTGCTTCAGAAGAGTGGTTGATGTGTTATCAGGTAGCGGGCGAGTGGGCAGTGCCAGAAGTCAAGTCGGTGCAGTTGGACATAGGGTTCTTTGTTGGAATGATCAGGCTTGGAGAGGGCAGGGGCGGTTAGGGCAAAATTGGTGGTTTTTCAGTGGAAGAGATCAGACAGTAGAGGCTATACACGGCAGATGCATTAGCAGAGGGATGTGGCGGCCAATTATGAACAAGTTAAAGGAAACATGTAAGTAGGCTGGGGAAATGGTGGCTGAATGGACTAATTGGGATGGGGTCAATGTAAGTGCACAGTTTAAAGACTTATTGTAGTTTCTGCTCAGATTTCAACAATAATTATTGACAAAATCTTCTGCACTAGACGGGCCAGTTGAGGACAAAGTAACATTAAATCTGTTTTTGAAGATGGACATAAAAATATGGAAACCAAAATCTCAAAGGCTACGTTCAGACGGCTTCATGCTCAATTCGTATTTTTGGTGAAATCCGATTTCTTTGCCAGGTCGTTCACATTTCCAAATAAATGCGACTTGTATGTGATCTCCAGTGTGAACATTAAATGCCCCAAAAGTGTCCTGCATGTACATTGGAGGACATAATGATGCCACACAGAGCAAATGTGCTCAGAGTTTACGGAAATAGCCTAAACATGGACGCTAGCATTGAGCACCTGCCGACCTTAGTGCTGTTGTACCGGAGCCAGAACACATACAGCTTATTTATTTTAAGGAGTAGATCGAGAAGGAGAAGGACAAGGTTTTTGGCCATGGTGTTTTGTGGAACAGTGGCAACAACATCCATAGAAAGGAACAGCAGGTCGGATGTAGGTCGGGTGAATGTGACCTGGTCGTTTAGACTGAAGTTGTATGGCAGAAGATTGGATATGTATCGGTTTTAGGACCACATATTTAAGTGGCGGATCTGTATCGTTCAGACTGTCATTAAAAAATCAGATACAGGTCGCATAGGGGCGAAAAAAACAGATTTGAGTCACTTCAGGCTGCAGTCTGAACGTAGCCAAAGTTTAAATGGATTGGCTCTTTCACTGTTGCACTGCAATGTTTAAAATTCAAATGAGCTATTCAGTTCTAACTCTGAGCATTAAGGAGATCCTAACAATTGGCTTAATAGTGTTTTGTTCTTTCTTGCATCTTAAAGGGCCCATATTACGCAATTTTCTGATGATATTATGCTATTTCCTTGTCACAAACATCGCTGGGGTTGTGTTTCGTTTCATTCGCACCTGCTTAACACACAGACACTGCATATTTAGGCTGAGTTCTTTCAAATGGAAAACACTCTGTTCCACCTTGTGATCTCACGTGGTAATACAGTAAGTGTTTTTAAACTCCATACACCTTCACTAGAATCATTTGGGTGATTTTACCTCTCGAATTGCCAATCTCTACTAAACAAACAGTCTTTTATAATGAAACTTTTTTGCACCTTATTGCAAAAATACTAATTCAGTTGATTTACATGGAAGCTACTGCTGACCTCAGGTTCACCGATGGAAACGAGGCTGCTTATCTACACCATCAGACCCTCCAACCACCAACAATCACTCACGCACACACTGCATTCACAATAGGCAATGTGGGTGTCTTGCCCAAGAACACAACAACAGTACAAATGACCTGAGCAGTCAAACGTCAGATCATTAGTTTGTGACCAGGCGCTCTAACTTCTCAGTCATTTAGGTCAGATTGAAGTCGTTCCTCAAGCGCTCAAAGCAACCAATAAGCATCCTGCGAATTCAACATAGTCCGACTAAAACATCAACAACAACATGGCTTTTCCTAGCATCATGTAAACAAGGTCCCAGCTGGCTTCAGAGCGCTGTTGAACACCAGGGAGCGAGAGAACAGTGAGGGGAGGTGTAGTGCTTTTACAGCCGGCCGCACCAGCAGGCTCTGTTTAATATGAAGTCAAGAACAGATCCAACTGCGTCATTAACTCTCAATTACTGCCATCAGGCTAGCAGGCCCGGGCTGTGGCGAATCCCTGGGTTGGTGCATGTCTGCGTGAGTGTAGTGTGAGGGGACAGAAGTGTGTTGGGATTGGAAGCATATTGCCTGGTTGGGTGTGAGATTAAAACTAGATCTATAAACAGGGTGGTGAATTTGGCTTATTGGAAGGCGGCTTCAGTAAATACATGTAATTGTTGTGTGCGTGAGTCAGTATTATGTGCAATGAGGTGATAAAAAATTAAAAAGTGTGTCAGTGTAAAGTGGTATAAGGTAAGACTTGGCCATGCTGAATTCAGACTTAATCTCCCAATTAGGGACTCTTTTTTTTTTTCCCCCAGTGCTCCTTGATTCTGAGCACTTCTTGATGATGATAAAAACAACTACAAACACTATGTCACTAAATTTAAATATTTTTTCTACATTTTGTTTTCCATATTACATATTACACTATTACACTATTTTCTGATCTCTGTTATAATGTGGTTTCCTCTTCACAAAAATAGCTGGAGTTTCTCATGTTTTAACACACAAACCCTGCATATTTAGGTCGCTTCATGACATCACAAGGTGGAACACGGTATTTAGAGTTTTGAAGATGCAGAAAGACTAATAATATACATGAATGACATAAAACACAACTTCAGATATGTTTTTAAGGGGGTAACAACATTGTAACATGGCTTTAAACTCACAAGATGCAATTTTGCATAATATATGTCCAAAACCTAAATACATCTCCTACTGTATACTGTCTTAAAACAAATTAAATGTATTTTTAAAAAGTTTAAAATATTGTATACCATTGTATTGTGTCATTTCTCCACAATAATGGTCGATACTTATCCCCAGACATAGGATTTCATATCTTCTCAGTGTAATTATGCCTAAACAAGTTCACAATTTATACTATTTTATCAACTATAACTGAGATATTTGTATTACTAATTTCTATTTTATTTTATTTTTACTCATACATATACATTTATATAATTATGCCTTATTTGACACTCGTCTCTTGCTATTTTTGCTACTTATTTAGATTTTATTATTACCATTTATATTTTTCTCTTTGTTATTATAATATATTGTGACGTGTGAGTTACTGTGTCCAAGTAATTTCCCTTGTGGATCAATAAAGTCTGTCTAAGTCTAAGTCTAAGTCTAAGTCTAAGTCTAAGTCTAAGTCTACGTGTTCCCAGGCATAAACTAGCACCGGACACAAGTGAGGAAGTGCTGAGTATATGCAAAGACAATTGTAAGATCTATAAATCTGAGGCTAGCCCCAAATAAAGTGGAAATGGATTCCCCACACGCAATAAAGGTCCACACACGAGGAGGGAGCAGCTGCGTTCTGTTAGGAGCGTTTTGCTTAATTAAATGTTTCTATTAAAACAACAAGTCAAAGTGTTTCCCTAAAAGGCTGTCGGCTTTGAGAAGTTTTAACACTTGCACTCAACTTCCCATTCCTCTTTTTCTCCCTCTTTCTGTCGCTCTTTCTCTCTGTGATCCCTCTTTCGCCCTCTCCCTCTTTAACTCTCTCTTCCTCTATCTCTCTCACTTTTCTCTCTTTCTCATTCTCTTGCTCTCACTCTCATTCTTTCTGTCTCGCTTTCTCCCTGTTTCTCTCCTTCTTCTTCTTGATCTTCTTCCTCTTCTCTCTTTCTCTCCCCATCTCTCTCCTCCCTCTCTCTCTCTTTCTCCCCATTTTTCTTCCGCTTTCTCTCTCTCCCCTGTCTCTCTCGTTTTCTCTCTCCCCCCCACCTGTCTCTCTCTTTCTCCCTCTCTTTCTCTCCCCTCCAGCTCTCTCTTCCTCTCTTGCCCTTCTTCTCTCTCTTTCTCCCTTCCTCTCGCTCTTGTTTGCTCTCTCTCCCTCCTCTATTTCTGTTTCTCTCTCTCGCTTTTCTCTCTCTCCTCCCTCTCTTGCCCTCTCTCTCCCCTATCTCTCTCTCTGTCTCTCTCTCTCTTCTTCCCTCTCTCTCTATCCCCCTCTCTATCTGTTTTGCTCTCTCTATCCCCCTTTCTATTTCTCTTTCTCTCTCTTTTTTCTCTCTCCCTCTCTGTCTTTCTCTCCTCTCTCTCTCTTTCTCTCTCTTTCTCCCCTCTCTCTTTCTTTCTCCCTCCCCTCTCTCTTTCCATCCTCTCTTTCTTCCCCTGTCCTCTCTCTCACTTTCTCCCTCCCTCTCTCTCTGTTTCCCTCTTCTCTCCCTCTCTCCTCTCTCTCCCCTCTCTCTCTCTTTCTCTCTTTCTTTCTCCCTCCCCTCTCTCTTTCCATCCTCTCCCCCCTCTCTCCCACTTTCTCCCTCCCTCTCTCTCTGTTTCCCTCCTCTCTCTCCCCCTCTCTCTTTCTCCCCTCTCTGTTTCTTTCTCCCTCCCCTCTCTCTTTCCATCCTCTCCCCCTCCTCACTCCAACTATCTCCCTCCCTCTCTCTCTGTTTCCTCCTCTCTCCCTCCTCTCTCTCCCCCTCTCTCTTTCTTTCTTTCTCCCTCCCTCGCTCTCTGTTTCCCTCCTCTCTCTCCCCCTCTCTCTTTCTCTCCCTGAGTAATTATTACAGAAGTGGCCGTGGTTCAGGTGAGGTCTTTCTCCATATTTGTACCGACGCTGTTTGATGAATCGTGCATGAAATCGATCACATCCGCCCCAAACGCACGGACGTGACGAGTCTGAAGTCCCACCCAACAAAGACAAACTGAACCTGCAGCTCAGAGGAAGTGCCCAGTATTCATCTCACTAAAAGAGTGACAAAGTGAGGGAAAAATGTGATTCCGTAACAAGATCTAGTTCTTAAAAATACATTTAGGTTTGGCGAATATGTGGTGACTCTAAAAAAAAAATGTGGGAAAGTGTGCTGCTTGTCTGCATAGCGATATTATTATTAGTATGGCTTCACACTAACCACTTTGGTGTTTATTCATGTAATTATACACGTTTTGGCTGCTGAAAAACATGCATTCGTTAGTATGACGTAGGGTAGCCTCTCCAAGGGTCTGACGTTAACTTGGTCTGCTTTCATTATTATTATCTGCTTGTCTCCATGGAGATAGATGCGTTTAATGCCATACTGTACACATACATTCCAGCAGACAAAGCAATAACTCGACCGTTCAAGCAGATTCCAGCAGACCCTCCACTAGAAAAGTTACATATTGCAACTCCAGGTATGTTTTTGAAGAGGTAACAGCATTAAAACATGACCATTTTATTTATTTTTTGCAAAATTTTGTGTAATATAGGACCTTTAAGTTTAAGACATGTCACCAGAGTGTTAGTTTGAAGCAGAGTAACTAAATGAGCGTGCATACTACCCAAAAAACGACACCACATTTAGCAGCCTATAGCCTCGACCGCTCTGAGCAAGTTTATATGAATGACATCAGGCTTTATTGGTCTAGTAATGTTATACTGTTTTAGTTATGAGCACTGACTTTAAAAGAGCACAACTGCAGCTCTTTGTGGCACAGATAAACAACATAAACTTAACCAAAGTCCATATTTGTGGATATCATGTCCGGGTGTATTTTTGGATACGCACAAGCATGTAAAGCACACCATCTAATTGAGTGGGTAAGTCATACGCACTACAAGGTCCTTCGTGCTCTGTCTGCTCTCTGCGATGCCACAATGACACTGTTGTTTTATGGGTTTTCTTTGAGCTTATTCACGGTGCACTGGCTCTCCCTCAGTGGGCAGCCCTGAGTTCTTTTTGGCACCCACAAGGAGAGCCTGGACTTGGGACACATTCTGCTCTTCCTTGGCCTGCCAGAGAGGTTTACAACGTGGGCACTTTTTGGTTTGGCATAGGGCAGCTTGGCTTGGCACCGCAAAGGCTGGCAAGTCTATCAATATTGAATTTTAAATCTAATTTTAATGCTGGCGACCTGAAAGCTGTTACCTGTGGCATTTATGAACCCCACCTGCCACCAACAGCAACAGTGTACTTTTCTCCTGGAATCTGAGCCACAAACAAATTTGCCACTTCAAAATCCACCACAGAACTGGAGCTTTGAAAAGGGAAAGTGTATGTCTTACTTTCATGTAATCATTACTTCAGCCAGTTGGTTTAAAAAAAAAAAGGTCTGTAACATCCATATAATAATGAAGTTATCTTTTAGATGTGAATTTACAATTGCATTACATAGCCAGAAACTTCCAATATACTTTGTATAATCAAGATGCATTGAGTGTTTTGAATGTGAATGTTTACTGAATAATGAATTTGAAAAAATGATCCCCATATTAAACCAAAGATGTTCATTTTGTCTTCTTGTGTACTCTAACTTCTTGGGTTCTTTCTTCAAAGACAAGGTGACAGTTCTGAAGAAGACTTGAAACATGTCAACAAGGTAAATACATTTTACTGTATTGTCTTTAAAAAAGAACCTAAGAAGTTTAAAAAATATATTTTATTCAAATAAATGCTGACAGTTGACTTAACAATACACTTATCTTCTACTACTAAAAGACTATAAACATATTTATTATTCTTCAAATAAAAGTGGTCAAAGGAATAATCATCCATTGATATGCTACTTAAACTCGTATCAAAACTACATGCCCTTTTGAACAGAAAAAATATTCTTAAACAGGACAAACTTGGACCCTTTCTGAGTCGTCTTACAATTATTTTGTGTTGAAAATTCCATTGTTTTTATATCATATTGCAAATCTGTGAGTAAACCAGTACTACAGAAATAGTTCTGCTGAAAATAGCCTTGTGTTCGAATACACTACATTAATTATTCACACAGCGCTTGCGGCAGAGTGACCCAAATGAAACCACAACCCCAGTATGAGAATGAGTGTGATTGGTTAACCCTTAAACTGCATGACCTCTGTGGCAGCTGCTCGGACCATTATCACTTGGTGACATGGACGCTCCCAGTACAATGCCCAAAGTATTCAGGCCACGATGTCTTCTCTCTCTCTCACTGTCCTCCAGAGCTTCCCTCTATTGTCCCTCTTCCCATCCCATCCGCTCATCCTCCGTGTGCCTGTGCGAGGGGCCCATTCCCCGCTGGGATGGGTACAGGGATGCCAGGCTCAAGGGCCGTGGGGAGAGCGCTTTTTGAACCCCTCATGTCCTCCTGGTTTGATGCAGTGGATCTTTCTGTTGTGGGGTTTCTTTGTCCACAACCCCAGGAGGTCCGTTACTTAAGACCCCAAACTTTTCAAATCCCTCCTCATCCAGCGATACCATCCTCTACTGTCAAGGGTGTAGAGCAACTAGGGCACGGTTTCCCCAGGCTTTGTGTGTGTTTTGGACAGTTTGGCCTACTATACAATGCAAATGGTGGAGTAAAGGTCCAATATTACACAAAATACATCCTTGTGAGCTTTAAGTCATGTCATAATGTTGCCACCTCCTCAAAAACATACCTGGAGCTGTTTTTTTTTTTTCATTCACGCATATTTTTTTTATTATTAGTCTGTCTACAAAAAAGCTCAAAATGCTCTGTTCCACCTTGTGATGTGATGTTATGGTAGTTTTCGAGTTAATAGCTACTTTTACCTTTTCCAATTCCAGGGAACAAAGTGTTTTAGGCCTGAGATAAAAGCTCAGTCTAAATATGCAGGGTTTTTGTGTTAAACATGTGTGGATGAAACAAAACACCACATGCATATATGTTCCTGATGTGGAAATGACATAATGTAGATCAGAAAATAGCATATTATAGGTCTTTTTAGTTTTGTTTTGATGTTACAGAAAGAAATCTGCACTTATTTAGAGCTCTATGACTGCTGCAAAAAGACTAGAACTCATTTCAAACCAAAGAGGAAAGTATTATACTGCACTGTTTATTATAAAGTAAAGCAATGGATGAGAATTTGATACCAATACTTTGGGTTTGGAATATTTTGTCAACTGTGCTCTGCGGTACAGAGAGCATTCACACTGATTTAGTTTTGTGGAATGGTTTGGTCCTGGTTCATTCCTGGATTAGGCCTGGTCTAGTCCATGTTCAGTACTGAATTTAGTCACAGTTTGACATGATGTGGTGTCCGACTGCGAATACACCCTGAATGCAACAGAACATTATTGGATTATTTGATTTTGAAATAATGAGAAGTCTATTATCAGGTGGATTTTACAATATTCACTGTAACACGTTGTTGACTGACCTAATGTATTGTTCAAACCAACACCAGTGTTTGTATAATGCAGTCTCAGGCATTTCTAATTAGGAAACAGTGTTATTTCCAGATTAGGAGATCAAGATTAAAGAGTTTATTCAAAGAACGTGTAGTCAATGTGAATGAATTCTTGAATTTTTTACGACTTAAAAACAACAGACGTGTTATTCTGCAGGTCAGCTTTCCATTATCCAATTATTCCATCATTTGAAATTGTATCAGCTCCAAATGGTATTACAGATGTGTGGACACTTTCAAAGTACACTACATACATTTGCGGTTGAACATGACCGAAATATTACAAGGTCTAGACTTGGTGTGGCAAAACTGTTGAGATCATCCATCCATGTGAACAATCGTATGCAGTGAGAACCCATCACTCATCGACTCTCCCCAAAGGTCAGCTCGGTGCCTGCGGCCATACTGGCGGAGGGTTCGGATGGAGGGATGGCGAGATGGAAAGAGGGGGGAGAGAGAGCGAAAGAGGAGGGAGGGTGTCCTGAGAACCAGAGGCAGCCGAGCCGAACGGTGTCCCTGGGTATTTCACCGGGGGGCGCTCTGTTTGGATTTGTGATTTAGGATGTCCACCAGGTCAGAGGGCACAATTATACACACAGGCCGGGGTCAGCCTTGGATTGCCTTTCTCCAGATCTTCTCAGTTTACCCACGATGCCATGCTCCCCCAACCTACGCAGAGGGACACTGATCACTCAGATAACGCAGCTCAAACACATGTGATGTTCTGATCCTGGTTAGGTACTGATATACTTCTCTGCAAAATATCTATC
The DNA here is from genome assembly GCA_030686955.1 of Odontamblyopus rebecca. Classification (NCBI taxonomy): domain Eukaryota; kingdom Metazoa; phylum Chordata; class Actinopteri; order Gobiiformes; family Gobiidae; genus Odontamblyopus; species Odontamblyopus rebecca. The sequence continues at coordinate 13,962,961 of CM060668.1, forward strand.
CAAAATTTAAAGTAGTCTCAGATTAAAAACATAATAATAATAATAATAATAATAATAATAATAATAATACATTTTATTTATATTATTTATATTTTTTATAATATAAAATATTTCATAACAGGGAGTTAAATTTAAATGTTGAAGGCCTGTTTATGTGTAACCCTCAGAACAAAGCCAGTATGAACTAGAGAGATAGAGAAATACATTTGTACTACTGTATTCCTTTATATATTATTTTTTTACTTGTGTATTTATATAATTATGCCTTATTTGATTAATATTATCATTTATATTTTTGCTCTTTGTTATTATAATATATTGTGATGTGTGAGCTACTGTGTCCAAATAGTTTCCCTTATGGATCAGTTAAGTTTGTTGGACATGTCTGAATTTGTTTACCATAACAACTAAGTAATATAGTTCTAATTTAAATGTCTGTTTCTTTGTGAGGCCCATTGTAAAAACACAAAAACATGCCTCAAACATACCTCAATTCTTTACTCACTCTGGTTTCATTAATTCTGTGTATGAGGTAATCTTGCTCTAAGCCTAAAATATCACTGTTTTGTTGTCAAACTGTGTTCATTACAACTATTAGCAGATGGCGTGCTACCGTCAAATTCAAGCAGAGGAGTACATCTTCAAAATAATATGTTTTCTTCTAAAACATGAAAAGCTAAAGCCAAGGTACTCAAGAGCATGTATAAAGACCATTAACTGTACACATATTGCATACTATGTATCCTTTAAAGGGCCCACATTACACTATTTTCTGATCTGTGTTATATTGTTGCTCTAGAAAAACATACCTGGAGTTGTGTTTTGTTTCATTCACATGTTTAACCCACAAACCCTGCATATTTAAGCTGAGTTCTTCTCTCAAACGGAAAACACTAAGCACCATCTACGCCATGTAGTAGTAAAAAGAAGTGCTCCACTGTGTTTTTTTTAGCTTCATACATCTTAGTTAGAATCATTTAGATGATTTCAGCCCTTGAATTGCTAATCCCTACTGAGCAAAAGGCAATAGGTGGCTGTTAACTTGAAAACTATCGTTACATGACATCACAAGGTGGGACGGAACATTTTGAGCTTTACAGATTAATTCGTCCAAAGTTACATCTCTCTCTGTTTCCACACTGACAGTTCTTACCGTAAACCAAAGGAGTCCCTAACAAGAACACAAGTGTGAGTTTGGACACCCCTGCACCACTCCTCTGGCCTTCTGAATACATTAATTCATTTACCACTTCGAGGTCGCCAAAGCCAAATATTTACCCACGCGCATATTTAATATTTATGATGACGAAAGCAAACATGGCGGGGTGGATTGAGTGACACGGAGGGGTCAGGCTCGGGGCTGGGTTATGGTGCGTTTGTGTGCTCTCCTGAGAGTCCGAGTCCACATCACAGACGCACTGATGGCTGCTCTGCTTGCACCAAGGCGCACATGTAAACAGAACACGTTAGGGCAAACTGTTTACATGAAGCTGGGTATTATGGATTCACAAAGTTAGATCTGAGCGCCGGGACAGCTGTGGTGATGAAAGGGTGTGAAGGTGTGCACATGCTGAAGGTGAAGGGGTAGAGGCAGCATTAGGTTGGTGTAAAAGTTGTTTTTTAATTATATTTATTCTGCTATATACAGTTTTGGGAAGTAAACATTTTGAGGACGTTTTCTGGTATAGTTACCTTTTCATTTGGAGGTGTTCAGAATACAGTTATTTTCTCAGATCAAAGGAATACATGGTGATACTTGATCACACAATTAGGCGTTTAGAAATTATCATTTAAATGCCGCAAGTTTGTCAAATGGAGATTGCTTTGCGGATAGGTCCACAGTTTGGTTTTAAATTATCTTGCATTTATTCAATTAGAGGTGTTTCTATTGCGAAAATTACCTACTGTGTGTTATTGTAATCAGAGTGGCTTCTTCACAAATCTCACCTGTAATTTGGCCTTGTTGGTCTCCATTGAAATAGATTTTTATGCCGTATTGTGAATCATAAAGACAATGCAATAACATCATCAAGCAGACAGGAACACACACATATCCTCCATCAGAAATTTTAATACACACTAAAACATGCTGGGTTAAAAAAATCAAAGCAAATACAGTGTGCACATGCTAAAAGTCGAGTGTTTGAACCTAATCTGATGTACATTTGTTTAAGTGTGACTGGACATGTCTGTGGAGCTGGCCACATGCGTACACGTGTGCCGCAGCCCTATGGCCCGATGAGGTGATCCATTAGGCAGGACAGTTTTACGAGTTGCTCTCAGATCTGGATCAGCTCACCACAGATCCTGTTTCCTCCGGACAGATCACCCTCACCGCTGAATCCGCCCCGAAAGCTGCATGACTAAACAGGGCATACCTAATCTCTTTTGAACTGCAACCCAATAGACGCTGCTTTAAATTGTAATATCAAGTTTGCTGACAAGATCTACTTTCAGATAAGGTTGCGTGTGGGTTTGGTGGATTTATTGCCCTAGCTTGTAGACGTGTGGTTTTCTCAAGAAAGTCTAAAATGGCGTGCATATGTTTGTTTAGTGTAGACAATCATTGAAATTGAATTAATCTAACCACCGGTTTGAATAAGATTAGCATAAAAGCATCGAGAATTTTGTTACTAGCGTGTGATGAATTGAAACCGAGTCTCCAAATGTGCATACTTTAACTATCTGAGTTTGGAATAACAAATGTACTTAGCATATTTTGTTTCAGAGAGGAGAAATATGACTGACTTCCTTTGTTTGGAACACTAGGAACCTGCAAAATCTTGTGTACACAGCGTCTTCAATCAAATTCACAAATAGATTTCCATCTACTTATAGTACAATTTTCTATTCTATATACAGTATTATCTTCATGAAAGAGATATTTCATTTTAAAACCACAGTATGTAACTTTTTCTAAAATAAAAGCATGTATTTTTTGGTTTATTTTGTTTATTTTAGTTGTGTTTGCTCTAAAAAATGTACTTGTGAGTGGGCTTGCATCTCCACAAACCTGCCGTAAGGGGGTTCTGGTCATATCTGTGGCATATCACTTTTCTATTTCCCTCTGGAGAATGTTCCAAAGTATGGCTTTCATTTTCTATGGAATAATGCAGCTGACATGGCACCACTATAAAGATGTAATGTGCCTTTAAAGTTGCCATATTTCCATACACTGTCTCTGATGGACTTTCCACCTCATCATTTTAAAGAGAAAGTCGGTTAACAGATCTAAAATTGGATCACCCCACTTGCAAAAACATCATAATACAATAATTATTCAATATTCAAACATAACAGCAAATAAGAAGTCTAATTACCCTGTTTTGGTTTTGAATTTCACTCAATACCCGTTACCTCTCTGTGACCTCCAAATCAGAGCATCCTTGAGGAAGCAAACATGAACGATCTCCAATACACACAGATGACCTCCTCACCTTTACCCCTATCTCCACACATTCTACTCCTTACCCATTCATTCCGAGGAGCTATCGTTCCTCTGCACTTCCTGCTTTCACCTCTGATAAGTTATTGTTCAAGTTTGTGGAATGTACACAAGGCACGGATGGGGACGAAGTTTCATTGTTCTGTCCGGTGAATGCATCAGACTGCTTTCTTCTAGTCTCTTCAGATAGGAGTGGGGCATAAAGGGGCCTTCATGCAGAGAGATAAAAAGTGTTTGAGTGGAGCAGACACAAAAAGAGGAGGAAAATCCTGGGACAATATTTGACAGTGATTCACCTGCACTTCTGCACACTGCTTTAGAGAGATATGTACTTAGTGACCTAGTGGAGGGGAACGCAGGTGGGACCAACTGTGGCCTTTATTATACTTAGAAGCAGTTCATGCTATTTCATTGCTTGGAAGTAAATTGTAGAAAGGTAATAATTATTGTTGCTGTGTCGCTGGGAAAAACAATTCACCATCAGTGACTAATCTTATTAAGTTTTTAAGGCTGTTATCAACAGCTACATTTTACCTTTTGTTCTGTAGAGCTGGAAATTCCAGGGCTGAAATGATTCTAATGAAGATGTATGGAGCTTAAAAACACAGTGGAATATTTCCTGTATTACCACATGACATCATAAGGTGAAACTATTTTCTGTTTAAGAAAAACACTCAGCCTAAAGCCTATGAAACAAAAGACAACTCCAGGTATATTTTTGATAAGGAAACATAACAGATCAGAAAATAGTGCAATATATGCGCCTTAATGCAATGCTGAGGAACATCCATGGCAAAGCAACACATCTCCATGGAAACATCTTAAATGGCTTATGCACCATCCACCAGATAAGTTACGTAGTGCACATATAAGGCTTCCTAAAACGGCATAATAACTTAAACTGACATAAATTCATTTGCTAATAACATTTGTGATTTAAAGCATTCACTGTTTTTACATTTACACATCTTAGTATTGAAAATTGACACATGCACATGCATACACTTAATTCAAACTCTCATATGTGGCCTAAATGCATTAAATTTCAAATACACACCGAAATAAAACATTCCACTGACAGCACGTTTTTCACAATAAGAGAAAGCTGTCCCCATTTGCCAATTAGTGCCTCTCTACAAGCTCGGTGACAGCCCCGGGGACCAATAGGCGTGAGTGATGGAGGACGATATGGCAAAAGACAGGGACCTACTGCTGCCCAGCGGACTCATCATATTAAACATCCCACTAACTGTGAAGACAAATGTGGCGACGCAGTGAGAACAGATAGATGGATGGAAAACATTTGAGATTTAGTGGTAGAAAGATGACTGAGGTATGTATTATCTGAAACGCATATGATGGAAAGTAAAACAAAAGGGGCCTATGGTGGAGCCTTGTGGGACTCCCTTTTTTCCATTTTCTTTAAACGGTGTTAAATGGTATAGTAGTCGAGTTTGTTTCAATTCATATTTTTTTTGCATCTAATCATATGATGAAAAGTCAATAAAAATGGGCCTATGGCAGAGCCTTTTGGGACACTTTTTTGTTTCATTTTCTTTAAATGGTGTTTAAACAGTATAGTCTTTGAGTTTGTTTCCATTCAGATTTTTTTTTACATCCAATCCTATGTGTGGTGGTAACATTTTAGTTGCTCATCCTCTTATTTATAATTTTCGCAAAACCTATTTAATTCTTAACCTCAAGTAATGTGGTTAGTTTTGGCTGTTGTTGTTGAAGAAAATCAGGATTAGTCAAAGATTGTACAATTTTCTTGACTCCATTTACTCATGAGTATCAGGCAGATGGATTCTCCCCTAATTTGAAGCATTTGACATGGCAGCCGACCTTCATTGTTATAGACATAGACAATTCTAATCAAAAAATATCTTTGGAGTGATGAAAGATCCTAACAAAACCTTTCCAATCAGGAAGGAATCTTTTGCCTGAAATACATGAATAGATCCTTACTTTCTTCTATCTACGTTCTATAGCTTCATGAACATTTGGCTGTCCAACGCTGCTTTGTATGTGAAGTGTTCCTACGCCTTTTGAGCCTTCTGAAGTAGCTCTATCTATTTAATTCCTTTAGCGGCAAATCGCTTAAAGACAGTTTGCTTTGTGTCTCCCATTTAGAACCAGGAGATTGTTTTAAATGAGCCCGGGTCAAGGCCACGTTCATAGCCAGCGCCGGTAGACTCTGTAACCCGTGTGGGAATGACCTCATGGGGCAGCTGGCACAACTCCCTCCACTCCTTTGTCCAAAACAGAACCATTTGATGCTATTGAACCAGAGCACGGCGGAAAGAGCAAAGGCAAATGCTAGTGTGAGGGTGCAGAGTGGCGTGATGCAATGTGAGATAGCAGCTGAGATAGAGTAAAGGAATGGATATATTCACTACCAGCTTGTCTATTATGTCTTTCTATTGTTTCCTAATCGTCAGTCCATCCCCTTGTACCCGCAATGCCACAGGTGGTTGTACTGGGCGGAGAGCTTCGGACAATGTTTTCAAGGGTTTAGCGGTTTCGCACCTGTGGATGTAAAGACAGTGTGTAACCCTATCTTCCGTGCTTTGTGTCTCTTCTTTCAGTGGATTTTGCATATGAACAAATGGGGAAGGGAAAAGAGAGGATTTGGGCGCGAGCAAGTCCAGGCCCTGCACAGCAGTAGCCCGAGCAGGCAGATGAGGAGTGATTCCATGTGTTAAGATTCCACAGTTCTCACGGACAGTGCTAATCAAGTGTGTGCACCCTTTGTTAGGCGGGTTTCTCCTAAAGCTTCGCCAAAAGGGTTTCTGTGAGCAGTTTTGGAGATTTCAAATATACAGAACAACTGAATGGTTTTTAACGAGAATTGAGAAAACTGATGCAATTTCAAGAAAAAAGTCAGAATGTGACAAGGAAATGGTATTTTATTTGAGAAAGCTTATAATAGATTTGGCAAAGCATTAACCCTGGACTAGATTAGATCAAATTTAGATCTGACATTTTCATTTTTCTAAACAAAAGTTAAAGGAAAATTATATAAATAGTAATAAAAAAAACTATAACTAAAAACCTAACTTCCTAAGTCTCTGTTACATGTTCAAATCTCAGTTGTATTTGCATTACATCTCCCATTTTGGTTACAGATTGGTAGCATTAGTAATGCTCTTGTATCACCACACAATTTAATAGAACAAACCATGCTCCCAGTTGGCAGTAATGATCATGTTGCACAATATTAGGAATAAGCAAACAATCATCTCTGACTTCTTGTAAGTACCACCTTTGGCTTATGCAATCAGCTGTGATACCCAATCTTCAGTGAAAACCAACACATGTCATTTACTTACAGCAACATGACTATTTTTCTTTCAGCAAATCCACTTATGACATGACAATCATAGATCACTTTGCTTGTCATGTAGTCTATAGTGCCTTTTTTGGACATCCCTCTTACAGTACAATCAATCTTTCCCCCGCTGTCTCCCATTAAATATCTTACTTAGAACTTCCACAACCACAAGTTTTCGCTCACTCACTCATCCTAGCCCAGTCCAGTCTGATCTGCCTCTGGTCTCACCCTAGCGTGACCTGAACATGCGGCCAGAGAATCGGCTGTGCTTTCTCGTGTGTGGACATACAGTACATGGAAGGTATAGAGGCTCCAAACCAAACCTCAGCCATGCCAGGCCCTTGCAAGAAGGAGGGGCCCCTGTTTGAGGAAGTCATCACGGAGTCCAAATAACAGGGCCGTCTCCGCCTGGGGCCCGCTGTCAACCCCGTGATCGATGGTCCGGGTCTGGGATGCCTGCCCCGACTGGCCACTGCTCAACAAAGAGGGGCAAATATAGACACATAGAAGGGGTCATCCTCGCTGTGGTGGGAATGACAGTGGGCCAGACAGGAGGATGGATGGATGGGGCAAGCTCGGGAGGACAGGAGGGTAGCGTTGAGGCCAGCATGTTGATTATAGTCTCTTGTTTGATTGGAAAAACAGACATGTCGTGCTGTTTTATTTCATTTGTAAGCAGTCCAGAAATCGCCAGCTCAGAGACAGCGCCGCATTTCAGTGATTGCAGCTCCCGCAGCTGTGGCCACAGGAATGCGGCCTGCTTCGTTTGCTCGCCCGTCTCCTTCCTCTCTTCATCTATCTCTCCTTCAAGTGCTCTCTCGTTTCCTCACCTCTGTGGCCATACCCTCCACTTTCTCTCTCTCTCTCTGGCTTAAGGCGATGACTCTGGTTCTTCTGGGAAATCTCTGATTAACACTGAGGCCTTTTCTTAAGCGAGAAGGCAGTCTTATTTCACCTCCCTTCACTCCCTCTTCCTCTTTTAGCATTTAACGTGCTGCTGAGGGCTACCATCAGCTTGACTTCTGGACACTGGTTGGTTTGGCTCAACATGGGACTCCAACAAAGAGTCTCTGTTGAACCCAAATGGATAGTGATGGAACATGTTATCCACATAAAGCTCTTACTAGTCTAGTCTATCCACACTGGTCTTAGAAATTTTTATGTTTTTTGGAAACTCTTTTAGGTACTTTTACTTCATGGATGACAGCAATCTTTAGTGCCATCCTGTCTGTGAATCGATACTGACTAAAGTATTGAAAAATATTGATCCACATTCAAAAAATACTGATATGTAAAATGTATTTTAAAATGCAGTCTTTAATCATTATTTCATAATTTTCTTTAAATACGTCTTTTATGTGTTAGTTTATCTGCATATATTCAATTTATTAAAGCTGAGTGGATTGCAAATACATGCCAAGTGATTTGTTTTAATAGTATAGGAGTTTCATTGTGTTTTAATTCCAGATCAATATCAATACTTTACATCACTTGTACAGTATTACTTGGTGTCAGACTGAACAAAAATGACTGGTTTTGCCATCCTTACTATCTGCCATATCTCAGCAAAACTTATCATATTAAGAGGTTTTGTACTCACTGAAATGTAAGGAAACTGCTATGTTTGGCACTGTCTGGAGATCCAGCAAAGTGACCGTGTTGTCCCAAGAAAAGTGGCGATGACAAATATTATCCACATTATTACCTTTACATGGACTCTCAATAAGATATATAACTTTAGCATGTTATTGGAGCAGTCTCAGTGCCAGTGCATGAGGCCAAACTCTTAGTAAGGGTGCTTTAGTGGCAGGTTGATGACAGCCATCTTCAAGGCCATGGTAATTATATAAGTAGTAATTCTTCAAACTGGATGCACATTCACAGATTGATTTTATTTTAGCTTGTCAAACATGCTGAAGTTAGAGAAAAGCATCCCTGAGGTGTTAAGATGCTGCTATTGAAGACTAAAGAGGATGAACCTACAAAGATTCTCTGTTAAAGCAAAATGAATGGTGCTGACATACTTTATCCTACTGTAATGAAGCAATCCTTAAAGCAATGACTGCAGAGGAGTTGTCAGCACTGGTAGACGTAAGTCAGTGCATATGGCAAACGTATGGACCATGTTATAGAGTTGTGACATGTGGAACCAAATAAAAACTTTTGAATGGGTTCATGAGGTGGAAAGACTGGAACCAATACGCCTCATTTGCCAATTTTGGGGCTTAAAATTAATTCAAATTTTGGTGATCTACTGAAATCTGTGCTCCTACATTTGGCCGTGTACATGAAAAGTGATTTAATATACCACAACGTTTTTGGTTGTTTTTTTTTTTATGCAAAGAAAAACAATAAAAAACACAATAAAACATTATAACAAGTAGGTAATCGACCACCGACCATAGTGCAGCTTTAAATATTTTCATTTCCATTATTTTTCTTGTTAATCTACTCAGTTTACTTAGTACAGTCATTATAGAAAAATATTTTGTGGAATGGAAAAGATTCCCCAGGGTTTACCAGCATTGTTCCAGATCTGGTTTTGCCTTGCTCATTTATCTGAAGCCTGCCCTTAAAAAGATAAAGAGGTGCTTTGTCATCAGGGAGCTCATTGTTGTCTTTCTCTACACATAAGTCAAAGTGTGCGGCTTGGATGTACTTGACCCCTGCCCTTTCCTTTTCTCTCTATCACTGTTCCACTCCACTCACTCCCTTGTCCACTTGTGTCCTTCACTTGTGTCCTTCTCATATGCGTGTGGTCTGATATACCACCTGTCCTCGTAGCTGGGATCTTATAGGGATTTGCAGGAAAATAATTGAATTGGACTTCAATAGACTTAAAATGAGGGAAGTCTGTTTGCAAGGATTCATTTTGTGTTTCTTGAAGTCTGAAAGAGAATCAGTCGAGCCGTCTTAGAATAGCTTGTGTGATGGGAACTATTTATGTGCCTTAAAGTTGCACTATGTAACTTATCTGGTACAGGGAACGCCAGCTGCTTGTTTCCATGAAGGTGGTTATTGCTCTGCCTGCAATGTTCCAAATTATGACCAGGTCAATTTACAGATAAGATCTGTGAAGAGGCTGCTCAATCAGAATGCATCCTTTTAAAAGCATTTTTGAGAAATAAAGCACCTATAATTGAATAAATGCATCTTATATAAGTAGTTGTGTAACATAGTCAAACCAATAGCATCTCCATAGTGGTGGACTCCCATCCTAAAAAGTTACGCAGTGCACCCACTGCAAAAAAACTAAATCTAGTCAAGCTAAAATGACTTTGATTAAGAAAGTTTTACCAGGATTTGAGCAAATTTCACTTGGCAATTATAATTATCTGCCAGTGCAATAAGATTTTTGTACTTAAAATAAGAAAATACATCTTGCTACACTTAAAATAAGAAAAACAACTTTTTGCACTTAAAATAAGAAATAAAATAAAATCTTGCTTAAATTAAGAAAAAAGATATATTCCACTGGCAGATAATTTTACTTGTCATGTTGAATTTACTCAAATAAAGTCAAATGTTCTTATTTTAAGTCATTTTACTTACCTTGATATTGGTTTGATTTCGAAGTTCTGTTAAAAAGATAATTATTGTTTCAAATTTTAAGCAAAAGTTGTTTGGAAATCTTACTCGGCATATTTACGATAATTTAAAAAAGCATGTAAAAAACAAAATTATCTAATTTCTCTATGACCATGTTTCCTATAGGTACACACATCAGACTGAGCAGTTTGCATGTTATTTATATCATTTTAAAGATCCTGAAATCAGATTATAATCAGATTTTGATGTGCATTTGAACAAGGCCAGTTTTGTTTTATTCCAGGTGCAAGATTTTCCTAACCAACCAGAAAATAGAGGGTTAAACAAACGTTTACTGTTGTTATGACAATCCCTTGTAGTCACACTTTATGTAGCAGATTGAAATAGCCTATACTAACATTTGTGGTATACATTAGTAAAGTACTGTTCATAAATGTCCAACCAAATTTTACCAGACTAAGTGTTGTCTTCTTTTCCCTTAATTGGCATAAAGGAAATGAGTGGACTTGCAGCTGCAGTTGGAGGAAATGACCATCTAAAATGCGTGAGTGAATACCTGTGGTCTAGTATGTCCTTCTTTATTTGACCACTGCTGGCTCACTGGACAAACTGGTGTCACGTCCTGTCTAGCGCACTGTGTTATTCATGAAACCATAAATGTGGAGTGAATGGATGACCTGTTCAGAGCAAAGGGAAAACAACCACCTTCGTGTTACTCATTCATGGCTATAGCCAGTATAGACGTTTTTTTATTATTATTATTAGTTCATTTCAGCTTCAAACTTTGTTCATACTTTGCACTTCACATCCACAAAAAGCCCCAAACTGTGCATGTCTATTATATTGTAGACACAATTATAAAGCATTTGCTATCGTCAATGGACCATGAAGTAGGGTTGATGCGCTGGTAGCATGCTAGTTGTTGCTAGTTGTTGTCATTTCCGTGACTGCAAAAACTCTGCTCTGACCTCTGAAGTTTGTGAAAAACACGTATAAACTCATTGTGGTGAATAATTAGGATACTCTGAAGACGTTAGTGAAGTGAAGAATAACTTTATAGTACTTCAAAATCGCCTGGTAGAGCGCCTATGCGTGATGTATTTGTATGATATTTTGAAGTAACAATATGTGTTGACAATTTATTAGTTATTGATCACTGATTAGTTGAAAGGGTCTTATTCAGCTCAAACAGTGAGAGATACAGGACTATATTTATACCATACTCCATACAACTGTACAACAACTCACCCTTATGTCACGTCAATCATCATATCATCTTTGAACTGTTTTTGCACTGACCTGTATATGTCTGAGCTTTTACTTGTACATATGCATCTATATAATTATGATTTATTTGACAGCAGTTATTCTTTTTCTACTTTTTGTTACGATCATATATTGTGATGTGTGAGCTGCTTTGTACAAGTACTTTCCCTTGTGGATCAATAAAATTGGTCTAAGTTACATGCATCAACATTTATATCACAACTTACACAGTGTATCATTGTTGGTATCAATACCAACAATGCTATCATCTTAACGTACTATACATCACACACATGTTTAAATTCTTTCACAGTCTTTTCCTCCTTCCCTTTCACTTCTAATGTTGCTTTCAGTAGCCCTTTGTCAGCGGTTGTTTGGGGCTCTGTTTTCTTGCAGGTGGGCCGTGCTGGGCGAGGAATGCTGATCAGACTTTCAATGTACTCTCCCCTTGTACATGTATGTGTATGCCGCTTTAATACACCCCACCACCACACATCATTTGGTCTGCTGCTCTAAAACAAAAAGGGCTCTGGTCCAGTTGACTCCCATGAGACCCTCACCTTTCCTCCAATGAAAACACGGCGCTCTCCAGGTCTCTCTGACTTTCACTACTCTATGGAGGGGGTCAAAGTAGTTAACTAGTGGCAGCCTTTCCAATGGGCCCTTGCTCCCAACTTCAAACAGAGCACATTATGGCCAGGATATTGCATTGTAAGGTTCCTGAGCACGGCTGGCTTGCAGAGTGGAAGCTGCGTATTGAGGTTATTAGACCCCTAAACCAATACTAATGAAGCTGTTTCCTGCACAAACGAAATCACCCGGTAAAGATCTCACTCGGAGACAACACGCATTTTCCGACCGGCGCTTCCAAGTCGGATTTTGTCTCTTCGGAAAAGTTAATTACGCGAGATTAATAGAGCGTTTTGTTCCGTTCGCGCGACGATATCTGAAGCTTGTCTTAAGGCTTGTCGGACCCAATTGGAGCTGAGTAAGTATTTATGTGATCGCATGTGATGGGCCTCCTCTCCGCAGCTCTGGCCCTCATCAATCAAGTCCGTGGCGCTTGCAGTACTGGGAAATTGGTCTATCAGCTACAGCACCTCCAACCCCCCACCACCGCCTCCCCATCTTAGTACCAACCAGCCAACCAACCCACTCCCCCCTCCCTCCCCATTCAATCAGGCCCGGGGCTACAATGCTTCTTTAGCTCTTACTTCTGACCAACGCAGGGGTCATGGTGGGTAGGGGGTAGCACTGAGGGGAGGGACGGGGGGGAGCCAGAGCCGAACCCATCCATTACGGCTCTTGTTTCTCGCAGTGGCAGCCGGACGACGGGATTCTATTAAGAGCTTGCGTCTATTCAGCAGTGAGATTACACCAGAGTACACCTAAAGGAGAGGCAACCCCCGGAGCTGAGCGCAAGAAGGGCCCCGGAGCAAGGCTGTATGTATGGGGTCTGGAAGAACCCGCCACCCCTCCCTTTCTCTCCAATCAAGCCACCTTCATCCCCCTCAGCTTGTGTTTTTGTACACTTCCCAGCTGTAGTGGTTGCTTTCTCGTACAACAGTGGGAACGACAATAATCACTAAAAGGGAGAATGGGTGAGTGGCAAAAAAGAGGAACTGACAGAAGGAGAGGTGTTACAGAGGAATGAGAGTAGACCAGTGTATGGGAGAAAGTAGTCGAGGTGTAAAGTGACACTGCTGTTACGGTGCTTGCACAACAGAAGCATTTCAGTATAACTAGAAGTGATTTTTAACGTAGCAGTTGGCCCAAATTCACAGTACCAGAGCAGCTATGGAATTAATTTACCACCACCAAAAGGTTCCTTTAAATTATCATTATTATTAAACTAAAATGCTCAGAAGAAACATCCACACCTTTCCGAGTGCTAAATACTCACTACCCAGCGCTGTCACCAGTGATGTCCTTACCTGCTGAGATCTACTCATCAAAGTTTATTGTTTTAATATTCATTCAACTTGAAGTTTTATAATTTTCTCTGGGTTGCTAACTGTCAACCTAAAACATGCACAAAACGTAAAATCCTCCAGCTAAGCCCTGGCTACACCAAACTCAAGATCTAAAGGTGGGTCCACAGGTATTGCAAATGTAGAAGACAAAGTTCCCAGCACTGACAATAACGACTAATCTATCCTTCACAAATGAAATATTCTTGGTTGAATATAGCCTGAGACATCCACGGTGAAAGCATATAATACTTTAAGTTTACAAAGCTTTATGTAACCACAGTTTACATTTTGAGAAACAGAGACAGAAGGACCTGACTCCAACTGAACCATCTCTATCTCCATTATATACACACTTAGACAGGGACCATCCAGAGCAGTAAACACTCCTCCACTCCTCCAACCATTCAGAAGTCCATTTATCTAACAGCTGTCTCCCCTGCCTCTTCATTTACTTAATATGTGTTAGCACTTGAGAGGGCTGCAGGCTCCGCTAGTGCCCCCCAGTGAGATGGATGAGGGTCTTCCTGTCATGGCGAAGGAGAGGGACGGCATTACTGTCAAACAAACAGAAATATAATATGCAGCCTTGTATTGAGATGTCCGCGCTGTGTACATACTATGGGTACTTGATTATGAGAGGGGCTCTTCATCTCGTAAACAAGTGGAGAGTGGAGGCATTTGTCATAGGAGAGAGAAGCGAGGGTGTGAAGAAGGTGGAATGTCCCTGGCCCATTATAGACTGCATGGGTTACAGATTATAGTTAAGTCTTTTAATAGGCACAGTGATACATCATTCAGTTGGGTATCATTAAGTTGAAAGTATTCTGTCTACTTTTTCCTTTGTCACCACAGTATACCTTCCTTTTGTGATGCGCAATGATTAATTGTTGTAGGACACATGTTCGATGTCAAAAATTCAAGAGCTAATGCCATGTTAGGAACAAAAATACTTTATGAAATGAATTCTATTTAAACTCACAGTTAGTGTGGGGCACTTAGTGGTGGGATTTGCGCATTTAGGGTTAAATTTTTAAAAATTCAAAACATATAATTTTATCAAGATTAAGCCACCTTTTGATACTGATGACTCACTAACTGTGTAATGCATTGGTGTAGGTTTCATGTACTCACCTATTGTTACGATAATTACCTTCCTATTGTAAACGCTTTGTTCTGTGTGACTATTTTGTTGGTTCTATTCATATCTGATATTAAATACAGGGATAGGTCAAAGTAGTTACTTGCCTACATTCAAGTCCAGCACTTGTTTGACTTCACTTGATACTCCCATTTCTTTTTATGATAAAGAATGTTATCTATGCTCTAAGCTCTTATTATAGCACAAGTATTTAAAGGTGTTTAAAGTGATAGTATGAAACTTTCAGTAGGTGGAAAGTCAACTGCATAGAAATAAACCACACTTTGGAACATTTTCCTTAGAAATCAACAACATTTCCATGGAAAGTCAGGTTTGTGGAGACGCAAGCCTGCTGATAGTGAGGCCACATGTTATTCTATGTTTTTCAGTGCACTGCAAATAATGAAAATGTTACATACTATGGTTTTAAAAATGAACAGGTGATATAATTTGCATGTTTTATAACTGCAATTTTGGGAAGGATTTTATGCACTAATACATGGGCACATGAAAATAAATAATACAACTAATGGCAGTGAAGGAAATCAGGCTGTCATAATTAATATAGCTTGACTTTCTCTATAAGCTTTCCCTGTACTGCAGTGCATGAGTGTGGGGGCCAATAAAGACAAATCATATCTTTGAAACCTCTAACTACAGGGGGGAGGTATCAGGTTCTTTATAAATGACTTAGGAAGAAACCATTGACAAGACACCAGAGTATATTTAAAGAGAAAGGTGTCCATGTGACCTGTGAATATTTCTGGAGCTGGTTACTGGCTATGTGGCTGGTTAACAGGATTGGAATGCTTCTTGTTGGGGCAGCGTAATCAGCACCTACTTCCTGTGATTGAGCGCAGAGGGTCCGCTCTCCGCCTCTTTTGTTTGGGACAGGGCGCGCTGACAGCACAGAGGAAGCAGCCGTCCCGATGGCCAGGGGAGATGTTGAAAGTGCATAAACAGTGAATCCAGGGAGTGGGTACGAAGAGAGAGCGAGGGTGACACTAATGCTTTGACTGTGCCTAACTGGGCTTTGGTCTGCCATGTTTGCTTTGTTAATAAATAATAATAATGATGCAGCATGGGTGAGATGTCTTCCCTCAGGACATAGCAGAACTTGGTCCAAGTGGGAATTGATCCTCAGACTTTGGAGTTGCGGGCCACTGCTCTACCCGCTGAGCCACTGTCGCCCACTTTGCATTATTCATTTGCTGCATGCAGCCTCATCTCTGTTGTGGATGAAACTGATCACAGCGGTGTCTGCAGACTTAATGGTGGAAATGGAGTTGGGCACTGATTTTGCAGACCTGAAGTGGGAATATAGGAAGAGGCCAAGTACACACCCATGTGGAACTCCACTGGTGACTGTAATGGTGGTTGAACAGGTGGTGCCTAACCTAACATGTTGTGGCCTATAGGTTAGAAAGTCCATGATCCAGTTGCAGAGTGAGGGTTTGATGCCCAGGTGTACAAGTGTGTTCATTTATTTAGCTGGGATGACAGTACTGAATGCTAAACAGAATCAACAAGCAGTATTCTTGCATAGGCATTAGTAATATCCAAGTGTGATAGTACATAATGCAGGGCTATGGAGCTCATGTCCTCTGTGCTCCTTTTACTGCAATAACCAAACTGGTAAGAGTCGAGTGAAGCTTCATACCCCATACTATACATAGGTTAGGATAGGTGAACTGCCTTGTCCTTGACACAACAGGAGTAAGCACGTTATAAAACAGTGACAATTAAGATGCATCGTGACTCGATTAATATACAATGGTTGATGAATATGTTGATAGTGTGATTTTAATGCAAACTCTATACATAAAACACTGTACCTAGGAACTTTCTTAGTCGAAATTATTTCTGAAAGGTGCTCTGTGTAACTTTTCTGGTAGAGAGTGCAGCACCTGCTTGACTCCATGTTGACATTATTTCTTTTCCTGAAATGTTCTACTGTAATTTAAGTAGCTCCATGAAGACAAGTAGGCCACATCACTAGGCCAAATTACAGGTCAGATCTGTGGATTGGTAGGCCCACTCACCGTAAGAATTATTTTTTTTGTAGTAGTAGTTTTGAGAAATAAAAACCTGTAAATGAATAAATACAGGATATTTTTGTTTAATACCATACTGTGGAACATCCCAGCCAAATCACTGCCATCACCAACAGACCATCCACAAGGAAAGTTACACAGTGCACCTTCAAATCATAAATTAATTATTTTTGCATTAAACCAATTTCCACTTCAGTCAACCACCTCTACCTCCCAACCCCGTTCCACCTTCTCCTCGGTCACCCCACTCATCACCACCACCGCTGCCGTTCTCCAACTTTTGTCTTTGTTAAATGTTGTGTGACAATGAGATTTTCCCTAGTGCCATCAGGAGAATAAAGGAGCGCGTGGAGAGAGAGATGGTCCGGTCATAGTCCAACAGTTCCTCACCAGCGCTGCAGCCTTAGATATATCTCCTCTCTGTCTGTGGAGCACTCTCATTCACCTCCATCATCTCCCAGCAGACAGACCTCCAGTGTAAGGGACCCCGGCTCCAATCGATCCCCACTGCGGCAGCTCGGCCCCGGGCAGACACCTGAGCGTGATTGATCCCTAAATCAGTCGGTCTCTACCCAGCGCCGTAAAAACCATAACAGCCCATCATAAAAGCTGATTTATCTCAACCTGGCCGGCTGCCTCACGGTTAGAATATTAACCCAAAAGTGTGCGACAAAGGAATGATGGGTTGGGAATTGAACCAAGAGTCGTGGAGATGTCTGATGGCTCGTATCAAGGCCGATAGTAGGAACGGGCAAAGCTGGAACCGCGTTATTGAATCTCAAGAGCTGGTTTTTGAAGAAATGATAACAGCAAATAACTATGTAGATCGTTCATGCATTTTGGAACATATGCATTAATGAATCACTTTAACTTTAAACTTTTAAACGTAAAATACAAGAAGTCACATACTGTAGGCATAAAGAGGGTTTTGTAGTCTCTCTTCATCAATAAAAGTGCTGTGATTGGTGGTTGGAAAGGCCATTGGCAGAGTTTGGCATCCATGTTTCCATCACTCAGTTCTGAGGCAGCTGTGGCAAGAATGGAGTTCAAGAGTCTTTCCATCCTTTTTGGTTCTGCTAGTAAAATTATCATTAATTTTCCCCAAAAACTTATCAAAAATAATATTTTCAGTTTGAAAGCTTGGACGAGGCTAATCAGCTAGTCGTAACTAATGACCGCAGGACACAGAATTTAATTGATAATATATCCCCGAAAGTTTATGAACCACAATTTTACAATGTCATTTCGCTTAATTTTAGGTTTTTATTATATATTTCTGGCCAAAAAATTATCGGGCCGTGGATATTAAGGTTCACATAGCTATTTATCCCCCATTGTGGCTTTAAATGTGCATTGTGCAACTTTTCAGTTAGAGGGTCCATCAAATGATTTTCTTCATGTAGATGTTATTGCTTTGTATGAAATGTTTCACAGTATGGCATTAAACCTTTCTATCTTCATGAAGACCAAATCAGACCAAGTTAAAGGCCAGATCTGTGGAGAGGTGACCCTGCTTACAGTCTGAATGCCAGTTTTTCTAGGTATTTTTGAGCTATAAAACCACCTGTAATATAGTGTAAGGTAGAGCTGTTTAATGCCATACTGTGGAACATTGCAGGCAGAACAATGACATATCCATAGAAACAAGCAGGTGATGGACCCCCAACCGAAAATGTTACATAGTGCTCCTCTAAACGTTAAACTAAAACATATATGAAGCGCAAAATGACATTCAGAATCTAACTTAGCTCCAGCTGTTTTCTGTTCCATCACAGCTAGAACTAGAGAGTATGAGAAGTGATAATTAATATTAAAACATCTTACCAATCCAACTCATTATTTTTTATTTTTAATGTATTATCTCAGTTGCTTCACTTGCACATTAAGTTTTGTTCTTACCTTATACGTTTATATTAAAATTCACCCGGTTTATTTCAGCTGCCAGAGCGTAAACCAGCTCTGCTTTCAGTCCTGCAGCAGGTTGGTTAAGTCTAATGCATTCTAACTGGGGCCTCTTTGATGCTCCTGAAAACCAGTGAAGCCTTTAATGGTCCTCACTTAGAATACACTGGGTTATGTGTGAGCGGTGCAGCCTCCCTTTACCCAGTCTGAGGCAGTTGCATCTGATTTGTTGTTTGCCTGGTTAATTCTGACTTTAATCACAGCCACAAACACGGAGAAGACCTGTACAATGTATTCTGGTGGAGGCGGGAGGGGTTATGGGAAGTGTATGGGAGGGGTGAAGGACCACGGGGGGAGGTTTCTGTGTTAGACAATCTGCTTACACTTTGCACTTACTCAAACACATTTCCTCACTTTCTCCCGTTGCAGCGTGGACCACTTGTAAATTTTGGATGCGAAATGGCCATTCGTTTCACTTGTCATGTCCGTATGTGGTTTATATTCGGTAAAAACGGTGTAAGTTTTCCTTTCATCTGGCCCATAACACTCCATAAACGCAAACTCAACACATCAGCACTGTGGTGTTTCTGTTCTTTGCTAAATCTTTACATACTTTTTCTCAATTGTTCTTTTGAAGTACTGATTTATGTGGGGTACGTCCGACTTTGTTTTACTTTTTGGTGGTAAAAAATTTGCAATTGAAGTCACAATAGCACAACGGAAATTGGACAGCTTTGATGAAATGATAAGGTTATATAACTAACTGTGTGCATTGTTAAGTACAAGTAGTAATAGTAGTCGTAGCTTTAGACATTATAGTAGTGGTATTTGTAGTAGTAGTAGTTGTTAAAGTAGTAGTAATAGTAGTTTTGGTGGTAATCACTAAAGTAGTAATGGTAAATCTTGAAGTGCACAAGAAAAGTATAAAGTGCATTGCCCAAAGACACTGCAACCTGCAATATTTCAAAATGCAAATTGAGTTGTGGGGATTGAACCACTTTTTAAGGTGGAAGGTGAATAAAAATTGGTTAACTCATGATAATTATTCATGAATTTTCAGTTTTTTTCAGGATTATAACAGGACTAATTGTGATTTTTGCCGTTCCCAGTTACCACTGCATTGCATCTTTCCAGCACAAGATAAAAGTACTTTTTACTGTTTAGATTGCAGAACACAACACATGAAACACTTTCTATTAATATTAAACACCTACATTTACTTGCGTGTATTTTGAAGTACTAATATTATCTTCTAGGACCCCATTACCCCTGCGCCACTGCATTTGCACAGCTTTGATTTCCGGTTTGCTCTGTGATACCTCACCATATCTAACATGACAGCCTTTCTTTCCGGCATGTGCCCACCTCTGATATCCGCCCACATTAAAATATTAGCCTTCCA
This sequence comes from Odontamblyopus rebecca, assembly GCA_030686955.1. NCBI lineage: Eukaryota > Metazoa > Chordata > Actinopteri > Gobiiformes > Gobiidae > Odontamblyopus > Odontamblyopus rebecca. The sequence continues at coordinate 13,983,024 of CM060668.1, forward strand.
ATTGGACACGGTCTATGAAGAGCGCATTGTCTCCGTATCCTTATCCATGTTTTTAAGCCTCTAGCCTCTCATACTTAAAACGGCCTTTTAAAGATGATATCTACCAACCAATTTGTTCACCCTGTGGCAACCCCTCAACATGCTCTAATTACCTACCTTTTTTTTCTTTTCTTTTTTTTTTTTCTTTTTTTGGAGTGGGATGTTGAAGTTTCCAAGATGTCCCGCGAGGCATCAGAGCTGTGTGCCCATTGAATTTATGCTCCACAAACGTGAGCTTTGACCTTCGGGGGGGTTTATGGTACCCTATAGCCTGCATACAGTGTGGCCTGGCGGGGTGAGGCTCAGAGGAAGAGTGCTCCTGTAGTATATTGTGTACATCTAAAGCTATTCGCACCTCTCTCCTGCCGATGTGACCCCCATAACCTACTCCAGCCGCATTCCACAGGCTAGTTTTAGTTTTTCACAAAGCATAAACACAGATTTGGCATTATTGTTTGCTAATGTCCGTTTGAACTTTGTAATATTTAATGTGTCCTGGAACATTGCACTCACATTCAGAATGTTTTATGTTGTACATTAAAGACATAAATTTATTTAAATGGATGAAATTACTGCTGACCAAACTTTAGTGCAGTGTAAAAGCAAAACTTTGTAACCAAAATCAGATGGTAGACACTGTTTTCATGTATTATAACATTTTATTCATTGCAAACTTGAGCCATGAAACTCACAATATGATGCTTTGGGATGAGAGCTGGTTCCCCCGTTTCGCTTTTCTGTCTGAAAAAGCACTTCTAAAGCTATGCATATGTCTGAAAATCATGCATGTGAATACTAGTGATGTGCCAAAGGGTTTGTGAGCGTATGGGACTAGTTAGCTATTAATACATAACTCATTTTTCACCATTTGAAAATTAAGTACCTCAACTTCAATGTTTTGTTGTGTTCAATTTCTATGCTGCTTAGTTCAATCACGCCATTAATTATATTATTATTATTATTATTATTATTATTATTATTATTATTATTATTACAAAAATGAAGAAATGCTTTTTTTTGCAGTAGTTTAATGACATTTGGCTCTGGGCCAGCAAGACATTTAAAAAAAAAGTCTTTTTTGTTTATGTGGCAATGTTACATCCAATTTTTGTTTAAAGGCATCAAGCCAAAGCCACAATCTCAAAATTATATAAGATTATGTCAATCCTAGCCAAAGAAATGGACACTTTGATAGACATTTGAGACACTTGTTCTATAGACCTCCATGCAATCATTAAACAGGTAACCCATAACATCTTAAATTACATACACAGCTAAAATTCATGACAGTGGACCTTGTCATCACTCATCTGCACTGGCCCTGCCTGCAGCCTGCTGTCATACAGACACTGTGCCAGCCCCAGTGACAGACAGACAGAGCGCTACCTCAGCATAACACACGGGGCCTTCTCCTCACGGGCCCTTGGATTTGTCAAGAAACCATCTCTCCATTTATTCTCTCTTTCCTCCATTCTCCCGTGTGTGTGTGTGTGTGTGTGTGTGTGTGTGTGTGTGTGTGTGTGTGTGTGTGTGTGTGTGTGTGTGTGTGTCGGAATGCCTGGCTGACCTCCGGCAAATGAAAATAATCCAAAGTAATTAGAAGTGAGGCCGGGTCTGGTCACGTGGGAGGGGCCTGGAGGAGCGCGCGGAGGGGAGAGAGGAGGGAGGGTGAGGGGAGGAGAGGGGGGGAGCTGACCTTGTCCACATAAAGCAGTGATTTATGAAGTGTAGGGCACAGCAGCGGGGGATTCTGTCTCCTCCCGCAGAACCAAATTACTGAGGTGGAGATTAACACGCCGGGCGCACAACGGGCCCACTTCCCAGACGCGAGGAAATTTTGTATTTACATGTTCCCCCTTCATTTCCTCTGCATGGGAGTCAATGCTGATTGCTTGGTATCAGTGCTGTGCCGTAGCCTACCTACTGCCTACCCTTCTATAGAACTGCCTACAAGTATTTAAGTCTGCAGTTTAAAGTATGAAGTGCTGCTGAATTCTCAAAAGTAAAAAGTTTTGAGGGAGTCATCTGATCTAGTACTAAAGGTGCTGCAAAATTAGGCAAAATCTCATGTCTATATTTTCTTTTATAGCCTATTGTATTTGCTAAGTGAAACATTTTAAATGTCCAGGTAACCAAAAATAGACGTGTTTGAGTCCAAAGCTGAATTCTTCTGTCCTGGATTAGTTCCTAGACCAGACGTATTCACAATTTTGATAATTTGTTGATTGTATAAGTGTGAACGCATCCTTACATCGAGAATGAATATTTGTCTAGCTAATATTATGTTTTGTGTATATTTTCCTGTTAATAGGGGTGCGTAATTCTGCTTTTGTGCGTAAACTCGTAAAAACTATTTTATGCGAATTTGTCTTGCTTATTTCTCTCTCCACTTCTCCCTCGCTCTCTGGCTGAGGAGGGAGGATGTACTGGAATGCGCTCCGCTCCACAGGCCTGCAGTACACCAGTCCATGCGCCCGCCCTGGCTGCCTCCTCCCCGGCTGCCACTCGGGAATCTCCCCCTTCTGTGCCATCGCGCTTCACGTGGGACTGAGCAGCGAAATCCAAAATGACTTCTAGAGAGAACAATACTTCGACTTCATTCAGAAGACAAACGGGCCAGATTTAACGCTAAGAATCACTCCGCTGCTTCCAATGCGCCTGAGTGAACTTCATAAACAAACAAGACAGCCACGGGGCAAATTTATTTACGCGATAAAAAAAAGCGGTTTAAGAATTTCACAGCACGTTAAAGCATCACTACTTTTCTCCAAACAAGAAAGAAACTCCAGAGTGTGCTGATATAGTCTCTCCCAACATGCCCCGAAGCTCGTTTGGTTTGTAATTCGTTGATAAACCGCTATTTTTCACGCCCGCGTTCGTCATGTTGTGATTATTATGACAACAGCGTGGCACGATTCAGATAAAACGCGTTTCATCTGCGCACATCTCAGCGTTATTTGCTTTGCCTCACATCTAATAAATATCTTTGGGAAACAAGCCTGGCAAATCACACTCGCAGTAACAAGTAAACAGCCCGCATTCGTTCCAGTTCAGCTGTAATGCTTCATGTGTGTCCGTAATGTTCATGCCTTCATAACTAAACGGTATTTTCATGTGACACTTTTATGCTTGTATGTACGTGTATAAATTATTTTGCAGAGGTCAACAGGGTCACATTTTCTAGATTTGATCCCGATTCATTCAACCTCTTGGTGTCATTATATATATATATAGGGAAAATGTTTTAAAATGAAGCCATATTAAAACATATTTAAGTAGGCCTACTGTATATTGGAGGGATTAAGTTACACAATTATGAATCATTTTTTATGTGGATTTATATTCTGTTTCAAGATAATAAATAGTTCCCAATGCCCATATGACATTCTAGGCCTATAAAACCGTGTCTGAAGGGTTACATTTTTACGACGTTACAGGTGTGCACTTTGACATAACAACTAGAGCAGCTCTGTTGGACATGTGAGGTGAAGCAGGCGCTGAGAGCTGAGAGCTTCAGTTGAGCGCGCCATCTTCTGGAGGGGCAAAGAAACACACGCAGCCTCTGGTCACTCTGCGCGCTCCTGTCGCCCACTTCACCCCCCGCGAGATACAACCCACAAACCCGCGTGTTTATCCTGGTTTTCTCTCACAAATTCGCTCCCTTTCAGAACCCCGTGTCTGTCTCTCTCTCTCTCTCTATCGGGATCCTCCATCAGACTCCGCGAGGCCGAGGAGCAATCACTTTCCCAGATTACTCGTATTTAATACACAATGCATCATAAAACAAATCCCTCATCCTGACAGGAAGAAAATAGAACAGCTCATTCGGCTTGAGCTTTCCCAATTTATGGCTAAATTAAAAAGGCTTCCAACAATGGACAAGTCGAGGAGAGGCAGGAAATCAATGCGCGGCCGGACCGGGGTCTCAGTGCGGTTCTCACAAGGAGCGCGACACGATGGGAACGAGCGCCCGGGTCCTGCCTTATTTACACATGATTTTTCCTGTCCTTCCTGCACATTTCGCCCGGTGCTTTTCGTTAAACAATGGCCATTATCTGGGATGGAAGGTCAATGTCACAAAGCGTTATCCATCATCATCTGCTCTCATCAGCCAAACAAGGGGAAAACGCCGCACTCCGGCTTTATGAGCTGCCTAATAAAGTGCGTATTGACAGGGACGAGGGCGTCTTTATCCTGGATCCAGAGCGAGAGTGGCCAATAAAAGGTTTATTCTGCTGAAATGGAAGGAAGGAAAGGCAAACAATCCGCAGTACAAGTGTTTGTTCTTGGAGTTCAAGACTGACAAATTTGCTATTGACCTTTGCAGTCAACACTTTTGTTAAAACACTCTAAGGGGAAAAATAAGAAAAAAAGCGCATGTGTGCTTTTGAACAGGATTTTTGGCAGTTAGTGCGCCATCAGTGAATGCGCAAACACAAATTATGGAGTCAATAAATTAGGCGGTTCGTTCTGTCATGTCAGGCTTTTGATGAATGGGAGCCTCACGTAATTTCAAAATGCAAATCTCGCTACTTGTATATTGAATAAAATATGTTTCGATTTTTCACAATAGACTTCTTGTTAATACACCACTTGCAAACGCGTTTAAAGTGCACCTAATTGAGAAAATAAATATTTTAATCGCTGCAATAGGTTTGGTGCGTGTGTATTACTTCAACCAAATTTAACAAGTCGTGCGTAAAAGTTGTGGATCAAGCTTTTGACGCCCGATCCGCGCGCGCGTATTTCACCCTATAATGGCACAGAAGCCCCGTCCCGCCGACCTCTGGCTGACCCCCACTCTCACCCTCTCCAACCCCCGGAGCCCCCCTTGACACTTGCACTATTTACTGCGGCGGAGAGAGGGGGGACCCGGCGCTATGAGGTCCAGCCTAAGTCTGGATCTCTATTAGCTCGTGGGATGGGGTTTCGTTTCGCTGCGAGACAAAGTCGGGAGTGAAGACCGAAAAGAAGACGCAATAAGGGGTTGCTTGAACTGCTGTGGCGCGCGCTACCCTCCTCCTCCTTCTCCTCCTCCTGCTCCGCGCGCTCTCCCACCCCTCCCCTCCGCTCCTCGCGAAGCTCTCGGCTGTCATACGGACACGACACATCCCGAGCAGCAGGAGGAGGGAGGAGGAGGAAGCGCAAAGGGAACTAAGTTGAATGGCTACTAGCGGAGGACACCTGGACGGGACGACAGTGACAAGAGACCGAGCGGAGACGCGCGGCACATCGCGGCGAAAAGTTGAGAGAGCGACAGTCAGCCAGCACACTCGAGCGCTATCTGTCTGTGAGGATTTAACCGCACGGGACAGCGAGGAGAGGAAGATACGAGTGGAAGAGAACGCGACTGTCCCGTGCGTAACTTCGGGGGAAAAACAAGAGCAACGCTGTAACTGGGACTTTTTACGTTTTCGTGGAGTTTGCACCGTAGTGTGTTTTTACCCAGGAGATCGGATGTGCACCAATAAATTGCCAAGGTAGGGGAATAAAAAAATAAATAAAATGAAACTCGACATTTGCGGATCTCAAACAACTTTCATGTTCATCTGCGTAAAAGCGCACGGGTCCGGACAAAGGGATCAAAACGGGCAAAATATTTATTCAGTGACAAGTTGGACAAAGGCACAAAGCGACAACCTGGTTTTCAGTTTGAAGTGCTTCATTGATAATGCGTTTTAAACTAGCCCATTTATCTGAATTGAAATTTTATAGCTTTTATTTTATTGTTTTTATTTTACAGTGTTTTGTATAAACATTATTTCGTCAACAATCACCATATATTGTAACTGCTTATATATATATATATTTTTTTATTTTAGCTCAAATTATTATTATTATTATTATTATTATTATTATTATTATTATTATTATTATTATTATTATTATTATACATTTTTTTGAGAAATGAATTTTAAGAGTTATTCCTGCCCATATTAATTAAGATGGTTGATTCAACAATAGTTTTTTTATTATTTTAAATGCCAGCTTTGCAACAACTGGACACAATACATATTTTATTACTTATTGTTCATATTTTTTATTACTTATTATTGTAATTTTACATGCATTTTTTTATTGTTTATTGGCCTTTTAATTGTCCTTACATTTATATGGTTGAGGCCAATATAAAGGCCTTTTATTTAGGTTTCTATTTTTAACACTTTTTAAAATACCCTTTTTACACATTCATCTTTTTAAATATATATTTTAATTATTCATTGTACATTTTTATTTCTGTTATATGGCTGTTAAATTGGGTTTGAATTATTTTACATATTTTCCTGCACTTTGTATATAGAGAGTTTTCATTTAGATGTTTTAGAAATATGATCATGGTAATAATTTTTCATTTTGTCTCCAGTAAATCCCCATAAATCCCAGAGACACTCCTCCACACCTAATGTTTTTTTCTCTGCTTGCGTGTGTCAAACATGTGTTCAGTCTCAGTGGGAGGTATGTGCTGGAGTCACTGTTTGGACACAGTTACCTGGACTGATACTGATCAAAGACTCTTCTCTCCTCTCTCTCTCTTTCTTTTTTCTCTTCTTTCTCCTCTTCTTTTCTCGCTCCTCTTCGGTACAGATCCTGGACAGCTCTGGCCATGTAAAATTCTGCGTGGATGCCAGCAAGCCTGATATCGGGAGCTGGCTCAAGCACGTCCAGTTTACCCCTGTGTCCGAGCAACACAACCTGACTGCGTGCCAGATAGATGATCAGGTAAGACGAGGAACTTTTCTTTCGATTAAAAATGTAAAAATATATGAGAATGTCTGTGCTGTCTCATCTTCAGGTGGTGCTGTTGTTGATCTGAATTCACTACACTTACAATCCTCTAAAAGTGCTCGTGTTATCAGTTACAATGATTGAAAAACACATGTAGGTCAGATTTTAAAATTCTCTGATTCTGCCTGCAAATTTTGAAACCTAAATGATTTATTAGTTATTTTTCAGTAATTTCGTGTGGTGGATAGATCTCGGCCTATTGTAGTGGACACCATAGTGACACTCCCCTGGATTTAACACATGTATCAATCAATATGACAAAAGTATACAAAACTGAGCAAGATTTAACATTTTCCTATCTTTCTGTGGTAAAAATGTTGTCTCCAAATCAAATGTTAGAGTTGAAATATCGTAAATATGCCAAAATGATAACGAATTATAACAAATCTAACTAAATTGTTCTGTTAAGTTTGTCTCCAAACAGAACATAATGCACATTTTATGCAGTGATTTTCACTTGATCTAAAATGTCAGAATATAACATTTTTTATAAACCTCAAAACATTTTCACACATCACAAAAATGTTTCCAGATTTGAACAAATTTCAATTGTGTCAACTTGTATACAGCTCATTCTGTTTTTAAACAGACTTTTTTTAACTACTCAAAATACTTAGAGCTGCATTTCACAACTTTTCTGGTAGAGAAAAGTTGTGTCACCTCCTTGTCTTCGTGGAGATGTTATTGCTTTGTCTATTAAACATGTCTATCTCAAGGGAGGCAACTATAGGCTACATTACAGGTTAGATCTGTGGAGACGCACCCCTATTCATAGAGAGTGTTATTGTATTTTGAGCTTTAGAAACACTCGTAATGAATAAATGCTCAATAGACGTGTGCATTTCAAGCAAAACAATAACATCTCCATGGAGACAAGTAGGTGATGGACCAGAAAAGTTGCGCAATGCACCTTTAAATTCCCTTTTAAAAATCTTCTCTATCCCATCTTTGAGTAATTAGACAGCCCCTCCTCCCCTCTTCCCCCTGCCCCCTCCCTCACGCCCCAAGTAGCCCCTCCCACACCTCACATCGCTCCACTACCTCTTCAATGCTTTTATTTTGGTAGATCCGCGCACGTAGACCACAGGCTTAGATCACACGTCTTCACCGCGCCGATAGTTCCACGCACTTGCACATAAAAAAAATTTAAAAAATCAGATGCCACGCCAGGAATGCGCCTCACCTGGCTCCTATACAAGTGCATGGAAGCAAATACAGCCCATCTGACAATGACGCGTGCAGTCTAGTCTGACCCGAGGAGGATGTGAGCTCGCTGTTTGTCCCCGTGCTGGTGGTCCATCTTGATTGTACCTGTTGAGTCTTTATGAAGATGGCGGCTGTGATTAGGAAGAAGAGGTGGTTGATGGTATCTAGAGAGAAAAAAACAAAACAAAAAAAGTGGTAGCTGGGCTTGCTACAAGTGTTGTTTTCTCGCCCCTATCGTCAGGTAGAAGAGAAAGATGGAAGATTGTATTATTGGCAGTGTGGTTCCTAGAAAATATTGAGACATGCTATGCTTGTGTTTACACTTGTTTTGGTTTGGCTTCTGGTTTAGTCCCGATTCTGTCCTGTTTAAAGTCCTTTAGTTCTGGTCTAGTCCAGTTTTTTTGTCTGTTTAGTTTCAGTTTTGATGTAGCGTGTGTGGAGGTGTGAATGCATGCAATCTATGAGCAATGTGCAACAAGTGGGATTTGTTTTATGTTTTTTTTTTGTTTTGTTTTTTGTTTAAAACAGTTGTGAACTATTTCAGAGTATGCAATAACCTATAAAATCCCTATTTAAAATGAATTCTAGAAATGCAAATTAGAACTGGTTTGCATCATTAAAGCAACATGTCTTACTACATAATTACCTGGTCCAGTTTAGGTGAATAAAAATGATCCATATGATTTTACTGACCAAAAATCAAGTGGGAATTATAACTGCCTGATCTGTGTACATTTTTATGCATTCTGTTTATATAGTATGCAGTCGTGAAAACCTGCATAACTAATTTAAAACAATCCATTTGTGTCAGTGTCATCTTTACACAAAATTTACAGAGAAAAAGATGCTATTTTAAGTCTGTGAATCATAATGTTTTTGCTTGTTTGCTTTTCTTGTATGTCGTCAATTTCATATGTTCCTACTAATAAATGCCAAGGTATTTTGATAACACGTTATTATAATAAAATCATTTATAGCCTTTTTAAAAGCCTGAAGAAAGACTAATAAGCAAATAATGTGAAAGAATGAAGGGGCATACGTAAATAGCTAAGTGCCTAAGTCATTTTTACTGAACAATTTCTCCATTATGAGTCAAGTCTGTCTTCATGCTTTGCTAAGGTTGTCATAAAGTGTTGCACATTTGAGATTAAAACTTCCAAACATATAAGAACCTCCCTAACAAATTCCAAATCGGTAGCTCTGTCTGTATTGTGGTTGTAGAGGAGGAAGGAGGGACGGGGGTTGTGGGTGCGATTCCCTGTCAGCGCCTCGGTTCTGCTCGGGCGGCGCTCTATGCCTCAGATAGCGCTCGGACATGGCTGTGATGAGATGATTGTTCCTCTCTTATTCACACTGTCACAACAGCAGCATATGTAGCGTCCAAAAGCCTTCCGGAGCACACAGGGACTATACGCCCCACAATGGCTGCCTGTGCACTGCAGTGGGCCCGAATGGGGGGTCCTGAAAAGACAAAATCAGTCAGTCTCCTGCTCTAGTTGTAGACTTTTTTTTTAACTTTACTTTTTTCTTGAGTTTACAAATGTGAGTTGACTTGACCTGTGAGCACCAAAAGTACTGTATCAAACAGAATAAAATATGGTACATTACTCAAGTGTTGCATGTACATAATACAACTACAAATATTGAGCACTTCTACTGCAGTAATTACTACTATTAAGCAACTTTTACTTACTGACACTACTACTCTAATATCAGAATTAAAGTAGGTGCTCCTCCTAGCTATAACTTCTTCTCCCACTACTACTATAAACTTCCAATATACTTCATAATATAATATATATTAAAATATAGTCAAGGCCTTACTTAACAATTGAAAAAAAAACTTTAAATACTGATACTGCAATTCCATTAGAATTAAAGAAGTTTTAATTCTGCGTGTATCACTACTATTAGAAACTACTAGCACCAACACCACTGCTACTTTTGTGTGTCTCATGGTGCTACTTTACTTCTGCTATTACTAACTTGGCTCTAATCAGAAATCCTATTAGCCTTAATTTCATATATTTACTATCAATCATTTATTACAAATTTGCTCCACCAATACAGCACACCTGTAATTCTCTTTTACATAGACTTGTTCCAGATAGCTTTTTGCGGTTCTGATGACTCCCCGTGCTCCTCATTCAAAAGTGCAAAGCTAAAATACATGCTACCTGCTTCCAACGCCTTTTATTGCTACTCTCCAACCACACATAATACCCAGTCCTCCCTCTCCCCCTCTCCGTGTGTCCCACCATCACACCGGCCTGGCCAAAACTACCTTCTGCACAACATCAGACTAAGAAGTAAGAAATTGGAAAGAAATATCGCAGTTCCAATGCAAGGTTTTGGCCCCGGGCGTTATTGGTGATTTATTCGGAGAGCCAGTTGTAAGCAGCGCAGTTCACTTGTGAGGTACTTTTTTCGTAGCATGGGTTTAGTGCGAGAATATAACCTCTTATTTCTGACCCAGTTCTGTTTATCGTAAAAGTTTATGAGCGATTGCAAGAGGGGAGAGTGAGAGGGAGGGGAAAAAGAGAGAGAAAGAGAGAAAGGGGAGGGCAGGAGTGAATGAGTTACCAGAGGATGCAAAAAAGGTACTTCTAGTTCGTAGTGCTTATGTTTTGTAATGTATTCTATGAAATAACTATGAAATGCAGACGTTCTTTAAATATATAATGTTTTTTTTAATATAATTGTTTATGCAAATTAGTCAAATCATTATTTAATTTACTTAAAACGTATTATTTTTTGTTATTTTCAATTAACATACACATTTAGATGTAGTAGTGTATAATATAGGCCCTAACCTTTTGCTTGTGTCTCATGATAATGTATTCTATAACAAGAAACTAGTTGCATTCTGAACTATTCAAAATGAAATCTTAAATAAAATCTCTTTTTAGTCAATTATATTCCAAAACTGAATAATTGGAAAGCTTGTCCTGTTGAGGCTACTGTAGTTTTGTAGCATCAAATAACACAATTCTGCTAGTAATAAAACTGCTATGAAGAAGTAACGCACTTAACATTTGATCATAATGTATTTTTATATTGAAATCCACTATTTAATTGTAATTAAGAACAGCTCAAAGCAATGCAGTTTTCCATTCTGAATCAATCTTGCACTTTTACCTTAACAGTTACACAAATAATCCATTAATGCTGTTCTTGTTAGTATTTCTGCACCCGCTATAGTAATCGGGCGACTTGAAAACCAATTTACAGTTTAAACTCATTCACAACAACAATGATCTTAACCTCCTTTACAGCCCCTTCATTGTCCCTGCACTATTTGCGTCTCCTCTCCAAACCCAGTCTAAGTGCCGGCTGCATTGATCCCCACATAATCATCGTTGTGTTTTGTCGTCGAGATAATTAGCTCCAATTAGCTCCCCGACGCCCTCCACTCTGCCGCTCAATTGAAAACAAAATGGATCCCGCGTGTAATTAACATCATCCGGAAGGGCCCTCGAGAGCTTTCATATGAGACAGTGCAGCGGAGACGACGCTAATCTGCTAACCGCTATTGACTCTCGCTGTCTAAATGGGATAAAGGGGCTAAGTAGAGTATTACAATCTCGCAGCAACAGAAAATATGATGTGCACTGAGACTGAGAGATTCTGTTGTGACGTAAATATGGGAGTTTATTCTAAGTACACGTAATTGATTGGGATTTTCAACAATTTATCCATTTGTTTGAGTGACAAGCCTGAATGTGGAAACAAATAATCGTAATGTCAGATGTGCCAAACCAGGAAGGGCATCTGATTTAATACCTCGTTCCAATTTGCTGTAAATATGTAAATAAAACTAGAAAATATGTATTGTACAAGCATCAGAAGTTGAAGAGTTGGAATGAAAGAAGCTCATATATGCCACCCATTTATTTTCAAGTAATTTAGTATGTAATTCTCTGGAGGTGGCATGAAACAGAAAATTAAAGCCACACTCTGGAACTTTCTCCATGGAGATGTCTGATGGCACACTATGAATCGCACTATTATCGCACTTGCATGGAAACAAGAAGGCCAAAAAGGAGTCAGGTTTGTTAGGATACAAGCCTGCAAATTGTAAGGATTAAGGATTTTTTGTGTTTTTCAGTGCAAAAAATGCAACCAAAATCATGAAAAAATATGCTATTTTTTGACAAAAAAGTTCCATACTCTGGCTTTAAATGCTTTTTTTTATACTCCTAAGATTACAACATTAAATCATACATGTGTTGGGACTTTGACTGATTTGACATAAGATTGATTTGCTCTGACTCAGATAATCTTCTTTTATCTGGGCTTGGAGTGGCTCCAAAAGTTCTGGATTTGACTATTACGTCATTCAAGTACTTTTCTCTTATTTTGTTTGATCAAATTCCTCTAAAAACCCAACAGCCTGTCACTTCAATTCATAAAGTAAAACAGGTCACAAATCAAACCACAAAAAATAGATAATAAAACAAAAACCATCAGAATAAATAACGTGTCTATACGCAGCAGTGGCCATATATGTGTGGGTGTCATACCTGTGGAATGAGCTTCAGTGTGCAGTGGAGGGCTTGGCCAATCGGGTGTGACCTTGTTTACATTGCTAATAACTAATGGTGTCAAGGTAACGCTGCGGCAGGGGTCACGACCTTTCTGTGCTATTCCGGTCCAAAACAGGTAGAATCAAAGGCTTTAACGTGTCCACTTGCCCTTTCTTTGTATAGCACAGCGTAAAGAACCGACATGTTGAATCACAAAATCGAACAGAAATCGAAAAGCGTAGAATTGTGACTTGCCTGGAAATGTAAACGAAATTCTTTATTTTGTTTGCGTACACATAATTTGAAGCCAAAAAAGTTAGAAAAAAATGCAAAGTAAGGTGTTTAAGGATTGTTTTTTCAAGGAATATGAAAATACTCATGTCAAATTGATGGTGCTCTCAGTTCTCTACATGTTGTTTCCACGGACATGTTGTTGCTAGAATGTTCCACAGTATGGCGTTCAATTTATCTTTCCATGGAGACAAGCACCAGGTCAAATTATAGGACAGATTACCAAAAAAAAAAAGGAAACTCCTTCACTGAAATACCTGCAGGATTGATCCATTTAACGCCATACTGCATAACATTCCAGGCAAAGCGATAACATCCACATGGAGACAACTTGCCACCAGGAAAAGTTACGCAGTGCACCTTTAGCTTACTAAATTAACCTTCAAAGATATATATTTGCAGTAGAGTTATGTAAACCCAGACATATCTTCCTACTCAGATTAACCCAAGGTCCTGTTTCCAGTTTTTCTAAGCGCAATAAAACCGGACCTTGTAACGACTGAGGTCAGCCTGCTATCTCCAAAGACTAACGTGCTATTTTGAGCCACTGTTTTGGCCAGAGCATGTGAGCATATATATATATGTGTGTGTGTGTGTGTGTGTGTGTGTGCTGGCAGTGACACAGTAATCAAAGCTTGCTCTTAAGTTGTAGCCTAGTTTGTTTGTATATGTTTATGTGCACTAGCGAGTCCTGGGGGAACGTGTTTGGAAATCCCCTCCATATTCTCCCGTGCCCGCTCGTGTGCTGGGGCCTGACCACACAACTGCACCGCCGCTCTCATTATACGGCCTATGGGGCAATAAAGGCATTCCAGGATTACGCTGTTACATGGAATTAGCAGAGATAGAGGCCAAGATTTTCCTAAACATAGACCGTAGAGCTTATTGCATGCTACTGTAATGTTAATCTTCCAGGTTTAGGCTTCTTAGGCGCACAATTGAAAACCGTGCGATGATGTGGGCACCAGCAGTAGAGGCATTACAGGATTTTCGGTTTTATTTGTTCTTTGTTCTTTTCATATCGCCTACTGTGAGGTTTTCAAAAGCTTGCTTCTGTTCCCATTAGGGTTGGCCAATATTTAGGTGATTTTTTCCCTCATGTTGGTCAATTACAATTTTACTCTTTTTGTCTTATTAAAACAAATAAAAATGGCTTTAAATCCTAACTTCCCAAACACGAAACATGAAAAAAGCCATTTTTTTCTGAACTCCACATTCTTTTGCTAACAGGCTACTGAGGATTGGCTATTGACCTCTCAATTCAAACAGCTGCAGCAGTAAGCAGTTGCAGTAGTAGTTGTAGTAGTAATTGCAACAACAGTAGAAGTCATACTAGTAGTAGTAGTAGTAGTAGTAGTAGTAGTAGTAGTAGCAGTTGTTGTTGTTGTTGTAGCAGTTGTAGTAGTAGTTGCAGTAGTAGTTGCAGTAGTAGTTGTAATTGTAGTAGTAGATGTAGTAGTTGCTGTTGTTCTTGTAGTAGTAGTAGTAGTAGTTGTAGTAGTAGTAGTAGTTGTAGCGGTTGTAGTTGTAGCAGTCAGTTGCAGTAGTAGTTATAGTAGTAGCTGTAACAGTTGTAGTTGCAGTAGTAGCTGTAGTAGTAGTAGTTGTAGTAGTAGTTGTAGCAGTTGTAGTTGCAGTAGTAGCTGTAGTTATAGTAGTAGTTGTAGTTGCAGCAGTAGTAGTAATTGTAGTAGTAGTTGTAGCAGTCAGTTGCAGTAGTAGTTATAGTAGCTGTAACAGTTGTAGTTGCAGTAGTAGTTGTAGTTGCAGTAGTAGTCACAGTTGTAGTTGCAGTAGCAGTTGTAGTTGCAGTAGTAGTTGTAGTTGCAGTAGTAGTTGTAGTTGCAGTAGTAGTTGCAGTTGTAGTTGCAGTAGTAGTTGTAGTTGCAGTAGTAGTTGTAGTTGCAATAGTAGTCGCAGTTGTAGTTGCAGTAGTAGTTGTAGTTGCAGTAGTAGTTGTAGTTGCAGTAGTAGTCGCAGTTGTAGTTGCAGTAGTAGTTGTAGTTGCAGTAGTAGTTGTAGTTGCAGTAGTAGTTGCAGCAGTATAATGACTTAATCTGGATCTCAACTGAAATTATATTAATTGTCCAACTCAGTCGTCTGAAGCATCCACATAAAGCGGAACAGTTATAGGAACACAGATTGTCTCTAAATGAAAACAGCATTATGGGATGTACAGGAGTGACAGCAACAGGAAAAACAGACACAATACAGCACATCATGACGTTATGGAGCCATCAAGTTTCCACTGCCACAATACAGGACCGTTTAAATAGAATGTGTAAATAAAGTTCAGTTTCAATTAGAATTCAGTAGATAATTTAACATGCCTAGTGTTAGTATGTGAATATTTTAATTATGCAGAAATACATCCAGATTAAATGTCACAAAATCTCAAAAAACTATTGAGCCAAGTCCCATTACATTTTGATGCATTATTCTCTTACTCCTGTCCAGTTGCTCTGGGGCAGATGGACGTCTGGCTTCCATTCTGCCCCTTGGACCACCACAATCACTGAAGTTAATTCAAAGTGGGTGAAGCGCCTTGTTCATGGGCACAATGGCAGTATATGTGCCATGTTGAGGTGCAGACCAACCAATAGTATGACAATTTTGTGACTTCTGATATCTGGAATTAGTGTCATTGTATTAGCTGTAAGATCCATAAATGACAAAATTCTCTTCTCTGATTTCTCACTAAATTATGAGTAAATTTTAAAAAAGTACATTTATTGAAAAGAACAACAAAAGTGATGATTACCTTTACAATTACCGCATTGGTGATAAATAAACTTCTTGTGTAACTCCTCCAGATTCTTTAGAAGGACTCTTTGTACCTCATTATGAGACAAATTTAGCTCATAATGATTTGTCAAGTAACAAAACAATGTTACCCAAGCTAAAATAATAGACTTGCCACTTGAGTACACTACATTCCTCCATCCAGATTTGGGAATGCTCTTGGGAATACCGGCCAGGAATTCTCTCAATGAGCGCAGCACTTGTCATCTGTGCCTTTCCCAGAGCACTTCCGTTTTGCATTTCTAATAAATTCCTTGCATTTGCTATCACGTCCACCCAGGAGGAAGGCGCTGTATCGACAGAAATAACTCGGACATGATTGTTTCACAGAGAAAGGCCATTGTGTGGGCCCGGGAAATCCCACAATGCCCTGCTCTGTCAGCTGATCCATCAACACAACTGAACTTTGAAAATATATATGTTACATATGGATATATGTTGTCATTTGTTTAAGAGGAACTTTGGTTTTGCATTTTGATTAGCTACAGAACTTTAAGTATTATTTTAATTCATACCAGTCTAGTAGTAGTAGTAGTAGTAGGAGGAGTAGTAGTAGTAGTAGTAATATTAGTAGTCCTGTTAGTAGTAGTAATAAAGGTGGTCATGATGGTAGTAGCATTTGCAGTGATTATCGTAGTACTTATTTAATAGCACCAACAACAGTAGTAGTATAATTCTGTTAGAAATACTCAAAATAGTAAGTAGTAATAAACCGAAGTAGTAGTAGTAGTTGTAGTCCTGGCAATAAGAATAGAAGTAGTAGTAGTGGTAGTGGTGGTGATGGTAGTAGTTGCAATAGTTGCAGTACTGTCATACAATAGCACCAACAGTAGTAGTATATTTCTAATAGAAAGTCCAAAGATAAGTAATATGTAGAAATAGTACAAATAAAGTAGTAATACGTATAATTGTTGTAAAAGTACATGTAGTGCTGGCAGTTATAGTAGTAGCATCAGTATCAGTAGTATTGGTAATAATAGTGCAGTACTAGTAACAAACATTAAATCTGTAAGTTACATTTTTATCATCAAAATGGTACTTTAGTTTAAATTTCACATCAGTATTAGTGCATCAAAATGAGGGGACTTACAAGGTTGTGACAATGTGCTAAGCCATTTCCTTTAGAGCAGTTTCCTCTCCCCTCCGCTATTTGAATAAAGCGTTGACAGCTGGATTGATTTATGTGTCTACAATTTTGCATATCTGGACAAGCCTCACTTTTCAAAACTTGCATAAACACAAACATGACATATTTCTCTTGTTTTCCAGATCTTCTACAAAGTCACTCGCGAGATCTTCCCCGGTGAGGAGCTGCTACTTTTCATGAAGGCTGAGGAGTATTCATGTGGCAGTATGGCCCCAGATATCCACGGTTGGTTCCCCTCATTGAGATGTTTTATTATTATGCTAGATGTTAATTCTAATACTTACCTATGTGCAGAGGAGAGGCAGTATCGGTGTGAGGACTGCGACCAGCACTTTGAGTCCCGCTCCCAGCTATTGGACCACCAGAAGCAGCCGTGTGGGATGCCCCCGGTCTCCTTTCTCAACCCAGGTGTGGTTCAAAAACGGGCAGTAATAAAAAAATAAATAAAAATAAAATAAGGCTCAATTAGGGGTATGTGTTATGGCAAAAATTAAGATGATGATTTCGATTCTATTTACACTGTGCATTTTTATATTGCTTTTAAGAGGTAAATAAAGTCTTCTGCTTCCTCTGAAAGTTCACATTACACTGTGATAATCAAATAACGCATAGATACATTCGCATGCATACATTTTATTGTACATTAAAAACAATGAGCGTCATCTTCTGCCCAATAACACAAGCGCTATGCATTACAAACATCAACGACTGAACTGCAGCTCCCTTTTCCCACTACTATAATGTAAATTTATATGATTAGAATCTTCATTCAAGTTTTATATGTGTATATGCTCCCTCATATACAATATTATCCCTTATATTTGTATATGCTCCCTCATATATTTGTATCTACTCCCTCAGGAGGAGACAATGATCTGAAAGCCCAGGAGCCTGAAGACCTCCGACCACTGCACCTGTCCCAAGGCTTCCACGAGTGCAAGGAGTGTGATCAGGCCTTCCCCGATATCCAGAGGTATGGAATCTGTTTAGTTTCAATGACATCAGCTGACTGGATTATGGGACGTGACAATGGACAAATGGACTAAAATTGACAGCCTGTTTGTTTTGTGTCTAGTCTGGAAGCCCACATCCTGTCCCACTCTGAGGAGCGGGAGTACAAGTGTGACCAGTGCCCCAAGGCCTTCAACTGGAAATCCAACCTGATTCGCCATCAGATGTCACATGACAGCGGCAAGCACTACGAATGTGAAAACTGCTCAAAGGTAAAGTCATGAACCATTGTGATAAAAACATCTGTTGGAACAGGCTTTGCAGCATTTATAGTCTGAGTGAATCACAAGGCTGCAGACAGTAGAAATGTGCAAGGTAGACAGAGCATCCCACTTAATTCTAAACTGAAAACATTGTCCGTGTGGAAAAGTATGGACATCGCAAACCTCAATATAAAACTACTAAATCTGTCAAATCAGTTTTTTTTTTCACAACAACTTACCTCCAGCTGTTTGATTTCCTGATTCTAATGTAGTTAATTCTCATTCATTTCATATTGTTTTTAAACGTATCATTACCTGATACTAAGTGATACTAAAACTAGTACCGCAACTACATACTCATCTGAACAAGCATTTACTAAAAAATAAACAAAATTGGAAAGTTTTAGAAAGGCCTTGATCTTTATCAGAGCAAGACAAGACCACGCAATAATATTAAAGAAACAATTTGTTTTTTGTTGAAAATTAGTAAATGATTAGTAAACATTTGTTAATGAGAAGAGCATTTTAGCTCATGATTTGTGAATACTTATTTAAACATTTATAAATGCTTGCCAGATATACCAAGAAAGTGATTTATTACCATTTGGGAATCAAAATTGGGTCTTTTTTTTAGTATCAGAATTGAAATTTTAGTATTTTGTGACAACCTCACTATGCTTAGCTGTGTAACCTCTTCCCAGCTTTTTCCTTTATTCATCCTGAAACACTAAACATCTGGTGTATTTGTTGTTTTTTATTATTTTTTGTTTAATTTATCTTATTGCTTCGCTTAAGTTGTGTGGGAGCAGTTGTAGTTTAGCTTTCCAATGAAACGTCAACCCACCTTATGTGTCTATTTTGCATGTCACTTAGCCACTCCCTTAAGTTGATGTTACCTGATCGTAACTTTAGTCTTGTGTGTGCGCTCCCTCCCCCAGCAGGTGTTCACAGACCCCAGTAACCTGCAGAGACACATCCGCTCACAGCACGTGGGCGCCCGGGCACACGCCTGCTCCGAGTGCGGAAAGACCTTCGCCACTTCGTCGGGCCTCAAGCAGCACAAGCACATCCACAGCAGTGTCAAGCCCTTCATGTGTAAGTCACTAAGACCCTACCTATGTAAGTCTGACCTCAAATCATAACCATACTTTCACTATGTTGATGTAATCTATGGTAGAGCCTATTAACCATTTCACAGTTTATGTGTGGTAGACTTGGTTGTGCATGTTGCTTTACAGGGGGTGATATAGTCAACAGGTTGATCCCCCAAGAAATACAGCTACATATATGATGTCATAAGTTTGTACTACATGAGATCTTTCTGACATATTTGCATTCAGAAGTAATGTTTGCTTGTGCTGCCACAGTGGCTATCGTTCACGTCTCACAGTAAGGAGGTCCCCAGTTTAAGTTCAGGTTTGGAGTGTACGTGGACTCCTTGTGTCTGGGTGGGTTTCCCTCCATCAATCAAAGTAACATGTACATATAGCAGTGGGACACCAGTGGCAAAACTTTAGATGTGTCCTTAAGCAAGATACTTCAGTCACATCACTGACTGTAATTGTATCTTACCACCACCGGACTACAGTGAATCAATAATGCACAAAATTGTAAAGCAACTTTGACATCTGGAAAAGCAATATATAAGACTCTAAAACAGTATCCTGACAAAGATACTAGCTCAAAATCTAGGGATGGTTCCCTAGGCATTTGATATCATTTTATTATAAAAATGCATTTGATTATCTCATGGTAAACTAATGTATCTGATGCTTAAAATCAACCCTATTACCTTAATGTTTGTATAAAAACAAGTATTCTGACACAGGGCACAGACTTAAGACATCATAATAAGTTGACTGTTTCTTTGCGGAGAAAGCCGTGAAACAACTAACAATTCTCCTGCAAAGCAATGTGGGTGTAACGCGGGTGTCAAATCCATGTCTCGACTGTGCTCTCTTGTGCCGCTATTGCTCTCAGTTTTTGTCTATTCCTCAATACATAGTACCAACGCAACTTTTCAGTCCCTGCCTCCTCTCTCCCTGAGCTGTATCTAGTCCTCTGGTTCCTAGCCCATTGTTATTACCTACATTGTTATACTGCCCTACCTGGTAATTACTCCATTATTATCTAGCATAAGCACCAATACTGGTCCTTTTGTACTTGGACAGTACTCAACCCGGTTTATTACCGTTCTACACAGTCTAATTGCTACATAGGGACATACGAATGGTCACTCTAAAAGAATGACATTTGGGATTAGTATTATATAGTATATGTCAACTGGAAGCTCGATTTTTTCAAAACAAAGGCCATATCTGAATCAGCATCACTGCAGAAACTGCATCTCTAGCCTTTAAGCTAGCATGTCAATCTCCCACTTGAAATTTAAGCAAACCTTTCCATTTTATTGACCTTGCCTGACCTGCTGTTGTTAAACTTTGCACCACTATTAACAGTTTCAGATTCATTTTCTTATGCTAACTGTTAACTTCAAGTCCTAAACACACTTCGACCCTTGACCCCTCCGCCACCTCGCAGCCTAAAGCATTATGACCTTCACCCTCGACCTTTCGCCCTTGCGTCTCCCCCTGACCTCTGCTAACTCAGAGCTGGGAGAAAGCTGGCAGCGTTCACACACATAGAAAATGAGTGCAGATACTAGCTTACACCGCACGATGCACCATTCCTCGCAAATGGCAACCACATGGCCTCTGCAGTGTGCGCATTCAAAAAGAGTCCATTTGGTGTAATCAGCAGAAAATATGCAAGTTTTAAAATGGCTAATGGGGGTGTGAAAAAACAGAGAAGAAGGCCTGAAACATGGTGCCTGGAAGAGATTGTTGATTGACAATGTTTGGACTGCATTATTGTCGGAAATGAAAATTCAAAACACAATTTGTTCATCTGTGCAAAACTTGGACGAGCACACGGATGCACATTACAATTCCAAATCTCAAATTGCAGCATTGTGGAAAAGATAAATTTAAAACAGTTTATTGCTTATCAAATGTCTATAGGCTTACAGATGCGCGCTAGAATTTTGAATCTCAAAATATTCACACTACCTCAGAAAACATTATTTATTTATTCACAAATTGGCTACAAACAGTGAGTCACAATGATTTTAATTATAATATACTTTATGTTGTTTGCTTAGGCTGCAGAATTGTACACAGTAATGGAACCCGCTCACCAACACGTACAGACATTGTTTAACAATTTATCTTGAAACATTGTTAACATGTTTACAGCTAACTGAACCTCTCTAAATACTATGAAAATGTATGTTGTAATGTACCTGTTTTATAAATCTACTGCTATGTTTCATATCCCACAGTGTACAATTAGAATCAACAAAAAGAACGCATTATTTACTCCAAAATACTTTGTCTTCATTCTCCCCTGATTATGTCAACCACACCAAAGCCACAAATTCAACTCATATCAATTAACTTAAACATTACAGTATATGTTATAGGACATAACATCCAAGTTGGCTGCAACATTTGGCGCTCTCTGCACTTTCCCCCTTAGCTCTTCCTCCCCATCCCCTCAAATCGTTTTTTGTGCACCTTGTTTCTGGAAGTCATCCAAAGTATGCAGAAGTGTAATCACACTGAGATCCTAACCACTTCCTTATCCTCATTTTGTAGATCTAATAACAATGTGAGTGAAATCAATCATGGTTCTCTGGTTCGAACCGCTTTCTACCATTAGGAGATGATCAAAGTACCATTGATGTGTCAGCTGTATTGTATCCGATCTGCGAAATGTCTCTTGGAGCTTATAGTGCAATAACAACAACAACCGAGACGTTTTCCAATGCATTCTTGACTTTTATTAGCATAGTCGATCAAGCTAGCATGAGAAAACAATATGTACTTGGCCTCTATACTGCTCTTTGTGATTCGGAAATGGTGGTACTAGATAATTTTGACAGACAAATAATGGCCATAGCTTTGTCTGGTGCCACGGTACAAGGGACGGGGTCAGGCAGGGTCACATCGAGACACGGTGGGCTGGGTGTGGGAAGGTGAACCAGTGTTGGGAGACAGGGGGACAGCTATCTGAACAAGGTGAAGGGGGCTGAGGGGTGGACAGCCGAGGGGAGAGGACGTGAGACCTGTCCCTGGGAACCGGACTCCAGGATAGGATTCATTCAACTTGGCTTCCTTCGCAAACTTAAAATAGCGCCATTGTACTGAGTGCTGCTGAGAATGTGTGTGTGTGGAAGGTTATGTCTGCAGTGTTGTGTGTGTCTACCAGTTTCTCAGTGCAAATGTGCCGCCGTGTCCCCTGTGTCTGTGTGCGATTGTTTACGGAGTCCCTGGGAGCGTCCCTGGGAGGACAATGGGGCTGGACATGCCTGGGAATTGGGTTTGATGTGCAGGTGATGAGTGGTAGTCACTGACTCACACTGTCAACCAAACAGTTCCTCTGACAATGCCAGGATCTGGACACACCTACTCCCATTTTGCTTGGAAACTTCTGATGGGAACACATGCATATCATTCATATGCTGTATTTCCGGTGATTTGCCTTTCTAGACTGAAGTGTTTTTATTGTGTCATAGGTCTGTTTTCCACCAAACCGTTAAAGATTTGGGTCACAAATGGGATCAACATTCAACAATCAGTATTAGTTTGAGCTCCTCCTGCTGAGCACAACTGACACTGTTTATAATAATAATATAATATACATTTAAAAATGGGAACTTTTAGTATCTCTGATTAGCTGATCTGTACTAATGGTGGAACATAAACCTGTAATATAATGTGACATTCATTTGTGAATGCTCTGTACTAACACACTGCTCCTCTGTCTCCATGTTTGTACAGGTGAGGTCTGTCACAAGTCCTACACACAGTTCTCTAATCTGTGTCGTCACAAGCGCATGCACGCCGACTGCCGCACACAGATCAAGTGTAAAGACTGTGGGCAGATGTTCAGCACGACATCCTCGCTCAACAAGCACCGGCGTTTCTGTGAGGGGAAGAACCATTTCACTGCTGGGGGCTTGTTTGCCCAGGGCATGCCCCTGCCTGGTGCTCCTGGTTTGGACAAATCCGCCCTGGCCATGGGCCACAGCAGTGCTGGACTGGCTGACTACTTTGGAGCGAGCCGCCACCACGGTGGGCTTACCTTTCCTGCAGCTCCTGCGTTTCCTTTCAGTTTTCCTGGCCTGTTCCCCTCTGGACTGTACCACCGGCCCCCTCTCATCCCAGCCACCACCTCCCCGGTCCGACAGCCGCACCACACACCAGGCCCAGAGCTGCTTCCCTCCAGCCCTGGGGTCCAAGATTCTCAGGAGCTGCTCAAGGCTTTGCGTAAAGACGGAGGCTCTCCTCGTACCCAGATGACCGCTGCTGATTTCCACACCTCATCAAAGCGAATCAAGCCAAGTGACCAATCAGAGAGTAGCGATCTGGATGATGTCAGCACTCCCAGTGGCAGTGACCTGGAGAGCACATCAGGCTCTGAGTTGGAGAGTGACATGGACAGTGAAAGGGAGAGAGGGGCTGCCCGAGAGAATGGTAAAGTGTCCAAACGTAAGGCCAGTGAGGGAAGCTCCCACAGCCCCAAACTGCTGGGCAACAGTGCTGCTAAAGACTTTCCGGGCCCCTCTTTGATGCCCTCCTCGCTGGACGAGCACACAGCCGTCACAGGGGCTGTCAATGACTCTATTAAGGCTATTGCCTCTATTGCAGAAAAGTACTTTGGTTCAACGGGACTAGCCGGCCTTCAAGACAAGAAAGTGGGCTCTCTGCCCTACCCCTCAATGTTCCCACTGCCTTTCTTCCCTGGATTTTCTCCTCCAGTTTACCCATTTCAAGACAAAGACCTCAAACCTCCAGGCCTGAAGGGTCAGCCCCAGTCTCCTGGGGAAGACTCCAAAAAGGTCAAAACAGAGTCACCTTTTGACCTCACAACCAAGCGCAAGGAGGAAAAGTGTGAGGTGCTAGTCCCCTCCAAACCAGAGTCCTCACAGAGTAACCAGGACCAGCCTCTGGACCTGAGCCTGGGACCAAGGGCACGAGGACGCAGTGGGAAAGAAGATGAGAGTAAGAAGACTTATGATGAAGGCAAGGTCATGCTGGAGGTCCCCAAAGCTGACACCTCTTTACAGCACGCCCGACCCACGCCCTTCTTCATGGACCCAATCTACAGGTATGGCCTTAACTCAACAGTCACTCATCTGTTTGTGATTGTTCATAAAGTGTCTCATGAAATCTATATGCAGTTCAGTGTGTGTTAAGAGCTGATAGAAATGTCCCATTAGCAGGGTTGAGAAAAGGAGAATGAGTGATCCATTTGAGACGCTGAAGGACAAGTACATGCGGCCAGCTCCAGGGTTCCTCTTCCATCCCCAGGTGAGCCTCTATCTTATGGAAGATTGCACAATTATGAAGTATGTTTGCATAGTTACGATTAATGAGTATAAACTGAGTATACATTGTAATTTTATGGCTTGCTTGTACACATTCGCTGGCCGTTCCATAGTTCTACGTTTTACGACAGCATAACTAGTCTAGATATTACACAGTTCTCTCTATAGGGAGCAGTAACTCAAAATGGCTTTTCGGGGTTGACCATACGGCATTAATGGGTATTACTATGTGGCTCCGGTCTTTGCCTGTTAAGACCATTGACGCTATGTATAACAGATGTGGCAGCAAGAAAGGGGCACAGTGTGGCATGTCTTCACGTTATGTGTGTATGATTGCAATATAAAAAATGATATGCTTTTAAACCCCTAGTATCTGCCCCCGGGTTGGCTGTCGTGTTTTGAGCTAAGTAGCGTGTGCTCAAGTGTCTGTGCTATGAAGTGTTGCATTGACATTCATTTGTCCGCTCTTAGCCTGTGGGTGAGAACGGGTCGTCGGGAAAGTGAAAACACCACTTTCTCAAGCGTACCATTCTTTTTTTCGTTCTTTCGTTCTCTGGTCGTTTCAGGTCTGGTTTTTACAGGCTGTTTCATTTGTCTGATTTATGTCCCTTGTCCAGACTGCCGCATGGGTCCGGGCCGGCAGCAGCCACATGGCCATCCCACAGGCCTTAATGAGGTGTCCTATCAGTAGAAACACTAACAGAGTGCTTAGGCCATCTTTATGACTTTATGATGTCTGGACACACAAATCATTCCCAGAAACAGCCAGAGCAGACCAGACCGAACTGGGGCCCCTTTTCTTTGTATAGGGGTTCGCTTGACTCAGTTTTGGGGAATCGAGAAGTAGGCTGCAAACTTTTTTTTAGTGATTCAGCTTTTTATTTCCTGGCAGGAGGTTTTTACAGCCAAGTTTGCCAGCTAAGGTTACATAGAGGAATCACATTCATAGCCAGTTATAATGAGTTTATTAAAGACTAGGAAGTGTTGGGAACTATTAGAGGCAACCGGAACGCCATAATACTGCAGATAGCTAGCTCATTGCTCATTTAGAGTTAATAATGCGGACCACAAGCCTTTGCTCAAAAATGCACATGTGTCCAATCAGAACGTGTTGATTCATTGGCTACTTCCTGGTCCTGACTGCCTCCTCTGTCCCTCTGTCTCCTCCCCTCAGTTTCGTTTGCCAGATCAGAGGACTTGGGTAAGTTCCTCTTTGTGACACAAATTTGTACCTGTATCCCACATACTGCATGGGCAAGATATCACCAGGCACCACGCTTCCATCCGCATGGCTTGTATGGTGAACTAGAGAACTATCATTTGGTGGCGTGAGAATTGTCTAGTTTATTTGTGTGTTCAGAAATGTATAAATATATTCATATACGTTTAATTCTGCATGGCTTCAGCAGTTCTGGTTGTGTGCACCAATTGTGAGCCCTATGACTTGTGCTATTTATTGACATAACTGAGAAAAAGTTGTATAATGAGATTTGTATTAGTTTAGTTGAAGAAAGTTATGAAAATGTTATGGTTCATTTCAATGTCAATTTCAGTAGTTTTGTGTGCACTCAAATATATAAACATTATAGTCGGTAAAGTTTATAAGTAATTTTTGATTATTTTAAAATTGTAGTTTTAGTCTGTTTTTTATCATATTGAAGATCATGCAAACATAATTTTCTGGCAAAAATCTTAAGTCACATTTAACACAAAAATGGTATTTAATTTCTATAAACATGGCAAAAAGAACTGCAAGTGTACATCAATTTTTATCTTGGATTTGATTTTGAAACAATTAGGGAAAAGCGAAATGTGATCTTAAGAATGCCATTCTTGTGTGAGTGTGAATGATGTCTAGATTGGCTCGATTTCAACCCGTTTTGGGACTAATTAGGCCACATCCTCTGCTCCTTTCTCATAAAAGCCTTTTGATGGGGATTTCCACTTCTCCTACTTCATCTTGTCTATCTCCACCGTTAAACATTGCTTATTTGTAGAACAACCATGCGCTCCTTCAAATGGGCATGGTGGAGCTGCCGAGTGGTGGGCTGCTTTCTATCAGCTCCGGGGTAACAGTCTCTCTGGGACACTGGCGAGGGGGTGTAGGGGAAGGGGTTCTGGGCTGGGTTATGAGGGGCCCGGTTCCTCCCCTCCAAACATCTGGTTCCCGATAAAGATCAACAATTGAGAATGCATCCCGCTAATTAAGGCCCTCGCAGCATCACTGACATCTGAAGATAGCCAATCAACAGCCGGTCCCAGTGCGGCGCTATAGCAACAAGCAAGTCCACAGACACAGCGCCCGAGGGGGGAGACTGAAGAGGGGAGGCGGGTGTGGGGGGTCCCTCTACAAAAGGCTATATAAAAGCTTTGAAAAATGACTTGAAATTGTTTAAGTGTAACATTGTGCAGGGCAAACAGTGGATAATGACCCTGATTCATCGTCCCATAAAAACACAGGGGTTTTTGAAGTGTGATCCGCAGCAGGCTGATAACCACATTCATATAAATAATGACCAGAGTTGATATAAAAATCATTTACCGCTCAACTACAAAAGACATTGGAGGTTTTATGGATGCTTAACTGTTTGACGGCACCTTGAGAGGCTTCCATTGGAAATACAGAAGTTTTACTGCTTCTAAGGTTATAATACTCAGTACAGTTTATGGTCGAATTGTTGCCTTACTAAATACATTAAAATCCAGTTGAGCACAATTATTATTTGTATAGTAAGTAACTAAAAGCTCATTGAAAAAAACACAGATGTCACCAAATAATATTTTGGAAACAAGTTGTTTGAATGATTTATTGATTTATTTCAAAAAGATTGAATTTATTTGAATTTACTCATGGAAGTATGAAAATATTTATTTTCTTGCTCTAAAATACGTTTTGCTATTAAGACCGTTTCATTAAGAATACATTGCATGACACTTTTATGTTTTGTTTTTTTTAGATTTTTTAAATTCAATTCAAGTTTATTTATATAGTATATTTAAAACAAATTAAGCTGACCAAACTGCTTCACATTAAAGTCAATAAAAACAGAAGAAACATATACATATATACAGATAACACTATACATGTGAAAACTACAATAAAAAAATAATAATAATAATAATTTACCTGATTAGCTAGTATTAAATGCCAGGGAGATCTGACAGGAAGAGGAAAACTGTTCTACAGTTTGGGCGCTGCTACAGAAAAAGCTCTGTCACTTCTTGTCTTTTTAAGAAAAATTATATTTAGGAAAAATATATATATATATGTTGAGAACATCTTTTTTGTCTGGACCATGTTGTGAAATACAAAAATTTCTGAAGTTAGGCATCAGGAAATATAAACAATATAACAACAACTGATGACTATTTTGATATCGCACTTTTGAATACAGTTGTTGAATACAGTTGTTGTATAGATAAAATAGCTACTAACCAACTCCATCCAAAATGTCACCACTTTAGTGTAGACATTGTTTAACTGAGGCATCTTATCAGTCCCTCAATCCACCTGACAACTTCAGCACGCTAACTCTCCCCAGATTTATCCCCTCACTCAACGCTCGCCTCAACCAAACTCACAGTGCACACTGAAGAGAAATTTGAAAGCCTTTCTCTCCCTCTTTCCCGTAACCACTTCTTCTTATATCCTCCCCCTCCCTCTCTTTCTCTCTCCCTCTCTTCTCTTTGGAGCTGCCTCGCGTTTGATTCATGGCGTGCAGCATTGCCATATTCATAATCAAACGGACCTGACACTCCACATCCTCCCTCTGCAAGAACTTTACACTCCGCACGTCAATCCTAATCACCAGCTCCTAACAGCCGAACCTGCCGAAATGCATTACACCACTCTTTATTCATCCCTCTCTCCTCACACCCTTCACTCCTCCCTTGTCTTATGAGATGCTCTTTCTCTATTTCTCAAATGTTGGACAGACGGAGATGGAATGTCAGGGTGCTACAGAGGAAGACCTGGATCGCAATTGATTTGTTGTTGAAATTTGAATAAGAGACGGGTGTGGAAATTCAATGTATGGACAAATAATGGAAGGTTTTGTTGGCTAGAACTGGAGGGAGTAAATAAATTATGTTGAAATAAGGGGGGGTGATATGACAAAATTGTATATGTTTTTTTCATAGCCCATCATGGTTTACTTTAATTTTGTTTAAAATGTCCTAGGCGTCTTCTTGTGCAAAAAGTTCACACTTCACTGTGATTGGTCCCTCACTGAGAGCATGCAGAAGCAGGCCAATAAGAGAAGTGGGGTAAAGAAAACAAATTTAAGATTCAAGATGTCATATGCAGGTTCAACACAAGGTCAACAATGCAATGAAATGCATTCAAGAAATATTAATAGCATGCAATGAATAGTACTGGTAAAAAAGTGTTTGCAAATACAAGGGAAATAAATAAACAGTATAGTATAAAATATAATCAAATATAATAAAATACAAAATACAGATATAATAAAATCTAATAAAATACAAAGGTCCAGGTGGGGTTAAATAAAGTGTTAATATATGCATTTATTTATTTTTAGCAAAGACATTAACTAAAAATTTTGACAGCGTGAGATACTTTGAATATTTTATATAAAGTACTTAAATCCATGCTAAGAAATCATAAAAGCAAGAAATGGGACAATATGATTAATTTGGGACTAGACATTGGCGTTATGGACATGTGAAGAAGACTGAGAGGTTGAAGAGGATAATTTTCCGCTGCTGTGTTAGAATGAGGGTCTCGCTTGAAATGGGATTGGCTGAAAGTTAAAGGCGGCTGCGACTGACACATAATAGGAGGTGGCAGTAACAGTTTTATGGATTATGCATGCAAAAATATACTAGTGATGCTATAGGTATGCTAAGAGTGTAGCTACATCATTTCAAAATCCAAAACCCATGCAAATCTTTTATATAGGAACACAAAATGCAGAAGTCTACTGGGACCCCCTCTCTCTTTCTCTGTTTCTCCACACCCCTCCACTCCCCTAACTGCACCCGCCTCCTCCCTTTTCCCCTCTCCCCTCCCTCTCCCCTGTCCTGTCCCGCCCCTCTCAGCGCAGCGATATCATTATTACCCGTGTCTGGCCCTTGATCAGTAATGTCAACATCTTTCATATTGACGAATGTGCTGTCTGGCTGCATTGTGCACGGAATGGTTTACAGCCCCGCCAGTGGACATGAATCACTCCTCTGCCACACACACACACATGCACACACACACACACACGCACACACACACACACACACACAGAGCCTACACATATAGCTACACATGCACTGGTTAAGGGAAAAAAAGACATGCTCGACGTTACATTACGAAAACATTCTTCACCCATATATTTTCTCCAAAGGGGATGAATCAAACTTGGCCACCACTGGGTCGATCTGGTATTGACATGTCTGACGCTATGAGCAGTTTTGTGTATAGTATATGCACAAGTTCATTAGCAGATTGAACTGCAGATAGATAGATAGACTGATAGATTGATTGATTGATCTAGTGCAAATTGTCTTTTCTCTTGTAAGAATCATAAACGTTTACATGGTCTCTAATAACCCTAAATAAAGAAGTGTGATTATTTGTACTATTGCATTGTATTGAATGTTTAGTGTATGTTTGACACTGCTGCACATTAATTCCCCATTGGGACAATAATAAAATAAAAGTTGAAAGTTAAATTAATCATCAAGGGAGAGATAGTGTGCTAGTGTGCTAGTTGGTAACTGACATATAATTTTCATAAATTGGGGTCAATTAAATCTTCCCTTTTCAAACTTGGAAGTAAATTGTTTAACATGATGTAAGTTATGGCTGCTGCAATCCAACTTGTATTGAGTGCTTTAATGAAGAACAGAGGGTGCAAAATTATCAAACAGTTCATTAAACATATCACATTTGTTATTCTTTTGCTGGAATTCTAGCAATCTTTATCTGGATCACTTATTTTTTTTACTGACGCAAATGTCTTAAAGGGGGGAACACGTATTTGCTGTCTTTGTCAACACAAATAGACTGTAAAAGTTGTTCTTATAGGGTTAAAAATGAGCTGATATGATACCCCTACTCAGTCCAAGGTGGCCCCAAGCGAACCGTGCCAATGGAGGCTGTTGTTCTTAGCATTAGCGTGGTGGCAAAATGCCGATCTCGGCTAAGAAAAGTCTCAAGGTGAATCATTTGGATGCTTAAATTAGTTAGAAAAGCGAGGAATTCATTTGGACCACTGCAGACCTTTTAAAATGAACTAGATCTGTTTTTTCACGTTTTTAAGAGCCTCTAATCAAGCACAGAGCCTTTAATGGAACAGACGATAATAATTATGCTAATGATGCTAATTATACTGGTTTTATTAGAAAATCCCACTTTATCTAAAAAAGAAAAGGCCCTAAAAAAGGAGCAAC
The DNA here is from genome assembly GCA_030686955.1 of Odontamblyopus rebecca. Taxonomy (NCBI): domain Eukaryota; kingdom Metazoa; phylum Chordata; class Actinopteri; order Gobiiformes; family Gobiidae; genus Odontamblyopus; species Odontamblyopus rebecca. Next base: position 14,013,831 of record CM060668.1, read on the forward strand.
AATATGCAGTTAAAGTTGTATGCATGTTGTATAAAGTTTTTTTTTGTTTTGCTTTGTTTTTTGTTCTTTGTTTTTCAATAGTGGTTTAACATGTCTTTGTGTCTGTGTCTCCTCAGATGTCTGCGATTGAAAACATGGCGGAGAAGTTGGAGACGTTTGGTTCTTTAAAGCCGGACACTGGCGACCTGCTGCGTTCTGTGCCCTCCATGTTTGATTTCAGAGCTCCGCCCACTGCCCTCCCCGAGACACTGCTACGAAAGGGCAAGGAGCGCTACACCTGCAGGTACAGCGCCGCCTACTCTCCTGCTCTGGAACTGCAGCGAATATAAGAAAGAACATATTTAGAACATATTAGTTCAATAGCAATTTGCAATATGGTAGTTTGTTTTTTTCTTTATCTATATCCAATTGATCAAACGAACAGAGATTTCTTCATAACTTTTGCTCATCTCAAAAAAATTATATTAAAAAAGGTAATATTATTTTGTGTTCTTCCACAGATATTGTGGCAAAATTTTCCCCCGCTCTGCCAACCTGACCCGCCACCTCCGGACACACACAGGAGAGCAACCCTATCGGTAACAGCCCCAGTTCTTTATCACCGTTTTCCCATCATTATATTGTATACCACGGTACATCCACCCAGCTCATCTGTTCACAGAACATGAAGCTTTTCCCAGGCAAATCCTGTCCACAGTTAGCGCATAGTTTGTGTATGTTTTCTCATGCTGTAAAAGGCTGGAATAATTAAGTCATTTGGTTGGTGAGCAATGGTGTCCGTCGCTGCGGTGACAGGAGAGGGGTGGATGGGTGGGCGGAGGGGGCGGGAGGAAGTGGGGTGAGGGATGAGGCTGATGAGGGGAGCGGGCAGATGTCCAGTCCAACAGCTGTGGTCTTAGCTCTCCTATGGACCAAACCAGGACAGTTACAGAAAACGAAGGACACCAACTGGATTTCTATGTTCAAAACTGTCAGAAGTGGCACCTTTGGCGTAACTCTCGAAAGTGGAGCTAAAACTTTTCTCAATTTCATGCACAAATTTCACTGTTTTTATTGTTCATCTTGACACACATGAATAAACAAATTAAGTTTCTGTTTGCTTTATTTAGCCATACGAGTCATGAGATTATGGTTTAATAAAACTGCATTTCGAATGGACGGAAGTGCTTAGCCTATAAGATAAGGGTGTTCAAACTTTTTTTTTCACCTAAGGCCACAGATCGGTGGTCAGTATAGTGAGTTATTTAGGTGCATTTTAAATATATTTGAGTCACCAATATTAATTTTAGGGTCTGTATTACAACAATTTAATGTGATGGTATTGAAGTTAGATTGGAAGAACTGTTGTATTAAGTGCAGCCCGTGATCATTTAGGCCAATTCAGCAATAAGCCTGAGGGCCAACAAAAACTGGTTTGAAGGCTGCATTTGGCACCAGGGCCATAGTTTGGACACCCCTGTAAGATGTAGAATTATGGCCCACAATTTACAGTATTAATTCAGCTCCTGCTACTACTATCTACACCAAATTGACTCTTGTGAGTTTTGGGCCATGTCATAATGCTGTTAACTCCTCAGAAACATACCTGGAATTGTGTTTTCTTTCATTCACACATGTTTTAGTAATCCTTTAGTATTAGGCTCAATTTGTTCAGTAGATATTGTTGATTTCATCATTTTAGTGAAGGTGTATGGAGTTTAAAAACACAGTGTAGCATGTCAAGTATTAAACATGGCATCGTAAGGTGAGTATTTTCTGTTTAAGAAGAAATATGCAGAATTTGTCTGTCAAACATGTGTGAATGAAGCAAAACACAACTCCGGGTATGTTTTTAATGAGGAAATAACATTATAACAATATTTGATGCAAGAATTATCACTTTCCTTGTATTAGAGGAGCTGGCACCAGTCCCTCCTTGGGGTCTTCTCTGTCCATTGCACTTGCAGTCTATAGAGCCCATGTCCAGCTCACACTTGCATTTGCTCGTATTCTGATTATGAACAAACCTTGGCCGGTCCCCTCACACTTCGCAGTCTCTAAGCCAGTGGAATGTTGGCTGGGCCGTACAGGAGGCTCGAGGACCACAGGGGAGACCAACCAAAGACCCCAGCCTCCACTGCCCCAGCTCTGGCCTGGCATACCATTAAAGACCTACCCTATTTATTGTAATTTTTTGTAGAGATAACCAAGGGGGTTCCTGAGGGAGGGCCAAACGTGCAAGCTAATTCCAGCAGAAGAAACGATGTAATCTTCTCGTATAATTTTGCATGGAGAAACTTGGCAGCGGGCTCTAATTTCGCGTGCTTGTTTAGTGAGAGAAGAATGCACTTTTATTGCTCTGGCTGCAGATAAGAGGCAGAGCTGGTCTACCTAAAACAGGCTACTCCATCACAAGGGCCCAGGCTGCGTGGGGACTGCTGGGACTGTCTATGTGAGTGGATGTACGTTATATGGACCATTATTTTTCCTATAGAACACACAGGCGCATTCATTACATTGTACGGCTGCCAGGGCACTTAGCTGTTGGTAAGGCTGCGTAGTGTAAGTGTCAGAAGGGAGGGAGAGCACGTGGCAGTGGCTGAGTAACTTCCAAACACTTCTGGAGTGAAGTTGAACAGTTTTATAGTGTTGTAGGGCTTGTAATGTGTATGGTCCATGTCTCTTATATATATACTGATAAAAGGTTATGAACTGTATTAAATTTGCACTATGTAGCATTCTGCTGGAGGGTCCATCACCGCTTGTTTCAATGGATGTGTCATTGTTCTGCCTGAAATGTTCCACATTACGACATTAAACAGCTCTGATTTACATTTATTCAATTACAGGTATTTTATAGCTCAAAAATACCTAGAAAAAGCAGGCATTCTGGCTTTGAGCGGGGTTTCCTCTCCACAGATCTGACCTGTAACATGGTCTGATTTGGTCTCCAAGAAGATTGAAAAGTTTAATACCAAACTGTGAAACATTCCAGACAAAACAATATTTTTTTTTTCGTTGGACAAAAAGAGGACAAAAGATTAAAAAAAAAAAAAAACGATTCGATTTCTCCTTTGCCATCAATCTTGAAATGTTACTTTTTCTTTCACAACCCTTTACCAAATAAAAATAAAACATTAACATCTTCACTGTCTTGCGTTTGCAGGTGTAAGTACTGTGACCGCTCCTTTAGCATCTCGTCGAACCTCCAGAGACACATCCGTAACATCCACAACAAAGAGAAGCCCTTCAAATGTACCCTGTGTGACCGCTGCTTCGGCCAGCAGACCAACCTGGACCGGCATCTCAAGAAGCATGAGAACGGAAACCTCTCAGGTACCAGGGAATGCTCTGTCTCCAAATACTGTCTGTTACTATGGCTGTAATTACTACAGTGAATTCAAGGTGCACTATGCAACTTTTCAGATGGGGGTCTGTCACCTTCTTATTTCTATGGATATGTCATATCTCTGCCTGGAATGTTCCATAGTATGACATTACAGCTCTACCTTACATTTATTAAATTACAAGTGGTTTTATATCTCAGAAACACAGGCATTCTGACTGTGAGTGGGGCTGCCTCTCCACAGATCTGACCTGTAAGTTGGTCTGGTTTGGTCTAATAGAAAGGTTTAATATCATACTGTGAAACATTCCAAATAAAGCACTAACAGGGAGAAAAGCATTTGACAGGCCCTCCACCAGAAAAGCTACACAATGCACATTTTAAAAAAAGATAGATGGAGCTAGGCCTGTCAAATACTATATTGACTTCTTGTCCAATATTTGAAAGCTGAAACACTATATTTTGGGGCTCAATGTTTATCGTGTGTAAAATTTCTTTGCAAAAATGGGGAAATTTGAGGTATTTTTGTTGTATTACAATAAAATTTGAACTGTACTGGGTTGAATAAGTAACATCAATGGCTATTTATTGTTTCATTGTGTTATTTATCTGTTGCAGTTCATGGCTTTTAACGCTACTGTCTAATTTAAAATGGTTCCTTGTGATTATCTTGCGTTATTATTATTGAGTCAGTGTCTTAAAGTGGTTTCAATATTATCTTTTATCACAATATCTCTCCGGAGAAATGTATCATGTTTCAAAATGTGTTATCATGACAGGCCAGGATGGAACAGTCATTTTGGAGAGGGTGCTTTTTCTTGGTACAAGTAGGGAAGTTTTTTGTTATTTTTCTTTACTATGATAAGATTTGAGCAGTAGACGGTTGAATAAATACCTGCTATGACTCATTATAGATTCAAACGAACTGCTAAAGTCTTTCATTCAATGTATTTATTGCATTTAGACTGCAGTTTTGTTTTGTTTTTGTTTGTTTTTTTAGGCTTTACATTATGTCAGTGGTATAAGGTGGTCTATTGGAATATTTTCTGTGGAGGTATTGCACTTCTGACACTCTGATCCTCACGATGTATTTATGGAATCCACTTAGCAATGCTTGATATAATGCTGGATCACAGCTCCATAAATCTCTGTAATAGCTAAAATAATTCTTGAAGCTTTGATGATTAGCATTCTCTGATGGATATGTTTGATATTTGACAAATGGACTTGAGCCAAAAGCAACTCAGCTTTTTATCTTCTGACTAGCTTGAAAATTCAGAAGTGAAAAACATGAATTTATGTCAAAGGTTTATTAAGCTAAGTGAGCATTTTGTGAGCTTTTTCAAGATATCCACATAGAATAATTTTTTACTTTTTATGTTTAAACAAATTTTATTCAGATTGTCCACTGAATCTTACATAATTTTGACTATTACTTAGGCAAAGAGTCTTCTCAATGTCAGTTTAAGTGGCCACACCACCTTGTCAGTGTTTAGCCTTGTCTGATCTCGGAAGCTGGAAGCAGGTGCCACAGTGAGGCTCTATAGGATACTGTCGATGTGTCCTTTGGAAAGACACTTCTCCCACCTTGCCTAGTATAAGTGTGTGAGCAAGTGATTGGTAGTTGTCAGGGGGTCTGATGGCTTCTGTTAGTCTCCCCTAGGGCAGCACAATAGTATCTTATTACGATAAAGTATGGAGTGAATAAATTATACGGTGTAAAGTGCTTTTGGGAGTCTTGAAAGAATATAAATCCAATGTTAATCCAACCCTTTAAATAATAATTGTATGCCCATTGCCTCTCCCCCATAGGCACTGCCATGTCCTCTCCTCAGTCCGAACTGGACAGCGGAAGCGCCATATTGGACGACAAAGAGGACTCCTATTTCAACGAGATCCGAAACTTCATCAGCAACGCCGGGCACAACCAGACCTCTCCAGACCCATCCGAGGAAGGGTGAGCCTCCTGTTGTGTTGTTCTAATAGCCCCTAGTAATAAACATGTGCAGTCCAAAAACCTCTCATTACGGTAAATAGCAGGTAATAGCATTTGTATGGCTGGGAAGTGAACTCTTGCACCATGACGCAGGGCCTGGATGGTGAGATACTAAGTCAGTTTTTATGGCCCATTTAGATTTTACGTAGTAAACCACCCTGCCGGGTTCATCAAGTACAACACAGATGCTGGAAAAGGTGGAAAATACTCACACTGTTTGGTCATTTGCTTTTACTGCCAAAGTCACACCAGCTATTTGAGGTATAAAATGATTTCAAATATTGCCAGTAATGAATTTCTTAGGTACAACGTAGTGTAATACAGTAGTGTTGAGTGATTTGTGTTTCAAGTAACATTAGGGCAAAATGATGTTGATCTAATACCCATACCATGAGTTTTGTATTAAAAAGTATTGAAACTCCTTTTCTATAAATCCTTTTACCATAGTGGATAAAGACTATCATTATCTTTGCCCCACCCTTGCTTGAAGTGATCTAAAAATGAAATATATGTGAAGATAAACTAAAAATACAACTGTTTTAATTTTGGTTTGTTTCAAAGAAAATTATTTGTTATGTCATTTTAAGTCATTCCTATTTTTTGTGCAAGAATCAATAGTTTTCTATACCTCAATCAGTATTTACATATATATAGAGTTTGGCATCAATCCGTCTACCACTATAAAATCCTATTACTATTAGTTACTGTATTGGCAGCTGTGAATTAAATATTGATTTTAAAATGCATACTTTCAAATAGCAAAAAGCATTTATGCTGACAGCCAAAGTATTCAATGTGAGTAAAAAGAAAAAAACAAAAGAAATAAAAATGTGAGATTGTTTTAGAGTAATACAATCCTATGTAAACACTATACACACATTATTTAAATAATTTGTCCCAGTTTTGATACCACTCCGGAGATGCTTAGGTTTTGGATATGTTTTGAGTACCTCCCAGTGGTGTGATGGGGGGGGGGGCAATTTTCTGATAGAGATCTAGCAGACTGCGAATTATGATTGTTGATGATGAGAGAGAGAGAAGAACTTGAGAAAGAGGGCGAGAAGAAGTAGCATAGTTAGCCTTTAGCACATCTGGTAACAACATGTGTGCCTTACAGGAAGAGGGTAGAGGAGGAGGGGTCAGGGGTCGTGCCGTGTTTCCTTTCAAAGTGCCTGGCTCCTGACGACTCCTGATAGATACTTTATCCCCAGCAAATTACCACGTTTGAAAGCGTAATTAGCGAATCTGTTTTCTTAATCACCCAAGCTCTCGCACTCGGCCTCTGGAGCCTGTCGTCGGCCTAGGTTTAGCACAAACAGCACTCTGTCAACCCGTGCTCCCCATCCCCGCGAGAATACAACATTATCAGCGGCAGACAGAAGGGAAACAAATATGAAACGTGAGAGCGTGCGGACCGAACTTGAGGTAATCTTCCGTTGTGTCCTTGGGCAAGACACTCTACCCACTGTGGCTGTTTGGGTTTGTTTGATTGAGAGGGTTATTGATTGGGTGAAGTATTTGGGTTGTTGACACTTTTAAAGATGAGAGAGCTTGGACTGTAGAGGTACTCCAAAGGCTGGCATCACCACACAAAGAAATGGGTCCAGGGAGTAGTTACTGAAAAAATATCACTGATTCTAATTTTCGAACAGCTTTAATGAATTTGTTTGAAGATTTTCCCATAGATTCTGCAATTAACATTGTTCATTTGGATTAGACAATCTGGAAAACAACACTAGAATCGTCCCTGATACACAAGTCTCTGGATTTTCTGGATTTTTGCAGTTGTTCTTGATAATGTATTGGATTTATATAGTGCTATTCAAGCCTCCCAAAGTGTGAGTGTGAGTAGTGTCTTGCCTAAGGACACAATAACAGAATGCACTAAGGCCTCTGCTTCCAACATCTCCGATAATATTTCCAAACAGAGAGAGGAGAAGAATCAGGCAGAGCATCCTGTTTAAAATGTAATATTTGAATCATGGAGGGCATTAGGTTTAAAACGTAATATTTGAAGTACTAATACAACTTATTTCCATGTTTTATTATGTGGTGCAGTCCTGTGACCACTTCCCTTACATCTCCCTATTTCTGTATGCTATCTTTGAGGCCTTTGTGCAAGAAGTGGCATTTTTCTTAGCTGACGACAGATGACCCAAAGCATAATTAGAGAATCAGTCTTAATGTGGTTCCAGATGATTTACCAAAAGTGGGTTTCCTGTGGCGTGGAGAAGCCAGGGATAGATTAGGCCGTTTGGATAGCCTCACTGCTCTCACTGACAGGGGAGAGGAATGGGCCGGTTGGCAGAGCTCTCATAATTCTGCACCAAATGGGCCTGTCAGCTAAATATTTTGCCTATTAGATGAATCTGAGATAGAAGGAAAATAAACAAGGCGGGAGACAGAGCACTCCGACTAAGTGCTCCAAGAATCAGAGCTGTGCCTCTGTGCCCAGACGGCCTCAAGAGCCATGATGACAAACGGGATTCCTGTTCTGCTCGCTCCCAGCTGCAAGCCTCATATCCACTGCCATATTCAACATACTAGTATATATGCAGTTGTTTTGTTTTTATTTCATTATTCTGTTAAAGGTGCACTATGTCACTTTTTGGTTGGGGGTCCGTCACCTGCTTGTTTCTGTGGGTAAGTCATTGAAATGTCTGGAATGTTCCACATTTAACAGCCCTACCTTACATTTATTCAATTACGGCTGGTTTTATAGCTAGAAAATACCTAGAAAAACAGGCATTCTGACTGTGAGCGGGGTTGCCTCTCCACACATCTGTCCTGTAACTTGGTCTGGATTGGTCTCCATGAAGATTTAAGAAAGGCTTAATATCACACTGTGAAACAAGCAATAACATGTCCATGGAGAAAAGTATTTGACAGACCCTCCACCAGAAAAGTTACACAGTGCGCCTTTAAATACAGATTTTCAAAGAAATAAAATCACCTTATTGAATAAATGCAAGATGGAGTTTAATGCCAAACTGTGGAGCATTCAAAAGCAAAATTATGCAATTTCTGTGAAGGCAAGTAGGTACCAGCCTCTCCACCTGAAAGTTACACAGTGTACCTTTTAATAAATTTTACAATTGATTTTGATACTGAAATAGATTCATAAATATAGCAACACAGACATAATTTTAATGAATATTGTAAAACAATTTAAGTCTCTATGATTAAAAATAACTTTATGCCATTTTTAATATCATCTTGTACTGACCAACAATGTCCATTTTGTGTAGGATGAATGGCGGTCCATTCGAAGAAGAGAAGCCTCTGATGTCCAGCCGTGGGTCACATGACCTGGAGGACGAGGAAGCTGAAGACCTTGGTGCTGAGGAAGACGAGGGCGAGGAGTCTAAAGAGTCTCCCGGGAAACCTGACAGCCAATCACCTCGCGGGAATCTCAGTGATGATGGCACACAGGAGGAAATGAACTTCAGTCAGAGTGATGACTTGAACCTCAACTGCAAAACCTCACCACGGAGGTAGAGAATTATTTTAATGTCACAAACTAGTGTAAACCTTGTATATTGTTGAGATATTTTTATTACTTATTTCTATTTTATTTTATGCTACTTGCACATACACATTTATATAATTATGCCTCATTTGACACCAGTCTCTTGATATTTTTGGTACTTATTTATAATTTCTCTTTGTTATTATAATATATTGTGACGTGCGAGCTACTGTGTGCAAATAATTCACCTTGTGGATCAATAAAGTTTGTCTAAATTATATAGATCAGTAGCTTATACCTGTGTTGTCCTGCAGGTATAAAGAGGAGCCAGAGGAGTGTGAGAGTGCGTTTTCTGCTCTGGAGCACATGCATCACTTCTCTGACCTGAGGAAGCTGGAAGAGAGCGAGCTGAGTGAGGGAGATGAGGACGAAGGCTCTTTCAACTCTCCAACCCTCTCTGAGGCCGTCAAGCAGCCCCTGTTTAGGAAGTCCAAGTCTCAGGTACAAACATTTACAAACAGGAATAGTGATGTGCATAGTGCAAGTGACATTTTGGCGGCATATGTAACAATCAATCAAATATGTGTTGTTAGCAGTTAAGTTTAAAGGACCCATATCATGCTATTTTCTGATCTATCTTATAATGGTGTTTCCTCATCACAGACATATTCACATATGTTTAACACACAAATCCTGCATAGTTACGCTCAGTTCTCTCAAACAGAAAACACTCTGTTCCACTATATGTCATGTGGCAATACAGAAAGTGTCCCACTGCGTTTTTAAACTCTGTATGCTTTCGTTATAATCATTCGGACAATTTCAGCCTTAAAATTGCTTCTCAACTGAACAAAAAGGGAAAAGGTAGTCATTAACTTGAAAACTATGGCTTGGCACAGTGAATTTTCAGCTCAAACATGTATGAACGAAACAAAATACAACTGCAGGCACCTATTTGATGAGGTAACATTATAACATGGCTTAAAGCTCACAGTCAATTTTGTGTGACAAAAAGGACACATTTGTGTATTAATGGGAATTGCTTATCATCTATGTTATATTACCAGAATGTCACTTATGTCATTTTGTTTCTCTGCCTTATACTTTATTAATACTTTCATTTTACTGTATTATGTATATTTACCTGTCCTTATTCCCCCTCAGGCCTATGCTATGATGCTGTCCCTGGCTGACAAGGACTCACTGCACCCATCCTCCCACAGCCCCGCCTCCATGTGGCACAGCCTGGCCCGGGCAGCTGCCGAGTCCAGTGCCATCCAGTCCCTCAGCCACGTATGATGACCCTCGCCCTGCCTACCCAACCCCACAACTCCCCCCTGTACCTTTAGACAGGAACTTTGGGGTCCCAGACTGGAGCGAGTGGGCCCCTGATTGTCTACTAAGTGACTGCTGAAGAACCACGGCCCATGTGACTGCGGACCACACAGGGTCTACAGCCCGGACACACCTATGAGCGAAACAAATGCACCCAAATCGGACTCCTGGCGAAAGGGATTGTGATTCTGTGTCAAAAAATGAAGCTGAAATAATAATAGCTGTATTTATTCTGCTGAGTTTGTCTGTTTTGCACAGCACAGGCAGCTGGCGGGCATACAGATGGATGTGCTCCTGTTTTATTGTTAGTTTGTATGTGTCTTAAAGGCAAAAACTTTTGAGCCACGGAGGTTTGTGCATTAAAAAATAACCTAATGATTCCCTTATATGTTACATTTCCGTGGATGCCATATCGGAACACAGTGACACAATTTGATATAATCGATACATTAAACAGACCATTTTAAAATGGATTGGATGAGAGCTCTTTTTAAACAGAAAATATTGGGGTCTGTAAATTTGATGTGAAACCCAGGCTATTCTCACTATAGTGACAAAGTTTACAACATGGCTGTGGATATTCCTAGAATTTATTGGTTATTTGTTTAGTTGTGTGAATAAAGTAACACCCAAGCCTCCAAGCAACAGTTCTTCTATAAAAGTTCCAATGTGATTTCTATACAAACATGGAAACCCATAACTGAAAACTGTATGTTAATTGTAAATATGACATGTCCTTGTTTCTCCTGAATGTCTTTTCTATGTTTCTGGAATGTTGCATAGACTCATTTGATTTGATTGTGAACAGCAGAGGTCTGTGTGCTCAGACTTGGACATGTAAAGATTCCAGAGGACCAGGGCAGTTTGGTGGTGCCTCGTGATGCTGCGTGTGTGGGCACAATCATCACACTGCTGTCACTCCTCGTGCCCCCTGCGCTGTCACACTACAGAAGACTGCCTCTAGTGGAAAGAAGAAGGCTTTAGTTGATCCATTCTGTTTGTTTTGTTTTCCCCGTGGGCAGTGATGGAGCAGGTTTTGTAACGGACATATCTTTCTCAAAACCTTGAACTCATCGTCGTCGGCCAACAGTACCACTGAATAGCCTGAATGCTAGTCGTTAGCTTCTCCATGCTTGTGTGTCTTTCATTTTTAGACAATCATGATTTTGTTTCCATTTTTGTTGGTGTTGTTGTTAATATTTACTGTTGTATGTTGAGAATTGTATTTATTTCTTGGCAAACTGTAGTTTGTTTACTGAATAGCACTGCTCTTAGCCCAGGTGGAGGCCAAGGTCCTCCCTGGGCCTTTCCCAGACTTACATGGGGATTGTAGAATATACATTTGAGTGCCAGATAGTATTAAACATACAATTCACTCTTATTCTTTCTAACTGGTTGACAAATAGATATGACTTAGGTTTTCCTATGAATCATTTGTAAAAATGACAAACATAAAGAATGAAGCAGCGGGTCTAATTTGCTCACAGACGCATGATTGGTCAGTCAGATCTTTTCTACGGTTGTCTGCTCGTGTGACGTTGGGTTCATGTTAATCCTTTGTGCCAAACAATGAGAAGTAAAAGACTGTTTTCATTTCTCCCGTTTTGAGGGACCAGATTTTTTTTTTTTTCATTTTGTTTATAATCAATTTTAAAACATAATCAGCAAGTTGAGGTACTTTGTTTTAATGCTTTCTACAATGTAACTGTATGCATTTCAATTCAGTACTGTGGGAGGAACAACTAAATAATAAAAGAATACAATGTGGACTTACATGTGCTTGGCTTCATGTTTATTTCTGTATTACATTTTTTTTCTTAAGTGTCTCTAATTAATAGCTATTGTCCTATGAGCTGACTCAGGTTGAAACACATTTAGAGCATTTATAGGTTAGGCTTTTAGCTAAACACGCACTGCAGCGTCTATAAGATCAGTTTAGCTTCTGCGTTACAACATACGTAAGGAGCATAAATAAAAACTCAATTGGAACTATAGATGAACTCTGTGGGACACCTTCAAATATAATGAATGAATTTAGTTAAAAACCAAGAATTACACAGTGTTAATGAATGAATAGTAATACAAACAAAATAAAATAAAATAAATACATAATAATAGTAATAATAATAATAATAATAATAATAATAATAATAATAATAATAATAATAATAATAATAATAATAATAATAATAATAATAATAGGGTTAAAACGATTCATCGAGTAAATCGATTAGAAAAATGCATTGATTATTTTTTTTTGCCTTGATGCTTCGTTTTATTTTCATACGCTCGGTGATGGCCGGAACCTTCTCCTCCGGTACGGCGCGCACACTGCATCTCCTCCCGTATGGCGCGGATACCGCGCGTGGACCGTGTCTTGTTGCATACGCTGCGTGGACCGCGCTTCCTCCTGTGTGCCTCTAAACCAGAACTAACACCAGGACTAAAACCAGGTCTAAGACAGTTCTAAAGCAGGTCTAAAGCAGGTCTAAACCAGGTCTAAACCAGGTCTAAAGCAGGCCTAAACCAGGTCTAAACCAGGTCTAAAGCAGGCCTAAACCAGGTCTAAACCAGGTCTAAAGCAGGCCTAAACCAGGTCTAAACCAGGTGTAAACCAGGTCTAAAGCAGGTCTAAAACCAAACAAGAATTTGCAGGAGTTGGTTGCTGCATTCATGTAGTTTTATAAATCAAGTAATCCAAAGTATTCAGATTACATTACTTTAAGTAATTTAATGGATTACGTTACAAACTACATTTTGGGGTCTGTAATCTGTAATCTGTAGGGGATTACATTTTAAAAGTCACCTTCTCAACACTGATGCTACAACATCTAAACAGAAAGCCCCGTACATTACATCAAGTGGAAAAGAAACCGTGTGCAAAGTAGATGCAACATTAACAAACGATTACTCGATTATTCGAACAAAATAATCGACAGAATAATCGATTACTGTAATAATCGATAGCTGCAGCCCTAAATAATAATAATAACCATAATCATACGCATAATCATAATCATAATCATAACCATAATCATATAAACTCCATTGATTTTTTTTTTCTAAAGCATTTGATTTTGCCCCATTTTTTTTTACTTAACCACTTTTAAGATTAACCATTATTGCCCTCGCCTCTTGTCTTCTCAGTCCCCCTGCTCTGCTGCTGGCCACCGATCGCTTGGTGCCTGAGCGCCTCACAAAGATCAGTTGTGTGGGACAGGAGTCAGAGAACCACCTGGCGTTAGGGGCCTGGCTCTCCCATGGCCCCCAGGAGCGGCGCTGGGCACTCTGTGAACCCCTCGGCGGGTCTTTTCTCTGGGGGCTTTTGGCTGGCTCTGGGCCTGGGGACATGCTTGGAGACAGGGCCTGAATGTGGTAGTGGGAGCGGAGGCAGGAATGTGTCCCCTGTATTTGTGTCCGTTTGTGGGGCATGATGGATGAGGTTTGGAGATGTGATGACCTGGCTCATCGCTCAAACGCTCAATAAGAGTTCTGCAGAGGCCCCCCTTCCATCCGGACCCCCACTCCTCCACGCTCGTCAGCCCGTTTGACAGTGGGTCCATGGTAATCTTCAAACCAGCCATTCATTCGAGAATTGGTTTTAAATATCAAAAATGTAAAGATGTATGATGTAGTTTTAAACGTAAGTATTGCATTGTAGCTTAACGTGCATTTGTGAAGCTGTAGGACGGTTATTCATCACCTTTGTTTTTCTAGTTATTAAGCTACATCACATGGTAACAGCTGCGGTTATGGTTTTAGTAAGGGATGACTACTACCACTACTACCACTTTAATTTTATAAGTTAGAGACAATTTTCTGTGTTGTAGTCCATTAGGTTGATTATTAAATAATAATAATAATAATAATAATAATAATAATAATAATAATAATAATAATAATAATAATAATTTTAACAGTGTTAAGAATTTAACAGTGGTTTGAATACTTGAGTAATGTATTTGTCATTTTGTACTTGTACTTGTTGGCTAAATTTGTTTGGTAATACTGGTCTTTTGCAGATCTATTTGAAATCCTCCAATAAGATGTTGTTGTCATTATGAGAGGTCTGACTTAAAGGCCAATGGTGCTTGAATCCTGGAAAATGAATTCAGAAGGACAATAATTTCTATCATGTTTTTTCCATTTTGTTCGAAAATAACATAAAAGAGTGTTTGCTATATATTTGCCATCAGTGAATTAGTGACTGCGCCTGTAAGGGGTCTGAAAGCGTTGAACAAACAGGCCAAATGACATTAGAGCTAAATCTAAATCAGAGCCAGTGTGTGGGTAGATGTGATGATCTGGCTCATCGCTCAAACCTTCAATAACAGTCCCATCATGCAGGAGGCCTCCTCACCAGACCCCCTCACCCCCTCGCCTCACCCCACTGCCAGCCGACGTGGGCGGACATTGTGCCTGTCCCATTGTCCGGCGGGCGGCTCTAAGGGGGCTGCTGGATTGGGCATGACAGTAAAGATGGCTGACACTCCGCGTTTACAGTGGTCTTGGCACCCTAATGGATGGGCTGTTTTCTTAGGGCCTGTTGTCAGCCCTGGGTGCTCGGCGGGGCGTCCTGCTTTGATGAGGTCACGGGGGGTCAGGCGGTGTTGATGAGGTCAGGAGGGTCGTCCAGCTTTGATGAGGTCAGCGGAGCCAGTGCTGCTGCAGCCTGGACATATAATGCACATATAATGGAGTGGTCCTCGCGCTGTTCAGGAGTTTAGCCACCTGTTTTATTGCACACTCATTTAAGCCTACGCAGAAACATTCTGTTTGTCAGAGACAGAGTGGACATGGGCAAAAGCCATTTTTGACCATTCATACATGTCGTTAATCTCAAATACAGCCTCAGCAAACGCTTAAGTCAGGATCACGTTAACCAAGAGAAGAAAACAACACAGCAAAACTCACTAGTCAACTCACTCAAGTGAACCTTTAGTCTTTGGTCCCAAATGATGTTGCAAACTGATGTTTATTGTCAAAATATGAAATTTAAATTCAGCCTGTTGGATGACACCCCAGATTTGATATGATATTGATCATAATACTGCTACTTTATCTTTTGTTTATGAAAAATAAAAGTGCTTAGTAGTAAGGACCAGTCACTTCAAAGAATTAAATAATACTATTTCCCAATGAAAAAAACACCAGAAAGACACATCTTGTGTGAGGACCTTTCATCATACATTTTCCTTTACACCCTTTCTATTTAAATATATGGTATACATAGTCCTGCATAGGGAATATATCCAATCCCCAAGCGGCCATGTCTGTCCTGTTGCTTTGATCATTGCACTAATGGTGTGGCTGGCACCGCTTCAGGACAGGCCCCAATACAAACCCAGCCCATTCCTTTGTGCCACCTTTGCACTCACCCATCCATGTGCCCACCCACCCATCCGTGCGCCCACCCATCCATCCAGTGTGTAATGCCTTGGTACAGTATAGTGCATACATCACGCCCTCCCATTCTGAGGGCAGAGGGTGGCATCGCAGCTGGCACCTCTCTCTTTGATTGCCTTGGCAGAGCTGCTGACGCGAGGTGTCCGGGGAGACATTTTGGGGCATGAGGGAGGTGGGAGGGAGAGCGGGTACAGTTGGCACAAGAATGAATGTGTGTTAGGTAATGGCAGCTGCACCACTCATCATGTCAATATTATTCTGTATCAGCAATGTACCCGGCTGGAAGGGCTTCAAACAAATGCATCGCTTCTTATAGCAGACAAAAGAAAAAAATAATAATAATAAGTGAGACACTTTGTGAATCAAAACATAGTCCTAAAAAGAAATGATCAAAGCCCCAACAGGTTTAGCCAATAATTAAACATGATAAAATATATCCTTAAAAGTCATATATTACACAAAATTGACAGATGTGAGCTTTTTATCAGGTAGGAATGTTGTTACCTCGTCAAAAATATACCTGGAGTTGTGTTTTTTTTTCCATTCTCACCTTTATTATCCGTCTGTCTACATCTCCAAACCTCAAAATGCTCTGGTCCACCTTGTGATGTCATGAAACGCTGTAGTATTCAAGTCAACAGCTCCTTTTACCTTTTGTTGAGTAGAGATTAGCAATATCATGGCTGAAATTATCCAAAAGATTCAAGGGCGACGTTGTGTGGTGTTTGAAAACATAATGGTGTAAGTGTTTTCAGTTAGACAGAACTCAGCCTAAATATGCAGGGTTTGTGTGTTGAATATGTTAATGAAATAAAACAACTTGTGGTATGTTTCTGATGAGGAAACAGCATTGTAACATACATCAGAAAATAGTGTACTATAGCCCTTTTAAATGGGACCTATTATGCAAACTGTTTTAACCACATCAGTTCACACAACATTAGTCGACACAAGTTGTATTTCCATTTCACAAATACATTGCATTATCCTGAATTGTCTTGCGTATGAGGGTTGAGTGCTCCACCTACCCCCTATCTCCACCCACTGTACTGCTACTTACTAGCAATTACTCAAAAAATCTAATTCAGTCATGCATATTGTGTTAAATATGTAGTTAGTGAAAATCTGCTGCTTGCTACAGTTAAATGCGACTATGAATGAAATGGATAGAATGTTTTTTTTTTAGCAATTACACTTCAAAACAAAATAGTCAAAAGCACTCGAAACATCACCTCGTCAAGGGTGTTAGCTTCCTATTGATATCATCAGAACTTTTATCCACACAAAAGAAATAATATTTAGTTCTGAATTGCTAATTGCTCTGGCAACGGTGCAGAAACTGATGGATACACAGGAAGCTGAGACCCCAGCGTGAGTCTGGTAGTTTGTACTTGAGACTGACCATAAGAGCATCAGTTTGCCTCTATCCTCCCGTCTTTCTTAGGTCTGTGCTGTCGTGTGGTTTCAATAAACATAGTTAGTTTTTCATCAGGAGGATATGGATCATTAGTGTTATGGATGGGCCCTCGGCGTGTCTACAGAGAGCAGGAGACATAACACACACACACACACATAGTTGTATAATATGGCCACTGTAATCAAGCTGAACTTCGCTCTGATTGGTCTTCACACACTGTCACACTCAGGTCCCCCTTGTGCTTAAAAATGGAATAACGTCTGTCTCTCATAATTGGTGTGTGGTCGGGAAGCCCACTCAATCCCCAAAGCCTATAAGAAGGCTACTGTTTAAGTACTGATATCCTATGTGCTAATAATTCCAATAAATAAAAATGCAATACAGCAGCTTTGGAGACTTCATGAGCACTACAGTGAGCCGTAGATATCTGTGACCCACTGAAATATAGCAAAACAAAACTCATTTCAGTCAGAAGGACCAAAGTTTTAGAGTGAAGATGTTTCACCACCCTACCAAGTTACTTCTTCACTCTAAAGCTTTTGTCCAGTTGACAAATTTCTTGTGGTATGGAGCCCACCTGCATGACTGAGGGGTTACACAGACATCTTTCAAGCCACTGGAACCTTAACACACCAAAGAATATGTAAAAGTATTGAGCTTTTCTTTCTTTATGTCAGCAAAGACAATTACGCAAAAACGCTAACAGAATCTTTGGACGTGGACCCTTAATAGTGGAGAGAACTGTATTTAGTATTGGTATAAATTACTGACAGAGGCCAGTTACTTGTAGAGTCAGACTGTGTTTAGGCCAGTGTTTTCTTTTTGTTGAAATGTGTTAAGCAAAGTTTGTTTTTTTTTTATTTGAAGATTGAAGATGCTTGTCTTTTTTCCTGAGATCCAGAATACACACTTCTCCAATATGTTATGAATGCGATAGTCTGGTCACGGGTTGACAGGTTTCAGATTAGCCAATCGGGGACATGGGATGTCCATATGAAAACAAATATGGGTTATGAGTTCAAAACAGAAGAAAAAAATATCACAGGGGACTGAAAAACATTGCAAAGAGAGAAATTTAGTTTTGTTCAAAATGGTGGCTGACCAATGAGCTCCTTCGGTTTACCTGCATCACTGATATAAACTAATCTAATTGAGCAGTATCTGAATCTGGCTGAGGTGTGACAGAGGGAGTCTGACTGATATCTATGTAAAATAAAGAGATATATAATTCTGGACTTGTCAGGCAATGACTTATAATAAATTAAATAAAATTAGTGATGTAAAATGTCTTAAGCTTTGAGCAAAATTGGAGAAAAAGGCTCTGTCTCTTCTATACAATGTTCTAGTTAACTCATATGTGCTTGCTATGTCTATGAATTAGGTCTTTACTGAAGGATGGCTCAGCTCCACCATCTAATTTTGCAGGGCATTTATTCCTACCTCGACTAACAAAAATACCCTTCAACATAGTAATAACTGTGGGAGAGTTCCTCGATATCCATCTTTGCTTAGGCTCGACTTTTAGTATTTATTTATCCAAGCACCAAGCCAAACAAATGGACCAGGACGTGTTGCAATCCTTTTATCTGCGCTAACAACTTCGTCAGCTCCAGTTCAAAACACTGTGGCCTTCTGGGAGGTGGAGTCCAAATGATCAAGTGATACCCAGTGGTGATAGAATCGGTAGGCGAAGAGTGGCGTATGCTTAATTACAGTGAAAAAGTACCCCAGATCCAAATCGGAGCTTCATGGACGATTTCACCCCCGCGCTGTTCTCACTCTGCACTGATAAGCAACAAAAGCACGATTTAGGTTTTGCAGAAATCAGCAGAAATTGGTCTATGGTTATAGTATAATGTAAATATAACTTAGCCAAATCATTACCAGAACTACAAAATGTTACATGTGTCCAGACAGCTGAAAAAGATTGCAGAGTTAAATTTAAATAAAATCCTCAGTTTGCCAAAATTGAGACATGTTCAGTGTTGGGAAGTAACTGAATACATGTACTGAGATTATATGTAATCTGGAAACTAATGATTACACAATTCAGGTTTTAAACTGCACACAATTAGTGAGAAAAATATAAAACATTATAAAGCAAGTTTTTTACTTCTCTGATCAGTGATAAATGCAGCAAATCAAATATAATAACAATTAAACTAATACAAAGCTGTTTATAAGTTTTCAGAATATAGCACTCCATTTTGACCATGTGTCAGAATATGTTTTAAGATTATTATTTCATATTTATTCGTTATCCTTGTTTCACCAAAATAAAATAAAGCGTTAGCACAGCCTGTTCCACTCATATTCTGTACAAAAGTGAGACTAAGCAGTGAACGTCCATCTGTTGGGGCCTCCCTCGTGGCATGGGGGTCTTGGACATTTGCACACTCTGCCTGTGCCAAGAAACACCACTGATTTAACATGTTGGAATTCTATAACCTACAAATGATTTTCTGCTCATTTTGCGTCTCAATAAATCACTTCTCAAGACAAACTGTATACTGTCTCGCCACTCATTGCCAAATTGCAATCAACCAGTGCATGCTAACTTTGTGTCCTTGGGCAAGACACTTCAACGTAGAATTTATTATTATCATTTATATTTTTTCTGTTTGTTATTATAATATATTGTGATGTGTGAGCTGCTGTGTCCAAGTAATTTCCCTTGTGGATCAGTAAAGTTTGTCTAAGTCTAAGTCTGACCTCCTTTGCATTATGTGAATGTGGCGTTTAAGTCAAGTATACATAGGAATATTACCACGATTACAAAGATTGTGAAATACATCACACTATAAGGCAAGTATAGTAAAGTATTACCCGTATTTATGTGTGGATAGGTCAAGTACAACCTTATATCCAGGTGAATTTTTTCAGTGGGGAGACCCGAGGATGGCACCAGAGAAGTTAACACTTAAAACACTCATCTATGTTATAATGTTTCCTCATCAAAAACATACTCGGTGCTGTGTTTTGTTTTAATCATGCAGGTTTAACACACAAACCCTGCATATTTAGGCTGCTCCACTGTGTTTTTAAACTCCATACACCTTCATTAGACTCATTTGGATCATTTCAGCCCTGGAATTGCCTATTTAGGGAGCTGTTAACTTGAAAACTACTGCTTCACAAGGTGGAACATTTTGATCTTTGGAGATGCAGACAGACTAATAATAAAGGATTAAAGAAACATGTGAATGAAATAAAAAGAACGCTGGAACAGCATTATAACATGGCTTAAAGTTCATAAGAGTCCATTTTTCATCACAGAATAGGATCTTTAATGTTCAATAATGTAAAATTTCATAATTTACAGAATAAACCATTATAAAAAATAACAATTATAAATGTATGATATATAGTGCATCATGTCTATTTCTTATTTTTGTTGTAATTTGTTGCAATATAAGTACATTTACATAATATACAGCCTTAGCCTCTCTCCACACCACATCCAAAAAGCTCAAACATCTCTCTTGTGTAAATATTAGCAGATTATCACTACTACACATCACAGCTGTCTAATAACTACACATTAGTGGATATGTTGTTCACACCTCTACAGTTAACAGCGCACTGACCACCCACCTCCTCCTTTATCTCTCCTTCTCTCCCTCCCTCTCTTTGGCTGGATGGATTGCCTCTTAGCTCCCATTTGACTGGAAACAGGTGTATGCCTTCCCGGGATGAAGGCCTGGGCCGTAAACATTATTGGAAAACATCTGCCGCTTGTCACAACAACGGGGCGAGCTGCCGTGGCCCCCCCATCCATCAGATCTACCAGAGAAGAGAGTGGGAGGGAGAGAAAGAGGGGAAAAAGAGAGAGAAAGAAGGGTCCAAGCACCTGTCTGCAGATGCCAGGCCAGAGCAGGCTGCCTTTGACCGATGGAGGATGGGGGGAATGGTCCAGTGGTTTTGAGAAATGGTTGCAGGACAGCGGGCTAATTTAATGCCGTAACTTAAAGGGCCCATATTGCGCTATTTTCTGATCTGCTATAATGTTGTTTCCTCATCAAAAACATACCTGGAGTTGTATGTTGTTACATTTACACATATTTAGCACAAATCCACCCTGGTTTCTCGAAAACAGAGTGCTCCGCTGTGTTTTTAAAGTCCACACACCTTCACTAGAATCATTTGGATAATTTCAGCCCTGGAACTGTCAATTTCTAATGCATTAAAGGTAAAATGTAGGTGTTAACCTGAAAACTAACGCTGTATGACATCACCAGGAACAGAGATAAAGACAGAATAATAATAAAGAATTACTCAAATGTGTGAGTGAAAAAAACACAACTCTGAGTATGTTTAACAGGGATTAAAGCTCAGAAGAGTGAATTTTACAATATAGGACTTTTAAAGAGCCTGTACACAATTTTTTCATGTATTTGAAGTGTCCCCAGTAGAGATGTATTGTATAAACAGCTCATGAGGTAAAAATAATAATCAGCTGTGAACTGTTTGCTTCTCATTAAGCATTTTATTGTCTGATAATCTGAAAGTGCATTGTTGGCATGCTAGTTGGAGCAAAACTTCAATCTGGTCTCACATACCTTATGCTTGGAATGCATAAGATAAGTGAGAAATAACTTTGGACCACTGCAAACCGTTTAAAATGAGCTACTTCTACTTCTATTTTCACATTAAGCCAGTAAAAAGTAGTACACAGTGGAACATTCCAGACAAAGCAGTACGTTTATGTAGATCATCTTCATCCCACGGTACATTTCCATGGTATTTGATGTTTCTATAACAACATAAATAACTACAACTATAGATACTATCCAAAAGCATTTTACATTTTTAGACGTGCTTTTGACTGATGGAGGATGGAGGGAATGGTCCAGTGGTCTTGAGAAATGGGTGCAGGACAGCGGGCGTCACACACCTCACATGGCCCTGGCTCTTGACCCGGGGCGGCCAACAGAAGGCGACACGCACACAGACACACATGTGCACACACACAGACACACACACATCAATACGTCTTCATGACAGGCCCCTCACTCCTGTCCTGCTCCTGTCTGTCAACCATCAGAGCAAAAACAAGTCACATTTAAGCTCGTTTCAAGGTCACTGTGTCATTTAATGGTTGTATTCTTTTGATTTCTAGTTTTTATTTACTATATTTTGAAAATGAAGCGCAAATAGGTAACAGTGGTTCAACAGGAAGATTTTACCCAATGGCAAGACAAACTATGACAATAAAAACTATGCAAAAAGGTGCAAACTAACGTGGATAAGACAAAAATGAAATTGAAAATGTTAAAGGTCCTACATTACACAAAATTACACAAAAGTGAGCTTTAAGTCACAGTAGAACTTTGTCAAAAACATACCTGGAGTTGTTGTGTTTTGTTTCATTCACACGTTTGAGTAAAGCTTTATGTTTAGTCTGTCTACATCTCCAAAGCTCAATATGCTCTGTTTCACCTTGTGATGTCATGAAGAGGCAGTTTTCAAATTAACAGCTAATGTTTTAGTTCAATAAAGATGGGAAATTTTGGGGCTGAAATCATTGAAATGTAAATGTTTTAGAGAAAGTGTATGGAGTTTAAAAACCACGGTGGAGCACTTCCTGTATTACTGTGACATCACAAGGTGGAACAGTGTTTTTTGTGATATGTTGCTGCTAAGACAGTTATTGTTTATTATATATGTGCTGCCCTAAATGTCAGTATTATGCCAATGTTGTTTATGGGGTTATTTTGGGGTCATGCATCTTTGTTACTGCATTTTACACAAAACTCTGTAATGTTTGATGCTCAAAACATATAATTTAGCTGTTTTTTATGACAATGATGAAAAACTTGCACCTTTAATCAAATCTAATTATTGGGTTATCTGATTATTCTCAGTTACTGTATGGCTGGGTTGCTGTGGTGAGCGTGTTTAAATAGAATAAACGCATCTATACATGAAAGTAAGCAACTTGACTTGTAAAGATTATTAAAGAAAATTAATTCTAAAATAAATATAGTGTTATATTGATGATAGCTTCAAAAATGCTAAATGTACTTCTCAATACATTGTTCATAGTTTTATTTGCAGCCACACAAACATTTAGCAAACAAATATGAAACAGCAAATATTCTATACAAATAAAAATAGCACCACTGAATTATTGTCATGATATGCGACCTGAGATACAATATAGTTATAAATACAATTAATTTCTACTAATATCAAACATCTATCTGTATTTTGGTTAATTTAAGTGGCATTATGTAAAGTAAATGCCGTAAAATTGCTTCATAGTACTGTAAAATAAAGCAGCAAAAATATAAGCAAACCATTTCAATATTTCATAACGCAGATATTTCTGAATTATTTACATTATTAACAAACAAGTGCAACACATGCAAGTTTAAAGGAGTTTGCGACTGTTGGATGGTAGCATAGGACCAAGTTATAAAATGTAAAAATAAATGTTACATTCACAAAGATGTCAAAATAAAACAAGACCTTGGGTGTGCAGTACCGGTACATCAAAACGTTTCTACTTCAAGGTCCTTATAATGCAAAAAAGAAAGATATTATTAGCTGCATTGTACTATCTCGCCATCACAAATGCCACTTAATCCTGTAACATGTATATATACAGTAGTTAAATCAAAACTCGTACATTGATTTTGTTTTGTTTTTTGACAGTGGCTTAAATATTGCCCACTTTCTGTAGGGTGGACATCCTTTTGCCATTAAAGATGTTTAAGTGCACTATGTAACTTTTCAAATGGGTAGTTCACTGTCTGAAAGTTTCTGTGGAGATATTATTGCTAGGGAATAATTTGTAGTATAACATTTAACTTTTTCATCGCGCATTTATTCAATCACAGATTTTTTTTAATTGTTAACAACTTGCATACTTACTGTAAGCATGAGCTGACCTGACTGTCTGCATTGAGATGAGTTCAATGCCATACCATGGAACATTCTAGGCAAAGCAATAATGTCTCCATGGAAACAAGGAGGTAGTGGACCCACCAGCAGAAAAGTTGCAGAGTGCACCTTTAAGTAAATAATTGCACATTCTTTGTGCCCAGTTTTCGTCCCATAGTATGTGCGCTCTATTTGCATTACTACGCTTTGATATCTCTTACACTACAATAAATAACACAACTTTACAACTACATACAAGTAGATACTATTCAAATTCAGTTTACATCTTTACACATCATAGTTTTCAAGTTGATTTGTCTTCGTCTGTCCTTCTGGTGCTAGCCCCATGTGCAGTAAACGCTACTGTCCAGTTTCTCTGGAGGCTCTTTCTCAGACATGTGAGAAGTCTGCCATTTATGACATCCTTTTTTTACCAGGAGGATGTGAGCGCTTCGTGTCAGAGCCCTGCTGTCTAAACTTCCATTCTGACTTGTATTTTAAGTGCTTTTGCTGCCTGTCCTCCTCCTCTTCCTCCTCTGAGACCCGGAGAGGCTCTGCTGCTCTGGGAGTTGGCGCGGCAGTGCTGAAAAGAGGGGAAAAAAAGACAAGAAGACATCAGCACTATTTGGAAATGAAAAGCAAATGTTCCTGGGTAAGTTAAGAGCATGTAGTCCCCCGCGGGCTGTGCTTTGAGGGGGTAAAGTAGAGACAGCCCCGCGTCTGGCTCCATGCTGTGTTCACATTAAAATAAGTGTCAGGAGGCAGGAGCGGCGATTGGGGCGGACAGTGATGGGCCTCTGCCTCTCACACTTCATGACAGGGTTTCACTAAAGCTGCCTCAGGTTTGACGCCCCGGGTCTTGTCTGACAGGCTCTGTGACTGTATTTAAAGTATGAAGGGAAAAAAGATATCCATGTTGAATGTGGTGATAGGAATGTTTTTTGCGATGTTTTATTTGAAGTTTTCAAACACAAGAGTGCCAGTGGTGATGAGTGCTCTCAGATGGGCAGGCAGTGGGCACCCATTAAACTATATTTTCATGAGAAATATTGTAGGTAACTTCACAAATGTAAGACCTTATATTTGATCAAATATGTTGGTGTCTTTACAACCACACCACATAATCCGTATATATTAAAGGGGCTTTTAGGTGTAGAGTCTGAAACCTTTTATTGTCCATGGAGAGGTTGTTCTTTTCCCTGGAATTTCACAAAATGGCATAAAACTAAGTGATCTCCAAGATAAACAGATATGTTTATACCATACTGTGGAATATTCCATAGGCATATCAATAACATTTCATGAGACAAGCAGGTGACGGACCCTCTACCAGAAAACTTACAAAGTGTATCTTTAACTTTTTAACTCTCTCTTCCATAGACTGTACATATAAATGGACATAGTTAACCCGTTAGCCGCAGAATTCCCAATGGGAAGTGAGAAATTTGTATTGAAAAAAAATGTTGCCCCTTTCTATATCTGCTGCTGTCGGGCTCCATATTGGTCTTAAAATGTTCATATTAACCGACTCTTTATTCTCTTGGGTTTTATGTCGCTATTTTGCCCATAAACAAATTCCCATTCCTAATATGGAACAAATTCACCCCATAACTGCTAGCCTCAGTGAGCTTCATTTCATTGGAACCAAATGTTTTGTCTGACATCACACTCCCTTTATACTTTATTTTTATACAGTCTGTGGTTCCATCTCAATGACATTCACACAAAAATAAAAATAATAATCAGAATAAATGAATATCTGATATTAGGGTATAAAGTTACCTTCACTACAGGTTGGCCCCAGCCAGGTAAGTGGGCACAGACAGCGCCCGCTCAGCCCATCACACTGTGCCCCCTGTGAACAGTGGCACGTCAGGGAGCAGTCCGGCCCAAAGCTCCCTCCTCCACAGTCTGCAGAGAAAGGCATGACATGAATTCATCATTTCATATATTTTCAAAGCCAAATGGCAGCTGGACTATTGGAATATTCACACATAACCATAAAAGGTTCATTGTGTAACTTTTGTGGTGGAGGGTCCCTCAAATGCATTTCTTTGTTTGGATGTTTCACTGTATGTTATTAAACCTTTCTATCTTCATGGAGACCAAAACAGATCAAGTTGCAGGTCAGATCTGTAGAAAGGCGACATTACCCACAGTCAGAATGCCTGCTTTTCTAAGTATTTTTCAGCTATAAATCCACCTGCAATTGAATAAATGTAAAATAGAGCTGTTAATGTCATATTGTGGAACATTCTAGGCAAAGAAATGACATATCCATAGAAACAAAGCAGGTGATGGACCCTCCACCAGAAAAGTTACACAATGCATCTTTAACCTGTTGTTACTGCCATCTGTGCATGTGCTCTGACCATTTCTCCTCTATATCAGGTAATGCACTAAATGTAAAGAGAGTCAGTACACACCTTTTCCACATCTCTGGCCCGTCCGTCCTGGGGGGCAGAGACAGCGCCCTGTTATGGGGTCACACTGGGCATCACCTGCACAGTCACATGACTCTGTGCAGCCTCCTCCGTATGTGCCTGCTTCACATCCTGTAGAAATAAAAGTAATGTATTAAATAAAATTGGTATGTAGAATGTTGAGATGTTATCTGAAACCCAGCAATAGCTCAAAATTAACAGAAAAAATGTACCTACAAAATTCTCTTAATCATATGTAATCGGCTAGTGCCTATAAAATAAACAAAGAATAAAGATGTAGCTTTTTGTCTAGATACTAATGGCCATAGCCACAAGAAAAATACTTCTCTAAGTCCTATTTAATATGTATAATGAGCTCAGGGGAAACATCAAACCACAGAGAGGTTGATCCAGTAATAAGAAAATGACCATTCCCTTTGACAGACACGGACTTCCTCACTTAAACCAGGCCTGCCTCCCAGCTGCAGCCCTGCCCAGCCTCCTCATCGCTCCCGCTGGGTCTGAAGTGGCCATTTATGTGCCCCCACTGTGACGGAGAGCCCCAGAGCAGGAGGAGGGCACCGGGATGTAACAGGAATGCATTAACCAGTCAGGAAGCACCTGTCTCTCATCATGTACCGGCCGCCTGCCTGCCCACCTACTGCACCGGCCTGAATGCCAGCACCACGCTCACTTCTATTAGAGCTTTTACAGGTAAAACAGCAAACTCAGCCTGGGTATTGGGAATTTTATGTTTAACTTTAAAGGAAACACATCTAATAAATCTAGCATGAATAGAAAATGTGAGTTTTTATCTATTATTGTATTTTTTTCCTCCAATTTATTAATTATTTGACTGACTGGTTAACCCAATATCCAATAAAAAAAAAGTTTCAATATTAGCAAATTTTGTGTTCTAAATGTACAAATCATTACTTTAATATTACTTATCTTATTAGTGTTATTCATTTGAGCAAGGTGTTGCATTTTTAGTTATTATTAACAAAGAATATTACAACAATTGCATTTACTTTATAGAATTGTTCAGTATAATCAGTCATAATTTTAGATGGAGAGCAGGGGCTGAAGAGACCACTGTTTTGGCACAAAATATCCAAGTTTATGATTCACAAATGTTGAACCTATTATTATTTGTAAGAGAAAAGCTTCCAAAAACTTGAAGTAATTTTAACTGGCAACGATAGTCTTTGAGGTTAAGTTATGTAACTAAATGTTACTGTAACCACTAAAGTTATTGTGAAAATAATTTTGTTTATTTGTGCTGAAGATCCACAATAGAACTCTGACCTTTTTTATTTATTTTTTATTTAACCTTTATTTAACCAGGTACAGACCCATTGAGATCCAGATTTCATTTACAAGGGTGATGGTCAGCGGCACACGTCAAGAGCAGAAAACAACAATCAGTTAAGATAAACATCAATTATGAAGGTAAAGTGCAATGAATGTAGAAAATATCTCAAAAGTGCAGTAGCTGTAACAGTCTAAAAAGATAAAGTGCAGACCTGTCCAGCTAACCCTAGGCCTAACCCTAAACTAAAGGGGTTCTTGTATATTGTCATGTCACTTGAACACAATCTATTGTCTAGTTTTACTCACGTCTTTGACACAGCAGTCCATAGTATCCTGGTGGACATATACACTCCCCAGTCTGGTGATCACACATTTGTCCCACTCTGCAGTCACATATCTGGGCACAGTCTGCTCCAAAGAACCCTGATGGACAACCTGAGAAATGCATAAGAAAAAAATCCATTTTATTTGGGTATTAAAGGATTAAAGGTATTATACATGGTTTGTACTGGCCTTTAAACCTGGCACAAAGCATTTTTTTTTTCAGTTTCAGCCTACCTATAATAGAAATTGGGGGCAATAAGCCATCTACTCCCAGAAGTGGAGATGAACCATGAAAAAAACTCAGTCAGTATGCTAGTAACAGCACGCAGATGTAAAGAACACAATTGGACAGCGGAAATGTTCTGAATGAGTCTGACGTTAATTTACTGACTTAAAAACTCCCCAAGAGTTCTACTTTTGACTTCACAAATCAGGGAAAATTGAAAAAGAGTGATTTCTGAGGCGTAAAACAAGATGACCTCATGAGCATCATTAATAAAACAAGCGTGAATGAAGCTAAACACAACTACAGATATGTTTTGGCTGAGGAAACAATGATAACATGCTGAAAATCTCAAAAAGTCCATTTAGAATAATATGTCTCCTTTCATTTCAACGCTTAGTGCAGTTACATAATAGAACTGTTAACTTACTGTGTTGACAGGCATGGCCGTAGTAACCCACACTACATTTGCAGGCTCCTGTTGCAGAGTTACATGTTGCGTTATGAAGACATTGACACTCGTGAGCACAGCCCGGGCCATACTTTCCCATTGGACACGCTGCAAATAAAAATACACAAACACAACATTTCTGAGCAGTGGTTTCAACATAGCTTAGTAGCAATCTCGAGAATTTATTGGGCATATGGTCCATGTGGAGACGCTTTGGCTAAAACCGCTACAAAGCAAGTCACTGAATGTTACTTGATTGCATCTGTCAGCAATAAAAGGCATATGTCAAATGTGACTTTTTAAAGAAACTATCATAAACTGCTAATGATTGGATTGAACGCATGTAAAGTATAATGAAAGGAAATGTGATTTTATCTCATGATATTGTTCAGAGAGACAGAAAAAAACATGTTTTCTTTGAGTAAACTAAACTTTGTAGATGCTTTCATGGCCAAAATCAAGAACTTAACAAGCACTTTCATTAGATACTTTCAAGTTGTGGTAAGTTTATTGCTAGTGTGTTTAAACGTGTTAAAGAATCTAAAGTTGTACTTGCAAATGGAAAATGTCACTGAATGTCTTTTTTTTTTGTTTAATATGTAATGGTATAATGTAAACAGAAAAAAGTGTGACATATGAAAATGGTTACGGAGGATGAATATATACACTGTGCATGAAAATTACACTGTTAGGTGGTTAAAATCGCAGAATTCATAACAAATTGTGGATGTACAGTTCTCCCTTTTGGTCAATCTAGCAAACTTTATATATTCTTTCTTTATTACAACATGAACTCAGAATTCATATTCAAAAACCTGACCATTTTTTAGGGTGAAATGTTAAAGTTTAGAGTGAAATGTTAAAGTTTTTTTTAAGTTTAGTAACATCTGGGCCTTCCTCAGGTACACAGGTCTGTGTGCCTATATTGACAGGCTGGGACCGAAACCTTTAGTTTACACATTAAAATATATTTTAATACAAATACAAATTAGAGCAGACCATAAGGTGTGCATGAATGTTATAAACACACCCACACATGTATTAATGGAAATAATCTGTCTAATGCACAGGATTTCTGCATTCGATGTCACAAACCAGGGAAAATTGAAATACAGTGATTTCTGAGGATAGAGAAAGTGACCCCATAAACAGAGTAAATGAAACAAGCGTGAATAAACGTATGTTTTGGCTTAGAGAACAATGTTATAACATGCTTAAAAGCTTAAATAGTC
Source organism: Odontamblyopus rebecca (assembly GCA_030686955.1). Classification (NCBI taxonomy): domain Eukaryota; kingdom Metazoa; phylum Chordata; class Actinopteri; order Gobiiformes; family Gobiidae; genus Odontamblyopus; species Odontamblyopus rebecca. The sequence goes on from CM060668.1 coordinate 14,043,631, forward strand.
TGTTTGCAACCCGAGGAAGCCCATTTGAGCCAAAAATGCTGGTTGGGGTGTATTTTATGTCAATAGCCATGCTGTAATAAAAGCTTTTTTTTTTATCTCCTTCTCCTCACCTGTTTGACACTGTGACCCCATCCAGCCCGGGCCACATTTGCAGGAGCCGTCTAAGGGATCACACGGGGCCCCATTCTTACAGCTGCACGTGTTCCTGCACTGAAGCCCAAATCGGCCCCTCGGACACGCTGGTGCAAACATGGAGAGAGCATCAGAAACTGCATAATTACAATCACATCCAAACCAGACAGTCAATAAACTGCCTGATACGCACTAACTGACATGTTTATTCAAGCTACACTTCATTAAGAGATGCTAAGCTAGTCTCGTTTGGCTCAGATATAAAAGAATAATTATGTTTCTATGGGTAATTTCAATCGGGGAAACAAAAAGCGAGATGTCTTTGATTTTTGAGTTTGTTTATTTGCTTCTTAGCCAAATTCAACATGGAACAGGCTACTTATGGATTGCTTTGTATAAACATTGAACACGGGGAATTTTAAAAGTGGTGCATCCAAATATGTGCAGAAGACTTCAGCAAAGGCGAGAATGGAAAGCCCCGTTGATAAAGAAGATTAGACAACCCCACTTGGTCTCTGCTTCCCTGGAAAAACACACTGTGATCATCAGTGGACTCACAAAGAGGAAATGGGCCAGTTGTTTCTTAATAGACATAAGTGCAGCCTGGTTATTAGGGTTGTTATGGAAATTGTAGTATTGAGTTTTTATTTCTTTTGAGGTTAGGGCTGATAGTTCCCATTGTAAAATGTGAAGAGATACCATGTGTGATGATAATAAATGTTGAATATTGTGATGATATTGAACAGATGTAGACCAAACAGCGATGCTTATTGTATTATTGTATTATTGTACTATTTTAAAATTTTTGCATAGTTGGTTGATCTGAGGATGTATTTTATGATGTACATACTATGCAAAATTTCTAAATATTAAATTTTAAACATTAAACTATTCAAGGCCAATCAAAACAGTCCTTAGTAAATAGTGTTGAAAGATGCTAGCATTAACGTCTTATAAAATTTGAATGACTATATATAATCCATGCATACACATATTTTTAATGCCAAAAGGGAAATTTACAATAAGCCTATGGACAATATAATATATTAGCATTTAATGGTTCTGCACCAAATTTTTTCCCATGTATTTGAGCAAAAGGTATCTTGCCCCAGTAGGCCTACGGATATATTGTACAACCAGAGCTTGAGGTAAAATAAATTGTCAGATCATTTATTTGTGTTTATATGCTGTAAATTATGCAAAATTATGAAAAATAGTTAAATAGTTAAATGTTATGGCAAAACTCAGCATGGGTCACCGAGAATTGTGAAACGCATTTATAAACTCCTTGTGTTGAAGAATTAGGATTCCTGGAACACAAGTTAAGAGAGAAACAGCTTTGGACCACCGCAAACTGTTAGAAAAGTTAGTTCTAGTTCTGTTTTTCACATTTTTCAAGCTGTAAAAATCAGGTGCAGTGCCCTTCAACACTTTTACTTTTAAATTCTTCAATAAAAGCTTTGGCGTTACCTTGTTGGCAGGAAGGACCCATCCAACCAGGTGCACAGACACACTTCCCAGTAACCGGATGGCACTGTCCTCCCTCTCCACAAGAGCACAGCTTTGCACAGTCCTTCCCATAATAGCCGTTTGGACAACCTAAACAAGTCAACATAGCTTCAGCACACAGTCAAATACAATACTCTAAAAGTCAACAGCGAATGGGGCCTGGTTTTAAGAATTCACTTTTATCTGCAGATTAAAGGGCCTTACGTCGAAAGCTCCACTTGATTTTGAAAGGAAAACAGACAGACAAAAAGGATTGAGTGGAGACAGGTGCATGCTTGACTTACTTGCACTGCAGTTAGCTCCTATGTAGCCGGGCAGACAATAGCAGACCCCGGTTCTGAAGTCACAGCGCCCCCCATTCACACAGCTGCACCGCGATTTGCAGTTGGGTCCAAAAGAGCCCGGTCGACATCCTGGAGACAAGAGACAGAGTGGAAAGTGAGGAGAACGCTGCAGAGGAAATGGATGTGGATGAACAATAGGACAAAATTCATACGGAGGTTGCAGCGTGCGCCGTGGTAACCAGGTAGGCAGCTGCACTTGCCGGTCACGGGATGGCACTGTTCCTGGTCCCCGGAGCACTTACAGATCTGGCTGCAGTTTTGGCCGTACATACCGTCGGGACAAGCTAGAAAGAAAAGATTATTGTAAGTGCAAAATATCATTTTATCTATAGTTGCAAAGAGCCAATTATATGTTATGTCCTGATCTGTCATTAAAAAAAAAAAAAACATTTAAAAAGTGGTTCACTTGAAAATTACTGCTACATCATAAGGTGGAATCAGTGCATTTTGAGCTTTGGAGATGTGGACAGACTAATAATAAAAGGTTACTGAAACGTGTGAATGAAACAAAACAACTCCAGGTATATATGTACATTCTAACATGGCTTAAAGCTCACAAGAGTTGATTTAGCTCAATATGAATATAGGACCTTTAACACTTAAGTTATTAGGGTCAAAACTATATACTCAAAAGATACTAGATACTCAAAAAAATGGTCAAAATCTGACCATTCTTGAATAGTTTTAGAGGTGTCATGATCAAACATAGTAGTCTAAAGGCCACATGATAATAAATTATATATACACACATACATATATATATATGTATATATATATACATACATACATATATACACATATACATACATATATATATATATATATACATATATACACACACACACACACACACACACACATATATATATAGATATATAGATATATACATATATATACATATATACACACACAAACTACTAATATGACTATGATGTTGTATTAAAGATTGTCCTCTGTCCTTTAACTTTGGGCTTGGCTCAGATTTGTGTTCAATCCACATGGTTGAAACATATTAGTACCTGTTTTTGATCAAATTGTGTCCTGGTCCTACTTGAAAAGCCAATATAACAACCACGTTCTCAATACAGAATTAGTCCAATATAAGTTTACTGTAGACTAACCCGGGCCAGAGGTGTTGGAGTGGGACTTTAAAGGGTACTGGTTTACCCATGGCCCAGTGCAGGAGATAGCCCTTAAAACGTGTGCAACGTGCAATTTCTATTCATGGGTTTCAGAGTGATGAGAAATTAGGATAGTTGCCATAGTGATAAAGTATTCACAACAAAATATTATATGTTTTGAACGGGAAAAAGTCCTCAAAATCATGCATCGTGCATTTTCTCGGCATACTCAAGGCCCAGAAAATCTGTCTACACCCTATAGGTCAATCAAGATGGCAATGATACCTTCCCAAACCATGAGAAAACACTCATTTGTCTTTCCAGTCCTCCAAATATTCCTCTGTGAAAACGCTGCTACTCTCACTAACGATTGGTGACTTCTGCAAAACTCCCATCAGCCCGGGCATTCTTTCACACAGTCTGTCTGTTTACCCAATGTACATCACCAAAACTAATGAAGCCCATGGACCATCAGTCACAGGGCAGGAGATGAAACATTGTACATAGTTGGGATTAGTTCTTGGGATTTCGAGTCCACCACACCACAACAACAACTGTAGCAGCAAACAGGCTAGTGGCATAAGGGAACAGATAAGCACAGAGCTCCAGACTAAAGAGGTAATTACGGGGCTGTCATTATGCATGTCTGCCTTGCAAAAGCCCTTATCCGCTGTGGAGGAGACAAAAACAATGCCTAATGTTTTGCTTGGCAGACGCTGTGTAACATTTATCAGATGTCTAGGGAGTGTGTGAAGAGAGGAAGGGAGGGGGAGAGGGGTGGAGAACTGGGGCCGTGGACAGATCTCTGAAGAGGCCGTGGAGCGAAGCAATGGAAGGTGCAAGCTTCCTGTGAGAGGGAGAGTGGAGGTAATGGGTAGGGGTGGGATAACTGCTACTGATTTCTTGAAAACATGTATGCAGGCCTGTCACAATAATTACTATATCAACTTATCGTTCAGTATAATATAAATGAGACAATTCATTTTGGGGGGCAATATTCATCGTGGTATTTTTTTCTGTGGAAGAGTGGAACATTTTTGGTTATTTTTTTCTGTAATATGACCAAATTTGAACATACAGTAATGCACTCTTATCTTACTTTTCTCACATCCTGGGCCTGTAAATCCAGCGGGGCACCCACAGCTCCCAGTCTGGTGATGGCAGGGCACTCCACGCTGGCACTGACATTGCTGGCTACAGGAAGGACCAAACCACCCGGGGAGACATGCTGAGGGGCAGACGACAATGATGTTCAAGATTTTTCCGCATACAATGACCTGCGCTTCCCCCTGATCCACAGATACTTACGTTTGTCACACCTTGTGCCCCTCCAGCCTGGCTCACACTCACAGCGCCCCGTCGTGTGGTGGCAGCTGGTACTACGGGCACAGTCACAGCGCTGCTCACAGGCCTCGCCAAAGAAGCCCTTAGAACAAGCTATGGAAACACACATTTCCTTTTTAGATGTTAATTTGCTATTCAAATTAAGCTTGAATAATGTGCTCGCTTTGCACCATGCAAGTCGAGTGGTTTCGATGCAGCTCTTTTAAAAACAAATAAGTAAATAGGTTTGAGGGTGTTGCAAGGTGGTGACTTTTGGCTTTATACACAAAAATATATAAATACTCCTGGTAATTCACTCTTATGTCACAATTTAAAACTTAGAGCAGACCTCGTCTTTTTGGGCCTTTTTGATTTTTATTCAAATGTACCATATTTTTCGAACTATAAGTTGCACTTTTTTTCAGGTTTTGGGTGGTCCTGCTCAGGTACTCAGGTACGTCTTATATATTACATTTTTCACACTGACAGTTCATAGACCATATATATGAATCGTATATATGAATCTAAAATCCATCCATCTTCTCCCGCTTAATCCGGCTGGGTCGCGGGGGCAGCGTGCTGCCCAATACTCATAGCACCCGACCCCCCCATGAACCCCTCTGCGGGTGGTGAGCCCACAGGAGGGTGGACATTATGGTCCTTGATGTTAGTTCATAGGGGTGTGAATCTAAAATGGGAATAAAAAAAAGAAAGTTTTTTCAAATTTGGTTTTAGAGACAAATAATAAAGATAAGAGTTGTTTTTTCATTTCTTATTTTCGGCTCTATATTGAAAAACAAATGATACACCAATTGTTCTCTATTGGGTTGTTTTTATTACTATAACTTCTATAACTTGCCGTTCAAGATGAAATGTCGGTTCTTGGTCTCTGATTTTATAAAATAAATTTCCTCCAAAACGACTTATATTAAGGTGTGACTTATATATGTTGTTTTCTTCTTCATTATGCATTTTTTGGCTGATGCAACTTATAATCCGAAAATACGGTATCTTTTTTCCTCAGTGCGTTTTTTCTTTCTGCATTTCATCTTCCTCCTACTTGTCAAACCGAACGCTAGCATTCATTCTCACTATCCTCCCCCTGTACATGTCCAGACCTATGTTCCTGGTTCACCTGTTTGACAAAGATCTCCAGTCCATCCGGATAAACAGGCACAAGCTCCCGTCACCCTGTCACATCTCCCTCTGTTTACACATCTGCAGGTCTGTGAGCAGTTCAGTCCAAAGAACCCCTCCTCACACTCTACAACAGAACAAGAAACACTTTTGAGATCTGTGTAGGCCCTAAATAGTAAAAACAGCAGTGTAATAAAAGGTCATATGTAGTAATAGAGTGTGACTGACCGAGCTCGCAGGCCGCCCCAGTCCACCCGGGTGGGCAGGAGCAGAGCCCGCTCACAGATTCACAGGAGCCTCCGTTCTGACAGAGACACTGGCCAGAGCAGTGGTCCCCATAGAGACCCAGAGGACAGGCTAAACCACACACATACAGACATTTAAGAAAAACACAATGTGAAAGTTATTGCTAACAACACTGTGGCTGAATAAAACATATTTTCATGATTTTTATATTGTTATGCTTCTTTGTGGCCACAATTGTTTTGCTTTCATTTACTATGTTTAGTTGTGTAACAATATGTCAAAATGAGAGATTTTGTGTTTCAAGTAATCAATCAAAATTCAAGTAGTACTAGTATCAACAATCTTTGTTTTTAACCTCAAGCCATTAATATAAATGCACTCCCTGTGCCTTTGGAAGAAGTTGCAGCTGAAGTTACAGCTTTGTGCCACTATCCTTCTTTTCCTCATCCTCCACACAGCAGCAGAACCAGTGTATTCATGTTAGAATATTATTGAGTTCAGCATTTATCCATGTATTTATTCATTCATTCATTCTTAAAATCCACATTGGTTTAACATTGGTCTGAATGAATTCTATTCCTGATCTCTTCCCCACATAAGAGCTTTCCAGGATCCAAGCACCAAAGTAGACTAAACCAACAAATGATTTATCTGTGCAAGTGTCTCCCTGTTAAATAAATGTTATGTAATAGTTTGGGAAGGCACTTTGGAGGTGAAAAGCTACTACTCACGTTCTCCGCAGCTGATTCCTGTCCAACCAGGCTCACATCTGCACCGGCCGCTCACGTGGTCACACTTGGCTCCATTCTGACATTCACAGGTTTGATTGCACCGCTCCCCAAAAAGACCCTCCGGACATTCTGCCACACACAACACAAACTTTCACTACAGCACACACAAATATACCATAGCCCTTAGTTAAAAGAAATGGCATTATTTTTAGACATGGCAAAACTTCGTAAACTTTTCCTAATGAACCCATCTGACATTTGCAGAGAAAAATGGGAAAATACACTAATGATAGAGATGCATCGTTAAGTCACGCTGGTGGCTGGTTGGGCTTTGGAAGTTGGGACCACAAAATATCTGTGGCGAGAGGAGAGCCCCGAATAAGGCTGGAGAATGACAGAGTAAGCCGTTTTAGTGGGCATTTCATTGGATTCATTAAAACAACGGCATGAAATTCTCTAGAAAAGTTTTGCATGGGAACGTGGATTGGTTAGCTACTAAAAGCTCTCTCTGCTGCTAATGTGGATGTACATCATTTTTTTCTGTGCAGTTGGTAGAAAGGTAGAAATGAGATCGTGGCGTGCTTTCTGCATCGAATTATAAAGAGTTTGATGGTTTTTAGCAAGAATCGGGAAGTGCATTGTTAGTTGTTCTTAGCATTACTGTGATGGCAAAACTCTGATCTGGCCTCTGAAATTTGTGAAACACTCTTATAAACTAAAGGTGTTCAGAATGTATAAGGTAAGTGAGGAGTAACTGTGGACCTGCACAAACTGTTTAGAATGAAGTAATTGTGCTGTTCAGGTTTTCAAAACAGTAAAAATCAGAACAGCGTCTTTAATATTAAGGTATTTTTCTGACAGTTGAAACCTTCAGTCCTTCAGTCAATAAATGTGTTATTTTTATTAGTTCAATTATATCTATATTACAGCGTAGACAAGTTTTTGCCTTTATTTGCATTATGGTTCTTAAGTAACTATATTTAATAAGATAAGATAAGATAAGATATCCTTTATTTGTCCCACAGTGGGGAAATTTCATGGTTGCAACACAGTTAAGAGAACAGTAAGAAAACAGTAGCAGCATAACTTAGAAATAGACAAACTCTATAAAGATCTATAAAGATAAGGATTATAAAATAAAATAAAATTCTATATACCGGTACAATAAATTGCTATCTGAATACAGTGGCTACAGTTTGTTCAGTACTATAAATAACATTATATCTTTAAAGTGGCTATAATATCTTACAGTAATAATGTGAAGTCTAATCTGTCATATGCACTTTAACTTAATTAAACCATATGCTTGAGGGCACCGCTGTCTTATACCCACCCTTTAGCCGTCGCCGATTACTGAGATAGCCTAATCATTCGCATATCCTAGGCGTATTCCAGGAGAGGATCTCAAGATGGCCTGCATAGCTCAAAGAGACCTCCCTCACACCCTCTTTTAATGATGTCGCTTATATTACCCAGAATGCAGTGTGGTCCTGCCCAGCCCGCGGTGCACAGGCAGGCTCCTGTGATGTGGTGGCAGCGGGCACCGTTCCTGCACTCGCACATCTGGCCACAGTCAAGACCGTAAAAGCCGTCCGGGCACACTGTGGGCACAGATAAAACGTGGCTACGGTCAGAGCTGGCATCAAGTAAGCTACGGCTCACCAATAAGCTTCTAATCCTCTGGCCTTTCACTCCCCTGACTCACTGCCAGCCCCAAATACTGTGGCAGACTGCATGGTGGCATTTCAAAATGGTGTCTGACTGATTAATTACTTAACACATAATTAATATCACAACATGGAAACACAATAAAAATGCACAATATAATGCCAGAAAGTTAAAGAGAAAGCTTGAAGAGGCTTAATTACACTATTTTCTGATCTATGTTATAACAAACATATCTGGGGTTTTGTTTTGTTTCATTCACACATGTTTAACACACAAACCCTGCATACGATGTGTTCTTCTCTCAAATGGAAAAAACTCAGTTCCACCTTGTGATGTCATGTGGTAGTGGTGCAGGAAATGCTCCATTGTGCATCTTTTCAACTCCATACACCTTCACTACAATCATCTGGATGACTCCGGCCTTGGAATTGACTGGTAAAAGGTGGAAGGTAGCTGTAAACGTGAAAGCTACCACTATATGACATCACAAGGTGGAACAGAGCATTTTGACCTTTGAAGATGTAACAACCACTCCACTCCAGGTATGTTTTTGATGAGGTAACAACATCTTAACATGGTTAAAAGCTCACAAGAGTCCATTTGAATATATAGGACCTGTAAGGATTAGAATAAGGAAGTGGAATCTTATTTAACCCCCAGCTCATTTTCAGAATTTTTGTATTATTATTAAGTATTATTATGGTGTTTCTGACATTGCGATTGGATTTGCGATTTGTTTTAATAATAAGATTCGTCTCTTGCTGAAATATGAACCTGCAAACTAATAAAGAATCACATTTCAGAACACGCTTGCACAGATCTAAACTATGGTCTTACCCGTTTTTATCCAGAATAATATTGTGTGATGTTTTGTGGATGAAATTATAGTCTTCTTCAGAAACTGCAGCATTTGTGATTTGCTAATTGTGTTGATTCAAGTTGCGATTTTCATTTGATTGCGATTAAGCTTGAAGCTCTTTTAACCATGCAATATTATAATATTATTATTATTACTATTTTATATAATGTGTTTAATATAAATAAACATAACTGCCATATGTAATATTAAATTGAATTTACCATTTTAGTTACCACTGAAAAGGTGCATTGTTCGAGTTCAACCAATATAGTTAGTGTGTAATTAGATTCCTAGTGAGTTCTTCGCCTCTGTACCTGAATGTGAAGGAACAGGTTCTGGATGTGGCACGTCACCTGCATGATTCCAGTTTAAATTTAAAGGTAACACCATATCTCAGAATATCGTTTAGATTGTCAGGTTTATGGAGATGCAAGCCCGCTCAGTGTAAGAATGCAAGTTTTTCAGGTTTTTCAGTGCATTAAATGATCAAGCTTATATTTTAATCTATTTATACCTGAAAAGTTGCGTACTGTTGCTTTAAATTTACCAGGCATAGTTCCAGGTCCCTTCAGTCTACTCCACAGTCTTCAGCCCATTTATTGTAGCACAAAAATTTTAATTGTTCTATGTCATGGAATCTGGAAATGGAGTGCGTCTCGCGAGTTATATCTACCCATTCGTCTGCGCCGGGCCCACATGTGCAGAGGATCTGGGCCACTTCAAAGCTGCAGAAAGCATGGGGCAGGCGCTGGAGTTGTGGGGTGGAGGTTGCACAAAGAGTGGGTAATTAGGGCACCTGCTGGGTCCACAGGCCGCACTTGTAAATGCTGAAACAAAGCCTGGTTATTTGGCCCTCCCGAAAGATACACTTAAGCACGGCAGGGCTGCACAGTGTAAGATAGAAACGAGCAAATAAAGAACAGACGGAAAGTGATGACAAAGTGATTAAATAGATAGACTTTTATACGCTTTTCTGAGACACAATGAAAACTAACTGAGTAGTATGTCATACAGGCGTGTTCCATAGCAACAAGGGTTTCAGAAAGTGGCCAATGGGACGTCTTGTGGTACTGTACATCTCGCAGTCAAGTGTGAATGGTTTGCTCTGGAGAAATAAGCACTCTGGTCGTGTGAAAACAGTATTGAACGAAATAATCTAAATAGAAGAAAAACTACTACTGCTACTACAATAAAAAAACTACAGAACCTTCTTGTAATACTACCGTTCTATGAACTATGTAAGATCTTCCTTTCTTTGCCTGAAATGATTCACCAGTATGGTATTAAACCCATCACCTGCTTGACTCTGTGGAGAAGCGTTAAATGGGTGACAGAGAAGTTTAGGGAGTACATAATAATTGCTAATTAAGTGTTAAGTGGTATGCTAATTAGCTGTTACTTAGCTTTTAGTGGGTATTTATCAGATTTTCTTATTAAGATTTCAGTTTATGTACAAAAACATCTATTGTAATCCCCAATACTTTAATGGTAGGAAAATAGTTACTTGCAAAATACAACCTTAGACAAAAATGCACTGAAAGTACTTTATAATTACTAATAAAGATGTAATTAAGTACTAATACATTATACTTTTACAATTAGCTATTATTATGTAGTGCTTAAACTAAAGTATTACCAGGCAAAACAAAGCAAATATCTTTATGGAAGCAAAAAAGTGGTGAAAAAAGGTGATACCTATTTCAAAATATTGAGATTGTGAACTATTCCATTTGAATGAAACCAATATTCACTCACTACTACACAATCTGATGATAAGCAGGGTTCACACACAGCTCCGTGCTTCCTGAGGCCCACGATACCTGTCCCGCACTCCTAAACATGTCAGCGAGCACGCGAAATACATTGACAGTGGTGTTCAGTAAACACAGAATGCCTCCCTGTCCACATGAACCAAGCCAGAGCCCACGAGATGAATGAGCCCTTTCCATAAGTGGACTGTAAATATTGTCTGTATGCATGACTTCATTACGCGAGGCAAGAACCGCTCCGTTTAGTCACTGCCCTATTTCTGATGGCTCAATTTGTCACCGGACAGTTGACTAGATCCCATATGTACACCATGACGCCATTTCTCTGCCAGATGTCTTCAATGATTAGCATGTGTTCTGATTTCCAAATAATATTCACAAAAATACATAGCCATTGAGCGCTGTTTTGGGAGTGGGCCCGACATCTGCATAGTAAAAAGTGCTCTCCTAATTATCTCAGCGTTGCATTTATCCACTACGTCTTTGTTTTATGGGCAAATCAGTGGACCATGATACCAAAGGAAGCCACAAATTGAAGCGTAAGGGCGATGTGTAACTTGGTGGTTGGGTGTTTTTGCAAAACCCACAGTTCTCCTCCTAACTTCAAATGATGCAGTCTACTTATTTTACCCTTTTCAAAACAGAGGTGGGTAGTACATAAGTTAAATTTACTTGTGTACATTTGTGAAGAAATTGTACTATGTTTTAACTTTTTGAATGGGAAAAGTCCTCAAAATGTTGGCGATAAGAAGAACCTGACACCCATGAATAAGCCTTAAAAGTGTTGACAATAAATCTGTGTCTCTACCATTCAGAAAAAGCTCAATTTGGGCATGATTTCTTGCTTTACTGTTACTTAAGAAAGCATTTAGTTCATTGCTTTATAACTTATACATAAAAAAGATCAATTTAAAGACACTGTACCTGATTTTTACTGTCTTAGAAATGTGAAAAACTGAACTAGTTCCATTTTAAACAGTCTGCAAAAAGTCTCCAAAGTGATTCCTCACTTACAGTTTCCAGTCGAAGCTAATTATTCACCATGGTAAGTTTATAACCCGTGACGGTAAAGCCAACAACAACAACAACTAGCATGCTAACGTGTGCTTCCTGATTACGACAATAAAATGCTTATTAATTAGACGCAGGCAGTACAGTTACCTTATTTTGATCTCAAAGGCTACAATATATCTATACTGGGGCAAGACAACTTCAAGTACATGGGGAAAAAACAGGTAGAGGGCCATTAAGATTAGCACTGAGACAGTTACTTGAAAAGCCCGTTCACAAAATACATCTTTACTGAGCAAACATGTCATTTTCTATTTTTTATTTCTACATTTGTAAGATGAATTAAAGCAGTGCTACATCTACATTGCTTGTGTACTCAAACTAGCCTGTCCATCGTGAGGCCTGGTCATCTGTGTGTTCCCACGCTGACAGCAGGCAGCTCCTTCCCTGCTTCTTTAGTGGTTAAACTGCATTGTTATTAAAGCTGGCCCAGTCAGGGTAAAGTCATTATGCAGCTGTACTGTGGGCCTGTGGTGCTTCACTGTCTGGTGTTGATTTTAAAGCATTTGCTAAACGTCATGGCAACAAGATGGTTTCGCTGTTGTGCTGGAACAATCGGGGGGATTTAGACTTGTTTATCTCAAGCTTGTGAAAGAAGATAGTGGGGATAAAACTGTTAACAAAATCTGCACATGCTGAAAACACAGATGTAAGCAGCAATGTAATGTCTGAAAATTACAGTAAACTTGTCATAATAATTTTTTTTTTTTAAATCCAGCTCGATTTCATTACGTGATCAAAACATAAAACTCACAATAACAATGAAAAATACACATTGTCATTAATGTAGGCAGCTCATGCATTTTTTGGCATAATATAATTTTCAATACGAAACATTATTATTATGACTATTTTAACATGATGTCTTAAGTTTTGGTCTTTTTTTCAGTCAATATCGGCTCAAATATGCATCAAGCATAGACAGTTTACGTCTCAGCGGGGTGCCAATTTTGAATGCATTTTAAATTAAATACATTAAAAACATAATTAAAATATATATAATTAAAATAATCAGTTCCTTTCCCATATACATATTTTTTCATTACAAACAAGTCAAGCCTAGTGCCAAAATCCCACTGAAATTCAGTCAGTACAAGTTCGAATGACTCAGACTAAACTGGGGCAGGGGTTTAAATAGTTATTGAAGTATTGAATCATGAATAATTGTTAATAAGCTTTTTGTTCATTATAAATTACGTCTGCTTAATTAAGGCTAATTAAGATGCAGTTATCATAAAGCATTACAGTGAAGTATAATATTTACTCATGCCAGAAGGGGGTGCAATGTCTCCTTTCATTCCCTCCTGTACAGTTAATAATCAGTCATGTGCCATTACCACTCTGCCTGTCTGTGTTTAAAGTCCAGAGTCTTCTCCTCCTCTTTGTTTATAGGTAGGCACCGAGAATGTAGGCCAGCAGCACCACACACGCTGTGCCATGCATCGCCCAGAGACCCCATCCCTCCTCTAAATGAGCACTTTAAGACAGACGGATTATTTCCAGATCCCGGCTTGTGTAAGAGCCACTGCTGTCAGCCCATAAAGCAGAGAGAAGGACCACACAACCGGGGAGAGGAGAGGGAGAGAGCAGGGCGGATGAGAGAACCACCTCCAATACAACTTCCTGCTCCAAGTCTATGAAGGAAAAAGGACAACACAACAAGAACTGAACAAGAAACGAGCAATAATGCGGATGTCCGGTGCCAGTCAGACCAGTGGTTCTTTTTCAGCTGTGAAAGAGCGAATGGTTTGATGCCATCTTCAAAGTGAGTCCAGACGGAGCTATTCATCTCAATGGCCTCAGGATCACTGTGGACAATCCTTCCTCACAAAGTGGCCATGTAACAATAGCTTTTCAACTTCTCGATGGAGAATGGGAACATTACCAAGACACTGTCAAACTCACACAATGAAGACAAACACTGGTGTAAAGTGCAGAAATTCAAGCATCAGTATTATCCAAATTATTTTTTAAAAGTATTATTAATAAATGTCAACTGTTGAATTCCTAAAACAAAAAAATCTAAACTTCTAGTCATGTTTTGAGGATATCAAAATCAAAAAGCAACTGATCACTGACCAAGGTTAAACAGACTAATGTGAAATTTTTACCCAAAGGTTGAGAAAATATTAATTAAATTAAAAAAAAAAAAAGATTGATAAAGTTCATGGTGTTTTTCCAAACTAACTCATTAAAAGTTAACATTTCCAACTTGTCTTTACACAAGAAAATACATGTACTTTAACTAATAAGTAAATATTGGACATTTTAGGCCTTTACAAATAAAGGTGGAAACTGTATTATGATGAGTAATAAAATTTGGTATAATTTCTGGTTTATTTTGCTTATAACATGTAACCCAAATCCTAATTCTTGCATAACATGTTCCACTAATTTGTACATTTTTATGATGAAACTGAAACACAGCTATTAAAATATATTATTGGTATTCTGGTAAATTCGTAATTTTTTATTCAAACTCCTTCAGGTTTTAGGATTTTCCAAATGTATCCCATAACCTAAGAAGGGCCAACTATTTTTCCTGAATATAACATGAGACCAATCTATCTTCGTAGGAGCCGTTTCGTTCGAATTCCTGATGAACATGAGAGATCTGGACCTTCTCACAGAGGAGCCTGCTTCCTGACAACTCCTCGAGGAAGAGGCCCAGCAGAAGATGGAGAAACAGGACACCTCTGTTTTAAGAAAAAGCGCCGACGGAAAACAAGACGGGGACAGGAGTGATGGCCCGGTTTCCACGGCGGTGTCCAATCAGGGAGACTGCGGCCATTAGACTGTTATGGCTAGGGACGGAGAGCTCACGTCTAGAGTGACACGGTTGTGATTTATGACGCCTGGCTAACTACTGTAAATCTTAGACACTGCAATAACAAAGGATCACTTCGGCTAAAAGACTATAATCAAAGCAGGATTCATTACGTTGTTGAGACAGTCGGACTGATGGCATGCCCAACAAATCAGGAAGGAATAACTTTGTAATGACAAGGTCTCCGGATATGTTCAGCTCGCCTTTTTCTGCAAATTATGTCTAAGCTGGTCATTGTCAATAAAAATGAGCATGATTTTGTTTTTATTTTTGTTTTTTAGCCTTTTTTATAGTCTTTTTAACGTTATTGTGTGTTATGTTAATCATTAAGCTATGATAATGGCAAGTAAGTGAAAGGACACAAACGCTCAAGCATATCCTGGCTTGTACTGTCCTCTAGTGGAGATAAATATGTTAACCCTGGAGGAGATCAACAGAGAAGTCATCCGATTACAAGGAAATGTAGTATACTTGTGTTTTAAGCATGTTTTAGGTTTTTTGCTTTTAATTTTGCCACAGATTTACAACCTGAATTTCAAATAAATATACCAAAATAGTGCTATTGCTATATCCATACATGACATAAAAAATCTATGCAAGGCCTAACAATAATATTTTTTGATCACTGGACACTGGACTTTGCACTTTTTATTAGAGGCCAATATTTACCCTTTTTTAGATTATCCCTTATCGGCCTTGAATTTCCAACAGAGGCTGATGTTTTGTTTGGACCAACCAGCTGCCTAAAAAAACGTACTTTAGGTACTTTACA
Organism: Odontamblyopus rebecca; assembly: GCA_030686955.1. Taxonomy (NCBI): domain Eukaryota; kingdom Metazoa; phylum Chordata; class Actinopteri; order Gobiiformes; family Gobiidae; genus Odontamblyopus; species Odontamblyopus rebecca. The sequence goes on from CM060668.1 coordinate 14,059,140, forward strand.
AAATGTGGCTATCCTGCTTTCTTATCCAGTTTGTAGTAAAACAGGGTTGTGGATGAGTTTCTATTAAATTCAAAGTGCAGAATTTGGCGTAAATAATTAAAATTGGTCGAGTTGGAGTTTATAAGCCACTGGTATTGGACAGTAGGACAGTTTAAACTATTGCTCAAAGGTTTGGAAATGAAATCCATGGTTTGTAAATGTTTTAAATAGTCTTGAATAGTCTTTAAATAGTTGTTGCTTGAAATGTGTCTTGTAATATTCTGAATTGTATTGTTGTGCTGCTGTCTTGGCCAGGACTCCCTTAAAAAAGAGATTAGTAATTTCAGTGGGTCTATGAATGTTGTCTATGAATGTTTTGGTTTATTTTTTATTTTTAATCCCAATCGCTTTTGTAAGTTATAGTGGCAAAAAAAGAAGTACGAAATTTGACTAAACTTACTTTTTTCACAGTGTGTCCCGGCGTACCCAGGAGCGCAGGTGCAGGCCCCGCTCACATGGTCACACAGAGCTGCATTCTCACACTGACACTGGTGGGCACAGCCTGGGCCATATGTGCCATTTACACACTCTGAAAATAAACACACAACACATATTACACAAAGGCACTGTGAATCTGAAATGGGACGACAGGTTTCATTTAATAATGCTGGAAATACTCACTCTGTTGACAGTGCCGTCCAGTGAATCCGTCCTCACAGAGACACTGAGCCGTCACTGAGTCACAGCCCAAAGAGCTGTCTCCACACCGACATTTAGAGAGGCAGCCGTCGCCCCAATAACCAGGCTCACAGGCTGTAAAGAAAAACAAAGTGCAGTTTTGTTTTTCATCAAAGGTTTACATATTACTTACATGTTCATACTGGCACCCCTGACAAAAAGATAGGTAAGAAATGACTTTGTACAGACAGTTTTAAGTGTTAAAGGTTCTACATTACACTATTTTCTGATCTATGTTACAATGTTTTTCCTTATCGGACACATTCCTGTTTAACACACAAACCCACTGTGTTTTTAAACTCCACACATCTTCACTAGAAGCATTCAGATGATTTTAGCCCTGGAATTGCCAATCTCTACTGAACAAAAGGTAAAAGGAGCTAACCTTAAAACTACACCCAGAATCAGAATCAGAATCAGAATCAGAATTACTTTTATTCATCCCCGAGGGGAAATTTTCTTTGTTACAAATGCAACCGACCAAGAGCATGTACATCAAACAAGTTACAAAATAAGCTAAATACAATAAGATAAAAGATAAAATAGCTCTCTCTGGGAAATTATTTACATCATTGACATCTTTATGACTATATACATGTGTGAGCAGGGAATAGGATGAAAAGGATTGAGTAGTTTGTGAGTTAAAGTGCAGCGTTCAACAGTTTAAAGTGCAGCGTTCAACCCCTAAATTATATCAAAAGGTGGAACAGAGCATAATAATAATAATAATAATAATAATAATAATAATAATAATAATAATAATAATAATAATAATAATAATAATAATAATAAATTACTCAAACATACTGTATGTGGATGAAACAATACACCACTCCGGGATTTTAGATTTTGAGTAACATTATAGCATGGCTTAAAGCTCACAAGAATCCATATTGTGTAACCTATTATTATAATAAATTATAGCAATTTTGTTACTCAGTTTTGCATACATCTAAAGATTATACTATTTTCCAAGTTAAAAACTGAAAGAACAAGAATTATTTCAACCAGGATTGCAACACTGGGGAATATTTAACCATGTAAAGAATAAGAATCATTTCCCAAAGTACTTTTAGTGGGACAAATGTCCAGGAGGTACCAGTGTTAGTAAGACACACAAAGTTATAACGTAATAAAATGCTCTTACATGCTGTACAGTCATGTCCTCTCTTTCCAGGGGGGCAGACACAGCGTCCAGTTTGGGGGTCACACGAGACACCAGGAGCACAGGAGCACTGGGACAAGCAGCCTGCTCCGTAATAACCATCAAGACATTCTGAATACAACACATGTAAGACTGTCAGAAAACATATTTCCTTTAACTTTTATTAGCATTTTAAACAAAGAGAATGGGACGACGTACTATGCTGACAGTGATTCCCAGTGAAACCCGGTGTGCAGTCACAAGCTCCAGTCATTTTGCTGCAGGACGCTCCATTGTCACAGGAGGGGCACACTGAGGTACACTTCAAACCCCAGAATCCATCAGGGCAATCTATGAGCCAGACATGAAATCAGTTACTTATAATACGACCTGTACTGCATTTGTACTTCTGTAATGATGTACAGCTAATTTATTACCGTATTTTCGGACTATACGTTGTTGTTTTTTTCAGGGTTTGGGTGGTGACTTATACTCAGGTGCTTATATATTACATTTTTCACACTGACAGCCCATAGACCAAATATATGAATCCTAAATATGAATCAAAAATGAAAAAAACAAATCCTTATCCATTTTTTTATTTTGGTTTTAGAGACAAAGAAAGGAGTTTTTTTTTTGTTTTCTTATTTTTGGTTCTATATTGAAAAACGAATGAACGAATGATAAACGGATCGTTCTCTATTCGGCTGTTTTTATTACTATAACTTCTATAACTTGCCTTTCAAGATTAAATGTTGGTTCTTGGTTTCTGATTTTATAAAATAAATTTCCCCCAAAACGTATACATGTTTTTTTCTTCTTCATTACACATTTTTGGGCTGGTGTGACTTATACTCCAGTGGGACATATAGTCCAAAAAATATGGGTACTTGTTTTGCTATGGTGCTCTCTCTGCATCAGAAAGTGCAAAAAAATATGAGCTACCAGAGAATGTAATGTTTTTATAATATTTGCTCTGCTACCTTCCTGACAGGAGATTCCAGTCTTTCCAGCAGGGCAGATACACTGTCCACTTTTGGGGTCACACGGGGCTCCTCCACAGCTACAGGTCAGATAGCAGTTCTCTCCATAGGACCCGTTATTACAAGCTTTAAAAATACAAAATACAAATGCATTTAATACAATATCTGCAGTTAACCCAGTCACTAAAATATAACTCAGGATTAATAGCTTCTTTCTGTAAAATTTTCGTCTATGTATCATTATGAAAAATATGAACCACATAATTGGCTACTTATTGTTACAGCTCACAGTATAGTCTGCCTTCAATCATAGCGATCACCATTGTCAAAAAAATTACATTTGTGGTAAACTGTAAAATTCTTGAGGCCAAGTGGTCAATGCGGTTCTCTCTGGGTTTTGCCTTTCTGCATTAACAAAACAATCCTTTTTGTAACTTTTACGATCTCTTGTAAATGTCTATCCTAATGTGACTTTCAATATTATACACTGTGACACAAAATTGTTAATTCTAATAAAATAGCAGAGGTGATATTCACAATAATTAATATAATCAGAAGATTTTTTTTTACTAAATCCTTGTTTGAAAGATTACGATCTCTATTTTGCTGCATTTTGAGATTGTATTACTCTAAATTACTTACCCAATATTACTATTTTGCATATCTTCAAAACAGCATTGAGTGCAATAATTCAGTATATTGCCAACTTAAATGATCTCCTATCTATCTTCTAAAAATGTGGTAGAGAAACAGCCAGTACAGAAAACCCACACAAACCGAAGGGCCAAAGCAACATTGCAGCTCTCTTCAAAACTTAACAGAAGCAATACTCATCAAATTGTGTTTATTTATTCTATGTCTGCCAGTGGTCTCTGCAGTAGTAACTTAAGTCAATCAGCCCTGTCATGAACCAGTCTGTAACCCAAACCCTCCAAAAACGTGCTCTTTCTGAATCCTGCTTTGACAACCCCAGCGGGCCCGGTCCTGGATGCCTGACACATTATACCCATGTTTATCTAGTCCCCCGCAAAGACGCTACACAGAGCCTCCATTTTAGCCCAAGCTGCTAACCTCCTTCAAGTATCATTTTAGGTCACAGCTCGAGTATGAACTGCATATCAACTGGCCAGAGTAAATAGCTGGAGCAGTGGGGAACTACATGCACTTTTTATAGGCATCTAATAATACACACACAGCACCTGCACTTGAGCGAGCCATTTGAATAGCCATCTGACACCAAATCCATCAATAGCATTATCAACAATAGAGAAATGGATTATGGGTGATTCACATGTCAAATATAAGGTGGGGCCGAACATGGAGAGTTTCACAGAGTCATTAATAACTGTGTGTTTTGTCCATGGGCACATATCAACAAGGGCACACATTCACACCTGGAGAATGCAAACACACTGCCAAGTCAAGCAGGGAGCGTACTGGGGTTGTAATGGAGGATTTAGCCACAAGAGGGCAGCAAAGAAAGGGTTTTGAAATGGTATTTTGCGCTCAATCCCCTGAAGTAACAAGAAATATAATACACCAACATTTTGACGCTGTCCACTGACTTTTTTTTTTACTTTTACGTACTTTTGTTTTGAGTAATTTTGTATTATTTTGAGGAGAAGAATTTACTATTAGGAGATCTGTTCAGTTGTTAATGATATACTGTACTTTGGTCTTTTTATTCAAGTGGCTATGTAAATAAAAGAGTTCAGACTTTGGAATAAGACACTTGACTTTTTTATGGCAATGATTAAAACTATGTCTTGTAAAAGTATGTTCAGGTATTACTGAGACCCATGTCTGTGTGATACATCTGAACTTGTCTCATTTACATTTTTTCCTTCTTTGTTACGTAATAGGCAAAAAGCGTGTTTTTAAGTTGTCATTGCAAAGGTGCTGTTTGTAATAGATTTTATTGCATTTTATCATCTATTGTTTGCAACTACTGCACTTTATCTTTTTAGACTGTTACAGCTTCTGCACTTTATCCTTTTAAACCCTTACAGCTATTGCACTTTTGAAATATTTTCTACACTCACTGCACTTTACTTTCAAAACTGATGTTTTTCTTAAGTGATTGTTGCTTTCTGGTTTTAATTTTAATTAATTTTCATCTTAATTGATTGTTGTTTTCTGTTCTTGACGTGTGCTACTGACCACTTAGCCGGGTCACCCTTGTAAATGAGGTTTGGATCTCAATAGGTCTTTACCTGGTTAAATAAAGGTTAAATAAAACATTTTTGTCATATCCTTCAACCCTAACAATTGCTTAAATCTCTAAAAATGACTAAATATCACACAAAATAATGCCATTTGTATATTTTTTTCACTGCAAAATGTTCTGAAATGTTATGCTCACCGTGTTGACACTTGTCTCCATGGAAGCCTGCAGGACATGCGTGGGTGCACTGTCCAGTCCTGGGGTCACATGTCACTCCTCCTGGACACTCACATCTCCTCTCACAGCCCGGGCCAAAGAATCCTGATCCACATTCTAGGGACACACACAGAAATGCTAAACGACTAAGCCAGACCTTCTATAAAAATGACTTACTTCAAGTTTTCATATTTTTTGTTAATAGATGGAAATATTTTAATCTGAAATCTAAGTTTGTGGGAAAAGAAAACTGGCGTATAATGAATAGTAGCTGGCCAGACACCATTAGTGTCTTTAGCCAAGTGAAGTCAACCTGGAAACTTTCCCATCCATGGACTGAATGGATTATAAGCACAGTGGTTAGTTTATTGCAAGCTTTTTAAAATAGTTTTACATTTTATGAACATGGTGATAGAGTGTAATCGTCTTTAATGATTCGGCTCTCCACCCATTAAGTGTGCTGACTTGGAAATCATATGTGGTGACCAAGACCAGAAGAAATCTTGTAGAATATAAAAAAAAAACATGGGTTCGATTACTCACAGTATCTCAAGAGGTTCTACAAAGTAATAAATATGATCTTTAACGTACACAGTTGAACTTAAAACTGTCTTATGTAAATGTTTCTATGTATACCAGTATAAGTTCTGTTCTTATATACAGAAAGCCAGCAGGAGGTGCAAGGACTCCAATTGCTTGCTCCTTGAGTGACGCTGTTTAAACAGAATAAAAAAGCCTGCTAATGCTGACTAGAGCTGTGGTCCTGTGGTTCTCTGGGCCATGTGTTTAATGCTTTAGATGGAAAGAACTAAGCCCATTAAATAAAGACTATGAGAAGCTACTTGTTGAGCTTCTGAATCTTAATATGTCATTGTGGAGACCAATAGGGGTCCTTGGCAATCCCTGGCCTCAAACAGTTTGAGAAGTTGGTCAATGTTTTGTTTCTACAAAAATTATAATTTTATTAGGATTATAATGAGGCTATATACAAAGAAGCAGAAAGAAGAAAATATGGAGATGGAGCGAAATCAGAAATCTGCCTTTTCACTGATGAATATGCTGTTTACTAGTCCTTCTCAAATGTTTTGCTATAGAGCTTTTGCCTGTGTTATTGGTTATTTGCTGAGTGAAACTGGAGCACAAACAGGATCAGAATGAGTCTGATGAAAGTAAAATGAAGTAACACATTTATGCTAACACGTTGAGCTCTCAAAGGGAGGGATAGAATATGCTGGACTCAAACACACACAAATAAACTTCAGTCATGCTTTTGATCAGGGAATATAGATCTATGCAGACATGTTGGCATTGGACAGCAACAAACAATACACAAAACATTTCATCTAAGCATGTTTTTATTCCAGTACCTCTCTCGCAGCGTGCCCCGTGGAATCCAGCCTTACAGACACAGCTCCCAGTTTTGGGGTTACAGCCGCTGGAATGTTCTTGGACACAGTCACATTCTCTGGAGCAGCCCGGGCCGTGAGTCCACCTGGGGCATGCTGGGAGCCGGAAGAAAACAAAAGGAGCAAACATTAGACATGAGACTGTGTCAAAGGGGTTTTGTTGTTTAAAATGCAAAAGTTAAGAACACAATAGCAGCACTGGGAAGTTGTGAGTCTACAAGTGGACAAAAGCATGACATCATTACATATTTGCATCACTACTTCAATATATTATGGATTTATTGAGAGACAAGCCCTTCTTGTCAGTTACATCACCATTCCTTGTGTCCATAAAAGTAAGGATATGTTAATTCTGAAAGGTTACATATGTGTGCTTTAACGGGCCCATATTATTCTATTTTCTGATCTACGCTATAATGTTGTTCTTCATCAAAACAAACCCACAGTTGTGTTTTGTTTAATACACTAATCCTGCATGTTTAAGCAAACAGAAAACACTCCACTGTGAACCTTCATTGGAATCATTTGGATAATTTCAGTCCTGGAATTGCCCATCTCTACTAATCAAAAGGTACACGGTAGATGATGACAAAATGACGTCATCAGGTAGAACTGAGCATTTTGAGCTGCGGAGATGAAGACAAACAAAATAAAGAGTGGCTCAAGCATGTGTGAATGGAAAAAAAACACAACTCCAGGTATATTTTTGATAAGGTAACAGTCTAACATCATTTTTGATTACATCATTTTTGCATAGTAAGAACCTTTAAACTCCAGTTAAAACGCAGTAAGTTGTGGCCAATATATTGGACTTTGATTATCTTTTACATAACACAAATATGTATGTTTTGGTAATTTATGAACTTATAGTCTGTCTGTGCATTCACACTTGAAAATACACCACTTACAAGTACACAGAACTGACTGAACCCAGAACTCCATCAGAACTAAACCAGGACTAGGCTTGGACCAAATCATGTCTACAAAACTGTGTTTGAACCAGAGCCAAGCCTTAGTTCCTCTCTTTATACTGTATGAATAAAAAAAATAGTCTAAGCAGTCTCTAAAAATAGGGTTGAAGTTCAAACTTTGCATGATGAGTGCATGTTGTTGTGTCTGCATGCAAGACACTGAATATTCAGTGAAGTTACATTATAAAACATAAGGGTGTGACTACAGAATGCTCTGGCAACCCTGAATTGTTACAGGGTTGATCCAGAAGAGAAAGGGGTACAATGACGTCGGCCGCCCATCCTTTCATTATCTAATCTGTAACTTTAAAGAAAAAACACCCTAATTTACACAGATTGATGATGTGCTATAAACCTAATGCCAGATTCCCAATTCAACTTCCATCAGAGCTCGGGGCCTTTTGCCAAGATTCTCCCCTTTCAGCCCCAAAAGTGATCGCCTCTCCACTCCACCCTGTCCCGCCTGACGCTGTCTTCTAGTTAGGTACAGCTGCAGGCTCTAGTTACACCCTCCCCACCCTCCTAATGTCCAGCGTGCACCACGACACCGACAGCTGTGAGAAGAAAAACTGATAATACTGCTTGTGTGCATTCCTCCATCTTTTAGTTTGCTTGGAGAGGGGAGCCAGCCGGAGCAGCTCTGTAGTCCTCCCTTATCTTTTGCTCACACACTTTGAACCATGTCGCTCCGCAGGCTAAGAAGCAACCGAAAAACTATCGGAGACGTCAATTTGGTGACAGAGGAGCTGAAAAATCTGTATTACAAAAGGCTGCTACCAATTGAAAAACATTATTCCTTCCATCATTTTCATTCACCCAGCTATGAGGATGCAGACTTTGACAACAAGCCAATGATCCTTGTGATGGGGCAGTACTCGACAGGGAAGACAACTTTTATAAGGTACTTGAATTTCATAATTGCAGTAATATTCATGCATATATATCTATACATTTCGGTAACGTTACGATGTGGTTATAGGTATCTTATAGAGCAAGACTTTTTAGGAGGCAGAGTTGGTCCAGAGCCAACCACAGACAGCTTCACTGCGCTCATGTATGGAGAAGTCGAGGGAATAATACCGGGAAATGCTTTGACGATGGACCCCAAGAAGCCATTCCGAAACTTGGATCCTTTTGGGAATACTTTTTTGAACAGGTACCAACAAAAACGCACAGTACTTTTTATAGTGATTAATATTAAAGTGGTTATTTGAAAAGTTTTGGATGCCGTGCATTAATGCTGTTTTCTTTACAGGTTCAAGTGTGTTCAAATGCCAAATCCGGTGCTTGAAAATATCAGTATTATAGACACACCAGGGATATTAACTGCTGCAAGGCGGAGACTAAGTCGAGGTATGCGGGGTTATCAATTGTTATCGTCATGCAAGTGTTATTTTTTGTCATGCCTTAGGTTGTTGGTTGGTTTGCAAGCTCACATAAGATATCAACATATTCTGCTGTGGAAATCTTCATCAGTTATTTGTAAACTCATGACTACACCATTGTCCTGCTAGTGACAATAGTATCCATGTACGTGGGGAATGAAAGTGCACAAACTAGTATACTTTGGCTGATCAGGAAGCATCAACAATGTACTATATTAATAAGAAATATCATGAGGTTTGCAGTATATTGGTCAAAAGTGTATTCATATTTCAACTGTCTATTATCTGTTTGCTCCTTCATAATTATTCTACTACTATTAGTCCATGCAATCCCTCGGTCCAGGCAGAATCCATTGCAAAAAAAAAAAAAAAAAATGAAGTGAATTATGAGTGAATTCTGTTGTCAAGATTCAAAATGAACATGAACTTACATTTTCTTTTGCACTGACAATTGCTAGACATTAATTCTTGACTCTTAACAATGGCTATAAGATGTTGTTTTGTCAACAAACTTTATTATCATTATTGCAATCTTGAGCAGCCAGAAGCACAGAAAGAGCATGAAGTTGGGAGGATCCGTGCAGTCAGTCACCTCTGGCTATGCTGTGTTTAATAGCACCATTAATCCATGGGTGTAACTGAAGTGGCTCAACATCAACAAGGGCCGCTGGGATATCTTACACATTCCTCAAGGCTTTGAGACAGCGCAGGCTTGCCACAATACACACACGCCACTAATGAAAACCCTGTGTTATCCTTTCTTTCTCCCCCTCCTCCTCCCCCTCTCTGCAGGCTATGACTTTCCGGCGGTGTTGCGTTGGTTCGCCGAGAGAGTGGACCGGATCATCCTGCTGTTTGACGCACACAAGCTGGAGTTCTCGGATGAGCTAACCCGGGCTTTTGGGGCTCTGTGTGGCCATGAGGACAAACTGCGGGTGGTGCTCAACAAGGCAGACACAGTGGATTCCCAGCAGCTGATGAGGGTGTACGGCGCCCTCATGTGGTCGCTGGGGAAAGTGTTTAAAACCCCCGAGATTCTGAAGGTGTACATCGGGTCGTTCTGGTCTGAGCCAAGGCAGAAGTGTGATCACTACGAGCTGATCGAGCTGGAGGAGGAGGATCTGCTCACGGATATAAGGAACCTGCCACGCAATGCTGCCTTGAGAAAGCTGAATGATCTGGTTAAAAGGGCCCGATTAGTGAGGGTAAGTAAGTAGTATCAAAGATGGGGTCACATTATTTCTAAACAAACTAAATATGACAATTGGATTTAAGGTACACTATACAACATTTCTGAAGGGGGCCTGTCCCTGTTTGTCTCCAGGGATGTTGCCACTTTACCTAGAATGGTTCGAGAGGCAAAACAGCTTGCTCTAATAATGCATGTTGTTCAAGGTATTTTGAGAAATAAAAACATCAGTAATTAAATGAAAAATAAATAAAAAGTTTAAAACCATACTGTAGAAAATTCCAGGCAAAGCAATAATACTACATAATGCATAATACACTACATAATACTACTACAAAACTACAATACTACATGGAGACAAGCAGGTGGCAGATCCTCCTCCAGAAATGTTACATGGTGAACCTTTAAACCTTTAAGAAACAGTTTTAAATTTACTCTATGATAGCATAAATAAAGACATTTAAATATATGAATCAGAGTCTAAAATAGTCAGTGAATTGTATGACTTAATAAATGTTACTGCAGAGCAATATTTACAAAAAATATATATAATGTAATTGCCGTAACTGTGCAGTAACTGTTCATTTGCTCTTCCTACACAGGCACATGCTCACATTATTGGCCATCTGAAGAAGGAGATGCCCACCATCTTCTGCAAAGAAAGCAAAAAGCACAACCTCATCTATGACCTTCCCGAAATCTTCCGCAAGATCCAGCAACAACAGCGTGTGCCAGCGGGAGACTTCCCAGATTGCACCAAAATGCAGGTGAAAATGTATTTCTCAAAACCCAACCAGTTTCTAATCTGCTCACTATAACAAATCGTATCAATTTCAATGATTCATAAATAATAGTAAAGGTGGGCAACATACCATGTTCTTAGCCTAGACTGCAATTTGGATTTTATAATGATGATGTAGAAATAGTTTTAGGAGGTAACTAAAGCAATTTTCTTCTTCTGAGACTTCACACTTCACTCTGCTTGATTAAATCAACCTGTCACTCACAGTTTTACTCAAACAATAGGAGAAGATGGTGGAAAACAGGGTCTGTGTCTGTGTTTAAGCATAGTGCTATATTGAAGGACCTATATTACGAAAATTGACTCTTGTCAACAACCATGTTATAATGCTGCTAATTCCTTAAAAACATACCTGGAATTATTTCATTCACATTCATTTGACTAATTCTGCATTATTAGGATGTTAAAATATCTTTCTCCCTTTCGTTCAGTAGAAATGAGCAATTCTTGAAATCATCCAAATGACTCTAGTGAAGGTGTGTGGAGCTCAAAAGCACAGTGGAGCACTTCCTGTACTACCACATGACATCACAAGGTGTAAGAGTGTTTTCTGTTTGAAAGAATAACTCTAAAGCCTAAATATGTAGGGTATGTGTATTAAACATGTGTGAATGAAACAAAACACAACTCCAGATATGTTTGTGATGATGAAACAACCCCTTTAGATCAGATCACAAATACATTTTTATCACACAGCTCTACAATAAAGTGTGTTTCCCATACTAATTCTTCAAATTAATTTTCTAATTCAGGAGAAACTTCTGGGCCAAGATTTCTCAAAGTTTAAGACCCTCAAACCAAGTCTGATGGCCTCCTTGGACAAACTTCTCACCACCGACATCGCCAAACTGGTCCCTCTGCTCAAAATACAAGAGCTAACAAAGAAATCCCTCCCAGGAGTGCTAGACGCCGATTTTCTGGGAACGTTTAAGCCGGAGCATTACAGACGAGACCCCTTTAAGGAAATCCCCAGGGAAGAAGAGGGCAGCGACGAAGACTTTGATGAATGGGCGGTAGAGAAGTACAAGCCAAAGTATGACGAGATCTTCTACAATTTGAACCCCAGTGAAGGTAAACTCAGTGGGACTAAAGTTCGAGAGTGGATGACAGGTACGCTGCTGCCCAACTCAGTGCTGGCTCAGATCTGGAGGCTCTCGGACGTGGACGGGGACGGGATGTTGGACAATGAGGAGTTTGCAGTAGCGGTTCATCTCATAGAAGGGAAACTGGAGGGTTACTACCTGCCCAGGGAGCTCCCTTCACACCTCGTACCCCCGTCAAAGAAGGTCAGCGCAGCGAGCCAGGAGGAGTAAGAACGGCTCTTGAAAAACTGTTCTTTTTACATATTTTGTATAGAATTTGTAAATAGTCAATAGATGAACTTGTATATGCACTTTTTTTACTCGCAAAAACATACAGTAATGTATAAATACTCCCTTTGTCCCTCAGATTTAGACACGGATGCATTTGGCAAGAACACCTGAGAAAGTTTCATGTGACCCCAACAATTTTTGGTGTATTTTAAAGGTGCACTCTGTAACTGTTTTGCTAGTGGGTCTGCCACCTGTTTATCTACATGGAGATTTTATAATTTTGTTTGGAACATTCCATAATGTGGCATTAACCTAGCTATTTATTCAGTTACAGGTGTTAGTAGTAGTAGTAGTACCTTGCAAAACATGCATTCTTACTTTTCACAGATCTGACTTGTAACCTGACGTCGTGGTGTCCCCTAATTGTATCCGTACATATAGATAAGTTTATTACCAGACTGTACAATAAATATATATATATATATATATATATATATATATCTCCATGGTGACAAGCAGGTGGTGAACCAGAAGTTACAAAATGCACTACTCTTATGCTTTTTAGACATTGCTACTAAAGTAAAACTCAATAATTAAAATCCTTGAAGATATACAATAAAGCTATACCTTATTCTGAATTATAGTGCACATATAGTTAACGATGAGCGGGTAGGTTACTGTACTCACGAAGATGACAGAAGCGGCCATATAAACCAGGAGAGCAGAGACACGACCCCAGCAGCCGATGACAATGTCCACTGTTAGGGCAGTTACACTTTCTGCTGCAGAGTTTTCCAAAGTACCCCCTTGGACAGCCTGCAAACAGAAACAACTCCGAGTAAGTTTGGATATTTTGACTCACACAGATGCTGTTTGTGTAAGTTTTATCGTAAATCTTACAAATGTTAAAATTATGTTTTATGAAAATGTAAGGCATATTGTTGATTTACTCAGGCAGAATAAATTGTCTTGTTTTTGCCTGTGTGTTTCATTATTATATGAATAACTGGCTAAATTGCAAGTGAGGGTAAAGTTCAAAAAGACACACATATCATTAGCCTAATTGTATAGTTGCCTAAGTCATATTTGAACAGCAATAAGACAATAAGGCACAGTGATACAGAAGTGGTAGGAGAGTAAAGTTAGGCAGATATCACAATTTGGCCAAAAAATGACTTAGGCAATTATGCTATTAGGCTAACGATATTCAAAAAAAGTACATTTGGGTCAAAAACTTGCAAAAAATATAAAAACAATGTATTCTCTGTGTAATGTTTTGGGCCCAAAACAAATATTTTAGATTACTTATATAGTGAAGATGACCAAGCTTGTAATGTAAAAACTTACTATGAAAAAGTAAAATTGGTCCCATGTAACTGTTAAAGGACTTTTCTTCTAATTTCAACAGAGGGCCTTGGACTTTTTGACTGCTATTTACTTTTTCACAGTAAGTTTTATTACATTACAAGCTTCATCTTCATTATATGTTAGCTTTTGAGTCTCGTCCTTGAGGCGGAAGTGTTGTGGACTTCTACTAAGCTCTCACTTCCTTAAACATTGTCATGCAGTGTAATTAAATGTGATTAATAATATTTCAAAGATAACACTATGGATTATGTGGACTATGGATTTCATTAAGAAGGAATGATGAATAAAACGGAAATCTACTGGAAAATGTTAATGTTCAGTCCTACAAAACAAATATTTCCACAGATGCCAGCCAGTGGAAAATTTTACTCTACATTTGACACTGATTGTTGCTGTCAGGTTACAAATAAGAGTTCATGTACGGAGCTGTAAAGAATGTATTGACCCACCGTCTTCACAGAACTGGCCCTGGACTCCGGGGGGGCAGACACACGTCCCGGTCACAGGGTCACACGAGCCTCCATTCTGACAGCGGCACAGACTGTTGCATGCCTTCCCATAAGTCCCCAATGGGCAAGCTGTGAAGACATAGAATTAAAATCAACTGCATTAGAAAGACCTACTGACCCTTTAACAATTGTGGGGTTGTGCCATAGACAATAGAGCACATTACATCAGTTTAAATCCTCCCAAATGGAAAATGACAAATGATACGTTAAATCGGGGGTTGTGCACCGGAGGTCAGGAATCCGTCATCACGTCTGAGTTCCCTCTTTACCATGTGCCCTGCTGGCTTTTCTAATCTTCTTGGCCTTGTTAGTGAGAACGGCAGGAACCAGCTGGCTGTTTAAGATCTGTTAAAGTGTTAGGCTGCCTCTGCACTCCCTCCACACTACACGTCACTCATGACAGCTTAAAGTTAACAGAAGGAAAATAAAGCAGCCAATCCCACGTGGTTTTGTAGTATTTTTCTTTATGTTTTTATAACAAATACAATAGATATAACTGTACAGATCAATTCTGTAAAATAATATTGGCAGTAATGTTAGCAGTGGGGCTGTAAAGCATGTTTAAAAAGTATAATTCTGTGCAGTAGTATTAATATTTGAGAGAAGACTGAAATATGAACTGACAAACTAGTACAAAAATACCAGGATTTTCATACAGTGTTTGTAGAGATCTAACCTGCAGGCACAAAAAACCCAAAACAAAACAAAATAGATGTTTTGTTCTTTGCAGAAGATGTTCATTTATCTAAATAACTGCAACTTTTGTGTTTTAATAACTGGTCCAAGCTCAAATTGTAATTTCAATCTGATTGTGATATATTGTGCAGCTCCATTTGGTTACCGTATTTTCCAGACTCGAAGTCGCTCCGGAGTATAAGTCGCACAAGCCAAAAAAAATTAAAAATGAAGAAGACAAAAACATAAGTGGTACTGGACTATAAATAGCATTTTTGGGGATTTTTTTTTTTTTTTAATCAGAGACCTAATCAGAGACATAACACAAGTTTACCAAACTCTCGATCTCACTCTAAATCACTAAATCCATTGAATTCTTCATCCTCAGTGTCACTTCTGAGCAACTCCGCCAACTCCGGTGAAATTTAGCTTTTAGCCTGCGATTAGCTTGTTTTTGTTTTCTTCAATGCAGTTAGAGTATCCTCCACTTTTTGCCAGTCCCTCCCTTTCTTTCTTCTGCTCGATTACCGTTTTCGAATGCATATTTCAGTACTTGCAGCTTGTAATCTGCAGAATACGATTAACAGCTTATCATCTTGTGATAAAATAAATTATGATGCTAAATGAACATTAGTGAGAGGAACACATTTTAATGACCCGCATGCGTTAAATGCAGGCGGCTGCGTAAATGGCAAGAAGAAATGTCTCAAACTTTAGTAGCCGGACATCCACTCATACCTCGCAGAACCACCCAAACCATGAACAAAGTGCGATTTATAGTCCAAAAAATATGGTAATTAATTATTCACAATTAAATAAATTCTTAATGTCTTGATTTTTTCCCTTTAATTTAATGTCATTGCAGTAGGGATCACCTTTGAAAATCAGTTGTGTAGATTTTTGTTGAATGCATTTACAAGCCCGATATATTTTGTAACTGAAGAAGGTAATGCTGATTGCTCGTCTTGCTAAGGAAACAGCAATATAACCTCGAGCAAGATTTGAACCAGTCACCCTCCTGCGTGTAAGCAAACCCACTACATCACAAAACCCGCTTTCATCATTATAAACATAGATCCATTCATGTGGAGACGTAATAAATAGCCTGTACTTCTACTTGCAAGTGATGTCAAAGTCCAAAGACACATTTTGTACATTAAGTCCATTCACGCGTGACACAAAAATGCAACTTTAGAGGTAACCTGAAACAGAATGCATACAGTACATCCTTGCTCTTGTCTGTACATGCTGTCTCTACTATGAAATGTAATAAAGCAGACAAACAACATTACTGCACGCCACCAAATATCATCTGAAATCCGATGTGTTTTTAGGAAATTCTATCACCTATAACTACTATAACTGCTCCCGAGTACAAGTACCCCCTTCAGGCCATGCATTTCAACAGTACCACCTTACCTCTACTATAGCCTGTATTTGGGTGACATACTGCCTCATCCCACATGGCTCTTTTTACTATGATTACAAGCCAGGGCAGACACATAGATCACAGCGCCGTAAGGGAACAATGGGTTGACTTGCTTTGTGGACAGTGGACATCCTTGGCCAGGGGCTCTGCACATGCTTGGGGTTCTGGCCGGGCTCCATCAGAAGACATATTGGTTCCCCTGATGCTACGGGCTGGGTGGACCATAAACAAGGCAGTCGCACACAGGGAAGGCTGACAGGCTTTGATACATGGCCCCGGGATGGATGCACGCATGCGGGGAGCTGCCTCATCACAGACCGGACCACATGGCTGGAGGGATCTGGCAGAATATGTGCCCGGTGGGAAAAACCTGAGTACCTCGCTGTATGTATGAGAGCCCTGGGTTAATATATATTACAGGGATGGGCCAAAACATAATTCAGTTTGACTAGTTTTAGTCCATAAGGAAACTATGACATATTATAGCTATGAGAAATGTGTAATTTTATTCCTTTATATACATTGTAATAAGACACTGGCTATGAGAGTATTCTGTTAACAGAAAAATATAATGCAGAGTATTTTCTTAGTCTGGCACTAAATGATTCTAAAACTAGTATGGGAACAAGATATTTATTTATGTTTATGTTTATTTATTAAATATGGGACAGTGAACATTAATCAACATGTGTCAGTACAGCCTGTAAATGTGCCAGAGTGGCCGTGCAGGCTAATTTTCATCCGTAGTCCCACTGGCAGGTTGATGGCAAGACAAAAACAAGACATAGGCAGTCAGACAATAACATTCAGACCATCACACATGACAAAGACATTAAAGATCAGTGAATATTAATAGTAAACACATTAGTAAAATGAGAACATGCTAAAAGCGCACACAGCACATAGATTAAACACAAATCACAATCACACAAGACAGAGACATTTGCTGTGATCTTAAAACACAGATTTGAACATGAAGTAAAAATGGGGCAAAACTGGACTTGACTAATATCAGAACTAAGACTCAGTTTTTTGTCTTGAAATGCCTGACACTACAACAACCTCCACAAGAACGCAGGAAAAGAAAGAAACTTTTTTTAATAGGAGCCACCGAAGAGAAGTAGTTACAGCTTAACACAAGAGGTGGCAGTATAGCACAAAATCTGGTAAACGTAGTTAGTTCCTGTTTGTCTCAGCACCAAAACAGCACCAAAAGCAGCCAGGCACAAAACTGTATGTAAAAGTATTTGAATTGTCTAACTGTACTAACTATATAACTACTTACAGTAAAACAGTCGATTTTGTATTTAAAACTGTATAAACATGACCCATCTGTGTCCCCATACGAGGTAAATATGTTCAAATCAGATATTGATTTTAGTGAAAACAAAAGTGGATTCTACACGATGCTTGTTGATGTTTTGCTTTGGAGCTGATTATCCAATCCGAAGGCAGAATTATTCTCACATGAGTCCCCCATTAGGTTGTTAGTCCCTTTGTCTCGACTTGGTCATACTTACTTTGATTACAGATGCTCCCGGTCCAGCCAGGAGAACAGTCACATCGATCTTTGTTCTCACTGCATTCTCCATTCAGACAATCTTCACAGCTCAGAGTGCAGTCGTCCCCAAACGAGCCCTCGAGACAAACTGAGAACAAGTACACACGACACACTTTAATTTACCTTACTATTATGGCTGCAGTAAATATATGTTACAGTCAAGCAATGAAATAGAAATACACATTTTTCCAAGTACTAAAACATAATGTGAACTGCAGAGGTAAAACCAGGACTGCAAGTCTGAGCAGGTCTAAATCAAGACTAGCCTCAACTTTAAAGGTGAACTATATATAACTTTTCTCGCGAGGGTCTGCAGCTTGCTTGTCTTCATGAAGATCTATTGTTTGGTCTGGAAAGTTGCACAGTATTCCCTTAAAATGGTCTTTCTTGTACTTTTATTTCATTTTTTTTCTTTTTTTTCCTGAAAGACATATATTCCTGCACACAATAGGACTGATACTGTTTAATTTCATAACGTGGAATATTCCAGGCAAACCAATAGACGAGCAGGTGACATAGAGCAGAGAGGGCATGATTGAGTCTAATAAACACAAAATATATTCAATATTGTTTGAGAATTTCTGGTCTGTACCTATTTGGCTGGTGAGTCTCAGTTCCCCACGTCGTTCTCGTTGGGATTCCCGCTCCTCCTCTTCATCACTGTAGTCACTCTGGTCATTGCTGTATCCCGTGTGTAAAGCTGCACTGTAATGCAGGAGCTGGGGAGGATTTCGAAACAGTAGGTCTGGTAGAGTTGGCACCTGGCCCTCGTCCTCCTCTTCATCCTCCTCTTCCTCATCCAGTTCTGCATAAAGAGCTAAAAGCAAAAGAGATAGTCCTGAATATAGATGAGGTCAAATCCAAGCAGTATTGAATGTGCTGTGCCTTATTTTTAGCCTTACAGTCAAACCTCATTGATTTTAAACAGCAGTGGTGCAAAGTTATTCCTCTCTTTCCTAACGCTTTCCTAGCATCCTAAATATTAAATATGATAAGCAGAGTTTTGTCATCACAGTATCGCTAACAACAACTAGTGCAATTGTCTTATCTTGTCTTGTCTTATTTTGAGCCTAAGAACTGCTTTTACGCCCCAACTTTCTCTGATTTGGCCTAGATTTTAAAACTTATATCAGGTTATTCATCTTGTTTACGGATTTATTATTTACTTTCTAGTTCTGAGACTGCTTAATTTTAGTTTAGAGGTAGTTTAGTTTAAGATAACTTGTCAAGTAAAATCGTCTTGCTGTATGGACAGATCATTTCACTACTTTTAAGTGATAAATTTAAGTGTTTATATCTTAAATTTTGGCCAAGCTTTTTTACAGTATACCATTTATCTGCAAATACTTTATTTATAATGATACAAAAGCAGGTACAGCCCCTTTTTAACTTTTTTAAGGTGCAATATTTTTTGGGGAGGCAGGTATAGGTGAAATAATACAATTTCTCTTAAAAAAAAGTCCTGGAAAGCTTTTTGTGCAACCATTACTGACACATTTTAATTGATTTACACTAAAAATTAAAATGTCCTGTGCAGCGCCCTATTTAAGGGTACACAAATAGCCAGAATTGAATTAAAGTTGTAAACTAAATCCTGATTTAAAAACATATATTACAAATCTAATCATAATTGCTTGTCAGAAAGTATATTTTTTCACTTTTTTATTTTAAATTGGGGGATTGACAGTATACTAATCGGCTCTTCACACTGGTTTCCTATGGTAGACCCACAGATGCAGGAGTGCTGGTCCTGGTCCAAGCGGAAACCTTGTTGACAGAAGCACTCATACGTGCCCAGAGTGTTGACACAGAAATGTTCACAGCCCGAGGTCTCTGTCAGACACTCATCAACATCTGCAAAAACAAATGCATACATTATGATTCCCTAATTTCTACTTCGTTTTCTACCTGTTGTAAACATAAATTATAGTTTTACACGAGTCAAGAAGCAATTGGCTCTATTCTCGCTTACGTCACAAACCAGGAAGACGTTTGGAAACATGCGATGGCGACTTCCGGTGTAGTTCCCGACACTGGGCTCACTGACCGACTGTGATAAACCCACTGAAGTTAATGTGAGCAGCATTAAATGAAAATGAAGACGTATGTGCTGTTTCGAAACATCTTGAATTTGGCGCCCTCATTTCTTCTAATCGCATGTACCCAGTGCACTAAAAATTGTGCGTCAGTGGGGAAATGATGAAAACTGAGGTATGGTTGTAATTGTTGATTAGGGGAACATAGTAGATTTTGATTTTTGATTTTATTGTTTATTTGATAGGGACAGATACAACAAACATAGATTAACATCTGATGCAGGTACCACAGTGTTTTAGCCAAAGGCTAATTCGCAACACCAGTCCCTGGGAGGGCTTTTAAACAGATTTCAGTAAGTAAAAAGAAAATAAAATGTATTGATAATGGTTTATCAATACTGAGAATAGAAGAAATGGATAAGCTAAGACAACAATATCACATTATACATAGGCACATAAAACACACTTGCACTGTCATTCCCCTCACAAACACACACAAACATACATGCAGTTACACATGATCACACTGCTGCTGCTGAATAAACCAGGACTTAGTCTGTTTCTTAAAGGTGGAGAGTCTGGTTATAGTTTTTATATGAACAGGTAAAGAGTTCCAAAGTTTTGCTCCTTTCACTGAAAATACAGTCTGTGCAAATGAGGTCTTACAAAAGGGAACTCTGCAGTCCCCATGTGTGGTGGCTCTTGTGGACCTTGTGGAGAGTCTATTTACACATCTGCTGAGAGGTTCAGGTGCAAGTCTATTCAAGCATTTAAATACAAGCTTTACATTGCTAAAATTGCAAAAATGTGTAAAATTTAATATTTTATATTTGGATAAAATTAGACAGTGATGAAATCTGATTGGCTTTTTGTCTAAAATTTTATAAACACGGTTATAAAGTCGTTCGAGAGGCTTTAGAGTGGTTGGGTTGGTTTGGGACCAAACAGTAGTGCAGTACGACAGTTGAGAAAGAATAATTGAATTAACAAAGACACAGGCGCTTTCAAAAGACAAACAGTCTCTAATAATTTTAAAGCAGTTAATGCTTGCTTTCATTTTTGATAATATATTTTTGACATGCTTTTTAAAATTTAATTGAGCGTCTAGTGTCTCACCGAGGTATTTCTCTTGCTCTATCTGTTCTATGAGTTCATTGTTCATAGTGATGTTTAGTTTGTTTTCTGATTGTGTCCTTTTTATAGAGAAGCATATGGATTTAGTTTTCTTTGTGTTTAGTGTCAGGCACGATTTTTTTAGACTATCTGATACTTTCTCCAGACTTTGGGTTAATTTAGCACCGATGACAGCCGGGGTTTTGCCAGACACATAAACCACTGTGTCATCGGCGTACATCTGAAGGCCCACCTCAGGACACACTTCAGGCAGGTCATTCACATAAAGACAAAAAAGGACTGGCCCCAGGATTGTACCCTGGGGAATGTCTTAATTTCACATGAGGCAGACTTTACATTGTCAATGACCACACATTGTTCTCGACCATGCAAATAAGAAGTAGATGAAGAAAACTGAGCCATTTTCTCATTTTTCCTAGATTTGATGTCAGACTTACTACTGTGGTAGACAGAGCCTGTTGGAAGTTGTCGTTGCATGTTTGCAAACAAAATTAGGCACAATTTACATGCAAGAATAATTTTTTTGTGTGTTACTTTAAACATTATTTCAACAAAATAAAGGTGTTTTCTTGTATTTTTATTAATCAAATATAATTTCTGTACTTTAGAGCAGTTTTGGTCCAATGTACATGGTTGGAAGTAAAAAAAAAAAACAAATTGGGAAAAGAAAAGTAAAATCTTAAATATAATGACCTTAACTGTGTTTTGGTGTAATGTGTTGTCATCAACCTGTCATAAGCACTTTAACTACAGCCACTTTGGACTTCTTTGTGCTGTTGTTAAGTGCCTTACATCAGCATCATTTTACTTTTAATATAACCAAAAATATATTAAACATTATAGAATTCTTAGTTAATAGTCAGTAACTTCGTAATTGCACTTTGACTGCTGTAGCCAAAACTGCCTAGGATTGGTGTAAATGTGCAATGTCACTCAATCACATAAGACCTTGATACAGGATGTACAGAAAGTGAATTGCTCCATGGCAGAACGACATAATGCACTGAACAGAGTTAGGAGTGAGACACTAAATATATGGAAGAACCACAATGAATATATAAGCTTGAGAACATAATATATAGCCTAGTACAGTGTTAGAATCATTATGTATATTATCCCATATTTGTCTTAATCATGTGTTAGATATTTGTGTACTTGCAATAATCTCTTTTGTGCTTGAAAACTGTGTGCAGTATTTTTCCACTGCTGTGGAGCCGATGCCTGGCTGGAGCCATGCTTATCAGTCTATGCGACAAGGAGCTGTTTGGGTTTTGGCAAAACATGAACTGAATGTGCTCAAACTCCAGCGTGGTCACCGCGCTCAGCCTACAGTCCGACCTTGATCAATAATGCATAATCATATTTTATTTTATTTGTCATATCTCGGTATCGTTGCTGTTTTCCCCCTTTCCCTTAGAGCAGCGATACCCATTGTAACCAGGGTCATCCTAATGTAAATAAAAGTGAGGAGACGGCGGGCCGTGCTTCAGAGCGGGTTGGAGAGTGTAACTGAGCACGTCTCGATCCGTTCTCCTCGCGAGTAAAACTGAATAATCTCTCTTGTCTTTCTTCTGAATATTTTAGATGGTGTTTTAACCTGTTTTGAACCCAACATACAGATAATTCCACAACAATTTAACTGCAAATAAATTCTTTGGATGTAACCACAGTAGTTCTTTCCTAATATACTAGTGGTTCCCATGTGGATTCCTGTTTTTGCAGGGCTTAAAAATACCTTGAAAAGCCTCATTTCAGAGCAATCAGGGCTTTGGGCATTTGTTTCACCAACAACTGCACCACAACACAGTCCACAGCTACCACAGTGATCCTGGTAATAATCCCAAAGGCCTACCATCGCAGCCACAGCCATCTGGGTTCAGAGTGTGTCCCGCTCGGCAGCTGCATTCATAACCACCGGGGTAGTTCCTACAGAAGTGACTGCAACAGGCCTGCCCGCTGGAGCACTCGTCACTGTCTGAGGAGCGCAATACAAAACAGGTTTCATGAAATAACATAACAGACTTGGAAATAACATTCAGAATTTGCCAAATGTTTAGCACTGATTAACATATTGATATATTTTTCAGATCCTCAAATGTGATGATATTATACTCCCACATGGAAAGCAAGAGACAGTTTTTCATACGGATTACATTGTACATGAATTATCCAGAAAATAAATTCACAAATAATAGACCTGATGATTTCTATTAGTGACTAGACAGTAGAATTTGCTAAATTATAGGCCTATTACAATCATTTTGAAAGGAACATCACAATAAACCATAATATTGAAGCTACTCAACACAATAAAAAATATGTAAATAGCAGAATGACAAACAGTCCTGGTTCATCCCTCTACAGCTCAGATTTTGCTATATTGCATAAAAAATTTAGAAAACCTCCCCACTATTTACAACAAAAATATGCACATGATAAATATTTTGCTCCAAAGTACATTGTTCCAGCTGATACTGAACGATAAATCAACGATAAGCAGCAGATTACAACACAAATCTGCATTTTGATTTTTATCCGTGTTAAAGAAATGTTACTGGTCTATAGAGTATTGTGATGTCATCTGAAACTCAGCAATCTACACCTTTTTCTGTCATTATCATGGCTAATAAAAACACATACGGCAGCCATTACTCCCACAGTTTATGTCACCAGGAGAGAATTTTCGAGGCTCAATATTTATCATGTGTACAATTTCTTTGCCACAGTAGGGAGATTTTAGCCATTTTTCTGTACTGTGATAAGATTTGAGCGTAGAGGGTTGGAAAAAATAATTTATTAACTAATTATTGTCATTTATTCGTTGCAGTTCGTGGCTGTTAATGATACTGTTCCAAATTGGTTTACTGGAATTATCTTGCTTAGCACAGTGGCATAAAGTAGTTTCAATATTATCGTTTATTGCAAAATTTCTCTGTAACAAAATATCGTGCTTCAAAATTTGTTATCGTGACAGGCTTACACCTAACAGAAAACCTATCCGCGGTTACTTAGTTGTTGCTGGTTTGTCTTAAGTTATAAAACCATTAACGCCCTACAGATCCCAGTCACTTAAAGGTCTTATATTACACAAAATGGATTCTTGTGACCTTTAAGTCATGTTATAATGTTGTTATTTTATCAAAAATATACCAGGAGTTGTGTTTCTTCCACACATGTTCACACAGTAATCCTTTATTATTAGTCGCTCCACAGCTCAACATGCTCTGTTCTACCTTGTATAATGAAGCGGTAGTTT
This sequence comes from Odontamblyopus rebecca, assembly GCA_030686955.1. Classification (NCBI taxonomy): domain Eukaryota; kingdom Metazoa; phylum Chordata; class Actinopteri; order Gobiiformes; family Gobiidae; genus Odontamblyopus; species Odontamblyopus rebecca. The sequence continues at coordinate 14,083,398 of CM060668.1, forward strand.
TCAAGTTAACAGCTATATTTACATTTGGCTCAGTAGAGATGGGCAATTCCAGGGCAGAAATCATCCAAATGATTCTAGTGCAAGTGTGTGGAGTTTAAAAATACAGTGGAGCACTTTCGGACATCACAGGGTGGAAGTGTTTTCTGTTTGAAAAAAGAACTCAGCCTAAATACGCAGGATTTGTGTGTTAAACATGTGTGAGTGAAACAAAACGCTTCAGATTTGTTGATGTTTTTGATAAGGAAGCAACATTATAACATAGATAAGAAAATAGCATAATAAGGGTCCTTTAAAATAAATGTTTGGCAAGTGATAGCAGGTTTTACCAATGCACGTCTTGAGGTCCTCTGCGAGCTGGAAGCCTTGGTTGCAGGAGCAGTGGGGCCCATTGGTGGTGTGTTCACAGTGATGAGAACAACCACCATTGTTCTTCTCGCAGCTGTTTATAATCTCCATCTCAATGCCTGGAGAGGAAGGTAGGATTTATCTATTAAAGATCATATGCGTAACTAAATGTTACTCGATATATTATAGACAAATTGGTTTTTATCATACTGTGCAAACTGGTGATCTATTATTTTTCTTCCATTCCAGTCATTTGCATTGTTTTTGGAACGGTCCATAGTTTATGCTGCATTTTGAAGTTTTTGGCAAAAATTTCTGGAACGTTATGATTTATCAAAAGTGAAATTGATAAAAAACTTTCTTCTAACAATGGAAAATCGACATCATATTTTATTACACTACTGGAATCATCATTAATTTTGATTGTTTCTTGGATTAATATTGTTTATAATTGAGATGCGTTAGGGTCTTTTCGCTTTGCCACGTCGTTTTTCAAAAGCTACTCAATCTTACGTTAGTATCTGAGCCGGTTATCTGCACACACAGTAGCAGTTTAACAGTCCTTCTCATCATAAATTACTTTCTGAATCAAACAACAAAAACATTTATGGTAATAACTCTTTCCATATGAACTCCATCACGTCTTTACTCACGATAACATTGTTTCCCGTCAGCTCCGAGCTCAAAGCCAGGGTTGCACATGCAGCTGAAGGAGCCCACTATATTCACACAGCCATGAGAGCACTTTGCCCGGCCGGAGGTGCACTCGTCCACATCTGCAGGACAGGCAAAAGCAAAGAAAATGAATAGACGAAGAGATGAATAGACGAATAAATAGTGTTAAGACCATTTACATTATACAGTAGACAGCAACACAATATGCAAGACACACGGATATCTATGACATTTCAGTCAAGGGCATCAGAGTAACACAGTTCACCAGTGTTTGATTCATAGGAGTTGTTTTGTTATCATAATTTGATAATAATAAAAAAAAGAGTGAAAGTTAAAAGTTAAAGAACAAATATTTAGCATTAACTGTTACTTGCCTTTAAACATGGTCTGGAGTACAATTGCTTATTAAAATTTAAAAAAAAAATTCAAAGGCTCAGTGCTCAATATATTCTGATTTGGTGCAGCTTGCCCTCTACTGGCAGCAGAGAGAAGTACTACAGAGAAAACATTTTAACTAAATAATAAGGAACATGTCCAAACATGTTAAACACCGACATGTGAGCACACAGCAATAATGAGCCAGATTTGATGGCAGGAATATTTAAAATGAGTGTGGCGGCGGTTTATGGACTTAAAAACAGCACAGGGCTTCTATCTATGACTGCACAGTCCCGGGAAATTTCAACTGAGTGTTTTGTGAGGCTCAGAGGAGAAGGACTGTCTATAGAGGAGCAGCGTGAATGGTGCAAAATACAAGTCTGTTTTAGATGAGGTAACAATATTCTCAAAAAAGTAAATTATGCATATGTGTTCTTTAAATAAATAAAATGCATTTTTGCCTCATAAAATGGCTGTGCAAATATTCAATTACTGCTTCAAATGGCAAAACCTGGAGCACAGCCTTAGCTACATCAGCTTTTAAAACATAAAACAAGACAAAACAAAAAAAAAAAGTATTAAATTATAACTATTTCTCAGTACATACAATTTTTAAAATGTTTATAAATTGCTATGATTCAAAATTGTACCCAAAATTGTAATTGTGATTTTTTGCAGAATTAAGTTATGTAAGATATGGCCATTGTTTTGCCACAGATCATAAGTACGTTTTCATTGCTTTTAATTCCACTGAACTTGGAATATTTGGTAGGAAACATGAAACAAATGTCCAACAATGCTTGAAAACTCTGTCCAAACAGGAAAGCTTTGTCGGCTCTCAGATTTCTTTGCACTGAAGCATGAGAAGCTAGTGGGACAAAGTTTTTCCAAAATCAACCATCAGAATTGATAGAATTGTCTTTATGTTTGGCTCACATTTTAAAGGGAGGTAAGCAAAGAAGGCAGCAGAGACGTGAGAAGGAAATATTTTTATACACAGTAAAAAAAAAAACGGTCTGGAACATTCTAGTTTGGATATTTAGAGCCAGTATCTATATCTTATGTTTGGCATAACTGCTGTGGACAATAATGGATATTTTCAGATACAGATATTTTGGTTTTAAAATCTATAACAAGAGCCACAGATTTGTTTTATGTTCAAGTAAAGATCAAATTAACTTTTCATTACCTGAGTGTTAACCTGACTCACTCTGAAATGAGTTCTACACATCGTCCATCAGGAACGGCTCTCGCTGAACGCGGTTAGAAAAAGAGGGACATGCAACAGAATGACTCGAGCTCACTGAGCGAACCACCCAGAGCTGCTCACCCAACAGTTTCTTTTTAGTCAATCATGGCAAACCTGTCAAAAGGACCTATCCAACTTGCACCAGGTAAAACAAAAACAAGTGCTGGAGAGAGAAGATGTCAATAACCAAATGTATTTTTGCAATACAAATTTGTGCATTAAGGGCATTATAAGCCACCATCACCATCCGCCGGTACCTCCATGTTTGTTTTGCTCTGTGTTCGCCATAGACTGTATATATATTATATATACAGTCTATGGTGTAGACCTGGTGTTTGGAGTTGTCATTATGTTGCCTAAAACCACTCCCCCTGCCACAGAAGCCCTGTGATTGGGCCGACCACTGCTCAGGTCAAATTTAACAGCGGGAACACCTCAAAATGGATTCTCGTGAGTTTGTGAACCCATAAATATCGCGGGAATCCATCTTGCTGCACAAGGTTAATATACAAGGCCAGCGCCAAAAAAATATAAATCTTGAATGTTGGTATTGAATATTGACATTGGCCGATACCGATATCAGAAAGAACACAATCATTATCAGCTCATATCAGTACTGACACCGATATATCGCCCGTCCCTTCTCACCATCGCAGTTCTTGCCATCTGCAGCCAAGGTGAAGCCAGGTCTGCAGATGCACTCGACCCGGCCCTCGTCCGAGTGGCAGGTTTGGGCACAGCCTCCATTCCTCTCCACACAGGGATCCCTCACTAGCACAGGCAAATGCAAACTCATGGTTAACTCCTCAGGAAATTGTTTAAACTTTGTGCTGAGTTGTTGGAGGGTCACTTAACAGCAGCTTTTCAGTGCCTGCCAAATCAGGGTAGATTTCAGCTTTGGCAGGTAACTCAAGTGGGCTGCTGGGATTTTTGCATATAAATTTGAACAGTGGATTTTAATGTTTGGAATGGCAGCTACTGTGAACTTGCTCAATATGATACTATGAAAATATTTAAACAGTCTTTATTATTTTTCTTCTACTTCACGAGTTGCTGCATGAAATAAGGTTTCACTGCATATGAATTTGGAAAAGGTTTTCAGTGAGTTTCATAATATCTATATTATTAATTGTGTTTTTATTGCTCAAAAATTGCTTGGAAAACTAGAAATCTTACCACATGCTTGTCTTAGTTGAGATGCATTTAAAGCCACCAGAAAAGTTATGCTGTGGGCCTTAAATTTACTGCAGCTATCCATAGCACCAAACACTAACATCACAGGGTAAGCAAAGTGGCTTCCTAGAATAGATATTTCCTATTTTACTAATAGACAATTGACAAATAAGAGTTAGATATCAAAACTTAAATGCATCAAGATAAGAATAGCGATAGAGATGGGAAATGGGATAAGGTTGACAGTAGCCTACTTTATGTATTCCATTTATTTATGGTCAAATATAACTGCGCTATTGCAAACCATGTGCCTATTTTTATGTCAGATGCCCCAATCGTCTATCTTCATTTCATTTCTAGCCTTGAAGTAGTACCAGAAAGTATTCTTGCTTATTGTGAGCATGTGAGACCGAACTGCCAAATACAGTTACACACAATCACCTCATCATCTCTCAAATGTCCAGCACTCAGCAGTGCCGCAGCCACATTGTAATATGTTCATCCTCTGCTTGACTAATGACAGGCTCGGCTCCTAGATTCTGAAAACATCTGTTCACTTACATTCACAGTGGCGCCCATCTCTTTTCAGCTGGTAGTTCTTTCGGCACTCGCATTTGTACTGATTATTCCCCAAGTCCACGCACTTGTGCTCACAGCCGCCATTCAAGACTGAGCAGGAATTCAGAGCTAAAAACAAAAATACAAACGGTTAAGAAGAATGTATATGTTTGCGAAACGCTTGTTATTATGTGTCAATAGCACAGACTGTATAGATTTGGAACGCGCTAGTATAGGGTGACCAGACATCCCTATTTACCTGGGACAGTCCCAGTTTTGAGCCGCATGTTGCCTGTCCCATCAGATTTATACAAAAACAGTGATTTGTCCCAGTTTTATACAAGAAATGTCCAGGGTGTCCCTATTTTTGACCAATTTGATCTAAACCAGGACTAAACTAACATTAAACAAGGACTACATCAGGTCTAAACCAGGACTAAAACAAGGACTGTCACATTTTTTGAGTAATCTGATCCCCGCCAACAGTAAAGAGGAGCATAAATTGCCATTTGTTATGCCGGAAAACAGAAAACAGTGTTTGCAAATGAAGCAAAAATGCAAAATCAGAAGTCACTCAGATTATGACTGACACGAGAATCCACAAACGTACATGCTCTTTTCACAATATCATTTATAGCAACCATCCCAACCAGGGTGTGTCCTAGTTTTGAATTTACAAAAGCTGGTTACCCTACACTAGCAGCCATGTTCCAAATAGGAAGTTTGCATGGGTAGCGCTTCCGACTCTTTCTGACCCTCGCTCCCATTGACTTAATTGGAAAACTGTCACTCCCCTCTCTGTAACTGCTGCAGTGAGTCTCATCATTTTGGTCTTAAAATGATCCTGTTGTTTTTATTTAGCTATTTTAATAAATTCACCCCTGTAGCAGCTAGCATCTTGAGTGGATCCGAACACTATGGGTGACGTCACACTCCCTTAATCCACTTCTTTATACAGCCAATAGTTAATATGCATAGGGTGACCAGACGTCCCTATTTACTCAGGACAGTCCCAGTTTGGAGCCCTGTCCCAGCAGATTTATCCAAAACCAGTGCTTTGTTCCAGTTTTATACAAGTAATGTCCCAGATGTCTGTATTTTTGACAAATTTTATACCTAGCAACAGTACAGAGAGGCATATATTGTCATTTGTTCAGAAAAAATACAGAAAAGCTGCTTAAAAATGACCAAAACACAAAGAAAATTTGACTATACTGACTCACATGAATCATGAGTCATGAATGAGCCGAGTGCAGAAGAGTTTTATTATTACCAACCACCAAAACCAGGGGTGTAGAGCAGAGACTTTTAAAGAATGTCACTTTTTTTATCTTGAAATTAAATGTGTTAAGTTGTGAGTTGCATGTCACCTTGGAGATGTTATTGTGGTATTGTTTGCCTGGAATGTTCCACAGTATCGCAGTAAGTCCTACTGAGACCCTGCTCACAAAGATGTTTTTTAAAGTTATAAAAAGATAAAAGTAAAATAATAAAAAAGATATGTACCCTCCAACAGAAAAGTTACATATTGCACCTCTAACAAAGCGGTTTTATTAGTGTCAATATTCAGCATAATTTTCAATGACATCTTTTCACATACCGTGCCGTCTAATTCAATATAACCTAACCAGAAAGCAAATTGCTATTTAATTACATGATTAATAACTCCCAATACAATTTGATATGTTGGCAATATAAAGCAGTTTTCACACCTTAAAACTAAATGGCAGCTTTGCAGTTACGGAAAGCTGGAAAATTGATATTACAAGCCGAGCCCAGTGGTTCGCCTGGTAAGTTTGTAATGAGCTTTCCATTCCATTAGTCCTGTGATTTAATGACGTGCCAAATATGGATATCAGCGGTGTGCCTTGTGGGTGCCCTAAATGCAGACACAAGGACACAGACAGGCTGTAAAAATGAGAGACCGGCAGCTTTCAGTGGTAATGACCAAAACAGACCTAATTAGCTACCATGCTACCTGATGCTATAGGGAGAAGACTGGGTAAGAAGAATGCATGCTCAAATACGACAAAGATACTTAAAATGGAGAGGGAGGATGAATGATAGTTATAGTAGGTGTTGTAGGAACTAAAAACACAATGGAATCTATTGTTTTCATAGTTTAAACCACATTAATAAATCCCTGCTGTAATGTGTACTGTGTTATCGCACTCATTCATACGCTGTTGTTGTACGTTTATAAGTTGTCAAGAGCCGGGGGTCAGATTGTAAAACCACAGGGGTGACGCTGCTAGTAGGAAAAGAAAATAGCTGTAAACACAACATTACTAGTGTTTAAAAAGTAAATATAAATTGGAACAACCCAGACTAGACAAAAAAATGCAGTGCAGTAAGTGTTGTGCATAATGTGTTTTATATTTCTATTTTATTTGTCTCACAGTGGGGATATTTCAGTGTTGCAACGACCAAGTTCAAGAACAATAGTTGAAAAAAGATAAGCAAAATATATATCATTGTCACCACCTATATTGGTCTGTATTAATGGGTTTCAGCTTCATGTTTTAAGCAACTTTTTGTTTTTAATGTTTGTTTTAAATTGTTAATCACTATGGCAACAGTCTTAAAGTTGTTAATCACTATGGCAACAGTCCTAAATTGCCATCATCCTGGAACTCATGGATGGGCAAAATTTTGAGAACTTTTTATCAATGAGGTTTTAATACTATACCTCAAGGCTTTTTACAATTCAAAGGACATAATATTTAGTTGTAAGTTGGTAATCACTATGGCAACAGTCCTAAAGTTGTTAATCACTATGGCAACATTCCTAAATCGCCATCATCCTGAAACTCATGGATAGGCAAACTTTTGAAAACTTTTTACCAGTGATGTATTAATACTAAACCTCAGTGCTTGTTACCATTCAAAAGACAAAATATTAAGTTTTAAGTTGTTAATCACTATGCCAACAATCCTAAAGTTGTTAATCCCTATGGCAACGGTCCTAAAGTTGTTAATCACTATGGCAACAGTCCCAAATTGCCATCATCCTGAAATCACGGATAGGAAACATTTTGAGAACTTTTCACCAATGAGGTATTAATACTAGGACATAATATTTAGTTGTAAGTTGTTAATCCCTATGGCAACGGTCCTAAAGTTGTTAATCACTATGGCAACAGTCCCAAATTGCCATCATCCTGAAATCACGGATAGGAAACATTTTGAGAACTTTTCACCAATGAGGTATTAATACTAAACATCAGTGCTTTTTCAATTCAAAGCACATAATATTTACTTTTAAGTTGTTAATCACTATGCCAACAGTCCTAAAGTTGTTAATCACTATGGTAACAGTCCTAAAGTGCCAGCATTCTGAAACTCATGGATACTACACTACAGTCCCATCCCACACAATACACAACTGTATGAGATTGGACCAGATTTACACAATATACCAACATAATACATTTCAGTACATGCAGGTGGGCAGCACAAATCTCCTCATAAGAATGCAGAACTTACCAATACAAGTGCGTCCATCAGCGTGCATGCGGAAGCCCTCGCTGCACTCACAGTGGTAAGAGCCAGGGGTGTTGACGCAGGTCTGCTGGCATCCTCCATTCATCTCCTCACATTCGTCCACATCTACAGAAACAAACACCCAAGAAGACCTCTATTACACCAAAGAATTCCAGTAAAATCTACAAAAACCATGAGCGGCAAACATCAAAGTGACAACTAGGAATGTCAATTAGTGTACGGAGCAAGCACACTTCAGCGTAAAACCCAGTAAATGCCGGCCTATGCTTTGTCTTAGCAATGACACAATACACTGGTGACTGTGGGAATACACAATAATCACATACAAACATTTACAGCATCCTGTTTATTGCTACCATCAATTTTTATAGCAGCCTAATTCTTTTCACTGAGGCAGAACAAAACCGCATTGTTCATAATAAACAGGCAGTCGCGATGTCTTTTTGTGTTGCCCATCTTGTTTTGGTAAGAGCCCAGTCAATCCAACTGTTTGTGATTTAAAGGAGCAGTTTTAAGAAGTGGCTTTTAAAACAAAGTTGAGTCACAGACAAGATAGAAATACAATATGTGTGTACTTACAGGCCAGTAATATGGAAGCGTTATGATGCTAAGTACTTTAATGTGAAAACAGATTCAAATATTTCACACTTATTAAAGGTGTACTATGTAACTTTTCTGGTGGAGATTACGCCATCTGCTTGTCACCATGGAAATACTATTGCCTTGCCTGGAATGAAGGGCTACATCATGATCGACAAACAACATCTGCAAAGAAATGTGTGATGTTCTCGTTAAAGTTAAAATAGTTGTAAGACCACATAGTAATAATAGTAATAATAATAATAATAATAATAATAATAATAATAATAATGACATACTTGTATAAAAGCAGCGGTGTTTTGTCATCCTTGTAGTATCAAAATACAAATATCAGTACTGTCTTTTCAGAAACTAATAGGATCTTAGGGATGTCAAGATTATTTGGTTAATTAATAATGGCGATTATAATCGGAAAGAACTAAAACAATTAAAACATTAAACGCCAAAGTCGGTCATTTCAATTCCGCCTATATGCCAGAAATGTAAACCTAACCTCTTATTTGGCTGTTTGGTGAAGCTGGCTAATAAAAAATACTTCTGTTAACGTGAAATAACTTAATCACAAATAAACTGTTAAAACAAATAACTCACAGACTGTTTATGTCATATTACCTCTACTTTAACATTCATAAAGTTACTTAGGGTGACTGAAAATAAGTTTGCTCCTGTAAATAGTCATACTTTCTGTGTTCCGTCTCACAATGATTGCAACATTAAAACGTGACTTCATCGATCTGCATCAGGTAGCTGCAACTACTCTCCTGAAAGACTGGACCTGTTCACTGTCAGGAGGCAGAGAAGGTCGTTCATAATCCTTCTATTGTGATCATGACTTAATGGCTCCCACAAGGATGACATTTTTATGGTTGGGATAGCATTAGCTGAGACCTTGTAACTGCAAAGTGTAATCAATGATCTTTCATTTATAGGCATATGGGAACGATTGGTGCGACATGGAAGACAATTATAGCTATGAGAGTTACTTTCTTCGATTTCTATTTACAGCATCTCATAAGTTTCAGTGTAGCATCTAGCACTGTCATGATGCAAGCATTTTGAAACCAGGAAAGGCCTCTCTTCCTTCATTTTAATACCACAAAGATATAACAGAATAATAGAATAAAATAGAATGTTTTTCAGCACAAATAAATAGTACTTAATAGTCATAATAACATGTGATCTTGAACTACCGTATTTTCCTGACTATAGAGGCACCGGTATATAAGCCGTATCCACTCATTTTTTTAAAAGATTAAGAAAAAAGTTGTACAAGCCGCAACTGGGCTATAAGCCGCTGATATCTATGTTGAAAAATGAGATATTTACTGCAAATACAGAACAATTTTGTACTGTAAATGTACATTTATGTACCTGAACAGATTCTTTCCGAACAGTGCATTTTAACAGGGCAGCAACTGTGCTGATTAAAACGAGGTCAAAAACAGAAAAGAACCAGTAATTGTTTGCCTTAATTTCTCCTGTGCAGTGAAAGCATCCATCCCTCTTCTCCCACTTAATCCAGCTGTGTCGGGGGGGCAGTTTGCTGCCCAATCCTCATAGCACCTGACCCCCCCTATGAACCTCTCTGCGGGTGGTGAGCCTACAGGAGGGTGGACAACATGGTCCTTGATGTTAGTTCATAGGGGTGCTGCATGTTTTGGGTTGATGGGGGAAACCGGAGTACCCGGAGGAAACCCATCCAGACATGGGGAGAACATGCAAACTCCACACAGAAAGGCCCAGGCGACCCGGGGATCGAATCTGCAACCTTCTTGCTGTGAGGCCTGAGTGTTGCCACTCAGCCACCGTGTCGCCGTGCAGTGAAACCACAAGTCACTTTAATCATCTCCGCTGACGCGGAGCTTACGTGAAGCAGCACGGAAGAGGTCTGCGCGGGACACAATTTTCAGTCCCGATCCCACCCGAGCTGCGTTGTGCGGTTGCGCTCCCGCCCGCAATAAGCTTTCAGAATATGTCCCGCGCCGCACTGTTTTGTGTTGGGTCCCGTGGGTGCAGGGCTCTACAGCACGGTTTCCTTCCTGGAGCAAGATCGATGCCTTCAACTTAAAACTTGCATCATACAAACTCCTTCGTGTGCTTTTCATGATGAAGGGGTGAGGATTCGAAAATAATTACCAGTTAGTAATTTGTCGTGTGTGTTATATCTGCTAAATAAAAAGTAGCGTATTCTTTGCATTCATTTTCCGTCTATCTTGTTTTTGAAATTCCAGTTGGAGCGCCCCTAGTGGTGGAAGAAAAATTCACATTAGCCGCTCCGTTCTAAAAGCCGCATGGTTCAAATCCTGGGGAAAAAGTTGCAGCTTATAGTCCGGAAAATACTGTAATAATGATATAGATCTGGATCTTTAAAAAAATATTCAGGAAAAGTCTGACTGAATCTTATTTGATGAGATTTTTTGCTGCACTTCAAATGAGTATCTACTTTTGAAGCTGTTATCAATACAATCTGGGTAACAATGCTTTCATTACATTTGTTACAATCCTAACAGTCCGAGAAATTATATACATATTTATTCTGCTGTCCATTTTTACCGTAAATAGCCTCACACCAACATAATCACTCTGGACACCTCTGGGGACCATCCGGTATCTACAAGTATAATGTAATGGAGTGAATGATGAATGGTTTAACGTGCGGTCCAAACAGTGTGCATGCAATCAATTAGTTTCCAGAATATTGCCGTGAATTCCTGGGCAGAGGTTATATTCTGCAGACAGGAGCCCCTCGCATACCTGAACACGCTCCACTCAAGGACAAATACAGGCTATAAGTGCACATCTGGACAAGGCATCAGCTGCTTGTCCTGCCTGTTTCACTGCACTGTACCGATGACAAAGTGAGTGTGCAGAGCCAGAGCAGAATACACCGGACATTAGGAACATGTGGTCTGGTTTACATGCAAAACCGGCACTTATGGTTTCTGAAGGTCAAAGCATTTTACACCTCCAGGTAATGGTTGAAAATTTACAAATATAATGCTCTGTCTGTGTGGCTGAGTAACAAAGCAGAGTTGTTGTACCAGATAATTATAGGGCTATAACAACTAATTGGAAAGAACTTGTATTACAGTCTTCTGTTAACAAATACAGTACTGTCATTGTGCAGTACTATTTATGTAGCATTAAGTCTTATATTATATTTGTTTAATATGTTACCTGTGCACTTGTTGTTTTAAAAATGTGTTATAATCACAACTGAATCTGGTTTGCCAGTGCCTGAACTTGCAGAGGAGATACCTAATGTAAACCTCCAGAATTCAATCAGAGGCTGCACTAGCACTGAAGATTTCCTTGCAGATTCTGGGGTTTAAGTAGTGAGGATTCACATGAAAGAGAGGCCTTTTGGATTAAACCAAATGTATTTCAGCATTGAACTGGCAGCCCATGTCAGACTCAAGTCGAAGTATATGCAATGTTTTTGTAATCAAGAATAAATCAGCAATCCAAATGTTTTAGTGAAAAACCCTATATTTGATTTCAGCATGTTAAATGTAGTTAATATGATTAACAGGTTTAGGAGCAGGACCACGCCTCAACCACCCTCGCCTCCTCTCAGCGAATCACAGCTCACTTCTACGACACCTCAATTTCCCAGAAGCCTATTTGTAGCAGCCTATCCCGGCAACCCAGTTTGTCCCAAATAACTCGACCCCACCCTCCCAACCCATATCTGTTCGCTTCCAGACATAAGACGCCTACGTCCTGCTGGGCCACGTGAAGATTGAGACTGAACCCCCACCCTGAGTCTCAACCCAGCCGACCCATCTCATCTCCATATAATAAACTCTTTTCACTTCGCACGTGTGTTGTTGGTGTAGTGTTTGCTAGAGAACCGTTAACTAAAATAAACATGCCAAAAGCTCCGTTTATTTGAACATAGCAAAATGTAGGTGACCAAGATCAGTTTATAAAGGCAAAGATCATATATGGTCTTTTTTTGGATTATCTCTTTAGTAATCACCATTGAGTATAAAGAGCCTTCATCAAGATTAGTTAAATAACAGGTTGTGTAAAGAAAATGTTAAATGGTAATAACATTTTGGAATGGTATGTAGGTTAAGGCAACTTTACAACTTCTTAAATGCTTGTGTCAGGTGGTTCGCTTCAACATCATGAAAGGCACTTGTGCAAATCCACTGGAACAACCCCTTTGACCTCATAACTATTAGGGCTGGCGGCCTTTAGCCCTTCAGTCAAACCAGTGGCATAATAGTCCACCACAATTTCTATTAGTCGAGTCATTATTTTATTTGGGTTATGAATTGGGTTAAGAATTGACAATAAAAAACTGCAGAAATGAGAAGGCTTGGAGTTAGCTGGCTGAAGATTTGGGAGTTAATCATGATTTTAATCTGCTTTTACATATAAATGGACTGTTTCCTACTTCCCTGTATAAATAGTTGTTTTTTTTGCATGAACTCCTGTGTGGTTGTAGTCCTGTGAGTGCAGTTTGGGTCACATACATGGTCATAGATCTAGTAAAAAGTGCTTTTGTAGCTTTACTCCACTGTCCCTTTTAGACTATTGTAGGTCCAATGGCTATTCAGACTTCCAAAATTCTTCCAAACAACACATATTTTTTAGATTAGAGTTGATTTTTAGTTGCTAAATTCTTTTTGAATCCAGTCTGCATCTGTATATAAAAAGAAACTATTTGCATTATAGGATCTGGCTGGTCTCTTTTGTTCTTCCACACTTTTGCAGAGGATTTGTTAAAGTTAACACTCATTGATGGGGTTGCGTGAAAGGATTTGAGCGGAGCAGACAATAGCCCGAGTGTTGTCTATGTAGATTTAAGGGCAGCAGTGGCCGAGGTGAAGCCAGTGTCAGGGGTCATAGGACTGAAGGTCTCTGCAATAAACTGAGCTGACCAAGCATCTGACTGTGCACAGAGATACAGGCAGTTGCCAAACAGTCAACAGGTGGCCTTTGGGGGCCGGGTAGGATCAGGGAATAGACTAAACTGGTACGACATGAAGAGTTTGTTTTGGCCATAAAAACTATTGTGGTCGAAATGTGGTTTGTTTCTGCTCTTTGACAAAACCATCCACTCAAACTGTCCAAATGTATTAGAATGATAAGGGCCATTTTGTAAACAAGGCTCTCCCCAGACGTCATAAAAAACTAAGACATGTCTATGAAACCAAATAAAGTGGTGTAAAGGTTTATTCTGAAAAAAAGCCCCCCCTCTAGGACCAGGACGCCACCAGGACAGATTCTAATCTCAGCAAGACTTTCGTAGTTCAATTAAGGTGAATAAATCATGTAATGAGACGTTATCAGGTAACGAGATGATCCAGGACATGTTAATCTTATACTCTCCTCTTAATACTGTGTGTATTTCAATAGAATACACAATCTGTGGTTAAATGGTCACATTTTTATACAGTGCTTTTCCACCTTGAAGTTACTCAAAGTGCTTTACATCAAATAACCACTCACCCATTCACACACGCATTCATACACACAGTTTCTTACACCATTGTACACAGAGAATGGGGGCAAGGTGGGTTAAGTGTCTTGCCCAAGGACACAACAACAGCATTCATCATCTGTGGGAGCTGGCATCACAGCTCCTACCTGTAAGTCAGTTAAATTAGTAATGTCACACATAAATTATACAAAAGAAAAAAATCGCAAAAGTCATTGGCGTTTTACACAAAGTAAAATTTTCATTAAATAGTTCTGCATTATTAACACTGTATAACTCATTGATTGTGCCGTACTTAACTTACTGTGAGAAATCTGGGGATCAACGTGTAAATCTTATTTACAATCTCTATTTGTTTTACAAAAAAGATTCTTGAAAATCATCAGTAACAGTCGCTTTAGAGATCCTTCCAACTAGGGGTGGGTATTGCCAACAACCTTGTGATACGATACGATTCGCGATACAGGGGTCTCGATACGATACGATTCGCGATACAGGGGTATGCCGATACATGGTCTTCAAGGCGATACGTATCCCGATATTTTATATTACGTAACCTAGAATTTAAAAAAAAGACAGATGTTTACTCAAATGTTATTTTTATTTTGGTGTAGCGCATCAGTTACAATCTAACAGAAGAAGGCTGTAAGGCAGAAACTGCCCTTGATTAACCTGTTAACAACCGCACTCGGCACAAGTGTTCAAATATGTACCAGATGTTCCAAACTGTAATAAGATGTAATGTATAATAAATAAACCATCTTCTGAAATTTAGGCATGTTTTCTTAAGATAAATAACTAAAACAAGCCAAAAAAATTCGCTCCATATGTCTCGTGTGCCTCCGCCTGTGAGTGTGCGTAAAAGGAGGAGAGAGAGAGTCTCCATACACAGAGCGCATGGAGCTAGCCTATCACTACAGCACCTCTGCCCCACATGGGGCCCACCGCTGAAATCGTCTTTTCATAGGCTACTCAGATCTGTCAATCATTTCCTGAAAGAACCAATGACTGAAGAGGTTTTGCCGTGGAACTGTCCCTCGGTCATGTGTAATACGCCGCTAACTGGACGCACTCGTTTTGTTCCCCAAGCTGTAGCGCGGCGCCCCGTAGCCAGACCGAAGCCTGGATACGCTTGTTTTGTAGCTAAGAGTGTGGAGAAAACAAACATACCCCACACCGCTAACAGGAGCTAAGCATTTAGCTATGCTAAGGACCAAGAGCGAGAGTAGTAGAGAGATGCGTCGCTCATCCATTCAGACAAACTCGGACTTTTTGGATTATTTCTCCACATGGAATTATTTTATGAAAAAAAACAAGAGCTCCACCAGCGGGGCAAAATACGGCCGTACTTTGAATTAATTAATTGTTGGTGCAGTTTGGAAGTTTGACATTCCTAGGTGAGACGGTTGTCGAGTTAGAGCGCGGACAAGAAATTGTCCACAGACAGACGGACAGACGGACAGACAGACGGACGGATAATCAATAGGGAAATCTGGCTCTTGCAGTAGGAGTATGAGTATGACATCATCACATTCTAGAATCGGAATTCCACCAATCAGATGTGGGTTGTTCTCGCTTTCATCAGCAAAACATTTTTTGCCTCTTCATGAAGACAAAGCTTCAAAGACTTCAAAGCTTTGAAGTGTCCACAGACAGACAGACAGACGGACGGACGGACGGACGGACAGCGCCATAGCATAATACGTCCCGTCTTACAACGGGCGTATAACAACTGGATATTCTTTTTCTGTGGACTGTTACAGACTAATGGAGCACAGCTATTCCTGGATTGGACCCGTTTCGGACCGACAGAACCGGCTCAAAGGTAAGAAATGCGATGAATATTTTCGGGAATTATAAGTTATGGCTCTTTGGGCTCGCTGTGTGGCATAAAATGAATGATATGGTGGTTTTACTGAGGAATTAAGCTTTCAAACGATGTATAGCATGTCAATATTGGAAAAATAAGTACGGTGAATATCTGGCTTGACTTTTTAATGTTGTGTAATCGCCCGCCGGCGCGCGGGTGGATGTTAAGTTTATTAATGTAAACATGGCTTAACAAGGCTGTATGCTGACATGTAGCTGCCTTTGATGAAAGCAAACTTAAGATATGGCCTTAACAAGGCTGTAGTGCAGAAGGAATGCTGCCTTTGACAATACAAAAATGCGCATTGCAAGCAAGGATCACTTATCAGACGCAGTTTGCTGAAGCTTGATAAATAATGTTTGTTGCATGTAAAATATCGATACTGACGCCTCCGTATCGATACGTGTATCGCCAAGAGGCCCACGACGATGTATCCCCGTATCGATTTTTTGAACACACCCCTACTTCCAACCCATCATTTATCAAATATAAGGTACTGAAATTTCATGATTTAGTTGGCTTTAGAATATTACAGATAGTGTACAAAGCAAATGGGAATGTATTACCAATTAATATTCAAACAATGTTTGAAAAAAGAGTAAGTAATTACAGTCTGAAGGGAACAGAAGTATTTAAAAAAAAACCTAGATTTAGAACCAAGGTTAAGGAACGGAGTATTGCAGTAAAAGGTGTAAATTTATGGAACAACCTAAATGACAAGATAAAAGAATCAAAATCGTTTAATATTTTTAAAAAACTTGTTAAATCAAGTGTATTAAATAATTATGAAACTGTAAACTGAGATAGTGAAAAGGCTTTATATATATATATATATATATATATATATATATATTTATATATATATATATATATATATATATATATATATATATATATATATATATATATATATATACACACACACACACACTCAACAAAAATATAAACGCAACACTTTTGTTTTTGCTCCCATTTGTCATGAGATGGACTCAAAGATCTAAAATTCATTCCAGATACACAATATTACCATTTCTCTCAAACATTGAGTATTACCGCCCAACCCTACTACCTACATCAAGGTGTCACCTTGATGAGAAATGGGCTACTGGAACAAGACGGAAATGGGCGAGATGCGAGAACCAGGCTCTGTTGGAATGCTATTAACCCTAGTCAGAGGGGTTACATGAACAGGATGCGGGAGAAAAGGTTACTACGATACCCACAGCCCAAGCTAATGGCCAAACAACTAGTAGCTCAGTGTTCCAACATCCACAAACGGCAACTGCTATCACAACTAGAGATTGACGAGGTACAACACAAATGCTACGGCAAGGGGGCGCCAGGAAGCCAGGTCAGAGGGGAGTTAACACTAACTCCCCAACCAGAGATTGGGAAGGAAGCCCCAGTAAGTATCACGCTGAGCGAGGCAGCGACTGACCTGAAAGATAAGATCATGGCCCGGATGAACACAAGGCAACCCCGATGCCAGTTACAGAGGCTAAGTGAAGTACCATCTGAAAGTCTGCTAGAGGATGTGAATGCAGCACTCAGAGCGATCCCTACCACAACCATCACTGAAACCAATGAGCTGATCTACACTTCAGCAGCAGTGATCCTAGAGGTGTTGGGCTATAAGAGCAACCATGGGAGCCATGAGAAACGATAACCAACATGGAAAAGATGGTTAGAGGCTAAAATTAAGGAAGTGCGGCGAGAAGTGAGCCAACTGTCAGAGGCCCAGAAAGGTGCGATGAAAAAGCGAGTAGCCAAGAGGTACAGCCAGATGCCCATACCTGAAGCACTCGAGACTGCCAAACAAAGGCTCCAAGCCTTGGCCAGCCGCCTAAAGAGGTACACGAGAGAGAATGAAGCCAGACGAATAAACCGCCTGTTCGCAACACAACCTGCAAAAGTGTACGGTCAATGGCAGGGTAATAACAGCAGAGCAGACCCACCAAGGCTGGAGACTGAGAGGTACTGGAAAGACATATGGGAAAGAGAAGCATCACATAACACTGATGCACAGTGGCTGGTGGCTCTGAGGGCAGACCACAGCAACCTCCCTGAACAGAATCCAGTTACCTTCTCAGTGGCAGACATCCAGGAAAGAGTCTCAGGCATGAAAAGTTGGACAGCACCAGGCCCTGACATGATCCACGCATACTGGCTAAAGAAGCTCACTGCTCTCCACGAGCGCCTAGCAGCACAAATGAACCAGCTGCTAAGGGATGGGACTCACCCTGGATGGCTAACCCAAGGGCGTACGATCCTGATCCTGAAGGATCCCGCAAAGGGTACAGTCCCATCCAACTATCGGCCAATAACCTGTCTCTCCACAACATGGAAGCTCATGTCAGGCATCATCGCGGCTAAGATAAGCGGGCACATGGATCAATACATGAGCGCAGCACAGAAGGGCATCGGCAAAAACACCAGAGGAGCCAAACACCAACTCCTGGTTGACCGAACAGTCGCTCGTGACTGCAGAACCCGTCAGACCAACCTGTGCACTGCCTGGATTGATTACAAGAAAGCCTATGACTCAATGCCACACACATGGATCACTGAGTGCCTGGAGCTGTACAATATCAACAGGACTCTAAGGGCGTTCATTGCAAACTCGATGCGGTTGTGGAAAACCACCCTTGAAGCCAATGGCAAGCCACTTGCACAAGTGACCATCAAATGTGGCATATACCAAGGAGACACACTGTCCCCACTGCTGTTCTGCATAGGTCTGAACCCCCTCAGCCAAATAATCGACCGCACTGGCTATGGATACCGACTCAGAAACGGGGCCACCATCAGTCACCTCCTCTACATGGATGACATCAAGCTGTACGCTAAGAGCGAGTGAGATATCGACTCACTGATCCACACCACCAGGATCTACAGCACAGACATTGGAATGTCATTCGGGCATGAGAAATGTAGTAGGATGGTGACAAAGAGAGGGAAGGTAGTCCACACAGAGGGGGTCTCACTCCCAGAGGGAACAATAACAGACATTGAGGACAGCTACAAGTACCTTGGTATCCCACAGGCAAATGGAAACCTTGACGAGGCAACAAGGAAAGCGGCGACTGCCAAATACCTGCAAAGAGTACGGCAGGTCCTAAGAAGCCAGCTCAATGGCAAGAACAAGGCACAGGCAATAAACAGCTACGCCCTGCCAGTGATCAGATACCAGCAGGAATCATAAGTTGGCCAAAGGAGGAGATACAGACCACGGATGTTAAGACACAAAAGCTCCTGACCATGCATGGAGGGTTCCATCCCAAGTCCAGCACCCTGAGACTGTACACGAGCCGGAAGGAAGGAGGCCGAGGACTAGTGAGTGTGGGAACCACTGTCCAGGATGAAACATCCAAGCTCCACAAGTACATCAGTGACAAGGCCCAGACTGATGACATGCTCAGAGAATGTCTCAGACAGTGGGGCGCAGAGGAAGAGGTGCTGGAGGGACCATCATGGCAGGACAAACCCCTACATGGGGCGTACCACCGGAACATAACTGAAGTGGCTGATATCAAGAAATCCTACCAATGGCTGGAGAGGGCTGGTCTGAAGGACAGCACGGAGGCACTCATCCTGGCTGCACAGGAGCAGGCCTTGAGCACCCGAGCAATAGAGGCCCAGATCTACCACACCAGACAAGACCCAAGGTGTAGGTTGTGCAAAGAAGTGCCTGAGACAGTCCAGCACATAACTGCAGGGTGTAAGATGCTGGCAGGGAAAGCGTACATGGAGCGACATAACCAAGTAGCGGGCATAGTGTACAGAAACATCTGTGCAGAGTACGGGCTGGAAACCCCAGGATCAAGGTGGGAAACGCCTCCAAAGGTGGTGGAGAATGAGCGGGCCAAGATCCTGTGGGACTTCCAAATACAGACTGACAGAATGGTGATGGCAAACCAACCAGACATCGTGGTTCTGGATAAGCGAGAGAACAAAGCCGTGGTGGTGGACATTGCAATACCGAGCGATGGCAATGTCAGGAAAAAGGAACACGAGAAACTAGAGAAATACCAGGGGCTCAAGGAAGAGCTGGAGAGGGCCTGGAAGGTGAAAGCATCGGTGGTGCCTGTGGTGATCGGAGCACTTGGGGTCGTGACCCCCAAACTGGATGAGTGGTTGCAGCAGATCCCAGGAAGGACAACAGACATCTCAGTCCAGAAAAGTGCAGTATTGGGAACAGCAAAGATACTGCGCAGAACTCTCAAGCTCCCAGGCCTCTGGTAGGGGACCCGAGCTGATGAGGGTGAGAGACCAACCACCGTGGAAGGTGAGAAATGCGTTTTTTTTTTGTTATATATATATATATAGCCACTGCCAACCAATGATGTTCATACTGAAAGCAAGATTCATACTTCCAGCCTTTGGATCAGTGGACAAACACTTGAGCTGTTGCCTTTACTTGACCGTTTTAATATTTGGCCAGTGTGCGTGTGGATTTATTGAGTATTGCAATTTACAGCAGTTTTGAGTACTTTGAGTTGTACGTTATAGATGAATAAATGTTTAATTCCTACAGTAAATAGCCAATTTATGTTTACCTTATATCCATATCCATATCCAAGTCGCACGGTACAATATCATCACAGTATGACCCTCACAATACGCTATTTATTGTGATATCATGGGAAAGCTCATGATATGGTGGGGAGGCTCACGATATTACGATATTCTACATAATAACAAGACTGATATTATAAAATGCTTTGACTAGTCATTAGGTTCAACATTTAATTTCTTGTCATTAGGGATGTAACAATATCTGAATCTCTCTGAACAATATTTTTATTATATAAATCTTACAGTACGATATTTATTGCAATATTTTGTGGAGGCTCACAAAACTGTGAATATGCTACTTTTTCCTCTAAAAAATGCCTTCACAAGGTTTAATCTAAAGAATGAAGATTTCAAAGTGCTTAGAACAGTTATTTCTTCATGTAGTCTGCACTGAAATGGAGCAAAGGATCATGGTCTATGTAGTACCCTCTGTTTTTTTTTTTTTTGTTTGTTTGTTTTTTTTAGCTATTTCTGCATCAGAACTATTCATTTAAGCAAAAAGACTTGTGATTCGATATATTGCGATGGTCCACGATATTATTGTGAGACCTTTGACGATACAATATCACAATATTTTGGTTATTGTTACATCCCTAACTTACCTCTGAAATTAGCATGTAATATATGTGATAATAATGTGATGGGCCTCCACTTGTCTTTTTAGGGGTAGGTTTGACAGGTGATGAAGATTAAACTAAGATACAATAGCTGCTGGGCAGTTCCCTTTTACAAAACGTTCGTAGTAAGTAAATGGCATTAACTGTTTTCAAATGTTTAGAAAAAAAAAATGAACTAAGAGAACTTGTCAACACAAAATGACATAACTTTACCAGAGTAACTTCACAATTTTATGAGTTATCGTTAAATTCAAAAGAGCCTACTGTTTATGGGTACAAAAAACAGTTTTCTCATAAATATTGGCCACACATTACGAAGAAGCCGACAGCTGCTTTCCCAGTTAGTCTCTAAATGATTATAGAGTGACTATTTCCTGTCTACAAGGTTGAAGGTCACAGCAGCTTGTTCACACCTGTAGCTCTGCAAAAACAAATGGATCTCTGAGTTTGTTACTATCTGCACATGGCTGTAAGAGACTGGACTGTTTTTGGACTGGCACTATGCTTTTTTACAACAGAGTCTAGACAGAGGTGAGCTTAGTCAGCCTGCCTGGTATTTCTACTGACCCAGACTGGTTTGAGCCAAATCCTGACCACTCTGACATATAATCCAGGCTAATACAAATGTGGAAATGCATGTTATGATCCTATTTAAAGTCTTTACTTTAGGGCTGCACAGTATAAAGTGCAATATTCACAAAGTCCAGTGAAATCCAACTAAAAATTAGATCCTATTCATATTGCCAAAATCACAACTTCATCAAACTAAATCAGGACCAATACAAGGACTATTGTGTTCGTAAGGCTACAGGCTAATTGTTTTGCTAATTGAAGAATATGCCTAGAATTATTTTTAATAAAAAATATTTTTATTTTTAATAAAATATATTTTTTGATAAAATATGTACTTTTTCTCAGAGCCACCAGCCACCCATGTGTCTTTCACCAGCCTTGGTGGGTCTGCTCTGCTGTTATTACCCTGCCATTGAGCATGTACCTCTTTAGGCAGCTGGTGGCTTGGCAGTTTCGAGTGCTTCAGGTATGGCCATCTGGCTGTGGGTATCGGATCTCATGGCACCTCTGCTGAAGTGTATATTAGCTCATGGCGTTGGGGTTGCCTTGTGTTCAGATCTTATCTTTCAGGTCAGTCGCCGCCTCAGCGTGATACTTATTGGGGCTTCCTTCCCAATCTCTGGTTGGGGAGTTGGTGTTAACTCCCCTCTGACCTGATGTCCTGACCCCCCCTTGCCGTAGCATTTGTGTTGTACCCCATCAATCTCCAGTTGTGATAGCAGTTGCCGTTTGTGGATGTTGGAACACTGAGCTACTATTTGTTTGGCCGTTAGCTTGGACTGTGGGTATCGTAGTGACCATTTCTCCCACATCCTGTTCATGTAACCCCTCTGACTAGGGTTACTGGAGTAGTAGCATTCCAAGCCTGGTTCTCTCATCTCGCCCATTTCCACCTTGTTCCAGTAGCCCACTTCTCCAGTAGCCCACTACTCATCAAGGTGCCCTGGTTCCTCGACACCTGATGCAGACCTTTTTTGGACAACATCTCATAAGTTTCATTGTCTCATCTTTGTATGAAATGGGCAGTAGCACATGGACCCAATCTGGCTTGTTTCTAGTGCCTTTGGGGGGGATGGGGGGAAGTCCAGTGATTAACCCAGCTAACCAGCCACTAACGGCGGTATATCGATATATCGATATATAAATGAATACATAAACAAACCAAGGCAAAGATTTAATTGTAGGAGTGAGCCAAAAAAAGGTTTATGATAATGATCTATTCAAGATGTTTGTTGAAACATGAGGACAATGGGCCTAATGTAAACCATGTCTCTTTATAATGGATTTTCTGCAGTTTATGTTGTAGCTAGTAATTTAGCCCACGATGGTGTACTTTGTGCGTGAGCAGCCTGTAGCATTTACACTAAAACAGTGAGACCAAAGAGGAAGCAAGAATTAAAGATCGTCTAATGTTATATCTTTTCTTTTGCTATCTCAAGCAATGAAAAAGTGAATTTGTCATTTAAAAAAACACTACATAGAAGCAATGCCGATTTAGTCCATGCATGAGGTAAAATGATAAAATATGTTTATTTTGTCATTCCAAATTAGCTTAAACGGGCCGGTCAGAGTCACCCAACCGTATGTGGTCCAAAAGCTGTACAATGCCCAGATCTGCTTTAAACAATCTAAGTTCTGTTGAGTTGTGTTCAAGGATTTTGTACAGGACCCTAAAGGCTTAGAATAATATTAGATAAATTATCTAATATCTACTGGGATAGGAGATCTCTGGAAATACTTTTTGTAGGTTGATGCCTGGTGAATGTCTGTAGTAAACCTATTCAGACCCAGCGAGAATGTGCATCTCCACAACAAAAAGTTTTGACCTTTTCGCTGAAATGAGAAGCACTATCTGAAATTTTACTGGGCCTGTCACATTAACAAATTTTGACACATCTATCTCTGAAGTAAATGATGCTAAACGATAATACTGAAATGTATGCCTCACCCAAGTGAAGATTTAAGCTACAAAAACTATTCAAAATGTACAATATTTTAAAAACATCATGAGCTGCAATAAAGAAACAGCAGAATGAAACACTTTAGTAGTAGTCATAGAACTGTTTATGACTTAAATCTTATCTTATAGCCAAAAAATAACCCCAAATGTCTCAGTAGTGCAAAGAAAATATACACATGATAAATACTGACACTGAAAAATATTGTTCCAGTTTTCATATAGCGAAGTCGATATAGTAATTATCGTGAAAAGCCTACATGGTACAGTACAGCCATCTTACCCTGACAAGACTTGCCATCAGGGCCCAGTCTGTTCCCCTCCGGACACTTGCAGTAGTAGCTCCCGATGACGTTACAGCAGTAGCCCTCACAGCCGCCTTGGTCCACTTCACATTCGTTAACATCTGAAAGAAAAGCATCACGGAGCCGATTGAGCCAACACAATGCGCAGTGCACAAAACAGCAGCTCAATCATGTGCGACAAGACAGCGGACATTTGACTCTTTTGAGCTCCACTTTCTTAATCCTCGCGGGGTTCCGTCCTGAAGTTTTATTTACATCCTAATGGAGAGAATTGTGTGGGAGGATAGGTTCTTTCTCTCCCTCGCCATTCTCACAATCTGTCATTGCTAGTTTACGTTATAGTGAAACTCTTTAAGCGAAAGCACAGAATATTTGAATTGAAACCAGGGATATCAAATACACAAGTTAAGTCTATAGAATTTTTGTGGTATGAAAAAACAAAAAAAAAACGATTGTTGCTGTAGACACGACTGTTAAAACTTTCTTAAAGGTGCACTATGTAACTTTTTGGCTGGAGGTCTGTCTGCTTGTTTGATTGCTCTGCCTGGAATGTTCCACAGTATGACATTAAACAGCTTTACGTTACATTTATTAAATTACAGGTGGTTTTAACTCAAGAATATCTAGAAAAACGGACATTCTGACTGTGACTGTGAGCGGGGTCACCTCTCCATAGATCTGACCTGTAGCTTGGTCTGGTTTAGTCTCCATGATGATAGAAAGGTTTAATGCCATATTGTGGAACATTCCAGACAAAGCAATAGCATCTCCATGAGAAAAAGCATTTGAAGGACCCTCCAAAAAAAACACAAGTGGGAGCCCCATTGCCACGCCCAGGGACCCATCTCTCGTGAGCTGGTCTTGGTCAGGATTAGTTTTAGTTGGAGGATTTTAGCTGTTGTTCATGCTGATTTGGGTCCATTTTGAAGGACAAACCTAAAAAGAAATGTAATGTGACTATTTGCGTATATGATAGTCAAAGCACATCTAAACTATTATCTTTCCAAATAACAAACAGCCTAAGTTCTTCCTGACAAAGTATTGATTCAAATTCATGTTTAATATTTTATTCTGTATTTTTTCTTGCACTTTGCAATGATAATGATGTTTCCTAACCAATGGTATGCATGCAAGCACTTAACAGAAGGTACTTGGAATAGTATTATATTTTAACGGAAGAATACAAAATGTTCATTGTAGTTCATTCCACATCCTTCCAAAAACTGAAACTGGAGTTGTGTTTTGTTCCATTCACAGATGTTTAACACACAAACCCTGCATATTAAGGCATGTGTTCTTTTCTCAAACTGAAAACACTTGTAATGCCATGTGTTAATATGACAAGTGCTCCACTGTGTTTTTAAACTAGATACAAAGTCATTAGAAACATTTGGATGATTTTAGCCCTGGAATTGCCAATCTCTACCAAACAAAAGCCAAGAGGTAGCTGTTAACTTGGAAATTACTGCTTCATAACATCACAAGGTGGAACAAAGCATTGTTGTAAATGAAACAAAACAACTCTGCATATGTTTTTGATGAAGTAACAGCATTTTAACATGGCTTAAAGCTCACAAGAGTCAATTTTGCATAATATAGGATATTTAAAACAAGAAAACTGTAAAAATTGACAATATAGCCTACTACAGTATTAATGTATTAGGGTATAGGTTAGGGTTGATTTATTTACCCGAGTTGGGGTGTACTCGGAGTGTGACAAAATGGGAATGGGAGTTGGTCTAGCAGTTCAACAACATTAGTTCAGCTTCATCTAAAGCCTGTGTTGTCTTACTTTCCTTGGCACAAACTTTCTTTCCCATGCTATTATTATTTAAGACTTCCCTTTGAACACTATTATCTATATCAGATTAGGATATAAAATGCAGATATCGCCACAGTGGACCTCAAAGCCCTACAGATTTTGAGGCAAAATGAATCACTTATGCTGGCACTTCCTGATCATTGGGGACCAAACAGAGGAAATGAAAGTGAACTCCAGTGCTCTGTCCCCATCTGCAAAAGTATTTAATAGGACCTCTCAGCTTTGGCAGGGGCTACAAAGCAATCACCTGGAGATTTCACATGGAGAACTTAGTGGAAAAAGGATAGGTGATAGGAGGAAAACAAGGAATGCGCTGCATGCCGAACAGCACTAGCTTCAATAACAGTCTACATAAAACTTCGGTAAGTCTGTAAATAAGGGCATCTGGTCATTACTTGGCTTGTAATTAAGTTCCTACTTCAACCTGAGCTTTTTAATCACAGTAGTATAGTATTTTAACACAAAGTAATCTCCAACCCTCCTGGTGTTAAGCAAAGGTTAAGGTAGCACAAGAACCATTATTACTTCAGTTGTGCAGTTTTGTATCTTTTGGCCAAATATTTATGACAGTATCAAGAGGCTAATCTGTTATTTAGATAAGACAAACATAAATCAGTAACTTAAGAATGACTTCTCAAGCCAGATTCAGACAGTACCATGATTTGTTTATTTCAGTAACGCATGTTTAAAAAAAATTAGGTCATTGGTCATCCATCATTTTGAACAAAGTAAAATTTCTCTCACCTCATATTACAGAGTTCAGTGCTTCACTCACTGATTCTACAGAAATCTGCAAAGTATTTTAGTATGATCTTTTTCCCTTTCTTTTTTCCTTGTAAGCAGCTACGTTCACTTTGATTTGGACCATGCATGCCCGCAATTGGCTAATCCACCTGTCAATCACGGCCATCAGACATTGAGCAGATACAAGCAGTGATCATCATAGAGCAGTGTAGCCCATATGAGTACACAGCAAAAGAGAAATTTAATTCTGTCAACTGGACAAAAGTCGATCAAAAACTTTTGTCCAGTTGACAGAATTGAAATTCTCCTTTGCTATGGATCCTACCTCCAAGACTGAAGGATTACACAAACAGTTTTGAGTTTTAAGTTTTAAGATGCAAAAAAAAAAAACATGCTTTGTAAAGCTGTTATTCAAAACTACTGGGCTACGGATAAAGTTAACAAAGACTGTACAAACTGTACTGATACAAAGCAACCTGAACATAAAGGTTAGCGAAATGACATTGGATGAACAATCCACATGTCCTCAGAAACTAAGGATGGGTCGCCATAATCATGACACAGGCCACACCCACACTTGGTTTCAAAGGTAATGCAGGTCACGTTGACTTGGGCATCTGATCAGCAAATGAAGTGTCCTTACCTGCTCTCACATGACTGTCACTGTCAGCCAATCATTGCCTGCTAACCTTGTTGCTCCATTCATATAATTTTCTCTCTAAGCCATTAATCATTTCTGCTATGTGCAAACCCACCTCCACCCCATTGCCACTGTAACAGCATAACCATCCACCACATCAACCTTTCCATGTTCTTCTCTTCACTAATGTCTATACAACACAACAAACTTCCTTTTGCATTTTTCTGGTAGAAATATTGATACGCTTAATTAGTCACTCATCAGAGACGCTAACTTGGTTGTACTTGTATTTTTCATTTACTCATTAGGAGGTGTCACAAGATTTTGCTCCCAGCACCCTGCCCCCTACACTTCTTTCCCTGTGAACCCCAAGGCCCTAATGAACTCTCCATATCAGCTTATGGTCACTAGGCATCAACATCAGGACACTAAGCCGACACATTAACACTTTATTTTTCCATTTAGAAAGCAAGAGGCACTTCATGCAGTAAGAAAGGTGTCTGTGATGTACTGACTATAACGTACCTCCCATCTCCATGCAGCTGGAAAAACATCCGCTACATTCTTTATGGTACAAGATTCCTCAAGGATTCTTCTTGAGTTTATTCCTTAAAGGTCCTATATTATGCAAAATTGTCTCTGGTGAGTTTTGTGCTGTTACCTCCTCAAAAATATACCTCTATTTGTGTTGTTTCAAGTTTTCATGTTAACAGCTACTTTTTTACCTTTAGTTCTGAAGAGATAAACAATTTCACGGCTGAAATTATCTGAATGATTTTAGTGAAGGTCTGTGTTTTTTGTTTGTGAGAAGAACTTAGCCTAAATATGCCAAGTTTTTGTGTTAAACATGTGTGAATGAAACAAAACACACCTCCAGATTTGTTTCTGATGAGGAAAAAGCAAAAAGCAAAAAATAGCATCATATGGCCCGTTTCAGGTGTCTACACTACATCAAGTAATAAGCATAAGACTGATTTATAACAAGAAGCAGAAAGGATAAAAATGCCTTACAGGAATATGGTGTATGAACAGCCAACGACTCTCACTGGATTTGATAATATACGAGATGTGAAATAGTAAGCCAAAACAAAGACAATTATTGTTCTTTTGGGATATCACTTCAAGTAAAACAGCCAAATTGATTTTCACCAAATTCAAGAGAGTGGGTAGAAATGGAAAAGTGCACAACCGTAACACTGTCTGTATCTCCTGGGGTGTGGGTCAGTCCAAACATGTTGTAGATAGTAATAAAATTGCATTATGGTGCTTTTAAGTTTTTATTTGACATTTTATAGACAAAAATTCCCAATCCAAGAACATTTTACCACCCCATATTTTTTTACATTCTGTCCATGTTTGATTAATTTACTGTGGTTAGAAAAAGAAATTAAACATATACCTATGTTTATCGTTATTTACATGTTTTGGCTATGGTGAACTAGGTCTGAATGATTAGGGGAAAATATCTGACACTAATACAATCTTTCAGAACATGTTTGAACAGATCTAAACCACAAAACCTGTTTTTTTTACCTGTTTTATGAAGAATAAGACAAAGACATTTTGTGTATGATATGATGGTACATAAAAAATGCTGGACTTGTGTTTTGTTTCATTCACACATGCTGAGTTCTTCCCTCAAGCAGAAAACACTCTGTTGCCCCTTGTGATGTCATGTGGTAATACAGGAAGTGCTCCACTGTGTATTTAAACTCCATACACCATCACCAGAATCATTTGGAAAATTTCAGCTCTTGAATAGCCAATATCGACTGAACTAAAAGTAAAAGGTAGCTGTGAACTTGAATACCGCCACTAGGTTGAACAAAGCATTTTGAGCTTTGGATATGTAGACAGTCTAATAATAAAGGATTACTCAGACCTGTGTGAATGAAACAAAATACAACTTGGGGTATGTATTTGAGGAGGTAACAGCATTATAACAAGGCTTAAAACTCACAAGAGTCAATTTTGCATAATGTAGGACCTTTAGCCTGCTTGGAAGGCCATTTACAACACAACCTAATGCCATTTCAATTGCCAACTGCACCTCCACAGCCTGCTTCATCCACCAGAGTCGTAAATATATCCAGATGTGTCCATTCTCACATAAGCTGTATAACCTTCAATGTTTCTTTACTTTATTAACTGCCCATGCGTCATTACATCTACCACTCCCCACTCCCCTCGCATCTGTCCGCTCTAACTCCTTCACCTGTTACCATGACCTACACAACATGGAGAACGATATCCATGCACACATTGCTCATAAACTTGGATCTGCGCAATATCATCCTAGCCTCTTCTCTATAAGGGACAATAAACAACCTTGGAGAAGATGAAAGCTCTCGACATGTCCGTGAATATGGACTTTTGAGTGATAGATTCCAGGCTAAATGTGTCTGTTAAGAATATGTGATCCAAGTACATCATTTGGAAGTGAAATTCAGTTCATTCCAAACAATATGACTCCTTTTGACTTTTGGCCAATCAATCATCTTTCCCTCCATACAGCGTGACAGTTCACATCATACTCCATGTATGACCTACCTCGATGAACTTTGCATAAGTCAATTCATTTTAATATGGTACATAGCAATTCAAATGGAAAACAAAGATTATTATTAGCTTGGATGATCTTGCATTTTCCACAGGCCAAAGTACAGTTTCTGTGCTTCTCGTTATTGACAAAAAGTAGGTCCATTTTCAAACATGTCAGAAGGCCAGTACATTTTTCCCGTCCCTAAAAGGCTATTAGGAATCCACAGGTGGTGAATCATTTGAGTCACTTATTGATCTCTTATGGAGAAAATATTAACATGTAGGAAATGCAGATGTAAATGATGCTGAGAATATGATTCAGTGTAACTTGACCTCATATAGTTCAAGCTCACCAGAACGAGGCTGTTGGTACCTTAGTAGTACTGTTACTAGTACTACGTCTTATAGGTCTTTTCCACCTGCACTGTTTATCACGACACAGCACAGCACAACACACTTTGTTTGCTTTTCGACTGGGGGTTGGACCTGGGAGCCGTTACAATTTTCCATATCTGTTTCGGAGTGGTTCTAACCTGAGCCGATACCACAACGTGACATGGACAGACTGCAGTCCACTGATTGGTCAGAAGAAATGTCGCCATACACTCGACGAAGCTCGAGGATCTTTAAATAATCACCCGCAGTGTGTAAAAAAACACACATACATCACGAACACAGCAAATACATCAACAGAGGATAAACAACAGAGCTGATTGTGAAGATGGAATACCAGCGATAATGTTGCTTATAAATTACATCACGGCAGTGTCGACCCCGCTACTCCACCCACTTCCAGGTAGTAACGACTGCATGGAAAAGCTTCACCGTGTAGTGGTGTGCCGTGCTGAGCTGTGCTGTGCCGGTAGTGTAGTCAGCTGATCAGCTACACCAGGCCAGCCTGATCAGCTGGGGGGTATAAAAGTCCAGAGCCAGTCAAGCGACCAGTGGGTCCTCTGCTGCGCTGACCTTAGTTCTTTAATTTTCTGTTACTTACTTGATTTTTGTACACTTTTAGTATTTTTTGTAATAGTATCATTTCTTATTTCTAACTTTCATTTATTCCAAAAAAAGGGAAAACCACCTGGAGGAAAGGTCTATCAGTCCTCATATTAAGCTCTCTATCAGTCTGGAAATTGAACCCAAAACCTGCTTGCAAACAGTCCAGTGCACCACTGTGTTCAAAGCTCATTGTCCAGTTAACCAGTGTGAACTGTGCAGTAAAAAATGTACACAGTGAACTAATTCAGTGGGTATCTGTCACATGAAGGAAACAGACCATCAACTTTCAGCTAAAGAACCATTTTCCAGGTGTTTCCATAACAGTAAATGGACATATATTTCATCAAATGCCTATTAATCATGACTTCCAAACATATAATACTGTTCAAAATATTGCATATTGGAACAGTCTAAGCCGACCTGCATGGAGAATGCACCAAAGTTTTTGTATTAGGCTTGTCACAATAAGAAATATGTGGTAAATGGTCACATTTTTATATAGAGCATTCCACCTTTAAGACACTCAAGGTGCTTTACCTAAAGGAACGGCTCACCTATTCGCACACACATTCATACACCAGTGTACACAAACTCTGGGGGCGAGGTAGGTTACGTGTCTAAGGACAAAACAACAGTTTTCATTTATGGGAGCTGAAATTGCACCACCAACTTGTGTGTCAATGGATCTGACCGCTCAACCGATAATCATTCATGTCGAGAGCAAGATACAAACTTCCAACCTTGAGATCAGTGGACAATCGCTCTAACAACTTAGCTACTGTCACCAAATATTGCTGAAGTAAATATAGACGATATTCAAACCAAATTATAAAGCAGAATTATCTAAGTATTCTAAATGCATAATACTTTTAAATATTGTTGAGCTGCAATAAACACATGGCTAAATGCAAAACAAGTAACAAGTAATTAATTTATCATTTTAGTACATAATTCAACCTTCTTCAGCTCAAAAAAAAAACTTAAGAAAAGGTATACATAAATACTGATGCAAAAAAAAATATTGTTCCATTATATACTGAAAATTGGAGTGGATATGGATGGAGAAATCAAGCCATTCACAAATCCCTTACATAAACAGGCATCACTTTTGCAATCAAAGATAAAGACTAAGATAAAAACATGCCAGAATTTCAGTATTTTGTAGATTGGGCTGATTAAAAATGAAATTGTTCCCAAAGCTTGTATTGCTCTCAGCCTGATGAATGGTGTTTTCTTGTGAATAATTGTTGTGATGTTTTGTGATGGATGATGGTCTGTGGGGATACAAAATTTCTTCCATCCTCAAATCATTTATATCTGATGTTTATTGTTTATAGTTTGTTAATTGTTGTGTTTGTTCAAATGCTCTTCCAAATTATGTTGTGTAGATAGAAATGAACAGTAAAAATGACCAAAATATTGCAGAGTGTAGTATTTACTCATATATGACCAGTAGTTACCTCGCACATCTGCTAAAGTAACTGTGCTGTGTTTCCGAAAGACAGAAGGAGAGTGAATGGTTAGAGCAGACGGACAGAGATGTCAGAGTGGAGTTATGTGCCTTATGTTCGGCACTATGCACATACTTGGCATCTGCAAGGGGAAGACACTCTGGAAGGTTTTTAAAGCATATATATGATTTACAGTTTGAATGACTGATTGATCAAGATCAGTTATGAAAACTGATTTTGGTAATTTAATGTATGCTACTGAAACTCAACATAAACAAAAGCCTAGACAACTTGAAACATGGAGTGGTTGTTTTGACAGGATCAGCGTTATTCAAACATGCCTGCATCTGCATAACAGTGGTTTTCAAACTTTTCACACAAAGTACCACTGACCAACAGATTTAGCTTTCCGAGTAATGTCAGGTCTAGACCAGATTTAAAGGTCATATATTACACAAAATTGTCTCCTCTGAGCTTTAAGCCATGTTAGAATGTCAAAAAGAAAATCAAAAACATACCTGGAGTTGTATTTTAGTTTAATTCACATCTGAATAATCCTGCATTATTACCGGTAGTCTGTTGTTATCTCCAAAGATCAAAATGCTCCTTTGCACCTTGTGATGTCATGACATGGTAGTTTTCATGTTAACAGTTACCTTTTACCTTTTGTTCAGTAGGTATGCAGGGTTGAAATTATCCAAACGATTCTAGTGAAGGTGTATGAGGTTAAAAAAACACAGTGGAGCACTTCCTGTATTATCACATGACATCACAAGGTGGGACGAGTGTTTTCTGTCTGAGAAGAAAAACAGCCTAAATATGCAGGGTTTGTGAGTTCAGCGTGTGTATATAAAACAAAACACAACTCCTAGTATGTTTTTGATGAGAAAGCACTATAACAGGGCTAGTAATAGAGTAATATGGCCCTTTCAACCAGACTCAAACCAGTCTAATCCAACTTTATTTGTAAAGTTGTCTCCAATGCTGCAGAGGAGGCACAATATAAATCTACACATTAATTAAGCAAATAGAAAAATAGCAAATAAAATCAATAAAAGACAGTCAGAGGACCACACAATCTTCATGCCATGTTAAAAGCCAGTGAGTAAAAGGCTACACTTTTTTGGCAGTAAAGCCATTGAAACTGTTATTGCCTGGACATTTTTCAGTTCATTTTTGGAGTTGTAACTGAATCCACAACAACACCAGATCTAAACCTGATAATAAGGACTATAGGTCTAAACTAGAGGTAAAAGATAACTAGTAATTGCCACCATAGTTCTAATAAAGAGGTAACCAAAAGTACAAAACAAAAGTTCAAAATGTGCATAAAACTGAAGAAAAAAAAGAAATTAGGCACAGAGTTTATGAAAACTGAAGAGAGAGATTTATATTAGTCATACACATGACAGTTCGACTCACCTATAGTATACAAACTGCTTAAGATGTCTGTTTTATAATGAAAAATAGGGATGTGCAGTTAATCGAGATCACAGCTCAGTCATCTCTAATTGTCAATCAGCTTGGGTATTTTTACTCATCATGGGGCAGCCAGTTTTCCTTCAGTAGAAGCATGGGGGTTTGGAGCAGAGTTCAGACTTTGAATGAATAGTTTTAAAAAATGTTTTTGTGTTTAATGGCAGGTTTTTATTATCCTGAAGCTATCATTTTGTTCTATTTGTTTTTAGATAAAATTATAATAATCAAAATCTGAAATAAATACTGAAATACTGTGTCTCCAGGCTGCCAATCTGTGCATCTGTCTCTCTTTTTATTACAGTAATGTCTGTGTGTTTAACTGTTAATACAAAATAATCCTGGGCCAATTTAAAAACACTCAAATCTGCTAACATTTTGGGCAGACAATTTGCCTATGGCCTAATGAAGTAATTTACACTAATATACGTCTGTAAGAGGGTGTTACATTACTTAACATGCCATTCTCAGTGGTGGCATTAGCCTGCAAAACCCAGCTAAGGGATCCCTACTGACCTCATTTCCACACGTCCACCATATGCACAGCCAGCAAGAATTCAGTGAGGAGTAATTTTTCCTTAACTTTGCTACTGTAAGTTCTGCAAGCACATGGCCCATCAGACTCTAGTATTTAACCTGGTAAACAATGGAGCCTTATGGAGACATGCTTAGTCTGTGAGTGTCCTTTACATGTGGCAGCCATTACGGGCTAATGAGCTTCTTCCTCAGATAGCCTGGACTACTCCTCACATTAACAGCAGGTTGTCAGGACATTTAGCCGCGGGTCGTGGGTTGTGAAGCCTTCTTTAAAACACAATACAGAAAGCCACCGTGAGGAATGAAAGCAGGAAGAGTCAGTGGGTAAGGCTAGGTCTGGGTACAGTCATTATAATTATATGTATAGTAAAAAGACACTTAAAAGTTCTATATTGCACAAAATTGACTCATGTGAACCTTTAGCCATGTTATAATGCTGTCACCTCATTGGAAGCATGCCTACAGTTGTGTTTTATTTAATTCACACATATTTAAGTAATTCTTTAATATTATTCTGTGTCCAAAGCTCAAAATGCCCATGTGATGTCATGAAGTGCTAGTTTACAAATGGAGAGCAACCGTTTACCTTATGTTCAGTATTTTCAGGGCTGAAATCAACCAAATGATTTTAGTGAAGGTGTATATGAGTTCAAAAACACTTCCTACATTACCACATGACATCACAAGGTAGAACAGAGTGCTTTTTGTTTGAGAGAAGAACTCAGGGTGTTTGATTAGGAAACAACATTATATATCAGAAAAAAATTGTGTAATGTGGGCCCTTTAATTCTACACAGGTACATTTTTTACTCGTCCATCCATTATTATTGTTATTAGGTCAACTTCATTTACATTTTTGCTTTTTCTTGTGACTAAAAAAAGGAATCCAGCCAATAATACTGTTGAGAAAATAATGTTAAATTAAATAAACTGGACAAAGTTTTAGATTTAAAACCGTATTTTGCTATGGCTCCCAACAGGATGGCTGATGTATTAAATGCATGCAAACTGAAATTGTATTTATTAACAGTAATCATAAATATCATCATAAAAAGTCTGCATATTAGACTAGTATTTTTTAGCAAAACCAGTAGTTTTTAAAATTAAAAAAATGGGGTGGGACTGCTGATTTACTTTGTATAGCACTGTCTCAGAAAAACAACAGGCATCCAAACTTGTGATGATACTAGTTTAGTATCAATTAGTATCCGATTTTCAATTTCTTTCTTCTCATTTTTCTTTTATGTGCCCTATAAAGTTACAATTTCAGAGTGAATGGCTATGAGATCTTCATCTAAGCGTCTTAATGATGAACTAGCATAAAAGTACTATATTAACACAACGAAAATGGTGGCAAACCAGAATGAACAGTGAAATATTATAATGCAAAGCACACTTCAACAACTTGAAAAAGGCGTTCGTTAGAGCACTCATCACAGATATCAAAACAAGTGCTATATAACCAATACCAAACATACCCAAAATATTTCAAGTGCAATTGTGAGTAATTGTATTTTTGTCCAGAAGCTGAATTCTGAACTGTGCAGGCTAGAAAAATGTATGGCACTCACACTGTGAGACTCCATCAACAGGACTGTGTTTTGGTAAAGTAATCGTATTAATGAGACCAAAATAAACTTGGACTCAGCTGCCATTACCTGCATATGGCTTCTATTATATGCTCCATACTTGAGTGTAATTGAGAGCCTTTCATGTGTTGGCAAAACCTGCTCCGAGATGTGGTTTAACAGAGTAATGTCACTCAAAAGTTCAGGTGTATTTCTCTTAGCAGGAACTCTTTGACCTCGTCTCATCAATGGACTGAGCTACTTGGGAAATTTTTAAAGCCGAGTGTGTGATTGCACTGACAGTCAGGTAGTTGTATAATCAGCTCCTCTGTCTCAAATCACACATTTGCCCAAAACACTTACGGATCCCTGAACAAAATTAAAAGGATGGAACAGTATCTTTTTTTTTTTTTTTCCAGGTAAAAATTGTACAACAGATGCCCTGGCCCACCCAACCACACACTGTGACTGAAGTTGGCAATGGGACTGAACTGTCTTTTTCTCCATGGAGATGCCATTGGTTTGAATGAATTGAATGTTTGAATGTTCCACACTATGGCATTATACTTATACTACACTGTGGATTTCAATAACAGGCATTATCATGGCTAAATTATTTGCACTCTTACAGGCTCGCAGTTACACAGATTGAACCTGTAACTTTGGGTAATGGTGTTACCTGCTTATGCCGGACATACACTGTGCGATATTTTCGATCATTTCACTCGGCTCCAGCTCAAACTGAACGACCAAATCACAGGGTTTAAAAGTTTACAGCTCATGATTCATGTTCTCACACTATACGAACTACTTGAACAGTGCAAAACCCTCACAAGAGGAAACTGGATTTCCAACAGGTTTGATATTCTTGCTGCCTGCGAATGCCAGTCAGGAGCTGGTCATGAGGTATTAATCGTATATATTACACTGAGCACGATACACGATTAAGCCAAAACGCGGCCAAAGTGAAAAATCAACTCAAAAAGAGTGTACACCCGACTTTCTAAGTTTGAGTACTGAGGTCAAAATGAAGACTAAATCGACAAGTTGTTTCTTTGCAAACTATTTAAAATAGTTTAAAAATATAAAAACTAATAATTTCTTATAGGTCTATACATGTTTATAGTACGAAGCAGCGCAAAAAAAAAAAAAAAAACTAGCCACAGAGACCTTCAAAAGTCAAAGAATGATCAAAATGACAAACTCCACACCTTGTATATTTTGAAAAGGAACTTGGTCATTATGGTGCCGAAGTGTCTAGCAAACAGGCACAAGACCAAATGCCCCAAGGTTTTCACATCTGAACCACCAACTCAGCAACTTTTACTGTTGGGCCCCCTCCTTCCCGTATCTTACAACCACTAACTCTCTCTGCTTTGAAGAAAATCCACTCCACAAGGCTGCAGCTGTTGACTATATCACATAAAGTTAGTGCGTTTATGTTATGGCTGCTAAAACTCAATGTAAACAAGAATTGAACCACAGTTTACATGTGATAGACAAAAACAGGTGTGTTGTATTTAAAAAAGAAGTAGAGACACCCAGTCCAGACATGAGCCCAGGGAAGACAGGCTGGTGGAGATTGCCCAAGGTTTGCTGAATTAACACATACACGCAATCAGTAATATACTAAAATGCTAAGGGCTAAAAACAAAAGAGGGAAAACATTCAGGATCAAATAAGGTAATGTTTAGTTGTAAAGAAAAGGGAGTTACAGTGCAGTTTTGGATAACCTTTGGACGTTGTTTCACATAAATTTAATGGCTGTTGAGTTATGGTGTGTGATAGAAGATGATGCATGGAACACACCTTTGAACTGATAATGCTTTGACCAGAGCTAAAAATGGTGAATAGTCTATGATCTTCAAGATTTGCTTATTTTTCGCTTCTTTGTTCTAATAATGGAAACATAGATTGTCTTTTAAAGAACTCTCTGATATGGGAGTAACTTGGGATTGGGCCATCATTATCGATTACTCCGTTTCAATCCAACAAACCAAGGTATTTTGTGCACTACCAAAAACTATAAAATTGGGTAAACTATAATATAATCTTAGCTACATGGAAAAATACATGGGAAAATATATCATAATGCCTCAAAAACTAAGGCTATCCTTGAAAACTTTACTTACGAACAACCAAATCCTCTTTCTGATTCCTAATTCTGTAGCAGTAATTGTGTCCCTTTGTGTCCTTGGGCAAGACACAAAGGGAAACAACATCCACCTTGTCTGTGTAAATGTGGTGTGAGAGTTATTGGTGGTAGTCAAAGAGCGCAAAACTGAAATGTGCCTGACGGCGTCTAAAAAATCACCATTACACAAATAAGTACTGGTTTTGCCTGTTATATTGTTTGATAGATTCAATTTACTATTTATTACTTCTGCATGTGTTAGGTGCACAATTACACAACTCCTAACACAACATCCAATCTCTTCCATTGTCCATAATTACCACGGCCCAAAATGCTTTGATAACATCCAGGCATCTTAGTTTCACCACATGCTTTCAGTCCTCACACTTTCCTAATATCTTGCAGACCCACGGTTCCATTTAACCCAAATCAAGCCTTATCCCAGTGCCATAATAGTGCAAGACAGTGAGACTTTCACCAAACAGCAGTAAAATCAACAGCTTTCCTTTGTCCCGGCTGCATCCAAGCTCTTGACGACCTCGCAGTGTCAACACCATCTCAATAGCTGACATACAGTCTCACCAGTGCTGTTCTCTATAGGAGATTGGAAGCAGGTGGCCACATGACACACACAGCATAAGGGTTGGCGGGAATACTAAAGAGAAAAGTGTGCAAGAGGGCGATCGATGTTGAGTGGTGAAAGGAAAGAGAGGTACTTGGAGAAGCTTGGGCCGTGACTGGGCAGGTACTATTTTTCAGCACGGCTTTCAACATATACTGTAGGTCGGTCTATCCTGTTGTAAAAAGCTGGGAGGTGCGGAAAAGTTAGCAATTTATATGCAGTGTTCTGCTCATTCCGTTACAAAATGGACGAAGCTAATGGAATATAATATGCAGCTTATACTGTATATGGTCATCAAACCAAAGGAGCAACTTGCGGTTCATTGGAGACGCGAAGAATCCAGTAGATTAATGTTTGTCCATTAAGTGCACTATGTAACATTGCTGGTGGAGGGTCCATCTACCTACTTGTTTCCATGGAGATGTTCAAAACTGTCTATTCATATTCAAAGTTGTTAATAAAAATATATTTTATTTTTTTGGCTGACAGTGTAGAACTACCAACCTTAATAGTGCCCTTTGTAACTTTACTTTACTAACTCTACCGGTCTCCATGGAGATGTTAGTGCTTTGCCTGGAATATTCCGCAGTATGGCTTTAAGCATAAAATAAGTAAATAAATACTATATTGATTTATTGTTCAAGACAGTTGGAACAATACTTTTTGGGAGCTTTTTCTTTGGTTTATGGGAAAATTTAGATTTTTTTCTGTACTATGGTAAGATAGACAGTTTAATTTTGACTCTTTATAGATACAAACTACGATTGCATTCTGTTATTTATATAATTATTTCAGGCAGCATTTTTTTTTTTTTTTTTTACAATATTGTACAGAATCATTTTTGGGGGATAATTCTGCTTTATGGTTTGGTTAAATACTATCATTTATCATCTATATTTACTTCAGCAGTATATCTCCATGTAGAAAAGTAGGGGCTAGAGGTCAGATCAGTGGAGAAGTGACGCTGCTCACAGTTGAATTAAGTTTTTTAAGGTATGTTTGAGCTAACATCTAAGAAGGCAAAATGTTCCTCTACAATTTTCGTGTTCCCCACAGCATGCGCCTTAATGGCTAACATTGTGCCAAAGCAAGACATAACTGCATTTTTAAAAGAAAATGTGAATAGACCTTTTTTTTTTTTTTTTTACATAGATCCTGATTTTGGACTGACAACTAAAAGCACTAGAACGTGTTCATAGATAATTGATTTAAAAAGCATTCTGAGATCAACAGCCTAATATATTAAGCAGACACCCTTAGACACTGAGTTAAGTTTAGTAAAGCCAATTTCATACAGAGCTGAGCCTAAAAAGTATATCCATATGTCTGAAGATTTACTGAGCCCTGACCTGTGTGAGTGACAGCTACTTGCAGCTCGTGAGAAACAGAACCATAAATCAGAAGAGCCCTTGTGAAACATCTTCATGAGGAAACTACAAGTCCAGCTGCTTCCACTGCACTCCTACGGCAGGTGAAGTCAGCATTCCAGCTCCAGTCTGCTGCTGCCAGATTTACATGGAACATAATTATGAAGAAAATGAAAGAAAGTCAACTGATTCTGCAAAGTCGATGACGTTGAATCCTATCTAATATACTGTATCTTAAATCAGCGTAACGTAATGTTTGAAGGTTAAAGGTGAACTGTAACCTTTAAGCTCCTGTACTATAACTTTTTAGTGCACCTTTAAATTCAGGCACTGTCTCACTAATGAAGGTGTATTTCACATTTTTTCACTCTGATCGACCTTGTGATGTCATGTGGTAATACAGAAAGTGCTCCACTGTGTTTTTAAAAATTCCATACCCCTTCACTTGAAATGTTTCGATGACTTCAATCTCTACTGACAAAAGGTAAAACTTGAAAACTACGACTGCATAACATCATAAGGTGCCAGTGGAAAAGAACATTTTGAGCTATGGAGATGTAGACAGACTAATAATAGAGGATTAATCAAACATGTGTGAATGAAACAAAACACAACTCCTGATATGTTTTTGATGAGATGACACCATTATAACATGGCTTAAAGTTCACAAGAATGAATTTTGTGTGATATAGGATCTTTAAATGATGGTATATGGAACAATTCAAAACTTAAATAGACTTGTGAAACTAACTCTACATAAGTAAGGTATACAAACAAATACAATATAATAACATATCATAAAACACAACTTAAAGTAACTATATACTAACCAGACTGGACACATGGCCTTTGAGAGAGAAACATCTGGGAGGGCTGGCACTGAGATTCTTTACAATAGCATGTTGTTTGCATTAGTAATGGCAACATCTCCTTTGTTGTATGAAGAAAATACACCCATAGCTTCAAGTGCTCAAACAACAAAGGCATGGGATCTTGGTACAGAACCTGCTAAAGACTGTAGTCGCATATCTAGATGTACATGTTCGGAAATGCATGTGATTAAAGCTTTGAAATGTACAGAGTGGAAAAAAGTAGAGTGCACAAAGGCTTTCAGTTTGAGGTCTAATGGTTTGCCTGGTAAAACAAAAATGTAATCAGCTGACAATAATACATCTTGACTTTCCATACAACCTCACTCCCAATCTCTTTCTCTCCAAAGTTTTAAGCGAAAGGAGCAAAAGTTACCATAGTCTACAGGATAGTAACCATTATTTAAAGGTGCACAATGGAAACTGCCTGGAAGCAAGCGTCCCGCTCCACAGATCAGACCTGTACCTTGGCCTTGTAGTGCCGTTTGTTTGTCTACATGGAGAGACTTTGTGATATTCCAAGCAAAACAATAACATCTTCCTGAACACACCAAGTAGCAGACCATCCACCAGAAAAGTTACAAATAGTGTCTTTAAATGCATACATTAATCAAAGTGAAAACATAATTCTTCAGTGAATAGCTGGATATCAAAACAAAACTATATTTTTGATTCATTTGAGTTATTTTGTGAGGCAACAAAGATTTAAGACAATGGTCCATATAACATAACAACATAATCACTTAAATACAAATTACAGACAGCCCGAGTCAATCCCGATGCTAAGTACAGTTAACACAGAAGCCTGCTGGTCCAACATCTCCTTGTGTAACGACTCTGCCAGAGAAGACAGGATAGAGTGTCTCCAGAGATAAGGAAAGGAAAACATTTTACAAAAGCATCCAAACCCTCCCTGAGAAAAGCTGAGAACTAGACAAATAATGAAAGATCCACATGTACAATGCCTCCACAATCAGCCACTTCCGTGTGCGAAAACCAAACAGGCCCATGTCAAAACACACTCCCAGGAGAGAGACAGAGCTACCACTAACAAACAGTAGCATGTCCCTGTGAAAGGTCTTGTTTAGAAAGCTTTGGCCAGGCTAGATGCTCCATCTGAAACAGTGCCTGCAAAGGCCGATGTGTCAAAGGTCTTATCCAGAGGTGGGTAGTACTCAGTTGCATTTACTCAGTTATATTTTGAGGAATTAAATATGAATATTATCTTATATCAATTATAACTACAACACCAAATGTTGGATCTAACAGGCAAAAGTAAAGAGGAAAGGCAGACTTACATTCACTTAGATTCCCAACATTTTCATTCTTAAATTTTTGAAAAGTTTTGATTCCACTTCCCATTGTGAGTAAGTCTATAGTGACAAAAGCTTTATGTTTACAACACTATCATTTGTCATTTGTCCTTCTTGCACAGCTCCTTCAGACATAATGTATTTTTTCTCCCTAGTTCTTAGAAGGCTGTCATTAGCATGGGATACTTACACAAATCTGGGGTCTATAGATTGTTAAGGGTAAACATAATTTGCAAGAGAAATAATATAATTAATTGTTTGGTTTGGTTTAGGTGTTGCATTACCACTAAAACTTTGGACCTACAGCTACATTGGATCTAGGCAAAAGTAAATAGAGAAAGACTTAAATTCACTTAGATTCCCAACATTTTCATTCTCAAATTTACCCATATTTTACATCGCTACAAATTGCAAATAATGTCACACAATAATTTCAATAAAAACATAGCCAACAAAGCATTAGCTTCAAGTCTTTCCACAAACATATTGAAACTATATAGGCCGTGCATCTTACCAAACTTTTATATGCCTACCATATGATGTCAACGGAGCCCGTAGCCCTAATTACCATATAGTTTTACAGAGTGCATACTTAGCCACAACACTCTCGTGACTCCAGCCTTCAAAGCAGAGTTTCCCCTGGAGAGAGCATTTTAACAACCCAAAGACCCCCACTGGGAATCTTTGCCCAGCCACAACACAACAAGGCTACTCCACTTTTGAA
This sequence comes from Odontamblyopus rebecca, assembly GCA_030686955.1. Classification (NCBI taxonomy): domain Eukaryota; kingdom Metazoa; phylum Chordata; class Actinopteri; order Gobiiformes; family Gobiidae; genus Odontamblyopus; species Odontamblyopus rebecca. The sequence goes on from CM060668.1 coordinate 14,126,036, forward strand.
CAGTGAATGCCCATATGCAGATCTTTACAAAGAATATACACTCAGTTTATTCCTTTGGGGAAACTGTTGTCTAAACCAGTGCACTAAAGTCAGTCAAATTTAATGCAAGGCAGACTGATATACGGTAATTTGCAAAATGGCTTGAAACGCAAACTCACCATACTGGCATTGTGCTCCTTTGAAGCCCTCTGGACATTGACAGATCTGGTCCCCACTGTCTGTGCAGCGTCCTCCATTGAAGCATGTATGGGAGTCACATTCTCCTGCAAAAAAAGAAAAAAGTACTAGTAAAATGGTAGCAGTATTAGTAGCAGCGGTTGTAACAGTAGCAGTTGTGGTAGTAGAGCTCATAGTCAACACATATGATTGAATAAAAGTAGTCAATAATAATAATAAGTTTGTTTTTGTTTACTCTAACTGTTAGAGGTGTATTGTGTAACTTTTCTAGTAGAGGGCCCGTTAAATGCTTTTCTTCATGCAGATGTTATTGGTTTGTCTGGAATGTTTCACAGTATGGCATTAAACCTTTCTGTCTTCATGGAGACCAAACCAGACCAAGTTACAGGTCAGATCTGAGTGCCTGTTTTTCTAGGTATTTTTGAGCAATAAAACCACCTGTGATTGTATAAAGGTATGGTAGAACTGTTTTAATGTCATACTGTGGAACATTCCAGGCAGAGCAATGGCATAGAAACAAGAGGGTGATGAACCCCCAACCAAAAAGTTACACAGTGCAGCTTTAATACTCATCAACACTGTTATTGGCAAGCATTACTGGATTCTATAGTTTACATACAGATTTGCTGAATGCATGACTCATTTTATGTAACATTACTTACTGTGCAGGCAACCCATTTCATCACCCTTCCGTTTCCAACCAGGGCAGCACTTGTATACTGTGTGGGCATTCATATTGTACACCTGCCTATATCCTGTGTAGTATGTCGTCCTGAAAAAGACATGTTTAAGTAAAAAAATGCACTAGTTTTGAATAAAAGTACCACTAGAATATTGATCTCACCTCCTTTCGTATCCCACACACCACTGATGTCCAGTGCACCCCTGCTTCCACACTTTGACCAACCGGGTGTAAGCTTGAACACAAGGCTGCAGGGTGCCCACCATAGACATCTCCTGGTCGGCACATACATTTGGCCTGCACAAACACATTTAGGGCAGATAATAAGGATGTATTGATGCATTTCACTACAAAACACTGTATTGCAGTAGTGTGGTTTGGCAGCCGGTTCAGCTCATGTACTGGAATCTGGTATTGGGGTGACATGTCTTCTTCCAGTGAGTGGGCAAATACTGAACCAACTGTGCCACTGGCAGTCCTTAGGCATGCTATTGCTTTTTGCAAGATAGTCTATAGAGAACATTTAACAGCTTTTGCATTTTATATCCATGCCATGACTTCACACACCAATTATGATGAAGAAAAAACTAATGGAGCTAATGGGAAACAATTGTACAGCCTTTGCCCTTTAATTTAATTGGAAATGATTTAGCATGCCATACAGATTCATTATGGTTGGGGCAGGACATGGCTTATGTTTTAGTGTTATAACATGGCATTTTCAATTGCATAGCATTTGGGGTCTGCATCCTGTTTGTTGTCAGCGCAGGTATCCTTCTTTACAAGCATCTGGACTTAATACAGTGAACCCAGGAGTAAATTAGAGCAAGTACTCTCTGTGGAAATGAGTAAAGTGAATTCTATTACCGTGGAAAATACACTGAAAATGTAAAACCATTGTCTGAATATGATTGTAATTTAATGTTAATTCCAAAAGGGAACTGGTAAATGGATGAGATCTGAAAGAACGACGCCTAGTGGACAATGTTAAAATCGCAAAAGAAATTGGCAGATCTTAGGAAACGTTTAAAATTAATACAATGATTTGCACATGTTTGACAACTTAACATTGTACATTCAAATTGTATCATGAACAGTAGCGAATAAATAAAATAACAAAATACGACTGGCTTACTTACATGCCAGGCTGCAGCTCCAGAGATGACACGACGTGCAAAGTGCCTAAAGTCATCACACACAAAATCGAAAAGTGTGGGATCATATTTTAACCAGATAAGGATACAGCAAGATGCAGTTCGTCAGTGTCCGTCAAAAAACAGCATCGTGTAAATTAAGTCCCCATTCATCACTTGTAGAAAGTTAGCAGTCAACGCGCACTGATATATCCTGTGAGGAGACGTGGTGTGTAAAGGCTCTGGCCGGGAAAATGCATCACTCCAAACTTTGAATGGCTTGGAGTTTTACGCACCACCCACCCGCAGTTACCCGGGGCCAGCTCCAAGCCCCCCACAGCCACGACCAGTGTGTGCACGCCATTGGTACAAGCAAAGCAAACAAATTTATAATAAGTTTAGGTTATGCCTTCTACCAAGATCATGCATTTTAATTTCACAAATAATATAATTAAAAAAATTAAATAAAACAATCTCTACGTGACAAAAAAATAAAATAAAAAATACAGAAACTTATGTGATATTTAAACATGAACGATGAACGACCTGAAGATAATTTTGAAACACTGTAGTATTTTTTACATATATTGCATAAGGTATATTTTAAGTGAATCATTATCAGATAATTTCTTATAAGTAAAATAATATAAATGTATTAATTTATTTTTGTTTCATGAACATAGACCTTATATATGTTTATATAGTTTATGAACTGAATGCGTAAATTGACGCCTCTGTTACGTCACTTCCTCATGGGGTTTCCCACTTCCTGTTTAGATTCCTGAGAAAGAAAGCAATACGAGCAGCACCTCGGCATCGGAATATGTTTAGCTCTTTGACAGGTCTTTGACGGCTCTATCTTCATAATTTTCTACCCCGTTGTATCCTAATTGTTTTCGGTTGCCTTACTTTCCTGTTCCCATTTAAATAATCTCTTCCCTGAGCAGCCACAGCAACCCAAACGGTAAGATCCGCATCTAGACAAACGCGCAGTTTTGTGGCTTTAAGGTTAAAACGGCGTATGGAATATTTACTTAGACTTTTATCAAAACATGAAACCTGCAGCAACTCCCGTACTTTCACTTTTGTTATAGGAATGCTGTTAAAACCAAAACGATCAAAACAAGTAGCCTAATGTGTGAAATTGTAATGAATTTAGTCGTGATAGCTGAGACAAGCTGTTGTTGCTGTTGGCGTTGATTTTATTGTAGTGTTATTTACTTTTCTCCTCCTATAATCAAATAATCCCAAGATTTTTGCATTCACAAACATTGCCTTGAGTAGAGGGAAAATCAAAAAGTCTATTTTACAAACATGAAGTGGTTTTCACAGTGTTTATTATCTCAGCATTTCATCTAATTATTGTCAATTTTCTTGTTACTCTCTTCAGCTCAAATGAACGGAGCAGCATTCCCTTCCCCCACGTCAGAGATGGCGGAGATAAATCGTATTCAGTACGAGCTGGACTACACTGAAGGAATCAGCCAAAGCATGCGAGTCCCAGAGATGCTCAAAGTGGCCCCTCAAGCACATGATGACCCCATTACCCTGGGGCTTCAGGATGTCCACCCCAGTGTCATCATGCAGGTCCCAGATAGGATTGTAGTCACAGGTAGGCAAGAAGTCATACTTTTATTGCACATGCATTTATCCTGTTACATAACGGTGATATGCTCACTCATCTAGAGATTATTACTGTGGACTTAGGACATTGCTCTTGTTTTTATTTCTTCAAAAAATAATAAGACTAATTTATTTTAGCATTTATGTGGTTTACTGGAATTTCAGAGTACAATTAACATGTATGTGTTTAATTATCCAGGAGACAACAATAAGAAAACATTCCCTGGGACCAGAGACCTGGACCTCATTCAGTCTACACCATTTGACACCCTGTCACTAAAGACTCCACCCAGAGTGCTCACACTGAGTGACCGACCCCTAGACTTCCTCGAGGATGAACAACGGGCAGCACCAGACACTGATGACACAGTATGTAATAATACAAGGGTAAACATGCATTCATGGAATAAGCGTGATAAACTGCATTATTCTTTTAGGTGCGTCCCCAAGCAAGAATGAGACGTGAGCGTTCAGTGAGTGAAAACATGTCCATTCGTCCAAGTGGACTAACACACAATGACTCTGCGTAAGTATTACTAAGCACAAGTGCCCTTTTGTACTCATTCACACGTTGGTGTTCTGTAGACCTGTTTTGTGCCTCATCATTGTGATGGGAGAGGATTTCAAATACAGCCTGTCATGAATAATACTGAAAGCAATAAATTAACCAAATAACCCGTTTGCATTGGTGTTGTTTATAGACAGTTTATTATTCTAATTTGAATGTTAAATATCCTCAAAGCAGAGGGCAATTTGTTTCCTTATTTCTCTCCCTGTTTTTCTCCTCTTCTTTTTTCACTTTTTTGGCTTCCTCTGGTTGTTCTTAACCATGGCTTCTAAGCAGTCCAGCCTCCTCTTCCTCAGCTACTACTGACCCTTCTAACCCCCCTCTAACCATGGCTGATGAAGAGCACAACATGTACAGCGCTAGTGGTGTTCTTTCTTTCATCCAATCAACTACTCGCCGGGCCTACCAGCAGGTCCTGGAGGTCCTGGATGAGAGCCCACACAGGTGACCTTCCAAATCACGACATTTGTATAGAGCTCAAACGCAGGCTCTTTGGTTTTTAATATACAGTTGATTATTTATGAGACAGCAGTATTTTAGAGACAACTTTGAGGCAACAGAAATGAAGTCTTGCAGAGTAGGACTATATTAGCTCGAAGCATTTTCCGGTGTCCTATCTTCACCTCTCCCCACTCTGTATTTCCCTTCCTCTCACCTCTTCAGCCAACCACCATTACTGCGAGTGGGTTCAGCTTCAAGCTCCAACCCCTTGCATGACTCCAGGTAACTTCCCCGGACTTAATTCTATCCCTGATCCCGTCTTACATTTCATTCTTGTCTCAGTCCAATTCATAGTAGTGGTGCTGTTGTTGAACATGAAATTTTAACCCCTGTTGCTTTCCTTTTTCTCAGGCTTGCATTGTCCACTTATGAAGCCTCTTTTGACACCGGTGCTGATGACTTGACTATGGTGGATGCAGCGACGTTACGCAGACAGGTCAGTTATTGTTGAATCTTAATTAATTAATTAAAAACTACTAACAAATTACCAAATACAGAAACCTTTATTATCAAAAGGGGATTCTAATAAAATTATAAAATGATAAACAATTATATATGATGCCCAGACCTGTATTTTTTTTTTTTACTTCAGTATAATCATCTGTTCAAGAATAATTGATACACTAAATAAAACACATGCTACAATGCCAAAACACTACATTCTTGGCAGGGAAAATAGTACATTTACAAACTAGTATCCAAACATGCAGCATACTTTTTAACAGCTGATTTGCATTTGTTGCATTTTTTTTTTTTTTAAGTTTAGTTCAATCTTATAAATGGACCATCCTAGTGTGATTGCAGTTGTAATAAAACGATAAACAATAAAACAAACCCAGAAATTCAAGTTTAGTCCAATCTCATAAGTAAATAATGCTACTTTGCGTGTACTTTAATATGCATAAGTCTAAATGAACACTCATTTATTATTTACAGCTCATCAAGTTGAACCGGAGACTGCAGCTGTTAGAAGAGGAAAACAAGGAGCGCGTGAAGAGAGAGATGATCCTTTACTCCATCACTGTGGCCTTCTGGCTCGTCAATACCTGGGTGTGGCTACGGCGCTAATGCCCTTTGTGAGCAGACAGTATCACACCAAACATCCAACTTTATTTAAGATGTACAGTTTTATTTTTTTACTCCTGTTTATTCTGTTAATTCCTGTTTTATTTTTTATACATGTATACTATTCTTTGCTCTGGGCTAGGTAAGAATTGTAAATATTTGCCTTGAGATGCTGCGCTTCAGGAAGAACTTACAATATACCCTATTACACTTATGGAGCTGCAATGTGATTGTGTACAAATGTATTTATTGCAGGGCTGTACGTTTATTAAGGAGGAAGTCATACATTTAGTAAAATTAAACAAGCACTGTTGCCTTGTCTGTTAATTCATTTATTTTCTTTTAATCTTTTGTTTTGTTTTTCTTAAATTAAAAAACTCCACAATAAGTAACTTTAATATTTATTTTGTAAATTCAACAATGTACCACATGTGTTTTCAAAATTTTGTGTTATTTCAATTTAAAACAGCTTAAAATAGTATGTTTTAGTAAGTTAATATAATTTCTAATGTTCAGTCCAGTTCTTCAATCAGACAGGGCGGTGCAGGGGCTTGCTTCACTGGTTCCATGTTTGGTTGCAGCAATATTGGTTCAGTCGTGTCTCCACATTCCAGCTCCAGTAGTGGGAATGATTTTTCCTTTGGTTCAGCGAGCAGTTCTTTTTTGCTAGGCTCAAAACTGGCAACTGGGCCAAACTTTTCATCTTCTGTATCAGACAACATCACTATTTTTGGCTTGTACGCTGGGTGTAAGGAGGAGAACGCCGCCATGAAATCTTCAGGCTCTGCTTCCTCCAAATCTGGCAGATCGTCTATGAACAGTGGTTGGTCTATGGAAAGGTGGATGGTTTCAAGATCATCAATGTTTTCAATTTTTGTGCTTAAATGCCCTGGAAGATTTACTGACAGAACTTCATCAGATTGATTGAGATTGTTCTTGGTCTGGAGAGGCTGCATCTTCACATTTTCCTCTTCATATCCTTCCCTTTCCATAATGACTGAGTGACATTTGACTCCATTTTCAGCTTTTAACTCTTCTGTCTCCAACTTTTCAGCGTCCAGCTTTTCTTTTTGTGCCAAATTCTCAGTATTCCCTTCTTCTATCGGGCTATCCAAGTGGCCTTTGCTATCATTCTCCATCTGGTGTTCATTGTTCTCCATTCTTGCTTGTAATTTATCTTCAGCTTCAGATTGTTTCATGTCTTGCTGGTTGTCTTCTTGATTCTGTAAAAACTCTTCATGGGCAGCCAGGCTGTCTTGTACAAATGCCTCTAGTTTTTCACTTTGCTCCGAGCTCAATGCCTGATTCTCGTGTGGGTTCTCTTCTCCATCCACATCAACAGTCTCCCCTGAAAAAAAAAAGATGTTGTTAAATTAATTGACTATTTATTTTACTCTAGTTACCTACAGTGTTTTGTTTCTCTAAACCAATCATCTATTCAGTCTTTCTCCTTTACTTTGCCATCCCCTCATATAGTACACACTAGGTCAGGAAGATTAATCGCAGTCAAATCAGAATTGCAATCTGAATGAATGCAAAAGGCTGCAATTTAAGAAATACTATAAATTCCTCCACAAACAACAATAGATCCTATATTATTCTCTATAAAAACTGCTAACTCTGTAATTTAGATCTGTACATGTGATTCTTGTATTCATTTCATATTTCAGTCTTGTCAATTCTTCTGGACATGTTTACTTGAAAATGTGAATAGGAACACAATCATACAAGGCAAATCGAAATGATACTTTTTTGCTAAATTGTTCGGCCCTAGTACACATCTCAACCCTCCACCCCACCTCTTCTGAAACAGCCTCCATCAGTCTATCGACTTTTAATACACCATACCCGCTTCTTGTTGCTCACGTTGGCGTTTTCTCTCCAAGGCCCTCTGCCGTATCATTGCCATTCCCTCCAAGCTTTCCTCAATTTTCCTCCTTTCTCTGGACTCCCACTGCTCCCTCTCCATGCGCTCTGCTTCCAAGCCCCCTGATGCCCAAGCTTCTGCACAAGCCCTGTCCTTGGGAAATACGGGACGATCATCCAAAAAGTTGAGATGTTTTAAACGCACAATCAGAGTCTTCCTGTAATTTGGGATTTTCCTCACAACCTCATTCCCCATAAGATTCAACACTTTGAGATCTGGCATCATCTCCAGCACGGTGACAATGTCAGGGTCGTTTAGCAAGTTGTGAGACATGTCCAGCACACTAACGGTCAGGCATTCACTGAGGTGATCTATGTCCTTCAAAGATCCAAGCTTGTTGTGGGCTATCTGAAGCGTGCTGAGGTGTGGAAGAGAGGAGATGTTCTCTATAGTCTGAATGAAGTTGTTGGAAACATTCAAAGTGCAGAGCTTCTTGAGATGATCCAGGTTTTCCAATTTGTAGATGAAGTTCTGTTGAAGGAAGAGGCTGCGCAGGTCAGTCTGGGCATCCAAGTTCTGAATACGTTGCAGACCATTGCTCTGCAACCATAGACACTTCAGTCCAGTGTATTCCTCCAAGTTCTCAATGGTTGAAAAGCCCTTGAAGTGCAAGTATAATGTGTCATTCAGGTAAGGTGTGGAGTAAAGTTTGTGTTGCCTACAGTGATCCTTGAGGAATTTCTTGGTGATCCGTGGTCCAGATTTTTCCTTCTTTTCTTGGTTCATACTTTGCTGTTGTTTTGCAATGTTGTCTTCACTGTTCTTCTGTGCCGTGTTGGCTGTATTTTGATCCGAAATAGATTGTAATTTTAAATCCGTCCGTCCGTCCGTCTTTGTGGACACTTCAAAGCTGTGAAGTCTTTGAAGCTTTGTCTTCATGAAAGATCTGAACTCTCAAATGTTCTGCTGCTGAAAGCGAGAACAACCCACATTCTCTGCTTCTTTGAGCTTTGACACATTAAAGCTTTGTAGTGTCTTTAAGTTCTGTTGCTGCAATCTGATTGATGGAATTCCGATTCTAGGATTCTATATACAATAATTCAAAGTATGGGCGTATTTTGCCTCGCTGGCGGAGCTCTTGTCTTAAATGTTAATGGCTAAATAATATCCCTGTGTCTTTTGCGCGAATGTATAAAAACACTACCGTCAGCCGAGTTGGTTAGTTTCAGTTGTTGGCTGTTGCCATGGTTACCCCAACTCGGACCAAACGTTTAGGGTCTTTGTTGCCAGTCGGACACGTTTAGCTGTTGCACTCCGCTGTCAGCGAGCAATATGGCTACAGGATTTTTACTGAATCGTGCAGCACAAACGTTGGGAACCCACTGTCAAAATGTGTGCCGAAACGTCACTCTGACCCAAGTAAGAGGGAAAAAGCGATGGATGAAAGCCTATGTATATCTGATGGCGAAAAAGTTGAAGCTTGAAGGACCTCCCCCGCCTAAACCACGGTATGCTAACAGACTACTTAGCAGAGAGATCATTTCAAGGCCATGCTGCATGATACAGTGGTTTTATTTTCAGTCTACGTATATTTTTCTTATACTGTTAAGGGCCCATAATATACATGATATATTTATATTCTGACAAATGTGATGGAACTTAGCAAGGCTCAAAAGATAAAAGTTACAGATGCCGAGACAAGCATCATCACAAAAGGTTTGGAGTTGAGTTTGTTTATTTTTTTTATCAAGAGGAAGACTACTACTGTCTGTAGAAATATTCAGTTTATTTATATAATATTTTATACATAATATTCTATTCTATTTATATGGTTACATGCATATAAACCCATGAAACTTATATAGTTATAGCAGATAGATAATTGAGAGATAATGCACAGATATTTTTTGTGAAATAATCAACAATAAATATCATTGTATGTTATGTTTACTTTTGTATGTCTTGCAGCTCACAGAAACCTAACTGGGATTATCATGCAGAGGTCAATGCTTTCCAAGTCCGCCTTCATGAAAATTTCTCATTGGAGCTTCTAAAAAGGGCTTTTATCAATCCATGTTATTTGAAGGCTGAGCGTGAAAGAAGGCAAGGATTGGGTGTGGACTCTGAGCTGGCCGCTCTTACACTGAAAGATAATATTGAGCTTAGTGCCAAAGGAGAAGCATTTGCCAAAACGTTTGCCGCTGACTGGTGCAGGGCTAGCTTCCCCAGCCTGCCAAATGAAGGGGTGCAGAGTGTTGTAGATTATCTCACTGGTGTACGCACTGTCATCTACGTTGCCAGAAGACTAGGAATTGAAGACCTCACCATGAGTGCAGAATTCCCTATTCCAGATGAGGTCCTCTTTTCTACTTTCATGGCTGTGATAGGAGCACTACAGGAGAGCAGCGGTGCAGAACGTGCAGGCTTTTTCCTCAGGGTCAGTATTTCAATATGACAATCACTATTTATTTACACTTACAAACTTGGATGCTTTAAATCTTGACTCATGTTACTGTTCTCCCTTTTTGTAGGATTTCCTGGTTACTCAAATGATTGGAAGGGACTTGTTTGATGTATGGACTGTTGTGAATCCTATGGGCCTTCTAACGGAGGAGCTAACAAAAAGAAATATTCCTCTTCCTGAGCCCCGTCTCATTAGGTCTGCAGGAGCTAGCACTGTCCTCCCTCTGTACTTCATTGGCTTGTACAGGTATGCGTCTCCCTTTTTGAGACTTGCACAGTTTCATGTGTGTGGCCAAATATTATTGTGATCGTAATGCACTTTTTTATTTCTCTTCATCAATTCAGTGAGAAGAAGCTTTTGGCTCAGGGTCCAGGAGAGACGTTAGCTGCAGCTGAAGAGGAGGCCGCACGAGTGGCACTGAGGAAGATATACGGCTTCAATGAAAACCGAAAACCAATTAATTTCTCTCCTCAACAAGAGCAGCAGACAACAGTTCAGGCAATCGGTAGCAATTAAGATTTTATTTTCTGTAACAGTTTGTTTTTGTCTGACTTCTTGGTATATTTAATCCATACCTCCCCTGTGTAAATACTGTAAGGATTTTCTGATGTAAATAGAAAATAAAAATGTCATGGTAATCATTTGGATTTTTTACTATTCCGGCCTATTCTTCATAAAATATCTGACTAAAATGACTCAATTCAAACTAAATCTGTTTCTGAACCCTTTGGAGCTTTCCAGACAGATGGCTGGACTTGTGAAGATGAGGCTCTGTAGTTTTGGTCTCTCTTGCTGATCTACTCTAAGGGGGAACAAGCTCTACACAGAGGAAAGTCAGATTTCAAACTGACCCTGAATTAATTGGGGAAAATATAAGAATAGGTTAGCTGGTGTCCCTGGGGATGAGCTAATAGGGTCTTTTGTTGGGTCTCTTCATTGGGTCTTGACAATTCCCATGTCAAAGCTGAAGCAGATCTCACTAAAAGGTTTAAGGACTCGTAATTAGGCAAAAAGTCCAGGCGGAATTCATATACAATTAATTTTTGATTAATTTCTTAATTATTATTTTATTTTGCTTTTGGAGTTTTAACGAGTCCTGATTCTTCACAGAATGGTTGATTTGACTGTTTTGCAAGTCAATGAGATTGAGACTTTCCTTTTATTAGATGCGGGACACACAGAAATTAATTAAGAAAAACTACAAAGGCCCTCAGAATTTTAAGAGGTTACATTTTGAAAATGACACTGTCACCTCCTTATCCATGTCCTACTTCGTATTTTCAAATAATGCAGTACTATCAATTTACCACACAGTGGCACTGTTTTGTTTGAAACAATACAGTCTATGTTAAAAAATGATAATGCTTGACAGCAGCCAAAGAGATTTCGGTGACTGGAGTCAAGATAGTTGTAATACATGATAATTCTTCACACATTATAGCGCCATTAAATGCAGGTGGTTGGCTGGATTCATAGACCGTATATATAATTTACAAATTATGAAATTCGTCTATCTATCTATCTGTCTATCTATCTATCTATCTATCTATATCTATCTATATCTATATCTATATCTATATCTATATCTATCTATCTATCTATCTATCTATCTATCTATCTATCTATCTATCTCTCTCTCTCTCTCTCTCTCTCTCTCTCTCTCTCTCTCTCTCTCTCTCTCTCTCTCTCTCTCTCTCTCTCTCTCTATATATATATATATATATATATAATTTGTACATTGCATATGGTGTTGTAAAATGCCTGTGTGTCAAATGACAAGTGACACCAAATACAAACACACATTAATAATGTGCCTTTTATAATATTCAGTTAGAGTGTTTTTTTTTTAGTTTTGTTTTTGATATTTGATATTATCTTTAATTAATCATGTAGCCCAGTCCAGTGCCAGTACAGCGCACATAACGGGATTTAAACGAATGAGGAAGTGAGTGACTAGCACCATCTCGCCCGCTGCGCTCCTCTGCTGAACGCCTCTCTGCTCAAACTCCTTGTTCGAGAAGACGCGAGGCCGCCCTGACTACAGCTCCAGCTCCTCTGCACAGCCGGGCGGCAGTCGTGAAAAAGCACAAGTCCCTCTTTCCTCTGATAGCTGCTCCTTCTGTATATTTAGTGGTGCTACACAGATCTTTACCATGGCTGCGAGCGCTAAGCGAAAACAGGAGGAGAAACACCTGAAGATGCTCAGAGAAATGACGAGTTTGCCTCCCAATAGAAAGTGCTTTGACTGCGATCAGCGGGGCCCAACCTATGCCAACATGACTGTGGGCTCATTCGTGTGCACCTCCTGCTCTGGCATCCTGTAAGTGCTCGCATTTATTCAATGACCTTAGTTTAGACATGGCGCACACGGCATAACGTTTTGATCCCCTTCAGCCGCTGCAATGTGCGTCAACCGTCGCAAGTTAGCATATGGAAGCTAGCTCACGTTGGATCCTTATCACAATCTGTGTCAGTGTGGTCTTAATCTGTTGTGTCATTGTTTGATGCTTCAGTGTGCGGCCAGATTAGGAATTTGGAGTCAACCACAGTGAAATTATTACTGATCAGTCAGTGGCTAACTTTAGCTCCCATTGCTAGAGAGTGAACCAACTTACTGTCACTTAACTGTGCCCGTCTGAGATAAGCCAGGTGCCTGCCTCTACTGATACTTCTAGTAGCTGTTATCTCCTACACGATAAACCCAGAAGCACCAAATACATAATGCTGCAAGCCGTCCATGAATAATTATAACAATAGAACTCTAATGTCTACTATGCAACAAGTTCAAGAATTAAGAAGCCACTACCAAATTTAACAAAACCATACTAGAATTGAACTCATAATACTTAGATAACATTACAGAGCTATTACTTGATCTCTGGAAGTGCAGTTGTGTAATCATCAAGCATAATGTAGCTCAAATCTGAGGATTAGTGAAGCATTGCATTCCTTGTTCACCTAAAGATAACCCCCCTCCATTAAACTGTAAACCAGGCCTCATGGCACTTAGAGTGACACTTAAAATGACTTTGCATTAAACAGATTTTTTCATTTGCTGTTTGCATATATATATAGATAGATAGATATATAGATATAGATATATAGAGATAGATATCTATCTCAAATGAACACCTGTATAAAATAAATCATGCCTTTGTCATTCAGAAACACCATTATCTGAACAAAAAGGTAAACATTTATTCAATATCTACATAACTATTAACACCAAAGGGCATGCGTTCCACATTTTAGTTATTGCTCCATTTTAGGTTAATTATTTGCTGTGCAGCTACGAGCTAATTAGTGAAAACCTTGACGTTACTTTCACATTTTACTCTCTTCTCTTAGTTCTTTTAGTGCACTCAATCTTATACGTGGCCCTGCTTTTGCAATATTTAGGCCGTAAAAGTCTTATTTTTATTTTGTTTAAATCTAGTTTTAGAACTCATCCAATCACGTTTTAATAGGTTTATTTTCGGCATATACATGGATGACATTGGTGAGACATTGGCTAAAGTGAGGATTTGTAGGACCAGTGTCTATGGCTTATCTACGCTGGAAACCTGTTGTGATTGTAAGCTCAGGAAGTGCCATGGCCTCACAGCAGCTACATCAGCAACATGTGATTTTTAACTTGACACAAAAAGGATATTATGAAAGTATTCTCTCTTTCAACATTCAGCTACTCCAATGTAACTTTTCATTGTATTTTGCTTATTTCTTCCAATATTTACTGTGGCGGGGGCAGCATTTTTATTATAGTTTACAATTGCATATGAAATTCCTTGCAAAAAAGTAAACAGTTTAATATATTAAATTTATAAATGATACTAAATAGTTCATACTTTTTGGACAATGACAAGTCTTTTTGAGGGTGCAATAAGGGGTCCACTACGTCATTACAGAAAATCTCCACTTATAGTTGTGGTTGCTAAATGGGTGGAGCTGGAATCTGCTATGTAAACACATTCCTCATCAAGGTGGAGGCTTTCCCAAGAGGAACCCAGCTCACAATGTGTCTGTGAGGAGAGCTCCTTACTGGCAGGAAGTCTCCCCACTCTATCAGCTGCTCACGTGGGAAGTCACTGTCACTGACTGTACTGAGCTGACAAGCATTGATGATAGCTCAAAATAGCTCTTCCATTGTTTACTGGAGAGTACAGATGTCATAACATGAATGAATAGTGCTGTGAGAAAGAACAATACGATTTTACAATTGACATGACTTCTTGACAACATGAATGATGACCATAATTGTAGTCAAATAATAATAAAGCTAACTAATTCAGACTTAATATTTTGTCATGCTCTAGCACTTAAAATCCCATTGATTTATTAAATTATAGACGTATTAATTAACATTCTTACAGCAATACTTAAATAATGCTTATAAAATACAATACCTTGAAGGGAAAGAGTCTTTTTAAAATAAAAAAAAAATCCAATAAACAATTTATGCAACAGTTTCCTACAGATATTTCAAACTTATGATCAGGCAGTTAATACAGTTTCACCAAATAAATGTTCTATTCAAAACCAAAACTACCTCGAGGTGCAAAACATTTTGTATTTTCGTAATTGGACACATGTTTTGAAGTGCTCCATTCAAAGATGCTTGGGCCTGTTGATGTTTTCCGATCTGACCTAATTTGATTTTATATGACAAGGATGAGATCGAGCAGCCGCCCCAGGCCACTCAAACATCTGACTCCCAAGTGAAATTGACAAAGAATATTTAAAGAACTTGCACTTAATGGCTTATGATGTGAATGATGGGTCCTATTTACAAAAAGAAAAGCCAAATGTGTAAAGAGTGGGCGGACATGAGAACAAGTTTTGTACAGGGAAATGGTGAATAATTTAGCAGGCGGGTTTAGTATTACTCTTTAAACCAGCACCCATATGTTCAACATACTTTGAGTCTTATAGAGTTCAAGTTGAAACATGTTAAAATGACTTTGACACAATAATTTGATGTACAGATAGGGCCGTTTTTGTTTCCCATTGTTTACTGAATTACAACTTTTTAAGACTTTTTTTCAACTAGGGAAATGTCAGAATTTTTTGTAATTATTTTAAATTGTTAATGTATTCTTTCTTAGGATATTATATTACTGCTTTTAGCTTTTGTTGGCACTTAACATATTTTCCGTGTCTGATTCCAAAGATCTCATGCTCTGATGCGTTTCCTACTTTACATAAGTAAATATTTGCCACCTGTGTTTTTGCACTTTTAAGGTTACAGAAAGGCAAATGTGTTGAAATAAGACCTTTTGTATTTGGGATAAAAGTACATTATATAGACTGTTATTACCAGATGATACACATGAAACAGACTAAATAAATACTGACCTTGATTCTATATTCATTGCGCCCTTGCAACCACATTAGTTCCTGCTTACGCATAGATCAAGAATAAATAGTCGAGCACTTCACAAGCTTAATATAAAAAACACTGAAGGCTGTCTTTGACCTTTTACAATTGACGGCCATTTTGAACCCAGGGAACTTCCCAGCAGCATAACTTGTGTTGACTCATGGGTCTTGCTATTAATACATCAAGGCTGATCAAATGTATTGAAAATCAGACACTAATCGATACTAAAACTAATATTGCCACCTTGCTGTTTTTTTTAATTTTTTAATTATATTTCTGTTTGTTTTGCTTATTGTATGTTTTATTCCACTGTAAATGTTGTTAAGCACTTTGGTAAGTTTGGCTGTTTTAAATGTGCTATACTAATAAATTAGATTAGATTAGATTAGATTTATTTTACTATTATTTTACCAGGAAGTCCCTTGAGATAAAATCTCTTTTTCGCAGGAGACCTGGCCAAAAGGCATTGACACACATAAAATATAAAATCATGAAGATTAGACAATTTTACCAGATCAAGAATAACCTGTACACTCTTCAGTTACATACTCCGAAAGCATTGCTTTGAAGGAACTAAGGGAGATGTGTTCTTGCAGCCACAGACTTCTGAGTGTCGGAGCAGCAGTGGAAAAGGCAGTTTTTCCTAGCTCAGTGTGGAACCTGGGATCGGAGAGTAGAAGCCGGTGTGAGGAGTAGGAGCTATACCTGCTGTTGGCGGGAGACAGGAGACGGCACAAGTATGAGGGCATTTTACCCTGGATGGCCTTGTAGATGAAGATTAGTCAGTGCCTTTGTCTCCTGAGATTGAGTGAAGGCCACGGAAGCAGAAAGTACAGCTCACAGTGATGCGTCCTGAAGGCAGAGTTGGTGATTAAGCGCAGGACATGGTGATAAACTGTGTCCAGGCTCTGGAGGGCTGAAGAGGCAGTGTTCATGTACAGAACACCCCCATAGTCCAGAACTGGGAGGAAGGTGGTCTGAACAAGTCTTTCTCTCACACCAGAGTTCAATATTGAATATTGAATATTGAAGCTAGATACTCATTTCAGCAAGTCTCACTACTAAAAAAAATTCACAGGACCAAAATGAACCTTTCCTGAATGATCTAGATAAGACACTTGGCAAGATGAAAGCAATACTATTATTTATTGTTAAACATTACATTATGTTGTGTAAACGAAGAGTGTTATAATGATTGTGGTATCCGTACTGTAAATATTGAGTCTATTCCTTAAAATCGAGTTTGAAATTTTAGTATTGTGACAGTGCTACTACACCCATCACTATTCGCAGTTCTGTCTGTCATTTGTGTCTTTTATCGTCTACACTGTTGAAAGCCAGTGTGTTTGATTGCTGTAAATGATCATGTCCCACTACTGTCACACGCGTTGGCCTCACCACACTGACCTCGATCTTTTCCTCCTCTCTGTCCACAGACGAGGACTTAATCCACCCCACAGAGTCAAGTCCATCTCGATGACGACCTTCACGCAATCTGAAATCGAGTTCCTACAGAAACATGGCAACGAGGTGGGTGCTCATTATTCCAATATCATTTTGACAAGAGAAATGTTGGTTTTCGTGTTGTTTTTGGGCAAGACGTACTGTACACCGGTTAATGATTCCCTGACAGTGAGGGTGAAGTAAACTACAATCTACTATTATGTACTTGTCTTGCTCTGTCCCAAACACATAGTGGCATCTTATTAAATGGACACATGGAGAGGATTCAAACTTTGGCAATGAGTGTTTTAAAAAAAAAAAATGCAGACAATACCAAGCCTATGTTTTATTTTACCACATATTTTACCCCTTACATCATTGCGTTGGACAAATGTGATTACGTTTTCAAATTGTGGTTCTGTTTAGAGTGCACATTCAGGAGCTTTGCTTTTGAGAGAAGTCTGCTAACATATTACAAGAACGCCAAAAGAATAGAGCACATCACTCTAATAATTTAATTTCAGAATTTATTTTCAGATTTTGTTTGTTTTTAAAGCTTTGAATGAACTGTTCCCCACAATACGTCTCGGACCTCCTCCAAATTTACATCCCCGTGCGTGCTTTGAGGCCCGAGGGCCAGCTCCAGCTCATGGTACCTAAGACGAGACTTAAAACCTTCTCTGTGGCCGACTGGTTTTATTGTTTTAAGCCTAGTATGATTAAATCTGAGTGTTTATTTTATCATCATTTTATTATTGTTGTTCTTACTATGTATTTATGCAGCACTTTGGAAACTGTTTATGAAATGTGCTACATAAATAAAGTGAAGTGCATTGGAACCAGTGTTAGTAGAGTTCTAAACTAGCATCCTTTTCCATTAAAGCAAAGATATTTTGTTGTTCGCTGAAACCTTTCTGTTACCTAAATAATTTCTGACTTTTGAAATCACGTTTTCAGGCTAATTACATCACATTTAAATGTCCCATATTATGCAAACACTTGTTAGTGTTTTTACATCCTCAAAAACATACCTGGAGTTGTGTTTTGTTTCATTCACCCATGTTTGAGTAGAATTTTATTATTAGTCTGTCAACATCTCCAAACCCAAAATGTTCTGTTCCTTTGTGTGATTCATAAAGCGGTAGTTTTTACTTACCTTTTGTTTAGTTGAGATGGGAAATTACAGGGCTGAAATTATCCAAATGATTTTAGTAAAAATGTATGGAGTTTAAAAGCACAATGGAGCACTTCCGGTATTGCCACATAAAACCATAAAGTGGAATTGTTTTCTGTTTGAGAGAAGAACTCAGCCTAAATATGCAGGGTAAACGTGTGAATGAAACAAAAGACAACTTCAGGTATTTTTTTGTTGAGGAAATATTACAACATAGATCAGAAAATAGCATAATATGGGCCCTTTATTTTTATAAGTATATTGAATGTTTTTCTCTTATCATAATTGCAGGAAGTCAAATATTTTTATTATAAGCATCACTCAACTGTTTCTAGTAAATGGAGCACAGACTAGAGCAGTGCCACCTGGGAAGCAAAGTCTATTATAAGCCATAGCAAAGTCGACAGCACTGGGAAAGACTCAAGGTTGAAACTGCCGCATACGTCCTAAGCTGCTGCATCAATTCTGCAGCGCTCATGATTCCGTTTCACACCTGAAAAGAGATGCAGACTAGACTGGAAAAAGGCGAGGACTGAAAAGTTAAAAGTGAAGTTGCCTTTCAATTTAACCACAAAGACCGCAGTAGCTCAAACTTCCCACCCGTCTATGAGCAATGCTGTAACCTATAATGCAGATACGCCTACTACCATTTCCCATGTGCACCATTTTATTAGGTGTGTGTCACATTCAAGCATTTGTTTTTGTCTGAACAATGGACTATTATGTTTTATCTTCAAAATAATCAAGACATTATCAGGACCGCTGAATACTTTTAACACTACAGTGAAAATATGTTGTCCGAATGCATTTATGTTGTGAATTTCTGATATATTAACAATTAACACAGAGCAATTTGACGAATAATTGAACTGACATTTTTCCTGATCTTATAGAATACCGATTTCTCTTCTCAGGTATGTAAACAGATTTGGCTGGGCCTGTATGACGACAGAACCTCATCTATACCAGACTTCAGAGAACCACAGAAAGTGAAAGACTTTCTTCAGGAGAAATATGAGAAGAAAAGATGGTGAGCGTTGTTCAAAGAGCCCCCATTGCAAACTAAGAGATGCTTTAGTCGTGTGTGCGTAGCTTTGTCTGCTGTTGTTTATCTCCTCTACCTTGGAATGTCTCACACAGCTCCGAGCACTTAGCCTCAAGCAGCTAAACGCTATTCGCTAAATGTAGGTCAACATTGACAAACTGCGCAGAATTTAAATAAGCCATTCTTTAAGTTGTGTTTCTGAATACCCTTAAAGTGCCAAATGGTTATGTCGTGTATTGTGTAGCTTTTCATTTTGCTGTTGAAAATGGAGATTGGCACTAGACGAGTGTCTCTGTTTAGACTTGTCACTACTTGCTGTAGAAATTCTCAGCTGCATGGGGATTTCTACCTAAAACTTATAGTCTGACAGCAAAGTAATTGTATATGTGTTTTCTTTTTGCTATAATTGGTCAATTTTAGGGTGCAAATTTTTGCGAGATTTAATATAGCAAATTAGAGGTGTCTGACATACGCGTCTGCCAGATGACTGAATGGGAGGTGAGATTATGTTTGCATTTATGGTACATTTTTAAGTCAATTCAATCATGTGCAATAAATGAATCTCAACTCAAACTAGGGTTGTCAAAAGTATCGAAAATCGGATACTAATCGATACGAAAACTTATCAAAACTCGATTGAGCAGGTATCATACGCAGCATGGAAATGAACCTCCTGAATACCTTTGGAATGATCTTGAACTGTATCTGAACAAGTATAAAACCACATAAACCACAGTACCAAAGTAGTATATCAGGGTAGCCGCGGGGTCTTAAAGTCTTCAAAAGGTCTTAAATTTCATGTTCCTAAATTAAGGCCTTTTAAAAAGTCTTAAATTATTTTGTCCAAGTCTTATTTTTTTCTACAAAGATCTTAAATTTCATCAGCCTATTTTTTTTGTATACTCAACCGGGCTGCAGTGCAATGTGAGACAAGACAATGTGAAAGCTTAGTTTGTCTTGTTGGAATGTTATAAATGATTTTGGCCATTTTACAAGCAATGCATACAACTGTAAATGAGTTCTGAATGAGATTTTATAATGAAAGTATTTTTTGTTATTTAAACGGTGAGTAATGGTCATTATTAGAATTGGATCTGGTGTTTTTCGCCCGCATAATGGGTGTGATGTTGGTCTTAATTTTCGTTTAAGTGGTCTTAAAAAGGTCTTAAAAAAGTCTTAAATTTGGGGGAGTTAAACCTGGGGATACCCTATAAGTACATGAACCAGTGTAGGGTCTACTTGGATGATTGAGAGATTTCACAGATATAAAGCCACGTTATAACAGAAGGTAATTTTCAACATTAAATCATAGTACTTTCTTTTATGTTGCCTAATAAAAAGATGTGGTTTTGGAATTGGGTATTGACCTTGTGTTTTGGCTTCCAGGTGGGTACCTCCAGAACAGGCCAAGGTTGTTGCTTCAGTCCATGCTTCCATCTCTGGCTCATCCAACAGCAGCACGAGCAGCACTCCAGAGGTCAGACCACTCAAGACGCTGTTGGGAGAGTCTGCGCCGTCGCTACACCTCAACAGGAACACCCCACCCAACCAGGCAAGCAAAATGTTTCCTTTATATTTCACTGTTTTAAAGTCCCCTAATAAGTGTGATTCAGGTAGTTTGTGAATTCCTTGGGATAGACACACAAGCATGTTTTTCCTAGTTAAAATAATTTGTTATGTATGTACACTATAGGGCAAATGTTGGTTGGATTAATATTTGTCGCCCTTTGGTAACAAAGAACAAAGGAACCATGTTTATATAGCAAATTAGCAGACCTCCTGCTTTCCAAGAGTTTTGACTTGATTATGACATGTCTGTGCTTATTCTTTTGGCGTTTTCTCATCTAAATCAGTGTTTTAACAGTCACCAGTCGTGAGCCGTGGACAATCCCATCCACAGCAGTTCCATGAGAAGAAGTTTGACCTTCTCAGTGACCTGGGGGGAGACATCTTTGCTGGACCACCAAATGTCAATGCTGGCGCCAATTCCAGTTTTGCCAACTTTGCACATTTCAACAGTCACACAAGTAAGAAACTGTTCCAGTCATATTATGATACAGGAGGATTTGGTTGCTACCTGGATCCATATGTTTGTGTTACAACCACAAGTGCAAAGCTTGTTGGTGTAATTATCAGGAGGGGAACGCCAGATCTTCATCTCAGATCTTGACTATTAGGCTTTCCTTTGTCCATGCAGTGTAATGCCCTCTCATTTCCTCTTTAAAGAATCAAAAACTTCCCGTTGTGGCATTCCAGCAATATAAGCATAGCATTTGTGTATTGCATTTCATTTCTCAGTTTTTACCACCAAATATTTATTGTTTTTCCATAGTTGTGCCATGTGTCACCAGCGACTGCCTGACATTCCCACATTGTTTATCCTGTTGTCTGATTGTGTGTTTTGTTCTGTCACCCCATCCATCCTCAGCGCCTCAGACCACCAGTGCAAATGCAGACTTTGCTAACTTTGACACTTTTGAGACCACTGCTGCCTCATCAGGTGGTTTCCCTTCTGCCCCTACTTCATTTCAACCTACAAATACAGGTATAGTCCGCATACAACTGTAATGTCAAAAAAACTCCTTTGAATGAGCCAACAGCTTTCTCAGTGTTCTGGCTGCAACGATTATTCGGACTAAATAATTGACAAAAAATATTTGCTTCTACTACGATACTGTTTAAATAAATGTTAATCCTTACCTGGACCACAAACAGACCAAAGCACTTAATGTTTGCTAGGAAAACTGGTTTTATCACACAAAACCGAAAACACACAAGAAGAATGTATATTTTTGGGGATTGTTGTTTAACTAAAATCTATCAAGAGGCCTCTATATTTGGTGCAATAGAAAAACCTAAACAATAATTTTTCATTAGTCGTTTACTGAAGTAATTGTTAATTGCAGCCCAATATTAAATAGCATATATTCTCCAGTATTTTATCTGGGACATTTTTGGATAATTTATGTTTATTGGATGGTTTTCCTTGTATTTCTGTATTCCTTATTTGCCTTTCCTCTCTCTCACAGTCCAACTAAAGCTCTTGATGTCTGCGCTTTTCAGCAAACTGTCCTTTTTTCCCCCATATGTTACATGCATGGAGCATCCCCTTTCTGAGGGACAATGCATTGAGCTGTATTTAGAATAAGTCATATTTCAAAAGCTCACTTATTATCTTTATCAATGGCTCCAAGATACTGGGATCAAAATACTCTTAAATTTGAACTTAAAAATCTGACATTTGTTCATTGAGAGGAACAGCCCAACCCAGTAGAACCACTGTTGTCTGTATAATCCAATCATTTTCATTAGTGTTCCTTCTGTTTTCTTTACCACCGCTTGTAAATAATTTTTCATTTGCCTGTCCACTTTACCTGAGACGCCTCATTGCTTCATTTTTTTCTGTTCCTTTGATTTTGGCTGCCAGCCTTCACTGTGCTCTCATCCAGTCGCAGTATGGGTGAGTTTGGTACTGCACTGCCTCTCCAGGCAGTACACAGTAAGTCTAGCCTCTTGCTTTGTCCCACTGTATAGTGGATGTTTCCTCACTGTTTGTGTGGCATGTGACTGTGTCAACTCCTGAAACTTACAGCTTTTCTTCACAATACTGTGTGTTAACTAAAACCATCTACATATCAGAATCACGTGTAAGCATAGACTAGCAGGCTGCAGAGCATTCAGAATTGGTTTGAGCTCAGTGAATTGGTGAATTTCCTTTTAACTGTCATCAGTCTTTCATGTGTTGCCTTCTCTAAAACGGGTAGCCTGCACTCAGTATGCCTACCCTTTGCTTATTAACGCTTGGTCGCAGCTTCTTCTGTCCCTCTAAAGGTTCCTTTTTGTTTTATTCAGGACATAATAGTGCCCCCTTTTATGATTTTTAATTTCTCTTTTTTATGCAGGTAGCACCTCAGGGGGACTAGGAAATGCCAATTTTGCAAATTTTGACAACTTCCCCAAATCGTGTAGTGCTGACTTTGGATCCTTCAGTTCCTCCTCCCAGAGTAACTCCACAGGAGCTGGCAGAGAAGCTGCACAGAGTAGTGCCCCTGCTGATAGATACGCAGCGCTGGCTGACCTGGATAACATGTTTAGCTCTGGCAAAACGGAGCCAGGTAAACTCTCCTGCCTAGTCTGTTTTAGACGGGACCAATAGAAGAACACAACTCTAAATTCTCTCAGTTTTGTTTCCCTTCTATTGAAAAGATGGATAAAACATGTCAACTACAAAGTCCCTCAGAGTAGCAGTGTAAAAGAGAGGGTATTATTCAGTCTTTAAAATTTAAACATGAATGGTCATATATTTTGTTATTGGATATGTAAATTTCTAACTATGAAACTGTCATTTTAGCAGGTTGATAAAGACAGCCACCTTGGGACCCTCTTTACTTTTCCACCTGTGACTGTTTTTTCTTTAGGAGGGGGTGTTCCCGGTGGACCGAGCACAGCAGCAACAGCAACAGCTCATGTGGCCCAGGCCCCTGCAGCTGGAGGAGACCGCTACGCTGCTTTAGCTGAACTGGACACTGTGTTCAGCACCTCAGCGCCCACTAGTGTCTACAACACCACCAGCACCTCACATGGGTGAGCTCTGAATGTGTTCTGACATACATAGTATGCAATGTCTATGTCTATCTCTTACATACTGCTGTTTGTTTTACTGCAGCAGTGTGTTTGCATCAGAGAGTGGAGCAGCAGCAGCAGCAGCAGCACAGCCACCACAGACTATGCCCACTGTGGCTCCTGGATTTGGAGGTTAGTGATCAAACTTTTCCTCAAATGTGTAATGACTTGCACCTTAAAATGCATTTAGTGTGTAGAATGAATTGTGTTCACATTTGCCTGTTTTCTCAACTTTCTATTATCCCACAGCTCCATCAACGAATCCTTTTGTGGCTGCTGGCATTGGCCCTTCTGCAGCACCCACCAACCCATTTCAGAGCAACAGCCGAGCAGCTCATGTGGCAGCAGCAGCCGGTATGTCATTCTGAAGGCTCCATGCTAGTACTGACAAAAGCTACATGCTAGTACTGAGCAGTTATTTTTATTTTATATTTGTCTCATTGTTGTTGGCACACTGGACAGGCTTGTTGGGGTTTCTTCAGGGGCAGGCAGTTCCACCCCACTTGGGTAGGTCTGTGGTGCACTCTGCCCCCAAAAAGCATACATTCTGTATGAATGCTTTAAGAGAAAAAAAAAATCACTAAACTGCAAATAGGAGTGGGTGATATTGGCAAAAAAAGTCTCAATGATTTTATGAGATTATCCCGATGATGATAATTTGACAGTATTTCTTTGACAGTATATATTTAGTCAAACATATCTCCCACTTCTAACTGCACATAACCCATTACTACTGTAAACAAACAGCATTTGTTGATCTGGATGCATTATGTTGAACCCACTTGATGTGTAACTTGTGCTGTTCTCAAAGAGGTTCTAGATGATTTGGTAAAGTTGATGGTTTGGCATTTACTGAGCATATGTTGGTTTGCATTTTCATTGGTTTGCATTTTGTAGCACAATTATCAAATGTGCTAACAGTTTTTGTGCTGTATTGTAGCTTCTTTTGGCACTGCGTCCATGAGTATGCCATCTGGATTTGGAAATGCTGCTGGTTTCAACCTCCCAACCAGTTTTAGTGGGACTTTTCAGCAACAGTTTCCTGGTCAAGCTCCTTTTCCTCAGCCCCCCGCATACCCACAGCAGCCCAATGGTTAGCATCTGTCTGTGCACTGTACACATCTCTGAAATATGCATAATCTTTTTTGATTCATTTATTGCATTATTTTTAAAATAGAGTGTTTAACATGTCCTCCTTTTTATTTTCAGGTGGATATCCAGGGTTTGGTCAAGCAAAGCCTGTGATGACTCCGTTTGGGCAGACGATGGCTGGACCTATGGTTTCCAGTAATCCATTCCTTGTAAGTACCCTTGCAAATGCATAAACCCAAAGTCAAGCCTCATATGCAGGATTACCCAATCATGTTGCATTCAGACTACAACACTGTACGGTAATGATAATGGAAAAACATTATAGCTCTTAAAAGTCTTTGTTTTTGTTAAAATCCACATAGTTTTTGGTCACTTGACACTTTTTGCATTGTCATCTTCAGGGTGCTGGGCCATCTATGCAGTATCCGGCTGGAGGTTCCTCAACAAATCCCTTCTTATAGTGACCCAGGCAGAAGTGCTTCACTACAGGGTCAAAAATGGCGCGCTTGCACCTATTGCACTGTTTTTGTTTTAAAAGTAGCTTTAAAAAAACAATGTTTGTAAGAATTTGTATTTTCTATGACATGAGTGTGTGCAAGGGGCTACGGCTGCAAGACAAAGTGACGTTGTGTGCTGAGGGAGAGGTTGATCCCCTCTCTATCTAACCTGTGAAATGGCTTCCATTGAGCCACTGTATAATCTCAAAGGCTGAAATTTAAGTTATTGCATACAGTGCATCCTATCCATTATGCTGCATTTCTGTACATATTTTGCAAGAAAAAATCTTTGTGCATATCAGTATTTGTATTCAAACCACAATGGTAAGATTTTTGCCTCTTAAGAGCTAACAGGAACTGCCAGTTTATGTATTTGTTAAAAACAGTTTTAAAGCTGTGCTCACTTGAGAAAAAGACTGCTTATTGTAAAGGTGAAAGCTGTGAGACTGCGTTGGAGGGGCAGGTGACTCCCTTCATCGTGAATAGTATGGTTCTTAAATATAGTCCAACCACACTCAGGTGGATAATGGGAATCGCTTATGAAAACCACTTTCATTATTGCATTTTAAGTTAATGTGTAAATATATATATACAGTACATATATATTAAAACGAATTTTAAGTAAAAGTTGACCAAACTGTTCATTTACATTGATGTGTGAGATCTTGTAACATTGTTTTCTATAAAAAGAGAGCTTTATATGCATTGTGCTGTTGTTAGTAATTTAATACTACAGTACACAGATTGAATGAGTAATTAGAATTAGAATCTGATCTCTTGTGTGCTTGGCCTTTCACGTTTGAATGTCCATATGATATAAAGTCCTCGTAGAGTGAAGACAATGGCAATGACTGCAAAATAGCTTGCATATATTATAAACTGTGGAGAAAAAAAAGTGAGGTTCTTAATATCGCTTATATATTATATAATATTGCAGATTCACCTGTTGAATGATGTTTAGACCCAATCCCTTAGCATCAACGACCACTGCCACGAGGATTGTCTGCAGGACCAACGCCACAAAAGTATTCACTCCAAACACTAGTGCATATCTCTCCATTGACAGACCAGTCGCAATCTGAAACCTAAGCACGCATACTATAATCAGTCACGCAGCCAATCTGATACATGCAACATCACAACTTTATTAAATTTTTTTTCTCATTGAGACCTAAATAATCACTACCAGCCATTATTTCTAGCTACAACTCTATACTTACATGGCTATTGTTATCAGCATCATGTACAGACATTTGAAGATCACATATCCTGCGTAGCACAGCCAGATGTTGTCTATAAAGACCATGAGAAAGAGGGAGGCAGACCCCAGACCAGAGAATCCACCCAAGGCCAGCTCTCCCCAGTGCTCCCATCTCACCTCGATGAAGCCTACACCATATGCTGTAGCTGCACCTATGGGGGAGTCATGTGTAATGTATTTAATATAAAACAAATATTATGGGCTGTAGTCATACTCAAGAGATAAGAGACAGCTTCAACTCCGCCATTGTAGATGCTGGCGTTCTGGGAGGGTGCAACATGTTCCCATAGCACCTGAAATAAGAATTGAAGTTACATGTGTTCTTTTGACTTTTTGCTACCATCCTATAAAAAATCTGGTACTGTACACATTAAAAAACATGATAAAACATTGTTAAAGGTCCACTGCGTAACTTTTCTAATAGGGTATTCACTACCTGCTTGTCTCCGTAGATGTTACAGCTTTACATGTCTAGCCGTGATTTCATTACAAATGTTTTTTATTGCTTAAAAATACCTCGAAAACATGCATTCACACTGTGAGTTGGTCGCCGCCTACTTGTTTCTATGGAATTGTTAAGTTTAATGCCATACTATGGAACATTCCAGGTATAATCCAAGCAGAAAAGTTACACAGTGCACATTTAACTGATATATCGGCCAATAGTAATATTTTTTATCAACTGACCTGCACGTAGTTGACTGTCTGGTTAAAGCCACAGGTAGCCATAGCCCACCAAATAGACCAAATGAGGAGGTTTCTAGATGAAAAGCACTCAACCAAATCTTTCTTCACAAGCCAACATACTTTACCAAGACATCCTTTTCCAGTGTAGTTGTTTTCTTTCACATCTTCTCCTTGCATTTCTCTAGTAGACCCCCTATCTATGTCCTCAATTGCATCTTCTCGATCATCAGGTTTTTTACGGTGGAAGAACAAGCTCTTTTTTGGCATTGGCAGGAGGCTGGATGTAACCACGGCCAGAGCAGTAAGGACCATAGTGAATATCAGGATGTTCATGAACGACATCAGATTAAAACTGACCAGGAGCTGCCCCAGGACTGCCCCTACTGTGTACCCCAAAAGCTGCACACTGCGGATGAAAGAGGTGGCCTTCTTGTACCGCTTCACTTCTATCACACTGCAAGTAAAGAAAAAACCTAAACAAATCTAAAGCATACTAGACTATTCATTGTTTTCCTGTTATTTTACACTCCGGATTAAACTGTGTTCAGTGAAGATAGAAAAAGGTTTGTGGTTCAAATCACTCATCTATACTGTAGTTAGTACTTCAAAACACTTAACATTTTGTCAGCATGGATCTGGTTGTGTGTTTAATGGTGGTACAGAGGACATTGGCACAGAATGGCAGCCATGGTTCAGTCAGTATGCCCCAGGGCAGTTACCACCACCAATGAGTTACTGCACAAGCCTTATGTTACTATGAATTATTTAACTGTGGTGATACAGTATAAACAAACATTAGCAAGAATCCCCACATAATTTAAACAATGAGAACATCTGACATCCATACCTGTAAATGTATGAAAAATATGCCACATCACATGCCGTCACCACCCCGTAGAAAAACTCTGTGGCCTGCAGGGCGGGTACACTTTTGGTCCAGTAGAGTAACGCGGTTACAACAAAAAGAGCAACACTTTGGAAGAAGATCACAGGCTTGTAACGTAACCAGTCTGTGAGCAGAAAGACTGGCACCAGCACAGAGATGTAGGAGTACGTCCAGACTGGAAGAATCTCATTGTTTACCTGGCATAACCAGAACAAGGATTACATTTTAAACACTGTTTACCTTTTCTGATGGAGGGTTCATCAGTTGTTTGTCTCAATGGAGATGTTAATGCTTAGACTATTTTACAGTATGGCATAATGCTTGTCTAAAATGTATTTCCCTACAAGTGTTTTTATTGCTCAAGGAACAAACCTGTATGCCTGTATTCACATGATGTCATATAATGTCACATAGTGATACCTGTGTGCTGTTTCACCCTTATGCCCGGACAAAGACCATCTTGCGAATTGAAACACGTTTGCATCCCTAACCATGTAATGAAGGGCTTTTAATATTCACTTGGGAAGGCACCTTGCAATTTTTTCTAGTAAGGGCCACATTCTGCTGAGATTTCAACCCCCGCAGAACACTTGTACTGTGATTTGTAACCCAGTGAAGCTCTTTACCTCTTCTCTTCATCAAACAAGCATTGTTATTCTATCCTGCGCAGATCTGACCTGTAACTTCGACTGAG
The DNA here is from genome assembly GCA_030686955.1 of Odontamblyopus rebecca. Taxonomy (NCBI): domain Eukaryota; kingdom Metazoa; phylum Chordata; class Actinopteri; order Gobiiformes; family Gobiidae; genus Odontamblyopus; species Odontamblyopus rebecca. Next base: position 14,154,895 of record CM060668.1, read on the forward strand.
GGAGACGAAGAAGTTTAATGCTGTACTGTAGAATATTCCAAACAATAACCTCTACATGGAGATAAATTTGGTGACAGACCCTGCATCAGAAATGTATAACTCAAGTTTAAATTCATTACTGATAGTAATTACCTGCTCTGCTGTGAAATTCTTGTCCGGACCAGTCAAGAATGGTATAAGAAAAGGCTCCAGTGGCTTGACAGTGCTGAAAAAGCCATATATGCCCAACAGTATAGTGGCATACCTCCAGTCTGACTTCCAACTTTTCCACTGTCTAACTAGTTCCATCTAAACCACAATTAGTCCTTAACCTGTCCCACATGAAGGACCTTAGTCATTCCTTCTTGTTTGAAATGCGAATTAGTCAATCAATAACCAGTCTTGGTCAGGGTTCAGACATCTGCATATGATTTAGGTCATATTAATCACCATGTTTTCAAACATTCTGATCCAATCAAGCATAGCCCATTTTCCCTAAATTTTGTAAGATTATTTCCCAGTGAATAGTAGTAAGACATATATAAGTATGTTATTCATAGTTAGTACATTGAACATATTATCAATAGTTTTAAAGTGAGAGTAAAGTTTTAAACATAGACGAAACACAATATGTTATGGGATTTGCAGATGTTTGGGTTATGTTTTGGGTTATATTATGGTAATTTTATGCTAAACAAATTTATGTACACATTTCACTATGAAACAAAATGTAATGTTGTCATGTTCTATTATCTTTATTGTCCATGCTTAAAACTGCTCTTCGTTGATCACCTTCACACTAGAGTCTTTTTCTTCAGAATGATTTCGATTGGTGCAGGCTGTGTGCATCCCTCGAATCAGGAACAGCACTGAGATGACTGCATAGTAGCCCCCATAGATAATGAACTGCAAAGAACCATTGTAAATCAATGCTTAACAATTAAAGTTTTAGTTTTCAAGTGTTGATTGAAAGTGATATTTCCAGTGATATTTTATTTATTTGAAACGTTTTGGAAAAATATCTTATGGCATTGTGGAAGCATACTGAGTCTAAATTGCGTATGCCCACTAGATGTCTCTCTCTGCTCACTCTACTGATGTGAGTATTTGAGATCAGTACAAGCTTTATCAACAATGATACTGCAAAGTAATAACTGCAAAGTAGATATTATTTGCTACTAGTGCTGCTTATTTGCTGCTATTGTCACTGATTAAACTAATTTAACTCTTTAACTACTATTATTAACATTATTACAATAGCTACTACTTGCAAATTAGCAGTTTTTCTTCTTTTCACAAAGACTTAAAATAAACTACTTAAAATACACTATTGCACACAATGGTACCTGTGTAACAATGTCCAGTCCCAATGCAGCTTCATCCACAACTATGAAAGTCACAATGGTTTGTAGCAATAGGGCCACAAACGTGTTGATGCCAAACGTCAGGGCGTAACACTCCATGGACAGGTTTGAGGCAATCTGAAATCTGAAAATGTATTTATGTATTATGAACAATGTAAAAATAGAGACATGCATTTTTTCAACTTACACAGCAATGGTAATGAGAAGCATGTAGCATGATTTGAAAATAACATAACCAGCATAGCAGGCCCAAATATTACTGGTCAGTGCCATAAGAAAAATTGCCCCAGCCCCTGCAGCTGAGAACAGTCCTAGGGCCAGCTCGCCCCACACTACCCAGGTCACCTTAACATGACCCACACAGAAAGCAGCTGCTGCACCTGGACAAGAGAAACAAGTGTAAGTAATAAACACATTGTGTTGGTGCATTATTACTCCGGTGCATGTGCATGTCTATCATTTCATGTGTTTTTAAAGCTATGTACAATTGAATGAGTACTCTTATCATACTGTGCACTTGGAAAAAAATGTTTACAACCATTCCTAACTGTATCCAGTTTTTGTTGTGTGCTGCAGACTACTTGGCCGGCCAGGGTGTCCATCAAACCAAAAATGAGATAGTTGCGGTACTTTTCTTTCCAGCTAAAAAAATGATCAAATACCAAAAAGAAAAAGCTTTCAAGTGCATTTTCAGATTTACCTGCCAGACAGCTGACAGCCTCAACAGCACCGTTATATGTGGATGCTGCTGCAGACGGCTCGATGTGGTTCCAGATTAACTGGACATAGTTGAAAATCTGAATGTAGCCAGCAGTGGCCAAAGCCCACCACAGTGACCAGCAGATTAACTTTCTGTATTCATAACAAAACAAAAACACAATTATGGCATGTAGTATACTAATTAAACTACATGAATAAGGCCTTACCTTGAAGAGTAGCACTCCTTAAAACTTTGGAAAAGTAAACGGCCTGCTCTTGTTATATTTTCTCTGCTGCACCACTGAACCTCACCCCTGTGTCTTACACTGTCTTTCTCTGTAGAAGAGGCCTGTGCCCCTTTGAAGAATAAGCTTGTCTTGGGCATTGGTAAACATAAAGAGATGAGAAAAGCCACTATTTCTAGTCCAAGGGTGATGGCGTTAAGGTAGAAGTAATCCAGACCTGTTTGTCACAAAATTACAATTGTGAACCTTTTACGTTAAAAAACATTAATTTGAATTACTTTGCCCTACCAGCCACAGAGACAAGCAACTGGCCAAGAGATGCTGCAAATGTGTATCCAACTAACAAAGCACCACGAAGGTATCCTGATGCTCTTTGGTAATTCTCAATGGGTATTATACTGTATATGTATGAAAAATAAGCCACTTCTGTTGATGTCACCACCGCATAGTTAACCTGTGGATGAAATGGAAAAAGATGATGTAAGGAATGACTGTGTTGCAATACTAAAAACAAATTATTGCATTGTTTGGCACTTTTGAAAAAAAACAAAACAAAATGTAAATAGATTTCTTAATTGATTAGATTTATTGATTTATTGATCTATTTTAAATGACGCAAATGTGGTAACTATGGCGATCCTTCCTGCCTACTTGACAATAACTAACAGTGTACTAATGGTTCCTCACCTGTAAAAAGACCATCGCAGCTAAACCTGGAACAAAACAGAGCAACACATAGTTGGAGATCAGGAAGAGTCCTTGAACTACAATGACAGGCTTGTGTTTTAAGAAGTCGGTCAGCAGAAACACGGGGAGAAGGAAACACAGGTATGAGTAGGTCCATATGGGAAATAGGTAGCTGTTCACCTGAAAAACAAGGACAAACGCTTGTAACTTCTAGCACTCAAGGCACATTAGCCTAGTTTTCGTGTTAGGGTTGGTACTCATTTGTCACCTCTAGAGAGTAGGCCTAACACTTACCACTTCTTCAGAAATATTCTTGTAAGGTCCAATCAGGTATGGTGTCAGAAAGGGCTCTGCTACTCTGCTAGAACAAAAAAATCCATAGAGACACAAAACTGCAGTAGGATAAGCCCAATTGGAGGACTTTACTTTCTTCCAACAACTCATCCCCGGATCCTGTACCTGTCCAGGTAATCTCGGGTTATCTGTCAGACCTGCTGAGTTTTCTTATGTTTCAGTAGCAAATATTTACAACCTTATCAGCAGCAGAGGACTTTGCCCTCTTGACAATTTTCTAGTGGAGGGTAAGCCCAGGTGCGGCACTGGGGGAAAAAGATTTCGGCCCCATTTTCATAACTTTAATGATTAACTTTTCAGCTAGTTTACTTTACTCAGAGCTATGAATTTGTGAATCTTAATGATTGTGGTAAAGTAACAGTTACTTTCAGGGTGAAAAAAGCACATCACTTGTCACTTAGACTAAGGTCAACTTGAATGAGACAAGTAACAACTACCAGTGACGTATTATTGCCATAAGTTCAGTTCTGTTTTTCTTACAGCTGCCACTCATTCCCAAATCACTCCAGGGCCGTCTTCAGGTCCTCCCTCTGTACATTCAGTCTCTATATCCTCCCTCTGTTCATTCAGTTTCTATATCCTCCCTCTGTACATTCAGTCTCTATATCCTCCCTCTGTTCATTCAGTCTCTATATCCTCCCTCTGTACATTCAGTCTCTATATCCTCCCTCTGTTCATTCAGTCTCTATATCCTCCCTCTGTTCATTCAGTCTCTATATCCTCCCTCTGTTCATTCAGTCTCTATATCCTCCCTCTGTTCATTCAGTCTCTATATCCTCCCTCTGTTCATTCAGTCTCTATATCCTCCCTCTGTTCATTCAGTCTCTATATCCTCCCTCTGTTCATTCAGTCTCTATATCCTCCCTCTGTACATTCAGTCTCTATATCCTCCCTCTGTTCATCCCATCTCTATATCCTCCCTCTGTGCATTCGGTCTTTGCTTGATTACACCTGTTCACCTGTTTTGTTTCTTCCAGCATTTTTTGAGACCTAAGTGCAGCGGCCTTGGTTGAGTTGACATGGAATGAGTTATATTATTTTATTGTTACACATGTTACGATGTGTTTTGAACTTAAGTTGAACAAAAGTTTTGCTACGTTTTTTTTTTCAAAGACTAATGAATATTCAAATCCTTGTGTGTGTGTGAATAGAACCTGTATTACTTGTTCAATTCAAGGCAATCGGTTTCCATGGTTTTACCAAGTAAGATGAAATTACTATTAAAGTAAACGTTACTACATACTTCAGAGGAACAAACTGATTATTTAAATAGTTAAAACAACATGAGTTCTATGAATGAATGAATTAAATGAAAACTAATGTGCACCTAACTTGCTGTGCCTAGCTAGATGAAAGAGGAATTTACTGTACACTACACAAAAATTACTTGTAAATATAATACTAGTTATGCCCATACCTTCCATAGACCGTATATTTACCTCTATATACGGTCTCTGATACCTACCTAGGGCTGCGCATGCTTCTCTTTGTTTACATTCATTTGCGCATGCGTTATCACCATAGCAACTAAATGTTGACGGAGATCTGAGACTCGCGGGGACTTTGGCAAAATGAAATTAAAGCGCTTCTGTCTCAGATATTACCCACCAGGTAATTCATCGATGATAAATCATTATTATTACCAACTTTCTGTTATGACGTACTTTCAGTTACTGGCTTTAGCTACTTTTCTCAGTAAACGTTAACGCTAGCTTATGGCAGCAGCATTGTCGTTAGCGTCAATGCTTCAATAATAAACATTTCACAATAAAGAAGCTAACTCACTTTAAACTCTTCTCCAAACAGGTATTATCATAGAATATGAAAAAGGGGAAGAGCTCAGGACAAAGTCAATAGACTTACTGCATTTATCAACAGAGTGCGTGAGTTTATTTTATTTTTTTTTTAATAAAATTTTGAATTATTATGTTCATTGGGGTGCCCTTTTATGTGTATATTGTGACCATCGATGTATGAAATATTTTTGCAGGACAGATCCAGATGAGTTGGTGACAGAGATTGTAGAGTTAGAGCCTTTGATCATAGAGCACTGGGCTGATCTGCTTAAAGAAATGATCATCCGCCTTCAACAGAAGAAAACTCAGCAAAACCATCACAAGTTCTGCTTGGTCAAGGTTAGACATATTAGTACTAGTGTATAAAAATGTACTCAATTACAAGTACAAGTAGTGCTGCCAATTTTGTAAATGTAAATAAAAATATTCCTACGATGAAGTACATTAGAATTATACTTAATTTCATGTTTAAAATTTGACTCAAAAAGTCCATATACCTAAAAAATTTGCTTATTTGTAATGATATTTATTTTTCACAGTTTTTATTTATAATTTTCAGATAAGATATAAAAATGTCAAACTGAATTTAATGTCTCATCCACAGGTTCTTAGTTTCTTACTACCACTGACAAATATTGCTTTTAACAAATCTGGATCAAAGTAAGTGCACCATTCTGATAAATTCATATTACATTTTCTACATGTCTTTAAACATTTACACATTATTTACACGTTTTCTTGTTTCTCTGCAGGTTCATAACAGGGAGCTATGACAGAACATGTAGAGTATGGGACACAGCGTCTGGCACATGCCTTCTTACACTCGAATCTCATCAAAGTGTGGTCTATGCGATTGCCTTCAACAATCCTTTTGGGTAAACATCATGGCAGATTTTCCCATCTGTGAATATAAAACAATGTTCAGTTAACCATATGTACGAGTTTTAATTTCTCTGTTTCAGCGACAAGATTGCCACTAGTTCTTTTGATAAAACATGCAAACTGTGGTGTGCTGAGACTGGCAAGTGTTTCTATACATTTAGAGGACATACAGCAGAAATAGTATGTGTTTGTATATATTTTTTGGCTTGATGTTCACCACTGTTGGAGAAGCCATGTTCTTGACAAATTTAGTGTGTTATAGATTTGCTTGGCATTCAACCCTCAGAGCACATTAGTGGCAACAGGCAGTATGGATACTACAGCCAAACTGTGGGACGTGGAGAGTGGTGAGGAGGTGGCCACACTGTCCGTGAGTATTACACTGTTAAACAGTCAAACGCAAACTCTATTTAACTGTTTTATTGTATGGATGAAGATAATGAACTGCGTGATATTGGGCTCTTCTGAATGGCTCAGTTTCATACTTTTTTGATAATATATTCTATTATGGGTTACATTCCCTTTCATTGTGTTTTAGGGTCATACAGAAGAGGTCCTTTGTGTATGTTTTAATACAGTGGGAAGTCAGCTCATCACTGGCTCCTTTGACCACACAATGGCCATATGGGATGTTCTTTCTGGAAGGTAAGACACATAAAGCATCTTGCATAAGGGCAAAAATTTCCTTTACTAAATAACACGCTTATCTGCATCTTCCCCTCAGCCTTGTCCACACTCTGCGCGGTCATCTCGGGGAGATAAGCAATGTGCAGTTTAACTGGGATTGCTCACTTATTGTTTCAGCTTCTATGGACCATACGTGCAAGGTCAGGGATCCTACTATCTTTTAATTCTGCAGTCAGAGGACACCAATAATTAGAAATTATCTAACTCACTTTTGTTTCCTGTTTCAAATAAAACTAACAAAAACTTTAATAACTGTAATAATAAATGTTCAAATATTACTGAGGTCTGTGTGTCTTTGCAGTTGTGGGAGGTATCTAGTGGGAAATGTGTGGCCACACTGGAGGGACACAAAGAGGAACTCCTGGATGCATGCTTTGATTTAACTGGGCAGCTCGTGGCCACAGCCTCTGCAGATTGTGAGTCTTATTGCATCCATGCGTATGTTTACAGACAATTAAATTATTGCATTGAGAGTGAGTAATGTAAATGTAATGTTAATGTTATGTTATTTTGTCTCAGGCACAGCACAAGTATTTAGTGCAGTAACACGCGAACATATTTTAACCCTGAAGGGCCATGAGGGTGAGATCTCCAAGGTAAGGCTACTCTCTAAGACCTTTAGAGACATTTTATGGCATGTAAAAACATAGCCTTAGCATATCAGGTCTAATAAAATGGCATATGTACATACTATATACATTTACACCTTTTTATTATTATATTTTTATTAATGCACTGATCCTTACCTGTATATGTAGTTATTATCTGGTTTGGTTTGCTTTGGCAGGTGTGCTTCAACCCCCAAAGCACTCGGCTACTGACGGCCAGTTCTGATCGGACAGCGCGTCTGTGGGACGTTAAGACTGGAGAGTGTGTGCAAGTATTAAGTGGTCACACTGATGAGATATTCTCCTGTGCGTTCAACTACGAGGGAGACACCATTATTACAGGTACAAACATGCTGTAAACACAGGAATATTCAAGGCACAGTTGCACACTCTCAGTCAACATTATTATGGTGCCTTCTTCACTCATTTGGTATTATGTTAATACAGAATGACAGGAGAATCCATGGTTACTGATCGGTCAACTAGACCTAGTGTGCATATTTACTAAAATAAATTTACATGCTCTTTTTACAGGTAGCAAGGATAACACATGCCGCATCTGGTACTAACCTCTCATCAAACCACTGAAGGAACATGATTTTTTTTCTAATAAACTGGCATATGTGTAAATACAAAAGTGTCTTGCAGTATTTTTCCTGACTGAATACTGAGGAAATTCCATGATGCTTTGAATTGTAAACTAGAGACACTTTAAGTAATGCAGAAATTGTGCTTTCGATAGTATAAGATAATTTACTTGTCACCAAAGAGGAGCTCTGAAACAAGGGGATAATGTTTTTTTCTTTTTCTTTTTTTTGTTGTTGCTTAAACTGAAACACACATATACGTTTATTGCAGTACCCAGAAAAGTGTCCTTGCCATGGTTCAGGTTTAGCCCCACCCTTAGCTCACACCCCAACCCTGACCACAAGGGTGTAGAGGCGGTTGGAGTAAGATGTAATCGTTTTCCTGTAGAATCTTATGTAGTAGTTGGAGCTGAAGTCAAGTTGCAATTGACAATGGAGTCTTTAAGAAATTGGAGGAAATACACACACGTTAAATACACCTTTCTGGTAAGTGTAAATTTGTACTGTATGTGCGTTTTTATTTTTTATTCATTTGTTAATGTATTTGTGGTATGTTGTCCTGAAGATGTATTCGACACAGATTGTCTTTCTGAACGCAAACACTATGGGGACGTTTTCAGAGCCTGCCCAAGGACACAAGCCCCCCTCCTCATACTCCCCCACTGCACTGTATGAGCGTGACCCTGTGGACCCACCATCCCTGAACAAACTGAGCTCACCAACGATATTTTCATTTACAATCAGTGAAGACACATTACCAGGTCAGTTATGTGTCCTAATTAAACGTATTACATTTCGGAGAAAGATTGGGGTAACACATCAATGCAATTTATTCATGGGATTTAGTCACTTATCTTTGTATTGTAATGAATACCTTTCAAAAATGTCATAGTTTATATTGGAATTTCATCATTTTGAACCTTATGAATAACTTTAGGTTGAAAAAAATGGGGTAGTTACAGTAACAAAATAAACACAGAAACATATATGATATCCTCAAAATAAAAGATTGATTTGAAATGGGGCGACTCTGTGGCTCAATGGTTAGGATAGATTTCTGCTTGGACCAAGTTCTGTTGTGTATTGTGTTCTTAGGAAAAACACTTCACCCACCTTGCCTAGTATGAATGCAGTGTGGAGTGAATGAATAATGCAATGTAAAGTGCTTTGGATGTCTTGGATGTCTTGGAAGGTGCTCTACATCTACAATGCATTATTATTAACTGTCTCTTTAAACCACAGGTGTCAAACATGCGGCCCGGGGGCCAGATCTGGCCCTCCAAGACCTTTAATCTGGCCGTCGGCTGATTTTCTCTTAAAATATGTAAAATTTTCAGATTTTTCTGGTAATTTTCTACGCCGCTTAGCATAGCAGCATCTCCAGTGCTTCTGTGTGTGGCCGCCTCCCACCAGAGCAGCACAAATGAAGACTCGCCTCTTTCCAAACGCTCTTAAAGGACGATCGTTTTGACCATGACGCCCTCATCAGCAAAGTGTCAAAAATAAGAAAAGTGGCGCTGAGTGCAGGATTTTCCAAGAAAAAATTCCTAATTCTTCTTTTTCACGGAGGTGAATGGGAAACCTGTACGCTTGGTGTGTTTGCAACAAGTGGCGGTGCTCAAGGAATATAAATATAAAGGAGGAATATAAACGCCACTATGAGACACAACATGGCGAAAAATACAATAACTTGAACAGAGAATGGAGTTTTCCAATCCGGCCCCTTTGGGATCAATGTAGGTTGTATACGGCCCCCGGACCAAAATGAGATTGACACCTCTGCTTTAAGTGCTTATAAATATGTACTTGAAGAGTAATAATTATTTGGTAATGCATTTAACTAACCCTAGCTGCTTATTTCTTCTGCTTGGTCAGGAACTGTAGTGGGAAAGCTGGAGCTGCCAGTGGCCAGTCCCACACCTATCACATTCTCAGTGCTGGAGGACGATGGCCAGAACCTGTTCCTTCTCAGTCCTCTCTCTGGGGAGTTTCTTTTGTCCCGTGGCCTGGATTTTGAAACACAGAGCTTATTCATCCTGAGTGTGGGGGCACAGATAGGGCACGACTTGGTCTCCAGTATCCGTGTGTACTTTAACGTGCTGGATGTCAATGATAATCCCCCTCTCTTCAGCCAGGAGGCCATTTCACTGTCGCTCCAGGAAAACATGTGGACTGGAGCCTGTTTCCTTGCACTGAATGTGTCTGATAAAGATGAGGGTATGTCTTGAATACAATGACTGAAACAAAAATCACACCAATGTCTGTCACAGCACAGTAATAACATGGTAACTGATATGAAATTTTGTAGCTATGTTTGCATATTATTACCAAGAAAATACTAATGATGTCTGGTAGTCACAGCCTTCACACTTGGTTGGGATGAATCATTTTACCCTGAAATATATAATGACGGATGTGTTCTGTTTTTATAGATTCATACCATGTTACTGTCATAATTATCTGTTGTTACTTAAAAAAACACGGTATTTACAGGCTACCATGCTATTACCCATTTTGCTTTGCTTTCAAAAATCATAATTTCATTTTGACGACTTTTGCCCAAAGATATAATATTGCTTTATAAAATGAGTCATTGGTCTTAATTTTCATGGATATTACAAATTTATGCCATTACTCACATGCGCTGTAAAAATGGGAATTAAATTGTAATGTTTTGGTTTTAACTTTCATAAACATTACCTATCTGTGGCCCCAGATACAAGATAAACATGTTCAAATCAAATATAGCCTTTACTGATAACAGTTGTAATACTACAGTTGTAATTTATTCTTTACAAATTATAAAAACATTGGACCATTTTGGTCCATGTTATAGTTTGGTGTTTTGGTTCTCAAGTCTCAAGTAGTCCCCCTAAAAATGTGTGCAGGCTACTGTTCCTTTAATCTATACAATCAAATACTTAAGATATTTATTTATTACTGCTTTCATAATGACTACTGTGTGATATCTGTATATTTGAAATAACTGCATTGTACCTGTCTGTCTTTTCTCAGGTAAAAATGGAGAATTAAACCTGAAAATTCTCAGTAGAGATGACAATGAAATATTCTTCATTAATCCTTCTGGAAATTTATGCCTGAAGTCAGATTTGGACCGAGAGAGACTATCCTTTTACAATCTGACTATAACAGCCAACGACTGTGCCCAACCACCATCTTTACAATTCACCAGCACCGCATTCGTCACCATAACAGTGGAAGACATCAATGACAATCCTCCGAGGTTTGCTTCATACTCTCCTACTGTTAGTATATCAGAAGACAGTGCCCTTAATGCTACTGTAATGACTGCTCATGCTCAAGACCCAGACAGTGGCTTAAATGGAGAAGTTTGGTATTACTTGACAAATAGTTCTGGAGGCATTTTTAGCATCGATGATCATACTGGGACGATTTATCTTCAAGAAAAACTGGACCGAGAGAAGATAGATAGGTTTGTAGTTTTTGTTACAGCTGTGGATAAAGGGACTCCACGCTTAAGTTCCACAATGGACGTCACTATAATTGTAGAAGATTCCAATGATCACATGCCTGTATTCACACAAAGTACTTATACTCTTGATATTATGGAAGATGTAGTACCAGGAACAAGTATCTTTCAAGTACAAGCTCATGACCGGGACATCGGAAAGAATGGACAAGTGAGGTACACATTTGAGAATTCTGGCCCATTTGTTGTGGATTCACTCAAAGGCGACATCACAGTAATGGTTCAACTTGACAGAGAAATTACATCAAACTACATGTTAACTCTAAAAGCTTTGGATCAAGGAAACCCGCCCAGGGAGGCAACCACTCTGCTCAATGTCACACTTTTGGATGTTAATGACTTTACACCAGTGTTTTCACCAGATATAGTGACTATGCAGGTGATGGAGAATGGAAATGCAACTCAGCTCGTTTATGAGGTAATAACAGTTCCTAAAGGTCCGATATTACACTAAATTGATTCTCGTGAACTTGTTGATACCTCCTCAAAAACATACTCACACCCATACTTTGTTTTATTCACACATTTTGGAGTATCTTTTTTATTTGTCAGTCTACATCTCCAAAGCTCAAAATGCCCTGCTCCACCTTGCAGTGAACAGTTACTCTTTACCTTTTGGTCAGTAGAGATGTGCAATTCCAGAGATGATTCTAGGTGGAGCTGTATGGAGTTTTAAATCACAATGAACTTGCACTTCTTATATTCCCACAAGACACCACAAGGTGGAGTGTTTTCTGTGTGAGAGAAGAACTCAGCCTAAATATACAGGGTCCAACTCCAGGTATGTTTTTGATGAGGAAACAACATTATAACATAGATCAGAAAATAGTGTGATATAGGCCATTTATAGTAAGCATATCACAGTTTGGGTAAATACTAAACTGACAAGAATTAAAGGTGTGTGTGTGTGTTGCATTTATTTTATTATTATTTATGTTTTTTTATTTTTATTTTTTGCTTGCTTTTAATACTTTGAAGAACATGACATGCATTCTGTTAGTGGGCTTTCCTCTTGTAAAATTCCAGGCAAAGCAAATAACTTCCCTATGGGGACAAGCAATTGGTGGACCAACTATATCAGAAAAGTTACACAGGGCACCTTTAAAGAATTTAATATAAATTAACATCCAACATTGAGAGCTTATTTTTACTGTGTACCACACAAAAGCTTACCAAAATGTTTGTTTACTTTGTTTATGTTAATTACTACCATAGTCTATGATTACTATTTAAGTACTCATCTACTTCTGTCTGCAATTTATGCAGCCAGGATGGCAATGAGTTTTATTTCCCATCCCTTTACTACTTATAATCTTGTTTCTGTGATTGTCCAACAAATTACAATTGTTTGCACATTCTTGTCTTCCTTTAAACACATGGTTAATTAATGACTTTCTGTTATGTCACCAGATTTCTGCCTTGGACGAGGATATAGGCCGTAACAGTGAATTGACTTATTTCATACAAGCAGGTAACACAGGCCTGTTTTCCATCGGTCCCAGAGAGGCGCTTCTGATTTCAAACAGCTTAGACAGAGAGAAAGAGTCCTTCTACAGTGTAATCATCACTGCTGTGGATTCAGGTAAATACTAGGCAACTAAATATAATTTAGCTGCTTTTTTCTCTCTCTCACGTAAATTAGCACTAATTTCACTTCTCATTTGAAGGTATCCCACCTCTGACTGGCACTCTGACCATACATGTGTTAGTGAATGATGTAAATGATAATGCTCCAGAGTTTACTGTAGAGGCCTACCACACTATAGTGTCTGAGGACAGTGCAAAAGGAACTGTGTTTGCCATAATCACAGCCTCAGACAAAGATGATGGTGAGAATGGGAAGATAAGGTAAATAAATCTACTGTATGTTGTATGTATTAATGCTATTTCATGGTTAACACTGTTTTGAGCTATGTTGAGCTTGACTATTTAAGTTTTAATCTATTCTTTGTCAATTAAATGTCATGCTCATTTAAAGCTGTACTATGTGGCTTTTTTGTGGAGGACCCACCACCTGCTTGCATCCATGGAGATGTTGCTGCTTTACATAAAATGTTTCATAGTATAGCATGAAACCTATCTGTCTTCATGGTGATGAGCAGGTGTCACTAGCAGGTCAAGTTACAGGTCTGATCTGTGGAGAGATGACCTCACTCAAAGCAAAACCATATCTGGAAGAAGGAGGTGGTAGACCCCCACCGGAAAACTGTATAGTATTTATCAATAGGGATCACTGCATAGGAATACCTTAAAAACATACTTTGCAATAAAATAATACATTTGTCAACAAATAAGTTCTGGCTATGAGTTTGGAAATGTTTAATACACGGTTATTTTGCTTGAGCAGGTATTCAGTGGAGAGCCTGGATGTGCCCTTTTCTATAGAAGAAGAAACTGGGGAGCTCTTTACCACAGATGCCCTGGACAGAGAGGTTATGGCAGAGTACAGACTTATTGTGATCGCCATGGACCAGCATCTTACAGAGCCTCTGTCAAGCTCAGTGCTGGTGACGGTGTTGATCACAGATGTTAATGACAATCGGCCCCAGTTTGTTCACAGTCCATATGTGGTCTACATGCCCACTGAGCTGGAACAAGGTTAGACATTTTACTATCTACAATTTCCATACATAGAGAACCTACAATGCCTTGTCTTCTGACTTTCTGTTTTCTTTTTTTTTTTTTTCTCTTTAAAGCTCTGTCTATTAATTTAAGTTTAGAAAATGTTTTGTAGAACATCTACAAAATTTTAGTCAGCGTTTTTAATTATATTCTATACTAATGTATAAGCAACTCTAGAAGTCAAAATAAGTCCTCCATGTACCGTCTGCATCTAATTATAATGCCTTATATCATCCAGGAAACAGGGAGTGCACACTTAGCATCATAGCAAACCATTCAAAATGAATTAGTTCTGTTTTTCACATTTTTAGACTGTAAAATCAGGTACAATGATATGTGTTTTATTAACTTTTTGTTTAGTTGAGTGGCCACATAATATTTCTTCTCAAGGTGCATATTAACAATGGTAATAACCTATTTAACCATATAATTAACCGTCTATTTAATTTACATTTACAGGCATGGTGGTTTGTGTTGTCTCAGCAAAAGATGCAGACACGGACATGAACGCAGAGCTTCGTTATTCGTTACATCAACAAGTGACAGATGCATTTTCCATTGACGCTCATCGTGGAACAGTGTTCACGTCAGCTCCTCTTATAGCAACTGGAGAAATAACTCTAAACATTCATGTGGAAGATTCAGGGGAAAATCCACTTTTTGAAACAAGTACGATTACAATTCGGTTTCGAAATGTCTCTGATTTTCCTGTAATGCATGTGGACATTATCAGTCCTTCCATACCTGAAGATGAGCAGGTGGGGTCAGTGGTGGCAATGGTCACTGGTTTCAGCTCCAGAGTTGACCCTGTTATGTTTTATCTGGCATCAGGAAACATTGAGGAGGTGTTTCAAATAGATGAACAATATGGCATTCTTACTTTGCAAAAAAGCCTAGATTTTGAAATGAAAAAAGAATTCACCCTGTTAATAGAAGCTCGAGATTCTGGCTCTCCTCCTTTCTCAACCTTTGAAGAAATCTACATTAACATAACTGATGTCAATGACAATACCCCACAGTTTACGCAAATGGAATACACATGTGAAGTTTTTGAAAATTCTCCACCGACTTTAGTTTGTGATGTTTTTGCCATTGATGCAGATTCGGGGTTTTACGGAACGGTCCAGTACAACATAACAGAAGGAAACTCTGGCTACTTTTTCATGATCAACCCTGAAAATGGTTTCTTGAGCACGACAACATCTTTAGATCGAGAGTACATCTCGGAATTCAATTTAACCGTTGAAGCTGTGGAGTGGTACAATCCAAATAATATGGACAGGGCTACAGTCATAGTTACCATCTTGGACAGAAACGATAACGCACCACAATTTGCACAGGTTTTTTTTGCTGAGGTATCAGAAGATTCACCTGTTGGACATACCTGCTTGCGTGTTGCCTCAGTGGATGACGACGAAGATGCCAATTCGGAGATTACTTATTCGATAATTGACAAAAGTAGTAATTTTCCATTTGACATTGATTTTGTAACTGGCTATATCACAGTTAATGGATATTTGGACAGGGAATTTCAAGATAACTACAACATAAAAGTCAGTGCTAATGATTCAGTGTGGAGTACAAGCACCAATGTCACTATAAGTATTACAGATGTTAATGATAATAGTCCAGTATTTTCTGAACATCTCTATATGATACCTTTTCCAGAAACCATTGACACGAATGTATTTGTTGGACAAGTACATGCAACCGATGCTGACCTGGGACTCAATGGTCAAATTCTGTATGTTATAGATCCACCAAATGAAGAGTTTTGGGTCAATATAACAAATGGGGACATTTTTACAAAACAGCCCATGAGCCAGCAGAATACTGAACATTCCTTTCAAGTCATTGCATATGACTGTGGCAAAGCTCCGTTGTACAGCCATGTTACAGTGGCGGTCAGAGTCCAAAAGCATAATCACTATCCACCAGTATTTTTGCCTTTACCGCCTTTGATTGCAGTACCATATGAACTGCCTGAAGGAATGGAAGTTTTCCAGTTTATTGCTGTAGACCAGGATGAAAATAACAGTAGCACAAATGTTCAATATGTTTTATATCAAGGCAATGGAACAGATTTTTTTGACATCCACCCAAACAACGGAAAACTCATATTAATTCACAGTTTGCCCCCTACTGTTAATTCTTTCCTCAGTTTGTCGATTGTAGCAAAAGATAATGGCCTTCCACAGTTATTTTCAGAAACAAGCATTACTTTGGAAATTACTGGCAACAATATATTTTCTCCAAGCTTTCAAGAAAATCATATATCATTCTCTGTCCCTGAAGACTTGCCTGAAGGATCTGTCATCGGGAAGTGCCAAGCGGAGGATGGAGATGGCGGTTCCAATGGAGATATTATGTATTATCTCCACAAACATTACTTTCCATTTTCTATTGGGAAAATGACTGGCCTGATTACTCTTACAGACAGGCTTGACTTTGAAAATGAAAGACTCTATGAACTCCAGGTTACAGCTAAAGATGAAGGCTGGGAAGCAAGAACTTCTGTGTTGAATGTAACAGTGGAAGTTATAGATGTCAATGACAATGAACCAATCTTTCCTGTTTCCGAGTTTTTTGCTTTTCTACCAGAAAACTCTGAAAAAGGAACTGTTGTCCTCATTGTGAATGCAACTGATGCAGATTCGGGTAGCTATGGGCAGATTGTCTACTCTATAGCTGCTGGTCAAGTGGACAAGTTTGCAATTGACTCTCGAAATGGAACAATCACTACTTTGGATATTTTTGATTATGAACAACATCAGACAACTTTTGATCTAACTATAAAGGCTGTAAACCCTGGTAGTCATTCCTTATTTAGCTTGGCCCATGTTTCCATTCAATTAGTTGATGTTAACGATTTTATCCCAAGTTTTAAAGAAAATGAATTCTACTTTTCTGTTCCCAAAAGTATCCCAATGGGAACCAGAGTTGGTAAAGTTGAAGCCACAGATGGTGACCTAGGACCAAAGGGTGAAGTGTTGTATGTGATGTTTGGACAAAACAAATACCTGGGCTTTGACATTCACCAAACCTCAGGAGAAATTTACACCACAAGCAGTTTGAGAAAACAAGGAAACACTAATGTTGTCTTAAAGGTTCTTGCCAAAAATCCTGGGGTTATTACTGGGTCAGAGGTGGACGAGGCTTTGGTTGTAATCAGTGTGATCAATACTAATGATGTACCAAGATTCACCTTCATGGAATACTTTGTGAACATTACTGAAGACAGTCCAGTTGGGACATATGTGACAGCAATTACAGCTCAGGACCAAGACTCCCCACTCAATAATTTATTTTACAGTATTCAAGATGGAAACACCCACTTTTCATTTGCTGTCAACCCTTCAAATGGTATTATTTTGGTCAATACGCCTCTTGATCGGGAGCAATGGCCCCTTTATAACCTCACTTTAACAGCTACAGACTTTGGCTTTCCACCAGCTACTGGGACCACCAACGTTATTGTTGCAATTGGTGATGTGAATGACAACGCACCACTACTGACTGTTACCGAGGCAGAGATAAGGGAAAACCTACCTCAAGGATCATTAGTTGGAAAATTAAATGCGATTGATTCTGATTTGCCACCAAACCAGGGCCCATTTACATACTGGTTGGTTAATCCTTTGAGGGACACTGCTTTTTCACTGACTCCTGATGGAATTTTATTCACAACAAGGCCTCTTGATCGGGAGAAGACTTCAGTTCATCAGGTTTTGGTGGCATCAAAAGACTCAGGTATTCCAGCAATGACATCAACAACTATGTTTCAAATTAATACTCTGGATGAAAATGACAACCCTCCCATTGGTAAAAATATTGTCATTGAGGTAAAGTACTTTGGGAGTTCTTTTCAAGGAGGAATGATTGGAAATGTCCAACCTGAAGATCCTGATCAGTCAGATACTTTTACATGTTCAATAAAAAGTGCCCCAACGAACATGTTCTCAATAAATAATGGATCTTGTGAGTTATGGTCCGCTCCATTTCAAGGTGAGGCAACATACAATATCACTATTGAAGCAACCGACCAGCTACACTATCCAGTCAACAGCAGTGTTTATGTCAATTACAAAGGTTTCATGAATGCTTCTGTGGACAACTGTATTTTATTTTACGTTTCCTCATCTACAGTGGAGAACTTTTTGGCAAATAACTATCTCAAATTTGTCAAAGCGCTAGACAGCCTTTTTAACCTGCAGGCCTCCAAGACCCATGTGTTTGGAATCAAAGAAATTGGTTTGGAGGTGCTCTTGTTGGCTGCAATCAAAAATTACAACGGACAATATCTGAGCAGAGAGGTTGCAAGGGGTATATCTTCAGATCACAAGAAACTACTGGAGTCTCAGAGCAATGTTACCTTCTCACACATTACTAGTAACCCGTGTCTGACCATTCCCTGTCGAAATGGGGCTACGTGCAATCAAAACCTCCTTATCAGCCAAGATGTTACTGTCCTCCAAAGTCCAGCAGTTATATTTGTATCTCCTCCCAAGGAGATTTTTAATTGCACTTGTCCCATTGGCTTCACTGGAGAGGTGTGTGAGGTTGACATCGATGAATGCGAAGAGAGTCCCTGTGAGAATGGAGGCACCTGTTTGAACACTCCTGGGGGATTCCTCTGTGAATGCAAGGCTGGGTTCTCAAGCTCCGTCTGCTCAATAGATATAGAGAAATGTCTGAAGATGAACTGCCAGAATAATGGAACCTGTGTGAACGTTGATGAGATGTATCACTGCCAGTGCCTGCCTGGGTTTGAAGGTATGTTAATTAAATTTTATTTAGCTATATTTTTGTTGGAAAAAAATACTACATTTGGTCTGTGTTACAGGGCTCACCTGTGAACGCACTATTGACTATTGTAGTTCCTCTCCTTGTGTCATGGGTTCATGTATCAATCACAAGACAGAATTCAGTTGCCTGTGCCCAGCTGGTAAGTAAAATATGCAAATAATAAACTGGTAGAATGCAAAGTGAAGGATTGTTAAATTAAATTAAAGAACTGATCAAATGTATTTTATTGCTATAAAATTACGATTTGTTGAAAGGGCTTCTCGCCTTTTGTAGGAGTTGGTGGGATCTACTGTCAGGAGCAGAGTTATGGCTTTGGAGAGCTTTCTTACCTTGAGTTCCCCCCACCAGACCGCAGCACTAACCTCATCTCCCTGGAGTTTGCCACAGTGCAGAGGAATGCTCTACTCGTGTACTGCCCTGGAGGAGCTGACCGCACTGACTTCCTGGCTGTTGAAATACTGGATGGTACTGTTCACCTGACCTATGACCTGGGCTCTGGACCTGTGAAGCTGCAGACACACAAGCAGGTGGCAGATGGAGACTTTCATCTGCTCTCTGTCAGGAGAATAGGCAGTGTAAGTTGTTCCTATATTATTTATCCTTATTAGTCTAAAACATTTGTCCACTTGAGAGAATTTAATTGTCTTTTGCTATCTGGACAACTGAAGGCTCTTGTATTCTGACTACCTCACTAGTAGGGATATCATTATGAGATTAATTTTGTGTATTATGAGTAAAAACATCACAATTGTACTTACTGGCAACACAATTAAACAGCAGTAAGAGCTTGATTCACATTCATTCACATTGTTTAAAAGATCACTCCAAGTATGTGACTGACCTTATGAAATCAAACATTCTTAATGATATAGTAATCAACTGACCAGATTAAAAAGTAAAACATATTCAAGTGCTCCTTTCTCCTGTGGTCTCACCACTCACAGAGGGGTTCATAGGGGGGGGGTCAGGTGCTATGAGGATTGGGCAGCAAAACTGCCCCCGCGACCCAGCAGGATTAAGCGGGAGAAGATGGATGGATGGATGGATGGACATCTTCAAGCATAGATTTTTGGAATTAACAGGCTTATTTTTGCTTCTAAACTAACCAAATCATGTTGACATCCCAACTCACTTGATCTGCAACATAAATGAAATCTGTTGTACGGTAGCTATTATCCGCTTTATACATTTTACAGATGGGAACTCTGAATGTAGACAACTGCACAGATGTTGAAAATGAGGGATTTTGTTTTTCACAAACATTTGGTATCCTGGAAAGGTACTTTTAAACTTCTTGTTTTTAGTTTAGTTTTGTGCCAACATATTCACGACTTCCTTCTACCTTCCTCAAACAGGACACTGGATATTGGAAATATGAATATGACCTTTGGAGGACTGAGGACCATTGAACCGGTCTTACTTCATCCTGGACAGACACAAACACACAGCTTTGTTGGATGTATGCGCCAAATCTATGTGAATGGAGTCCAACTCAGACCCTCTATGGCCCTTGCTGGGTACAACATTCATGAAAGGTATATTATTAGGGCCTGTACCTGATTATAATTCATTCTTGTCAATATAACTGCTCTTTGCATCACGCATCCTATGGTAGAAGCTGCTAAATAAGAAAAAAAGAGACTGTAAAGTATAATCTATTCATTTCACATACTGTCAAAGCCACCTCTTTTTGCTCAATTCTGGTTATCATGGGAAACCAACTGCCTGACAGTATCCAGACAGCTGATTCTCTGTCATGGTGCAATTTCAAGAGTGACAAAAAATGAAATAGTAGGAGGAAATAGTAGACAGAAAATAGAAAACTAAAAGGAAATAACAACATGTAACTATCCAAGACAGTTCTTTCTGTATTCTGGTGCAATATTACAGCGGCAGAGAGGGCTTTGTGGGTGGGGCTAAACGTTAAAACTAAAACATGTTCATAACTGACGGTTTGAAATCAGATACAAACCTTTAATTATTGTTTGAGAATAAAACAGTATAAATTTACCTTTTTTGAAGATGTACAGGAACCAAAATCTCTCCGTGCAACAGCAACCCCTGCCAGAATGGTGGAGTGTGTCATGATAAGTGGTATGAATACTCTTGTGAGTGCAGAAATCCTTTCACCGGAAAAAGCTGCAACCAAGGTAAAATGTTCAAGTAAATCTGCATTTGATATGGAAAGATGTTTTGATGTGTTACATTTATTTGAGAAGCCATAGCCAAGCAATGCTACAATGAAGGAAGCAGAGCAGATTGTATAGCTGTGACAACAGTGATCCCTCACTTGAGATAACATGCAGATGGGCATCACTCACTTCCTGACAACACGGTTTACAAGCAAATTTTTATATGCATTGGTTTTCGCTTATTCCATGGTTTGGTTTGGTGTGTTATTTTATTAATAAAATCTCCTACCACATGGAACCATTTAATGACTAATCTTGGGCCTGTACCTGATTTTAATTAATTCCTGTCAAGATAATGCTCTTTGCATCATGCGTCATATATTAAAAATAAATATTAAAATAGCTAAATAAGAAATAAATTAAGACTATAATATTTAATCAAAGCATTCTATAAAGCATTTTGTACATTATACATTTTATTTATATAGCACTTTTCAAAGACACTTTGGAGAACACATATTAAAGGGACAGTTCGGGATTATGGACATAGGGCCTGATTTCCTAGTGAGCCAGAGTGTTGGAGATGAGTGGAAACACTTGTTTAATAAATATTTCATCCAGTCCTTGTATTTGCAGAGGTTGCTGGTGCTAGGCTAGTGATTGTCAATGGGCATAGTTGTCCTGCCACTAAAAACAGTCTTACCCACCCGAGGCAAATCTGTTGTAACGCCAGACTGTCGATGTGAATGTCTTTGTTGATAGAATCATTTCCAAGTTAAACCAACCGTTGCATTTGAAGGATTTATGTCTGAGCAGCAGCAGCGAGTTGTACTTCCTGATAGAAAGATGGCAGTGGCGGACTGATATATGAGAAAATAGTCCCTTAACAAGCAAGCAGAGTTTTATTTCAAACATTATTCTATCATTAAATTTACATCGATAGTCTGGCATAAAAATGTATTTGCTTCAGGTGCTTTGTGAAGTGGGTAAGACTGATTTTAGTGGCAGGACAGCTATGGTCATTGACATACACTAGCCTAGCACCAGCAACCTCTCCAAATACAAGGACTGGACTGAATTTTTTTTTTTTTTTTTAAAAGTGTCTCTACACTTCTCCAACACTCTGGCTCACTAGGAAATGAGGCCCTATGTTCAAAATTCTGAACTGTCCCTTTAAAACAGTCAAAAGAGCCATAAGCACATAATATAGTACAGATAGACTTTGACTGAGACACAAAGGCGACTGAGAAGCGCAGTGTAAATGTTGCAACAGCAAAACTTGAATTTCCCTCAGGATTATTCCTATCCCCCCTTCTCTCTCTCAACTTGTTTCACCCAGTCAGGGGCAGTGTTCATACTTGATTTTCTGTCATGGTGCATTTTCAAGTGTTTCGTAAAATCAAAGAATAATAAGGAAACAACTGCATGTCACTATCCCAGACAGTTGTTTCTGTGCCACCATGGTGTCATATCTCACTGGCAGAATCAACTAAGTGGGTGAGGCTAAAAGTTTTAATTAAACATCCTGACTCATGGCTCAAAATCAGGTCCTTTAAGTTTCAACTTTTTTTTATCATGAATTGTGAGTTGAAATTTTCCAAGTTAAAAGAATGTTTTTGATTTTGTTTTTCAGAAATCCCAGAAGAACTTGTTATGCCATTCAGTGGGGGTGATTTCATTGAGTTTGTTGTAAAAGAACACTTCAGAAGGGACTATCTGATGAAAGCAATGACCGAAAATAAGGAAGCGATTTCAGAAGACTTTAACAACATAAACATCAAATTCAAAACAACAGACAACGGAGTTCTATTAAATATACATGGCCACACAGGAGTAAACACACTGCAGGTTGAAAATGTTTCATCAGTTTTATTTTGTGTTTAGATTTGTTTTTTAACCTTATTTATTCATACAATTTCAGATTAAAGAGGGAAAGCTATGGTACTCCTCCCTGAATATTGCTAGCGGGCACCAGGCTGACAGGGTTGTAGACTTGATGGTTGCTGACGGTCTCTGGCATGTAGTGACTGTGCTGACGGACACTCATAAAACCATGATTATTATAGACAGTGAGGCTGCTTTCAACATTACTGAGGCTTTGAATCTCAGCCCGGAGAATGTGAAAAAGATCATCTTGGGAGGTGGTGAGCCTCGGCAAACAGGTAACAAAAGCTAAGCAAAATGGAGACGTTTATGAAGGTGGAATATTTTTATATATGCAATTTTGGAGTAGTTGGCTAATTGAATTATTATTATTATTATTATTATTATTATTATTATTATCTTCAGTCTATTACTATATGAAATGTGTAGATGCATATTCTGCAGGATTACAAAAGGAAATAATCCATTTCTATCATTTTTATTGATCCCAAAAAGCTGACAGTTACTTTTAATAAGGGATCGACTATTGTAGCAGTCAGTCTTCAAAAATGTTTTGTTTTATATGATATAATAAAAGGTAAATTATTAGCCCTTTAATCCTTTTTATTGTTGTTTTATATTCATACCCCTATGAACTAACATCAAGGACCATGTTGTCCACCCTCCTGTGGGTTCACCACCTGCAGAGGGGTTCATAGGGGGTCAGGTGCTATGAGTATTTGGGCAGCACACTGCCCCCGCGACTCCAGCCGGATTAAGCGGAGAAGATGGATGGATGGATGGATTTATATTCATATTTATATGTTACATATATCATCTTAAAATCAAATATTTTGGCATTTCATTGTTCAATGTAATGGAAACATTGAAAATAATATATTTAATAGCTACATTTCATTTTTTATGTGTGACTTTTAGTTTGAGGAATATTGACAATTTGTTAGTGTTTTTTTATATTAGGCATTATTTTAGCAGTCATGTAACTCTTTTTAATGTAAAGGTTTTATTTTCAGTTAACATACTTTACAAAGATCATCTTAAATAGATTTTTTTTTTTTTACATTGGATTAACATGAAATAATAAAAATATGTGAAATCATTGGCTCAACATTATTGTATGCTGTATATATATTTTTATATGTGACTTTTAGTTTGGCTATTATTGGAATTAGACTGTTTTGTAAGATAACAGATTTACCTTCAGTTTTTACATAGATCATATTTGTTCTTCCTCCCCAGGCTTCATCGGCTGTGTGCAGTACTTCAACATCAGCGGCTACACCCTTCCTCTGAGTGGCGCCAGCCTGTCGGTGGAGGCCCATCCCAGCTCCTCTCTCCTCCGGAGGGACTGTGATGTTCGGGGGGGCTGCCTCTTCTCCCCCTGCCCAGACCAGGAGTGCCACGACCAGTGTCTATGTCTCCATAACTCTTCAGACCATTTGTGTGATGTATGCTCTTCTCAAAACCAAAAACATTGTGCTGAAACCAACACTAATGCTAATGCTAACACTAATCCAAGGCTCTTAGTGCTCATTCTATCACTTCTGTTTGCTCTGGCTGTTATGATTATCTGTATTCCACTGTATTGGTTAAGGCAAAAGAATAACCACAGGCAAAAGTTATGTTTGGATGTGAGCAAGGCAATAGGCCACCAATTTTCAAAGCCTAACCCAATGCGTAATTTTGATATTTTCAGCCGTCCATGGCCCATAAATGGTAACTTCTTAATCAAAGGAGTAGACAATATAAAATGTGTTGGGGATAATTTTGAAAAACAATCCTCAAGTGAAAAGAGCTCATCCAAGTATGAAACTATGTCACCAGCTAAACACTATGTTGCTATGCTGGTTAATCAAGGTGCACCTATATTTCATGCTAAGACACCTCTTGGAACAAAAGTGATGAGGCCACCACAGTGTTTAACATTTGAAGAAATAGACAAACTCTTTGCATCAGTAGAGCAATATAAAATGAATAAGAGATTTACTTTCTCAAATTGTACAATGGATATCTCTGGAAGTGACACTGACACCACATGTACCTGCTCGGACTGTTGCATTCAGGACCCAAATATAACTTTATTCAAATGTGCATGTTTTTATGACGGCAGTCCATATACTTCTGTGGGAGAAAATATTACTCAACTGCCTACAGAGATGAGTTATGACTGCGATATGCAAAGTGAGTTTGAAGAAACTATTTAAATTTATTATTGAATATTTACCAATATGTTAGAACACCCAAGCTGGTGTGCATATGCGATTCAAACAAAAATGGCATCACTCCAAACTTAAAGGGCCCATATTACACCATTTTCTGAACAGTGCTAGAATGTTGTTTCCTCATCAAAAACATACCCGGAGTTGGACTTTTGAACATTCACACATGTTTAATGCAGAAACATATTTATATGAGTTGTTCTCTCAAACGGAAAACACTGTTCCACCTTATGATGTAATGTGGTGTGTGATCTCAGGAAGTGCTCCACTGTGCTTTTAAACTCCATATATATATGTGCGTGTGTGTGTGCGTGCGTGTGTGTGTGTGCGTGCGTGTTTCTCACCTTCCACGGGGATTGGTCTCTCTCACCCTCATCAGCTCGGGTCCTCTACCAGAGGCCTGGGAGCTTGAGAGTTCTGCGCAGTATCTTTGCTGTTCCCAGTACTGTGCTTTTCTGGACTGAGATGTCTGTTCTCCTTCCTGGGATCTGCTGCAACCACTCATCCAGTTTGGGGGTCACGGCCCTGAGTGCTCTGATCACCACAGGCCCCACCGATGCCTTCACCTTCCAGGCCCTCTCCAGCTCTTCCTTGAGCCCCTGGTATTCTCTAGTTTCTCGTGTTCCTTTTTGCTGACATTGCCATCGCTCGGTATTGTAATGTTCGCTTTGTTCTCTCACTTATCCAGAACCACTATGTCTGGTTGGTTCGCTATCACCATTCTGTCAGTCTGTATCTGGAAGTCCCACAGGATCTTGGCTCGTCATTCTCCAGAACCTTTGGAAACGTTTCCCACCTTAATCCTGGGGTTTCCAGCCCATAGTCTGCACAGATATTTCTGTACACTATGCTTGGTTATGTCGCTCCATGTACGCTTTCCCTGCCAGCATCTTACACCCTGCAGTTATGTGCTGGACTGTCTCAGGCACTTCTTTGCACAACCTACACCTTGGGTCTTATCTGGTGTGGTAGGTCTGGGCCTCTATTGCTTGGGTGCTCAAGGCTCCTGTGCAGCCAGGATGAGTGCCTCTGTGTTGTCCTTCAGACCAGCCCTCTCCAGCCATTGGTAGAATTTCTTGATATCAGCCACTTCAGTTATGTTTCAGTGGTACGCCCCATGTAGGGGTTTGTCCTGCCATGATGGTCCCTCCAGCACATACAAAAAAATATATATATATGTGTATATATATATATATATATATATATATATATATATATATATATATATATATATATATATATATATATATATACACATATATACATATACATATACAGACAGACATACATATACAGACAGACATACATACATACATACATATATATATTATATTATATTATATTATATATAATATTATATTAATGATTCTCACAGTGAAGCTCAGCTAAATTAAAACAGTTAGTGGTTAATGTTCCACAAAATGGCATTAAACATCTATCGCCACGAATCAAAGTTTCCTGTAATTTAATACATGCTTGCTTGCTTGCTTGCTTTGTTTATTTGTTTGATTATATTGTGGAACATTGCAGCCAAGCCAAGAAAACATTTCCATGGAGACAGATGGGCAATGACTACTCTATTACTACCTAATACAGAAAAGTTACACATATACTTTTAAAGAAAACTTTTTGTGCTTTTGTCTGCTGTATAGTCTCTATAGCTATACAGAATCCGTGGATCATTATGATTTTGGACACTTTATATTGAATACTGATCCAAAACAATGGAGTCCAACAGGAGCACATTGGGAGCCCAATAAAAGCAGATGTCACTGCAAACATCATCACATTTTGATGTTGTTCCAAACAGATTAAAATAGATTACTGTATTTTACAAGATATGTTTATTTTGTATAAGTGTGTTAAGTACATCAAGTGCTGGTAGTGAGCGTTTTGAATTAAATAATTATTTGGTAAACAAAATCCCATCATATACTCTTGTGTTCTTTAGCCTCTGAGTGAGAGCGTCCTTAATGTCTTTTGTTTTGAAGCAGTAGATGAGTGGGTTAACCATTGCAGGGACAAGACTGTACAACATTACTATGACAACTTGAATATCTGAGCTTATTTTGACCCCCACATTGTGAGCTATGTACACAAAGCATCTTGGCACATAATACAGACAAGTGAGAAAAATCTGAGGAGCACATGTGGACAAGACCTTATATCGTCTCTCAGCCTGAGACATTCTGATTACAGCCACAATCACAGAAAAGTAAGAGAAAATGATAAAGCCCAGGGGCATTAGGAGACCAAATAAAGCAATTCCTAGAGTCACCAATTTCACATATTTGACCTCATCTCCACAACCTAGTGAAGTTATTGTCTGGTGATCACAATAGCATTGGTAAATAATGTTCCCTTTGGTTCCACAGTATGGTAGGCTTAATGCATGACATACCACACCCACCATTCGGATGAATGTCAAACACCAGCACAGAAAACATGCTATGGAAATCGATCTGTTATTGACTATATTTGGATACCGCAATGGAAACCATACAGCAATAAACCGGTCCAGTGCCATTAAAAGCAGTATTAAAGAGGTGATGGCACCCATAGAATGGACAAAATACATTTGAGTGAAGCATGTACCAAAGAGAGTCAAAGAGTCATCCCACCAATATCGAGCAATGACTTTAGGAAGAGTCACAATCGCAAATATTATATCTGTCATTGCCAGATTGACAAATATTATGTAGGTGGGTTTGTGAAGAGATTTGATCAAACATATAACAACAACTGTGAAGGAGTTTCCAAAAACAGTAGCTAAGAAGACAAAGAGCAGCAGAACAGACACTGGTCCAAAATATACAGAAGACAGTCCAGGAAAACCCACAATAACAAAGTTTTTCAAAATGGTACCATTGGAGATGAGCATCATTGTAACTTAAACACAGCAGGGAGCAAATACAATGACAACAACAGCAACAACCCCCGACCTGACCTGGAAGAAGCTCTCAGCTCATCTTTATAGCAGGCTCACGCTGGAGGAGACTCTGCTGAATGCATATAATCCTCAAGGGACAGTCCCCCCAGATGCCTTATGTACGAATAGTGGAAGATATGGAAGAATGGAGAAACATACAGTATTTTTCAACCCCAAAAGCACAGCCCAAAGGGAGACAACACTTAATTTAACTTATTTAATTTATTTAACCAAAGTATCCTGTGCTCAAATTGCACTGACTCCAATTTTTGTGACTCCAATGCAGCTGACTTGAAATAAGAAAAAAAGGTAATTCTTAAAGACACAGACGTTACCAGCAGAGAACAGGGAGCATATTGTGCACAATGTGAAAAAAGCAAACAATCCCAAAAAAGTAACGAAGGTCCAATAATTCCATTATTATTATTATTATTATTATTATTATTATTATTATTAATATTATTATTATTATTATTAGGCAAGGCAAGGCAAGTTTATTTGTATAGCACAATTCATACACAAAGTAATTCAAAGTGCTTTACAGAATAAGAAATACATTAAAATCACAATACAAACAAATTAAAACATAAATAATCATCATAAAATTTTAAAATAGAGATGCAACATTAAATTAGAGAGAATTAGAGAGAAGAGAAGAGTGCGGAATGGAAAATGAAAACCTTTCAGTCATGTGCACACCTAAACAGAACCGATTTTAGCCTGGATTTAAACAGAGTCAGAGTAAAGGCCTGTCTCACATGTTCAGGGAGACTGTTACAGGTTTTAGCTGCATGAGTCTGAAATGTTGACTCCCCAAGTTTAGTCCTGACTCTGGGCACCTGCAGGAGGCCGGTCCCTGAGGTCCTCAGAGTGTGAGATGGTTCATACAGCACTAACATGTCACAGATGTACTTTGGTGCTAGGCCATGGAGAGACTTGTACACAGGCAGAGCTGCTTTAAAGTCTATTCTCTGAGCCACAGGAAGCCAATGCAGAGGCTTGAGCACAGGACTTATGTGCTCGTACTTCCTGGTTTGAGTCAGGACCCGAGCTGCAGCATTCTGGATGTTCTGTAGCTGTTTTACAGCTCGTTTGGGGAGGCCAGTGAGTAGGCCATTACAGTAATCCAACCTACTGGAGACAAACGCATGGATAAGTATCTCCAAGTCTGCTTTAGACAGTAGACCTTTGATTTTTGCTATGTTTTTTAGATGGTAAAAGGCTGCAGATGTTATTGATTTGATGTGGCTGTTAAAGTTCAAGTCCATTATTGCCCCTAGATTTCTAGCCTGATTTGCAGGTTTTAGAGAGAGAGAGTGGAGGTAACTGCTGGCACTGTCTCTTTGTTTCTGTGGGCCAAAGACTATGACTTCTGTCTTGTCTGAGTTTAGCTGGAGAAAGTTGCTTTGCATCCACACACTGATCTGTTGGATGCAGTGGCAGAGTGAGTCCACTGGTCCATAGTCCCCTGCTGCCAGTGAGACATAGATCTGAGTTATCGTCTGCGTAGTTGTGGTAGGACACATTATTGCTGCGTATTGAAGGAAGAAACCTGCGTCCTATGCAGCTTTTCTTTCATGCGTGTTCAGTATCGAGGAGAGACAAACAAGATTCAATAGATTCAAATTGACAAAATTTAATCCCTGACAGTACAATTCTAAGCAGAGCTCTGGGTCTGAAGGGTCCCTAAACGGCACACAATCTACGTGCATCTTAGGTTAGGCACAACTTCAGAACGCACACACCCCTTTCAGCCCAGCATTTAAAGACAAGCATTATAAATATTCATGAACCTATGACTAAACATTTCTCCGTGTCCAGCTGACTCCATCTCCTTCCCATATTTGGTGTTCCTGTCGTCTCCTCACAGCCAGACCTCACATGACACTCTGCACAGAAAGATATATGCATCCTCCCTAGTGATAAGCTCCGTGGGCCAGCTGTGTGCCAGCACAGTATTTCTTTGTTTCATAGGCACAATATGAATTTTATAATGACTGGTAGAAATGATTACATTCTTCATTACAAGGCATATGTTAAAGACACACTATGAATTTATAATAAGTATTAAAAAATGATTATATTCTTCAGTATTAACTGGCCTAAAGGCAGCATGTACAGATTGAACAAAAGTGGGCCCAGGATCGGCCCCTGGGGCACCCTACAGGTCAGGGCCATGTGATCTGAGACACAGTTTCCAATTTCAACAAAATACTTCCTGTCTTCTAGATAGGACTTGAACCAGTTTAGTGCAGTACCAGAGATGCACACCCAGTCCTCTAGTCTCTGTAAGAGGATCCCATGATCAACAGTGTCAAAAGCAGCACTCAGATCTAGCAGGATCAACACTGAGACTTTTCCTGCATCAGTGTTCAGGCGGATGTCGTTTGTTACCTTGATCAGAGCGGTCTCAGTGCTGTGGTGGGCTCTAAAACCTGACTGGAAAACATCAAAGGAGTTCATTTGGAGAAAGTTAGTAAGCTGTTGGTAAACAGCTTTTCCAAGGACCTTGCCAAAAAACGGCAGATTTGAGATGAGTCGGAAATTGTTCAGTACTGTGGCATCAAGACTGCTCTTCTTTAGGAGAGGCTTAATGACCGCAGTTTTCAAGGCTCTTGGGAATGTTCCAGATTGAAGTGACATGTTAACTATGTGAGCGAGTGGTGAAAGTAAACTGTGGAGGACAGACTTTAGAAATCTAGTGGGTAACACATCGAGGCAGCATGTGGATGAACTCAAGGAGGTGGAATGGGAGGGGGTTTGGGTGAAGAACCAGGAGAGGGTCAAGGAGGCGGAGCAGGAGGAAAGTGGGTTTGGGTGAGGGACCAGGTGAGGGCCGAGGAGGTGGAGCAGGGAAGAGCTTGAGTTTGGGTGAAAGGTTAGAGGGGATAGCTGGGACGGTCTTTGTTGGTGCATAGTTTTGTATGGTGAAAAGTTCAACAGGCTTGATGTCAGAACCCCTGACCGTGTGTGTGGTGTGAGAGGAGTCATCTTGATTCCCGATCTGATGATGCTTTCTAGATGGTTGGGAAGGGCCATAGGTGAAGGTGGAGAGGCGAAGGAGCGTGAAGAGTCCATTGATGGAGTAGATGTAGCAAACGGGACCCCGGGTTTGTCTGTGGGCAAGGGAGGTGATTGGTCTGCTGGCTCATTCTCTGGGGCAGGGGAAGGTGGTAGTGCCGACTCATTCTCTGAGGAAGGGGGAAGTGATGCTATTAACTTGTTCTCTGGGGGATTGAGAGGTGGTGATGCTACTGAATTGTTCTCTGTAGGAGGGGGAGGTGGTGCTTG
Organism: Odontamblyopus rebecca; assembly: GCA_030686955.1. NCBI lineage: Eukaryota > Metazoa > Chordata > Actinopteri > Gobiiformes > Gobiidae > Odontamblyopus > Odontamblyopus rebecca. The sequence goes on from CM060668.1 coordinate 14,186,177, forward strand.
TGGCAGTGGTGGTGCTGTTGGTGATGTTGGTGGTGCTGACATGTTGGCTGGTTGCCTGGTTGGCACAACAGGAATGCTTCTCCCACTCCTCTTCTCTTTCGCTGGCTGCACAATACCCTGTCCAGGCCGATGCCTCAGAGCGTGGAGGAGGTTTCCCGTCAACACTCTTACTCCACCTCTGCTTAAGTGTGGGCCATTTCCCTCGAACAGGTCCTTTCGTTTCCAGAAAAGATCGAAGTGTTCAATGTAGTGCAATCCTCTGAGCGCACATGCATTCAACAGCCACGTGTTCAGCTGAAGCAGTCGGGTAAATTAGTTCCTTCTTCTTAGGTCTATGTTAGGAAGAGGTCCACTGATAAATGTCTTAACCTTCACTTTATTAAGCTCCTCGAGTAATTTAGTGAAATTCCTTTTCAAGACTTCACTCTGTTCCATTCTGACATCCACTGCACCCACGTGCACAATCAGCTGCTTAATCCCTTTGTGTGTTGACAAAACTTTCGACAGGAGTGTCGTCATCTCAGAAACAGTGTAATGTGGATAACAGCATGTCAGGATTCCTCTGACTCACACCGCTGATAGCCCCATCTCCAAGCAACAACGTATCTCTGACCTTGACGTTTGGCACAGAATTGCCGTCTGCCTGTGCTCTTTTGCCAACTTTATTGTTCCTGTTTTGTGACAATTCATTTTCTGTTTGTACATCAAAATCAGTCTGTAACAGTGGTAAAAATCTGTTTGTTAGCTTTATTGTGGGTGATATAAGGATATTAGTATTGTCTTTTATCGTCACGTTGGCTTAGCATTTTGGTCTGTACCAAGTTTTGGAAAAGACACAGTATCACTCAGGCTTAAGTTGAAAGTTTTTTCACCCTCTTCTCTGGAAGTAACTGTGCGCTGCTCACCACTGGAAATCATTGGTAGCGTCGTCTGAAGTCCTTGTTCAGTTTCTAAAGCAAATATCCGTGCTTGTAGCTCATTTATTTCTTGTTGATAGTCCCAACAGCGCTCACAGATAGGATTCCCTTGGCTTCTCTCCCCCGACATGTTGCTGGCTCATCAGATGATTTGTTAAAAATTGTAAAAATTGTTTAAAAGTCTTTGTTTACTTGAAAGAAAATCAAAAATAGACACATTATCCAGTGTTGGAGGAGGTACACTGATTGAAAGGCAAAGTAAAGAAGGAGACTGCAGGAACAAGCAAGGATAGCGTCCGCACTCTTATTATTATTATTATTATTATTATTATTATTTATTCATTTATTTAAAGGACAGTGTACAGTTAAACACAATGCCAAGGCAAAAATGTCTGCACCAGATTATAGCCACATGGCTAATTTCCATCTGTAATAATAATGTACTCCTTATGCCTTCATTCCCCAAGGTTGCTGCCACCTTGCGTGACAACTAGCTGTTGACAAGTTTGATCAACAGCTAGTTGTTGTTTGTACATAACAGAACATTTAACATAAATCAATGACTTAAACTTACTATTTAATGTTTGATGATAAAAGCTAAAAGTTCCCTTATTATTCTCAAGAATCACCGTAATACTGCGGTCCGTGCAGAATGGTGCAGAGTAGGGTATTGCCGCTCTTAGAAGGGCGGGCACATTTAACGACCTCAATCATGATTGGCTTTTGTGGTTGCTATGATACTCGTGGTCGGATTTGCAAATATGGAGCCTGGCTCCAAATTCACTCCTGTAACCGTGAGCATTGCGAGCCTCATTTGAGTGGCGCTAAATGCTATGGGTGACGTCACACTCAGTCCACTTCTTTTGTACAGTCTGTGTTTGCTATGCTGGTTAATCAAGGTGCACCTATATTTTATGCTAAGACACCTCTTGGAACAGAAGTGATGAGGCCACCACAGTGTTTAACATTTGAAGAATAGACAAACTCTTTGCATCAGTAGAGCAATATAAAATGAATAAGAGATTTACTTTCTCAAATTGTGCGATGGATATCTCTGGAAGTGACACTGACACCACATGTACCTGCTCGGACTGTTGCATTCAGGACCCAAATATAACTTTATTCAAATGTGCATGTTTTTATGACGGCAGTCCATATACTTCTGTGGGAGAAAATATTACTCAACTGCCTACAGAGATGAGTTATGACTGCGATATGCAAAGTGACAATTTAAATTTATTATTGAATATTTACCAATATGTTAGAACAGCCAAGCTGGTGTTCATATGCGATTCAACCAAAATTGGCATCACTCTAAATTTGAAGGGCCCATATTACACCATATTCTGACCAGTGTTATAATGTTGTGTGTGTATATATATATATATATATATATATATATATATATATATATATATATATATATATATATATATATATACATATTATATATATATATATTCTTACATGAGACGTTCTTACATGAGACTGACTGAATGGTGATGGCGAACCAACCAGACATCGTGGTTCTGGATAAGCAAGAGAACAAAGCCGTGGTGGTGGACATTACAATACTGAGCGATGGCAATGCCAGGAAAAAGGAACACGAGAAACTAGAGAAATACCAGGGGCTCAAAGAAGAGCTGGAGAGAGCCTGGAAGGTGAAAGCATCGGTGGGGCCTGTGGTGATCGGAGCACTCGGGGCCGTGACCTCCAAACTGGATGAGTGGTTGCAGCAGATCCCAGGAAGGACAACAGACATCTCAGTCCAGAAAAGTGCAGTACTGGGAACAGTACGGCAGGTCCTAAGAAGCCAGCTCAATGGCAAGAACAAGGCGCAGGCAATAAACAGCTACGCCCTGCCAGTGATCAGATACCCAGCAGGAATCATAAGTTGGCCAAAGGAGGAGATACAGACCACAGATGTTAAGACACGAAAGCTCCTGACCATGCATGGAGGGTTCCATCCCAAGTCCAGCACCCTGAGACTGTACACGAGCCGGAAGGAAGGAGGCCGAGGACTAGTGAGTGTGGGAACCACTGTCCAGGATGAAACATCCAAGCTCCACAAGTACATCAGTGACAAGGCCCAGACTGATGACGTGCTCAGAGAATGTCTCAGACAGTGGGGCGCAGAGGAAGAGGTGCTGGAGGGACCATCATGGCAGGACAAACCCCTACATGGGGCGTACCACCGGAACATAACTGAAGTGGCTGATATCAAGAAATCCTACCAATGGCTGGAGAGGGCTGGTCTGAAGGACAGCACAGAGGCACTCATCCTGGCTGCACAGGAGCAGGCCTTGAGCACCCGAGCAATAGAGGCCCAGCTATACCACACCAGACAAGACCCAAGGTGTAGGTTGTGCAAAGAAGTGCCTGAGACAGTCCAGCACATAACTGCAGGGTGTAAGATGCTGGCAGGGAAAGCGAACATGGAGTGACATAACCAAGTAGCGGGCATAGTGTACAGAAACATCTGTGCAGTGTACGGGCTGGAAACCCCAGGATCAAGGTGGACAACGCCTCCAAAGGTTGTGGAGAATGAGCGGGCCAAGATCCTGTGGGACTTCCAAATACAAACTGACAGAATGGTGATGGCGAACCAACCAGACATCGTGGTTCTGGATAAGCGGGAGAACCAAGCCGTGGTGGTGGACATTGCAATACCGAGCAATGGCAATGTCAGGAAAAAGGAACATGAGAAACTAGAGAAATACCAGGGCTCAAAGAAGAGCTGGAGAGAGCCTGGAAGGTGAAAGCATCGGTGGTGCCTGTGGTGATCGGAGCACTCGGGGCCGTGACCCCCAAACTAGAGGAGTGGTTGCAGCAGATCCCAGGAAGGACAACAGACATCTCAGTCCAGAAAAGTGCAGTACTGGGAACAGCAAAGATACTGCGCAGAACTCTCAAGCTCCCAGGCCTCTGGTAGAGGACCCGAGCTGATGAGGGTGAGAGAGACCAACCACTGTGGAAGGTGAGAAATGCGTTTTTATATATATATATATATATATATATATGATCCATAACATTTTACAATTGTTTGCAAAATATTGGACCTTTAATTATATTAATAATTCTCACAGTGAAGCTCAGGTAAATTAAAATACAGTTCAAGATGCTCCGTGTAACATTTGGGGAAAGCATGCCACCTGCTTGTCTCCATGGAGATGTTATTTTTAGTGGTTAATGTTCCACAAAATGGCATTAAACATCTATCTCCATAAATCAAAGTTTCCTGTAATTTAATAAATCCTTGCTTGCCTGATTTATTTATTTGTTTTGTTATATTATGGAACATTGCAGACAAGCCACAAAAACATTTCCATGGAGACATATGGTCAGTTGAGACCATACCAGCTTGTCAAAGCCTGATCCCGTCAGATTTCAGAAGTACTTGGAACTACTTAGTACTTGGATGGGAGACCACTGGGAATTCCAGGTGCCACAGTGGAGCGGCAGTCCGAAAAACTGCTATTGTGTCCTTAGGAAAGACACTTCACCCCCATTGTTTAGTATGAAAGTGGTGTGTGTGCGAGTGATGGTGTTGGTCAGAGGGGTTGACGGTGCAGATTGGCAGCCTAGGGCAGCTGTGGTTACAATAGTGGCTTACACCACCGAGTATGGCGTGAATGAACTGTAAAGCGCTTTGGGTATCTTGAAAGGTGCTGTATAAATGCAGTGATGAATGAATGAATGATTGACTACTCAGAAGCAATACAGAAAAGTTGCACATATCTTGCTCCCTCCGCTCCTCCTCTCTCCAGCTCTCTGTCCCCTCTGTCCGCCTCATCACCATGGGGGGCAGAGCCTTCAGCCACTCTGCTCCCCAGCTCTGGAACTCTCTCCCTCCTGACCTCCGCAACATTGACTCTCTTCCACTTTTCAAATCCAGACTCAAAACCCACCTGTTCACACAATCCTACACCACATAACAGTCACTCTCACCATCATCCTTTTTTGTAACTGTTTTATCTGTAAATATGTGTTTTTAACTTTGTCTTGTACAGTGTCCTTGGGTGTTCTGAAAGGCGCTTTCAAATAAAATGTATTATTATTATTATTATTATTATTATTATTATTATTATTATTATTATTATTATTATATACTTTTATATTTTGTGCTTTTGTCTGCTATATAGTCTCTATAGCTATAGAGAATCCATGGATCATTATGATTTTGGACACTTTATATTGAATATTGATCCAAAACAATGGAGTCCAACAGGAGCACATTGGGAGCCCAATAAAAGCAGATGTCACTGCAAACATCATCACATTTTGATGTTGTTCCAAACAGATTCAAATAGATTAATGTATTTTACAAGATATGTTTATTTTGTATCAGCGTATCAAGTACATCAAGTGCTGGTAGTGAGCGTCTTGAATTAAATAATTATTTGGTAAACAAAATCCCATCAGATACTCTTGTGTTCTTTAGCCTCTGAGTGAGAGCGTCCTTAATGTCTTTTGTTTTGAAGCAGTAGATGAGTGGGTTAACCATTGCAGGGACAAGACCATACAACATTACTATGACAACTTGGATATCTGAGCTTATTTTGACCCCCACATTGTGAGCTATGTACACAAAGCATCTCGGCACATAATACAGACAAGTGAGAAAAATCTGAGGAGCACATGTGGACAACACCTTATGTCGACTCTCAGCCTGAGACATTCTGATTACAGCCACAATCACAGAAAAGTAAGAGAAAATGATAAAGGCCAGGGGCATTAGGAGACCAAATAAAGCAATTCCTAGAGACACCAATTTCACATATATGACCTCATCTCCACAACCTAGTGAAGTTATTGTCTGGTGATCACAATAGCATTGGTAAATAATGTTCCCTTTGGTTCCACAGTATGGTAGACTTAATGCATGACCTACCACACCCACCATTCGGATGAATGTCAAACACCAGCACAGAAAACATGCTATGGAAATCGATCTGTTATTGACTATATTTGGATACCGCAATGGAAACCATACAGCAATAAACCGGTCCAGTGCCATTAAAAGCAGTATTAAAGAGGTGATGGCACCCATAGAATGGACAAAATACATTTGAGTGAAGCATGTACCAAAGAGAATCAAAGAGTCATCCCACCAATACCGAGCAATGACTTTAGGAAGAGTCACAATCGCAAATATTATATCTGTCATGGCCAGGTTGACAAATATTATGTAGGTGGGTTTGTGAAGAGATTTGATCAAATATATAACAACAACTGTGAAGGAGTTTCCAAAAACAGTAGCTAAGAAGACAAAGAGCAGCAGAACAGACACTGGTCCAAAATACACAGAAGACAGTCTAGGAAAACCCACAATAACAAAGTTTTTCAAAATGGTACCATTGGGGATGAGCATCATTGCAACTTAAACACAGCAGGGAGCAAATACAACGACAACAACAGCAACAACCCCCGACCTGACCTGGAAGAAGCTCTCAGCTCATCTTTATAGCAGGCTCACGCTGGAGGAGGCTCTGCTGTGTCCAAATAAGCCTCAAGGGACAGTCCCTCCCGGACACTTTATGTGTGAATAGTGGAAGATATGGAAGAATGGAGAAACATAAAGTATTTTTCAACACCAAAAGCACAGCCCAAAGGGAGACAACACTTAATTTAACTTATTTAATTCATTTAACCAAAGTAGTCTGTGCTCAAATTGCACTGACTCCAATTTTCGTGACTCCAATGCAGCTGACTTGAAATAAAAAAAAAAGGTAATTCTTAAAGACACAGACGTTACCAGCAGAGAATAGTGAGCATATTGTGCACAATGTGAAAAAAGCAAACAATCCCAAAAAAGTAAAAAAGCCTAAAAGCCTAAAAGCAAAGAAGGCCCCATAATTCCACTATAATAATGTACTCTTTATGGTTGAGAAAGCACATGTTTAATAAAGTTGCCTAGACTTTGCAATCATAAATTACCTGTCAAACCTAACCTGGCCGGCAAGATGAACTCTCGCATTGCAGGCTTCATAAAAAAAGGTGATAAATGAATAAATTGGTTATTGTGGCACTTCATAAGAAACTATACTGTGTTTTACTTTTTAATGATCTGTCAAAAGCTTTTGACACTGTCAATCTTGTTTCATGTTCTGGTCTCTGTTCTGAGTATTTTTCTATCCACAAAGGGGTCACACAAGGCTCTGTTTTGGGGCTGTTCCTATATTATCATGTACATAAATGACTTGGTTCAAAATGTCTCTGATGCTAATATTCATTTTTAAGGCTGCCACACACTACAGGATCTTTCAATCTTAAACTATTTTTAAACTTGCAACAAAAAGTGCACACCACAGACACGAGGAGAACCTTAGGATATTTTAAAAACTGCAGCGGGATATGGCTGCGGACTACAAGCTGCAAGGTGATAGTGAGCTCCCATTTGAGGTCCTGGGTGATGGTGGTCCCCAGGAAGCGGAATGAGTCTACAGTGGTGATGAGGGTGTCGGTCAGGATGATGGAGGGGCTGTGTGCTTCCTGAAGTCCACAATCATCTCCACTGTCTTCTGGGCGTTAAGCCCCAGGTTGTTCTAGCTGCATCAGGACACCAGACGATCAACCTCCGTTCTGTAGGAAGATTCATCCCTGTCCGATTTGAGTCCGATAACCGTAGTGTTGTCTGCAAACTTGATTAGCTTGACAGACTGGTGGTAGGAGGTGCAGCAGGTGGTGTACAGGGAGAAGAGCAGAGGAGAAAGAATACAGCCTTGGGGAGAGCCGGTGTTGATGGTCGGAGAGTGCGAGATATTCTTCCCCAACCTCACGTGCTCAGGGCTCTACGCTAACTTTTTTTTTTCAGGAGCACATGTGCCCCTAAGTCAAAAATTTTAGGAGCACAGAAAAACAAATGGGGGCACAAATAGGTTTTAGTTTTGAACATTTATTACAGTGCAGAACTTGCGCACACCAACTTATTTGAATGAATTTTATACAAAAAACACAAAAGAATTATGACTGTACCTTTCCTGCACAATCACTGTGTTTTTAATCAGTCTATCTCCATTTTATCTGATTAATATTCATTTAGACTTAAAATAAGCCAAACAGACTGGACTGCACTGAAACACTCTGCGCCCCTTTTTGGACCTAAGATAACATACAAGAACATTCACACTGACAGTGGCTCCCTCTTTTCTGCATCACTCGAGGAAAAACTAAAACTAAAACGCAACACTACCCACAGTTTGAGAACCTCTTCTTTAAGAGAACTTCCACTGGCACTTTACACAAAACTGCTTCGATGTGAATAAAGTGGGTAGAATTTTTAAACCTGTATTTTCAAATTCCTGGAGTTGTGACAAACATTAATTTGGCATTTTCTTTGGCAAACTTCAGCCCACATATCGCCTGCTCTGTGCGGACACTGACATAAAATTTGTTTTTTCACAGGGCAGATGTTTAACCTGCCCTGTGACGCACGCTGAGGGTGCGCGCTGTGGACAAGCCACGCGCTGGCGGTGCAGTGCCCACGGGCTCCAGCACACAGGTCCCGCACACTGGTACAAGTTTATTGGCGACAGCAGCGGCAGTAATGAAATATGATGCACTCAGTATTCAGACATCGAGTCCGTGACATGACCGAGTCCAAACACGCTCGAGTCCTGGACAAGACCGAGACAAAGCTCTTGCTTTAGATAGGGAAGTCCAGCGGCACAGGGGAATCTACTGAGTGGTGGGACAGGTGTGGGTCCTGCTGCGGTGCCGCTCCTCGGTTAAGGGGCATGGGTGTGTTTTGAAGCGGAGTTTGTTCATATGAGTGATATCGCCGCACACCCGGAGCTCGTATGTTGGGGTCGTGCGCGGTCGGAGGTGTGGTGCCCGGGCACAGTTCGGTTGCGCTCGCACTGGGCGTGTCGCACTTTAGGGGCGTTCCAGGCTTGGGCACGATTCTGAAGTCCTAGTGTGAGTGCGCCCCAAATGTTTGATACATGTAGAATGTTTAACTCGTCACGTTGCGTCTGTGCGCAACTCCTTATTGTGCTGCAGAAGCACTCGCATAGGTGCGACTGTTTTATTTTCCTTGTTCGCACGACAAAATATTTGCTCGCAAATGCGAATGAAATGGGCACACTGTAGAGCCCTGCACGTGCTGCTTCCTGTCCGTTAGGAAGTCAGTGGTCCACCTGCAGAGAGGATCAGGCACGTTCATCTGGGACAGCTTGCTTTGGACGAGGTCTGGGCAGATGGTGTTGAAGGCAGAACTAAAGTCCACAAACAGGATCTTGGCATAGGTTCCCAGGAGTCCAGATGCTGCAGGATGAAGTGTAGAGTCATGTTGATGGCATCGTCTACAGACTTGTTGGCTCTGTAGGCAAACTGCAGAGGGTCTAGGAACAGGGCCGTGAGGGTCTTGAGATGAGGCAGAACCAGGCGCTCCAATGACATCATGACCACAGATGTCAGAGCCACAGGTCTGTAGTCACTGAGTCCGGTGATCCTTGGCTTCTTGGGGATGGGAACAATAGTGGAGGTTTTGAAGCAGGCAGGCACATGACAAGCCTCGAGTGAAGAGTTGAAGATGCCGTAAACACTGGGGCCAGCTCGTTAGCACAGTGTCTCAGGGTGGCAGGGGAGACACCGTCTGGACCAGGGGCTTTCCGGGCATTCATCCTTTTGAACTGCTTCTTCACATCTGCCTCATGAATGGGGGAAGCGTGTCCAGGTAGTCTCTATTGTTGGGACGGTTGGAGGTGTGAGATATACGGTCTATGCTTGCGTCTGCTGTTTCCTGTTTACAGTAAAACCACTCGCTTTGAGGCTCTTAAGTGTTCAAAAGATCAGAGCTCTGCACTTCAAGTTTAGATACAGGTCAAAACTGTGTTATTATTATTTGTGAAATGTGTTGCAATGCTTCAGATGCATGATTTTTAATGCACAGAAGGCCAAGGATAAAGTACACAGAAAGTAGAGCCACTATTGCTAAGCTGCAGATTCCCCCCGATCCGCACACTTTGTGGATGTAAATAGACACATGTGAGGAACTACTCTCACCTTTTTACTTTTAAAGAATGCTTCAAATTGGATTAATAGTGCCGTTTGTGGACTGGGTGTCATCATTTGCGGAGGACAAATTCTGTGGATAATGTGGATGACATGCTGCAGTTTATATTTACAACTTTACGAGAGGTGACTAATAATCATTTTTGCTATTTCCTAAGATTATATGTCGAATATTTTAATATAAGAATATATTTTCTCTAATCTTTTAAGAAAATCATATATCATTCTCCGTCCCTGAAGACTTGCCTGCAGGTTCTGTCACTGGGAAATGTCAAGTGGACGTAGGGGATACAAAACCAAAAACATTGTGTTGACGCTAATGCGAATGCTAACACTAACTCAAGGCAAATGAATAACCAGAGACAAAAGTTATGTTTGGATGTGAACAAGGCAATAGGCCACCGATTTTCAAAGCCTAACCCAATGTGTGATTTTGATATTTTTACCCATCCATGGCCCATAAATGTTAACTTCTTAATCAAAGGAGTAGACAATATAAAAAGCGTTGGAAATAATTTTGAAAGACAATCCTCAAGTGAAAAGAGCTCATCCAAGTATGAAACTATGTCACCAGCTAAACACTATTTTGCTATGCTGGTTAATCAAGGTGCACCTATATTTCATGCTAAGACACCTCTTGGAACAGAAGTGATGAGGCCACCACAGTGTTTAACATTGGAAGAAATAGACAAACTCTTTGCATCAGTCGAGCAATATAAAATGAATAAGAGATTTACTTTCTCAAATTGTGCAATGGATATCTCTGGAAGTGACACTGACACCACATGCACCTGCTCGGACTGTTGCATTCAGGACCCAAATATAACTATTCAAATGTGCATGTTTTTATGACGGCAGTCCATATACTTCTGTGGGAGAAAATATTACTCAACTGCCTACAGACATGAGTTATGACTGCGATATGCAAAGTGAGTTTGAGGAAACAATTTAAATTTATTATTGAATATTTACCAATCTGTAAGAGCAGCCAAGCTGGTGTTCATATGCGATTCAACCAAAAATGGCATCACTCCAAACTTAAAGGGCCCATATTACACCATATTCTGACCAGTGCTATAATGTTGTGTGTGTGTGTGTGTATATATAAATATATATATATATATACACACACACACACACACACACACACACACACATATATATATATATATATATATATATATATATATATATATATAAAATCTATAACATTTTACAATATTTTGCAAAATATTGGACCTTTAATTATATTAATGATTCTCACAGTGAAGCTCAGGTAAATTAAAATACAGTTCAAGATGCTCCGTGTAACATTTGGGTAAAGCATGCCACCTGCTTGTCTCCATGGAGATGTTATTTTTAGTAGTTAATGTTCGACAAAATGGCATTAAACATCTATCTCCACGAATCAAAGTTTCCTGTAATTTAATAAATCCTTGCTTGCCTGATTTGTTTATTTGTTTTGTTATATTATGGAACATTGCAGACAAGCCACAAAAACATTTCCATGGAGACATATGGTCAGTTGAGACCATACCAGCTTGTCAAAGCCTGATCCCGTCAGATTTCAGAAGCCAAGCCGGGCATGGCCTGGTTCGTACTTGGATGGGAGACCACTGGGAATTCCAGGTGCCACAGTGGAGCGGCAGTCCGAAAAACTGCTATTGTGTCCTTAGGAAAGACACTTCACCCCCATTGTTTAGTATGAAAGTGGTGTGTGTGCGAGTGATGGTGTTGGTCGGAGGGGTTGACGGTGCAGATTGGCAGCCTAGGGCAGCTGTGGTTACAATAGTGGCTTACGCCACCGAGTGAATGAACTGTAAAGCGCTTTGGGTATCTTGCAAGGTGCTGTATAAATGCAGTGATGAATGAATGAATGATTGACTACTCAGAAGCAATACAGAAAAGTTGCACATATCTTGCTCCCTCCGCTCCTCCTCTCTCCAGCTCTCTGTCCCCTCTGCCCGCCTCATCACCATGGGGGGCAGAGCCTTCAGCCACTCTGCTCCCCAGCTCTGGAACTCTCTCCCTCCTGACCTCCGCAACATTGACTCTCTTCCACTTTTCAAATCCAGACTCAAAACCCACCTGTTCACACAATCCTACACCACATAACAGTCACTCTCACCATTATCCAGCTTTTTTGTAACTGTTTTATCTGTAAATATGTGTTTTTAACTTTGTCTTGTACAGTGTCCTTGGGTGTTCTGAAAGGCGCTTTCAAATAAAATGTATTATTATTATTATTATATACTTTTATATTTTGTGCTTTTGTCTGCTGTATAGTCTCTATAGCTATACAGAATCCGTGGATCATTATGATTTTGGACACTTTATATTGAATATTGATCCAAAACAATGGAGTCCAACAGGAGCACATTGGGAGCCCAATAAAAGCAGATGTCACTGCAAACATCACATTTTGATGTTGTTCCAAACAGATTCAAATAGATTAATGTATTTTACAAGGTATGTTTATTTTGTATCAGCGTGTCAAGTACATCAAGTGCTGGTAGTGAGCGTCTTGAATTAAATAATTATTTGGTAAACAAAATCCCATCATATACTCTTGTGTTCTTTAGCCTCTGAATAAGAGCGTCCTTAATGTCTTTTGTTTTGAAGCAGTAGATGAGTGGGTTAACCATTGCAGGGACAAGACTGTACAACATTACTATGACAACTTGGATATCTGAGCTTATTTTGACCCCACATTGTGAGCTATGTACACAAAGCACCTCGGCACATAATACAGACAAGTGAGAAAAATCTGAGGAGCACATGTGGACAAGACCTTATATCGACTCTCAGCCTGAGACATTCTGATTACAGCCACAATCACAGAAAAGTAAGAGAAAATGATAAAGGCCAGGGGCATTAGGAGACCAAATAAAGCAATTCCCATAGCTACCAATTTCACATATATGACCTCATCACCACAACCCAGTGAAGATATTGACATGTGATCACAATAGCATTGGTAAATAATGTTCCCTTTGGTTCCACAGAATGGTAGGCTTAATGCATGACATACCACACCCACCATTCGGATGAATGTCCAACACCAGCACAGAAAACATGCTATGGAAATCGATCTGTTATTGACTACATTTGGATACCGCAATGGAAACCATACAGCAATAAACCGGTCCAGTGCCATTAAAAGCAGTATTAAAGAGGTGATGGCACCCATAGAATGGACAAAATACATTTGAGTGAAGCATGTACCAAAGAGAGTCAAAGAGTCATCCCACCAATACCGAGCAATGACTTTAGGAAGAGTCACAATCGCAAATATTATATCTGTCATGGCCAGATTGACAAATATTATGTAGGTGGGTTTGTGAAGAGATTTGATCAAATATATAACAACAACTGTGAAGGAGTTTCCAAAAACAATAGCTAAGAAGACAAAGAGCAGCAGAACAGACACTGGTCCAAAATACACAGAAGACAGTCCAGGAAAACCCACAATAACAAAGTTTTTCAAAATGGTACCATTGGGGATGAGCATCATTGTAAATTAAACACAGCACGGAGCAAATACAAGGACAACAACAGCAACAACCCCCGACCTGACCTGGAAGAAGCTCTCAGCTCATCTTTATAGCAGGCTCATGCTGGAGGAGGCTCTGCTGTGTCCAAATAAGCCTCAAGGGACAGTCCCTCCCGGACACTTTATGTGTGAATAGTGGAAGATATGGAAGAATGGAGAAACACAGTATTTTTCAACACCAAAAGCACAGCCCAAAGGGAGACGACACTTAATTTAAGTTATTTAATTTATTTAGCCAAAGTATTCTGTGCTCAAATTGCACTGACTCCATTTTTTGTGACTCCAATGCAGCTGACTTGAAATTTAAAAAAAAAGGTAATTCTTAAAGACACAGACGTTACCAGCAGAGAATAGTGAGCATATTGTGCACAATGTGAAAAAAGCAAACAATCCCAAAAAAGTAAAAAAAAAAAGCCTAAAAGCAAAGAAGGCCCAATAATTCTACAATAATAATGTACTCTTTATGGTAGAGAAAGCACATCTTTAATAAAGTTGCCTAGACTTCAATCATAAATTACTTTTCAAACCTAACCTGGCCGGCAAGATGAACTCTCGCATTGCAGGCTTCATAAAAAAGGTGATAAATGATATTATTGTGGCACTTCATAAGAAACTATACTGTGTTTTACTTTTTAATGATCTGTCAAAAGCTTTTGACACTGTCAATCTTGTTTCATGTTCTGGTCTCTGTTCTGAGTATTTTTCTATCCACAAAGGGGTCACACAAGGCTCTGTTTTGGGGCTGTTCCTATATTATCATGTACATAAATGACTTGGTTCAAAATGTCTCTGATGCTAATATTCATTTTTAAGGCTGCCACACACTACAGGATCTTTCAATCTTAAACTATTTTTAAACTTGTAACAAAAAGTGCACACCACATACACGAGGAGAACCTTAGGATATTTTAAAAACTGCAGCGGGATATGGCTGCGGACTACAAGCTGCAAGGTGATAGTGAGCTCCCATTTGAGGTCCTGGGTGATGGTGGTCCCCAGGAAGCGGAATGAGTCTACAGTGGTGATGAGGGTGTCGGTCAGGATGATGGAGGGGCTGTGTGCTTCCTGAAGTCCACAATCATCTCCACTGTCTTCTGGGCGTTAAGCCCCAGGTTGTTCTAGCTGCATCAGGACACCAGACGATCAACCTCCGTTCTGTAGGAAGATTCATCCCTGTCCGATTTGAGTCCGATAACCGTAGTGTTGTCTGCAAACTTGATTAGCTTGACAGACTGGTGGTAGGAGGTGCAGCAGGTGGTGTACAGGGAGAAGAGCAGAGGAGAAAGAATACAGCCTTGGGGAGAGCCGGTGTTGATGGTCGGAGAGTGCGAGATATTCTTCCCCAACCTCACGTGCTCAGGGCTCTACGCTAACTTTTTTTTTTCAGGAGCACATGTGCCCCTAAGTCAAAAATTTTAGGAGCACAGAAAAACAAATGGGGGCACAAATAGGTTTTAGTTTTGAACATTTATTACAGTGCAGAACTTGCGCACACCAACTTATTTGAATGAATTTTATACAAAAAACACAAAAGAATTATGACTGTACCTTTCCTGCACAATCACTGTGTTTTTAATCAGTCTATCTCCATTTTATCTGATTAATATTCATTTAGACTTAAAATAAGCCAAACAGACTGGACTGCACTGAAACACTCTGCGCCCCTTTTTGGACCTAAGATAACATACAAGAACATTCACACTGACAGTGGCTCCCTCTTTTCTGCATCACTCGAGGAAAAACTAAAACTAAAACGCAACACTACCCACAGTTTGAGAACCTCTTCTTTAAGAGAACTTCCACTGGCACTTTACACAAAACTGCTTCGATGTGAATAAAGTGGGTAGAATTTTTAAACCTGTATTTTCAAATTCCTGGAGTTGTGACAAACATTAATTTGGCATTTTCTTTGGCAAACTTCAGCCCACATATCGCCTGCTCTGTGCGGTCACTGACATAAAATTTGTTTTTTTCACAGGGCAGATGTTTAACCTGCCCTGTGACGCACGCTGAGGGTGCGCGCTGTGGACAAGCCACGCGCTGGCGGTGCAGTGCCCACGGGCTCCAGCACACAGGTCCCGCACACTGGTACAAGTTTATTGGCGACAGCAGCGGCAGTAATGAAATATGATGCACTCAGTATTCAGACATCGAGTCCGTGACATGACCGAGTCCAAACACGCTCGAGTCCTGGACAAGACCGAGACAAAGCTCTTGCTTTAGATAGGGAAGTCCAGCGGCACAGGGGAATCTACTGAGTGGTGGGACAGGTGTGGGTCCTGCTGCGGTGCCGCTCCTCGGTTAAGGGGCATGGGTGTGTTTTGAAGCGGAGTTTGTTCGTATGAGTGATATCGCCGCACACCCGGAGCTCGTATGTTGGGGTCGTGCGCGGTCGGAGGTGTCGTGCCCGGGCACGGTTCGGTTGCGCTCGCGCTGGGCGTGTCGCACTTTAGGGCGTTCCAGGCTTGGGCACGATTCTGAAGTCCTAGTGTGAGTGCGCCCCAAATGTTTGATACATGTAGAATGTTTAACTCGTCACGTTGCGTCTGTGCGCAACTCCTTATTGTGCTGCAGAAGCACTCGCATAGGTGCGACTGTTTTATTTTCCTTGTTCGCACGACAAAATATTTGCTCGCATATGCAAATGAAATGGGCACACTGTAGAGCCCTGCACGTGCTGCTTCCTGTCCGTTAGGAAGTCAGTGGTCCACCTGCAGAGAGGATCAGGCACGTTCATCTGGGACAGCTTGCTTTGGACGAGGTCTGGGCAGATGGTGTTGAAGGCAGAACTAAAGTCCACAAACAGGATCTTGGCATAGGTTCCCAGGGAGTCCAGATGCTGCAGGATGAAGTGTAGAGTCATGTTGATGGCATCGTCTACAGACTTGTTGGCTCTGTAGGCAAACTGCAGAGGGTCTAGGAACAGGGCCGTGAGGGTCTTGAGATGAGGCAGAACCAGGCGCTCCAATGACATCATGACCACAGATGTCAGAGCCACAGGTCTGTAGTCACTGAGTCCGGTGATCCTTGGCTTCTTGGGGATGGGAACAATAGTGGAGGTTTTGAAGCAGGCAGGCACATGACAAGCCTCGAGTGAAGAGTTGAAGATGCCGTAAACACTGGGGCCAGCTCGTTAGCACAGTGTCTCAGGGTGGCAGGGGAGACACCGTCTGGACCAGGGGCTTTCCGGGCATTCATCCTTTTGAACTGCTTCTTCACATCTGCCTCATGAATGGGGGGAAGCGTGTCCAGGTAGTCTCTATTGTTGGGACGGTTGGAGGTGTGAGATATACGGTCTATGCTTGCGTCTGCTGTTTCCTGTTTACAGTAAAACCACTCGCTTTGAGGCTCTTAAGTGTTCAAAAGATCAGAGCTCTGCACTTCAAGTTTAGATACAGGTCAAAACTGTGTTATTATTATTTGTGAAATGTGTTGCAATGCTTCAGATGCATGATTTTTAATGCACAGAAGGCCAAGGATAAAGTACACAGAAAGTAGAGCCACTATTGCTAAGCTGCAGATTCCCCCCGATCCGCACACTTTGTGGATGTAAATAGACACATGTGAGGAACTACTCTCACCTTTTTACTTTTAAAGAATGCTTCAAATTGGATTAATAGTGCCGTTTGTGGACTGGGTGTCATCATTTGCGGAGGACAAATTCTGTGGATAATGTGGATGACATGCTGCAGTTTATATTTACAACTTTACGAGAGGTGACTAATAATCATTTTTGCTATTTCCTAAGATTATATGTCGAATATTTTAATATAAGAATATATTTTCTCTAATCTTTTAAGAAAATCATATATCATTCTCCGTCCCTGAAGACTTGCCTGCAGGTTCTGTCACTGGGAAATGTCAAGTGGACGTAGGGGATACAAAACCAAAAACATTGTGTTGACGCTAATGCGAATGCTAACACTAACTCAAGGCAAATGAATAACCAGAGACAAAAGTTATGTTTGGATGTGAACAAGGCAATAGGCCACCGATTTTCAAAGCCTAACCCAATGTGTGATTTTGATATTTTTACCCATCCATGGCCCATAAATGTTAACTTCTTAATCAAAGGAGTAGACAATATAAAAAGCGTTGGAAATAATTTTGAAAGACAATCCTCAAGTGAAAAGAGCTCATCCAAGTATGAAACTATGTCACCAGCTAAACACTATTTTGCTATGCTGGTTAATCAAGGTGCACCTATATTTCATGCTAAGACACCTCTTGGAACAGAAGTGATGAGGCCACCACAGTGTTTAACATTGGAAGAAATAGACAAACTCTTTGCATCAGTCGAGCAATATAAAATGAATAAGAGATTTACTTTCTCAAATTGTGCAATGGATATCTCTGGAAGTGACACTGACACCACATGCACCTGCTCGGACTGTTGCATTCAGGACCCAAATATAACTATTCAAATGTGCATGTTTTTATGACGGCAGTCCATATACTTCTGTGGGAGAAAATATTACTCAACTGCCTACAGACATGAGTTATGACTGCGATATGCAAAGTGAGTTTGAGGAAACAATTTAAATTTATTATTGAATATTTACCAATCTGTAAGAGCAGCCAAGCTGGTGTTCATATGCGATTCAACCAAAAATGGCATCACTCCAAACTTAAAGGGCCCATATTACACCATATTCTGACCAGTGCTATAATGTTGTGTGTGTGTGTGTGTATATATACATATATATATATATATATATATACACACACACACACACACACACACACACACATATATATATATATATATATATATATATATATATATATATATATATATATATATATATATAAAATCTATAACATTTTACAATATTTTGCAAAATATTGGACCTTTAATTATATTAATGATTCTCACAGTGAAGCTCAGGTAAATTAAAATACAGTTCAAGATGCTCCGTGTAACATTTGGGTAAAGCATGCCACCTGCTTGTCTCCATGGAGATGTTACTTTTAGTAGTTAATGTTCGACAAAATGGCATTAAACATCTATCTCCACGAATCAAAGTTTCCTGTAATTTAATAAATCCTTGCTTGCCTGATTTGTTTATTTGTTTTGTTATATTATGGAACATTGCAGACAAGCCACAAAAACATTTCCATGGAGACATATGGTCAGTTGAGACCATACCAGCTTGTCAAAGCCTGATCCCGTCAGATTTCAGAAGCCAAGCCGGGCATGGCCTGGTTAGTACTTGGATGGGAGACCACTGGGAATTCCAGGTGCCACAGTGGAGCGGCAGTCCGAAAAACTGCTATTGTGTCCTTAGGAAAGACACTTCACCCCCATTGTTTAGTATGAAAGTGGTGTGTGTGCGAGTGATGGTGTTGGTCGGAGGGGTTGACGGTGCAGATTGGCAGCCTAGGGCAGCTGTGGTTACAATAGTGGCTTACGCCACCGAGTGAATGAACTGTAAAGCGCTTTGGGTATCTTGCAAGGTGCTGTATAAATGCAGTGATGAATGAATGAATGATTGACTACTCAGAAGCAATACAGAAAAGTTGCACATATCTTGCTCCCTCCGCTCCTCCTCTCTCCAGCTCTCTGTCCCCTCTGCCCGCCTCATCACCATGGGGGGCAGAGCCTTCAGCCACTCTGCTCCCCAGCTCTGGAACTCTCTCCCTCCTGACCTCCGCAACATTGACTCTCTTCCACTTTTCAAATCCAGACTCAAAACCCACCTGTTCACACAATCCTACACCACATAACAGTCACTCTCACCATTATCCAGCTTTTTTGTAACTGTTTTATCTGTAAATATGTGTTTTTAACTTTGTCTTGTACAGTGTCCTTGGGTGTTCTGAAAGGCGCTTTCAAATAAAATGTATTATTATTATTATTATATACTTTTATATTTTGTGCTTTTGTCTGCTGTATAGTCTCTATAGCTATACAGAATCCGTGGATCATTATGATTTTGGACACTTTATATTGAATATTGATCCAAAACAATGGAGTCCAACAGGAGCACATTGGGAGCCCAATAAAAGCAGATGTCACTGCAAACATCACATTTTGATGTTGTTCCAAACAGATTCAAATAGATTAATGTATTTTACAAGGTATGTTTATTTTGTATCAGCGTGTCAAGTACATCAAGTGCTGGTAGTGAGCGTCTTGAATTAAATAATTATTTGGTAAACAAAATCCCATCATATACTCTTGTGTTCTTTAGCCTCTGAATAAGAGCGTCCTTAATGTCTTTTGTTTTGAAGCAGTAGATGAGTGGGTTAACCATTGCAGGGACAAGACTGTACAACATTACTATGACAACTTGGATATCTGAGCTTATTTTGACCCCCACATTGTGAGCTATGTACACAAAGCACCTCGGCACATAATACAGACAAGTGAGAAAAATCTGAGGAGCACATGTGGACAAGACCTTATATCGACTCTCAGCCTGAGACATTCTGATTACAGCCACAATCACAGAAAAGTAAGAGAAAATGATAAAGGCCAGGGGCATTAGGAGACCAAATAAAGCAATTCCCATAGCTACCAATTTCACATATATGACCTCATCACCACAACCCAGTGAAGATATTGACATGTGATCACAATAGCATTGGTAAATAATGTTCCCTTTGGTTCCACAGAATGGTAGGCTTAATGCATGACATACCACACCCACCATTCGGATGAATGTCCAACACCAGCACAGAAAACATGCTATGGAAATCGATCTGTTATTGACTACATTTGGATACCGCAATGGAAACCATACAGCAATAAACCGGTCCAGTGCCATTAAAAGCAGTATTAAAGAGGTGATGGCACCCATAGAATGGACAAAATACATTTGAGTGAAGCATGTACCAAAGAGAGTCAAAGAGTCATCCCACCAATACCGAGCAATGACTTTAGGAAGAGTCACAATCGCAAATATTATATCTGTCATGGCCAGATTGACAAATATTATGTAGGTGGGTTTGTGAAGAGATTTGATCAAATATATAACAACAACTGTGAAGGAGTTTCCAAAAACAATAGCTAAGAAGACAAAGAGCAGCAGAACAGACACTGGTCCAAAATACACAGAAGACAGTCCAGGAAAACCCACAATAACAAAGTTTTTCAAAATGGTACCATTGGGGATGAGCATCATTGTAAATTAAACACAGCACGGAGCAAATACAAGGACAACAACAGCAACAACCCCGACCTGACCTGGAAGAAGCTCTCAGCTCATCTTTATAGCAGGCTCATGCTGGAGGAGGCTCTGCTGTGTCCAAATAAGCCTCAAGGGACAGTCCCTCCCGGACACTTTATGTGTGAATAGTGGAAGATATGGAAGAATGGAGAAACACAGTATTTTTCAACACCAAAAGCACAGCCCAAAGGGAGACGACACTTAATTTAAGTTATTTAATTTATTTAGCCAAAGTATTCTGTGCTCAAATTGCACTGACTCCATTTTTTGTGACTCCAATGCAGCTGACTTGAAATTTAAAAAAAAAGGTAATTCTTAAAGACACAGACGTTACCAGCAGAGAATAGTGAGCATATTGTGCACAATGTGAAAAAAGCAAACAATCCCAAAAAAGTAAAAAAAAAAAGCCTAAAAGCAAAGAAGGCCCAATAATTCTACAATAATAATGTACTCTTTATGGTAGAGAAAGCACATCTTTAATAAAGTTGCCTAGACTTCAATCATAAATTACCTTTCAAACCTAACCTGGCCGGCAAGATGAACTCTCGCATTGCAGGCTTCATAAAAAAGGTGATAAATGATATTATTGTGGCACTTCATAAGAAACTATACTGTGTTTTACTTTTTAATGATCTGTCAAAAGCTTTTGACACTGTCAATCTTGTTTCATGTTCTGGTCTCTGTTCTGAGTATTTTTCTATCCACAAAGGGGTCACACAAGGCTCTGTTTTGGGGCTGTTCCTATATTATCATGTACATAAATGACTTGGTTCAAAATGTCTCTGATGCTAATATTCATTTTTAAGGCTGCCACACACTACAGGATCTTTCAATCTTAAACTATTTTTAAACTTGCAACAAAAAGTGCACACCACAGACACGAGGAGAACCTTAGGATATTTTAAAAACTGCAGCGGGATATGGCTGCGGACTACAAGCTGCAAGGTGATAGTGAGCTCCCATTTGAGGTCCTGGGTGATGGTGGTCCCCAGGAAGCGGAATGAGTCTACAGTGGTGATGAGGGTGTCGGTCAGGATGATGGAGGGGCTGTGTGCTTCCTGAAGTCCACAATCATCTCCACTGTCTTCTGGGCGTTAAGCCCCAGGTTGTTCTAGCTGCATCAGGACACCAGACGATCAACCTCCGTTCTGTAGGAAGATTCATCCCTGTCCGATTTGAGTCCGATAACCGTAGTGTTGTCTGCAAACTTGATTAGCTTGACAGACTGGTGGTAGGAGGTGCAGCAGGTGGTGTACAGGGAGAAGAGCAGAGGAGAAAGAATACAGCCTTGGGGAGAGCCGGTGTTGATGGTCGGAGAGTGCGAGATATTCTTCCCCAACCTCACGTGCTCAGGGCTCTACGCTAACTTTTTTTTTTCAGGAGCACATGTGCCCCTAAGTCAAAAATTTTAGGAGCACAGAAAAACAAATGGGGGCACAAATAGGTTTTAGTTTTGAACATTTATTACAGTGCAGAACTTGCGCACACCAACTTATTTGAATGAATTTTATACAAAAACACAAAAGAATTATGACTGTACCTTTCCTGCACAATCACTGTGTTTTTAATCAGTCTATCTCCATTTTATCTGATTAATATTCATTTAGACTTAAAATAAGCCAAACAGACTGGACTGCACTGAAACACTCTGCGCCCCTTTTTGGACCTAAGATAACATACAAGAACATTCACACTGACAGTGGCTCCCTCTTTTCTGCATCACTCGAGGAAAAACTAAAACTAAAACGCAACACTACCCACAGTTTGAGAACCTCTTCTTTAAGAGAACTTCCACTGGCACTTTACACAAAACTGCTTCGATGTGAATAAAGTGGGTAGAATTTTTAAACCTGTATTTTCAAATTCCTGGAGTTGTGACAAACATTAATTTGGCATTTTCTTTGGCAAACTTCAGCCCACATATCGCCTGCTCTGTGCGGACACTGACATAAAATTAGTTTTTTTCACAGGGCAGATGTTTAACCTGCCCTGTGACGCACGCTGAGGGTGCGCGCTGTGGACAAGCCACGCGCTGGCGGTGCAGTGCCCACGGGCTCCAGCACACAGGTCCCGCACACTGGTACAAGTTTATTGGCGACAGCAGCGGCAGTAATGAAATATGATGCACTCAGTATTCAGACATCGAGTCCGTGACATGACCGAGTCCAAACACGCTCGAGTCCTGGACAAGACCGAGACAAAGCTCTTGCTTTAGATAGGGAAGTCCAGCGGCACAGGGGAATCTACTGAGTGGTGGGACAGGTGTGGGTCCTGCTGCGGTGCCGCTCCTCGGTTAAGGGGCATGGGTGTGTTTTGAAGCGGAGTTTGTTCGTATGAGTGATATCGCCGCACACCCGGAGCTCGTATGTTGGGGTCGTGCGCGGTCGGAGGTGTGGTGCCCGGGCACAGTTCGGTTGCGCTCGCACTGGGCGTGTCGCACTTTAGGGGCGTTCCAGGCTTGGGCACGATTCTGAAGTCCTAGTGTGAGTGCGCCCCAAATGTTTGATACATGTAGAATGTTTAACTCGTCACGTTGCGTCTGTGCGCAACTCCTTATTGTGCTGCAGAAGCACTCGCATAGGTGCGACTGTTTTATTTTCCTTGTTCGCACGACAAAATATTTGCTCGCAAATGCGAATGAAATGGGCACACTGTAGAGCCCTGCACGTGCTGCTTCCTGTCCGTTAGGAAGTCAGTGGTCCACCTGCAGAGAGGATCAGGCACGTTCATCTGGGACAGCTTGCTTTGGACGAGGTCTGGGCAGATGGTGTTGAAGGCAGAACTAAAGTCCACAAACAGGATCTTGGCATAGGTTCCCAGGGAGTCCAGATGCTGCAGGATGAAGTGTAGAGTCATGTTGATGGCATCGTCTACAGACTTGTTGGCTCTGTAGGCAAACTGCAGAGGGTCTAGGAACAAGGCCGTGAGGGTCTTGAGATGAGGCAGAACCAGGCGCTCCAATGACATCATGACCACAGATGTCAGAGCCACAGGTCTGTAGTCACTGAGTCCGGTGATCCTTGGCTTCTTGGGGATGGGAACAATAGTGGAGGTTTTGAAGCAGGCAGGCACATGACAAGCCTCGAGTGAAGAGTTGAAGATGCCGTAAACACTGGGGCCAGCTCGTTAGCACAGTGTCTCAGGGTGGCAGGGGAGACACCGTCTGGACCAGGGGCTTTCCGGGCATTCATCCTTTTGAACTGCTTCTTCACATCTGCCTCATGAATGGGGGGAAGCGTGTCCAGGTAGTCTCTATTGTTGGGACGGTTGGAGGTGTGAGATATACGGTCTATGCTTGCGTCTGCTGTTTCCTGTTTACAGTAAAACCACTCGCTTTGAGGCTCTTAAGTGTTCAAAAGATCAGAGCTCTGCACTTCAAGTTTAGATACAGGTCAAAACTGTGTTATTATTATTTGTGAAATGTGTTGCAATGCTTCAGATGCATGATTTTTAATGCACAGAAGGCCAAGGATAAAGTACACAGAAAGTAGAGCCACTATTGCTAAGCTGCAGATTCCCCCCGATCCGCACACTTTGTGGATGTAAATAGACACATGTGAGGAACTACTCTCACCTTTTTACTTTTAAAGAATGCTTCAAATTGGATTAATAGTGCCGTTTGTGGACTGGGTGTCATCATTTGCGGAGGACAAATTCTGTGGATAATGTGGATGACATGCTGCAGTTTATATTTACAACTTTACGAGAGGTGACTAATAATCATTTTTGCTATTTCCTAAGATTATATGTCGAATATTTTAATATAAGAATATATTTTCTCTAATCTTTTAAGAAAATCATATATCATTCTCCGTCCCTGAAGACTTGCCTGCAGGTTCTGTCACTGGGAAATGTCAAGTGGACGTAGGGGATACAAAACCAAAAACATTGTGTTGACGCTAATGCGAATGCTAACACTAACTCAAGGCAAATGAATAACCAGAGACAAAAGTTATGTTTGGATGTGAACAAGGCAATAGGCCACCGATTTTCAAAGCCTAACCCAATGTGTGATTTTGATATTTTTACCCATCCATGGCCCATAAATGTTAACTTCTTAATCAAAGGAGTAGACAATATAAAAAGCGTTGGAAATAATTTTGAAAGACAATCCTCAAGTGAAAAGAGCTCATCCAAGTATGAAACTATGTCACCAGCTAAACACTATTTTGCTATGCTGGTTAATCAAGGTGCACCTATATTTCATGCTAAGACACCTCTTGGAACAGAAGTGATGAGGCCACCACAGTGTTTAACATTGGAAGAAATAGACAAACTCTTTGCATCAGTCGAGCAATATAAAATGAATAAGAGATTTACTTTCTCAAATTGTGCAATGGATATCTCTGGAAGTGACACTGACACCACATGCACCTGCTCGGACTGTTGCATTCAGGACCCAAATATAACTATTCAAATGTGCATGTTTTTATGACGGCAGTCCATATACTTCTGTGGGAGAAAATATTACTCAACTGCCTACAGACATGAGTTATGACTGCGATATGCAAAGTGAGTTTGAGGAAACAATTTAAATTTATTATTGAATATTTACCAATCTGTAAGAGCAGCCAAGCTGGTGTTCATATGCGATTCAACCAAAAATGGCATCACTCCAAACTTAAAGGGCCCATATTACACCATATTCTGACCAGTGCTATAATGTTGTGTGTGTGTGTGTGTATATATACATATATATATATATATATACACACACACACACACACACACACATATATATATATATATATATATATATATATATATATAAAATCTATAACATTTTACAATATTTTGCAAAATATTGGACCTTTAATTATATTAATGATTCTCACAGTGAAGCTCAGGTAAATTAAAATACAGTTCAAGATGCTCCGTGTAACATTTGGGTAAAGCATGCCACCTGCTTGTCTCCATGGAGATGTTACTTTTAGTAGTTAATGTTCGACAAAATGGCATTAAACATCTATCTCCACGAATCAAAGTTTCCTGTAATTTAATAAATCCTTGCTTGCCTGATTTGTTTATTTGTTTTGTTATATTATGGAACATTGCAGACAAGCCACAAAAACATTTCCATGGAGACATATGGTCAGTTGAGACCATACCAGCTTGTCAAAGCCTGATCCCGTCAGATTTCAGAAGCCAAGCCGGGCATGGCCTGGTTAGTACTTGGATGGGAGACCACTGGGAATTCCAGGTGCCACAGTGGAGCGGCAGTCCGAAAAACTGCTATTGTGTCCTTAGGAAAGACACTTCACCCCCATTGTTTAGTATGAAAGTGGTGTGTGTGCGAGTGATGGTGTTGGTCGGAGGGGTTGACGGTGCAGATTGGCAGCCTAGGGCAGCTGTGGTTACAATAGTGGCTTACACCACCGAGTGAATGAACTGTAAAGCGCTTTGGGTATCTTGCAAGGTGCTGTATAAATGCAGTGATGAATGAATGAATGATTGACTACTCAGAAGCAATACAGAAAAGTTGCACATATCTTGCTCCCTCCGCTCCTCCTCTCTCCAGCTCTCTGTCCCCTCTGCCCGCCTCATCACCATGGGGGGCAGAGCCTTCAGCCACTCTGCTCCCCAGCTCTGGAACTCTCTCCCTCCTGACCTCCGCAACATTGACTCTCTTCCACTTTTCAAATCCAGACTCAAAACCCACCTGTTCACACAATCCTACACCACATAACAGTCACTCTCACCATTATCCAGCTTTTTTGTAACTGTTTTATCTGTAAATATGTGTTTTTAACTTTGTCTTGTACAGTGTCCTTGGGTGTTCTGAAAGGCGCTTTCAAATAAAATGTATTATTATTATTATTATTATTATTATTATTATTATTATTATTATATACTTTTATATTTTGTGCTTTTGTCTGCTGTATAGTCTCTATAGCTATACAGAATCCGTGGATCATTATGATTTTGGACACTTTATATTGAATATTGATCCAAAACAATGGAGTCCAACAGGAGCACATTGGGAGCCCAATAAAAGCAGATGTCACTGCAAACATCACATTTTGATGTTGTTCCAAACAGATTCAAATAGATTAATGTATTTTACAAGGTATGTTTATTTTGTATCAGCGTGTCAAGTACATCAAGTGCTGGTAGTGAGCGTCTTGAATTAAATAATTATTTGGTAAACAAAATCCCATCATATACTCTTGTGTTCTTTAGCCTCTGAATAAGAGCGTCCTTAATGTCTTTTGTTTTGAAGCAGTAGATGAGTGGGTTAACCATTGCAGGGACAAGACTGTACAACATTACTATGACAACTTGGATATCTGAGCTTATTTTGACCCCCACATTGTGAGCTATGTACACAAAGCATCTCGGCACATAATACAGACAAGTGAGAAAAATCTGAGGAGCACATGTGGACAAGACCTTATATCGACTCTCAGCCTGAGACATTCTGATTACAGCCACAATCACAGAAAAGTAAGAGAAAATGATAAAGGCCAGGGGCATTAGGAGACCAAATAAAGCAATTCCCATAGCTACCAATTTCACATATATGACCTCATCACCACAACCCAGTGAAGATATTGACATGTGATCACAATAGCATTGGTAAATAATGTTCCCTTTGGTTCCACAGAATGGTAGGCTTAATGCATGACATACCACACCCACCATTCGGATGAATGTCCAACACCAGCACAGAAAACATGCTATGGAAATCGATCTGTTATTGACTACATTTGGATACCGCAATGGAAACCATACAGCAATAAACCGGTCCAGTGCCATTAAAAGCAGTATTAAAGAGGTGATGGCACCCATAGAATGGACAAAATACATTTGAGTGAAGCATGTACCAAAGAGAGTCAAAGAGTCATCCCACCAATACCGAGCAATGACTTTAGGAAGAGTCACAATCGCAAATATTATATCTGTCATGGCCAGATTGACAAATATTATGTAGGTGGGTTTGTGAAGAGATTTGATCAAATATATAACAACAACTGTGAAGGAGTTTCCAAAAACAATAGCTAAGAAGACAAAGAGCAGCAGAACAGACACTGGTCCAAAATACACAGAAGACAGTCCAGGAAAACCCACAATAACAAAGTTTTTCAAAATGGTACCATTGGGGATGAGCATCATTGTAAATTAAACACAGCACGGAGCAAATACAAGGACAACAACAGCAACAACCCCCGACCTGACCTGGAAGAAGCTCTCAGCTCATCTTTATAGCAGGCTCATGCTGGAGGAGGCTCTGCTGTGTCCAAATAAGCCTCAAGGGACAGTCCCTCCCGGACACTTTATGTGTGAATAGTGGAAGATATGGAAGAATGGAGAAACACAGTATTTTTCAACACCAAAAGCACAGCCCAAAGGGAGACGACACTTAATTTAAGTTATTTAATTTATTTAGCCAAAGTATTCTGTGCTCAAATTGCACTGACTCCATTTTTTGTGACTCCAATGCAGCTGACTTGAAATTTAAAAAAAAAGGTAATTCTTAAAGACACAGACGTTACCAGCAGAGAATAGTGAGCATATTGTGCACAATGTGAAAAAAGCAAACAATCCCAAAAAAGTAAAAAAAAAAAGCCTAAAAGCAAAGAAGGCCCAATAATTCTACAATAATAATGTACTCTTTATGGTAGAGAAAGCACATCTTTAATAAAGTTGCCTAGACTTCAATCATAAATTACCTTTCAAACCTAACCTGGCCGGCAAGATGAACTCTCGCATTGCAGGCTTCATAAAAAAGGTGATAAATGATATTATTGTGGCACTTCATAAGAAACTATACTGTGTTTTACTTTTTAATGATCTGTCAAAAGCTTTTGACACTGTCAATCTTGTTTCATGTTCTGGTCTCTGTTCTGAGTATTTTTCTATCCACAAAGGGGTCACACAAGGCTCTGTTTTGGGGCTGTTCCTATATTATCATGTACATAAATGACTTAGTTCAAAATGTCTCTGATGCTAATATTCATTTTTAAGGCTGCCACACACTACAGGATCTTTCAATCTGAAACTATTTTTAAACAAAAAGCGCACACCACAGACACGAGGAGAACCTTATGTGTCAGTCGAGGGGTAGACACTTAACATGTGATAGAGTTGCAGCAACGCCACCCCAAATCTAGTTTGGGGAAATAGAAGTCTAGGTCTAAGGCACACAGGTAAGTATATCAAAATGCGAGAGCCAGGTTCCATAAATTACAAAAGGCTTTATTTGACATTTTGTTTAAAAAGAGAGAAACACATTTTTAATTTAATTAAAAGTAACTACACTAATTAAAACTAGTAAAGACAGTGAAGGAAAATCCAAAACAGTGACAGTGGGACAGTGACGCAGAATACAGCAGAAGTAAAAACAAAAAGCCGAGCAAGAAAGGGCAAAGCAGAGCCGAGCCGAGCCAAGCGGAGCTGAGCAAAGCAGAGCCAGACAAGGCAAAACATACATGAGGCAAAGGAGAGCAAAAAGGCAAAGCAAAGCAGCAGACACGGCGTGCCCAGTACCACTGCTGACTGCTCCTGACACCTGGTTAGGCTTTTAAAGGCTAAATTCTGTCGGCACACTGGAATAGCACAACGAGTGCATACCAATTCAATTCAATTCAATTCAATTTATTTTGTAGCGCCCAAAATCGCAACAACAGTAGCCTCTAAGGGCGTTCCAAGATATGGATGAGTAAAACATACACACAGACATATCAAAACAGGAAAAAAACAACATTCATGTAAAGCAGCAAATGAAACATTGTCCAGTCATCCCCTGTCCTTAGACCCTCCTTCTCAGCAAGGAAAAACTCCAAAAAACCCAGGGTCCTGGGAAAAAGAAGAAACCTCGGGAAGAACTACAGTGAAGGAGGGATCCACTCCCATGGATGGACAGGCTATAGATGTCCAGGCCCGTGGGCCAGTTTGGTATGGCCACAGCTACCCAGGTGGGGAAGGAGCCAGGTGAGGAGGGGAGGCCGGGCAAGAGGAGGAGACCGGGCGAGGAGGAGGAGCCAGGCGAAGAAGAGGAGCCGGGCGAGGAGGAGGAGCCGGGCGAAGAGGAGGAGCCGGGCGAGGAAGAGGAGAGGGGTCCAGCTGCCATCAGGCGTCTGAAAGAGTTACACTCCACAGGGGGAGTGGGACAGGGGACAACATGTGAATAGCAATGAACGAGCTACAGATGAGAACATAGTAAGTGATGCTGATGAGAAAATAGGAGGAAACAGAGGACAGTGCTCAGGTTGCCACACTTCCCCCAGCTTGTTATCTCCTGCAGCAGCTTATCTTAGTGACATCAACTAAGTAACCTGGTCATAAGCTATTCCGAAGAGGAAGGTTTTAAGCCTGGTCTTAAATAAAGAGACTGTGGGTGCCTGTTTAACATCAACAGGGAGTTGATTCCATAACACAGGAGCTTGGTAACTGAAGGCTCTCCCCCCACTGTACTTTTAGACACTCTAGGAACCACTAATAATCCTGCATTCTGAGAGCGAAGTGCTCTATTTGGTTGATAGGGGACAATGGCATCCTGAAGATATGATGGGGCCATATTGTTTAAGGCTTTGTATGTCAGGAGGAGAACTTTGAATTTAATTCTAAACTCGACAGGAAGCCAGTGAAGTGATTTTAACACAGGACTGATGTGATCACGTCTTTTAGTTCCTGTTAGGACTCTGGCCGCTGCATTTTGGACCAACTGGAAGCTTCTTACAGTACCTTTAGCGCAGACGGTGAGCAGAGAATTACAGTAATCTATGCCTTAGCCATCACTTTCATTCACCCGTTCCTCTACAACTGGGCTTCAGCGCATTCAAAAACCGTATTAAAGCCACAACAAAGCCTTTCCTTCATAATCGCCATCTGTCTCTTGCTATCCGGTGACATCCATCAGTGTCCCGGTCCGATCAACAGCCCAACAAAGGATCAAGCCCTCGTCACAACCGCTAACAGCAGGAGCACCGCCGTTAACCTACAGGTACGCCATGTTTGTCTATGTTAGCACATCAGCATCTCCAGTGTGTGTGGACTTTATGTGTTTAATGACAAGTTCAGCCCAAAGCCACAAACACACAGAGACAAAAGGCTCATCAGCGGCACCCGGGGGAGCACCGGGTCGGCCGAATGCGATGCGAGGGCCGTTCGATGCCGCTTGCGGCTTTAATTAGGCCCGAGCCCCTACAGGGTGTAGGGTCTATTGCTTTCGCAACGATAAATGCTCATTGTTGTCAACTCGCGCTCAACTTCGTCCCTTGATCGCACCCTGTGTGAACAGCAGTATCCTAGCAACCCATGCCAATGGGACATGCATATTTGTTCTTGCTAACAAGTCATCGTAAACATTGAGTGAATGGGCGAAGACCATTCATTAAGGGTGGGCGATATCTCAATATTTAAAATATATAGAGATATTTTTGAAACTCGATATGAATTCTGACATATTGATATATCGCTATAATGCTTACTTTACTTCTGGTTTTGCCGCTTCGCTTGTTTTGCCTTCTCTGCGCCGCGCTCGCCTCCGCCTCCTCGCTTTTGTCCCCCGAGCTCCTCCGTGGAGCCCGGAGCTGGCCTCAGACTAAACCAGGACTAGGACTAAACCAGAACTAAACGCGGCCGCAGAGCCCGGGGCTCGGCCGCGGACTAAACCAGGACTAGGAGTAAACCAGCACTAAACGCGGCCGCAGAATCCGGGGCTCGGTCGCGGACTAAACCAAGACTAGGACCAGGGCTCTACAGTGCGCCCATTTCACTCGCATTTGCTAGCAAATATTTCGTCGTGCGAAGGTGGAAAACAAAACAGGCGCATCTGTGCGAGTGCTTCTGCAGCCACAATAAGGAGAACTGCGCACAGACGCAACGTGACAAGTTAAACTTTCTAAATGCACCTGCCCAGCGCGAGCGCGACCACATGGCACCTCCGACCGCGCACGACTCCAGTGTACGAGCTCCGCGTGTGGCCAATATCACTCATACGAATAAACTCCGCTTCAAAACACACCTACGCCCCCTTAAACGAGGAGCGCTCCGCAGCAGGACCCACTCCTGTCCCACCACTCATTAGACACCCCCGTGCCCCTGGACTTCCTTCTCCGCCAAAGCGAGAGCTTTGTCTTGGTCTTGGACTCGAGCGTATTTGGACTCGGTCTTGTCATGGACTGAAGGTCTGAATACTGAGTGAGGTCATATTTCATTAAAGCCGCTGCTGTCACCAATAAACTCATACCAGTGTGCAGGAGCGTGCGGGCTTCTCTCTGCAGTCTGTGCCAAATGCCAAATAAATCTGTTTGTCATAATGTGCATTTGATTTGGTGAATGCGCAGACTAAATACCATTTTAAAACAAGAGATTGTAGTAACTCCAGTTTGGAATTTGAAAATACAGGTTTAAAAATCCTACACACTTTATTCACTTTGAAGCAGTTTTGTGTAAAGTGCCAGTGGAAGTTTGACCCCCTGAACACGCTCAAAAACTCACCAAATTTTGCCCAAAATTCAGAAGTGTCGAAAAATTTGATAAAATATATGTTGCATGTATGGGTATAAAGAACTGGCGCTACAGCACCACCTGCAAAAGTTATGTGTTTAGTGACAAGTTCAGCCCGAAGCCACAAACACACAGAGACAAGAGGCTCATCAGCGCCACCCAGGGCAGCGTCAGCGCCACCGGGGAAGCGCTGGGCCGGCCGAGTGCGAACCGCGGCCCACGAGGGCCGTTCGATGCCACTTGCGGCTTTAATTATTTTGATATTTCCTAAGTATGTATGTCAAATATATTAATATAAGAATATATTTTCTCTAATCTTTTAAGAAAATCATATATCATTCTCTGTCCCTGAAGACTTGCCTGTAGGTTTTGTCACTGGGAAATGTCAAGCGGACAGAGGGGATACAAAACCAAAAACATTGTGCTGAAACCAACGCTAATGCTAACACTAACCCAAGTCTCTTAGTGCTCATTCTATCACTTCTGTTTGCTCTGGCTGTTATGATTATCTGTATTCCACTGTATTGGTTAAGGCAAAAGAATAACCACAGGCAAAAGTTATGTTTGGATGTGAGCAAGGCAATAGGCCACCAATTTTCAAAGCCTAACCCAATGCGTAATTTTGATATTTTCAGCCGTCCATGGCTCATAAATGGTAACTTCTTAATCAAAGGAGTAGACAATATAAGACGTGTTGGGGATAATTTTGAAAAACAATCCTCAAGTGAAAAGAGCTCATCCAAGTATGAAACTATGTCACCAGCTAAACACTATGTTGCTATGCTGGTTAATCAAGGTGCACCTATATTTCATGCTAAGACACCTCTTGGAACAGAAGTGATGAGGCCACCACAGTGTTTAACATTGAAAGAAATAGACAAACTTTTTGCATCAGTCGAGCAATATAAAATGAATAAGAGATTTACTTTTTCAAATTGTACAATGGATATCTCTGGAAGTGACACTGACACCACATGCACCTGCTCGGACTGTTGCATTCAGGACCCAAATATAACTTTATTCAAATGTGCATGTTTTTATGACAGCAGTCCATATACTTCTGTGGGAGAAAATATTACTCAACTGCCTACAGAGATGAGTTATAACTGCGATATGCAAAGTGAGTTTGAGGAAACTATTTAAATTTATTATTGAAAATTTACCAATATGTTAACAACAGCCAAGCTGGTGTGCATATGCGATTCAAACAAAAATGGCATCACTCCAAACTTAAAGGGCGCATATTACACCATTTTCTGAACAGTGTTATAGTTGTACTTTTGTACATTCACACATGTTTAATGCACAAACATATTTATATGAGTTGTTCTCTCAAACAGAAAACACTGTTCCGCCTTATGATGTCATATGGTGTGTGATGTCAGGAAGTGCTCCACTGTGCTTTTAAACTCCATACACCTTCACTAGAATCATTTGGATAATTTGAGCCCTGTAATGGTCAATCTCTACTAAATAAAAGGTTAAATGTGACCGTTAAGCGGAAAAGTAAGTAAGTAAGATCCATAACATTTTGCAAAACATTAGACCTTTAATTATGTTAATGATTAATGATAATATCTCACAGTGAAGCTCAGATAAATTACATTAAAATACAGTTCAAGATGCTCTGTGTAACATTTGGGGAAGGTATGCCACCTGCTTGTCTCCATGGACATGTTATTTTTAGTGGTTAATGTTCGACAAAATGGCATTAAACATCTATCGCCACGAATCAAAGTTCCTTGTAATTTAATACATGCTTGCTTGCTTGCTTGATTTGTTTATTTGTTTCATTATATTGTGGAACATTGCAGTCAAGCCAAGAAAACATTTCCATGATAGATAGATGGGCAATGACTACTCTACTACTGCCTAAAACAGAAAAGTTGCACATATACTTTTAAAGAAAACATTTTGTGCTTTTGTCTGTTACATAGTCTCTACAGCTATGTAAACATCCATGCATCGCTATGTGTTTTGGACACTTTATATTGAATATTGATCCAAAACAATGGAGTCCAACAGGAGTCCAATAGAAGCAGATGTCACTGCAAACATCATCACATTTTTTAGATTTATTATTATTATTATTATTATTATTATTATTATTATTATTATTATTATGTATAAGTGTGTTAAGTACATCAAGTGCTGGTAGTGAGCGTCTTGAATTAAATAATTATTTGGTAAACAAAATCCCATTATATACTCTTGTGTTCTTTAGCCTCTGAATAAGAGCGTCCTTAATGTCTTTTGTTTTGAAGCAGTAGATGAGTGGGTTAACCATTGCAGGGACAAGACTGTACAACATTACTATGACAACTTGAATATCTGAGCTTATTTTTACCCCCACAGTGTGAGCTATGTACACAAAGCATCTTGGCACATAATACAGACAAGTGAGAAAAATCTGAGGAGCACATGTGGACAAGACCTTATATCGACTCTCAGCCTGAGACATTCTGATTACAGCCACAATCACAGAAAAGTAGGAGAAAATGATAAAGCCCAGGGGCATTAGGAGACCAAATAAAGCAATTCCTAGAGCCACCAATGTCACATATTTGACCTCATCTCCACAACCTAGAGAAGTTATTGATATGTGATCACAATAGCATTGGTAAATAATGTTCCCTTTGGTTCCACAGAATGGTAGGCTTAATGCATGACATACCACACCCACCATTCGGATGAATGTCAAACACCAGCACAGAAAACATGCTATGGAAATCGATCTGTTATTGACTACATGTGGATACCGCAATGGAAACCATACAGCAATAAACCGGTCCAGTGCCATTAAAAGCAGTATTAAAGAGGTGATGGCACCCATAGAATGGACAAAATACATTTGAGTGAAGCATGTACCAAAGAGAGTCAAAGAGTCATCCCACCAATATCGAGCAATGACTTTAGGAAGAGTCACAATCGCAAATATTATATCTGTCATGGCCAAGTTGACAAATATTATGTAGGTGGGTTTGTGAAGAGACTTGATCAAATATATAACAACAACTGTGAAGGAGTTTCCAAAAACAATAGCTAAGAAGACAAAGAGCAGCAGAACAGACACTGGTCCAAAATACACAGAAGACAGTCCAGGAAAACCCACAATAACAAAGTTTTTCAAAATGGTACCATTGGAGATGAGCATCATTGTAACTTAAACACAGCAGGGAGCAAATACAACGACAACAACAACCCCCGACCTGACCTGGAAGAAGCTCTCAGCTCATCTTTATAGCAGGCTCACTCTGGAGGAGACTCTGCTGTGTCCAAATAAGCCTCAAGAGACAGTCCCTCCCGGACACTTTATGTGTGAATAGTGGAAGATATGGAAGAATGGAGAAACATACAGTATTTTTCAATACCAAAAGCACAGCCCAAAGGGAAAGAACACTTAATTTAATCTTATGAATTTATTTGGCCAAGTATTCTGTGCTCAGATTGCACTTATTCCAAACCTTCTTGTGACTGCAATGCAGCAGTCTTGAAATAAGTAAAAACGGCAAGTCTTAAAGAAACAGAGGTTACCGGCAGAGAACACAGAGGGCATATTGTGTGAAATGTGAAAAAGAAAACAATGGCAAAAATGAAAAAAAAAAAGCACAATAATTCCATCCATCCATTTTCTTCTGCTTAACCGGGCCGGGTTGCGAGGGCAGCAGTCTAAGCAGGGACTCCCAGACTTCCTTCATCCCAGACACTTCCTCAGGGGGACCCCAAGGCGTTTCCAGGCCAGCCGAGAGACTGTCCCTCCAGCGTGTCCTGACTCTTCCCTGGGGCTTCCTTCCGGTGGGACATGCCTGGAACACCTCCCAAGGGAGGCATCCAGAAGAGATGCCCGAGCCACCTCAGCTGGTTCCTCTCGACTTGGAGGAGAAGCGGCTCTACTTTGAGCTCCTCCCATGTGACTTTGCCTTTCGGCTCAGCTCTCTCTTCACCCAAATGGTCCAATACAGCGACTGCATCACTGCCGGTGCTGCACCGATCTGCCTGCCTATCTCACACTCCATCCTCCCTTCTCTCGTGAACAAGACCCCGAGATACTTGAACTCCTCCACTTGAGGCAGACCCACCCACCCGGAAAGGGCAATCCACCTTTTACCGGTCGAGAACCATGGCCTCGGATTTGGAACAGCTGATCCTCACCCCAGCTGCTTCACACTCGGCTACAGTGCACACTGCAGGTCCTGGTTCGATGAAGCCAACAGGACCACATCAGTCACAAATAGCAGAGATGAGATCCTGTGGTCCCCAAATCGGACTTCCTCTGGCCCCTGGCTGCGCCTAGAAATTCTGCCCATAAATACAATGAACAGAACCGGTGACAAAGGGCAGCCCTTGCGGAGTATATATGCACCGGGAACAGGTCTGGCTTACTTCCTGCAATGCAAACACAGCTCCTGCTCTGGTCATACAGGGACTGGACAGCGCTTAGCAAAGGGCCCGGACCCCATACTTCTGGAGCACCCCGCACAGGACACCACGAGGGACATGGCCAGATGCCTTCTCCAGGTCCACAAAGCACATGTGGACTGGTTGGGCAAACTCCCATGAACCCTCGAGCACCCGATGGAGGGTGTAGAGCTGGTCCAGTGTTCCACGACCAGGATGAAAACCACACTGCTCCTCCTGGATCCGAGGTTCGACTATCAGCCGGGTTCTCCTCTCCAGTACCTTGGAATAGACCTTACTGGGGAGGCTGAGGAGTGTGATTCCCTTGTAGTTGGTACACATCCTCCGGTCCCCCATCTTAAAAAAAGGGACCACCACCCCTGTCTGCCAGTCCAGAGGCACTGTCCCCGACCGCCACGCGATGTTGCAGATACATGTCAGCCAAGACAGCCCCACAACATCCATAGACTTAAGGTACTCAGGACAGATCTCATCCACCCCCGGAGCCTTGCCACCAAGGAGCTTTCCAACCACCTCAGTGACTTCGGCCAGGGTGATGGACCAGTCCGCCTCCAAGTTCCCAGCCTCTTCTTCCTCCTTGGAAGACATGATAGTTGCATTGAGGAGATCCTCAGAGTATTCATTCCACTGTCTGACAACGTCCCCAGTCAAAGTCAACAGCTCTCGCCCCTGTAAACTGTGTTGGTGAAGCACTCCTCCCCCCCATGCGTCGGACGGTTTGCCAAAATTTCTTCCGATAGTTCTCCTCCATGGCCTCCCCGAACTCCTCCCAAACCCGAATTTTTGCCTTTGCGACCACCCGGGTTGCAGCATGCTTGGCCCACTGGTACCTGTCAGCGGCCTCAAGAGTGCCACGAGCTAGCAAGTGCTGACTTCTTCAGCCTGACGGCATCCGTTACTTCCATTGTCCACCACCGGGTTCGTGGATTACCGTCGCAACTGGCACCACAGTCCTTACAACCACAGCTATGAGTGGCCGCATCGACAATAGAGACCGACAACAAAGTCCACCCGGACTCCATGTCCCCAGCCTCACCTGGGATCTGGGAGAATCTCTCCCGGAGGTGTGAATTGAAGGCCGCACCGACAGAGGGTTCTGCCAGATGTTCCCAACAGACCCTCACGATACACTTGGGCCTGCCAGGTCTTTCCGGGTTCCTCCTCTGCCAGCGGACCCAACTCACCACCAGGTGGTGATCAGTTGACAGCTCTGCCCCTCTCTTCATCCGAGTGTCCAAGACACGCAGCCAGAGGTCAGATGACACAACAACAAAGTCGATCATCGACCTCCGGTCTAGGGAGTCCTGGTGCCATGTGCACTGGTAGACCCCCTTGTTCTTGAACATGGTGTTTGTTATGAACAAACTGTGACTAGCAAAGAAGTCCAATAACAGAACACCACTCAGGTTCAGATCGGGGAGGCTGTTCCTCCCAGTCACCCCTCTCCAAGTGTCACTATCGTTGCCCACATGGGCACTGAAGTCCCCAAGTAGAACAACAAAGTCCCCGGTCGGTACACTGTCCAGTACCCCTCCCAGGGACTACAAGAAGGGCGGATACTCTGCACTGCTGCTCGGCTCATAAGCCGACACCACAGTGAGATATCTGACACAAAAGTATGTGTTTTTCCCTTGTTAAACACATATAGTACACTGCAGCTATGGCCACTCTTAAGGCTTAGGCTCCCTTCAGTACTGTTTAAAACCACTTGCCACCCGCCCGCCGGCGGGCGATTACACAACATTAAAAAGTCGAGCGAGATATTCACTGTACTTATTTTTCCACTATTAACATGCTATACATCGTTTGAAAGCTTAATTCCTCAGTAAAACAACCATATCATTCATTTTATGCCACACAGCGAGCCCAAAGAGCCATAACTTATAATTCCCAAAAAATATTCAAAACATATTTGCGTATTTCTTACCTTTGAGCCGGTTCTGTCGGTCCGAAACGGGTCCAGTCCAGGAATAGCTGTGCTCAGTTAGTCCGTAACAATCCACCGAAAAAGAATATCCAGTTGTTTTTTTGATAAAATAGTTCCCTGTGGAGAAATAATCCAGAAAGTCCGTGTTTGTCTGAATGGATGAGCGACGCATCTCTCTACTTTTCTCGCTCTTGGTCCTTAGCATAGCTAAACGCTTAGCTCCTGTTAGCGGTGTGGGGTAGGTTTGTTTTCTCCACACTCTTAGCTACAAAACAAGCGTATCCAGGCTTCGGTGCGGCTTCGGGGCGGTGCGCTACAGCTCAGGGAACAAAAGGAGCACGTCCAGTTAGTGGCGTATTGCACATGACCAAGGGACAGTTCCACGGCAAAAGCTCTTCAGTCATTGGTTCTTTCAGGAAATGATTGGCAGATCTGAATAGCCTATGAAAAGACGATTTCGGTGGTGGGCCCCATGTGGGGCAGAGGTGAGATAGTGAGAGAGGAAATCAAGACAGCCTCTGACCTGGTCTTACACACAGACACTGGTGGGGGGCACCAGAGGCATCTGGAGAGAAATTTTTTGGCTTGTTTTAGTTTTTTTATCTTAAGAAAACAGTTCAGAAGAAGATTTATTTATTATACATTACATCTTATCACAGTTTGGAACATCTGGTACATATTTGGACACTTGTGCCGAATTGACATATTTTTACAAAAAGGGTCACAGCATCCAAACCCTTAGGGCTAGAGGTCTGAAATTTTACACAGTTGTTGCCAACAAGTTCACCAGTGAGCCACCAATGTCTAGGATGAAGTATGCCCAAGTTACAGCCTTTATTATTTTGGTTTTCTTTTCCGAGGCAAAAAAACAAAACAATTTTTAGACATTTCTGAATGTCTGTACTGTAAGTTAGCCTGCACTCACAGTCTTCATATGCATATCTACAGAAACTAGAAGGTCTAAGCTTTAAAATGATGTATCACACAAGCATGTGGGGTGTAAGATTTTCTTTTAATAAGCTTTGGCTTTTGGGTATGTGTTACCGTTGTGCACAGACCAAATTAGGCGTGTGTTATCATTAAATAAAGGTGTTATAATGGATAGATGGAGTTAACATTCTCCAGGTGTGACTGCAGTCATTTCAACATTGTTCGTCTTAAATTTTTTTTAAAAGTGTAAAACTTGTGGTGCTGCTATGTTCAGTAGAGTAAATGCCGCCACACACTACAAGATTAGGATTAAGGGGGTAACAAATCTTTTTAA
The DNA here is from genome assembly GCA_030686955.1 of Odontamblyopus rebecca. Classification (NCBI taxonomy): domain Eukaryota; kingdom Metazoa; phylum Chordata; class Actinopteri; order Gobiiformes; family Gobiidae; genus Odontamblyopus; species Odontamblyopus rebecca. The sequence continues at coordinate 14,225,895 of CM060668.1, forward strand.
TTAGGTTTTTGAAAAGGTCAGATGAAGTCGACAAAAACATGGGACACTAATTTGACAAGCTGGATTTGTAGAAAAGCGTTTATTTAACTTTACATTATGCATTGTTTTGATTAATTAAATGTGCATTGTGTAACATTTTTGGTGGAGGGTCCATCGAATGCTTTTCCTTATGAAGATGTTATTGCTGGAATGTTTCACAGTATAATGAAATGTCTGGAATGTGTCACAGTATAGTATTAAAACGTTCCATTTTTGAAGACCAAACCAGACCTAGTTACAGGTCAGATCTGTGAAGAGGCAACCCTGCTACAGAAAGCCTGTTTTTCTAAGTACTGGTATTTTTTTGTTATAAAACCACCTGTAATGTAAAGTAGAGCTGTTTTATGTCAAACTGTGAAATATTCCATAGAAACAAGCAGGTGACAGACCCCCAGCCAAAAAATTACATACTGTACCTTTAAAAGCAGTTTAATACGGTTTAATACATCCATCCATCTTCTTCCGCTTATCCGGGGCCGGGTCGCGGGGGCAGCAGTCTAAGCAGGGGCTCCCAAGATTCCCTCTCCCCAGCCACTTCCTCCAGCTCCTCCGGACGGACCCCGAGGCGTTCCCAGGCCAGCCGAGAGGCATAGTCCCTCCAGTGTGTCCTGGGTCTTCCCCGGGGCCTCCTACCGGTGAGACATGCCCGGAACACCTCCCGAGGGAGGCGTCCAGGAGGCATCCGGACCAGATGCCCGAGCCACCTCAGCTGGCTCCTCTCGACGTGGAGGAGCAGCGAATCTATTCCGAGCTCCTCTCGTGTGACCGAGCTCCTCACCCTATCTCTAAGGGAGCACCTGGCCACTCTGCGGAGGAAACTCATTTCGGCCGCTTGTATCCGCGATCTTGTCCTTTCGGTCATTACCCAGAGCTCATGACCATAGGTGAGGGTAGGAACGTAGATTGGCCGGTAAATTGAGAGCTTCGCCTTTCGGCTCAGCTCCCTCTTCACCACAACGGTCCGATACAGCGACTGCATCACTGCCGACGCCGCACCGATCCGCCTGTCAATCTCATGCTCCATCCTCCCCTCACTCGTGAACAAGACCCCGAGATACTTGAACTCCTCCACTTGAGGCAGAGTTGGGTTCCAGAGCCTAAGCTGTGCGTGGAGGTGAGGCCGACTATATCTAGCCGGTAACGCTCGACCTCCCGCACAAGCTCAGGCTCCTTCCCCCCCAGCGAGGTGACATTCCATGTCCCCAGAGCTAGTCTCCATGTCCGGAGATCTGGTCGCCGAGGCCCCCGCCTTCGACTGCCGCCCAGATCACTCTGCACCCGGCCCCTATGGCTCCTCCCGCGGATGGTGGGTCCAGGGGAGGGCGGTCCCACGTCGCTCCTTTGGGCTGTGCCCGGCCGGGCCCCGTGGGGAAAAGCCCGGCCACCAGGCGCTCGCCCACGTGCACCCACCCCAGGCCTGGCTCCAGGGTGGGGTCCCGGTACCGCTTTCCGGGCGACGTCGCTGACCTAGTTTTTATTGTCATCATGGGGGATCTTCTGAACCGCTCTTCGTCTGACCCGTCCCCCCGGACCTGTTTGCCTTGGGTGGCCCTACCAGGGACATAAAGCCCCCGACAACATAGCTCCTGGGATCATTCGGGTACTCAAACCCCTCCACCACGTTAAGGTGGCGGTTCGAGGAGGGGTGGTTTAATACAATTTTATTCAACTCTCTCTCTCTATTTTTTGTATTTCTGTCTTGTCAATTGTTATTGTTTAGCGATCATGAACGAGTCGGCTCTTTTAAACTGTCCCTTAATGTGAGCAGATGGAACCTCTTTTTCTAATTTGTGTATACATTTTTATATTAAGGAATGTTGACCCAACACAAGAATCAGCACAGAACCAGAGTAGTAGTAGTAGAGTATATGAGTGAGAGTGTTATACACAAAACATTAATAAAACAACAATATGATATTATTAGTTTTATTTAGATTTTGCAGCATTTCAATAGGTAAACAAATAGATTGCTGTACTTTATTTTTATTTTGTACAACTCTGTACATTGTTGTCAAGTGTATCAAGTACATCAAAGATAGTAAGCATCTCTTATATTTTTAAATAAAATATATATTTGTATTTATTATAACTTTGCATATTATAATTAAATAACTATTTGGTAAAGAAAATCCCATCATATACTCTCCTGTTCTTCAGTCTCTGAGTGAGAGCATCCTTAATGTCTTTTGTTTTGAAGCAGTAGATGAGTGGGTTAACCATTGCAGGGACAAGACTGTACAACATTACTATGACAACTTGAATATCTGAGCTTATTTTGACCCCCACATTGTGAGCTATGTACACAAAGCACCTCGGCACATAATACAGACAAGTGAGAAAAATCTGAGGAGCACATGTGGACAAGACCTTATATCGACTCTCAGCCTGAGACATTCTGATTACAGCCACAATCACAGAAAAGTAGGAGAAAATGATAAAGGCCAGGGGCATTAGGAGACCAAATAAAGCAATTCCTAGAGACACAATCTTCACATATTTGACCTCATCTCCACAACCTAGTGAAGTTATTGACAGGTGATCACAATAGCAATGGTAAATAATATTCCCTTTGGTTCCACAGAATGGTAGGCTTAATGCATGACATACCACACCCACCATTCGGATGAATGTCAAACACCAGCACATAAAACATGCTATGGAAATCGATCTGTTATTGACTACATTTGGATACTGCAATGGAAACCATACAGCAATAAACCGGTCCAGTGCCATTAAAAGCAGTATTAAAGAGGTGATGGCACCCATAGAATGGACAAAATACATTTGAGTGAAGCATGTACCAAAGAGAGTCAAAGAGTCATCCCACCAATATCGAGCAATGACTTTAGGAAGAATCACAATCGCAAATATTATATCTGTCATGGCCAGATTGACAAATATTATGTAGGTGGGTTTGTGAAGAGATTTGATCAAATATATAACAACAACTGTGAAGGAGTTTCCAAAAACAATAGCTAAGAAGACAAAGAGCAGCAGAACAGACACTGGTCCAAAATACACAGAAGACAGTCCAGGAAAACCCACAATAACAAAGTTTTTCAAAATGGTACCATTGGGGATGAGCATCATTGTAAATTAAACACAGCAGGGAGCAAATACAATGACAACAACAGCAACAACCCCCGACCTGACCTGGAAGAAGCTCTCAGCTCATCTTTATAGCAGGCTCACGCTGGAGGAGGCTCTGCTGTGTCCAAATAAGCCTCAAGGGACAGTCCCCCCAGATGCCTTATGTACGAATAGTGGAAGATATGGAAGAATGGAGAAACATACAGTATTTTTCAACCCCAAAAGCATAGCCCAAAGGGAGACAACACTTAATTTAACTTATTTAATTTATTTAACCAAAGTATCCTGTGCTCAAATTGCACTGACTCCAATTTTTGTGACTCCAATGCAGCTGACTTGAAATAAGAAAAAAAGGTAATTCTTAAAGACACAGACGTTACCAGCAGAGAACAGGGAGCATATTGTTCACAATGTGAAAAAAGCAAACAATCCCAAAAAAAGTAAAGAAGCCTAAAAGTAAAGAAGGCCCAATGATTCCACTATAATAATGTACTCTTTATGGCTGAGAAAGCACATATTAATAAAGTTCCCTAGACTTTGCAATCATAAATTACCTGTCAAACCTAACCTGGCCGGCAAGATGAACTCTCGTATTACACACTTCATAAAAAAAGAAGGTGATAAATGATATTATTGTGGCACTGTGCTTTTTATTGATCTGTCAAAAGCTTTTGACACTGTCAATCATGTTGTTTCATGTTATGGTCTCTGTTCTGAGTATATTTCTATCCACAAAGGGGCCACACAAGGCTCTGTTTTGTGGCTCCTCCTATATTATCATGTACATAATCAAAATGTCTCGGATGCTAATATTCATTTTTAAGGCCACCACACACTACATGATTTTTCAATCAAACTTGCGACAAAAAGCACATATCACAGTTTTGCAGCAAAAAGTGCCTTGTCTCTGCAACTTAACGCTAATAGATTATGGGCACCTTTTTTATATAAATGCATCTTCTTCATGTTTTCAAATGATTGACACTTTTTATTATGCTTCACTGAGGTTCATTACAAACTGTAGAGCTATAACCATCACTGTGACTGGCCTTCTCTGTCTGTAGGATGCAGGGCCTTGGTATACTTTTATTTAGAAGGCTATGCTTGGACTACTGTCTGTCTATATTTATATTTTAATCACACAGAGAAATGTTGAGTCTTATTCCTTGCGATCTAATGATAAGCTGTTGATTTCTGTTCCCTATGTCCGTACAGAGCTGGGGAAGAAAGCTTTTGTCCACTTGGCTCCACTTGCTTTTAACATGCTGAAGAGACTGAAAACTGATTGAGCTCTTGTCTGTTAATGCTTTTAAATTCAAGTGAAATCATAAGAGACTGCCTCAATAATGTGCACTTGTTTTTCCTAATTTGTGATTATGTTTTGTTGTTGTTGTTGGCTAGGAGTCCCTCAAAAAATAAAAACTGAATGAGTATCTTCAAACTCAAATAATTAAACTGACTTGAATTAAGTCCTTCAGTGTTTTGTTTTTAGACATACACACACTATCCTTAGCTTTCTTAATTCTTAGTCTTTGCTCCTATGGCGGAGTGGCTGGCTGCTTTTGTGGCTTCCTAAGCAGCTAGTTTGTGTGAAAATTAGTTCTTATGTTAGCGTCTGTCATATAAATAAATATTAAAAAAGTCTTTTGAGCAGCTGTTTGAAATGAATGGATCTAAAAGATTTGAATCCCATAAAATAGCCGAAAGTCCCAACTTTATTATTGTTCAGTTATACCAATATAAACTTTTGCCATCTTATATCTTTTACTCAAGCATTCTTTGATATCCTTTGTTTTAAAGCAGTATATCAATGGATTCACTGCTGCAGGTATCAGACTATAGAGCATGACAACTACAATACGATTTGGAAGGCTTAAGCCGAAGCCTGCAATATCTGTTAAGTACACAAAACATCTTGGCGCGTAATACAGTAATGTGATGAGCAGCTGTGGAGTGCATGTTGAAAAAGTTCTCATACGACCGTCATGGCTAGAAATCCTCATGACGACCACAATTATAGCAAAATATGAAGAGATAATGAAAGTCAATGGCACTAACAAGAAGAACATGGCCCCACCTGTAGCAATAATTTGTACATCCTGCCTTGGGTCACAGCTCAGTTTAGTGATGGTATAGTGGTCACAATAACACTGGAAAATAACATTTGAGTTACAATATGGCATTGTAAGAGCATGTAGGACTGCAAAAATCATCCAACACATTACAAGAAACCAAGATACTCCACACAGAATAGACGCTGTATTGTTTGTGAAAGCACTAGGGTAACGCAGAGGAAAGGAAATAGCTATAAGTCGATCTAAGGCCATGACCATTAGAATAAGGGAGTGAGTTGCTCCTAAAAAATGAACAAAAAACATCTGGACAAAACAGCTATGAAATTCTATCAAGCTATCATTGAACCAATATTTGGAAATAACTTTAGGGAGTGTCACAGTTCCAAATGCTAAATCAGTCAATGCAAGATGAATGAATATCAAGTAAGTGGGTTTATGAAGAGAACGTTCATATTTGACAAGTACTAGAATAATTGTATTGCCAAAAACTATAGCCAAGAAAACAATGAAAAGTACTAATGACACAGGTGCATAGTACTGAGCAGAGAGTCCAGGGAATCCAGCAATGAAGAAGTGGTTTATCCTGGTGCCATTATTGTACGCCATAGTGGCAACAGAAGTCAGTCCAGAGGTGTGGGCAAGTGAAGGTGATGAACATGCTCCTCCACTACCATCCCAGACCTGCAGCTCTTTTATGAGAACTGACAATGCTCTGGAGGCTTTAGTGTGAGTTGTTGTTATTAAAACTTTGTCCGAAAACACTTGTAGAACAAACTGGAGAAAGTGTTGACCTTAAAGCTATGTTTCTATTGGTTTGCTTTGGGGCGCATCAGTACGGACTAAAAGCGCTCCCACCATCTTATATGAATCTTACCAGCACATTTGAGGGGTCCAGCACAGATCATGGGGGATACTAACTTCTAAAGTATGACATAGAGGTGCAGAGAAGTGAAATAAATGCAAAAAAGGCTGACAAACTGGAAGTTGTTTTTTGTTTGCTCTATCTTTAGTCCTGTCTCACAGCACCACACACTTGGATTTACTAAGAACCTTGTGTGTAAAAAGTATAATTTTGGTCCAATTTATATTGCATTTAGTAAGAAAACATTTGTTATGGTTGGGTGATGTCAGTTGCTTACATAGCAGACCCCTGCCCCTGGACCCAGACCCAAGCCCAGAGCATGGAGACACAACTCAGCTGGAGGTGGCCCCACCAAACTGACCTGTGCCAAAGCAGCTTGAAATGCACCATGCCAATTAAATGCCATATACATGACAGTAGCAACTATTAGTTTAACTTTATAAATAATTTTAGCTGTTTTTTCCCTTCTTGTCAACTTCCTAAACTCCCCCAAAATAATTTTTCACTGGTAGCCTGTAGCCTTAGGACCTAAACAAACTGTGACCATCAGCGTTTAGCTGCACGTCAACGTGATGCCACACCAGTAGTTCAAGGATGTATGCTCGTGACACTCACTTTGTGTTTCTCATTGGGAAAGATGCAAATCACACTTAACTGGAAGCATTTAGCTACTTATCACAGGTTTACGGTGAAAATAAATAGCTGAATAGGCGTGCATTCACTATTCACACCAAATGGAAGGATTGTCAAAGTAAATTTGAAAGAAAGACTAGTTAACAGTCTTTCTGAACCTGGACTCCTTCAAACGACACAAAACTGCTGCGCATGTTGTGCTGACGCAAATGCACAAGAACAACAACAAATTTATGCATTCTATGTATTTTGATGGGATATGCAGCCTATGCTTGTGTAAAGTGTTAAAACAGGTTGGAATCTATTTTCTGAAATCTACATGCACAGGATGTGTTGCTCCATGCACAGCACAGGCAGTTTAGTCCTGCCCATTCACTTTTAATGCATTCTAAAAAATGCATGCCTAAATTGTGCAGTTTTTACACTCACATGCAGCAAAATACACGTGCAGTGTGACCTAGGCCTTAATTAAACAAACTTTATTGCTGTTGCTGTTGGGTTTTTGTTGATAAGATAAGATAAGATAAGATATCCTTTATTTGTCCCACAATGGGGAAATTTCAGTGTTGCAACGCACAGTAAAGAGAACAGCAAGAAACAGTAGCAGCAATAGAAGTACAGTTAAGTTAAAAATAGACAAACACTATAAAGATCTATAAAAATAAGGATTATAAAACTATGTATCATATAAATTGCTATCTTAAAAGTATATATACAATAAATTGCGATCAAAAAAGCTATATATACAATAAATTACTATCTTACATTATTGCACAGGGTCCCAGTATTGCACAGGCAGCAGAGTTAGCAGTGTTCATTGTAAAGTCTGACAGCAGCAGGAAGGAAAGACCTGCAGAACCTCTCCTTCACACAGCGAGGGTGGATTAGTCTGTCACTGAAGCTGCTCTCCAGAGCAGACAGGGCGCCCTGAAGAGGGTGAGACTCCAGGTCCAGCATAGAAGTGAATCTGGCCAGGACCCTTCTGTCCTCCACCTCCTGCACCGAATCCAAGGCACAGCCCAGGACAGAGCTGGACTTTTTGATGACTTTGTCCAGTCTCCTCTTGTCCCTCTCTGTGATCGTGCTGCTCCAGCAGACCACACCGTACAGGATGGCTGATGCCACCACAGAGTCGTAGAAGGTCCTCAGGAGGGGCCCCTTCACTGCAAAGGACCTGAGTCTCCTCAGGAGGTAGAGCCTGCTCTGGCCCTTCCTGTACAGTGCATCTGTGTGGTGAGTCCAGTCCAGTTTGTTGTTCAGATGAACACCCAGGTACTTGTATGAGTCCACTCTCTCAATGTCCCTTCCCTGGATGTTCACTGGTGGGGAGGCAGTGGAGCGGCGTCTGCGGAAGTCCACCACCATCTTCTTGGTCTTCCCGGCATTGATGAGAAGGTGGTTCTGCTGACACCAGTCCACAAAGTCCTGCGTTAGTCCCCTGTACTCTGCGTCATCGTCGTGATGAGTCCGATAATGGCAGAGTCATCAGAGAACTTCTGTAGGACGCAGCTGTCTGTGTTGTGCCTGAAGTCTGCAGTGTGATACTACATGTAAATTTAATCATACTGAGTAAAGAAATGCAGGATGCATGCAAAGTAGTTTCTAATAGAAAATTGTTTTGGGCTCCTTTATCCTCTCTTGTACAGAGTGCTGGTATATCACAGGTTCTGAGTGTTCTGCTGCATTTCTCCAACAAATCTGGAATTGTCAACCTGTTCACTGAGTCAATGACGCAAAGTAAGTGGAGGAGTGACACAGGACTTTTTGGACTGGTTCCATTGTCAATTATTTTATTCTGAAGTTAACAAAAGGAGAAAATGCTTTACTTGCTTTAAAACCCTTCTTCAGTTTGATGAACATTTGTGTCACAAATTCATTATTATGTAGTAATGTAGTAATTATGTTGTAATGTAGTAGTATACTTAATAGTAGTATTCTTCTCAAACTATGTTGCAGTTAATGAGAATCTTGGCACTCCATTTTGTTATAGTTTGCTGTATTCTGGTGTATACTTGGACACTGCCACTCTCAGTGACTCCTGCAAATGTGAATCAGTTAGTTCAAAAAGGCTGATTCACAGAGATAAGTGGATCCAAAAAAGGCAACCAGCCTTCATAGCTGCTGTACAGACAGTTTTGTACTTCTGTGTGTCCACTAGGTTCCAAAAGTTTGGGTTACCCAGATGGGCTTTGAGGTGTAGGTCATTTTGAAAAGTCACTCTTTCCATTTCTACTTGCCCTGCAACCAAGTTGAAGGTTGTACTTAGTTTCTCAGCTGTGTCGGTAATGTACACTGACACTAAAGGGATTTGAAATGAATGACACACATGGCTCCATTTGATCAAAATCACTCAGCACAGATCAGTGTTACCTAGGCAGAGATCTTGCTGTGGCAGTGAGTCTGTCAAGGCAACAAACTAGCGTAGTGATGGGGGCAAGTCCTTAACTTACACGTAAAATGCCAATTTGCACACTGAAGAAGCTTAACACCACTTTCTAACCCATCTAACAACAGCCACAAGTCTAACAAACAAATGCCTGCCTTCTCTGTCCCAATAATTTCCCTTCTGGATCAGTAAAGTTTATCTAAATCTAAAAGGCACGATGCATCAGGCTCAAATTGTAACAAAATAGTTATCATTATCACACTCGGATTCGCTACCTTGTGTTGTAAATAAAACTTGTACTTATACTTGTAAAATGAATGGAACGATAGACAAAGTTGCTTAATGAATAAATTGCACTTTATTAATTGAATATATGTTATATGTTTCAGACTAATAATGCTGCTGCGGAAAAGACTGCTCTCAACTGTTGCTCAAAACAAGCACATTGTTATTGTTAAATTACAATAGAAGACTATTATACATTTGATTAATAAGAAACTCAGATAACACTAAAACATTTTGTGTGCAATTGTTCTCATGTAACTATTGTCATAAAGCAAAATGAACTTTTGTTCTATTATATCTTTTATTGAGGCATTCTTTGATGTCTTTTGTCTTAAAGCAGTATATAAGTGGATTCACTGCTGCAGGTAACAGACTATAAAGCATAACCACTAGAATACGAATAGGAACACTAAATGTGAAACCTACAATGTTAGCCAGGTACACAAAACACCTGGGCGTGTAATACAGCAACGTGATAAGCAGCTGTGGAGTGCATGTTGAGAGAATCCTCATACGACCATCATGGCTAGAAATCCTCATGACGGCCACAATTATAGCAAAATAGGAAAAGATAATGAAAGCCAATGGCACTAACAAGAAAAACATGGCCCCATAAAACGATATGACCTGTACATCTCTCACATTGTTACAGCCCAGTGCGGTGATGCCAATGTGGTCACAATAACACTGGACAATGATATTAGAATTACAATAAGGCAAATTGTATGCATCAATTACAATAAAGACCATCCAAGACATTGAAATGAACCATGACAGACCACATAGTATAGACGCTGTATTGTTTGTGAAAGCACTAGGGTAACGCAGAGGAAAGGAAATAGCTAAAAATCGATCTAAGGCCATGACCATTAGAATAAGGGAGTGAGTTGCTCCTAAAAAATGAACAAAAAACATCTGGACAAAACAGCTATTAAATTCTATCAAGCTATCATTGAACCAATATTTGGAAATAACTTTAGGGAGTGTCACAGTTCCAAATGCTAAATCAGTCAATGCAAGATGACCGAATATCAAGTAAGTGGGTTTATGAAGAGAACGTTCACATTTGACAATAGCTAGAATAAAAATGTTGCCTATAGCTATAATCAAGAAGAGAATGAAAAGCACTGCTGACACAGGCGCAAAGTATTGAGCAGAGAGTCCAAGGAATCCAGTGAGGTAGAAGTGGTTTATCCTGGTGCCATTACTGTACGCCATAGTGGCAACAGGCGTCACTCCAGAGGTGTGGGCAAGTGAAGGTGATGAACATGCTTCTCCACTACCATCCCAGACCTGCAGCTCTTTTATGAAGCCTCGCAATGCTCTGGAGACTTTAGAGCTATAATGAATGAATTGGTTACTGCTGCAATGTGAGTCTGACTGTGAATGTGTGTTTAGTCAGGTAAATTTAGATTAGATTTGATTTTTTTGTATGTGGTGGTGTAAGCATTGAATCATGGAAGTAACTGAACTGATATGATTACAGATAAAAAACAAGCTAAAATAATAGATTTTTGTAAGTGCAGTTATCATTTACATATAGAACACCATAATTAAATTAAAGCACGACTAAGTCACAAATCAGTTGCCATTGTGAGTCTGCATTTCGTGAGACGAAATGCATTTCGTAGATCACGAAATGCTTTTTGTGAATTACGAAATGCATTTCGTGAACGAAATGCATGTTGTGAGTCACGAAATGCATTTTGTGATTTACAAAATGCATTTCGTCCACAAAACCCATGTCCTAAATCACGAAATGCATTTTGTGGACGAAAGGTATCTGCAGGCCCACGAAAAGAAAAAGTTATGCATTTAGTGGCACATAAGCATAAATGTCATTCATTTCGTGGACAACATTACTTTTGTCAAATATAAATTCATTTCGTCCACGAAAATAAGTAGTGAATCCAGCCTTATGTCCACAAAAGGAAAAGTCAGCAGTAAATTTAGTACACGTAATGAATAACCTGTTTTGTATTTTGCCCACGAAATGACGTGCTCCTTTTATCATTTCGTGGACACAATGGCAACTGATTTGCGCATTTCGTGGACAAAAGGCATCGTGATGATTTACGATTTCGTGACCATTTTATCCATTTCGTGGCACGAAAGGCATTTCGTCCACGAAATTAAGTGTGTTACACTTGGCGCCTCATACCAGCACCCACACCGCAGCTCTCAGGAGTCATATCACTTTCGCCTCACAGTAACACGCATTGCGGGGCTTTGACTGCGACACCGCAACCATCCTGGAGCAGCGATCACACGTACGGAGCACAACCTGCGGTGCCAGAGAACAGGCCCCGGCACTGGACAGCGGAGGACACGAAGGCACAACGGAGGGAGGGGGAACCAGGAAGTGCATAGGTCAGAGGGCGAGTGACACAAAGGAAGCACTATTTATTGATTGACAGCTATCACGACTGGCCAATAAGAACAGTCTCTTAAAGTGGGAAGACCCGCCTGCAGGTCATACTGTCACACTTGTTTTAGTTTGATAATTTGATTCAAACCTCTATCTAAACACGGGCACAGATGGTCAAATCATTTAGAGCGTATGTAAAATCTTCAAATCAACAAAGGATTTCACACGAGTCAAGAGTAAGGAGATGTCATACTTTAGCCTATAAAGGTCATATGTGCCGTTGGTGTAAATATCTTGTTTGATTTGGTTAGGAAAACCATAATCCTGTTTGGGACTCTGTGTATTCAAAGAGATACTTGAAATAAACTAATGTAAACTTCAAATGAAACATCTAAATAATAGGATTAAAACAGTTTTATGTTATTTTAAGTTTTATGTTCTTTGATCACAGTTTTAGCTTTTTTTTTTTTTTAAACTTGGTTTAGTTTAATAATTTGACTCATACATGTATCTAAACAGGAGTACAGCTGATTCTTAAGCTTTTTTTCAGAACACTTGACACAGCTCTCATTCACACACATGATCAGTGAATTCAGCTTGTGTTTTCAATACTACAGGTCTGTTTTCATTGGCCCAAACTCTGTCACTTGAAATATAGAAACTTAAACAAAATGTAAAATTGTACAATTTGTGAGCACCAAAACCACTGTAAAGGATTTCACACATGAGTCACAGGGAGAAGGGTCTCAGCACTGAGTACAGACTACATAGGCTCCATACAGATATAAACACTGTGAGTTGTGTACATGTGCACATAGCATATTACAGTACAAAAGTGTGTATTTTGTTATTTCATCTGTTCCATTGTCATCTGCATAAATATGTTTGATCAAATATCGCAAAGTCTACTTTGCAGTTGGTAATGTTACACAATACAATAAAGACAAATTTTAGACAAAAAACCACAGCTTTTCCAGACCAAAATTCATAGGTCTAACCCCAGTGCCAGACTGCAGTAAACCAGTGATTCTCTGTGGAGTCAGGACTAAATGCATGACGAGACTTTGAACATTTTGATGGTTAGACTTTCTTTTGGGAGATGATCGATCAGTTTTGAAAAACGGAGATAAAATTTTGTTTTGGAAACCAAAAATTCTTTTTAGGATTTTGTTTGAGCTGTTTTGCAAATGTCAATTTTCAATAGCTAAAGAATGAAAGAAAAGGAAAGCTCTAGAGGATTATTATTATTAGCCCATATAAGGAGGTAAGGTAAGGTTTTATTTATATAGCGCTTTACACAGACACATGTCCCCAAAGTGCTTTACACAGTATTTTACAGAGCATTTTTTTCATTCACTCCATAACCAGTGGTGGTAAGATACTGTTGTAGCCACAGTTGCCCTGGGGCAGACTGACAAAAGCGCGGCTTCCAAGCCAAGCGGCGCTACCGGTCCCTCCGACCACCACCAACACTCTCTCACACAACTTTCACACCTACAGTGCATGTTTTGAGTTGATGTGGAAACCGGAGTGTCCGGAGGAAACCCATCCAGACACGGGGAGAACAGCCACCGTGCTGCCAGGAGAACAGCAGTACACTGCCATCTGAAAGCCACAAACAATTCAAACAAACATAGTAAGGTCTGCCAATAGGATATTTAATGTATAGTTGAGAGAGAATAAGTGGAGGGAAATATAGAACGTAATGCGGGTTTATTCATAGCACAGACATCAACCATTACATTCACTTAGAAAAACAGCATGCAATATTTTCACATTAAAACCTAAAGATTCAGAATTATTTCGTAATCTAAAGGAGGCCTTTGTTAATTTTCATATAGACGGATTATTTATTACCATAGCGGATGTACAGAAAGCGCTGCTGTCTGTGGTTAACATGAAGTTGCAACACTAGCCAGTGCTGTTGTCTGCACTAAAACAGTTCATTGCCATGTGATAAAATAAGTAATAATGCTAAACTAACATTAGTGAGTGGGATATGTCTTAGTGGCCCATATGTGTTAAATGCAGGTGAGAAGACTAGAAGAAATGGCTCAAACTTCAGTAGCCGAACATCCACTCAGACATGATCGATACAACTACCCGGGCGGGACTTCCAGCCATTGTGGAAAAAAGGTCTATAGAGCGTAAAAAGTAGCATTTCCTGAAAAAAGAAAGTATCTGATCACTGTAACACTGGTAATAAAACAATAGCATATGTTAAAATGTATCCAAAAAGCAATGTCATCATGTAAGGTGTTTCAGTCTTTATTTTTATACCAGGCCCTGATAGGTTGGAATCAAAAAGTTGTAATAGTTGACTATAGATTGATTAGTGAGTAATAATTTTAAATAAATCACTTTTCTCTAGATTAAAATGTGAATGTCAATTAGCACATATTACAACACTATGTCCTTGCATACAATGAAGGAAATAGTAAAAATAAACAAAAATACAAAACAAAAAATGAGTCTGCAAGTGTGAAAAATATAACGAAAGAGATTGACGTTGCATAGTGACTGACATTACGTATGTTTTGGCCGGAGATCAGATTCGCTGTGGTTTACTTTGCCATCTGAACAACACAGAAAGTTGCCTGTGCCTGAACATCCCCTGACAGTTAGTATGTGTTTACTCGAAATAATGATGTGTACAAAGTGCATACAGTTCCTCTTTCCACAAAATGAAACAACAAGAAAAAGAAACCTGCATAAACTATTAGACACTTTATATAATTATACCGATCTAATAATTTTATTCATGGGAAAAGCTTTCTGCTCTATACCAATTCTAGCCCGGTGCAATTTCATGAACAAAGATTGCTTAATGTCCTGTGTTTTAAAACAGTATATGATTGGGTTCACTGTTGCAGGCAGCAGACTGTACAACATTATAATAAAGATTCTAAAGTCCAAACTGAAGGAAAAATCTTTAAGACTTGACAGGTACAGAAAGCATCTTGGAAGATAAAACAAGCATGTAATTAATATTTGTGAAGTACACGTTGAAAATGCCTTTCTACGTCCATTAGGATTTGTCATTTTCAGAATCACTACAATAATAGAGGTGTAGGAGAAAAGAATGAACGCCAGTGGAAGCAAAAGGCAGAACATGGCCAAAGCTACAGCAGTCGTGGTAACTGACAGAAACTTTTCAGTGCATGTCTGACTCATTATAGCTAAATAGTCACAGTAGCACTGATAAATAACATTCGATTTACAAAAAGGTAAAAATACTGCCAGCAGAACAACTGTAATCATTATAGGGAATGGAAAAGCCCAGGAAATCCCACAGAGCATGGTCACCACAGTGTTTGAAATGAGGACGGGGTAACGCATTGGAAGACAAATGGATATGAACCTATCGAGGGCCATCACCATCAGGTTAAAAGACTGAACAGATCCCAGGTAGTGAACAAAAAACATCTGGACAAAACAGCCATAGAAGGAGATGAGACTGTCGCCAAACCAGTACTTGGAAATAATCTTTGGGAGAGTGACTGTCCCGAAAGTCAAGTCATTGAGCGCCAAGTGGCAGAAGATCAGATATGTTGGTTTTTGAATCTTCTTCTCATACATGACAAAAACTAAAATAAATATGTTTCCAAAGACAATAGCAAGATAGACAAAAAACATCACAGCAGACACAAGACCATAATACTGAGGGTGTAGGCCGGGGAAGCCCAGAAGAGTGAAATGGTCTTGTCGTGTCAGATTTACAAGCATAATTAGGTTTTGGTTCAATGTACAGGATCAAGAAAACACGTTCAAAGCAAACAGTAATAATCTAAGTCTACAACACTTTCTAATCTAGAGAGAGACACCCAGGTTCCATCTCTATAACTGTGCACTACCTTTTATTGCTGTGTGTTTCTTTGTGGCCTGTCCCCAGCTAACCTAAGGCCCAGCCCACTCAAACACTTGAAATCAAACTTTTTATGACCATTCCATGGGCAATTTTCTAAAGCTACTTTCAGTAATTCCCTGTAATAACCCTCCTCCTAACTCAAGTGTGATGAAGCACACTTGTCTGACATATTGACCATGTAGTTGTACCATTATGCTGGATTTATACTTAATGCATGGCGAGTTTGTCACATATTTTGAGTGGGTTACTTGCAGACCCATACCTCACCTGGACCTTGCCTGCAGAGGTCCTAGCTTGGTGTAAGAGGACACATTGGTTTAAGCACTTTCTTGCAGGACCCTAACCTGAAACACACATGCCCCGACATTATATTAACCCATTCGTACAATTTCTGCAACTGGCTTAGTCAATTGTCTTCAGCCACCTTGACTTTGTGGTAGTGTTTGGAAAGACCTGTGGTGAAGAATGACAGTCTCATCTTTGTCATTCTCAGAATAAATTTACATAATTAGCTTTATTATTTGGAAGTTCTGAAACTCATGAGAATCCATCTTCAGACGTCCTGGCTGTTGCATTTGGGCTTGAACCACTGGATGACCTTTCCCCCTTCCAGTGACAGTGATCTCAAATTAATAATGTGTACAACTCCAAGTTCCAGAAGGTTACTGTCTTTTACTAACTGTAATGAGCGGATAAACAATGAAAAACTGGTGAGTGGTTTGTAAAGTATTTTTGTAATATTAAGATGGTGTTACGTGATGGCTTCTAAAAAGCTTTGATGGGAAGGTCACAGTAGCAAAGTATTGTTCTCTGAGAGCTCAAAATGTGTCACACAACTTTTTCAACATTTTTATATCCTGTGGACCTCCTCCAAAGTGTCCCTGGCAGAATGCCGCAATTCAGTTTAAATGATCAGTTCAGTCTTTTCTAACAAACCTGTGAATTATTATAGTCAGTGGTTATGTTTTTCAGGACTTTGAATGTTGCTTGTCTGATTAGTTGTATGTTTTCACACTGCTTGTCAAAGAAATGGAATTGAACTGTGACTGACTGTGCCAGACTAATGCACATGTGGTTAGTCCCACATCCCATATGCAGCTCTATTAGTGAAGGTCTACAGAGACGTATTAATAATTTAGAGTCCCTGTAGACCAGCATTCACCCAATAGAAATGAATTGTACAAACTATTAATTCACAAATCCCTAAAGATGTATTAGTTGAGTTATACTGTGCTTAGAGGATATCTTAATAAGTCATGCAAACCTCTGTGGTGTCTAATTGGACCTTATTATGAGCATCTTGCTCCCAGATTTGTTAAATGAGTTGGCAGATATTTTAGGAATTCTAGGTTGTCTGAAAGCAAAAGTATTTTATTTCAACTCAACTGTAAATGCCCAGGCTACCAAACATAGACTGTATAAAGAAGTGGACTTAGGGACGTCTATTGTATGAGCAGGAAGGACAAAATAGCTCATTAAAAGTCCAGGATTATGTAGAGAGTAAGATGATCTGGTTCACTGCAGTAGTTACAGAGAGATGTGACATTTTTTATATGTAAAGTCAACTGGACCCAGAGTCACTGAAGCCAGAAGCACCACCATGCTCACTTCCTATTTGTAAAACATGGCTAGTGAGTTATGTCCATTAATATGTACAGTGTATTCTACCAGCGGCACCAGTTCAAGCATTCTATGAAATGACTGGACAAATGTTGCAAAATGTGCTTTCTTCCATACAGGACTAATAATGTATAACAAGTATCCAAAAGGTATATTATGTATTATATAATATAGGTAAAATACTGATAAAGTTGAATGTTGGATGAACTTCTCTGGAAAGAAAGCAATGACACACTTGGAGGCAAACATGTTTGGAGAGTTCCACATCTCTTGGGGCACCTTACCCCTGACACTGCTCAGAGCAATTACTGCTCTGGTGCTCATTTGTCATGTTGTTATTGTTGTCAGTCAAGTACACTCACTCAGTTTCAACTAGAGCAAAGTCAATAAGTAACTATTGGGAATTAATTAAAAACCCATAAGCAGTGGTTAATGCGCCCTGTGTACCAACAACACCTACAAACATGTAACATGTTCATCACAGTAATACTTTCTGACTATTTTTGGATGTCTTGGGTCTTACTCATTTTACAAACAACACATAGTTCTGTCTTAGGTCAAGCCGAGACGGAAGTTAATTGTTTAAAAAAATGTGTTATTTGCCTATCACAAACGAAAGGTTTTCTTCACAATCACAAAACGAAAATGTAAAAGGTATAAATATGTGAAAAGGTTGCAAATAGTATGTTGCCCTTTAATTCATACACAGATTGACACCATGGAGTGAATAATCATTCGAGCCACACTGAAAGAAGTCTTGTTCAAGGAAAAAGTGATCTTCATTTACACCATGGGTTATTTTTATTTTTAATTGCAGCACCATAGTGTATCAGAGGTAACAGCAACTTTTTTATGTATTTTAATTTAACCTTTATTTAACCAGGACAGTCCCATTGAGATTACTAATCTCTTTTTCAAGAGAGGCACACACCACTTTCATACTAGGCAATGTGGGTGAAGTGCCTTGCCTAAGGACACAAGAGCAGTTTTTTGTGACTGGCGCCCTCCTGTGGCACCTGGAATTCCCAGTGGTCTCCCATCCAAGTACTAACAAGGCCCGGCCCTGCTGAGCTTCTAAAATCTGGCGGGATCAGGCTTTGACAAGCCGGTGTGGCCACTTTGATTCTTGAAAGAACAGATTTAATTATTTGTATCCTGGCTTAAATGCCAAAACTAATCTGGGACTCCTCCCATTGAAAGTGACTGGTATTCCAACAGTTACTTCCAAGCTGACTGGACAAAGCGTCACAGGAGTAAAGCAGGTGCACTTTTCCATATCCAGACATCTTCCCTATCCATATATCTGCTGAAACAGGCCAACATGCATAACTCTTCTTCCACCCCAAAAAACAATGGCCCTACGACTGCTTAAAGCAAGGCTGTCTTATTGTGAGCTTCAGAAATCATTCTGATTCAATTTCCCCCACAATTATGATACAGGTAGAAATCTCAAGACCCACCTATTTAGCTTAGCTTTTGATTGAAATGTTGTACGTTTAAGCGTTTTATTTTAAGCATACTATTAGTTTGAACTCATATTCCTTTATCATTTTTAAGATTTCCAGTGTTTCCTCTGCAGGAGCCCTCTGCACCAGCAGTGGTGGTTGGGTCTGTCCTGTGGGCTCCTGGTGGAGGGTTGGTGCTTGGGCCTCATCTCTGCCCTGGGCCCTGTGGCGGGCCCTGGTGGCGGTGGATGGCTCTCTATTCCTGGTGTAGACAGCTCCTCTGATGGTGCTTTCTCAGCTGGTTTGGACCTGAGGAGGACCAAAGCTGCTGTGACCCCCATCTCCATCCAGGGGGTCAGTGTGGACCTGGTGGAGGAGTGCAAGTACCTGGGGGTGAACTTGGACAGTAAACTGGACTGGAGCAGGAACGTGGACGCTGTTTACAAGAAGGGCCAGAGCCTCTATTTCCTGAGGAGGGTGAGGTCCTTTGATATCTGCAGGACGATGCTCAGGATGTTCTATGAGTCTATGGTGGCCATTGCCATCATGTGCTGTATCTGCTGGGGCAGCATCTGTGCCTGAGGGACACTAATAGACTCAATAAGATCATCAGAAAGGCTGGACATGTTATGGGGGAGGAGCTGGACTCTCTGACTGTGGTGTTGGACAGTAGAATGTTGGACAAAATCAGGACTATTCTGGACTCTCCCTCCCACCCCCTCCACAAGGTGCTGGCCAATCAGAGGAGCTGTTTCAGCCATAGACGCTGCTGCCGCTGCTCCACTGACACAGGAAATCTGTCCTGCCTGTCGCCATCAAAATGTTGAACTCTGCACTTTAAATCACTGACAAACTAATGTTAATATTCAATTCCCTGCTTACACATGTATATGTTGTAAATATGTCGTTGGATGTAAATAATTTTTGAGATAAACTATTTTTATCTTAATCTTTTATCTTATTGTATTTATCTTATCTTATTTTTGAAAACTTGATTCTAACTACATGTTCTTGCTCGGTTGCATCTGTAACAAAGAAAATTTTCCCTCGGAGATGAATAAAAGTAATTTTGAATCTTTCTCATTCTGATTTACAAGGAAGGAATGTGCATTTTTGACAGATCTTGTGATATTTGTCTTTTGGTTGAAAAAGACTTCTATTTCATTATTCTTCAAGCCACCAAGATTAAAATGAAATATTAACAGATTCATTCATGTCAATATAAATATATATTACCAGTTAGGGTTAGAAATTATGTTGAGAATATTGATCTAATCAATAGAGATCAACATTTTAATCCATGAGAATGTATTCAGCCCTGAAAGGATTAGCTCCTAGCAGTGCAGAACTCTGCTTCTCACTCAAATGCCTTCAGATTGAAAATTATATCATTCTTCAGTCTAGATCTCTGAATCCTTTTTCTGCCTGGAACTACCCTAAGAGACTGACTTGAATAAGAAAAGCAATAAATTAGACTAGTTTGACAAGAAAATTGTTTGTAGGAGATCTAATGAACTGTCATGGTCACCTTTATAGAAAATATCATTTGAAATCCCTATATTACTATTACTACTAAGATCTGTTATGTTTCCTCATCAAAAACATAACTAGGCTGAGTTCTTCTTTCAAACAGAAAGTGCTTTGTGATGTCATTTGATAATACAGGAAGTGTTTTTAAACTCCATGCACCTTCACTAGAGGCATTTGGATCATTTCAGAACTGGAATAGCCAATCTCTACTAAACAAGGGGGGAAAGTAGCTGAAAACTGCCTCTTCATGCCAAGGTGAAACAGAACATTTTGAGCTATGGAGATATAAACAGACTAATAATAAAATGTTGCTCAAACATGTGTGAATGACACAAATTACAACTCCAGGTATGTTTTTGATGAAGTAACAACAATCTAATATGTCTTATATGTCTTAAAGCTCTTAAAGCTTAAAGCTAAGCCTAAAGCTCACAAGAGTCACTAATATGGTGCCTTTAAGCTGTGAGCATTCAGATGTTAGCTTGTGCCATGAGTCGCATGTCCTTGGTGGTGATCCTACACTGACTGGCGCCCCAGGCGAGACCCCCCTTCCTCGCCAAAAGGCCACCCCGGGTGGCTGCCCTTTTGCCAGTGCCCATGACTGCCCCCCCCCTTGGGCAAGACACAACCTGCCTCTCCCCTTTGTTTATGTACACTGAGTGGTGAGTGTGTCTGTGAATGGGTGAATGATTCCCTGAATTAAAGCACCTTAAGAGGGCCTTCAAGGTACTAATGTGCCTATTAAATGTGGCCATTTACCATTTAGTTAAAAGTAAACTTCACTGTTCAAATGTACAGATATTACTGAATGACTGCAACTTAAAAATGTGCTGAGTTCTGACCATTTTATCAAAATTAAAGTATATTTTAAATTTGCTATCTCTTTGAGAGAGAGATACTTTATTGAGCCTGTGGGGAAATTTAACGTTTGTTGCAACAAATTATTGCAGTTGCTGCAACATTTACACTGCGTGTTTCAAGGCTTTGTGTTTCAGAAAATAAAAGACACTCATTTTAAAACAGTGCATCTACTGTGGACCTGCTTTTTTGCAATCAAGATGTTTTAACTCCCACCCAGAAGACATTTTCAATTGATAACGGTTTGAGTTCTATTAAAAAATAATTTTCCCCATTAAAGAATTCTAATATTTTAGATTAAATAGTGGATTGGACAATTGTTAGGCCTCTGTTGTTAGTAGGTATATATAGGCCTATAGAAGGCTCATTACAATTAAGTTAAGTCAAACACCTCCCCCTTGTGGTGAAGGTATCAGGATTTACAATTATTACTCCTTTTTTTTTTCAATCGCTTCGGCACATTTGTCTATAAAAAATTAACAACTGTAAAACTGCTCACACAAAATCCTAAACAGAAGTTTAGTCTTCCTAAACAAAATGTAATCTCAACAAAATGCAGTTTTGCATTTAAAACTGATCGATCCTCTCTTTGGAAGTTTCACCAGAAAAACTCTCACACTTTGCTCATGTGTTTTTCTGTGCTTTCTCACTCATGTGACAGGGCAGCTCAGAAGTTTTAGTCCTTTTCTCAGTGACCACAGCAAATCACTGATTTAGTGCAATCTGACTCAGGGGTTCCACTTTACACATATGAATTTTGGACTGGAAAAGTTGTGTTTGTTTTTTTGTCTAAGACCTGTCTCTATTGTTTTATGTAAAATATAAATGTCAACTTTTTTTCAGTAATCAAAATCATTTATGCTGAAGAAAACTGAAAGATGTTGGAATGGCAAAATACATCAACACTACTTTTGTACTGTAATATGTAATGAGTTCATGAAAATCAAACAAGACATGTAAATCTCACACTGTGTATATCTGTTTATAGTCTCTATATTCACACTGTGTGTACTCTCTGCTGAGACCTTTCTCCCTGACTCAAGTGTGAAATCCTTTCCTGATAGATTTTTAGCTCACAAATTGTAGAATTTTGAGTTTTGTTTGAGTTTCTGCATTTGAACTGACAGAGTTTGAGCACAAGTCCTTCAGCACATGAGAACAGACCTGTATTGAAAACAAATGTTTTCAGTACAACACTGATCAGTGGCGGCTGGTGAATAAATAAATAAATTATAAAGTTATTTTGTATTAGGCTATATTAGGCTATGTGCTGTGTGCTATGGCTGCTAGTTCCTTTTGCCTAAACTGAAACAGGAGGGCGGGAGGAGAGACCTAAAGCACGGGACACACTGACACAGACTGGGTCCCAGGTAACTCGCTGCCGCCGGCGGGGCACCCGCTGCTGGAGCTGGGGAAGTTGCTTGATGCCGCTGGCGGGGCACTCTGGCCATAAAAGCGTAATACAGAGGGCTTAAGTCCACCTGGTGCCCTGGTGCTGATATGGACTGTCATAACTTTCAGACTGAAGTGGGAAGTGGGATTAAGACGAGTTTTAGAACCAACTTGTGCACTCGGCTCCAGGACCTTGTCCTGTGGACCTGACTGGACCGGGACATATTGGAGACAGAACCAATAGGACAGAGAATAGAGGACACACTCTGCATCGGTCCCCTGGAGAAGGTAAGAGGCTTGTTTTTGTTAGTTTGGGGCAAATCTGGGCACGGAGCCTCACAGTAAACATTGTTATAGTGTTAAAACGTAAATGCATAAATGAATGAGCGATGGAGCCGCTCCCGTGTTCTGCCGTGAGCTGTAGGACCAGCTCTGATGCCGTGACTAGAGCGTCATTTTGCTGCATTTTCATGACGTTACGGGGGCTGGTTGTGGGGGCTGTTTGTGAGCAGTGTGTTACGTTGTGTTACGTTGTGTTACGGTGTGTGTTTTGGGTTGGGTGTGAGCAGGTGCATCAGGTTGTGTTGCTGTGTAAACTTTGTGCTTGGCTCTGCGTTGTGCTCCTGATAAAGTTCAGCAAATAGTGACTAAAATGACTGTCTGTTTCTGGCATTTGTTATAATTTCATATAGCCTATACATAATACATATATTTATAATACATATTTATAATTTTGACTTTTGCGTCCCCCCCAAATAAATTATACCACCAGCCGCCACTGACACTGATCATGTGTGTTTGTGACTGAGCACTGTGTGAACTGATGAGAAATATTGCAAAAGATTTGACCACATGTGCTCCTGTTTAGATACAGGTTTCGATCAAATGATTAAAACCAAATAAAAAAAAAGTGCTAAAACAATTGGAAAAAAAAACGGCAACTCCCTGCACCTCTTCTTATTGATGCCACTAGATTCTAATTTGTCTGTGAACATTTGATTGATAAATGATTAAAAATAAATAAATAAAATAAAATACATGTATATTAGTTAAAGGGTTGGAAAAAAACATCAATAATAGGCTATTACTACAATTACTACATTGCCCCAGTTAAGATAAAATAGAACTTTATTGATCTCACAATGAAGCCAGGTTTGTGGTTGTTGCACTTTTGTTGTAATTGTATTTACATTACATGATCAAGTGAACATGAGATCAAGTGATTTTAAGAGCAGTAGCACCATCTTCAGGCTAAGAGGCTGTAAAGCTGCAAGAACAAAGCCACATGTATTAAAAAGCATTAGAAAGAACTGCCACTAGTTATACAGATGCACAGACAACCTGGCGTCTGTTAGAGAAGCCAATGCAGTTTTTTTGTTTTCTCTTTTTGAGCAAATTAAATATCTAGTGGCTATTTGTCATGTCCTTCTCAATTCAGACAATGAGGGTTGATAAATATGTTTATTTTATGTTTATAGTTTGATGTATTGTTTCGTAAATGTATATAAAACCTATATGGTAAAACTTAACACACAAACACCTTGTACTAGTCCTAAACATTAGCTCAGTCATTCAAGTGTCATTTCCATCAAGGGGCCAACAATAAAATACAAATTACATGCAACCTGCAGCTTCTTGGCATGTCTTTTAATTGCCACAAACCAACTAACAAAAAAAGGAAAAAAGAAAAAAAAGTTAGAATATCAACAATAAACACAGTGCCTTGCATATATCAGTCAGTCCTTCAAAATGTAGTTATAAAACAGTTTACAACAACACTACAGATGAAAAACATCCCTGTGGTTAACTCTGTTCATATGCAATTTGAAATGCTGATTAATATCTGTCCCTGAAATGAATGAATGAATTAACAAAATAATAATAAACCAAAACACAGACAAACAAAATGATTAAAAATGAATTCGATTGAGTTTTGTTCGAAAGCAGACATTCCTGAAGAACTGTATGATCTTGTCTCTGAT
Organism: Odontamblyopus rebecca; assembly: GCA_030686955.1. Classification (NCBI taxonomy): domain Eukaryota; kingdom Metazoa; phylum Chordata; class Actinopteri; order Gobiiformes; family Gobiidae; genus Odontamblyopus; species Odontamblyopus rebecca. Next base: position 14,250,328 of record CM060668.1, read on the forward strand.
CTCTTTTGTTCTTAGTCCGTAGATAATGGGGTTAAGAGTTGGGGGGAAAATGAGCGTGGATGTCCCTAAGAACCTCCGGAAGTGCGGCGAGATGGCCTGAATCCGGTAGGAAATAATAGTGAAGAGCCCCAAACATTCAAGTAACATAAAAACCAACAGATGAGTGGCACAGGTCTGGAGTGCTTTGGCCTTCGTGTCCGAGCGCTTGGAGCGAAAACATGCAATCAAAATCCTTAAATACGTGAACAGAATCATCCCATTGGCTATCACTTGCGACAGTGCTGAGGCAAAGAGTCCATAGATGTTGTTTATAGATGTATTTTCGCAAACCAACGCCAGCAAAGAAGGGTTGTCGCAGTAGAGTTGGGTCAGTTCAGAGCGGCATCGAGGCAAGCGTAAAAGCAACCCAAAAAGAACAGCAATTAAAATAAGGCCCCCTAACCAAGCAAATGTAATCACTTTCATAATATGAGCATTGGTCATCACAACATTGTACCTGAGTGGCCAGCAGATTGCAATGTATCTGTCATAAGCCATGGCAGTGAGCATAAAAATAGCACCAGCAGCGTAAATGTGGATAAAAAAGGCTTGAGTGACACAGGCGGGGTATGAAATAATTTGACTCTTGCTGATGATTTGTCTCATGGCTTGAATGAAAAACGCTGAAGATCCGATCAAGTCGTTGATGGGAAGGTTAATGAGGATCAGGTACATGGGTTGGTGCAGGCATTTGTTGAAAATGATAGTTAGCATAAGAATGAGATTGCAAAAAAGGATGATCATATAGCACAAACTGGCAAACAAGAAAGTTGGGACAAAAGATTCAGGGGGTAGGTTATAGCTTACAAGAATCACGTGGGGCGTAATGTTATAATAAGTACCGTTCATGTTGAGATAATATTGGTTAATTCAGTCGATTTGATCAACAGTCATTGGTCTGATCATTATCTGATTTCTGGAGTTATCCGATTAGTTCAGTGTCATGTAAATGAAAAAAAAAATGTTAAAGACTGAAAACAATATTGTAAAAAACATTGCACTTCACCCAAATCGACTGATACATGTCACCACCGCATTTTTGCTTATCAGATGTATCTTTGGCTTACTAGTGGGTTAGCTTATTTGATATTTACTGGTCATGTAAAAGTGCCCAGTTCAACAAAACTGCTTCCAAAAGTAGACTGCAGAAGAATGAGCACAACAAATTTCATATTCCCTGTATATTTGACTAATATAGGCTTAAATAAGAAGTACATTAAGAGAAGTTATAGCATAAGCATCAGAAATATTGTAAATAATCCCCCAGTCAAACCAAAACAAAATACATGGTCAGATTTAACACATAAACTTAGGCAATTCCTAGGAATATACATAGATATTAGAATAACATGAAAAACAACAGGCACACGATCAGCAAAAGAGGAGATGCGGAGACGGGGGTCACTCTGACATGGAGCGACATGCTGTGTTAGGGAAAGAGAGTTTTATAGCCATCTCTTTTGCCCCTGCTGCTCATATTAGCCTCCTGGGTATTTTAAACATTACCTCTGTGATGGGCTGTGGTGGTTGTCTCGTGAGGACCAGAGATGTATGCCAACTTGAAAACACTCTCATGTTTCCATTACAGCATTAGGGAATTAATGTCTTGTATATAAAACGGACAGGAGTTAAAGGGAGTTACGCTATTTTCTGATCGATTATAATGTTGTTTCCTGATCAAAAACATACCTGGAGTTGTCTTTTGTTTCATTCACACGTTCGACACACAAGCCTTGTATATTTAGGCTGAGTTCTTCTCTTAAATGGAAAACACTAAAGGAGAAAAGAAACGGTTAACTTGAACACTACCACTGCATGACTTCATAAGGTGGAGCAGAACAATTTGAGCTTTGAAAATGTCGACAGACTGATATACAAGATTACTCAAACACGTGTAAATGAAACAAAACAACTGTGGGTATGTTTGAGCCTATTTTGTGTAATCTAGTACCTTTAAGTGCACCAAAGTTGATATATTTTCTGTATTTTAAGTTGACATAACCCTTTGATTGGTTCTCAAACATTTAGAAGGAACAAAGTTATTTCCACCATTAACATCTGAGTGTGCGGTCAGGACAATGTGGAGACGTAACCAGTTTGAGCTGATCTGACTCGGAACAGATGTTATTTACGCAGGCAGCTTATCAGTTGACATAACCCTTTGATTGGTTCTCAAACATTTAGAAGGAACAAAATAATTTCCACCGAGGCATTTTGTTAACATCTGAGTGTGAGGCAGGACAATGTGAAGACGTAACCAGTTTGATCTGATCTGACTCCGAACAGATGTTATTTACGCAGGCAGCTTATCAGTTTTAATCTTACACAAAGTGACATTAGTGGGTCTTCATAGCAACCGAAGTCTCCATTGTCCACGTGGGCCAAATATTAACACTCAAAATGTTTTAACAAAGTGTTTTAATGAATTGTCAACTACAGTTATCTTATTTAACCTTTTTGTCTGAGTTATCTAGGCCTATACCTGTCCGTTCCCTGCGTTTAAAGTTTTTAAATAAGTATCAAATCTTCTGAATTAGTGCAATTAAGGTGGAGATTTGTCTACACATTATCTAATAGGACACACAGTGGTAAAACACAAATGACCAGTGTTTTATGTTGTGGGCTTACAAATAATGAGAAATATCTAAAGAGACACTGTGCATCCTTGTCTGCAATTGTCAAAAATTTAACCTTCAGTAAAAAAATAAAAAAAATAAAAAAACAGCACAAAAGATCTGGTTGGGGGGAAAATTTGTAATATTTGAATTAATGTCCCTGTAAAATCCATTACTTTTTGTGAGTTGTATGACATCACTGTGTTGTGTTTGCGGACTCTAATGAGGCGTTCAGTGACCTAAGCACAGCAGTACATTTTAGTGTTGTGTTTGTGATTACATTTATCTGGAATAAAGTCTTTGTCTGATTCTTGCTAAAAGTACTAAAACACATTTTTAATTGGTACATACAGGTCATGTGATAAGAACCTGGACTGATATAAGAGAAATGGCAGAGAAATCAAACCACACATCCACATTTTCAAGAATCTCGGACCAAGACAAAACAGCCAAAAGAGACAACAAAAGTATGATTTCTCTCTCTTTTTATTAATTGAAAATGATTTTACTTCTTCATCTTTTCCATTTTAGTGATTCCTCAATATTCTCCTTCAGTTTCTTTAAAATCAAGCATCGGATTGCTTGAGTCTTGCTGCTTAAAAATATTGTTGCCTAATTTGAAAGTCTTCGTTCTGGTGCAGATGCAGTCCGTCCTGTTCTTCTCCATGCTGGTCCTGGCCCTGTTTTCTGAAGCCAGCCTGAGCCTAGTGCCTGTGGACTTGGGCCAGGACCTGGAGCAGGAGATCGACATGGAGCTGACACGCCACAGACTTCTGCAGAGTCTCTCACAGGTAAAATTAAAACCAAGGCATGGGGTAACTCATGATTTTATTATTGTTGTTTATTATTATTGTTGTAGATTGTTTTAAGTTAAAAGGCCAACAAAAAAATGCATTTATATCTTTAGACATCTATCTGGTTGGATTTATTTTACTTAAAACTGCTGCTTTATAATGTACAATGTAATATAAATATGTACCATCATACTTTCCGATGTGGGGAATTATGAGATAATTTTAAGATCTGTTGTTATATATAACCCATTTGAAAATAAAAAAATATATATATTTAAGTGAAATTAGGTACAATAACTCATAAACCAGTCAAACAAATAAACAACAACAAAAAAATAAACAATTTAAAGCATGATTTGGCATGTTTTGCCTCTCGCAATTGTTATCAACACCATACCATACAATTGTATTTTGCAAGGCATGGCTTTTTTGGGTGTTTTCGGGGTGTGATAAGTTTGGTAATGCCTTATCTAACATATCTAACTACCTTGCTGCCACTGAGCACAAACTGAAGTGATATGAAGACTCAAATTTGTCTTGTGTTTTTCAGCGTGCAGCGGAGGACCTCCTATTGGCTCAAATAACCCAACCTGAAACCAACGTTCTACCAGAAGAGCCGGCTGGTCATGTGAACCTCCAGCGCTCTGTGGAGACAAACCTCCCCCCAAGAGAACGCAAGGCTGGCTGCAAGAACTTCTACTGGAAGGGCTTTACTTCCTGTTAGAGGCACTCAGCTCCGTTTAGCCAGCAGCCAACCACAACACAGACATAACCAATAAATAAACTTACTTAAAAATCACAATTATCTGTTTACTTGCTGATAACTTGTGAACCTATTACTGTATAAATACTAAAATGAATTAAAGTTAAGTTCAAATCAGCTTTGGTTTGGTACCTTTGAATTTCAGAGCTCTGTTCAACCCTGTAATCATAATTCCTTCTGTCAACAGTATATTGTAGTGAGCTCAAAACTGATTAATAAGAAAATTGAAATAAAAACTACTGCAAAGACTGTACTAAACAGCCAATGTTCTTCCAGCTTTTCAGAAGAGCGGTTGTAGTCATCAGTTCTGGGGGCAGAAGTCAAATATATCATTGTTTGGACTTCAGGTGAGGAACAAAGCAGTTGGGCTGTTCGAGAGGCCCCTAACAGCTGTCTGCAGTTACATGATCCACCCACCGCAGGCTCCTGGATACAACACATTTCACCAGGGGGGACTGGGACTAAAAAATGGGCCCTGGACTTCCCGCACGGTGGAAATTTTCCAAAACACACAGGTTGTGAGTCTGACCCTGGCTGTGACCTTTGACACCACCAGTCAGATGCTCACGCTCTCGTTTACAGATGCAATCCCCAATAACTTGTGTAGTTAAACAACTGACACATTTACGTAGGAATCAGCATATAATTTGTTGTTTCTCTATAGGTAAATCATGCCCAAATATTGTTATTGGTCAACTTAGTAAATGTATGCACCATAGACTGTGTAAAAAAGTGGACTAAGTGAGTGTGACGTCATCCAGAGCGTTCAGAGCTGCTCAAATGAGCCTTGTGATGCTCACGGTTACAGGAGCGAATCTGGAGCCAGGCTCTATGTTATGAATAGGGGTTTTTTGACAGACAAAATAGCAAAAAAAAAAAAATCAAGATCATGTAGAGCTGGTTAATACGAACATTTTAAGACCAAAATGACGAGGCCACTGCAGGAGTTACAGAGAGAGCTGTGACAAGTCAATGGGAGCCAGAGTCAGAAGGAGCAGGAAGAGCCTGGAGCACTTCCTATCTGCCCCACTCATATATATGTATGTGTGTACGGTAAACACACATACAAGTTTTGAATGAAAACACACCAATTGTAAAGTAAAAGTCGCACCACAAACTATTGTATACACAGAACAAATTAACACACAGACACAAAGTTTGGCATTTACCTTAGGCTCCACTCAACAGCTTCAGCATTCTCAGGTAAGCTACAGTGTAGAAATGTATTAATTCAATAATAAATCACATCTCTGTGCACATTGTTAATGATCCTGCCCGCAACTCCAAACATGGCAAGAAGAGTGTGTGACTGAGCAGCTCGCCTTTTACAAATCAAGGATGATGCTTGACTGTGGAGCTTTAATAATGAATAGAATATTTTGCTTTGCTTTTAATTTTTACTTAGCTAGAAATTAACATTGTAGAATTGTAAGAGAATGGTCATAATAATATGGAAAGGGTTTTATGCAATATTTAACACTAATGTCGCAGTTTGTGCTAGCAATACAGTCTTAGTTGTAACCAGTTGTGACAAAGTAAAAGTAGTAAAGTAAAAAAATATATATATATTTAAATATATATATATATATATATATATATATATATATATATATATATATATATATATATATATATATATATATATATATATATATATCCAGCTGGGTCACGGGGGCAGCTTGCTGCCCAATCCTCATAGCACCCCATGAACCCCTCTGCAGCCAACAGAATGGTGGACACCCTTGATGTTAGTTCATAGAGGTGCTGCATGTTTTGCGTTGATGGGGGAAACTGGAGTACCCGGAGTACCCCATCCAGACACAGGGAGAACATGCAAACTCCACACAGAAAGGCCCGGGCGACCCAGGGATCGAACCTGCAACCTTCTTGCTGTGAGGCCTGAGTGTTGCAACTCAGCCACCGTGCTGCCGACAGTGCAGTCATAACAGTGCAGTCATTCTTTGCCATGAGGAGAGTTACAAAGGTTTATGCAGTCCTGAGAAGTTCCACTGTTGACGGGACGTGTTGAGTCTTGCCAGATAAAAATGACTCCTGCATGTGCTGATGGACATGTTAATAGACCACTTTGTGAGTTTAACCTCCAGGTGTTGCAGTTACGTGCACTGCTGTTGTTATTGCATCATCTGTTCTGCTGGTATTTTTTATAAACTGAATATAGTCTAGCTGTTTTTTAGTGCTTGGCTTCAGCCCTCTTAACATTAGCATCTCAAAACACTTCACTGGAGGTAAGTTCAACATGTCTGAAATACTTTTTAACTTTAGAGACAGATGTTTTGTGGACCAGGGCCAGGCTGAAGTTTTCCACATAATCATTGTGTCATCTGTGTCATCATTAGACATCACTGCTGTCTGTTTGCTGTCTCTAATGAGGCGTTCAGTGACCTCAGTTCAGCAGGAAATTCTACTGTTGTGTTTGTGCGTGTGGTTCATCATCTGTAATAAACTTTTCGTCTGATCTTTGCAAACGGTGGAGGTGCTTTCTTATTGGTCTTTGTGATCATGTGACAAGAACCTGCCCAAATATAAAAAGGCAGAGCAAGGACAAAAATAACACTGAAATAACACTGGAAACAAGCAGCCACTTTTTTCACAAACTTTGGACAAAGACGACACATTCCTCAACAAAAGTATGATTTACTCTTTATTAATTTCATGTTTCTTTCTCTTCAGTCTAGTTTCTTGCTGTCTTCATTTCACAGATTACTTCAGGGTATAATTACAAGAAGTTTCTTACAAAAATCTATTTTCTATTTGAGAGGTATTTTGTTCTTAGCAAATCTGACTGTCTCTGTTATGCCAATTTATTCTGTTTTCTGAGAAGCTTACACCATCTCTGCACTGGTACTCACACCAGAGTTGTGCTCTTCAAGTTGGTTAATACATGTTTTATCTAATAGTGATCCATAAAATAGCTGTTATTTTAGGAAAGAATACAAGAAAACTGTAATTTAATTTGTATAGTTTTCTTATGTTCTTTCCTAAGCAGACCAAAAAGCTTGGCGTCAACTTACATAATATAACAGCTGAAACCAGGAAGTATATTAACAGATTAAACAGATGATGAGGTGAGGTGAATACAGCGCACTATGTTACCATCTTGTTGCTAAAATGAGTTGTGCTACTATTCGCTGTTTCCTCCTGGTGCAGATGCAGTGTGCACGGGGATCTGTTCTGTTGCTCTCCCTGCTGGTCCTGGCCCTGTCCTCTGAAGCAGACCAGAGTCCAGTGCCTGAGGACTTGGGGCAGGATCTGGACCAGGACTTAGACCTGGAGCTGACACGCAACAGACTGCTGCAGAGAGCCCGCAGTGCTGGATTTCTCACACAGGTAACACAGGATTATATATGTTACACTCATAAAGTATATTATTGTGAAGGACTGCTTGTTTGAGAGATGTTTGTATTCTCATTGGGTAACAGCAAAGCTTGTCCTGATTATTACTACATCAACTTATTGTCTGATAAATTTATGAACTGGGACAGTATATTTTTAGGCTCAATATTTATCGTGGGTACATTTATTTCCAATAATACAGAGATTTTTCTCATTTTAGATGTAATACAATAAGTAACTTCTATGGATAATTATTAGTTAGTGCTGTTATTTATGTGTTACAGTTTATGCCTTTAAGTGGTGCTGTCTATTTAAAAATCGTTCTCTGGGATCATCCTGGTTTATTTTATTTATTTATTGTTACTGTGACAAAGGCATAAAGTAGTTTCAGTATTATTGTTTATTGCAGTATAGCTTTGTATCAATATATCTTCCTTCAAAATTTGTGGCCTAGTAGCACTAAATCATTATGCAGCTCATTTTAATTCAAGATAAATGGCCTTTATATTATGCAGAGTATTGTAAATGTAAATAATTTAAATGAGACTGAAAGATTAGCATTTTACAAAGCATTGTGTTGAGTACTAATAGACGACAGGGTCACTCACTTTCATCCAATCAGGTACATCATTCACTAAGAGTCATGAGAAACAACTGCCTATTTCTTTGCCAAACAATGCAATGATTAATTAATTAATTCATTAATCATTGCATTTATATAGTGCATTTATATAGTGCCTTTTAAGACACCCAAAGCGCTTTACATTATTCATTCACTCCACACTCAGTGGTAGTGAGATATTGTTGTAGCCACAGCTGCCGTGGGGCAGACTGATGGAAGAGAGGCTCCAATCTGCGCCATGGGCCCCTCCGACCACCACATCACTCACACACACTTTCATACTAGGCACTGAGTGGGTGAAGTATCTTGCCTAAGGACACAACAACAGTTTTTGCCACTGGCACCTCTGTGGCACCTGGAATTCCCAGTGGTCTCCCATCCAAGTACTAACCAGGCCCGGCCCTGCTGAGCTTCTGAGATCTGACGAGATCAGGCTTTGACAGGCCGGTATGGCCACAATCTCTGTCCTCTGATCCTCTGTCATGGAGAAATTTCAAGAGAACACAATACAAAGAAGCTAGAGACTGATAAGAAATTAATAAAAACTACAGAAGAGTGCCATTGACAGCTATGTTTGTGTCATGGTGTAGTATCAAAGTAGTAGAAAGTAATAAGTTCACAATCAAACATGTTTCTCACTCATGGTTATAAATCAGGCACAGACCCTTTAACTCTTGTAGTTGTGATAGCCCACTGAACAACTTCATGCTTTATGCTGTTCATTTTTTCTGATTTCCATAATTTAAGATACATTTGTGCAATCTCAAATCCCAATTTTGGGATTGCACAGATTTTACACAACCACATAATGCATTTTACACAGCCAAAGCCTATAATGTGATATGAGTTTCTCTTTAAAATTTTTTTTATCTGTATTGTTGTATTATTTGGGGTTTTAAATAAGAGAAATTGTGAAAAACCGTGAAAACCTGAAGTTTGTCTTTCTTTGTATTTTCAGCGTGCGGTGGAGGACCTCTTATTGGCTCAAATGTCCCTTCCTGAAGCCAGTGCCCCCAAACCTCCTCTAGCCAAGGAGTCCACTGGTCATGTGACCCTTCAGCGCTCAGTGGAGTCCAACAATAACCTGCCTTCAATGGAACGCAAGGCCGGCTGTAAGAACTTCTACTGGAAGGGCAAAACTGCCTGTTAGAAACACATCCAGTCATGGCACAGGACAGCTCCTGTTAACAACACCCTATACCAATAAAGAAATCTATGAAAAAATGGCAAACGTTGATCTAATTACTCACTAATAACAGTGATTTGAACAGTATCCCTTATATTACAATATATTACAATATAAATATATTATTATGAATAAAGCTTGGACAGTGTACTCTTTGGTCCCTCTGACTTGCAGTCTAGCGCTACTTCTTTTACATTTAACTTCTACTGTGCCTCAAACTGTCCAGAAACATCCTGTTTTTGACAGTGAACTGACTTTTCACACAATTATTTGTACTCTTGACAAAATTGTTTGCATATACAGAAGATTTTACTTGCACTGAAATGTATAATGTTGATCAGTCTAAATGATTTTAATATCTGGAGTGAAGGTAGGTAAACAGGAAAAAAACAAACCACCAAAAGCTCTTTTGAATAAAGAACAGTTTTAATTTAGAAGCAAAAATAACATTAATCAAAAATGAGTAGGTTCATTCCAAAATTGTGAGAATAAATAAATAAATAATACAAAATAAAATGTGCTTTTTTTATTTCACATTCCTCTTGAGTAACACAAAAAAAGCAGACTTGATTTCCTGGGAGCTGAGTCCGTAGATGAGGGGGTCGAGGAACGGTGGGAATATGACAACTGACACCCCCATGGACCTCCTCAGAAATGGAGAGGCATTTGGGATTCGGTGGGCAGAAAGCGTAATTATTGTATTAATTTGCAAAAACAAATATGACACTAAATGAGAGCTACACGTTTGAGCCGCCTTCCTCCTCACTTCAACCTGTTTCGACATTACACACAACCTCAAAATCTGTATGTATGTGTACATCATAACCAACAGTGACCCGCCCTGGAGCAACGCTATATGAAACATCCCATAATAGTTTATAACCATAATATCTGAAGAAGGACAAGCCAATTTGACCAAAGATGGATTATTACAGTACAAGTCTACGATTTTTGTCCTGCAGATTGTCAGTCTAACATGCAGTGCGAACAAAGAGCCCATAATCGCCACATTGACAAACCAAATCATAATAATTAGCCTGACCAAAGTTTGCATGGTCATGATTGTGTTATACCTCAAAGGGTTACATATCGCAATGAATCTATCGTAAGCCATAGCACTCAAGGTTAGCAAGTTAGCTGTTCCATAGAAGTGGACGAGAAATCCTTGAAACATGCACGTGTTGTATGGGATGATTCTGTTTTTGGTGATTATGCTGAAGATGAGGTGAGGGAAGAACGCACTGGCTCCAATCATGTCGCTGATGGGGAGGTTACAGAGGAGAAGGAACATGGGTTTGTAGAGTTTCTTACTGGCCACAATGGAAAGGAGGACCATAGAGTTAAAGGTCAGGATTAGTGTGTACATCAGAATCCCAAAAATGGACGCAGGGTACTGGTCAGAGGAGTCCAGTCCCAGTTCTTCAAGGGTCAGGAAATTGTCCAACGTGGTGTTTTCAGACATAACTGTAAGCAGGGTAATGAGTCTCAAGGTGGAGATGTCACTGAAAGGGAGAAATATATTATAATAAGAGGATTTAGTAATAAAAATTTGCAACTGAACTATAAGCAGTAACTGTGCTAGACTGGAGGAGCACTGAACATTTTAACTCAAGTAAAAGTACAGTGATATGTACTCAATTACAAGTATAAGTACTGCTGCCAAATGTTTTACTCAAGCATGAAGTACACAAAGTACACATTAAATATACTTCTCTAGTACTAGTTAATTTTTAACACAATTTTAGTAGCATTTCAGATCAGTCATTTATATAAAACTTGATTAGACGGTTTAAAGTGGAATTTTTAACCAGTTTCTGACCAACCACAGCAGTCATTGCAGTGTCGTGTAAGTAAGTAAGTAAGTAAGTAAGTAAGTAAGTAAGTAAGTAAGTAAGTAAGTAAGTAAGTGTAAGTAAGTGACTAACAGGAAGTGAAAAAGGACACATTTTCTAAATTTGGAGAAGGGGTGGGATTTAATAAGTTTTTTTTACTTCCTCCCACTCCTTTTTGGACATGTAAACAAATTTGATCGGCCTTGTTTAATTTAAATTTTCTTTGTTTTTGTTTCTTGTGTTGGAGTTTTCATGTCTGTACCTATGATTTTGTGTACTATGCTAGAAATAAACCAACCAACGAAGTAAATAAGTAAGTAAGTAAGTAAGTAAGTAAATCTATTTAAAAAATATAGAAAAAGTATAAAAAGTTAGTTACATCAGAATATCTGAAGTCTACTGAGTTACAATTTACCTTATCACTTATCCCCTATGTCGAAATTCATTGCTTTGCTGCTGCAGTATATACAATAAACTAAATAATCTACTTTGACAATGGTCCTTTGCTCCATTTAAGTGCTAGAGAAATCAGTCAATTATACACATTTTAAAGGGCACCTATTACATCAAATGGTTTCTTGTGAGCTCTAATCCATGTTATATGTTTATGTTGTCACCATTTTTAAAGTACTGTTAACCTCCTCACAATAACACAGTGCTGTAGTAAAACTGATTAATTGTTACACCACTGTAAACAAGCACTCAACAAGAACTAAACAAGAATTAAAATACAATAATAACATATGTGTTTTTAAAAGAAACCAAATCAGTACATGAACTACAAGACAGACACAGACATAAAGATAACAGCAGTGGTCCAGTCAAAGTATAGAGGCCTTTCAGTCAAAGCTCAGAGGTCTTACCCAGGTCCTGTCTGAACCCTGAGCTGAGTGATGCGTGCAGATCACTGGTCTATGTATACTGCCCGTGTATACACCAGGGATTCAGGCACAGGAACAACAACACACAACTGGTATCAGCAGTGTTGATACTTGATAATAATAGACAATAAAGGTGTAGGTTTTAACAGATCTGAGGATACATGAGCTGCTTTCTTACCTTACGACCTCTTGTATATAGATGGGACATATTTGCATTTCTATATTTCTCTGTCTATATTTTATTTTAACTTGTACATATACATTTCTATAATCTTGCCTTATCAGACTCCACTTATTTTGAATGTATTATTAGCATTTATATTTTGCTCTTTGCTATTATTATTATATTGTGATGTGTGAGCTACTGTGACTAAATAATTTCCATCAACATCCGATCAGTAAAGTTTGTCTAAGTGTCTTTAAAGGCAGAATATGGATGGGTCGTGCCCCATGTGAAAAGTCAGAACCTCCAGAATTCTGAGCTGCAGAGGCTGCACTAGCACTGATTCAGGTTTGGTTGCAGGTGCTGGGGTTTAGGTAGTGACCATTCAGATCAGAGAAAGTCCTTTTAGTGTTATAATTGTAACTACTAATATTATTAATAATTGTAATAATAACTGATTTCAGCACTGAAACTGGCAACCCAAATGAATGATGCTCATGATGTGAAGCCCATACTGCCGTTTTTAACACCAACATCAAACATCAAATGAAATATCAACTTCTGCATCGTGTTCAATATTTTTGTAGTTTAGAATAAATCATCTTAACTTTAACTGTCTCATTTATAATATATATATATATATATATATATATATATATATATATATATATATATATATATATATATATATATATATATATATATATATATATATATATATATTACATACAAAGCCAACATACTCCTATAAATATATATCTATAAATAATGTGGGATATTAAATCTGAGCAAGTTCTAGCAGATTGCAGATCTGACTTTTGTGTGTGTGTGGCAGAGCCGTTTCCTGGCATAGGAAACAATTATAACACAATAACTTGAAGTTTATTTGCAAAACTAAAGGCCTCAGTAAGAACCACAAAGCCTCCACAACCATAGAAAGGACAGACTATAATACTGAGCATCCTCAGCAATGAAACTGTTTTAAAATAGACAGATAAAGTGGTTTTCAAGCATAGAAAAACTGACTACAGATGTAAATTTGACATGTTTATTTATTTGACAGGTGCAACTAAAATGTATTTCTTCATTTTCATTTCAACATTTCTGTAATTGCACCGGGGTTAGCCTGTTGTTTTTTTTTCTGCTGTCCCTGGACAAATGTAAAAAAATAAATAAAATAAGTAATTTTTCTTTAGGTTATCACAACTTATATAAGTCAATAAACATATAAACATTGTTAAAAAAAAAAAAGATAAAAATGTGTCTGTTATTTCTTAAATGTCCTATATTAACAAACTGACTCTTGTGAACTCTTGTGAGGTGGAACAGAGCATTTTGAACTTTGGAGACATAGACAGACTAATAATAAAGGGTTAATAAATTGTGTGAATGAAACAAAACACAACTTCAGGTATGTTTGTGATGAGGAAACTACATTATTTTTGACTGATTTTTTCACTGTGAAGCCCATTGGGGCAACTCTTGTTGTGATTCTGGGCTATATAAGTAAAATTGAATTGAATTGAATTATAACATAGTAATATTGGCCCTTTAACACACTGTAATGATGGGCTCTGATTGCTAGGTTTACAAACATTCACCCAGATCATACACTGCAAATTCATTACTTGTGTTTGGCCAGCTCAAACACTATACGTAAATTCAACACAAGAAACAAATGTAAACATTTTGAGCAGTTCTTTACCCTTCACTCACATCATATATGCACATCCACTAGAATTTTCCACATTTTCAAGAGAGTACTGCGGATTTCATTTGTGTAAAGTCCGTATACGATTGGATTTAACAGCGGTGGGACAAGGAAAATCAACATCCCCATAATCTTCTGCAAATCGGCTGACACATTTTGAAACCTGTGCGAAAGAATGGTGAATGTCGCTACAATTTCAAACATGACAAAGATCACCAGTTGAGCCACGCATGTGTTGACTGCTTTGGTTTTCGTTTCTAACCTCCCTGAAACCATACATGTAATTAGTATTTTGACATAGGAAAACCCTTGCACTGAGACACTTATAGCCTGCATTATGGCTGTGTTGAACAAACCAATGATATTATTCAGTGTGGTGTTCCCGCATGTTAGCTTCAAGAGAGATGGGTTATCACAGAACACATTGAAAATGACAGATCTGCACTTGGGTACGCGCGATTGTAGAGAAAATAAAATGCAGTTCAAGATGAAATCCAAGCCCCAAACTAAAGAAATAATACAAAAAATGAGCTTAGGTGTCATCACAGTGTTGTAACGCAAAGGCATACATATAGCAATGTAACGATCAAAAGACATAGCAGCCAAAATGAACAGAATCCCGCCTCCGTACATGTGCAACAGGAAGGCTTGGAGTACGCAGAGAGGGTAGCTGACATGGTGGCTCTCGCTCACGATATCTGAAAGGACTTTGGGTAACATGGTGTTGATACCAATCAGGTCATTGAGAGGAAGGCTGAACAGAATAATATACATTGGCTTGTGCAGGTTGCGTTGCAGAATGATCAGAAGCAACAAAGTCGCATTGCAAGAGACACTAAAGAGGTAGATGGCGATGCCGAAAAAGAAGATGGGGTATTTGCCACCGGTTGGGATGACAAAGCTGTCCAGAGTGAGGTTGAACTGGAAAGAAGCGTTAGCCATTATGAGGATGAGGTAGTGAGGTGAGGAGCAGGGGAGACAGACCTGCTTTTATCTCTCCCAAACAGAACTCCGCCATCGTCAGTGTCTTCCTCTGGGAATGCCTCTGCTTTTGGAAAACATCGCTCAATACACAAAAAGGAATATTTTAGAAGACTTTGAGTAGCTGATTTGAGTAGCTTCAACTTGGATTCATGAATCTATTTCTAGTAAAACTTAAAGGGCCCATATTACGCTATCTTATCTGTATTGCAATGTTGTTTCCTCATCAAAAACATACCTGGGGTTGTGTTTTGTTTCATTTGCACATGTTTAGCATACAAACCCTGCATATTTAGACTGGGTTCTTTTGTCAAACCAAAAACACTCTGTCCCACCTTTTGATGTCATGTGGTAATACAGGAAGTGCTCCACTGTGTTTTTACACTCCCTACACCTTCAGTAGAATCATTTGGATAATTTCAGCCCTGGAATTGTCCATCTCTACAAAATAAAATGTAAAAGGTAACTTGAAATCTACCACTACATGAGATCACAAGGTGTAACAGAGCATTTGAGCTTTGAGACATTTTAATAATCCAGGATGATTCAAACATGTTTGAAATAAACAAAACACAACTTCAGCCATGTTTTAAGGAGGTAACAACCTGACTCAAAGGTTACAAGAATCTACTTTATGTAATATGAGACTTTAACAAATAGTATTGTGTTTTTACTTTGTTGTGAAGCACTTTGTAAAGTCTGTTTAATCAAGTTTAGCTCATGTCAGCTCGGCATAATAATCTTTAAGTGCACATAGGTTTTGTCACTTTTTGCCAAGATTGAGGTGTTTCTGATGTCAGAATTTCTTTTTGCGGTGGTGGTCATGTTTTGTTGCTTTTACAATAAAAATGTGATAACAAGAATAAAGTCAGTTAGCCTTAAAAAAAAGAAGAAAAAAATCTGCTTGTTTTACCATTTATGCCATTCTTTTGTCTTCCTGCCCAAGAACTAGGGCTGGATAGACCAATAGAATCTAATGAATCTGGTGCTGATCTTGGGTCAATCTCAACCCAAAACATGTAAAACGGAGTAAATCCTTCAGTTCAGGTTGACCAAAACTAACTCAAGATCTGGAGATGGGTCCCCCATCGAAGGATGGGTCAAATGCAGAGGACATATTTGTTTATGGGGATCATAAAATGTACCTTGCTTTAATGTTATCTCCTAGTTTTAGATAGTTTCAACCCTTTTTTCCTTCAACATGCATTATACTTTGCTGATATGTTCAGTGACTAAACTAACTGACTTATTTTAGCTCTAGGTGATATATGCAATGAACCACTAACCATAATTTTATGAACAGGTTTTGTAATATAGTTTTGTGGACCTGTAAACATATAACTGATTTCAGATTTGGATTCTGATTATGCCCTAGTTTGACCAGGGTGGTATTGGACTAAATTAGACCAATAGTCAGAATATAAATCTGTATTAAAGTTTTTTGTTTTGTTTTTTTATTTGTATGGAGCTGACATATCTAAATAATTTACAATAATTTTTATATCCATCCATCCATCTTCTTCCGCTTCTCCGGGGCCAGGTCGCGGGGGCAGCAGTCTAAGCAGGGGCTCCCAAGCTTCCCTCTCCCCAGCCACTTCCACCAGCTCCTCCGGACGGACCCCAAGGCGTTCCCAGGCCAGCCGAGAGACATAGTCCCTCCAGCATGTCCTGGGTCTTCCCCGAGGCCTCCTACCGGTGGGACATGCCTGGAACACCTCCCGAGGGAGGCGTCCAGGAGGCATCCGGACCAGATGCCCGAGCCACCTCAGCTGGCTCCTCTCGACATGGAGGAGCAGCGACTCTACTCCGAGCTCCTCCCATGTGACCGAGCTCCTCACCCTATCTCTAAGGGAGCGCCCAGCCACTCTGCGAAGGAAACTCATTTCGGCCGCTTGTATCTGCGATCTTGTCCTTTCGGTCATTACCCAGAGCTCATGACCATAGGTGAGGGTAGGAACGTAGATTGACCGGTAAATCGAGAGCTTCGCCTTTCGGCTCAGCTCCCTCTTCACCACAACGGTCCGATACAGCAACCGCATCACTGCCGACGCTGCACCAATCCGCCTGTCAATCTCACGCTCCATCCTCCCCTCACTCGTGAACAAGACCCCGAGATACTTGAACTCCTCCACTTGAGGCAGAGACTCCCCACCCACCCGGAGAGGGCAATCCACCTTTTTCCGGTCGAGAACCATGGCCTCGGATTTGGAGCAGCTGATTCTCATCCTAGCTGCTTCACACTCGGCTGCAAACCGCCCCAGTGCACGCTGCAGGTCCTGGTTCGATGAAGCCAAGAGGACAACATCATCTGTAAAAAGCAGCGATGAGATCCTGTGGTTCCCGAACTGGACCCCCTCCGGCCCCTGGCTGCGCCTAGAAATTCTGTCCATAAATACAATGAACAGAACCGGTGACAAAGGGCAGCCCTGGCGGAGTCCAACATGCACCGGGAACAAGTCTGACTTACTGCCGGCAATGCGAACACAGCTCCTGCTCTGGTCATACAGAGACCGGACAGCCCTTAGCAAAGGGCCCCGGACCCCATACTCCCGGAGCACCCCCCACAGGGCAACACGAGGGACACGGTCAAATGCCTTCTCCAGGTCCACAAAGCACATGTGGACTGGTTGGGCAAACTCCCATGAACCCTCGAGCACCCGATGGAGGGTGTAGAGCTGGTCCAGTGTTCCACGACCAGGCCAAAAACCACACTGCTCCTCTTGAATCCGAGGTTCGACTATTGAATGGACTCTCCTCTCCAGTACCCTGGCATAGACTTTACAGGGGAGGCTGAGGAGTGTGATTCCCCTGTAGTTGGAACACACCCTCCGGTCCCCCTTCTTATACAGAGGGACCACCACCCCGGTCTGCCAGTCCAGAGGTACTGTTCCCGACCACCACGTGATGTTGCAGAGGCGTGTCAGCCAAGACAGCCCCACAACACCCAGAGACTTAAGGTACTCAGGATGGATCTCATCCACTCCCGGAGCCTTGCCACCAAGGAGCTTTCTAACCACCCCAGTGACTTCGGCCAGGGTGATGGATGAGTCCGCCTCTGGGTCCCCAGCCTCGGCCTCCTCTTCGGAGGACGTGACGGTGGGATTGAGGAGATCCCCAAAGTATTCCTTCCACCGCCCGACAACATCCCCAGTCGAGGTCAGCAGGTCTCCCCCCGCACTGTAAACAGTGTTGGCGAAGGGCCGCTTCCCTCTCCTGAGGCGCCGGACGGTTTGCCAGAATTTCCTTGGGGCCGTCCGATAGTCCTCCTCCATGGCCTCCCCGAACTCCTCCCAAACCCGAGTTTTTGCCTCTGCAACCACCCGGGCTGCAGCACGCTTGGCCCGACGGTACCCGTCAGCTGCCTCAGGAGTCTACCGGGCCAGTAAGGCCCGGTAGAACTCCTTCTTCAGCTTGACAGCATCCCTTACTTCCGGTGTCCACCACCGGGTTCGGGGGATTGCCGCTGAGACAGGCACCACAGACCTTGCGGCCACAGCTACGAGCGGCCGAGTCGACAATGGAGGCCGAGAACGAAGCCCACTCGGGCTCCATGTCCCCAGCCTCCCCCAGGATGTGAGGTGTGAGTTGAAGGCCGCACCGACAGAGGGTTCCACCAGACGTTCCCAACAGACCCTCACGATACGCTTGGGCCTGCCATGTCTTTCCGGCTTCCTCCTCCGCCAGCGGACCCAACTCACCACCAGGTGGTGATCAGTTGACAGCTCTGCCCCTCTCTTCACCCGAGTGTCCAAGACACATGGCCGGAGGTCAGATGACACGACAACAAAGTCGATCATCGACCTCCGGCCTAGGGAGTCCTGGTGCCACGTGCACCGATGGACCCCCTTGTGCTTGAACATGGTGTTCGTTATGGACAGACCGTGACAAGCACAGAATTCCAATAACAAACAGAACACCGCTCGGGTTCAGATCAGGGAGGCCGTTCCTCCCAATCACCCCTCTCCAAGTGTCACTGTCGTTGCCCAAGTGGGCGTTGAAGTCCCCCAGTAGAACAATGGAGTCCCCGGTCGGTGCACTGTCCAGTACCCCTCCCAGAGACTCCAAGAAGGCCGGGTACTCTGCACTGCTGTTCGGCCCATAGGCCGACACCACAGTGAGAGACCTGTCCCCAACACGAAGGCGCAGGGACGCGACCCTCTCGTTCACCGGGGTGAACTCCAACACGCAGCGGCTGAGCTGTGGGGCAATGAGCAGGCCCACACCAGCTCGCCGCCACTCCCCGCGGCCAACGCCAGAGAAATGGAGAGTCCAGCCCCTCTCAAGGAGTTGGGTTCCGGAACCCAAGCTGTGCGTGGAGGTGAGGCCGACTATATCTAGCCGGTAACGCTCAACCTCCCGCACAAGCTCAGGCTCCTTCCCCCCCCAGCGAGGTGACATTCCATATCAGAGCTAGTCCCAGACCTAGTCTCAATGTCCGGAGTTCTGGTCGCCGAGGTCCCTGCCTTCGACTGCCGCCCAGATCTCTCTGCACCCGGCCCCTATGGCTCCTCTCGCGGATGGTGGGTCCAGGGGAGGGCGGTCCCACGGGCCCCGTGGGAAAAGGCCCGGCCACCAGGCGCTCGCCATCGAGCGCCCACCCCAGGCTTGGCTCCAGGGTGGGGCCCCGGTGACGCAGATCTGGGCGACGTATCTTGCCTCTGAATAGTACTCATCATATGGGGCTTCTGGACCGCTCTTTGTCTGACCCGTCCCCCCGGACCTGTTTGCCTTAGGTGACCCTACCAGGGGCATAAAGCCCCCGACAACATAGCTCCTGGGATCATTCAGGTACTCAAACCCCTCCACCACGTTAATTTGGCGGTTCGAGGAGGGGAATAATTTTTATATTTTTCTGATATATGTTTTTATTTCAGTATACATGTCTTGTCTGTGATGTAAGAAAATTACTTATGAACAAAGATAATACATCCTATTCCAAGACCATTTCTAAATACATAAACTAATTCTGAAATCAGAATTAATAATCATGATGTTTTGTAGCTAAATTAGTGCAATTAAGGTTCTTTCTTCTCTCCCATATTGTAGTGACCTGTAAACTTGGCTGTAATGCTTTATGGGGGGCCTTTTGGGGGGCTAGCTAAGTGACAGGACATTTTTCTGGTGTATTTGGACCGCAAGTTAGGCAGAAGTGTTCGAGACGTAACCTTGCACTGTTCATTTTAAAACCGAAACACAAGCAAACCTGTTTTCACGTATTCGTCCCGCATTGACCATCACAATATCTTCTCTTATGTCATTGAACAAAGCCCTTCACTTGATTATATTATTGATCAGTCTTAATTTCTTCGATATTATTGTTGAGGGGAGGAGGTGTGATTGCATCAGCAGTTGATGGATGGATAATGAGTTCCTCTGAGAAGTCACTACAGAATTATACATGTTATTGTTATTAACTGTTTCATGTTGTGATTAATCCCAGGACAGTTGGGACATTGCAGTTTCTAATGAGGCCCCTGGTCCTTCAGGTGATGACGCCTCTGGGGCTAATGTTTAGCAGCCATTTTGTCTGGAGACAATAATTCTGTGTTATGATGTTTTTGTTTTCACCTAACAAAGGAAATGGAAACACTTATGATAAAGTTTCAGTAAATAATATTATCAAACATATTACTTATGTACTATTTCTATAAATGAATGTGCAAACAAGCTGACAAAGCAACGTTTGCCTTATTTTAACTGGATTGTTCTGGCTTCTCATTATATTGTCCATTTTGTTATATTTGTATCAATATAACTGAATTTATTGTCAGTTGTCCTTTCAATCAGCATGAGGATGAAAACTCAAGCAGGTAAAAATGGCGGTGTCAGTGTGTGTGGGGGACATGGCCAGTGTCCCCAGAGCTGCTCAGGACACATAATTGAATCATCCTCAGACCAGAAGAGCAGACCTGCCCTGGGGAGGACACCTGTTGGCCCACATCTTTAACACTAATATAGAATTATTATCACACCTCACACGTCCCAGGAGGAGCCTGACCCAAGGCTATGTCGCTCTCAAACCAAATACCTTCATTTAAGCACACAGGCTCAGTGTGCTGGTCAGTGCTGGTTGGGCATTTGAAGTCAGAAAATCAAACATACAACAACAAACTGTACCACTGCAGCTCCATTCATGTTTCATAGTGAGCACTTGTCCCTAGATGAGCTTTTATCATTAGAAACACATTTAACTTGACTGTAACACTGCTATGGACACATCTATGGTTTTTGAAGATGTCAAGATTTGTCACTTTGGACTGGCAGCATATTCCATAAACTAGCTGTTTTCAGGCTGGAAAAAGGTGCCGGTGCCAGTTCCCGCACCAGTTCCACTGGGAACCAAAATTCTCACTGGCGAACGACCTGAGTTCAAACCATTTAAGTGAACCCAGAAAGAGGGCACTAAGTAAAAACAAGGCCATACGAAAGAGGATGTCAGAGCATGGAAAATAACACTCATGGATTGCATATCGCATATGGATTGATATAACTTGCTTTTTCTTGTGATGCTGTCTAGCTTCTGTTGAAATTCTGTTGTAGTCCATATGGCCAGCAAATATTTGGTCTCCTCCACTGAACACTGCACAATCTTCTTGTCACTTTTCTCCGCCATATTCCCATGGATACATATTCTACACATATTCTTCTTTGTTTATTTTACAAAGTGTGATCCAGATGAACCTGCTGACGTTGTCTGTGACGTCACAGTTCGCTTGGAAAAACCAAGTCTTACTTTTTACAATTTTTTGGTTACCGAACGCTCTGATTTTCAGCATGAACACGTCAGTCGGGATTGAGATTAGGTGCGGGAACTGGCACCAGCACGTTTCTCTGTCGGCCTGAAAGTGCTTACAGAGAAGTCCATTCCTCAGCCTACATTTACAAACTGATTTCAGGGGAGACCTGAGAGATGTTTGATGCACATACTGAAGAGAATGGGGTCATGGATAGTTCCTTGGGGATTTCCTGATTGATTGAGTATTACTGGTAACTGATTGTGACACTGACCATTTTGACAAGTAATCCTTTGTTATGAGCAGAGGATCTTTCACAGTGTCAAAAAACTTTTTTAAATCAAGGAAAACTGTACCAACTATAAAAGTTAACTGCAACCAAGCTCTGGCCTGTAGCAAGAAATGTTTGCAGTGAATGCATTGTGAGAATGCAAATAAAAGATTAGTAGATGTGTCACAAATCATCACCAAAATTCAGATTTTTCAGCTTAAGTATCAAATGCTTGGCACTCGCTTGTTTCATGCTAGCGCCCATGCCCTTTGCCCTGCTTTGCACCATGTGAATGTTGAAGTCGTCATCGTCGCCCTTTGGGGACTGGCCCAGGATGGCAACTACTCCATAAAAGTGGTACAGAGCATTCACCTCCCTCTAAGAGCTGCCTATAGTACCACAACACACTGTTAGTTAACACTGACTCTGTCTGGTAGGTGGGTACAATGTGTTGTCATGTTTTGTATTTGTAGTAAGAGTTTGAGGGTTTGAATGTTTTTTTCCCTTTATGTTCATGGGGAGATCTACAGGCATATCATTGTTGAACACTTTTTATAACACCTTGTGAATGTATGAAGTTGGCTTTTATTGAAAGTGTTTGTTTGCATCACTCTGAGGACTTTTGACAAAACATAAGTAAGAGTTTGAGGGTTTGAATGTTTTTTTCCCTTTATGTTCATGGGGAGATCTACAGGCATATCATTGTTGAACACTTTTTATAACACCTTGTGAATGTATGAAGTTGGCTTTTATTGAAAGTGTTTGTTTGCATCACTCTGAGGACTTTTGACAAAACATAAGAAAGGACACAATATTAGTTTGAATTGTGAATTACTATGGCCTTTGATGTTAATTTCTCATCACTCTTAAATCCATCATGTTTTCTTTTTCTTTCACTGAGATCAGTTACACGGTCAATAGTGTGTCATTATCTGGCTATTGGTCACAGATCTTTCTTGTGATATACTGAATTGCAAACTCTGAATAACAATGGGAGTTCTTGGTAAAAAAATATTATTAATTATTAATTCTAAGCCTTATTTTGTGCAAATGATTAACAAGGATATGGTATGGTATGGCAATAGTATGGCAAGAGGTTTTGTGCCATTTTCTTTTTTTTAACATGCTGTGTATGTTTCCCACAAGTATGCAATTTAGTCTTGATGGTGAAGTGTATCTGTAGCTCACTGAGGCAACTGTTTACTATTAACTATTAATAAAATGGAATTGTACTTAATGCAGTTCAAGTGAAAGAGTCTGTATTAACAGATTTGATTAATTCATTTGAAATTCTTCATACTCATGATAAGATATAATGAAAGAATTAAACTAAGAGGTACTTTCATTCCCCTGCCATGATGTTAAAAAACTGACACTGTTCATAACATGAGACAGGATTAACAGGTTCTTTAAACAACAAACTATGGTAATGTTGGAAACTAAGTACAAATATTAGGTGACGCTGAGAGATAAGTAACACAACAGGTTACAGTTGATAGTTATGTAAGCATTGTTTCAGACGTTAAAGGGTTAGGGTTGCACTATGTGACTTTTCTAGTTGGGGCTTAACCAGATACTTTACTTTATGGAGATGTAATTACTTTGACTAGAATGTTCCACAATATGGCATTAAAGACACCTATCATTTATTGTATTTAATGACAAATCTTTTCATTGCATTGTGAGATCTAACCTGTAAGTTGGTCTGGTGACATCAACTGCTTAACTTCACGGAGATACTAGATGCGTTAAATGTGTAAATGTGGAACATTTTTAGAAAATACTGGATATAAGCATGTGGTGGACACAGCAAAAACCTACAAAGTGCATATTTTTGTGGCAGCTTCTAGTTTTTTCATCCATAAAATTTACTGCTTGTTCGTACAGTATTTTCTTATTATATTTTATGACCTGAAAATAATTGAAAAAAGATGCTTAGTTCCCTCATTGACATTTCAGTATGACTGGTTATACGCAGGAAATAGCTTTGTTTTTCTTTCAGCTCCCCACACAAACATCATGGACGCCAACTCCACTATATCAAGTGACCTTCTGGAGATCCAGGGCTTCCACATCGCTCCACCCTTCAGGTACCCTCTGTTCTTCGCCATGCTTCTGGTTTACTGCTCCCTGCTCCTGTCCAACCTGGGCGTCCTCCTGATCATCTTCAGCGACCGCTCCCTACACCAGCCCATGTACCTCCTCTTCTGTAATCTACCTCTGAATGACCTCATAGGAAACACTGTTCTCCTACCTCGACTCATGATGCACATTGTGACTGGAGAGCTGTATATTAGCTACAGACAGTGTGTGGTGCAAGCTTTTTATAGCCATACTTTTGGTTCAGCTTCGCATATGATTCTTATTATCATGGCCATCGACCGGTACGTTGCTATCTGTCACCCGTTGAGGTACAGTGCCGTCATGAACAGCCGGACAGTCACTGGGCTTTCGGCAGCAGCTTGGGGCATGTCAATAGTCCTTGTTTCTATTCTCATTGGGCTAACTGTTAGACTGTCACGGTGTAGGAACGTGATTCAAAACGCATACTGTGACAACGCATCCCTGTTCAAACTATCGTGTGATGACATATCCATAAACAATATCTACGGGCTCTTTTTCACCGTGCTGCTCTTCACTTGTTCTATGGGGTGTATGGCCATCACTTACATTCGGATAGCGCTGCTGTGTTGGATTAGAAAGAATAAAGAGTTGAATAAGCGCGCGGTTCAGACGTGTGCTAGTCACCTGGTGCTCTACCTTATCATGTTGTGTTCTGGTTTTCTGACAATTATTCTTCATCGGTTTCGAGAATATGCATACTTAAGACAAATAGCGTATGTCCTGGTCCACGTGGTTCCTGCAAATTTGAATCCTGTCATATATGGGCTACAGACCAAATTATTACGGGATAAAATTATGTATTATGTTCAAAGAAAAGTGTCACCAAAGTAGAGGATTAAAATCTTTCTCACAAATTTACACGTGTTGAGCTTAGTAATAGAGATATAATTTAAAAATTGTATTTTACGAAACTTATATGAAGTCAAATCCATCTTCTTCTGCCTCTGTAACTAACTCACATTCAGGTTAAGAGGAGTTCCTTTAATTTCAGTACTAATACAAAAGTCTTGTTGCTAAACCATTAGGCTATATAAAGCAGATTGTGTTGTCTAAAATGTTCAAACGTTCATGTGCACCAACAATTCACCCTTTCATTGAGTGGCTTTGGAGTTTGTATTCCTGCCGTCAAGATCGGCAGCCCAAATTATGCAACTCAAATAATAATGGCAGCGCCTGTGGCAACTTCCTGAATAAGGTCAATAAGGAGGACAGTGGGAATTAGCCTATTTTCAAGTATATAATTTCATTAAGTGTTTTTGCCTTTTTAATCCTGCAGCAACTGTTATCCACAGAAAGGAAACCAATTATGATATTATGAGCTAACTATAAATTATGACTGCCAAAATCTCATGGTCAATGTAATCGGGTTGTTACATTTTTATTTTATTTTTCAGAAACATTTGGATCACTATATACATTACTTTTACAGCATATAGTAAATGGATATTTCGTTCATAAGCATTTTGTCAGGCTTGTGTTTCTGAAAGGTTCTCAGTATAAGGTGTTTAAAATATTCAGTATGAAATGCAAAATATTATGAGTAAAAATAATGATTATCTTTTAGTCTTTAGATTTTTTTAGCCAACACTGTGACAAGACCAAATAACACAATTATGACAACAATTGGACTTTCGGATAGTAGCTGATAAAGCAAAAGTAATTTAGTGATATGGTGCAGTTGGAATTAAAGGCCCTGCACCTGATCTTAAAAACGTGAAAAACAGAACTAGTCCATTTTAAGCCATTTGCAGTGGACCAAAGTTATTCCTTTCCCTACATTATGCATTCTGAGCAGTTTATAATGCTTTGCACAGGTCAAACCAATGCAGAGTTTTGCCATGAAAGTAAAGCACTTCCTGATTATCGGGCAATGAAGCACTTAGATGCAGACAACGTGCAGCAGACATATTTTGGCTTTGAGAGCTGCTTACACAATATATCTGTACTGCATAAGACAAATTTTGCTTAAATACATGGGGAAAAATTGGATGCAGGGCCTTTAATCCACTATTTGTTACCTTTGGAGAACCTTTGCATTGACATTTTACACCTTATGACTTCAAGTAAAGTAAGTAAACAAGCAATTTATGTCTGATTTTGATGCATACTCAACAATTCCAAGTAGATTTTGTTATGAAACCAACAAAAACAAGTCAGTTCAATCAGTCAGAGACCTTTCATAGTCCTCTTGACAGCAGCATGGCGTCAGATAGCTTTACCCATGATCAGAAGGCTCATTAAGAAGACCATAATGAAGAACAGCCACATGAAGAACCGGTCTAAGACTTTGGCCACCTTCTTCCACTCCCCTGTGCGTCTCTGTGTCGCCCTCTGATCGCGGTAACAGTTTGCCATGTACTCTATATTCCTAAGCAGTTGATTCTCCACACTCTGACTGTAACAGCATCCCTCACGTTTATCTGCATGGTCACTCACTCCGCCTCTCCTACACCTCTGTGGACCTGTATCTCCACAATCCATACTCATGAAAACACCATTCTTCCACGCGCTGTAGTTACTAGTTGGGTTTATCCCGATAGAACTCAAGGGACTCAGCATGTGGTCCGCATCCTCCCTCTCCTCAGAAAACTCCGGACCCCCTCGCTCCACTTTGATCAGGTCTTCTTCTCGGCTGGATGGAGCTTGGCCGTTGGGAGTGCAGTTGTTGTTGTTTTTGACAGGTTGGTGGTCGGGTTTTTCGGGCGTTGGAGACATGCAGTTTTCGCCAACCTCGTAGACAAAGCACATGCGGGCAAGGTACTGCAGGATGAGCGTCTTGGCCCATTTAGGGACAGGTTTGGCATCTGGACCGCAGTGGTGTATGTTCATGATGAAAATTGTCAGAGCGGTGGAGGCTGTGATCATAGTCATGGTTGCAATGTAGTACTTTCCTGAAAAATAAAAAAAAGAATTGACATAATATTGCTACACAAAAGGCAACTTCATATACACAGTAACTGTATGACTGTGGTACTAAAAATGTCTGATCCCTGCACTGAAAAGCACCAAAAGGTCAATGTTGCATAATCTCTACACATCCAAATACCACTCTTGCCTTCTGAAACTCTAAAGCTCACATTATATCTCCACTAATCAATCAATCAATACATACAGACATATAAATTAATTTGTCCCAGATCAATTCAAGCACATTGAGGAGTTCAATAATACACAACAATACTAACATAATAATAACACAATAGCTCAAACAAAGGTCTCTTAACAGAAGGACTGGCAGTTTAAGGAGAATAACAGCTCTCAGGATAAAAGACTCCTCTGTGTCCTGCAGTCAGGGCCTCACAGCCACTTTCTTTTATCTGACTTTCTATTTGTGCTCTTGGTCTTATGTTTTAATAGAAGCTTCTGTTTTAATAGAAGCTTCTGCTGGAAGCTAAGTTTTTTGTTTGAATAAACAGCTCAGGTTAAATGGTCCCATTTTTATTTTTACAACAAGGAACGACTCACACATTCACACACACATTCACACCCCAGTGTACGCAGACACTAGGGACAAGATGGGTTAATTGTCTTGCCCAAGGACACAATTCAACTGTGGGAGCTGGAATCGCAGTGCCAACCTGTGGGTCAGTGGATCTGACCACTCAACCAATGATGTTTATGTTGAGAGTGGGATTCGAAACGCCAACCTTCTGATCAGTGGACAAACAATTGGTAATTGGTTTGAAAGATGTAATTTGCATGCGTCTTTTATAGGGCTTGACCATCATTAATACTTTTATGACAACAATTATTACTATTTCCATGAAGATACATAAGTTCAATGACACACTGTAACATTCTATGCTAAGCAATGACATCTCCATGGTGACAAGCAGGTACAAACCCTAGACTACAAAAGTTACATAGTGCATATTTAAATAACATATGCACCTGCTCACACACTTTTTACCATGAAAACCTTTATATCTCATATCTTACCAATGAGAGGTACGTTCTCCGACGGTGGCATTATCTCTGCGACCAACAGCTGGAAGACTGTTAGCGCTAACATGACAGTGACCCCCAGTGACACCTTCTCTCCAGAGTCGGCCGGGAGGTAGAAACCAAGCGGTGCCAGGAACGAGATCATAACACAGGGAATGAGCAGGTTAAACACATAGAACGACGCTCTCCTTTTCAGTTTGAGGGTGTAGGTCACATCTGGATACGGCTCTGCACAACACCCATACACTATAACGTTCTTCTTCGCCGGCATTCCCAGAACTTCCCACTCCACGTTTTCCACCAGGTCAGCCAAATCTGCACTGTCCATGCCGTTCAGGATGTCTAGTTGGTTACCATTGTAGGTCCAGGAGCCGTAGGTGAAGCGGCACTGCTGAGCATCAAAGGGGAAGAAGGAGACGTCAACCTTGCAGGAGCTTTTGGTGATGGCCGGAGAGTCCCAGGTGATCTGACCATCGTGCTGGATGACCACGTTGGTGTCCATGGGTCCGGTGAAGTGGTCATCAGCGCTGTAACACAAGATACTCATGTTAGATGCCATTTACTGCAAAAGGATGGTAACCAAGATTGAAGGGCACATTCACCAGCTGAGAGAAAGCTACTATCTCCTCAGCTTTGTCTGCTCTTAATAATCCTCCATATCAAAGAACAACATGGTTAAAGTTGCACAGTTTCCATTTAGAAAGTAAATGGAGCAAGTTGTGTAAGGTTATGGCTGTGTGAAGTATCTATGAAAGGCTTGACGTTTACTCTGTGTAGTGTTTTCAAAAGCATAATCTACTGTATATTAGCGCAATAACAGAGACTCCTTCATAATATTCTGTTTTTTGCGAGGGAACTCTTCAAACAGAAAAATAAGAGAGTTTTTCAATATTCAGTGGGAATATAGGTGTCTGTACAAACTGACAAAGAATAAAACAATTAAGTCCAGTTCTTTCTTTTGGAGGGTTAGAAAAAGCAGACTGTGACCTGAACACTCCCGGTAATACACTGTGGAAGAGTTCAGCTTGTGCCCTCTGTCCTCTGGCCACCATCACCAGTTCAACCCAATACCATTCCGACCTACTTGTTATATAGGACTATATCAGGTCTCCATACATAACTACTAGGTATACGGATGGTATCGAGTCCATCGTACTCATCTTTGTCCCATCTGAGGTGTGCATCTACCCAAACTCGCCGGATCCACAAATAGGCTGTGAGAATTTGGTTCCTCTCGTCCTGTAATACGTGACAGGGTTGGTTGGGACAGTGTGGGCATATGCACGGACTGTAGGGGGCAGTGTTTTACCATGTCGATGATCTGGGACAGAGTCACCTGCAGCGTCACGTTCAGCACTTTGTTGGTGTCCTCCACTGGCCGGAGAGCACTGCTGTAGTTTGTAAATAAATCCTTAAGAAGCTTCTGAGCGTATTTTCCATTAGCACAGCAACAGGCTGTATGGTATACAGAGAAACAGTGAGAAAAGTACAGTACAATCTCCTCTATAGCACATGCTGATTGTGCAGATGCTTTAGAACATACTATGGACATACAGTCGGGACTGATGTGCACTTTGAAGCCCAAAAGTATGTGAGAAAAATGAATGGGAAA
This sequence comes from Odontamblyopus rebecca, assembly GCA_030686955.1. Lineage (NCBI taxonomy): Eukaryota > Metazoa > Chordata > Actinopteri > Gobiiformes > Gobiidae > Odontamblyopus > Odontamblyopus rebecca. Next base: position 14,279,955 of record CM060668.1, read on the forward strand.
TTTGCTTCAGCAAACAAGTGGTGGACCATAATTTTTTTTTTTTTTTAAATCATCTTGTATTTGTATACATACATCCTCATATGTTTTATTCATTCCAATAATGTGATATATACTTGTGTTTCATATTGTTTATTTCAATAATGTACGATGTAATGTATGTACTAATGCACTGTTTTATGTGAAGTTAAGTCAAAATTGTAAACACTATGTCTTTGCAAAAGCTATAACCTCATGTTTGCATATAGTAGGTTGTATAGAAACCTGATGTTTAAATCAAATCAAATCAAAGTTTATTTATAAAGTGCGTTTCATACAAAAATGTAATACAATGTGCACTACAGTGATTAAAAACAATCCCACATTTCCTTCCACCCACCCAACCCTCACAACTGCCCGACCCCACACGACCAAACAACCCAGACACACACACACATACACACTCACGCACACACTCACACACATATGAACATTCCAAAATACAAAGATAAAATGAGGCATGAGGCCTCATGTAGGCCATATAACTCTTGGTCAAGTTGTGATTCTAATGGGCCATGCGACATCAAAAGTCTGCTAAGTGCAGATTCTTCTGCATCTAACTAGACACTGTGGGAGGCTGTGGTTTCACTCAATGCTTCATCTGAAAAGTGCAAATGTTCAGCCATGTACAACAGGATGTTGTAAACTTTAAAGTAGACCACCTTCACAGACAAATGAGCCTGGACTTTTCTCCATGAGCTCACCCGCCATAGGACAGGGGCTCTCTGGGGGGATTTAGGGACTTTGGGGTTGTAAGATTGGGTGCTTTGGCTCATCTCTGGGACAGAGGTGCATCTCCTATAACACAAATCATGGCCACTTGAAGTTGATGTTTGGATGCCTTCTTTAAAGAGGGGAATAAACTCCAAAAACATGACTTTTTGACCTTAGATCAAACACAATAATGTAACCTTAGATTCGTGCAGACAGCCCTCACAATGTGCAGAAACTGCTTTTTAATATCTGTAAATTGTAAACCTTCTCTCTTTGTACAGAATACATTTTTAAGAGGTTTTTGTGTACTCTCCCCAGTATGTTATTCAATGAGCCCAGAATTAGAGAAGTCCCTTTAATGTGTTCATCTCACTGGGACTAGTGTCTCTGAACCGGGTGAACTGGAAGGTGTGGTGAGTTAAGAAGTTATCCTAAGGAATTACCTATGACTTATCAACGCCAGAACCGACCTGGAGAAGAGAGACCAGCCAAATGATGTGTTACAACATAAACATGGCCACCAATTTCAACTTGATTATGCAAAAAGAAGCCTTAGACATGATAGTGACAGATGGCGTTTGGGACAAAGGCCATTCTGCAAAGCTCCAGTAAGAGATCATGCAAATCTGCCATTCTCTGTAGTGCTGGTTGTGTGTGTGCGTGTGAGGCCTGCAGTGTGTGCGCTAATCCCCACAACATCTGAGAGTGAGACTGCAAATGAAACATGTGTCCAGACCATGTGATGACATCCAGTTATCTATAGATATATCTGAACACCATCAAGCAAACATATAGACACACATATATAATTTTAAAGCATACATAAACTTAAACAGCCTAGGCCAGAAGTAGCTCATTAAACTCACATTACAGCCAAACCAAGTACTGTATGAAGCCAAGTAGACTGCACTTGGGAGGTCTTTGTTGTTGTGCAGTCTATGTTGTTTTAGGTTGATAAGAATTAAATAGAGTTAAAATTATATGAGAGATTAGATCACTATTGAATGCGTTGGAAAAAAACAATTATTACAAAAATGACTTACTTTGAAAAATGGTGACAAAAATAAGGCACTTGAACCAGCCCGTAGCACTGCCTGGGTTCATCTTGTTCCAACCATCAAAGTCCTTCTCCAGCACATTGGAGATGGGACTCTGAACCCAACAGAGCTGCTAATCCGCGGGAAACTACAGGGGGCGTGGCCGTGTGGAGCAGCAGTTCACTTTGATTTGTGCTGTTCCAGTTCAGCACCGTGGAAAGCTCCCGGATTACTATTCATGATAACGGCCGTGTATAAAGCCTGATTTGTTTATTTGTACTTTTAGCCTCATTAATAAAAGGTCTGTTAACTGTAGCCCTCCATGTTTTTCAATATTTTTAGAGCGCAAAAATTAACCTATACAATTAACATAGAATAAAATGCGCCACTTTATTCATATTGACATACGCTCTGTCATAAAGCAAGCTAAATTTACGGATTATACATTTAAATTTGATGTAGAAGCGTGGGTATGTTTTTGCAAACCACATTGCTGGATACGGCACCGTCTGCGTCACCACGGTTTTCTTGATATTTTCTTCCGGTTGCTGATGGCCTATTGCGCGCCTCTCTGGTCCAGCTGATGCTGACGCGCGCACAAAGGGCTGTTCCTGACAGCGGCTCTGGACTGATGTTGGACCGTGTATTATCGCGTATTAACGAAGAGGATAAGGATGACGAGAGGCTGCAGTTGATTTGAGGTAACGTAGGTCCGCGCTCTCCTCTCTGTGTTCGGGGTTTATGGGCCTGATGCATTTTCACGCCTGTGATGGCTGTACACGGACACATGAGGGGCTAATCACGGTAAAGGCTATAGCTGCCACGCAACATGAGCAGTATCCTAAAGTGGCAAATATAGCGGCAGTAAGATCTGGCTGTTCCATCTTCATCTTGTGTTTGTTTTGTCCTGCACAGTCTTTTCCTGCTCAGAGCATTTGCATTTATTTCTCTGTTCAACATCAATTGCATGGTACACACAGCTTCCCTTAGAGATTTAACCTCAGCCACTGTCCACAGCCTGGAACGTTTTACTGTGAGTTCTTTGTCAATTGACAAAAAGTATGTATGTAGGCCTAATTCAATTGTATGAAACGTAATGGATGGCATGGTTGTCATGGGTGTCCAATAAGTCTGCCACAAGTCTGCCATAGTTCTATAGGCTATTTCTACTTGGCTTTATACAGCTGGCTCTAACTAATTTGTTTTGTTGCATACACCAGGACTGGTCCTTGTGCAGAAGATGTTGCAGGGACCCCATGTGGCGGGGCCCGACAGGCCATTGTTGTTGCGGATCTCCTTCAAGTCTTGTGTTGTGGGGACCCTGTGCCTGCCTCTGCTGGGACTGCTCTCTTGTGTCTTCATCTCCTCTGTGTATCACTTTGAGGACGCCACAGGAACACACTGCCACGTATGGCCACTTTGGATTTCATGAGTTTAGAGAAATCAGACTTTATGTCATATTTACTGACCATTTGGTGAAATAATTAGGTTGATTCATAGACCAGTGCCTATTTTTTAGGTTGCTAACTACCTGCCGTCCATAAGTGCCTCCATCAGCCTGAGTCCAGAGTGCCACATCTGGAGGGCCTGTATTGGGCTGCACTGGGCCCCCCGCGTCTTGGTGGAGTACAGTTACTCCAAACTGTACAGGGGCCGCTTTGGGGCCCGCTCTGTGGAGAGGTCCCTGAGTGCTCTCTGCCTTCTTTTCTCTGTGTGTGAGAACATGGGCCTGCTGCTGCTCACCTCTGTCTCCTCCACTGAGGCCTACGGTGAGCACTTTTCATGATTCCATATTGTAGTTATAAATTCACTGCTACATCAGTGTCCATAAACTGAACATGGTTTATGTTCACAATAGTTCTGTTTTGTTTTTGTTTTTTTTACCTTCAATCATATTAAAAATTATCCAAAATCATAGATAAATATCTTCTATTATTTGTAATAATATAGGCTAATATGGGTTTGATCAACATTTCTTCTTATTTCATACACTGTTCTGTTATTTTCTCATTAATTTCTATGATTCAGTGCCTCTTTGGTGCTTTTAAACTCGTGGATGTGCATGGATATTTGTGGAAATAAAAATACAGAGATACAATAAAATACAAATTCAGCTCTGATGAGACATGTGACTATTCATGGGTTTCAGAATTGTGAAAAATTAGGACTATTGGCGTAGCAGTAGCATTCAAAACACAGTATCCGATCAATTGAATGGTGAGAATTGTTACCTATCACAGAAAACTCAAAACCCATCAATACAACAATCAAAGAGTGACCAAAGTGAGTTTTTGCACACATACAGAAACATTCCAGACTCTAACCTGCTTTATCTTCTCCGTGTTCTTAGCCGTGCATAAGATTGGGTTCCTCCTGTTCATTGGCAGCTCTCTGGTTTACATGCTCATAACCTGCCGTTTGTGGTGCACTATAAAGAAACAGTCCTTTAGCCCCGAGGTGAGCAAAATACGTACGATCTACTTAACAAAGTCATATCTAAGTGCTGCTAATCTTCTCTATGTGCCCAAGGATGCGAGATCTCATTGCTGGAAGAAACGCCTGCTATTCGCCTGCTCCTTCTTCTGTGGTTTTGCTGGGTTCTTCTACTGGAAGCACAACATATACTGTCAATCTGGAGGTGAGCTTGATCTGGGTGTTGAGTAAAAAAACTATTAACATGGATTAGGAAAATGGGTTCAGTTGTTAAAAGCTATTAGACAGTATATTATAAGTCTCCATGTCAGGCAAGTTAAAAAATCTGATTATACATTATAGCTTTAACATTTTTTCATAACTAAGTTAGGCTTGTGTGTAAAATCTCTAAATCATCCAGATAGAATCCATGGCAAAAGGAAAAATAAAATAAACTTTAGTCCAGTTGACAAATTGAATTTCTCCTTTTGCCAAGTCAGGGTTGGGCAATATGACAACAAAACACTTTTTTGCTTACATTGAATTTAATGTTATTATACGCATAGAAAAAATTGTTCTTTTTAAGGTTTGTGCTTTCTACACTGTCATAATTTTTATACAATCACAATCCAGTGACAGTATTTGTGACATTTAAACGCCAGTCTCCTACCAATTGAGATTAAACCACTGAGTCAGATCTCTTTACGTGCCTTTCACGGGAAGAGCATGGCCACTGCGTCCGGCTCTCTAGGCCCGTTCACGCTGCTCTTCCAAAGCCCCTCCGATTCCAGCACACCTTTATTCAGTTCAAACAATTTATCATGTCAGTACAAAGGCAACCTGATCAACGTATACATAATCTCGTTAAGTTTACCACAGATAACATAGTGAAGTATATCATGACTTTGTTTTACATTTGAACAAATTTACGATGGGAACCTAGCTCAGTGCGAAGCAAGAGGTCACAAGAGGTCACACATCTGGTTTTAGCAGAGATAGGTTAACAAAGGCTCTTTCATCCTCTGAGCCTGCCTTGTACCATGAGATTGTTTGATGTACATTTTTTAATAACCTCATCATTATAAGCATTTTATTCTAACATTTTCCCCCTGTTTATAAAAATTACATCATATAAGATCAGAACATGTCATTTCACTTTATATTAGCACATGCCATCACAAAAATGTGTAAAATCGTACACTGAGGATAATGTTGGCTCTTAGTCATTTTAACTTGTGTTTCAGTTTGCCTATTTGTGTTCAAAGTCCTGGTTGTCTTCGTCAGGGTCAGTTCTGTCTTGTCCTCTTTTGTCAGTGTGGTTGTAGGCTGTGTCACAGTCTCAAAGACAGTTGTTACATTTGTGTTGTGTGAATTGTGCACTCACTACCAAGTCAGGGTGTGTATGTTTGATATGTATCACAAACAATATTGCTATGTGCACCATGAATAACATCATTACAAATAACACCTTATTTAACCATCTTAACTGGGTGTCATGTGGCTGTCTGACGTCTTCTTCTCTCAGACAGTTGTTTTTCCTCTTGGGATGGATGGAGCTGTCATCTTTTTCAGTGCCCGAGGTTAACTTCCTCGTAAGAACACCGTTGGAGTGAACAGTTGTTTACCTACTGCTCACTCTTGATGTGGAGTCCTGGTCTATGATGTCCTGCGTCTAGGAGGTCCAGTAGTAGTCTAGGCGTTCTGCGTTTGCGAGTTCTCGGAGGCTGGGTCTGGATCTGTCAGGTCCAACTGGTTCCTTCACTTACAGTGCGACTGATGTGGCTCCAGGTTGACCTTTCCTTGACCTTTACTGCAGTAGATGTAGCCAGGACGACTTGATGAGTCCCACCTTGGACTGGTCCTGTTCCTCTGCTTTAGAGTCTTTATGAACACGTGGTCTCCTGGTTTTGCCGTGTTGCCCTGTGGAGAAATAGTTCTTTCTGGCAGTTTATTGTTGTTTACAACGTTTCTTGTTAACAGGGTTTTTCTCAAATAGTCAATAAGATCTTGATCAGAGTCTGGTTGTTCTTTTATCTTCATGAGTCCATGTGTAGCATGTGAAAAGGATGCTCTGGAGTAGGGAAATCTCCTCTAGATTTCTGTTGTCTTTGTGCATTATTTTTAATACAGATTAGGCATTGTTTACAAAAAATTTTTTTTTTAGTATTTATTAAAACCTATTGTATTAACCTTATTTCCCCCTGTTGACACATCTGGCAAAGCCTATTGTGTCAATTTTCTTTTATTTTCCTGACACTTATATTTGTATTTCTTATTTAGTCATGCTTACGGAATTTGTGTTTCTGTCTTTCTCACTGTCACTATCTCCCCTTTGTTTGTCTCTCACTCTCTCTATTCTTGCTTTCTCACTTTCAATTTCTTTTCGATTTCTTTCTGTCTTTCTCTCTCTTACTTTTTCCTCTCTTTCTATCTTCCCCCCCCTCCCCCTCTCTCTATTTCTTCTCTTGGCACAGTTGACTAGGCCTCGCACCTCTGTCTTTCTGTCACCTTTTGACCTAGGAGATGGGAAACGCAGGGGGGTGGAGTTTTCTTATCATATGCGGGTGGAGGGCTCTGCTGGGCCTTTGGAGCAGTGGGAAATGCCCAAACTAGATTTTGGTTGGCTTGTGTTTTTCGTACTTCTAATTCTGGAAGTTTTGGATAAAGCCCCATAGTCCTAAACTCCTCCTTTTCTTTTCTTTTTCACCCAATTTCCCATTTTCGCCTTGTTCCTCACCACCCTCTGCCTGTCCTGCCTGTAGAGGGCTTTTTTTTTTTCACCACTGTGCTATCATCGCCCTTCGGACGAGACACTTTAACACTTTTTTTAACGCTTTTACGCTTTTTACTTATCATTAATTGATAGGTTCATCATTAGCTCGCTTAACTTTATTTCATCTAATTTTTCACCAAAATTATATTTTACTTTTCATTTTCGCAGGAATTTGCAACTCTCTGGATAAATTCACCTCATACTCCGAGTCTGTTTCTATTTTGACTGTTTTTTTTCTTTTTCTCTCTCATGATACTTTGTGTCTAAGTTTTGTCTACTGTTGATCAACGAAACTTCTCTGTGTTTTATGACAAGCTTCTACCACGATGGGCGGTCATAAACTGGGTGTTAATTCACACACTGAGAAGGACGCTGGATCAATTTTCAACAAAACATCGACCTGTGTCCTGAATGAGATTCAACCTTGATACATCTTAACAATGATCAATTTGACTTTCCCCATTCATTCACACTCTACCATAACTACAAATCTCTATGTAGTTCTGTTTAACTTCACTCTCTAGAAGTTAAATTTCTGACCTCAGGTGATATAACTGGATCTGGTTGACCGGGTCCTTCCACGAAGAGGATGCCCCACAGGGGTTGCCGTCGAGAAAAGACGGATTTTCCAGCTGGATGCGCGCTTTCCAATCTCTGTCGTTCATCCTCCAGGCAGAAGTACACCGAATCCGATCGAAGGACCATTATGTCATAATTTTTATACAATCACAATCCAGTGACAGTATTTGTGACATTTAAACGCCAGTCTCCTACCAATTGAGATTAAACCACTGAGTCAGATCTCTTTTACGTGCCTTTCACGGGGAAGAGCATGGCCACTGCGTCCGGCTCTCTAGGCCCGTTCACGCTGCTCTTCCAAAGCCCCTCCGATTCCAGCACACCTTTATTCAGTTCAAACAATTTATCATGTCAGTACAAAGGCAACCTGATCAACGTATACATAATCTCGTTAAGTTTACCACAGATAACATAGTGAAGTATATCATGACTTTGTTTTACATTTGAACAAATTTACGATGGGAACCTAGCTCAGTGCGAAGCAAGAGGTCACAAGAGGTCACACATCTGGTTTTAGCAGAGATAGGTTAACAAAGGCTCTTTCATCCTCTGAGCCTGCCTTGTACCATGAGATTGTTTGATGTACATTTTTTAATAACCTCATCATTATAAGCATTTTATTCTAACATACACACACACACACACACACACACACACACAAAGTTCCTCCAAAGTCTAAACTCTGCTCCAAACTGTATTTACTGACAGAGGATTAGCTGTAGACCTGATTGGATCTATACAAAAATGTGATTACTTACAGCTAGTTCATATTTATTCTACAAAGTAATACAAAATATATGAATCTGAAATAATTCCAGGAAGCCTACACCCATAGATACATAAATCCCCATACCCCTGGTTGAACACTGAACCATACCATGTGTCTTTTTTCAGCATACACCATGTTTGCTCTCTTCGAGTATCTCCTGGTCTTCTCCAACATGGCGTTCCACCTCACAGCGGTGTGGGACTTCAGAGGCAGGGATATAGTCGTGGTGTCTTTGGAGGATAAACACTTCTGACTAGACTCTCCCCAAGCCCACCCAAACAGCAGCAACCCCGGGGATCGGTCGGACACAGCAGCAGCACAGGAAGACTGGGACACCCTGTTCCACATATTTCCATGAGGCCAATTGTAATATGTACCTGCACAAAGACACTGCCAATGCCATTTGTGGTATAAAAGTAAAGTGTTTTTAAATGGTACTGTTCTCTTTTTGCTTTTGTCATATATGTGTATTTTAGTGTTTTTAACCTTTACTTAGACAAATCTTTTTGAACAATTGGGGAAATGACTTAGCTCAGATCTTACAATATAATAGCAAATAACTAAAATGATTGTAATACTTAAAATATATTGAAAATATTTTTAAAAAGCAAAATATTTAAAGCTGCAAAAATAAAATAAAAAAGATATAGCCTACAGATTTGTAGAAAAAAAATCTAGACAATATAAAACTGATGAAGTGAAGAAGTGATGTCCTGTATTCCCTGTTCCGTTCCCTGTGGGAGGCTGTAGGAAGCAATAGGAAACGGTAATTTCTTTATATTGTATTCATCCTTTATCTAGCCAGGAAGGTCCATTTGAGATACAATATTGCTTCTTCCAAAGATATTGTGCCTCATTGGGCTCTTTAATTTGTTTTCCTTTTATTTAGGATAACAAATCAGCAATTAATAGAGTCCGAAATCCCCTTTTCCCTCACCACATATTTCCCCAACATAACCTGCACTATCCAATTATTTTTAAAAGCCTTAGCAGTAACTTGGTCAATCCACCAGATGGAGTCCTCAGGCAAAGGCTTCCGTACTTCATCTGTCCTCTAGATGGCGACACTCGCAGAAGTGAAACGCACTGGCAGCGCAGAAGAAGGCAGTCCCCAGTGCGCTTTCTGCTGCGGCTCTTTCGGATCTGGATCTACCCCTCACTGGAGCCACCGCATTCAGCTTTGGCGTCGCTCTGTTTCGGCTTCAGGAGACCGCGCATCTGCGGCAATGTTAATCCAGAGCTGAGAGGGACTTCCCGGGCTCTGCATGACAGGTACGTCCCTGCTCCAGCCCGTGGAGCCGCGGCAGCGCAGCGTGATGGACACGTACCCAGACTTTCCTTCTCCCACTCGACTGTCAGTCTGTTTTGGAGATGTTGTTGTTGTTGTTTTAACATTGAGTCTTTTGGAAAGCTTTGAATGTTTTGCATATTTATTACGATTCAATAAACCCGACTCGTACCCTTTATCTTCCCCCAAAAGCCGACAACACACTTTTACGCATGTCGCATTCATTTCCTAGTTAGCCGAGATGTTTAGCAAGCTAGCAAGCTGTGGACAGGCATGGAGACGTCCTCAACAGCTGCCACTCGAGATAATGTCAATTTCTCCATGTGAAGGGAAATCCTTGAGGCCTAATGAGTGACAGTGTCTTTTATGTCAAGTGTTCTGCTCAAATGAAAGGGATGAGGGAGCGATAGCGATAGTCATCCAGGAAGAGGACTCGGTTTATGTAACTGGCTGCTGAGGGCTGTTTTCCTTATACCACTGTCCCTGGTTAAGCTGTGGTGATGTCCCTGCAGATAATTCAACATTTTAATAATCATAGTCTGAGCTGAGATCCAGTTCCTCAATTGGAGTGTTGTTCATAGTCTTGGGGAGGCATATCAGGTAAAACTCGATGCTTTTCTTGCTCTGTTTCTTCCTTTAGGACCATTGTTGAAATGGGCAGACACTGGTTTTGTTGCAGATATAATGCACAAAGGTCTAGTTAAATGCTGGCACTTCACCTATCATCTTTTATCTGTAGACCAAGGCTATGTTTCTTGTCTTGATAGAAGGGATTCCTGTTAATTTGGTCACTGAATGTATGAAAAAAATACATTCCTATTACAAATGCTTTAAAATATTTAATTCACACCCTCAGAATACATTATATACATCTTCACCTCTGGATACTGTGGTTGTGCCCTTGGTTAAGACACTTTACCCACCTCATATATCGTTCTGTATTGAGCGCCCATCAGAAAAGCACTATATTTAAAGGTGCATTTTGTAACTTTTCAGCTGGAGGATCCGTCAAATGCTTTTCTTCATGGAGATGTTATTGCTTTGTCTAGAACGTTTTGCAGTATGGTGTTAATCCTTTCTATCTTCATGGAGACCAAACCAGACCTAGTTACATGTCAGCTCTATGGAGAGGCAACCCTGCTCACTGTCAGAATACCTGTTTTTTCCAGGTGTTTTTGAGCATTAAAACTACTTGTAATTTAATTAATCTAAGGTAGAGCAATGATATATCCATAGAAACAAGCAGGTGACTGTCCCTTCACTTGAAAGGTTACACAGTGCACCTTTAAAGTAGCAATAGTATAGATCAGCTTGACCTGAGAATGAAGCTTCTTTAATCATTATTCATCGTAGGTGGATAAATTTCAAGTTGGTTGAAAGAACTCCTTTGAAAAAGTGACTAACCATCCCATTTGCCTGTCCTCCCCAGCGTACACCAGTCATGGAGTGGAACAGATTAGTGACCTTGTGGATACTCTGCTTGTGTCTGGTCTGCGAGAGCTGGAGCGACAAAGCCCCGCCCCCTGCCCCCACAGCGGACAGTCCAGCGGCCGATAGTGTGCCGGGTGAGTAAGCACTGACACAGTTCATACATGTGCTTTTAATGTGGGCTTTTGTGTGCTGTGCTGCTCTGACTGACAGTGAGAGTGTTAGTTTGCATGCCATATCTTTGTAATTGTGAAGGTACTAAATGTAGCTCAGCTCAGAATAGTCAAACAGGAATTCTCCACTAAGCCTGTGCTCCAGTGGAGCCAAAGCTATATTTTGAAAGTTGGAAGTTAGTGGCGTGCATCAGTGTTTCCCAACCAGAGGTCCGGAAACCCCTAGTGATTTGCAAGAACTTACTAGGGGGTACTTGGAATGGCTTTTTTAAAAAGAAGTTTACATATTTAGAAGAATAATAATGAGAATTCTAGACACTAGTATCATTTAAACAAGAAACTAAATGAAGTTAAGGGATATTGGGATTATGAGACAAATCTTATACTTGGGACAAAACGGTTATGAAACACTAGCAAACAAGGGCAAAGGGTATTTTCACTATAAAAGAGGATGTTACTTTTACAACTTCTCTTTTTAAGATAGTGCACAGTCAACTCACAGTTTTCTCTCTAACAAGCACCTGTTCATGCCCTGTTCACGCTTTCATTTCACAACTGTGCAGTCTATTGTTGTGTTGTAGTGCATAGCCCATTTCAAATATGCTAACAGACTTTTGACATAGAGAATGCGAAATTATCGGCACTATATGTGGTAAGAAAAGCTGCTGTCATCATACTTATTACCATAACATCGGCAAAGGGGCTGCAAGTTTAAAGTTTAACACAGTTAGCAAATAGCCTGAAATACTGGAATTTTCTCCACAAACAACAAACTAAAACTTTTCTTATTCTGTTTAAAAGTTGCTAGCCCTGTAGTTTAGGTCTGTTCTTAAATGTGACTCTCTTATTAGTTTGTCATTTTCTTTTTCTATTGTTAATTCTTATGGATGTGTTTAAAATTAGAGGTGTCTATTGGCCGATATTTGTGATTTTTAGTGTATCAGCTATCGGTCCAAAATCTCCAGCACAGGCCTATATTTTGTTTTTCCCAGCTGCCTAAAGAATTCACATAAAGCTTTGTTTGACCATTTTAATGAGAAGAGATAACTGCACGAACCATAACACACAGCTCCCTTATAGATTTATGGTAAAAAAAAACAGTTGTGGGTGAGATTGTTGTATATTTTAATTGCAGAGTTTATTGGCCGTCAGTTTCTCTGGGTGTTGGCCATGGAATAAAAAAACAAAACGCATCAGTCAATCTTTATTTAAAAAGTTCAAATACTTGCACTGTCATTTCTACACTAGGAAAAACCGCCAAAGTGAGTAGCGTCATTCGTGGAGTCCATAAATGACTGTTGTTAATAACATGACAGACCTTAACCGTGGCTTCATAGCTCTTCTCTCTCCTGCATTTCTGTGTTAAAAAAACAAACAAAAAAACAATTTATCATATTAATATCTTGAGTGAAATATAGTCGTAATGCTGCTGTTTCATCAGTTTGCAGTCCCATTGTGCAGTGTAGCCACAAATATATGACAAATGGAAACTTTTTTCTTTTTTTTTTATTATGCCTATTTATTGTTCAGGTTATTTTTAGACCATAGGGGGAAATTTTGAATAAACTATGCTACCCACACGTTAATGAGAAAAGAAAGTGCTGCTCTACTAAATTTCAGAACTAGTATGCTGATGAAGAGATCTAAATATAACAATGTATGTTTGCACTATTTCTGGCCAATGCTGGTTATTGAGTTTTAATTAAATCTAATTAATCTAAAGGTAACAACTTCTTAAGGACTCGTGCACTTAATTTTAAAGTCTATATTTCACAAGATTGGCTCTTGTGTGGTCTAAGCCTGTTATAATATTCAGTGTTTCCCAAAAAGGAGACTATGGTGGTTTCCCTTAGTCTAATTTTTGCCAGCATAGTTTAAAATTTATTGGAACAAAAAAAGGTTTAACAATTATACTTTATGCCTGTAGTATTATCATAGAAGTAACTATATTTTATCTGTATTTAGTGTTTTTTCATTGCCAAAAAGTCACATTTATTCTCTATATATTGTATTCAATAAAATGATTCAAATATAGATCGCTTGTGCCACAGAAATCTCAGTATAAACACTGAATATTGTTACTTTATTAAAAACGTACCTGGTGTCTTTCATTTCATTTGCGTACATATTTAAGTAACCCTTCAAAATGCTCTGTTCCACCTTGTGATGTCATGAAGTTTTCATGTTAATAGCTACCTTTTAACTTTTTGTTCAGTAGAGATGGGCAATTCCAGGGCTGTAATACACCAAATGATTTTAGTGAAAGTGTATGAAGTTTAAAAATACAGTGGGGCACTTCCTGTGTCACTGCATGACATCATAAGTTGGAGAACTAAGAACTAAGCCTAAATATGAAGGGTTTGCATGTTAAACAAGTGTGAATGAAAGGAAACACAACTTCAGGTATGTTTTTGATCAAGAACCATTGATTATAACAGATCAGGAAATAGCCTAATATTGGCCCTTTAACATAGTCTTTGGTCTGCCTAATATTCAGTTTGCAGAGTCATAAAAATGCCACAGTGCAGGGGTCACAGCTTTGCAGTGGGTTGAAATGACACTGCAGAAAGGGATTTACCACTAGATAGAAAAACAGTGTTGTGAAGTAGCTTGTGTACAGAGAATGACTTGCTCAGCCCTGTTAAAGGCTTGGTTAAATGCTTTGTAAATATGCTATGTTCTGTTTGTGGAGGTTTGCAAACCAAATGAGAGTGGGAAGACAGTTGAAAGCTAACTGTTCCTTTGTGTGAGAAGCAACGCTGCTGCCTTTTTGGTATGTGGCTTGGTAGGTTTCCCTGTGTGCAAGTATTTGGTTAAAAAATTAACTAGTCCCCCGCCCCTTCACTTCTCTTAGAGCTTTGAGTGGAGTAGTTTCAGCATGTGTAACAAGAAGAACCAGTACACACACACACGGGGCGATTTCTGTGTCTCAAATAAAGTCCATTCTCATCTAATCTAAAGGCCTGCCCGGACATGTGACTCTGCTGCAAGGAGTCTGCTGCTATAAATCATGATACAAAAATGTCAATACTAAGAAATACACTTGTTACTCAATACTGATTCTGATACTACAATGATGATTAAAAGCACCCTTTCTTTAGACAGTAGAATTTGATTGTAAGTATTAAGCCTGTTTGAAGTAAAGACATAACCAATTCCACTGAAGCGTATGAAACAGTTTCCAGTCCTCTGCTGTGTAATGCCCATGCATGCACTCTGTGTTTGCACAGAACTGTTGCAGAACCAGAGCTAAACAACTGACACAATTTAGTCATGATTTAGTCAGCCCTGTGAGCACACTGGTGTTAGCCTTGGCACTGAGAAAAGGGCAAGGTTTAGTTCAAGCTAGGGTTGTTAAAATAATATAAAAATCAGACACTAAAACTAGTATTGAAACTAGATACTCATTTGAGTAAAAAAAAGTCACATTTACAGGACAGGCATGAACCTTTATGAACCTTTCCTGAATAGCTTTAGGATGATCTTGAGCTGTATCAGAACAAGTATAACACCACATAGACTTGTATATGCCCGGGGATCATAACAAGTATAAGAGCACATATACTTGCATATACTAGGGGAGGGTTTACATAGACATAAGATGAAATGGTAATATAAAACAAAGTACTATTAATTTAAACAAGAAGCAATGCTGAACTCTCAAATTCATCTTCAAATCCAGTTTGCTAAATGAACTGTCCCCCCTTTTTTAACTGAATTTTGCAACAGCTTCCCTCAAAGTAAAATACTAAAATCTTTGTCTGAAATGGCTTTGGTTATGGCTCCAGGCCAGTTCACATTTTGATGACAGACGTCTGAATTGATCCCAGTGTTACTCTTACTCAAAGGCACTACAGATGTCATTTTTTGGTGGGGTAACATCTTATGTCCACGGAGATGTTATTGCTAAAATGGTCCACACCATTTACAGACGTTTATATTTCTAAAACAACAGGGGCAGGCTCTCAACACACATTTTGGATTATTAAATGTATTTTAATAGCTTAAATATTTTTGACATGGTGCTAAAATGATTGAATTTCATTTTAAAAAGTCTAAGCAATGTGTATTGTTTTGGAATAATTTGCATTTAAAACTTAGCTTTGATAGAAATGCCATCACACAACTGCAACATCTCACTGAAGATTGTTTTATTAAGATAAACAGACCTGCTCCAGCAACAGGTGATTAAAAGCTCATCACCATCACAAGTTCAACAGGCATACAGAACTCCATTAGATATAGTAGTAGTGCATAGTAGTGTTGTGGGTGCATGGGTTGGTTTCGAAGAAGTATTCAGAGTTAGAAGAGTTGGAAAAGCATCAGTTGTGGCCATTGTACAAATATGAATATCTTTAGATTCTTCAGAGGCACATTGGGGTTTGCCTGTCTAATCATTGTTGACCGTCTCTGAAGTTAGTTTGGATAGCTCTTTGGTCTTTTTAAAAGCATCATGTGACCCTCCACGTGGCTCCAGTTACTCCAGTGCATGTCTGTAGTGTGGTGCTGTGTTACATAATCTTGTCCACACAATGTTTTAATCTTCAGGAATTGGCAGTCCATTCTTATCCCTGATAAAGTAGCCTAGTCCCTCCGGAAACCTTGTGCAGTGAACCAAAAGTTGTTGTGCATAAGTTATTTGGAAGCCAATTTACATTTATCGTGAGCCCCTGCTAATACTACTCAAGAACTTAGGCAGTATATTGTTTTTTCTTTCAGAGAAAAAAGCCAATGACACTTAATGCAGAAGGGTCTGAGGGGTAGAATAAGACAGAAAAGTCAATAGACCTGAAAATGACTTGAGAAATTATGCTAGGAGGCTTATGTTACGCTTCTTGTAATCTCCTGCTATTTACAAAAGAGATGAAAATGTGTCCTGTCAGATGCTTCTAGATGCAATTACCATGGAGAGATTTCTAGATTATTCTCCCAGAGGAAAATGTGCCCTTTTCATTTGACTTTTTTTTACAATGTTGCATCAAACCTGACAGCAAGGAACAGTCAATGACCATGACATCATGTTTATGATCAGGAGTTATGAGTTTAAAGGTGCACTGCGTAACTTTTCTGGTGGAGGGTCCATTCCCTGCATGTCTTCTTCTTTTATTTTTTTCGCTTCACCTAGAATGTTCCACAGTTTGGTATTAAACTATCTATTTACAGTAGTTTTTTTAATCAATTACACATATGTTTATTGTTGCAAAATACCTTGGAAAACATGCATTCTTACTGTGAGTGGGTTCACCTCACCACAGATCTGACCTGTAACTTGGCCTCGTGATGAAATAACTTGCAGATATCAATGCTGAACATAACTTAATAATTCACTAAACTCTCATGTTGAGTGACAAATATCATCTTGTCAAGTATTATACTTTTACTCCGTGCAGTTCTCCTCCATCATTTTTTGAATCCCTAATCGCCTTGTTTTTGTTGTCCTAATCAGATTTCTGTCGCATCGATGAGCCACTATGCAGCGACGAGAATGCCCTTGTGAGTTTCGAGGCCATTCGGAGTATCCACAAGCAGATGGACGACGATGCCAATGGGAATGTGGACGTGGTGGAGACAGACGGAGTGAGTCACGGAGTGTAGAGGAGCAGAGCTGGTGTCAACTTTGTCACTCACGGCGCAGACACTGGAATAATCCTTCTGCTCAAGTCATGTCCAGTAGCAAGACTAGTCACAGTTTTGCTCCCTTTTAGTTCTAAAAATTAAAATTGCACCATGGGACTTTGCAACTGTTGAGTTGTC
This sequence comes from Odontamblyopus rebecca, assembly GCA_030686955.1. NCBI lineage: Eukaryota > Metazoa > Chordata > Actinopteri > Gobiiformes > Gobiidae > Odontamblyopus > Odontamblyopus rebecca. The sequence continues at coordinate 14,296,918 of CM060668.1, forward strand.
TTCAAGGAGATGTTAATGCTTTGCCTGAAATGTTCTACAATAAGGCATTAAATATGTTCTTTGTGCATTTATTTATCTAAATATGTTTTTATAGGTCAAAAATACCTTGAAAAACATGCGATCATACTGTAAGGAACTTTGAAACTTTATCTGATGGCATTTACCCCAATGATAAACAAGTTTAAAGCCATACTGTGGAACATTCCTGGCAAAGTACAAACATATTAATAGAGACAGGTAGGATAGCGTATTGTACACCAGAAAAGTTACATATTTCCCCTTTAAACAAGGGCGAAATAGGAAAAGGAAAACACTGCTACTACACACAATATTAGAAATGAATAGGGGTGGGAACTATATTGAAAAAGTATTGAAGTTGTTTGTTTAAATATACAAAATATTCTAGATTTTTGTATTGTCTGTAAGAAAAAAAAAACTCCCAAAAGCTGACCTAAAATAATTAATAAATAAAAATCTTGTACGTGAGGTGTTCCCTGAAAAAGAGTAAAAAACATGTTTTAGCACGTTTCTGATGGATTGCAAAAAATGTCATCTGATTATTGCTATCATAAGAATCTAACAACAAGCTTAAGTCTATTATTGATGCATGTTAAACAGAATAAGCATAACAGTCGGAGTGCCTCGGATTTCTTCTTTTTAATGCTTGTAAGTGAATTTTTTTCAACTGTAATCCTGATGAGCACCTGACCTGAACTTTGATTGACCCACTGAAGCACTCATCACATATCTTCCTCTCTTGTAACAGTTCTGTTGTTTAATTAAATTCACTTGAAGAGTCACTATTTTCTTTTCTTTTTCAAGTTCCTCCGAGAAGACCTGAACTACCATGACCCCAAGGCCAAGCACAACAGCTTTCATGGGGACGATCAGTTCATCAGCGTGGAGGACTTGTGGAATGCATGGAAGGGCTCCGAAGGTACCACTGCTCTCACTGCTTTCCTTTATATCTGCACTGTGCGAATTATTCCACTCAGTTCCTCTTTGACCCTATGATAAAAAAGTGTCAGACCCAGAGCGTGGCTGTCTTTGCTACTTATGCTCCCACTTGTCTTCACTTTGTTAGCACTCACCAGACACTTAACAGATACTAGATAAACTGAACTATAGTTGTGTTATCAGGTGTACACTTCTTCACATCCTTGGCCCGCTCCAGTGCAGCCCTTACCCTCCATCCTCCATTATAGTGACACAGCCTGCATTGCAGTCATACAGCAGCACTGTTTCAGCATAAAAATACTGGGCTATTGGACAACATTTAGGTTAACTCTTATTACAGGTCCACTTTGAAATACATAGAATTACATCATGATATAAGATGGTAGGGTTGCACAGTGGTAAGCAAGTTTTAAGATTATCATACTATTTATTAGTGGCTATACGAATGGTTTTTTGGCACATCAAAATAAATCTTGCTTGGGCTGCAGAGGCAAAAGGTCAAGTTACAGTATCTTCCAGCTTCACACACGGGTTGCAGTTTAGGGATGGGTGATGTGCCAAACAATCTATTTTAAGCCTAGTTTACAAAGTAGCTTTCTGCTGTCCCAAAAGGTTAACTACTATACAGTTATGAATGAGAAAGTACGGAATATCTCATTTGCTTTGTGGGAGTTGTGGCTCTTCAATCTCTTCTGATGGTAATTGTGTCTTTAACCAAAACACTACCTCTTGTCTCTGCTCTGAATGCTGAATCGGCTTTTGCGTTTCCTGTTACTAGGTGGGTGGAGTTCATTCACTGACGTGTAGTAATGTTAACCCTCTGGCCTTTGAAAAGTAACATTATAATGGCTATATTCAACAGTTCAACAACAACAGTTCATTGTTACTATAGTGTGTAATGGATGTTTTCAGTGTCCACTAAGCACATCTAAGCTTTGTTTTGTGTACACATTTTCCTGGCAGTGTATAACTGGACTGTGGATGAGGTGGTGGAGTGGCTCATCTCATATGTCGAGCTCCCTCAGTACGTGGAGGCCATCCGTAAAATGAACTTTAGTGGAAGTGCTATGCCAAGGTAAGAAACGTGATTATGTTATATTATGAACTTTCAAAGTTACTCTGACAATCTAAACATTTGCTTTCTAAACTCTTTATGATAATACATTTCTCTTAGTGGGGGGTTATCAAATTCTATAATATGATGATTTCATACTGTCAGATTGGGGGGAAAGAGGCAGTTTTCCCTAATAATTACATTGTTCTGAAATAACCAAAAGGTAAATGTTTGACTTGACTAAAGTCGACTAAATACATGTCCTGTCGATTAATTGGCCGAGTAGTGAGGCAAGAATATCTCTGTGTATCTGACCCAAAGTGCTCTTATAAGTCTACAGCTGCACTGTATAAACAACTATTTATACAGAAAAAAGGTTTAGGATACAATTTATTTATAATCTGTATAAAGATTATTGACCAATATAACATTGTAATGTCGTCAGAAACCAGCAATTAAGCGTGACATGTCATGTTTGTGTGTGTCAGCAAATGACAATGATGAGAAAAAGAGAAATGTGTGAGCCTTTCTTGTGCAGTGTTCCTAATCTGCAGTGGGCAGGTTATGTCTAAAGTGGTCCAAGGAAGGTACAGTCCTGAACGGCACCAGGTGATGCACGTGGGAGTGACGCTTGCCCCAAACGTTGTTTATTAGTGGGGATGGGACAATCCACATGGTCTGGAGCATGGATTGGGATGAAGAAATATTCAAACATTTTATCTACCACATTAAAATGCTTTGACATGAGAACCAATGCACGAGCCGGACCATTCTGTTTCCATTCAGATTGAAACGACCCATCCCTACTTCTTTGGCTGGTGGTCAGTGCACAAAATGTTATGTTATATGTTGCAGCTTTGAGCGATCTTTGTGTCCTATAAGACTTGTCCAGTGAAAACTGGAAGGTTGATTAAAATAAACACAACTCTGTTTATCGTTTTCAAGACCATTTGATGTTTCTGTGAAATTGTGAAGTACTATGTAAACGGTTATGTTTGTGTTTATATTCTGTGCTTCTTACGTTGACATGCTGGCCAGTAACACACCTTGAGTTGGACTCTCTGACTTATGTAAAGTCTCTTTAGTGCTCCTTTTTTAAATGAAAGGGACATGCTTAAAGAGGGTATTAGAGGTTAATTTCTATCATGTTATAACGTTGTTCCCTCAAAAACATGCCTGAAGAGGTTTATACGTCATACATGAATAATGAGTGTTCTAGTCTTTCCCAGGTACTGTTTGAACCCTCGTTACGGTTTGTAGTATGAGCCTGTACAAGGTTTCACAAGCCTGTGTAACCCATGGCCATGTACCTCAATTTTCCATATAAAAGCATGATACAAAAACTAATTAAAAAAAAAAAAGAGATAGTTTTGAGCAAATCTAGCATTTTCAAATGATAAAAGATAACATGGTGATTTAAATATCTTATGTGGTAGCACTTATAATACCCCATGCAAGTAAAATTCCTCCTCTTTGACTTTGTCCCGTAGGCTTGCTGTGAAGAACACCACCCTGACACTGTCCATTTTGAAGATCCTGGACAGGAGCCACGTGCAGAAGCTCCAGCTCAAAGCATTGGACACAGTGTTGTTTGGAGCTCCCCTAAGTACGTCTCCTGAGTGCTCTTCTCATTGTCTTTTGTTTTCATACAAGGGATGGGAAGATCTCGTGTCACAAGATAAAGTCTGAAAAAGATTGCGCACACATGTGAAAAATGATCTCGTGAGATTTTTTTTCCTATGCGTTTACTTTTGGCTTGGACAAAAATAAGGGTTAGGCTCTTGTGAGTCAAGTTTTGAGACGTTGACCTACATTGACAGCAAAAATACAAAATTAAATACATTTTAAAACATGAGGCCAAAGTGGTGAACAGATCCACACAGTTTATTCATATCATGGCAAAAATCTCATTCTTGTGGACCCAATGTCTTGTCTAGTCTTGTGCAAAACGTCTCCCATCTCATCTGCTCACTTTACTAAGATGAATTACATTCTTAAATAAATAAGCATAGATACAAGCTGCTGCAAACTACACACCTTGCTTTAAGAAGATTTAATGTCTACTCTCTAACTCTAAGTGATTTACCCTTAAATCCCAAATCAAAAAGTAATTAGTGTTGCCTTTTTTGAAATGCCGCAGTCTGTGTGTGGCATGTTTCTTTGTGGGTGTGTTTGGAAATAGGCGCCTCCCTGTGAGATCATCAGCTCCGAGTGCCTGCATGTGACAGCCTCTCAAAGACACTCGCTATGGACAACTCCCATTGATTTGTCTATGCTATCATTAAAGGTTAGCTATGCACGTTTGGGAGTGGAGGGTTGAATAGAGCAGCAACACCAAGTCCCACCAAAGAAAGGTTTTGGCTTTCAGAATGCCACCAGATCTAAATCAAAATTTAATATATATAAAATAGATCATCATATTGTATGATGTTACAGCAAAGCGTAACATTTTGATGAGACAAGTTACAGATGGAGCATCCAGCAGAGAACTCACAACGTGCATCTGTAAGTGTTAAAATTATTCATCTAGACAATCACCCCCACTAAATAGTAGGGGTGTGCATCGCCTAGTCTGACGATACAATAAATATCATGATATGCATGTCACAATCCGACATATCACGATATATAATGATACTAAAGCAACAGATGATATGCTGAGATTTATCAATAATTACTTCTAATAATTTAGTCACCTAGACCTTCACAAGAACAAAACTGTACGTATAAATCATGAGAACAGTGAATGTAACGAATACATTTTTGCGAAAAATACTTTAAAAATAATTTTGGATGCATTTTTAATTGATTTGAGAAATGTGCGATGATGTATTGCAATATAGCACTGAATCGATGTTTTTCTTACCCCCTGTATTAAATAATAATTCTGTAATTTTTTATGCTCTCCTTTTACATAAAACAGGCCCATTGCATACTATTGCCGTGTACTGAGACGAACAAGACTACAGATGACAAATGTCTTTCCTGTTTAGGCCTAAGTGCAGTCAATAAACAAAAGGATTTATTTATCCTCCTCAGATCTGATATAGTGGATTGTTTAGGTCTGTGTGTTAGTTATACACTTGGACATTCTGGTCACATGATGTTACGTTAAACATGTGGCCTCCGCTTCACAAAGATGAGTTTTTCTCCTGTGGCTCGTTACATAGAAGCAAAGGCACTACTATTCTTTACTATTAGGCTTTTTTTTTTTTTTTTATTGTTAGTAAAGCCAAATAGTGTTATATTTTTAATAAAATATTTATAGAAGGTAGGAATTTCCCCCCAAAATCCATATACACTTTATTTGTTTAGCACATTTTATAAACAGACAGTGCTGCACAGTAGTTCATGTGAAAATAAAAGATGGTCCGTTCATCCCCACCAGTCGTTATTAAGAAAATAAACTGTAAAAGCAAATAAGAACTATTTCCTTTTTTATCATTTATTGCACCAATCATATCCTTGTGTGTATCATAGTGTTGCATAATACCGTAAGTACTTAAACTGTAGACAGTGGAAGTTGCCAAGTTAGCGTCACACTCGGCTGCACTTAAGTCAAAGCTGCATCTTGGACGGGCTCCACCTCCTTTTACACTGTTGTACCTCAGACTTTTGAACCTCAGCCCGTAGCACACAGCCTAAATAAAGTGGCCATTTTATTCCACATTACTTATACATTCTTACAGTGCAGCCTTAAGTGTTATGCTTTCCTGTGTTAATAAATCAGTAATGCACTTCCCTTGTGGACTTGCTAGAGCTCCCTCCTTCTCCAGGAAGTGTCCCTCTGTTGTAAAGTGCATAAACTCCTTTTGATTTGATCGCCTTGTTGCTCAAAATCTGTTCTAAACTATAAATAACCAAACTTGATGCTAGCAGCTGTTAAGTAATTTACACATCACACCCCCGACTACTGCTCGCCTTTCTAAATTTTGTTTCTTTGTTTATTTTGTTCATAATACTTTGATCCTGTTTGATTCCAGTGAACCGCCATAACCATCTGAAGGACTTCATGCTGGTAGTGTCCATAGTCATTGGAATGGGCGGCTGCTGGTTCGCCTACATCCAGAACCGCTACTCCAAGGACCACATGAAGAAGATGATGAAGGACCTGGAGGGTCTGCAGAGGGCTGAGAAGAGTTTACACGACCTGCAGCAGAAGTGAGTTCTTCTACACAAACACATTACATCTGCACTAGAGCTGCTCAGTATATTGCGAAAATATTGATGTAACAATATTATCTGATACAGTAATCAATATCGCAAGACAAAGTTTTACAGAAGTGTACTGTTCTTGTTCAGAAAAATGGCTAAGATAAGTCCTTCATTTGGGTTCACTTGGGTTGGCCTTGGTATTGTCTCTGTTAACTTATTATTTGGACTGAGTTTGACTAATATAACTGACTAATAGTAAATAGTTTTGAATTAACTGAACTTATACCAAAAAGCATATTTAATAAATGTATTGCAATACAAAACATAGTTATCTGATATTGTATATTTTTCTTTCGTTTCTTTATTTATTTCATTCATTAAAACAAAAGCAAATGTAACACACTTGCATCTATACAACTTATATTATATTATATCTTTTTTCTTGTATTTGTGGAGCCTTACCCTGCACAGATGTATAATAATAATATTGATCATCAATGAGGAGCTGGAGAGGTATAGAAGAACCATCTCACTGCACTGTCTGCTGTTTTGAAGCCAAAACAGTCATAACTTGTAGGCCTATCAATATTGTCCAAAATAACAGCTGTGCAAGTTGAATTATATAAAAATGTAACTATTACAATTATAAATAACTATTATTTTAATCTAAAAAAAAAAAGGTTCTTTTTTAATGCAAGTTTATTGTAAAGAGTTTTTATTTATTTATACATAACCTGAAATGCAGCATCTCACAGATGGGAATGGATTTCCTTTAAACGCCTTTCAGACTGACCTGCAGGGAAATCGAGAATGTGCTAGACAAAGGAACATTGTGCTTAGGTCTATGGCCCATTGTCTTTTGGCTTTTTTACTTAAAAGAAATGCATTCAGGTGCAAAGCAGTCTTTTATTCTTTTTCTAAAAAGCCATTCCAAAATGCTATTGTCTTTCAGTTTGCTTTGTGCTAAACGGGACCATCCATGTGCTGTACAATATTTTCAGTGAGGTTATGAAACATGTCCTTAAATATAGTGTATGTAAACAGTGGACCATAAAGCATCAGCTGATTTAGTCTAAAATAAGACCGATAAATAGTTAAAACAACTCAAGCAGAAGAGAAATACTGCAGAATGCCTGGAATGTACAGTCTTGTCTTCTTTAAAGGATCGGCCACACTTTACCTCACACACAGGTCAGTTCACAAAACATCAAGTTTAGTGACATCTGGGTCCTTGTGTTTGTTGCCTATTTGAACAACATATATCAAATAAATAGACAAATGCACCATAATTGAACAATTAAAACTATTTATAAATACTATTGGAAAAAATATTGAAAATGTTTGTAAAATTCTCTACAAACGTACTGTAAACGGTGAAAAGAGGTGGTGGTTAGATAGTTGCTGAAGAATTGTGGTTGTCAGAGTAGCAACACAAGTTTGCCAAAAGCACAAAAGCAAGGGACATTTCTCGCCCCATTAACTCTCTTCTCTCCCGACGATGTATGTCTGCCCTGGTCAACGCAAATGAATTCCCTCTCCATTTCTGTTAGGCAAGTTACAACAAATGTACCTGCATTTTATTAGCGACTGGAGAATGTTCTGATGTCACACCTGGAAATCTGTGGGTTGGAATTCTAGGAAAAATCCTAATCATGATTTGCCTTTTAATTGAAATCATGGGTATTTTAAAGGTGCATTGTGTAACTGTTCTGGTGGAGGGCCCGTCACATGCCTTTTCTCCATGGAGATGTTATTGCTTTGACTAGAATTTTTCACAGTATTAAACTTTTCTATCTTCAAGGAGACCAAACCAGAACAAATTACAGGTCAGATCTGGCAATCCTGCTCACAATCAGAATGCCTCTTTTTCCAGATATTTTTGAGCTATAAAACCACATGTAACTGAATGAATGTAATGCAGGGCTGTTTAAAGTCATACTGTGGAGCATTTCAGGTAGAGCAATGACATATCCATAGAAACAAGCAGGTGACGGACCCCCGACCAAAAAGTTACACAGTGCATCTTGAAGGGATAACTTTTGTATTGTATAGATGCTCCAGAGCAGCGGCCCCGACCTTTTTGCACTACGGACCGGTTTAATGTCAGACAATATGTTCACGGACTGGCCTTTAAGGTGTAGCAGATAAATACGACAAAATAAAATGAAACGGCGAACACAAAAACTGGTATTTTGTAACTATAATAATAAACGTTTCCAAAGATGTCTGTTTTTTACCTGTTTTGCACCTTGTGGGTTTAATATTAGCGTTAAGGTATCACGTGACGCAAACAAGCATATGGATGTGTCAGTAGTCATAGGCGCATGTAACGGACATTTTCAAAATAAAACTTTGTTCAGACTCGGATAATGAATAAAACGGAAATAATGTAAGTTATTTATTCTTTCTTTGCAGCCCGGTACCAAACGACCCAGTTACCGGTACTGGTCCCTGGCCGGGGGTTGAGGACGGCTGCTGTAGAGAAAGTTTTGTGTTTAAAAAGCCCTTGTACATTGTGGCTTTGCTCCAGGTTTTGTGAGTTTTGTGTATGATTATATTTATTACAATAATAATTGAAATTGCGATTCTACATTTTTTTTATGTTATGCCAGAGGCTAATAAAATACACCAGCTCAGTCGCTCGACCTGTTGCTTCTCTTATGAACTCTTTTCAGTAGAGTGCGCCACTTTTCTCATGTACAGTTAGTTTATATAGTGGACTGTGTAGGAAGATGATGAGGACCTTGTCGTAGAAATGCACTTTCTTTGTAAATCCTCAAACTGTTCTGACAAGTATCGTGTGGTGAGTGCTTGACTCACCCCCGCCAGTGAGCTGAGACACTGTTAAACTTCTAATATTTGATGTGTATGTGTCCAGACTATACAAAAGTGTAGGACTTTTAGTCATTTAGATGGGGCAATGGTGTCTTAGTCACCAACATTTGCGTTGGCTGACTAATTTTATTTTGACTCTAAGGATTTATATGTGACAACAGCAGAAAGAACAAGTTGGTGAGCTGGTAGAAGGCAGATTAAACTCTTAATCTGTCTTTTAACAAATACATTGTTTCTTGTACTTTTTCTGCATAAATTGTTGCTTTTGCATGAACCTCTGTGCAGGTGTTTCCTATGAGTGCAGTTTTGGTCAGAGATACATAATAGTTTTGAGAGTGGTCAGGAAATTCTTTAGTCGATCAAGAATTTCTTAGGTCAACTAAAAAATGAAAGGTAAATTCATTTAAAGGTGCACTGTGTAACTTTTCTGGTGGAGCATCCGCCACTTGCTTGTTTCTATGGAAATGTCAAATGCATCTACCTTATATTTATTCAATCACAGGTGGTTTTATAGCTCAAAAATGCCCAGAAAACCAGATCTGACCTGTAACTTGGCCTGATTTGGTCTCCAAGAGGATAGAAAGATTTAATATCGTATTTTGTAACATTACAGACAAAGGAATAACATTTCCATGGAGAAAATCATTTGATGCACTCCTCAGCAGAAATGTTACACAATGCACCTTTTAAAAAAACAAATGACCTAGCCACCGTTACTACCCAACCCAGCGAAACTCTTCATAAAGCTTGTTTCTACTTGTTGTGCCCACACATTTCCTACCAAGGCGACTGTGCTCCTGTCCGCCCATTACAGTAGCCAAGTTAGGTTAGAGTGAAAAGCCAAGTTAGGTTGTCCGTTGTGTGCTCTCTGATCCCTGCTGCCAGCTGCACTCTTTCCATACCTTTAAGCAGATCCTGGAGCGGTGTCGAGTGGCACAGAGACCGGAGGGTTTTCTTCTGTGGCCCATAGTGGGATATTGTAAGGTTGTAGGCATGAGCTCCCGGTACACTGGCTCCGGCACTAATTCACCCACATTTGCTGTTTGACGTGGTGTGCAGACAGGCTGGCTGGACCTCCGAAACAAGGTCATTGTGTCCAGGAGACTTTAGACTTCCTGACTTAACACTTACAGGATGTGTTGCTATCATGTGTGCAATACTAAAGGTGCAGTATGTTATTGTATAAGACAAGGGTACACCACTTGCTTCTCCATGCTGTGGCTAGAGGGTTCTGCAATACAATATAAAACTTTTTTTATTACAATAACTGAAAAATACAAAATTACAAAACACTGAGCAGATCAGACAAAGTACAATTATTTCAAAAGAATAATAATTGTGGTTGTATGACAGTACTTCTGCGATATTAAACTTAAAGGGCCCATATTATGCCATTTTCTGATTTGTTATCCTGTTGTTTCCTCATCACAAATATACCTGAACTTTGCACATATTTCTGAAAAATATTCTTATCCTCCCCACAGACATGACCAGTTTCTTGGCCTGGTTTCAGCACCTACTTTTCTCCATGAAGCTGGTTTAATGCCATACTGTAGTGTAGAACAGTCCAGGCAAAACAATGACATCTCCCTGCACACAAGCTAGTAACATCCCTCCACTAGTAAAGTTACAGAGTGCACCTTTAACCAGTGAAGCCAGGGATGTCCAAATCGCGTTACTGTTCCTGAATATCTCGATAATAATATTTATCGGATGTTTTAACAAACCAGGAATGCGTTATTAATCACATCACTTTATACCCTTGTTTGGAAGCTTCTATTTCCATTTCTTCATTTTATTTTTAATCATGTTTAAGTTTTAATAATAGACTACTTACTCAACTTTCTAATTTGGCATATCTCCAGAACACTTGTGATATTATCCAATTTTTTGAAACCGTTCCCATCTCTATGCTGGATCAAACAGTTGGCGCTTGCGTCGGTGCCAGTGCTTACAAATCCATGTGAGAGAATAGCAGAGGTCAGGGTCCAACGCATTAGCAGCACTGCGCACAGATACATTTTCCATAGTGGACTCTCAGGATCACCTTACAGTTCTCTGGACTTTTTGGCTACAATGTGCTCAGACTGGCGAGTGCTGCCCTCTAGTGTCTGTTAAATAGCTTTGCTTCAGTGTTTGTGTGTCCTTGTAATATCCTGTAAATTTTTTTGTGGTCCGGTGGTATTTGTAATCCTCAGATGGTTGATTATGGAGAAAAACAATAAAAAGGTGAATTGCGATAGGGCTGTTTGAAATAATACTTTTTGTTAAGCATACATTTTGCTATTTTGTTAAAGTTTTCAGATTAAAAGTCACTGAAGATTAGATAAGTGAGACAAAAGTAGTAATAGTACTCGGTGTATATATAATTCAGAATAGATTAGAGCAATAAAAATATGAATTGTCTTGTTTTTTTTTAATTTTATTGTATTTGTTTATTTCATTCATAAAGTATAAAATGACATTGACAGTGTCACAATATCAAACATACAAGAAATGAATGAAAAAGAAGAAGAAAAAAGAAAAGAAGAGTCATCTTATGTTATCCACTCCCTTTTACTTTTTCTAGACACATTAACACCGATAATCGCTGTGAAACATTTCAAATAAGTACATTTCATTTCAGTCACAATTACGGATCAATTGCCAATAGAAATCTTCCCTTTTATGCACAACAACTTAGTTTTATTTTTCATACATGCACATTGCACTGGATTGTATGCGTTTTTAAATGCCATCATTGTACTTGATTCTTTGATTTCTTTTTCGAGACACAGCAACGCTTCGCTCCATAACAGTTTTTTTAATAATACCTGGATTGCAATACCATTACCTGAACATTTTTGTTACTCATGTTAATAATTATCTCAACAAAAACATTAACGGGAGTAATGAAAGTGTTATTTTCTGTACCAGTTTTCAGAAACAGTGCATTAATAGTACTTTTTCCAGACCTTTGAACAGCCCCCTGTCCTAAGTATGTGTGCTCATAATTATGTAATGTTTCGCGGGCCCCTCTGACAGTGGCTGGGAGATGGTTTAATAGTCTGGTGTAAAAATATCCCTGTTGACATCCCCAGTGTTTCTACTGTGCTGGTGGGAAATGGCATGCTGACAGCTGCCCATTCCTCGCTCCGATCACTCGTGGCACATTACTGTGTTGCCGAGCAGCTGAACCGCACTGTGGTGTCTCTGGGTTATTCATTGTTTCCGGTTACATATTTGTTGTGGAAGAAGTAATCATGAAATGCGTTTAAGACTCATTAAAAGTGCATTATGTAACTTATTATACCTGCTTATTTCTGTGGATATGTCATTGTGCTGCTTGAAATGTTCCACAATATGACATTAAACAGATCTAGTTGATATTTATTCAATTTCAGGTGGTTTTAAAGCTCAAAAATACCTACAAAAACAGGCATTCTGACTGTGAGCAGGGTCGCCTCTCCACAAATCTGTCCTGTAACTTGGTCTGGTTTGGTCTTCATGACGATAGAAAGGTTTAATGCCATACTGTGAAACATTTCAGACAAAGCAATAACGTCTTCAATGAGAAAAGCATTTGATCGACGTCTACTAGAAAGACAATGCACATTATATCTATATCTATATCTATATCTATATCTATATCCATCCGTCGGTCCGTCCGTCCGTCCATCCATCGTTATGAGTTTCCACCCCTAGTTATGAGTTTCCACCCCTAGTTATGAGTTTCCACCCCTAGTTATGAGTTTCCACCCCTAGTTATGAGTTTCCACCCCTAGTTATGAGTTTATTTTTCTTTCACAACATTTTGAAAGGGCCTAAAGTGAAAGATATGTTGACATGGAGTTTATTCCGATGTAGAAAACTGGCACACAGTTAAACATCTTGTCAGCACAAATTTCAGTCCAGAAGGATCAGTGAGTAACCTTTTATTTTTAGTCTTAATCTCTAAAGGACAAAATGCTCTGTTCCACCTTGTGATGTCATGTAGTTTTCAAGTTAACAACTTCCTTTTACCTGTAGAGATTGGCTTTTCCAGGGCTGATGTTATCCAAATGATTCTAGTGAACATGTATGGAGTATAAAAAGGATTTGTGTGGTAAAAATGTGTGACTGAAACAAAACACAACTTGCTGACACTCTCCACATCTCACAAATAATGTATAGATCTCTTTTTATTCTTGTTTTCCTTCTTTTATTGCACAGTAAATTGTACACTGCACGTACTCACTTTGTGCCTGCGCTGCTCTCCAGGTTACAGATAGCGCAGGAGGAGCACCGCACAGTGGAGGTGGAGAAGGTGAACCTGGAGCAGAAGCTGAGAGACGAGATCAACACTGCCAAACAGGAAGCCCAGCGCCTGAGGGAGCTCCGAGAGGGCACAGAGAACGAGCTGAGCCGCCAGAAGTACGCCGAGCAGGAGCTAGAACAGGTATTGCTATAAATCTATCTGTCAGAATTAATACAGTATGTTTTTCCCTGAGTGGACTTACCTTATCACTTATTGCCAGTGTAATCAGGATGTTTTATTGGCATTATATCATTAGGGCTGTGGTCTACTAAAGAAATTCTTGGTCATTATAAGATATTCCTCGTGGATTGATTTGTTGAATAAAAAGGGGTGATCCAAACTGCACTTACACAGTAACAGCTATGCAGTACACATTGTCTTCACATATAAGAAGAGATGATAAACACTTCAGAAATGGTGGCTACCTCACTCCATCCCCTCTCCTCTCTGCACTTCTGCATATGTATTTTTATTTTTTATAATCCCAATAAAACAATTGGTCAACTTCTATGTTAGCTGACTAAGACAGTAATGACCATTGTTAATATAAGACAGAGGTGGTTCATATGACTAAATGAAAACATAGTAGAATAGATTCAAATTGAAATTATAGTTTAGAAGATATGCCCCCCTCCTGTGGGCTCACCACCTGCAGAGGGGTTCATAGGGGGGGTCAGGTGCTATGAGTATTGGGCAGCAAGCTGCCCCCGCGACCCAGCTGGATTAAGCGGGAGAAGATGGATGGATGGAAGATATGCACAATTAGAATATCATTATTGATTATGGGTGTAAAGAAAAAAGTGAATATATTCATTATGTACTCTACTGCCCTGATATCAGCATTTTATTAATTCTCCATGTAATATCTGAGCAAGCACCTTCTATAGACCATTTAGTACAGCAGTTTTTTTTTTTTTTAATGTCACTTCCATAATTCCTTATATAACTGTGATTCTTGAGATAACTGATCATTTGCATAGGTGCGCATGGCTTTGAAAAAGGCTGAGAAGGAGCTGGAGTCCCGGAGCGGTTGGTCTCCCCCCGAGCCTCTTCAGAAGTGGCTGCAGCTCACACATGAGGTGGAAGTGCAGTATTACAACATCAAGAAACAGAACGCAGAACGGCAGCTCCTAGTGGCCAAAGAGGGGGTAAGCATCTACTGCAAGCGTTATGAATGTCTGCTGTAGTGCCCAGTACTAATGTCAGTGCTGTTTTATTACAGGCGGAGAAGATCAAGAAAAAGAGGAACACTCTCTTTGGGACTTTCCACGTGGCTCACAGCTCTTCTCTAGATGATGTGGACCACAAAATATTGGCAGCAAAGTAAGACACAGTTCAGGTTAAAAATGCATAGATTTACATTATTGAGTAAAATTAATTGGCCTATTCTTAAAATAAGAGCATAAACATATAACATATTAAATACTATTAAATTAATCATTTAAATTAATTAAATTATATCTAAAATATCCTTAAAACATAAAAAAGGGGAGGGGGAGTGTGTATTGTATGTAACTCCTGGAGGATTAACATTTGAGAGAAGACTCAAACTCAAATATGAGCTGAAAATGCTAATATAAATCCGAAGCATTTTGGACCAGTGTACACAGACAGTGCCTGTCTGTGTACACTGGTGTATGAATGTGTGTGAATGGGTGAGTGGTTCCTTGTTGTAAATCGCTTTCAGTGCCTTGAAGGTAGAAAAGCGCTATATAAAAATGTGACCTTTTATCATGTTTGTAGAGGTCTAAACTGCAGTTGCTGTGTTTTTGCAGAGGAAAGTCTATGATCGAAATAACTGCAGGCTTTGTCACTTGATAACTGTGCTGACTCAAATTTAGATTGTGATATATTGTGCAATCCTTTCTGGTTCTGTCAGATTATACTGAATGAAGCATATAGTTTCCCCACCATTTGTATTTTCATGCAGCATATATTGACCATTCATTACATAACATTTTTTTTTTGCAAATGCCTGCATTTTTTTCTTTCCAGGCAGGCGTTGGGCGAGGTGACAGCTGCTCTGAGGGAGAGACTGCACCGATGGCAGCAGATCGAGATCCTCACAGGCTTCAACATCGTCAACAACCCTGGGCTGCCCTCGCTGGCCTCGACTCTCAATCTGGACCCCAGCTTCATGGGAGGAAGAGCCACGCCACAGCACTTCATCATGACTGACGACATGGAGGAGCTGGAGGAGGACATCATGCCTGGAACTCTGTCATGTAAGACTTCATCTGAGTCTGGGAGCCTGTCTGGGGGCAATAGCAAGCGGAGCTCTAGGCACTCCAAGGGCCACCCAGGGAAAAGCAAAAGCCAGCACACATAAGATTTGGACCTTAACTGTACTTTCCAGATTGCCCTCATGAAGGGCCGAGCCAAGGATTTTAACTACCACGAGTGTTGTTTTACATTTGTCGTATGTGCCACATGTAAACTCACAACTGTGTTTTCACCCACTTTTAGTTCATGTCATGACCTTTGTCCAGTTTTTTTTCCTGAAATTGTTTACTTGAATTAGAATACTAATTGAAACTATAACTGTGACCAATCATTTTTCAAATCAAAAATGAAAAATATATTTCTTAATTTAAACCTGTGTGCTGCTATATTTGTAGTGGTGTTGCCAACGCATTATTAAAGAGGTTAGAACCATTGGTCACTGGAGTCAGAGGCAAAATTATTCTGTAAAAGTGCAGCAAAAGTCATATGACCCAAACATTCTTGTGCATTTTCACTTGAGTAACACTAAAGAAGTTAGGAAACAGGAAATTGCATGCGAGCATATACAAAGTTGTCACGTTTGTAGCTTGGTGCTAGAGCCGTTGGACATGTGGGTTTGTGACTCTCTTTCTGGATGGAGTCTGCATGTCCTTTCTGTTTCTTTGAATCTTTCCACTTTTTCAGATTAATGCTTTATGTCTGTCTGTGCATTTGTCTGCACCATACTATTACTGGAAGAGCGTTTATAACCAAAACATTCATAAAAATCATATCACATAAAACTAACTAACTAAATACATTTTATAGCCAATAGAAATGAGAGAATTTGTTCATTATAATGTGTCCATGGTTGAATTGTAAAAAGTTCAGTATGATGACCTCTTCTGAGGACTGTCCTTATAGGACTGAACAATGATTCATGTCATTATAAGATTTAAGTCATTGTTGTTTCCCCAAGTCGGTTGGTGTCTAGACTGTCTTGTAGCTGCTGTTAAGTACTAGAGGAGCCAAAGGGGTGAAACTAAAGCACCAATTGCTCATAGCAGCTTATAACTGGATAGTTGGTTTGAGCCCTGGGGCAGCTGTGTCTATAGAAGTAGTTTTACAACCAGTGTCAGTGAATGAATGAATGAATGAATTGCCAAACTTTAAGAAGGTTGCCAAGTTTTAATTGGCTTACTTTAGCTTGTATTTCAAGTTCTCAGCATGGTTAACAACCTAAACATGGTTTCTTAGTTTATTTTATGCACACAATAATATAGAACACAACCCCAAAAATCTTTAGTGTACATTAGGTCAGATCAGTTGAACATTAATGTAAACTTGGGTTCCATATTGATATTATAGCATGTTTTAAGTCTGATTGAAGCTAATGGTGAGGCCAGCCTTTCTGCACACTCCCTCTGCTGTGACTGTCTCCATTAGCCCCTTCATGATTGTCTGGCCTGACTGCAGATGCGCTGCTGGAGCGGAGAGCCAGTGAGCTGTGGTCCGTCGCCCCTGACACTCGCCTCGGCAGGAAATACTCCGGTTGGACATTTCTTCATGCCACCACCACCCCTCTCTCTCCCCCGCCTCTGCCCGAGACTTCAGTTTTCACAGCAACAACTGCAGTTTCATTCAGCAGCTAGTAGAACACGGCTCAGTGGAACCGAGCGGTGTTCATAGTAGTGCCATTTCACCTCATTCTCACGAGTGACTCTCCCGCACTTCTGTGTGTGTGTCATCTCTTTGTGTCAGCAAAGGGACTTGTTTCATCATGTCTGTGATGTTTCCTCATTTGTGAATTTGGGAAGATTTGAGACGGGTGCTGGAAACTCAAAACAGGAAACTAACTTTTGGAAATTAGTTGGTAACTTTTTAGCAAACCAGATATGTAGATGGGTTTATTTGAGAGAAAAACGATGAAATTAACCTGACATAATCCAGCACCTGACCTCCTTTCCCCTCTTGTTCTCTCCTTGTCTACCAGAGCTTTCGGACATGTTTGAATATTGTTGTTTTGTGCCCACAGCTCCCAGTATGATGTCCCTGCGCCAACGCCACATTGACCCACAACTGGCCATGGGCTCCCAGAGGTTGGTAGAGAGTAGCCTGTCACCAGGGCCACAGGGGGAGGGCTCATACGCCAGGCCGAGGGCTGTGCTGAGGCAGGCGCGCAGTCACTCGTTCAGCCAGCTGGACCCTCTGCCCCTGCCCCCCCTCTCCTCTGCCGTGTCTCATCCATCCATCCCCTCGTCCTCCTTCAACCACCCTGTGTCCTCTCTATCCTCCTCTGCCTCCTGTCTGCCCAGCGCTGTCTTCCACTCTTCTTTTCAGCCCATGGACCCAATTCCTGATGTGTCTCTGTCTGAGGCCAATCTGCCTTCATCACGCAGCGACAGCCTTGGGTATCCATCTCCTGCTGTGTTCCACTCACGCAGCATGCGCATTTGACTTCTAACCAGCTGCTGTGTTATTACATGTGTCATAGACTATTGGGTACTAGTGTGTCATAGTGAGTGTGATTAGATTTGTAATTTAACATATGTCGCAGTTAGTGTTTAAAGGGCCCGTATTGCACTATTTTCTGTGTTATATGTGTTATTTATCTATGTTATAATGTTGTTTCCTCATCACAAATATACATTGAGTTTTGTTTGTTTCATTCACACATGTTTAACACACAAACCCTGCATATTTTGGCTGTGCTCTTCTCTCAAAATGAAAACACTCTGTTCCACATTGTGATGTCATGTGGTAATACAGGAAGTGCTTTTGAAGTGTTTTTTAAATTCCAGTCACCTTCACTACAATCATTTGGATAGTTTCATGCTTGGAATTGCCCGAGCTCTACTGAACAAAAGGTAAGTTAAGTAACTTGGAAATTACCTCTTCATCACATCACAAGGTGGAACAGCATTTTGAGCTTTGGAGATGTAGGCAGACTGCAGGTTTCCTCAAACGTGTGAATGAAACAAAACACAACTCCAGGTATGTTTTGAGGAGGTAGCAGCATTATAACATGACTAAAAGCTCACAGGAGTCAATTTTATGCAACCTTTTAAAAAAATGTTGATTTCCTACATGAATGTTTTAACATGAATGTTTTTCAGAACATGATTTGTAGATACGGGTTAATTGATTTTTTTCATCTAATAAGACCCCTTACCCCTTAAAGACTGGGTAGTAAGTTGTTTGCAGAGGACATTATATTTAGAAATAGTAAGGTCTGCGGTTAGCTAATTGCGATTTACCTTTCAGTCGTACTGGTAGTGTTCAGATTTTAGATTGTGATTATGTTATGCTGCTACATGGGGGGGAGGAGACAGTTTTGCTTATTGATTACATTGTACTTTGCCGTGAAGTGATCTCAGATTTTAACAAGATTCATTTTAGCTGCCCCTCATCTGTATGAAACATTTTGGCCTATAAAAAGCTGTGATATCTTCTTAAACACACTGGACTTTAGAGAAAAATAACAAATGTTTTCTAGCTGTTTAATGGATTGTGGTTTAACAGCTTCTTGTTTTCTTGTGACATGCTTTCCGGCTCTGTTTGGCTGTCATTAACAAGTGGCTTTTAAAGTATAATGCGTAATGGATATAGCTTTGTAATCTCTTCTAACTGTTGTTTCTTTGTACAGGGACCTAAACCGCTCTGACTCGGACTCGTCCTTGTCCTTATCCCAAGTGGGCGACCGTCTGGCAGCCTATAGCTCCAAAGGCCACATCCTGAAGCCCACATCTCTGCACTACGGCCTGTCCCGACACGCCGACGACACGGTCTCTCTCCACGGCCTCACCCCCAACGGAGGCGGCCGCGTGACGGACATGGGCCAGGGGGAGCCGCTCTCTGACAGTCCCCTCCTCATGAAGAAGATCTATGGAGTGGAGAGCTCTAACAGCGCTGGGGACATCCACACGTACATGTCAGAGTCGTCCCGTTCGCTCAGCCCCAACTCCACAGAACCCGACACCCCCTCCCCCATGGGGCAAGGGGGGGTGACGGTGGGGTCAAAGGGCAACACCCGCATCCCCCAGCTCTCCTCCAAGAAGAGCCCGGTGGAGGAGGACAGCTGCTCCACGGGAGAAGATACAGATTCTACCGCCAGTCGCAAGAAACACACCTTCAAAATCTTCAAGAAACAGAAGAAATAGGGCTCTATGAACTTGTATTTTGGTTAGTTATTTGGTTTTGGGTCCGGTGCATAGACTGTGTATATAATACAGTCTATTGCCTTCAGTCTTCTATTATACAGTCTATGGTCAGGTGACGGCGCTCTTTCCTTTGTATATTTGTAGGATTGGTACCTACCAGGTTGACTGGCTTTTCCTGGTCATTGTAGAATATGGGCTTTGGTAGTATGTATATTGGATTGTAAAGTATTATTTATTGAGTGGGAAATCAGTGCCACTCAAACTGGTGTGTCCTTGTGGACCTTTGCCACTTTGCATGTCTCCTCTTTGGTTTGTCCCATCTTTGAATGCCTGTTTGCTTGGTTCTTCTTAACCTGCTTAGAATACATGTGTTATTTTGGTTACAAACCAAGATGAAATGACTCATTGAGAGTTATGTTGATTGTTGTCTTGATTAAAGTTGTGAAAAAGACGTACATTTAATGCATACAAAAAAAAAACAACAACATCATTTTGGTCCTAGAAAAGTAATTCAGTATTTGGCTGCCATTTCAGATATCATGGCAATGTGTTAAAATTTTGGGCAATAGGCAAGACCCACTAAATGTACGATACTGTTACAGGGTGGAGCCATAGACTCAGGTCTCTGGTATGAGAGAAGTCAGTTTTGACACAGATATACATGTGAACATGGTACAGTTTATAGTTTCATCAGAAATGAATCACTTTTATCTCCTTGTACTCCTAAGTGAGCACACAGTATTAGTGTAGTTATGCAGGGCAAATCTTTTGTAAGTCCACGTAAATATTTGTTTTTCTACAAATAGTTTGCAGCAAACCTATTTTGTCAGTGACAGGTTCTGCTGGAATGGGCTGTAGTGTATGCTTTAATTCTATCTTTTCAAGTCAAAACTTCTCTTGACTTCCTTTTTGGACAAAGACCAGTCATGTGCCAAAGGCCTTTCTCACAGAGGCCCCATTGTGTGTGTGTGTGTGTGTGTGTGAGTGTGAGTGTGAGTGTGAGTGTGCTTAGTCCCTCTGCTGCAGCTCCTCTGCTGCAGCACCACCCCTGTCGCTCTGTCTCTTGTTCCTGTTTTTTTTGTCCCTTTGTATCTCTTGTCCCTCTGTTTCTTCTATCCCCCTGTGTGTCTCCTGTCCCTCTGTGTCCTGTCCTTCTGCGTCTCCTGCCCTGTCCCTTTATTGATATGAGTACTAGCTTCATCCAAGTGCTCTGTTTATGAATGTGGTCTCTGGGTGAACACAGAAAATATGCAACAATGGAAGTGTCAAATGTTTTGTGTGCAACTTCCTTTTTTCCCCTGATATTTACTAGACATAATTAGATTTCTTAAACTATATTTTGACCCTAAAACCAAAGTTTTACTACTACTTTTATGGCTCGTGTTCATTTGTTAATTAGTCTCTGGCAAATACTGGGATTCAGTATAAAGCATCAAGACAAAGAACTTTTGTGTACAGAAAAGGGCTTGTTTTAAAACCTTTTTTTTTTATCCATTTGTTACTTCGGATACAAATCGACACCAGTGTCTCAGTACTGCTTTAAATTTACACTGCAGAAACCTTGGGAAAACTTGAAATAGACTCAAAACACTTTTTGTTCCTCCAAATTTTTTTCATTACGGGTTTTACCTATAACCAATATTGTGGTATTTGTCAAATCTATAGTAAAGTCCACGTTGTCTGGTAAACCAAAACAAAATGTTCAACTGTTACACTAATGGATTGCAGAACTACTGTTTTTTACATACTCGTTTGTACATTAGTTGCACGAGCGCTGTAAATATGGATGCCATCTGAATTTGTGTGCGTCTGGAGAATGCACTGTTGTGTTGACGCATGTCATCTGCTGTTATGCCACATACTATTTATACCCCACAGACAAGGAAACACTTCTGATGACGAGACCTTTAGAATGACCCAAGCAGAGCGCACACGCTGCTCCTCTTTTTAACAAAGTCTTTATGATTATTACAGACAGTATATTTGTACTTTTGCATCTCCTGTGATGGCCGAGACTTATGGCACTCTTGCATGAAAGCAATAAACTATTTTAAACTATCCATCTGGTGGTTGTTTTGTCAGTCTATGCTCGCCTATTGAGATTTGCTCCCCCTTGCGTATTTCTATGGGTAAGACAAATAAGGCTCCTCGAGAGATGTTTTATGTTAAAGTTTCACAAATGGACAACTAAAGAACATTTTAGCTTATGACTTATAATGTCTTTGATATTTGTATCAGATATATATTTCCAGCTACTCAAAGAAGGTAATGCATTGATCATTCACACCATTTGAAGGTGACTGACTGAACAAATCAGCTTCTCTTCCCTGCTGCTAACTGAAAACATGATCTACAGTATTGAGTAATCTGTAGACCACTGGGCCTGTAGTTAAAAGTAAGTACAATTTAATGGCTCTTTTGAACCTTTCAGAAGATGGTGTGTGTACAGGTGCTGACTCCGGCCTGTGCCCTCACCTCAGTGTTGACATAAGCTCAGAGGTGGAGCAGGATGCAGTCCAGGAGGTGATACGTGCACTGATCACTCACTATACTAACAATGCAATAGTAACAGTATGGAGACTGTTTCACTGGCCATACGTGTGTGTCTTTCTGTTCTCTGTGTCCAGGTAGGAACTATTATAAGATTTACTCTATAAAGTGTCATCTGGGCCTGGTGTTTTGGCTCTACATCATGTGCTATATGGGTTCATTTGTACAGTTTTTGGTTCATGCTGGATTGTTGACAGTTTTGTTTGTAGCTCACAGGATTTAAGGTCTCTTTGGCATTGAGAAGACCGAACATGCAGTGTCAGCACAAGTCTGTGCCAAATACTGTCGTGAGAATGTCTCAATCCCCAGAGCAGAAACAGGCCTATTAGCAGGTCCTGTTCCCCTGTTGTTAAAGGTGGACTGTGGAACTTTCCAGTGGAAAGTCTGCTATCTGTGTGTCTCTGTGGGTAATTTTACAGGCGTAGCTGAAGATCTGGAGATGGGCCCCCAGCACCCACCGCTCCTGAGAGGTTGTCCCAGTGACAAAATGCAGAAATTTTCCTACGCGGACAATACAATATAAATGTACCTTAACATTAATGATGCACAGTATGCCATAAAACCTAATTAATGCATTAAAACGTCTCATTTAATACATGCAAGATATAAGTTTAATGCCATACATTAGAACGGATATTTCATTACAAATGATTCAAGCTTAGTGACTATTTACTTACATTAGTAACATACTTAAGAAGTTGCCTCATTCTTCATTTGTTCATTGTGAATGAAGTCTTCATGCTTTATTAAGCTTAATTAAGTTTTAGTTAATACTATAGTCATAGTAGTTTAGCCTTATGTAAATGTACACAAAGACATATTGAGCTTTTTTAGGTATTTAGTATTGAACTATAAGATAAGTATTTATCATTTTAAATTCTGTTTATTATAAAACAAAACACAATATTGATCTAAAATGGCTTTATAATGTGTGAGTGGCTATACCAGCATGTCAGAGCCTGATCCTGTCAGATCTTCAAAGCTAAACAAAGTCAGGCCTGGTATTTGGATGAGAGATGACAGGGAAAATCAGGTGCCACAGTGGGGCGCCAGTCGCAAAAACTGTTGTTGTGTCCTTAGGCAAGGCACTTCACCCTTATTGCCTAGTATGAAAGTGGTGTGTGTGTGATGGTGGTGGGTAGAGGTGGTGATGGTTTATAAATAAAAACTTATTTACTTATAATATAAATGGTACCATGGACTCCATGTTCAAAACTGCAGAAATGAGAAGCTCCACCTTACCTTAGTGGCATTTCACCATTTCTGTGTGGAGTTTGCATGTTCTCCCCGTGTCTGGATGGGTTTCCTCCAGGCTCCGGTTTCCTCCATCAACTCAAAGCATGCAGCACCCCTATGAACTAACATCAAGGACAATGACATCCACCCTCCTGTGGGCTCACCACCTGCAGAGGGGTTCATGGGGGGTCAGGTACTGTGAGAAATGGGCAGCAAGATGCCCCTGCAATCCAGCTAGAAGCGGGAGAAGATGGATGGATGGATGAATTTGCAAGTTTCAGTGGCTACAAGTTGATTTTGTTTACTATGTCCCCTGTATTGTTTTATCCAGATGTTGTGTGCAGAGAACAGAGTGGCTCTCCTAAACCCACCAGAAGAAGCTGTTCCAGATCACCCTCTAAAACTCCTCTATTCCTGCAACCAAACAGCCCGGGTTCACCTCCACTGCCTCATATCTTTTGAATCTGGCTCAGTTTTAACTATTGAACTCAGAAGTTGGAGCTGTGAGCCAGGACCCTCCAGAAGCCGCTCCCTTACCCTGGTCCTTCCTGATTGGCTGGTGTACCAGCCGGATGGGACAGTGAGGCTCACCCAGTGGGTGCTCAGCTGCCTCCTGAGGGTGTCACTCACATTCACAGGGGAGGGCAGTTTGGTGGTGCAGGACGTGGCATCGCTGGAGCCAAAGCCCTTATACAGTCGTCCATTGAAACAACACAAACTGTGCTTTAGCTGGAGCGCAGACATGCAAAAGTTAGCTCATGGGCTGGACAAAATGGTGTGTCCCGTGGAGCAAGGTAAGAAAGAAGATTGAGCGGTATGGTATTTTGAGATTATCAGGGATATTAGTTAAGTTATTTTGTGCACAATGCTTTACTTTGTGCTCACTAAAAAAGACAACAAATTAATCAAGTAGCCATATATTATACTACATATATTTGTCATAAAATAGTCACTACTTCATTCATTCATGCCTTCTTTTTTACTATTGGCTCCTCATATTTCTATTTTTGGTCAAGGCTAAAAGGTTATTAAAGGTTCTGTATTACGCAAAATTGATTCTTATGAGCGTTTAGCCATATTATAATGTTACCACATCAAAAACATACCCAAGCTGTGTTTTGTTTCATTCACACATGTTTGAATAGTCCGTTATTATTAGTCAGTCTACATCTCCAAAGCTCAAAACGTTGTGTATATTTGTGATGAGGTAACAACATTATAGGATAGATCAGAAAATCACAGAAAATATAGGCCCCTTAATTTTTTGTGACACTGAAACGTCCACTTGTTGTTTGGAACCATTCTCTGTTATAATGCTTGGTTGGGTTTATAGAAGATAAGCTTATGTGGAGCCTGTAATTGGTTTTATCACAGGCTTAATGACGCGATGCGCAGCACTTTGTAAATTCTATTATAAAATAAGTGATACAGAAATAAAACGCGGCTAGAAATTCAAAGCGTCTTGAGACAATACTAACACTGTTCCACTCAAGACACTGATCTGAAGATATAGATCCTATGTGACGTAATGCATCTCCAACTGTGTGTTTTTCCTTCAGAGACCATCACTCTTCTGTCCTCGGTCTTTGCCTCCACTGGGGAACCCTTTGGCATCACTAAGACACTCCAGCCCTTCAACAATGAGCTCCTGGAGCACCTCAGACTTAAGGCCATCTCCTTTGCATGGTATGAGCAGAAAAGTCTGATCTCTAGGGTTGTAGTAAAAAAAAAAGTTTTGACTTATAATCATAGATTTTGTATATAAATGAAGCTAACCCACTAGCAGCCACGTTCCAAATAGGAAGTGAACATCGGCACGTTTCCGACTCCATCAACTCCAGCTCCAATTAATTTTGTACTGAAAAAAAACGTTGCCCGTCTTTAAGTAACTGCTGCTGTCGGGCTCTTCAGTTGGGTCATAACATTTTCGTATTAACCCACTATACATAATCCTGGTGTATTTATTTTTATATTTTCTTTGCTTTATTCAGTCTATGCTTAAGATGTCATGACAATCTATTAGTCGACTAAAAATATGACTTAAAATCACTCAGAACGGTTATATACCTGACCCAAAATATAATCACATAAGACACAACTGCACGGAAGTTAATACAGAAACAGGCATTTAAACTTGATTCTTGAGTTTAACCTGCCATTTTACATAAATATAAAAAAATACCAAATCTTCACATAACTCACTCACTCCTCCTTTCTCTTCTTGTCCCATATAAATCCTTAAACAAAACTAGGGTTAGGGTTAGGGTTAAATTAATTGACTAGCACAATTTTTGTTGACTAAGACACCATTGACCGATTAGTTGACTAAATGACCTACAGCCCTACTCATCTCACTCTGTCCTGTTCAGTTTCATTTCTTTATTTACGTTCTTCATAGGTGTATGTTTTCCTTGTGGCTTTTGGTGACTGAACCGTGCAACCAGCCGAATCTGTGTGGCGTGCTCCACCACATTGGCCGTCAGGAGAATTACGTCACTCCCACACTCTTCCTCACTCCCTCAGGTAAAAGATCTCACATTGGGTGCGTACGTTAGTGCTATGTATCTATCTGCCTTTCTAAAGCTTTGACATTGTAACTTAGTGACCTCCTGGTGTCACCTGCTTGTCTCCGTGTAGACCATTTTAATGCCGTTTTAATTCTATTCAAAGTAATAATAAGTTTGGTGGTGTGTGTCCAGGTCAGCTGCATGTCCAGATGAGTGGAGAGTCTCAACAGTCCAGTGCCTTCCTCTGCCCCTTTAGAGTCCCCCTGAGAGAGTGGTGCCGTATCACAGTGGAGATACGTGGAAATATGGTTAGCACCTTCTGGATGTTTTCAATAACTTTACTTCTATCATAGTGTAGTATTTTCTGGAGTTCTTATTTGTATTTGAATTTTATGAGATGTTTAGCACGCTAACTCTCTTATTTCCAGGTGGATGTGTCCATGGTGTGCTTGGGGAAGGACCAGAGGAGAGTCTTCTCTGCTCAGCATTTGTGAGCAGCTGCAGTCATGTGATTTATGTGGTGTTATATGGTGTTTCCCCAGACGCTGTATGATCTATATACTCTGTGTGTACTTCTCAGTTTTCGTCATATCCTGGTAATGGACGACACTGAAGGCTACTTTGTGATTGGAGGAGGCAAGTACGTCCACTCAGTGGAGGGCTTCTTTGGACCACTGGTGTTGTATCGCAACAGGATCGCTGACCATGCCCAGGTACGAGTATGGTGCGTACTGTGCGTACTGTGCATACTGTGAGTACTGTGGGTACTGTAGATACTGTGGGCAGTGTACGCATTGTGGGCACTGTGGGTACTGTGGGAACTGTGGGAACTGTGGTTACTGTGGGTACTTTGGGCAGTGTGCAGTACTGTGGGCATTGTGGGCACTGTGGGTACTGTGGATACTGTAAGTACTGTAGGTATTGTGGGCATTGTAGTACTGTGGGCACTGTGGGCATTGTGGTACTGTGGTACTGTGGGCACTCCAGTGGTGAATATCTGCCTGTCTGTCTGAATGCTTCACCTTAAGTGTGTCTCTCTCACAGACTGTGGCAGAACTTCCACACATGATCCACACACTGAATCTGAGCAGTTGGCTGCAGAGGTGTGAGGACTTTCAGAGCCACGTGAGCCTGAAAATCAGGGAATATTTACAGAAGGTGCAGAGGCCTCACACAGGTAGTGTGCATATGTGGCCTGTAGGTGGAGCTGCTGAGCTAAGTGTACATGTGAAATAAGACTTTTTTTTTTTTTTTTTTCCAGAGAGCTGTGTAGATCCTTATGACCAGTACATGAAGACTCACAGACAGGCTGGAGCCCCTCAGTGTGAGAACGGGGAGGCTGTGGCTGCAGACAGAAAGTATGCTACAAAAGTGGCCGAGTTCTTAGTCTTTAAAAGAGGTATAGAGGTCAGATGTGTACACAGACAATGGACTTTTGCTGTCCACAGGCACAGAGCAGACGTACATAGTATTGAATGTGCACCTTGCCCTTGTTCTAGGAGGCAGAGTGACTGTGAGGACTGTGGGCCGGGCTCTGTTCCACTTGTCCCTTCAGAAACTGGGTGTCTCTCTGTCGCCTTCTTCTGTTCGGACACAGCTGCCCCGGCTGCAGCAGGCCGGATGTCTACATGAGCCCACTGCCCTGCACCTGTCTGCTGCCCTCTACTCCTCTGGACTAGGGGTTCAGCCAAGCTCGCATAAGGTGAAAAACATGATTTGACCTATTCGAGTGCCCTTAGAATGCCCTTGTTTATGTTTCTTTACAGTCTGACCACATGTGTTGTAGTCCTGGCTCCTGTCGCTGCTCTCAGCTCAGAGGGACCACAGACTGGCTCTTCTGCGGTTGGGATTCCTCCATCTCCATGGTCTCTCTGGACTGTCCGCAGACCCAGACCTGGCCTATGCCTACTACTCCAACATCGCCCAGCAGACTGTGACTGACCGCCACAGCCCCTCAGCTCAGCAGGTCACTGCACTATTCAAGAACTGGAGCTGTACAATAAGTCAGGAACGGCAGAGTATTCTCAGCTAACTCTATAAAATATGCATAGATTAAATATTTATATCTAAACCATTTTCATTGGTGGGTCAAAATGAACATGTATGAGTGGGCCTAGTGCCAAAGGTATTATTTTTTCATGTAGAAAGGTGTATGTATTTATACCTATATTTTATTAGGGGCTGGGATGGGTATCACTGATTCAGTTAAAAAATAGCAATACAACTAAAAAAAAAGTGTTTCATTTCAACATAATTCTGTGTACCATCAAACTGAAATGAATTTATTTGTTAAACTCCATAAACTTGCTGTTTCAGGCAGTAGTGGAGGAAGTTCACTTGACTGATCAGGAAGTGTTGGAGCAGCAGACCAGTGAAGAGCACCACGTCTTCCAGTGGCTCAGGTTCTTGGCTCAGAAAGGAGAGGCACAGGCTGAGGTGACACAGACGACACACCAACATGCACACATATAAATACAATGTTAAAATACTTCAGAAATACTAGAATACATCCAAATAAAGGGGAATCAACAGCAGTTACATTTTAAAAGGATAAATGAGGGTTGGAAATGTTTATGAATAAATATCAGCTTAAATACAAATTTGATTAAGAATTATTTTCGCTAAAACATGATTATGGTGTGTTTAATAAAAACATTAGTCAAAACAATCTTGTGACTTAAAAGGACCACAAATGTGCTGCAGTGGCTAAATAATTAATGGTATCGTCTGAGTGCAGATCTGTATGCAGGGAGTGCACTCTTTGATTTTCCATTCTTTCCAAAACTGCAACTTAAAGATAATAGAAAGTCTGTTGTTTATAGCTAAAGAAGTGGCTTGTCCAAGGACACAATGTCAGACGACCAACCTTCAGATGAATAAATATGAGTTTGTATTGTGTTTTTTAGCAAACAATGGGGCAGATGCTGTTCTGGGGTCAGCAGGGTGTGGCCAGTGACCTTCACAAGGCTGTGAGGCACTATCAGAGAGGAGCTGAGCTGCACGAGGACGCTGTGTCTATGTACGACTATGGTGTAGTTCTGCTACAGGTCGGTACCTAACCTCAATAGTAATGTAAGAACAAAAAAGCATCACTTTTGTACAACAAAAGGGAAAAATCTGAGAAATTAAATTAAAATAGATAAAAAACAAATACATTAATTACCTATAGGTTTAGCCATATAAAGAGGTAAAAACAAGATCCTAATGTTGTGATGTGGCATGATATAGAATATAACTATGCAGTAATAACAAAATACAAGCTACAGTCCCATTCTACTCTTAGATATGTCCACAACATCCAGAAGACACAGATAAAACACAAAGAAAAAAGGCACATCATTTAAAGGGCCCATGTTACACTAGTGTCTCATCTATGTTATAATGTTTCCTCATCACAAACACATCTGGACAAACTGGAAAACCCTGCATGTTTAGGCATGATCATGGTCATACAGGAAGGGCTCCATTGTGCTCCAAACTGCACACACTTTCACAAGAATCATTTGGATAATTTCAGCGTTGGAATTGCCAGTCTCTGCTGAACAAAAAAAAATTCAAAAGTAACTTGAAAACTACCAATTCATGACATCACAAGGTAGAACAGGGCATTTTGAGCTTTGGAGATGAAGACAGACTAATAATGTAGCATGTAGTGAATGAAAAAAACAAAAAAAACAACCTCATGATATTTTTTGATGGGGTAACAGCATTATAACATGGCTTAAAGCTCACAAGAGTTAATTCTGTGTAATATAAGACCTTTAATAATAAGGTACTAATATATAGTAAAAAGGCACACACTTAATATTAGTTAAAAAAACACTTTTTCATAGGGCCAAGGAGTTGAAAAGAACATTCCCAAAGCGGTCTTTTATCTGAAGAAGGCAATGGACAAGGTAATTTTAGCTAGTACAGTATAAGCAGTAATTGGTCTAGTGTTCTGCTGTAATACCTTCTTTATATCTTCCCCAGGGTTCAATTCCTGCCCTGAACGCTCTGGGCTGGTACTACGAGCACTATGAGAAGAACTATGTGAAGGCAGTGGAGCTGTGGGAGCGCGCTGACCTGCTGGGGAGTCCTGATGCCGCGATGAACCTGGCAGTTATGCACTTACAGGGGAACTACCCAAACAAACCAGCCAACCAGGTCACATACTAAACATTTTCAGTAGAGAAAAAATGGTCAATAAAATAAAATGTGTGCTTTGGTTATTTGATTACGGTTGTTATTAGTTAAGTAGACTATGTACATGCAAAGGGCCTCATATCCACTCAGGGGGCCCCAAAAATAAAGATTTATCCTGATTAGAAATGATTAGTTTCTACTGTTAGTTGTAAATTTTAATATAATAATTCATTTTTTACTTAGGCATAAACATTCAATATCGACTAAGTTTTAAAGGTCCCATATCACACAAAATTTGCTCTTGTGAACTTCAAGCCATGTTATAATGTTGTTACCTCCTCAAAAACATACCTGGAGATGTCTTGTGTTTCATTCATACATGTTTGAGCAACTCTTTAATATTAGTCTGTCTAAATTTACAAAGCTCAAAATGTTCCACCTTGTGATGTCATGAGTAGTTTTCAAGTTAACAGTGACTCACTTGCTTTAAGTTCAGTAGAGGTTGGCAATTGTAGGGCTGAAATGATCTGTTTTTCAAGAAAAGTCTCACTCCTAGTTTTTCTTTTATTAATATGATGCTTCAGTCCCTCAGACCTTACTCAGGTCTGACAAACTTGCACAGGTTTTCAAACGTTTACACATCTGACAAAGAAGTGACTGATATCTAAACAAGTTGGTACACATTATAGATGAGCGTGATCTGAATGATTAGTAGAATGTAGAATGTGTGAGTGCAAATGCAGGGCCTTGATGGAGGGTGGAAGGGGCTAAGAGTGTTTGTGCTTGTGTCTGGTTTATGTTGTTTTAAGAACATTTCAACACTGTAACCCTAAGTCATATCTGTTTTAATACATGTTTGGTCAATTTATCTTTATGCACTGAATCTGTACTCCCAGTATTTCCACCAACCTGCTTAGGGACTACAGGCGTAAATCAGCATTCATGCTATAATCTGGCACCAGCATCTTTCCTACGACTTCTGTCTTGGTTAATGTATTGTTGTGCCGGGTCCCTGTGCAGATACCATACCATATCTTATGAGGATAGCCCCTTCTCTCTTCATGATCCAATCACAGCAGTGAAAAATAATATATTACAATTAGAGCGCAATATTATTGAAGCTATGAACCAATCTCTTGTGAATAAAAACACATGGGTAATAATTAGAAAAATATGAAGATAATGATCAACATGTAATTATGTTTCATTATACAGACAACATGAACCTCCCTCATGGCTCAGAGTGTGGGCGTATATGAGCTCTTCATTACAACACTTTTTAAAATCATTACGTTACATTAAATAACAATTCATCATTTAAGCCTTTAGGACTAAGAGTTTGTAGAGTGAAAATCCCACAGGCTTCATGTCTTTTTAGCGCCGGATCATGGTCGCTCCCCCCTCTATGGAGCAGGCACCTGTTCGATCCCACAGAAACGCTGAAATTATCCAAATGATTCTAGTGAAGGTCTATGGAGTTGAAAAACACACTGAAGCAGTTCCTGTATTACCATGTGTTTTACTACAACTCCATGTATGTTTTTGTTGGGGACACAACGTTATAACAGCTCAGAATATAGCATAATATGGGCTCTTTAAATCTTCCTGGACAATAAGGCAAATTTGAGAGCATTTTCCCCTAAAGCTAGAAACAACCCTGTATTAATATTGTTTGTACAGTAATAGTCACAAGGTATTAGAAAAAAGCGTCATGAATGGGAAACTAGTATACTAAAAAAGTGTAAAAACGATATATTAAAAAATCTAGTTTATACTGAGCGTTAATTCCATTGCCATTTGTCATTTATTGATTCCTCTTACAGTTTTTAGCGTATCAGTTCTTCCTAAAATCAGCCAACAGAGGCCACATCAGAGCAGCCAATCAGGTGGCAGAAATCTGGACCACGGGGCTACCTGTGTATGTGGACAGGAAACCGCTTGATGCTGTGAGGTGAGACTGCAACATTATAAAATCCAAAGATTTTTTTTTTTTAAATGTACACATAAAAAACCAATAAAGAGTCAATCCCTGTCTGTAGGTTGTCAAAATGGGCTGCTGAGCACAATGGACACCTGGGCAGACTGTTACATAGAGGACTTAGCTCGTATTTGAAGAATGACATGTAAATTATGTTGTAGTAGTTACCATTGCTCAAAATATAATGTTTCATCATGTACACTAACATTGTATTTCTTTGTCCAGGCTTCGTTCTCTATTGTTCTACCTCATGGCAGCTGAGGCCGGTTTTGCAGCTGCTCAGTTTAACATGGCGTATTTATGTGAAGAGAATACAGTAAGTTTGCACTGAATATTAAATGACTGCATCAGCAAGTCAACACCAGAGAGATTATGGGTCAGTCCACCTCAGTTCAACCAATAATTTCAACCCTACTTTGTCCACTTTGATGAAACTATGACATATACGTAAATCATAGCCAGAAAAGCCAAAATTTCAAATGTTAGTTTGATCAGACCAACGGTTTCCGAGAGTTTAATTTTTCACTTATTTGCGTGATCACCGATTTCAAATGGCATTTACTCAGCAACTACTGGTCCGATATCATAAACCAAGGTATCTCTGGAAAGGGGGAATCATAAGGAATCCAAATCTGGTATTTTATTTTTGCATTTTAGTACTTTTGAGATTAATTACCTTTTGACCTAGATTTTGATCTTGAAATTGACAATAAGAAAAAAAGTAGCCCTATACATCTACTAAAACATATAACAAATCTGGAGGTGTTTTCTTTTCCATATTTCAGGAAATTGGGATAGAATTAAGACCTGCCCCTCAATCCCTGGTAAATTATGTGACCACGCAAAAAAGTGAAAACATGAAATTGTGATATCTCGGAAACCTTTGGTCTGATCTTGCTAAAATGTGAGATTTTGGCTTTCTTTGCTATACCCATACACCATTGTGTTCAAATTGCATTTTTTTTTTTTTTTTTTTTTTGTGAATTGAGGTGGAATGACCCTTATACGTTTTTTTTTTTCTCTCTTTTGTTAACAGGAACACTTCCTACATCCGGATTTTGCTGCTTCTTGCATGTGGAAATATTATAATCTCACCATCCGGAGTGAAAATCCACACACTTATGGTTTGTAGTAACACTTGAGAGGTGAACCAGCTCTTAAAGATGTTGACAGTGATCTTTTACTGTACGTGATCATGGACCGGCCCTGAACTTCAGAGGGCAGAAAAAGCAGAATTTGCATTTGTAGTCCTCAACTTAAGCGCCACATACCCTTAACTACTGGCAATTCACGCTGACTAACATTAAGACCACTGTGTTCTATCCAAATCCCAGATGCTCAATTTAATATCAAAATGTCACCGCAAAGTCCCAGCTAAACCAAAAGCTAAATGTGATACGTCCTGACATAAACCCTCACAACCTTCAGGATGGTTCACAAGAGGAAAAGCATACGCAGCCAATTTAATAAAGCGACTCACAATGCTATATTTGTGTCACTGAGACACGCTTAATGGTCCCGCTTCTCTGTTTTATCCGCCATTAGCCTTATGTATCACTGGTCGTAATGAGATCGAGGAGCTTGGAGATAAACCAAATGATTGTTGTTATTGTGTTCTCTCTAAATGTGCCTGCTTGTGTTTCGTTTCAGCCTTGATAAAGCTCGGGGACATGCTGTACCAGGGCCATGGAGGCAGGCAGAAGGACGTGAATGCTGCCACTCGCATGTACGCAGCAGCGGCTCGGAGGAAGCAGCCGCAGGTCTGTGCTCTGAGCTCACACGGGTCCTGTCTGCACCCCTCACACACTGACATCTGACCTACGTTCCAGGGGCTCTATAACCTCGGGCGCCTGGTGAAGGAGGGCTACACGCTGCCACTGTCCGTACTCAGTGATCTAAACCTTTCCGCGCTGTACCAGTCGGACCAGAGTGTGATCCTGAAGGCTTTGTATCAAAAGTGTGTGGAGCGGTTAAATGCATTTACACATTTGGAACACAAAACAGCACAGTTACGTATCTCTCTGCCTCTCAGGTGCAGAGATTCGGATGACACAGACTCTTTCCTGCCCTGTAGTCTCACCCTCCTCAGTGTCTACCTACAGGAGCTACATGAGGACTACAGTGCTTCTATAAAGGTGTGGGCACATATGAACACTTTTACATGAAGATTTTCCTAATTGTTTTCTTTCTGCGGTTGTGGTGAAACGAAATCCTAATTAATAAGGTTATGAAATGTTAGATTTATCTAGTGTGGCACAGACTCAAAACAACATGCCTGTGAGAAAATGCCTGTAATATATTTGGTCATGTTTCACCTAGCTCAGTAAGCTGCATATTTCCAGGATTTGATGATGTGGCACTTTCACAGATGTGACCTGATTCCTTGTGGTTTGAGGGCCCTTTATCCCTGTTTGCAGTTTTAATCCTTTATTTTCCCTACAGTACTGGAGTGTGTTGGTAGCGACCTTGGCCCCAACACTTTACCTGCTCTTGAGCAGAAATGTGCAGTGACACAGGAGCCGTGGCACAGGAGTGAGACCAGAGCCACATTCAGGACACGGTGAAGTGGGAGGCTAAGAACAAACATGAACCTAAATATGTACTGTATGTGAAATGGCAGAAAATGAAATTGAAGGTATTTGTATTTTCTTTCACGGCTGTTTTTTTTGCATTTAATGTATTCAGTGAGTAAAATAAAAATACACTGCTTTGACTAAGCCTCTCTTGGATCAAATTCATACAGTGATTAAACTCCCTCAGTGTTTCTCACGCCCTTTTTGGCTCACACTTAAATATTGACATTGTTGATATCATTATAGTCCAGCAGAGGGAGCTCAATCCTCAAAATAATAATGCTAATAAATTCACACATTTATGAAACTATGGGGGTATCTTTTTTTTAGAAAACTAATAATAAAACTGTGAAAAGAGTGCTTAATTAAGTACATTATTAGGGACTCACACTCTCATTCTCCACTTTCTTGTGAATCAGTATGTGATATGTGAGTTTTCTGGCATTTTTCAAGCACAGTTTTCTGTATTTAGACAAAAACATTTGACAATACATTCCCCTCTTTACTATTGGCGGGTGTCAGACTAGTCAAAAATAGGGACACCTGGACGTGTCTTAAATAAAATCAGTGGTTTTGTTTAAATCTGAGGGGACAGAAGACACAGGGCCCAAAACTGGGACTGAACCAGGTAAATAGAGATGTCTGGTCACCCTAAATAGGAACTTATAAAATAGGAAGCATAAATTATAACTTGTTCCTGTCTCATTGTTCAGCTTTTAATGTTTGTTTTGTTGCCTCCTATAATAGACAAACATACATGTGTTTGACAGTGGAAAATCTTCCCAGCATTTTTTATATGGGGAAACCAAGTGTAATAACAATAAGTGGAATGCTCTAGGACATGGGAGGGGCATAACACGTATGACAAGTGAACACAGCTCACCACACCTTTGGCTCAATGTTCTAATACCTGCCCGACTGCTCCATACACTGTCTACACAGCAACACCCATGTCTCATAGCAGTAAATCTTCTGGCAATAAAATGGATATAGAGGAGCAGAAGGGAAAAGTCGGGGACAATGAGGAAGAGGACGAGGAGACAAATGGACTGGCTTGGCTTCTACGGAGAGACAGTTCAGATGTGACGCCCATGGACACCAATATCAACCAGAGCAGGTAAGTAACCACAAGCACTGGTCTGAACTGGACTGGGTGCCTCAGATCGGGCTTGACGCTGGTTGGCAGGAAACAAGAATCTGGAGAGAACAGAAAAGACATGGGAATAAAACTGAGTAGGCCTATCAAAGTTTCAATTGCCAATATTCAGAAAATAAATAAATAAAGTTTACAAGTGGAGATGACAATGTTTTTTTAATTGCCATGGCAACCAAAATGACATGTTGTAGGTGTACTAGCTGTGTAACTTTTCTGATGGAGGGTCTGCCCACACAGATCCACTTGCTTGGAGTTAATATTGCTTTTAGGTGAATGTTCTACTTCATTATATATAACTTTATTACAGACAGTTAGTCCAATTCACATACAATAAAAGAAAAATATAAGAATGCAGATACAAAATGTATACAATTATAAGAGGTACAAACTATTACACCAATGCCGTCTCAGTTTAGATACATATCCATAGCAGCCTTTCTGAGGACTGACCAAAGCTGCTATTACTTGGTTTTCTGACTTGTCCAGGCGACACATAAAACTAAACATTAGCTGTCTTAAAAGTGCCTCACTAGCTGCTAATCTTGTGGATACAAACAACTGATTAGCACTGTGCCACCGAAGGACTTGAAGGAGCATCTCAAAGCATCATTATAACATCTGCAAACTTGATTTCTTATAATTTGACCACAATTGTGCGCTACAGAATGGTGTGATATAGGGTTTAAACAGGGAACACTTCACAAAATCAGAGCACGTAAAAAAATTGTTTCATTGTTTCTGTTTTACATGGAAGCCCATTTCTGCCAGTAAATAAAAAATACATAGTTAATAATTCATATTTTTTGAAATACGTGTTATGGCTTCTAATTTGACTTTAGCTGTAAGACATGAATAGCCATCCTCGGGGTGTCCGCTTCTTGACTCACACAAAATGTTATACAAAAACACACGTAGTCCGTTGTAGTTTGATTTATTTTATTTGCAGATTATCATCATTTCGACGTTCATGTGCGTGTGCGTGCGGTCAAAGAGTCACCCTCCACAATAGAATAGACCCATCCTCCCACACCTGTCTCCCTATTTGACCTAATTTCCTTAGACCTGCCCTCTCACGTTCCAAACAAAAGGACCTAAATTAGCTGAAAATAACTTAAATAACTTAATTTAGGACACTGAAAACAATATTTTTAATAATTGGTTTTAAGAAAGAATAAAAATATGAATTTATGGTAAATAAAATAACTTCTTGAAATAAATTTAATTATGGCTGTAACATCAAGTATGACTAATTAAAAAGACACACTGGCCTATTAGTTTAGTTTAGAAATAATTTAGAAATAAAGAAATTACACTTCTCAGGAGTCAAGCAGATGGGGGACCCTAGCCAGAAATCAGCACATGTCAGTGTGTATTATGACATGTGCTGAAGGCCTATTATTTATTTACATAGTCTACACACAACAAGCATCAGAGCTACCTGATGAGTTACTTCAATCCATCCCATAATCTAAAGTAATTTTCAAAGGCTTTAATACACTGGACAAACTGCTCTCCATCATGGACACTCGTGCTCACAATCTGCACCAGACTATAGAGGGACGGAGGAGCTCATTCTCCAACAAGCTCCTAACAGTGACAGATACAGGACGACATTCATAGACTCCATACACATGTACACCAACTCCCCCTTATGTGACAGAAACCCTATATCCTGTCAGTCATCATATCATTTTTACTCAATTTTCCCTCACAACTTATAGCTGAGATATTTTTATTACTTATTTTCCATTTTATATTGGCTTGTACATATACATTTCTATAATTATGCCTTATAGAGACCTGCCTCTTGCTATCTTTTTGCTGCTTATTTAGAATTTCTTATTACCATTCATATTTTTTACTCTTTGTCATCATACCAACCCAAAACATGCACTGTAGGTGTGAAAGTGGTGTGTGTGTGAGTGTTGGTGGTAGCTTACTACCATCGGGTTTGGACTGAATGAAGAATGCTCTGTTAATAATGCTCTGTAAAGCGTCTTTGAGGGCACGTGTCTGTGAAAAGTGCTATAGCTGTTGTTGTAAGGTGACCATGGGTGTCCAGAAAGGCGCCAAATAAATAAAATGCATTATTATTATTATTATTATTATTATTATTATTATTATTATTATTATTATTATTATTATTATTATTATTATTATTATTATTATTATTATTATTATTATATTGTGATGTGTGAGCTGCTGTGTCCAAGTAATTTCCCTTGTGGATCAATAAAGTTTAGTTTAGTTTTGTCTAAGTTTAAGTTAATAGTAACAGGAATAACCAAGCATGTGCAGATGCTTTCCAGAATTCTGTGGAAATCATGAATCATCTTCTTGTAGCCCTGAGTTTCAAATTGCACTAGTTTAACTTAGATGAAATAAAGATTGAGCCCCTGATGATCTGATGAATATGATTTTTTTGTTTCAGCCCAGAATGTCAGGAAGGAACGGACGGCAAATGCACTCAGGAGTTTTCCCGAGAGCATGTGTTTGAAGCTGCCTCCTGCGGTGACGCCTCAAAGCTCCAAGGTCTACTGGAGTTTCTGACAGTCAACAACAAATGCCTCACCAGCTCTGAGTTCATAGGCAAGTACTGTGTTTTCATTTGACACACCCTTTTTGGATACATTTATAAAAGTTCTTCTTTTTTTTCTTTTTTTTAGATCAATCCAATGGGAAAACTGTACTGCTGAAGGCCTTGTTGAACATAACAGAAGATGACAAAAATGACACTGTTAAAGTGCTCTTGGACATTGCAGAGACAACTGGAGATTTACAAAAGTTGGTCAATGCATCCTTCACAGACTGGTGTTACAAAGGTGGATAGCCAAAAATGCAAATTTGCTGCTTTACATGAATGTTGTTTTTTCCTGTTTTGATATGTCTGTGTGTATGTTTGGCTCATCCATATCATGGAACACCCCGATTTTGGGCGCTACAAAATAAATTGAATTGAAATTGAAATTGAATTGAAATGCAGATGATGTGGGCATTTACTCATAAATATCTTGCTTCTATATCCTTTTAAAACGTGTGAGACAGGGCAGACTGCTCTGCATGTGGCCATTGAGAGGAGGAGTCTGAACCATGTGAAGCTTTTGGTCCAGAAGGGAGCAGATGTACAAGCCAAAGCCAAAGGGAAGTTCTTTCAGCAGAATGAAGAATTTGGGTTTTATTTTGGTGAGTTCCTAACCCTGGTCAGTCAGTGATGTGCCAATCCTGAACTCAAACAACTTGAAACATGTGTTCAGGGGAGCTGCCTCTGTCTCTGGCGGCCTGCACCAACCAGCCTGAGGTGGTGTCCTATCTCCTGGACAACCCTCACCGACGAGCCGAGGCGATGGACAGAGACTCTGAGGGCAACAGCGTTTTACACGCTCTGGTGGTGATTGCAGACAATAGCCCTGAAAACACAGAAATGATTGCATACATGTACGATAAGATTCTGACCGAGCACCACACATTGCACAAGGACAGCCCTGTCCGCCTGGAGGACATCAAGAACAACCAGGGACTCACACCTCTCAAGTTAGCTGCCAAGCTGGGCCGCATAGGGGTATGTGT
Source organism: Odontamblyopus rebecca (assembly GCA_030686955.1). Classification (NCBI taxonomy): domain Eukaryota; kingdom Metazoa; phylum Chordata; class Actinopteri; order Gobiiformes; family Gobiidae; genus Odontamblyopus; species Odontamblyopus rebecca. The sequence continues at coordinate 14,336,249 of CM060668.1, forward strand.
GAGGGGCAGAGAGGGACACTGTCTCTGGCTCTGGTCTGATGTGTGCTCTGTGATTGGCAGCTGCTGAAGCATATGCTACACCGGGAATTTATGGACAAAGAGTCACGTCCTCTGTCCAGGAAGTTTACTGAAATGGTGTATGGGCCAGTGCACTGCTCTCTGTATGACACCAGCTCCATCGACACAGATGAAGACAATTCTGTGCTGGAGATCATTGTGTTTGGCAGCCAAATCCCAGTGAGACACAGTATTTGATTATTACATGTACACACATGTGAACGGTTGTGTGTGAACACTTCTGTACTATAAAGGTAAGTGTGGTTTGTTCTGGTCGTAGAACCGCACACAGATGCTGCAGCTGGAGCCTCTGCGCAGTCTTCTGGAGGACAAGTGGGAGCGTTTTGCTTCCAAATTGTTTCTTTGCAGCTTCCTGGTTTACATGGCTTACCTGAGCATCTTCACCGCTGTGGCCATCAACAGGAAGGAGGGAAAGGTAAGACATGAGAATGTGATGACTTTTAGTGAAGAGGTTTGAGTTCAAATCAGTGTGTGTGGGCCCACAGCCCCCGTTCCCCATCGAGGATGTTCCTGATGACTACCTGCGCAGCACTGGACAAGTCATCACTGTGCTAGGAGGACTCTGGTTCTTTTACAGAGCAGTGAGTAAATCCAAAACTCCTCTGTGTTATGAAGGCTGTTGACCAAGGCTGTTGGCAAGGACCATATGTAACATGTCTGACCTCTACCCACAGATAGTGATTTTCAAGAGGAACCCTCCCAAGTTCAACAGTCTCTACACAGATGGATTCAGTGACATTATCTTGTAGGTGCCGTTGTCAGATTAATGTGGATTATTTAGTCGTGACTGATGGGCTGTGTGCTCCTCTCAGTTTCCTCCAGGGCACTCTGCTCGTATTCTGTGTTCCACTGTATGTGAGTGGACTCCGGGAGTATGTGGGGCTGCAGGTCATCTCTCTGGCTCTGTCCTGGATCAACATTTTATACTACGCCAGAGGAATCAAAGAACTGGGCATTTACAACGTGATGATGCAGAGGGTGAGAAACATCAAGGCAAGATGCAGGTTTTGACTTGAATCTGAAATTTTGTTTTCTCTTTGTAGATGATCCTCAGGGATATCCTGCACTTCCTGTTTGTTTATGCCGTCTTTCTCTTTGGCTTCTCAGCTGGTTGGTATTCAAATGAATTCTAACTTACTTAAACAACAAAATGTGTAAAACACTTCTGATCTACTATAATATAAAGAAAGTGCTCATTACTAATTGTAGCTTTGTTCAAATATATTTAATTTCTCCTTTTTCTTGTCTCTCTAGCTATTATGTCACTTATAAAAGATGTCCCACCAGAGCCATTTAATGAGACAGAACCTGTAGTGGTGCACCCTCTGGACATCTGTGAAAAACCATCTTACACTGACGTGCGCTTCACCATTCTGGAGCTGTTTAAGTTCACTATTGGAATGGGAGACCTGCAATTCACAGACCATGTCCAGTACAAAGAGGTTTTCTACATCCTGCTCATCCTCTACATCGTGCTCACCTACATCCTGCTGCTGAACATGCTCATAGCCATAATGGGGGACACTGTGAACAGGATCACCAGGGAGAGCGAGGAAATCTGGAACCTGCAGGTCTGACCATGCTGTCATTTTTAATATAAAAGCTCACAAGTGGTCCATTTACATATCAGCTCATAGTCAAATACACAGAAACAAGCTGGAGGTTATGTCTGTATAGAATCCACTACCAATTAGATTGACCTTATATGGTATCACACATTAGGCTGTTACACCACCTAAATTGTAAAAAGATAGTATATACTGTATGCATGTAGGTTTTAATGCATTTGTTTTGTTTAATTTCAGAGGTCTCATACAATTCTGGACATGGAGAGAACTCTCCCAACATGTATAGTAAATAAACTGCGCTCTGTGGTGGCAAAAACTGTCCATTTCAAACATCAACGGGACAAAAATCGAAGATTTTTAAGGTATTTCCTCCAGCATAATGAAGATCACTCTCTCTCCTCAGTAAGTTTGTATGGTCTGTGAATGTGCACATGCTGTGGAGAGAATTATTTCTAACTTCATTTTTACATTATAACCCTCAATATTAGGTTTTTTTTATTGCATTTATTGAAAGCTCCATGGACATTGTTTTTAAAAACCTAAACCCAGTTAGTCAAACTGAGCTGCTCTGGTTTCAGAGTGGCAGAGACTCAATGGACCCAGTGGCGGTCAGATATGTATTTTGACAGAGAGGAAGACCCAAGCAGTGACATCCTGCAGTCCACAACATCAAACAGTAGGTCACCTCTCACATTTATACACCAAACTCCACCTGCACCATGGCAAACATATGCAGGCATAACACACCCACTGCTACATGTGTGTTCCCACAGCCTCGCTTACACAACTTTCACTTCTGAACACATTTGATTACAGAGCCCACCATGTTTTTCACTGCTGACATGAGTTAAACTGAACTGTGAGCTTAAAACCAAACTTAAACCAACAGCTTCCACGGTCTAGGATCTTCTGTGCCAGTGGTAGACTGGTACACCACACATCACATATTATATCAAAATATATCATATTTTTAAATATCTACATATTTATAAATATTACTATTGCTATAATGTGTAAAGGAGGACTGTTGCCATGCCAAGTTCTTCAAATCAGGAAGGAATCCATGAACCTACATAAACCTACATGCATAGACAGCCATACACACCCTATACATACAGGAATAATTTCCTTGTAATTTCTTCATAGGGATTTGCTCCTCACAAAATGTAGCAGATACAAGGCCTTACACTACTGGTAGACACACACATCACCTTATGCTTCTCTTTCATGTTCCAGGGAACAGATGGAGCCCGTTCATGGACCGACTAAGAGCCAGAAGCCAGCAGCCTCAAGCAGTCCAATCCTAATGCTGCTCACGTCACAGCATCATCAGGGAAGTTTCAGTGTTAAAGCTGCACACTGGTACATTCAAGATGCTCACATAGTGTACTGTTGTTAAATAGTGCTGCTGCAATGATTAATCAGCTAATCTTGACTAGCCGATAAATGATCATTGTAGTTATATTTTTGGATAACTGTAATTGTTATCTTGACTCTACAGATTCTAAAACACATACAAAAAGACATTTTTTAATAACAAAGACAGCGATATTATTAAATCAAAATGTCAAACAAAAATAAACAATTTCTGATTTTCATCAATAATACACTTGGTTCATATTTTCTATATTTAGAAGCCTTTAGTCACTATGTTTCAACTTTACTTGGTAAAAAATAATCATTTGAATACTTGACTAATCAAAAAATTATATATTGTTATTTAGTCAACTCCTAAAATGATGGTTAGTGGCAGCCTATTGTTCACTTAACATTTACTGTCAAAGCAGATAGCAGTGTCACATGGATGACTGAAATGCTTTAAGGGCTCATAATAAAAATAATACTTTCTTACCCTCATGATAACAATCACTTTTTGTGTGTCTCATTTCCACCTTCCTCTTTTCTCTTTTCCTAACTTAGACTTTCTTGAACAGGATTAATTAACTTATTTGTGTACATTTTACCACAAATATGATTTTGAACTGTAATTCAGACCAGTTCCAATTAAGTATCAAGCATATTGGCGTTCTTTACATACGTTAAAATCATTTAAAAAATAAGGATAAAGCTTGGCTTATAACCAAATGATTCTTTCCTCAAAGATCGTGCAATTCCCTTCCATCCTAAGGTCTTTATCCATGCAAAAAATCCAGTTTATCCTGTTTTCCGTAGTTATTTTACATATATTGGTTAGTTTTGTAATTACACTAGTGAAGGTAAAGCAGCATGTAAACAACAGGTGAGGGAGGGGTGGAGCATCACTGTGACAACCAGCCTTTGTAACACTACACCTGAGAGGGTGTTGCCTAAACACCTGAGACGTGCAACCCTGAAAAAGCATTTCTGTAAGAGATTATGGAGGATCAGCAGCACTTGGAGGTGACGGAGCAGGAGCACAAACACAGTCTGAACTGGCTGCTGGGAGCTGACCCTCCTGACCCCCCCGTGCCTATGGACACCATCGTCTCCGTGAGCAGGTGAGTGATGACCTCATCTGGGGCGTAGGCTGTTTGTGGATCTCTGTGTTCTTTACACGCTTGACCTACAAACCTTGATTATGGAAATTGGACAAAGAGTAAATTATTCAAATTATATGTATCTTAACAATTTACTGCAGCTGTCAACCCAACAATAGGGCTTTGGTCTCGTAATTCTATCCACACAGTTTTTGTCCACAGACACATGATATATATATGACATCGTGCAGTGATCAGCTTGTGTACTTGCAGTGGAGAGGCAGCCCTGTTCAGCAGAGAGCTGGTGTTTGGTGCTGCTAGTCACGGGGAAGCCTCTGAACTCCGAGGTCTACTGGACTTTCTTACAGCCACAAACAAGCGTCTGACAAGCCTGGAGTTTACAGGCCAGTACACAATGTCCTCTATGCTCTCTCCACCCTCACTCCATCACCTCTGATTACCAACAAGTGCTTTTATCAATCACTGCTTTGTTCTAGTCCAGTCTAAGGTTATTCTCAGTTTGCTGTCCTGTGAAACATCTTTGGATTACATCAATTATTTGGCTATTTCATATTGATTTTTATGTCAGACATGCTCAATAAGCTAAGTTGCACAATTGATTCACATTACCACATGGCTGTATCGGGCCAGTGAATACAGCCTGGTTAGCCATCTGCAACTCTCCATCTACTCTACGCAGTCTGGTATTGCTCTGATTGCAGAAGGAAGATGTGCATCCCTGTGACCACTGATCTGAAGCCTTTATCCAAATAATTATCCTGAGCTTTTTAATCACATAAAATCATGTCATGTTTTTTTGTCCCTACCAGAGTCCAATGGGAAAACAGCACTGCTGAAGGCCTTGTTGAACCTAAAGAATGATAAAAATGAAACCATTGAAGTGCTCCTGGACATAGCAGAGAAAACAGGAGATCTAAAAAAATTTATCAATGCATCCTACACAGATAATTACTATCACGGTAAGTGAGACGTATAATTAAATAGATTATTTGTAATGTATAAAAGCACAAGCAAATTTGTTTTTTCCTCAAATGTAATGTAGAATTTCCTTGTATAGTAAGTAGAAGTAGAAGTATCCATCTTGAACCTCTCCAGATTGATAATGTGAACATATTACCAAGCTTTAGATCCCATATGCTGTGAAAGTCCATTCGTATGTCTTCATAACCTCAGTGTCCCTGACTTCCTGATGTGACTTGTGAGACAGGGCAGACTGCTCTGCATGTGGCCATTGAAAGGAGGAGTCTGGACCATGTGAAGCTGTTGGTCCGAAAAGGAGCTGATGTTCAAGCCAAAGCCAATGGGAAGTTCTTCCAGCAGAATGATGAATCTGGCTTTTATTTTGGTGAGTTCCTAAGCTTCAGTCATGTACTGTAGCTCAGATCCTGGACTAAAATATTTCAAGACAGTAAGTTTATGAGATGTAATTACCTTGTTGACATGTTGGGGTGCTAGCTGTGAGTCATCTTCAGAACTGTCACCAGTTTGGTCACACGACACATATGAGCTGTTGTTACTTTGCAGCCAAAACATGAAAACAAATACATTTCATCTCCTAATTCTTGTGTATTAGTATGAACTCAAACAACTTGAAACATGTGTTCAGGGGAGCTGCCTCTGTCTCTGGCGGCCTGCACCAACCAGCCTGAGGTGGTGTCCTATCTCCTGGACAACCCTCACCGACGAGCTGAGGTGATGGACAGAGACTCTGAGGGCAACAGCGTTTTACACGCTCTGGTGGTGATTGCAGACAACAGCCCTGAGAACACAGAAATGATCGCATACATGTACGATAAGATTCTGACCGAGCACCACACATTGCACAAGGACAGCCCTGTCCGCCTGGAGGACATCAAGAACAACCAGGGACTCACACCTCTCAAGTTAGCTGCCAAGCTGGGCCGCATAGGGGTATGTGTGAGGGGCAGAGAGGGACACTGTCTCTGGCTCTGGTCTGATGTGTGCTCTGTGATTGGCAGCTGCTGAAGCATATGCTACACCGGGAATTTATGGACAAAGAGTCTCGTCCTCTGTCCAGAAAGTTTACTGAATGGGTGTATGGGCCAGTGCACTGCTCTCTGTATGACACCAGCTCCATCGACACAGATGAAGACAATTCTGTGCTGGAGATCATTGTGTTTGGCAGCCAAATCCCAGTGAGACACAGTATTTGATTATTACATGTACACACATGTGAACGGTTGTGTGTGAGCACTTCTGTACTATAAAGGTAAGTGTGGTTTGTTCTGGTCGTAGAACCGCACACAGATGCTGCAGCTGGAGCCTCTGCGCAGTCTTCTGGAGGACAAGTGGGAGCGTTTTGCTTCCAAACTGTTTCTTTTCAACTTCCTGGTTTACATGGCTTACCTGAGCATCTTCACCGCTGTGGCCATCAACAGGAAGGAGGGAAAGGTAAGACATGAGAATGTGACGACTTTTAGTGAAGAGGTTTGAGTTCAGATCAGTGTGTGTGGGCCCACAGCCCCCGTTCCCCATCGAGGATGTTCCTGATGACTACCTGCGCAGCACTGGACAGGTCATCACTGTGCTGGGAGGGCTCTGGTTCTTTTACAAAGCAGTGAGTAAAATGTGTTAATTACAAAAAATCCCATATTTGTCTGCAGTAATTTTAGCGGCTGTATTTGTATTTAGGGGTTGTTGTATTTCTGCTGTGGGTTTTTCAAACATATTTCTGTTAACCTTCAGGTAGTGATCTTCAGAAAAAACACTCCAAAGTTCAACAGTCTCTACACAGATGGCTTTTGTGACATTCTCTTGTAAGAGCTGTTGTCATGCGAGGGTTGTCTCCTGTTCAGTGACTGATGGGCTGTGTGCTCCTCTCAGTTTCCTCCAGGGCACTCTGATCCTGCTCTGTGTTCCTCTGTATGCGAGTGGACTCCGGGAGTATGTGGGGCTGCAGGTCATGGCTCTGGCTCTGGCCTGGGTAAACACTCTGTATTATGCCAGAGGAATCAAACAACTGGGCATTTACAGTGTAATGATGCAAAGGGTGAGAAACATCTCCACAAGAACAACATCATGTTCTTCTCTTCACATGAATCTGAATGCTTTTTGTCTTTCTAGATGATCCTCAGAGACCTCCTGCACTTCCTGTGTGTTTACGCTGTCTTCCTCTTCGGCTTCTCAGCTGGTGAGATTATATCTTATCTACATGTGATCTATATATCAACCCAAAAACATGCATCGTGGGTGTGAAAGTGCTGTGTGTGTGAGTGATGGTGGAGGTTGGAGAGACCGATGGCACCGATTGGCTTGGCAGCTGCGCTTCTGTCAGTCTGCCCCAGGGCAGCTATGGCTACAGTAGTAGCTTACCACCACCGGGTCTGGACTGAATGAAGAATGCTTTGTTAATAATGCTCTGTAAAGCGTCTTTGGGGATATGTGTCTGTGAAAAGCGCTATATAAATAGTTACCTTACCTTTATCGATGAGTTATTTAAATGTCACTTCCTCGTACCCCATAGATAACATAAAATATTTGTATTCATTGTAGTGTAGTGTATATTATAAATTTTGATGTGGGCACCAGTTCCTTGTTTTAACCAAATCTAAATGCTTTTTCAACAGCTATAGTTTCTCTGATTGAAGACAACTATCCTGATGAAGACACCAACCGTTCCAAGGCCCGTGGTGGCCCAGAGATGATTCTTTGTGAAAAACCCTCATACAATGACTTTAGCTTCACCATTTTGGAGCTGTTTAAGTTCACTATTGGAATGGGAGACCTGGAGTTCACAGATCATGTCCAGTACAAAGAGGTCTTCTACATCCTGCTCATCCTCTACATCGTGCTCACCTACATTCTGCTGCTGAACATGCTCATAGCCATAATGGGGAACACTGTGGAGAGGATCTCCAGTGAAAGTGAGGACATCTGGAACCTGCAGGTGCACATTTCTCACATATAGATAGTTATTGTTATTAGTTATTGTCCAAAGATTTGAGCATCTGTTTGTCTTTATGTAAACACACACAGAGATCTCTCACCATTTTGGACTTGGAGAGTTCTCTGCCGCAGTGGCTGAAGGAGAGACTTTACTCAGGACAGTCCAAAATTATCATCAAGAACAACAAAAACAAAGAAAGGAGCCAAAGACTGTTGCGGTATGATATTTTCACTCCTCTGAACTTTAACTGTACACACTGATGTCACAGGCACGAGTCTTTATTAAGGAACAATAAGCTCAGGTTTGAACTTTGAAAACCTAGCCTAGTGAAACACACTTCTCTGTGACTGTCTGTGGTCTATGCCCTGGCAACTCTTGCTAACTCCTGTCTTTTTCAGAGTGGAGGAAGTCAACTGGACAAAGTGGCGTTCAGATCTCTATGTGTTTCAGCAGGAGGAGCCTGGGAGCCACATAAACTCTGAGCCCCAGTCCAAAGGTTGCTCAGCCTGACCTGTTTTCTCTTTATTAAACTGATTGTGCTCCTAACCACTGTGCATGTGTTTCTTTCAGGAGGATCCCACTGGAACTTCAGTCCTTTTAAAGAACGATTTTTGCGCCGAAATAACCGGCCACAAGGCTACAATTTGCCAACCATTTAACAACCATGCTAAGTGAGTAGGATTATTATCATCTGTACTTACCTGTCCCAGCTCAGCTCAGATCTATACTGTATATATTCTGTAGAGGACTTGTGTAGTGGAATTGCAATGTTGATCAGACGAGGCCCTGGTTGTTCCCTGCAGCAGAGTCAGCAGTCCTGGGGATTCTTGAGATGATATTCCAATCCGAAAGCAGAAAGAGCCTCACATGTGTCTCTCATTTGTTTTGTCAGTTTCATTGTTGAAATCTGAATCATCTGAATATCCACTACATAATCCAATCATTTATCAGTGCTTGTGAACCCTCTTGGTGAATTCTGGGGGTTGATAGCTTACACATGAGACATGGCTCTTCCATATATTGAGAAAAAACTTGCATGTGACCTCTACATGAAGGTTAAGGCACTAGGAATCCAGGTTCATTTGTGAATGTCATCTCTTTTTTGTAGTCTACTTCAAAAAGTAAGAATGCAGTAAAACTATACAAGGTTCCTTTAATCGGGCACTCTCCCGTGTGTTAAAGTGAATATATATTCACAATGCATATTAAGTTCTAAAAAAATTGCTGTGACTTGTATGATGAAATTTGTATAAAGTTAGTCATTTCATCATGGTGTAGTGCAAAGAAAGACTCCAACACTTAAAAAGAATGAACTGTATTGCAGTAAGTTCAGTTTCATTTGTTTCAGATACATTAAACCCATGCCATGTTTTTGAAATGTTTGAAACCTTTTTTTTAAATATATTTTATAACAAAAATTATCATATTTTTTCCTGTTGATTGTATTTTACAGTCTTAAATAAATCTGTCCATCACACAAATTAGTATACTTGTAGTTCACACATACAAAACTCCATAATTTTTTTCTAATATTCAGGTCAGGCATAGATTGATGTTCACAGTTAGGGACAGAGACATTGACAGAAATCGCACATAAACTCAACTATCTGGAGATCGCCCTGGCTGTCCGCAGTGCTTTTGTTTGTAGCTTACCACTTTGAGCTCAGGTACTGCAGCCAGAACAGTAGAAGACCATGCTGAGGCTACATACGGTTTGGACATGCAAAGGAACACGGGGGCACAGCTAACGAGACACATTTAAGAACAGTCAGTCACGGACATCCTAAGAAACCCATAATCTTTCCAGTGCTTATAGTAGAGTATAGAGAGAAAAGGAGTGACCAAAACATGTTGTAAGCAAGTATTTCAATAAATGCAGTTGTGCAGTTTAAATCTCACTCTCCAAGGGTGCGTCTACACTTTGGTCCTGGTTTGGGCCCAGTTTACTCTTGGTGTAGACCTGATTTAGTCCTGCTTAGGTCTATTCTAGTTCTGGGCTAGTTCCAGGTTTATTCTCAATTTGAAATGTTGTGTGCAGAGTTGTGTAGAGTAGAGCGTAGAGTAGTCAAAAATGTACTCAGGTAAGAGCGACATCACTTTTAGATTAAGTAGAAATAAACAAAAAAATGAATAATTACTCACATAAGAGTAAAAAGGTGTTTATAGAAATTGCTACTTGAGTACGAAATAAAACATTATTTAAAATGTGATTTATCATTTATAAGTTAATGTAATTAACAGACAAAACATAGAATAATGCACAGATTAGAAACAAAAATTACATAAAAAAATATCTGAATGGGCATAAGCAGTGCAAATCATTTAATGTCGTTCATCTAACTCTTTTGTCATAACAGAGTTACTGTGTGTGTGAGTGTGAACGCACCCTTATAGAGGCATTAATAAAGGCATTATAATATCAAACCTTTAAGTAAACAGACTGACTGTAAACATGCTTCTGACTCTAACCTGGAGACAAACCAACACTGAAGTTTAACAGCGACTTCAGTGTTAAACAATGTTCAGTACTGTAATATTGCACAATTGACCCATAGCAGTGAATGATAATCTAAATAATATGGCCGTATATACTTTACTACAGTGCTTCAAAGCTGTGGCAGGCTTGTTTTACAAAAATAAAATACAAAAGGAAAGTTGGTATCAAAATCAGGTACATTTGTCCAAGATATAATTTTCCAAAATCTTACAAAATGTTAAAGGGTTTCCTAATTGAATTGTACATTTAGCATGAGTGATCCATTTTGAAGCCCTTACACAGATTTAAGAGCCAATGAGTCCATCTTTTTGAGGCAGTCAGTTATGTGCCTGAGAGAGCTTCTTTGTGATTGGCTCTCCTGTTTTCATCTTTGGAAAAACTACACTACAGTAAGCGCTGAATCAGAACCGACATATTTGAACTGAGCTTCACAGAACAGCAATGTGCCTTCAGATGGAGAGAGTGAGCAGTATACGCACATGTGTGTACATGTACCTGTTACAGTTACGCTTATACCACACTGTTGTTGTGGTAAAAGCAGAATACTATTTCTGAAACATGTTCGTTTCAATCACTTGTAATGGCCTTCAGTGATCAAACATGCACACATGGGTGACTGGGAGTACAGACTCTTCTCCATAGTCTCCATTTGTCATCATAGATGTTGGCATACACCAGAAGGCTACCTGCAGGCTAAACGCTGGGTGTTTTTGTTCCATTACTTTTGATTGAAGACACAGTCCCATGATCTTGTTTCCAGTTTGACAAACACTAAACACTAAAACTCCACATAGCCCAGGACGAAAACACCTAACCCTGAGGCTGCAACAATGTTAAACACTACTCCATCTCACATCAGTCATATCAATGAGAACAGTGTTTGCATAAACACAATACCTGTTTTATGTGATCCGAGGACTACAACAATGGATTGTGCGCTTGGCAGGTCTGTAGCAGCTTTGAATGAGTGCAGAGAAGTGTGAAAAAACTATCTGCAAGAATAAGATAAAGCTGTAAGAGAGGGGACCTACTCTGTGTCAAGTCTGACTTCTGCTATTGTGACTCGGCTGAGCTCAGAACACAGACAAATGGCTGCACCAGTCACGTACATGTTTGATGAATGAAGGCCATTGTGAGTACAAGAATAAACAATTGTTTCTGTAATGTGAACTAAAATATCTGTGGCAGCAGTATTTAGTCAAATAAGTGTGGTGCAAAACATTCCTCCTGATAAGGATGTAGCCGCCTAGGTTTTACTAACACTGTCACTTCTGTAAAGAGGATCGTGTCCTTTGGTCCTTCTGAGCTCCCACTATACACTTCACACTAAGGACACACAGTAGCAGCCATGATATAGTGAGAGAAACAGCTACATACATGCAAGGAATCACTGACATACAGCTAACTGAGAGACATCATCACTGGGACCCTGGAGACCAGGCATATGGCTCATAAACACATTGGTCCTTCCTCTTGTGGTTCACTCACATTCACTCTTAAGAATGCTCCTAGACTCAGACAAGTGACTGCTCTCCTCCTGCAGTCATGGGAAAGACTGTTTGTCATAGGCCCTGTTTGCCATCATCAATATTTCAGTAAAACAGCCCATACAAACAACTGTCTATTGGATGGGGAGTAATGCACTAATTACATCAGAAGGGTGGAGTGGCAGTGCTTTCTCAAAATATTTGTTTTCAATATAATTTAATTTTTGTGTTATTTATTTACATTGCTTATACTTAGGGGCTCCTTTGTCCCACTCTGGACCTGGTCTCTTCTCCTTGCTTAACTTGAGAAAGACCATACCAACTTCCATGATCAGGACTACAGAAGGGAGCAGTTGAAATTAAGTTGCACTGGTCTGGCTAACAAAGTCCATAAAGCTGCAATGACAGTTGCTACAATATTCAGACATGTCTTTTGTTTTCAAACTCACTGCCTGATGATGCAGACTTGTGTTATTGGTCTTCAGTGAATGTAAACATTATCACTCATGTTGTCAGTTCTGCTCACCACACACAGCCACTGCTATCAGTTTATGTAGGAGAACTTCATGCTTATTTACAGTCCATTTCAAAGCCACGCAGTGAAAAACTACTGCAGGTACTAAGCCGTGTGTGCAGCCTGGTGGCATCCCCCCAGAGGTGTCTGTGCTTAAAAGCCATCGATGTGGCAGTAGGCCTCCAAGCTGGAGAACAGGATGTAGAGGAACCAAAGACCCAGGAAAAGCAGAGTGGTGAGAATGCGGGGCACTTTGGGTCCCCCCAGCTCCCCCCCGATAGAGGGCCGGCGGCGGAACAACAGCACACCCATGCAGATGAACGCAAAGATGGTAAAAAGGGTGACAGAGAAGGCCAAAGAGCCTGGGTCCACGGTGAAGGGCTTCCCTTTGATCCTCCAGTATACAGCTGCCACAGACCAGGCCACTCCGATCCCCAAGAATACATTGACTGCATTACTGCCGGTCACATTGCCCACAGAGGCGTCAGCGTGTTGATCCTGGATGGCTGCTACTTTACTGGCAAAAGTGTCTGTGGAGGAGGGAGGGCTTTATTACACCTGTAACGATCATGTATGTATCCTGTATGCATCATGTGAAGTCATGTGAAGTCCTCACCTGGAATAGATGTTCCCAGAGCCACAAAGACCACAGCTGTGACGGTGTCTCGCAGGCCTACAGTGCAGCCAAAGTGAGAGGCCAGATCTCCGATGACGGCTGTGAGGAGCCCAATGACACTGATGGACACACAGAAGCATGCCCAGCCGTTCCAGTACTCTGTGGGAGGAACACAGGCAAACAGAACCTTCCAGAACACAGTGAGGAAGTGCATGACATAGTCATAACAGGAGGGGAGGCGCTCTTCTCGGCCTTCCTCGTCCTCGTCCCCGTCACCTGTGGACACACAATATAACTATGGTGTCACAACTGTATACTATACACACACTGTAATGTGCACCATTACTGTTAACACCACAGCGCGCGGAGCTGCTCTTACCTGCACTGACTGTCACAGCCTCCACAAACTGCTCCCTCCAAGAGTGTGTACCAATCACCAGAGCCAGGTTGGTCTTCTTTATCAGTTTGTCCACTGTGCTCTGGAGATTACAACATAACACGTTATTGCAAAATCTATGAAATTTTTTCAATTCAATCTTATTTATATAGCCCAGAATCAAAACAAGACATTCCCCAATGGGCTTCACAGTGAAAAAATTCTGCATCTATGGGGGTACAGTTGCAGAATGCATATTTGCATAAACATGACTGCCTTCATTTTTATGCAAATACGAGTGAGTCTTCTCTAGTTCCACAGTAACTGTGGGTGACAGATGCTATAGAAGACTGCGAGGACGGAGCACCTTAAACTCGTAGGACTCCTCGATGACCACCTCCAGGCGACTGTGTTCTCCCAGAATGGGCTTCCCCATCTCAGCGATCCTGCGAGCTTCCTCCTCCTCTGCACTCAGCTGGCCGTCCTGCCCCTCTGAGAGGACACACACATACTGGATAACACCCATGTCTACAATATTCATGTGCTTACTAAAAAAATGTTCAGCAGCTATACCATGTGTATTATATAATGTTAAGAAAAATGTCTTACCCTGGTTGAGGAGCAAGGCTGTAGGGGAAAAAATAAGCATTAGATGTAGTCCTCACAAAGAAACAGATCATGTGATAGACATCAGAAGTACCTGAGATGCCTCTCTTCAGCCAGCGTGGTTCCTCTAGGACGATGTAGAAGCTTTCCTTCTTCTCATACTCCTCATCGTCAATGATTCGCAACTGGATCGTCTGACTGAACACATTCAGACCAACAAGACCTTACTGAAGGTAACCATGGATTCACTGTGTGTTTTAGAGCGAAAATTATTCACTGTTTTTATCTCATGAGTGACAGCCAATTGAGACCAAACTAAGTACCTAAGCTGTACAGGTATGGTGCTTTATAGCTCATGTGATGAAAGCCTGTGTATGAGCAGACTTACGTGGTCTGGTCATTATTAAACTCCAGCTCGCCCCGGGCATCCTCGTAGTCCTCGCCAGGCTTGGCAGTGCCTGCCTCTGTGTGGTACGGGAGGATGACTGTGCCTCGAGCTCCAGAGTTACGGACCACGGTCACTTCCATAGTGCCTACGCTCTCACTCACACGACATGTGCTGTCGCTGAATGTGAAGATTCCAGCGTGGTCGTCGTCCAGGATAGTCACTGTGGCAACCAGAGGCTCCACCAGACGGGCTTTGGGTGCAGCACCCACCTCGTCACTCTCAAACATGCCCTCTGCGTCACCCACACGCAGATTCAACAGACGCACAAAGAAATGCTCATCCTCCTCAAAGATATCATCATCAATGATGCCCACCTGCAGGAGGGACATAACAGAACAGCTCCAGTGCACTGTACTAATTACAGCTACAGTCAGTTCTATTTCAGCTTCACTGACTAAACAACACCATTATAAAATAGAAGAGCAAATGCTCAGGGCCAGGTACTTAGATGTTCTCACTCACCTTGATCTCTTTGCGTGTGTCTCCAGGTTTGAAGACCAGAGTTCCTTCACTATAATCATAATCTGAGCCTGCGTTTGCAGAGCCGTCCTCAGTCCTGTAGTCCACATAGAAGGTGTTCTCTCCTAGACCACCTACAAGACAGATTGAGTACATTTATATAGTTACATTTATCTGCTTATATTGTGTCCTTCATAATTCACTTCTTAAGGAATAATCGTCTAGAACATTTCCACATCCAAAACGTTATCCCTTCTGTTTCTGTTTGCTCTGTTGGACATGCCATGGTCAGACTGGCAGCCTTAGCATACCATGGCAGACCACAGCGAGGATGAGCACTCCGCAGTTCTCCATGCACTGGCTGTGGGCGCTTTCAAAGGAGATGTGGCTGCAGATGTCCAGGTCATCCTCCTCATGGGTCTCTTCCTCTGTGACCACTGTACGCCGGGCGTGGTCTGCTGCATGCTTCTTCAGTACGTTCCCAGCTCCAATCATCATCCGTGTGGCCTTAACATAACATCATTGTAGGTTGTAACATTTACTGTATATGGCAAAATTAACCAGCCCCTCCATATGAAATTAAACTATATGACAATGAAAATTTAAAGCATAACCTTGTGTTTGTTTATTGCTATGACTGCCATGTTTTAAGATATATATTCTATAAGATATACATAAGATGTAATGACAAACATGCACAACACAATTTACTTAAACCTAACTTATTTCACTTGTTTTTTGTTATCTGAGCCTGTTAAACAGTGGATCAATGCATTATTGCATTACAGTCATTCTGCTCCTCTGTCCAAAGACCACAATGAAAAACCACCCTGTTCTTTCTAAACATAAGGTTTAACTACATGCTTACTCCTCTACATTACCAACAAAGCAGTTCCAGTTAATGCATTTGGAGTTGTGATCGATTATTCAGTCATTTGTAGTTTTACAAACCTTGGACTCCTCTGGTCCGACATGTGTGCATGGACCCTTTGGACAGTGGTCTCACCTGGATGCGGTAGAAGGCTCTGCTCTTCTGCTGGTGCAGCAGGGCGTAATAGTTGGCCAGTTCCACCAGCTGGTCCAGCTCTTTGTCTGGATACTTTTGTTTCAGCTCCCTCAGGATGCGGATCACCTGAACACAGGAGGGTCCGAGCATTTACATTAGAACCACTGAAGATACGTGTATGTGAATAATGTGTCAGTGAGTCTCACCTCTTTGCGGCTTTCATCCAGCTCACGGCTGCTCTCCATGTTGACCATTGTGCTGTTGGAGGTGGGCAGATGGCTCCCTCCGGTGGCAGAGGCTCCTGCTGTGCCTGTAGAGTTGTCCAGAGTTGCGTCATCCTGAGTGTTTCCCCTGCAGTTTTCACCTGGGATAACTGCGCCCCCTCGTGGTGGGAACTTGCCATCAACGACCATCTCCATTGTGGCTTTATTGGGAGTCAGATCCCCCTCTGTCTCAACCACAATGCCACGGCGCTTATCGGCACGATAGCGCTTGCCCATGTATTTGTAGAAAAGGAGGCGGCGGTCTGCGATCCAGGCCAGCAGCACACACACAGGGAAAAAGAGCAGTGTGACCAGGGCCTCCCAAACCTGGAACACAACACATAGCATACAGTCATGAGTGGAATCATAATTACATATAATAACAATAATAACATCATCTAATCATTTAAACTCTAAACCCACCTCCACTATGCCGGGCGAAATGACCGACAAGATGAGGTAGAGCCAGATGTAGGCAAAGATACTCCAGAAGGCCGTGATGAAGAACACGCGCAGGTGTTTGATTTTGCGTGACTCTCCGTTGGGAATGGTCCACACACAGATGCCGATGATGACAAACATGTTAAAGGCAGCGCTGCCAACAATAGTGCCCGGTCCCAGCTCTCCGGCCTCAAACCCGTGCCCACATACCTGCAGGGGGAAACATACATACAGCTGAGTGCCAAGGCAGGCTACAGGCAGACTCACTGGACCTACCTCTATGACAGACAGGAGGATCTCAGGAGCGCTGGAGCCCAGGGCCATCAGCGTAAGGTTGGATACTGTCTCATTCCAGATTCGAACCGTTGCTAAAGATGTCTCTCCATTAGGCAGTGTTATGGTCACTTCCTTCTCCTGGGAGACACACGGTTCAGTTGTGTATGCCCATATGAGGATGTCCTCCATAAGGTCAAGTTTCATTGTTTTCTCAGATAATACCTTTATCCTTAAAGCAGTCACACTTTGTATATGTTGATATACTAAGAGTCGACCATAGTCAAACTGTCAAATCATGTCAAATCATGATCTGAGCCTGCTGATTTGGATGTCTGGTTAAATTGTGTTATTTTCTGTTTTGCGGCTTGTGCTGCAGTTCTTGCTTAAACCATAATGTAATAAAATCCTTCCAGTCAACACACTCTATTACTACTATTTAATGGTCTACCCTAGTAAAGCTCTTAGAGGTATGCCAATTGTGATTTCTAAGCTGATTTAATTGTCTGTTATGGGAAGCTAGGGTACTAATCATTTGAGGAAATCAAATTGTGGCCTAGCTAGCTTTCTGACTTCACATTAGCATACACATATCCTGACTCATGAGTGTGACTGTGAGCCGGAGCCCAGTGTAACATGAGACCACACAGATTTGTATGACTTTAGACTAAGCTGCTAACAGACCTGTGATGTGATGACCTCAATGGACGCCATGAAGCGGTCTGCGATGATGGACACTCCCATGAACATGTACATGAGTGACACAAAGTAGACCACGGCGCGGGCCACCTGCTGGCCCAGCCCGGGGTTGGTAGGCCTCCACACAGGAAGGAGGATGCCGGGCATGCACTTGGGCTCCTCATTACACTTGTCCTTCCTGGGCCGGCTGATGTTACTCGCGGGGGTGGAGGTGTAGGGGGGCAGGGTGGAGGGTAGGGCACTGCCCACCACCAGTTCATTGCGCTGGGACTCGGCCTGACAGGCTGGCACCAGCAACACCAGGGCCAGGCCCAGGAGACTGGGCACAGACATGCTGGAGCTTCTGTGACACAGGACTGGAGCTGGCCTCATGGGGCTGCACTGTTAGCTCACCTACAAAACAAGTGTATGGGAAGAAATATGGTTGGCATTTGTTTAATTATTTTTGTAGCAATTTTATGTTGTTGTCTGGATTACAACACTTTAATTTATGTGAACAATCACATACATTTTTGAAGCATAAGTCATTTTAGAAGCAAACATTAGTTTCCAAAAGTAAAACATGTTTTTTACACTACTTTTTCCATTCAGTTTGCTGAAATAAAGCTGATCACAAATATGAAAGCAAATTAGGGTTTCACTGTTGTTTCATCATGGAGTTAAATGATTTGTGAATAATTGTTGTAAAATTGTAATGGCTCTGCTGACTATAATCACCATTAAAATGTGATATTGTTCCCAGGTTCTAGTCTTTGGTCACTTTGTTCACTCAAACCAATTACTGATCTTCCCTTGTCTTCGCCTGCACCTTTGGCATCCTGCTACCCATAAGCCTTAGCACTTCCGCCACATCCACCCAGCCATCTGCTGTTTGTACTCTTCATTGCAGTGAACATGGCCACACCGTTGACACATACACTATAGCGCACACACACACACACACACACACATACACACACACACACACACACACACACACACACACACACACACACACACACACACACACACACACACACACACACACACACACACACACACACACACACACACACACACACACACACACACACACGCTTGCACACCTCCTGGACATATTTAAATCTCATTACACTTATTTACTGAGCCGGTGTTCACAGTCATATCAGCAAACAGACACATCTTGCAGGCTTCTACAGTGGTCACAATATTACAATTTCAATCTTGGTTTCGATACTAAGTGAAAGATTTGATACATAATACTGAATTTGATACCACAATGATAATGAAAAATACAACATGTTTCAGCGAATAGAATGTAATTCTCAACTAAAAAATGTAGGTACTATTATTAAAGGTCTTACGTTAAAGGTATTACAATCACAACTAAACCTGACTTACCAATAAACCTGACTTACCAATAACCTGCAGAAAAAGGACATGCACAAGTTTTTCTCATTCTCAGAATATGGACATGCCATGCCTCTACAATTCACTCAGAACTGCAGAGGCTGCTCTACCACTGACTAATGATTCACTGCAGGGATTTAGGTCGTGAGGATTCAGATCAGAGAAAGGCTGGATTTCAGCATTGAAACTGGCAACCAAAATGTGAGACTCATACAAGGCTCATTCTGATTTCTGATTAGATAATCATCCAATTGTCACACCAGTTTTCTCCAGTGTTTAGAAATTAAAATCTACATTTGATTTGAACATGTCTACCTCGTACTTCTTTCGTAAATACTTCAGTACTGATTTTCTCATCATCAACATCATCAATACAAACCACATGATTGGCTATAGACCTCTCCACTGAAAAGACCCAATCTGGTAACTGATGATTAGATTATTCTATTATTCTATTATTATTATTCTCAATCTTGATTAAATTTGTATTAATTGCCTAACTATAGTATCAGTAATTATTCAAGTGATTTATATAATATATGTATATATTTTTGTAGTATCTAGGTATTGACACATTTGACAACCTCATATCAAATCATATCTACGACTGAAACTTTATTATCAAAGTATCAAAGAAGCTTAGTTATTTTAACATGTGTGCATTATTAGTAGATATCAGAGCAGTGATGTAAAGCGCCTGACAAAGGTTTGTGCTGTTCTACATGTCCCCTACTTGGCCCTTGGGAGCCTCCGCACAAAACAGCACTTTGGCAACAACAAGATGCTGCTAAGCAACTTTAGCTGCTGCGTTGGACACAGTTATATGTGAGGGGGCTCAGCTGTGCAGCCAGGTACTTGTTCGTGTACATCATATGGATGATGGATTCATGATGTCAAGGGAGTGCTATAGGACAAGGATTGACATTTGGACAAATATGTTCCTTGCACATGAATCGTCCCTGAATTTTGGATGTAATTTTCCATGGTGATAACAAAGATGGTGACACATACTTCCTGCATTTTTGTACTTTTTTTCTCAACTTTTCTTCCACAAACTTTCCACTTTACAGATGTAATATTATGATAAATATTTACCACAGATACTATCCCACCAAACCAAGTAAAAATTAGAAAAACACCTGTCACATGCACTTTAAATTACTTTTTTGTAATGTATGTTTTTAAAGATGTGTTTTTGTGGTTATTTTAGATGAATCTATATCATATGTGGACCATTACTTTTAATTGTAAACTGCAATATTGATCTCCAACATCTTAACAACAGAAACCGTTTCATTGAGTTTCTGTTCAAAACTGTTGACCTGATTCTTCACTGTGGCTGTAACAAGCAATAGATTTTCATTTACAAAATATCAAGCATTTTTTCATTGTTAAATAAATGTCTACTTGATATTTTTGAATCTTACATGATTAACCCAAATTCTGAATCTTTGGAATAATCACAATAAGTATAGAGCAGTGGGTGGAGATAGGGGATAGGTGAAACTTTTATGAGCACTCTAACGTCAAATCCAAAACCATACAGATGGTTTAAAGACCCTATATTATGTAAAATGTGCTCTTGTGAGCTTTTAGCCATGTTAAAGTGTTGTTACCTCCTCAAAAATACACCTGGAGTAGTGTTTTATTTCATTTAATTTTGTTTTGTTTGGGTAATCCTTTATTATTAGTCTGTACGTCTACAAAGCTCAAAGTGCTCTTTTCCACCTTGTGATGTCATGAAGCAGGAGTTCGTTATGAGTTATGAGTCATGTTAACAGCTACTTTTTACCTTTAATTCTATAGCGACTGTCAATTCCAGGGGTGAAATTATCCAAATGATTCTGGTGAAGTTTAAAAACATGGTGGAGCACTTCCTGAGTGTTTTCAGTGTGAGAGAAGAACTCAGCCTAAATATGTTGGATTTGTGTGTTAAACATCTGCGAATGAAGCAAAACACAACTCTGGGTATGTTTTTGATGAGGAAACAATTTATAACATAGGTCAGAAAATAGTGTAATATGGGCCCTTTAAAGTTCATAAAATAGTTACAAGTTGTTTCCTCTGAAAGAATATCATATGAAAAAATAACATATCCATAGAAATGTGTTTTATAATGAGCTGCTGTGTTTTACTAAAGACCCACTGCGATTGTTTATGTTGTTCTTGTTTTTATGCAGTGAGCCAAAGGTGCATTTGTACCTCTGCGGTCAAAGATTGTATTTTATTCAAACTTAAGCCAGTCAAGAATGAAAAAGATATAAAGAGCTGCGTGGATCCATAGAAATGTTCAAAAATAGGTGCTCAGTTGGAGATAGGGGTGTTTTTTTGCACAGGAAAACAGCTCTGTCTTTTGGTATAATGTGTAGTAAAATTTTGTGTCCAAGACATTAAAATGCTTTGGATGGCTATTGATAAAATACACACGGACATGTTTCGACACAGCTTGCCTTCCTTGCACCCTGAGAAAGAGTGCAAGCTACACATTTTAATACACATTATATCCAAAAGACATAGCAGTTTCCCTTAATGAAGTCAGTATTGTCTTGGATCCAGAATACACACTTCTCAGGTACTTACGAGGACGTGAGCCTGGTCACTGGAGAATCCCCATGTTTTCAGAGGGGTGTGATTGACAGATGAGTGAGGTGTAAGTTATGTCTTTGAAACAAATGATCTGCAAAGTACTCTCTGATTTACCAGGTATAAGGGCAATATTTCACCATTGACAGTGAGTGGATATCTAACATTATGGCGTGATAAAATGCTGAAGCTAAAAGCACTACGCACCCCCACATGTTTCACCTATACATGTAACTACCCATAAACAGACACAACCAATACATACAGAAACATTATTATACCTCACAGTGCATCCCAAGTCACCAGTTGAATCAGCAATCCACAGGCCGTGGGGAGTTAGGATTTTATTAAAAGGAGCAGTAGATCAACGTCAGTCTCTAGATGTTACTTGTTAATTGTAGGGAAGAGCATATGAGAGAGGAGAGATGAGATCAAAGCAGTTCTCCTTGGATAGTGCAGTATTGATTTGAGCACCAAGCCCGGAGAGTGGAGGAGTAATTAAGCTCTCGGCGCACAGTGAGGAGCGCTCTTCTGCGAAATAAGCAAGATTTGAAGTGCAGATGTGGGGGGTGAGCAGAGAAGTGAGAATAGTAGGTTGCTTTGAGTTTGATAAGGACCAGTAATGTTCCAGTGGGGTATTGTTATTAAGGCAAGATGATGAGCTTTTGTTTTTCATGTTTATATTATACTCAGATCATACTTTCACCTTTGTAAACAACAAAAATGTCTAATCTACAGCTCCACCTGTTTATTGCTTCACTGAATCCATAGATTTATATAGGACAGTAACTTACGGTACGGTTTTCTTATCCTGAGTCATAAATACAGTATCAATCACCGCATAAAGTAGCAAATACACATTTTCCTACTTTTCATACAAAATTTGTACAGTTTCCTACCTTAAAGGTTCAATATCCTGCAAAACTGACTCACTAAATTGTGAGGTTTATGCCATGTTGTAATTCTGTTACCTCATCAAAAACATTCCTGAAGTTGCATTTTGTTTCATTCACACATTTGAGTAACCCTGCATTATTAGTCTGTCTACATCTCCAAGGCTCAAAATGTTCTCCTCCACTTTGTGATATATATATAGTGGTAGTCATATAGTGGTAGCTTTCATGTTAACAGCTATGGTACCTTTTACATTTAGTTCAGTAGAAATTGGCAATTCCAGGGCTGAAAATGTCCAAATGATTCTAATGAAGGTGTATGGAGAAAAACACGGTGGAGCACTTCCTGTATTACCACATGACATCACAAGGTGGAAAAGAGTATTTTCTGTTTGAAGAACACAGCCTAAATATACAGGATTTGTGGGTTAAACATGTTTGAATGAAACAACTCAACCCCAGGTATGTTTTTATGAAGAAACAACATTATAACATAGATCAGAACACAGTGTAATATTGGCCCTTTAAAAGTGCAATGTGTCTAGTGTCTAAAACAAAAAACAACCAGCGATTTCAATCAAACACATTATGCTACAGTGAAACAAACAATATTTGTTCTGTACAATATTTACTATGTTAATATCAAAGCTGTAGTAGAGATAAAAAACCTTATCTGTGATAGAACGCCTGCTTTGAATATCCATCACCACAATTTTAAGCCATAGGGCCCCAGAATCATATATAAACTGTAGACGCTCAAAGCTGCAAATCAAATTTAGGCTTTCTCAGTGTTTTTCGGCAAAAACTGAAAATGTAATAATGTATTTACAGACATAGATTTAAAGTCTCTCTAGTCCCAAAGACTAGATGCCATATGAAAAAGAGACAGTGTTTGTGTGAAAGCATTCAAAAGCATGTCAGAAGGTCTTATGTAACGTGCTCATCTTCATTACAAAAGAGAAATCAGGCAGAGCGCGCCACACACAAACAGGCAAGTGGTGCTACTGAGCATGTGATCTTAATACCAGCCCACTGCCATCTGACATCACAATGCTCAGGCCTGTGCTCTGGAATCAGACTCTGAGCTTAGTACTTTTATACTATCAAATGATCAAAGTGGAAAGAGTTAGTACTTTTATACTATCAAATGATCAAAGTGGAAAGAGTTAGTACTTTTATACTATCAAATAATCAAAGTGGAAAGAGTTAGTACTTTTATACTATCAAATGATCAAAGTGGAGTAAGTGTATAAAGTGGGAGATAAAAACTGAGTCGGCTCATATTCATGTTAGAGGTGCACTTTATGTCACTTTCCTGGTAGAGGGTTCAATCCTGGCTTACTGCAGAGGTGGAAATGTGGCCATGTACCCAGAATGCCCCACAGTATGACATTACACATTTACACTTCAGCCTGACAGTAAGAAGGTCCAAGGTTCGACTATGGGACAGTGCCGAGTCTTTCTATGTTGTATGTTCTGTATGTGTGCTTATTTATTTATTTATTTATTACACAGACATATTGATCAACAATAACTGTATAATATGCCAGAGTTACCTCCTCCTAAACATGTACAGTGTGTTCCTAGAAACCTTAATTCTCCTAAAAAGAGACTATAAATCTCAGAGGGACTCTCCTGGTCAAATACAATAATAATAATAATAATAATAATAATAATAATAATAATAATAATAATAATAATAATAATAATAATAATAATAAAAAGTAACAATACTAGTAATTGAATAAATGCAAGATACTGAGGTTTAAAGTCATACAGCTGAACCACAGCCAAAAGAATAAAATCTCTCTTTAGACAGGTGCCAGGCCCCCATCTTTAAGCTACTGGGATTTGTCGTGACCGAGCATAATGGGCCAGATTCATGACTCTGTTGTATCAGGGCTTTTGTTTGGCAAACCTAAAAACGGATTAGCCAAAAGAGTCAGCGTAAACAAAAGAGCCGATAAGCAGCTTGGTCATTACTGGCAAACACATTTATCTCTCTATACGGTCAGAGTGCAAGTGCTTGGTCAAATTAACATCTAAAAATGTAAATGTTGGTTTATAATTGCGCTGAACTGAACATTCCACCTGGAGCAGTGAAAACCCTGAGTGTAAGTATTCAGGGCCAGGGGACAGCTGGTGCGCCGTGCCTGCTCTGTGTGGGCAGAGCAGCAGGTGCCAACTGTGTATGTGCGGCTCCAGCATCGGATTATCGTCTAATCAAGACATAAGCCGTCATATACACAGTATTCATATAGACATTTAATTAAAACATAAATGATCAGGTTTCTGTGCCAAGTAATGAAATTATTAACAACAATTACAATTATTGCGCCTATTATTTAAGAAAAATAAATAAATAAAAATAAAGTTGCACTATGTAACATTTGTCTCCATAGAGATGTTGCCTTGCCTGTCACTGAACTTAAATATATCTTGTGTTTATTCAATACAGTATTTTTATTGCTCAAAAAATACCTTGATAAACAGACATATTACAGCCTTTCCACAGATCTAATATGTAAATTTCCCTGCTGGTATCACCCACAGAGTTTCACAGAGACAGATTTTAAAACTATACTGTGAAACTTTCTGGGCAAAGCAGTAAAATCTCCATGGAAGCAAGCAGAAGGCAAACCCTCCAATAAAAAATATACACAGAACACTTTTAAATTCTGCTCTAAATTGCATTTTTGTATTTTATAACCTGGAGCAAAGCCACTCTACAGTAACTTGACAGAAGGAGCCTTTAGCTAGTCCATTCTTCCTCTTTAAAGTGTCTGTATTAAACTACTTTCTAAGTTGTCTCAAATGGAAATGCTCCACTTCTACCTTGTGATGTCATGTTCATACAGAAACAGTTACACAGTTTTTAAGCTCCATACACCTCACAGAATCATTTAGATGATTTCAGCCTTTGAATTATCTATCTGCACTTCGAATTAATTAACTGCACTAAGTATGATAAAATGTAGCTATTACTACTGCTTTGTATGTTGCAAAGTGGACCAGAGCATTTTTAGCTTTGGAGATCTAGACACACCAAAAATAAAGGATGAAACAAAACACAATGCATCATTCTAACATGGCTACAATCTCACCAGAATCCATTTTGTGCAACATAGGAGCTTTAAATGTTAACATATTAATCAAATTCCGACCCAAACAATGATTTTCTCCATACTCGAGCAGCTCTGTATAAGGTACATTTTGGTTTTGGTGTATGGAGAAGCGATGGCCCGCTCTATTTCACCATCATATTGAGAATAGCAAACGTTCCAGACTGCAGACCAGCACATTTCTCCTGTTGCGCTAACAGCACTTTTGAGGACATAATTCAGAGCCTGGCACAGACACACGCCTCGCTCTATCAGCAATTTAAGCCCATTTAATTTTTCCTCTGGGCAAGGCTAATAGACGTCCAGTAAACCATTCGGACAAGCACGGCACAGCACGACCTAAGCAAGGTCAAACTAATGCTTACACTTACTGTGGCTGGCTGATAGGAGGTAAAACTCAAATGGAAATCTCATCCCTGAGAAAATCTGCTATTTTTGGCCTTAACAAATTCTGTTCTGGGGTTGTTAAAATACTGAAACGTCAGACTGGATTCCGATACTCAATACAGATTTCAATAACACGCTGATAAAATGTGACTGTCTTATATAGAGCTTTTCCAGGCACTCATAATCACTTTAAAATTTCATCCATTATTCATTTGCTCCACACTCAGTAAGTTACTATAGTCTGCACCAATGGCCACTCCAACCACCAACATATTCTAGTCTATTGTAAGTGCTCTCACTTGTTCTGTTACACCTCAAGATCATTCTAAAGCTATTCAGAAAAGGTTCATTTCTGTCCTGACAATGTGATTTTTTAGTATCAATACCTACTCAAATGAGTCTCTAGTTTCAAAACCAGTTTTAATATCAATTAGCAACTTATTTTCATTACTTCTGACAACCCTAGACATTGCTCTATCTGTGTTTAATGCTGCTGTCTGCTTAAACATTCAAATTGCAGTCTGAGTCTTTTTAAAGAAGCATCTTGTACCTGTAGGTAACAAATGCTGCCCTCAGATCATTTTTTCCTGGCCCTCAGACTTAGTGGAGAATTGGCACAAACAGTAGAGCACTACGGCAAGTTTTAAAAATCTTCCTTTTACAAAGCCAATATCAAACATCTGAGTGTGTCCTATTGATGCCTAAATCAAGCTTGTGGCCCAGTGTAACCTCGGCTAAAAGCTCCTCTGAATTATTCACTGTATTGACCAGCAGCCTTTGACTCTCAGCTTCGTCTGTGTTTGACGATGACACATTTTCGGACACGTCTGTTCCACTGCTCAGCCTTTATGAAGCTCTGGGTGAGCTGGATTCAGCTGGATTCAGACAACCACAGTGAAGTGTGAACCTTCAGAAGAAGCAGATGACTGTATTTACCTCTTAAAGACAATAATGCTACAGTATCATGATACTAACATTTCAAACTTGATTTTGATACTAAGGAATTCACTCAGTACTGATAATGATACCACAACGAAGAGACAAAAATGCTCTTTTTTAGTAACACAATGTAATTTTCAATACAAAATAATAGCACTTTCTTTATGTTATTACATAGTCTTATATTATTTTGCAATATCGATGGTTTCTCAAATGAGTAACTAGATTCGATATTAGTTTTAGTATCAAATAGTATCTGGTTTTCAATACTTTTGACAAACCTAAAAGACAATACTAAAATACAAAGTCTACACAAACTTGATCAAGCTAAATTTATGATCTGGCTCCAAGAAAATTAGGATATGAATTTTTGTCATATTTCCCCTCACTTATAAGTCCCAGTAGTAATATTAGCTTCAGACCAGACCAGACAACAGCTAACCCAATAAACTGGTAGAATAAATGCGTTAGGGAAGAGGCTTGGCACTGGGAACAGCGCTCAAAACAATGAAGTATTTTTATGATCCTATTACATATCTGACCCAAACTGGCCTTAAAGTGAAAAGCTCAGGGGAGGTCAGGCAAAAAACATACACATGCATACAGTGTGTAAAAAGACTGAATACAGCTTATAATAGTCAAGTAAAAGATAACACAACTAAATGACTAAAACTATGCAGCTACATGCTACTCTAGAGAATGTAATATGTAAATTAAACAGGTGATTTTTTTGAATAAGCAATTTGACTAATAGGATTCTGTTCAAAGTTCACAAATTAAATGGGTCCAGAAGATTAGATAAAATGACAAACTAATACAAGAATACATATTTTTAACATTTGCACCTTTAAACTAGTTAAACTACAGGGTTAGTAGTTGTTGTTTTTTAATGCAGAATAAGACAGGATATTTTGTTGTTATAACAGAAATTATACAATATATTTTGATTTGATTGTGACTAATCTTGCAACCCTAACATATGTAACTTATGGGGTAATACATGTTTTTTAATCTTGAGTATTGAGTATTCATCTTCAGTAATGAATACTGACATCAATAGTATTTGTTTTGAATAAGAAAAAATTACAATTTATATTATTTTTTGCCATATCAATCTACTTTGCAGTGGCTTCATGCTAGGGGTGTTCTGAATACATGTATATGGAGAAATGCTCAGTAGTTACCATGGTGACACAATGCACACATTAGCAAACACAGCCCAAACAACACATTTTCAGAAGCCTGTGATCAGTGTGAGGCTTCATGGTCCTGTTTTCAACAAAAATGGCGAGAGCAGCCAACTGAAAACACTTTCATTTTGCAGAAATCATTAAAATCAGCTCACATGTTGTCATTCCAACTAAAGACTGTCACACACTACAGGATTTTTTGGTCTTAAACGATTTTTAAACTGCGACAAAAGCGCACACCACAGACACGAAAACCTTATGAGGCTATAAATCTCTGATCGTAAAGACTGCAGCGGGATATGGCTGCGTAAAAGAGGCTATAAAGCTGTGACCGCGATCGCGTTTGCTGTTTCCTGTCTTCACTAAAACGACTCGCTTTGAGACTCTTAAGTGTTCAAATGATCAGAGGTCTGCACTTCGAGTTTCGATACAACTCAAAACTGTGTTATCATTATTTGTGAAATGTGGTGCAATACTTCAGATACATGATTTTTGAAGCATAAAAGTTGAGTGATAAGGCAATAAAGTCCACAGGAAGCAGAGTCACTATCGCTAATCTACAGTTTCTCTTTGAGCTGCACTGTGTGGATGCAAACACAGTGACACGTGTGGAAACTTTTACTGTAGCATTGCTGATGTTTGGTGGTTACGATCTGACAGCGATACCACATATGAGGAGCACAGTGGCTTCAAAATCGCACACAAACGGACTCAGGGAGAAGAAATCGCAGCCAAAATCTGGCAAATTCTCTTGGATGTGTGTGGCAGCCTTAACTCATCTCTTTCTGGTCAGATTGTGTTAAAATAAATCACACTAACAAAGCTTCAGACAGAGCATGCCTACAGTTAGCATCAGACCCTCAGGGAATGTTGATGATCCTTGTGTTTTGCTTCTTACTTGGAGTGGGTGTGATGAAGCATTGGTCCTTACAGCAGTATCTTCAGAGCAGGTGAAGAGTGATCCACAAAGGCACATGAGAGAGAAACTGGAGCCCCATCACCTAAACGCAAACACATTTCACATATTTAGGGTGTTCTCATTAGGCACAGAGCCAGCTTTTTCACTACCTATACCGATCTCGATAGAAAATTTCCCATTAAAAAAATATCAAAAGGTCAAAAGCTTGCGCAGAAATAATCAGCTATGTGTTAACTGATGACCACAAGACCTATAATTGTATTTAAAATCTGTTAAAATCTGAAACTTTATAAAATGAGTAAAGTTATTAAAACACTGCACTGAATCTTTCCTTTTAAATGTGTTTTTTGAACATTAAACAAACATGTTATAGCTTTTAATTACATATTACATCATTGCACTGGTTATCCTCCTTGAAATATTCATATTTTAATAGTTTAATTTTAAATCTATGGGAAGTCTGAATGGTAAATTTATTTCCAGAACTGGAGCGTGCTGTCCATGTTGAGCTTCGTAGCTTTAAGCATCAACTGACATCGGTACAGACACTGAAAACAGCATTTATTTTCTTAACCCAAAAATAAAATAAGACAAAGCCGGTCCAAATGTTCTGTATCTGTAATTTATCTCTCAGAAGAGCTTTGAATAAATAAAAGTTCAAACATCATGAGACTTTCTGGGCTGATAGAGAAAGTAAATGGTAAATGTTAGGGATGTAACAATAACCTAAATATTGTGATATCGTATCGTCAAAGGTCTCACAATAATATCGTGGACCATCACAGTATATCGAATCACAAGTCTTTTTGCTTAAATGAATAGTTATGATGCAGAAATAGCTAAACAAAAACAGTGGGAACCACATAGACCATGATCCTTTTCTCGGTTTTCATGAAGAAATAACTGTTCTAAGCACTTGTTCATTCTTTGGATTAAGTCTTGTGAAGGCATTTTTAGAGGAAAAAGTAGCATATTCACAGTTTTGTGAGCCTCCACAAAATATTGCAATAAATATCGTACAAATATCGTGTATATGGTGAAAATATCGTACAGAGAGATTTGGATATCGTTACATTCCTAATGACAATAAATGTTGTACCAAATGACTGGCCAAAGCATTTTATAATGTCACTCTTGCTATTATGTAAAATTTCATATCATGAGCTTCCCCACCATATCGTGAGCTTTCCCATGATATTGCAATAAATATCGTAGCGTGAGATTCATACCGCGACGATATCGTATCGTGAGACTTGGATTTCGTTACACTAGTAAATGGTCAACATTTTTATATAACGCTTTTCTACCTTTAAGGCACTCACAGCACTTTACATCAAAGAACCACTCACCATTCACACACTCAGTCATACACCAGTGTACGCAGACACTGTGGGCAAGGTGGGTTAAGTGTCTTGTCCAAGGACACAAGAGCAGTAAGACGTCTTATTACATCAATTTATATGCCAAACTAGGATATCGACTGAACCGATATTTGGAAGCCAATATCCCATAAAGCATATTTTTCAGTATCAGCATCAAGATCAGACGGCAGTATTAGATCAGCACATCCCTAGTTCTCATGTTTATAATCATCATATAATAAATGCATTAAGTATGAGTATTATAGGCCTATAGCTCTGTTCGTGACACTCAAATCTCTAATCTGGAGTATTATTCATTCTCTCCATACTCCAAGCACCATCATGCTCTGCTAGTGTTTTCACCATACTAGAATCCCTGCTTCAATTTCAACACTAGCGAAAAGGCTCAGAGCAATTTTGATACCACGATGAATATAAAAACACAAAACTGCCAAAAACAGTTGGTTGTTAACGCCAAATTGAGCTGGCAGGTCAGAATTCTAGGGTGTAATTTGCTTGTCAGATTGCAGATTTGTTTATTTGCCAAGGTTTATGGTACTGTAATATCTTTGTGATTACTGTGTCTACCCACATGAAACAAAAAACTGGCACAAAGTCGACCATCCAACAAACAAAAGTGAAATTACTTTTTCACATGAGCTTCAGAAAGTGGTGCCAATATTCAACCCCAAAAACATGATTGTTGTGAGTTGTGAGTAAGTCTTAATATTCAAAGTTTGAGAAGCCAAACCTACAAAAAATAAGGTTCAACATTTGTGGATCACATGTTTGGATAGTTTTTATTTTTTATTTTTGCTAAATTATTGTCCTCCAATTATTGAAATGATTGTTAATTTCTAGAGCGAAACCAATGATAGCTGGTATATCGTCTAATGCTGATTAGGGGTGTGCAAAAATATTGAAATATCGATGTACCATGATACTAAATTTGGTAGTATTGTTTTCGTGGGCTGCAGTATCAGTATATTGCCATGAGTAGTTTTTGGCATCTTTTAGCATTTTTTGTCTTTGTGATCACGGTACAATTTTGCTTGTTTAGTGCCTTTTTTATGCAATACACTTGACATATTTATTATTTTGATGATTAAAATTGATGCATTTCATATTAACGTTGTAGAGGTAGTGGTATAACAAAGAAATACTGTTGCTAAAATGTATTTGCTTTTTAAAAAGCAGCAATATGTCACAGAGTGTTATGTGTAGATCAGTTTAAGTATCTCAGGGTCTTGTTCATGAGTGAGGGGAGGACGGAGCGTGACACTGACAGGTGGATCGGTGCAGTGTCGGCACTGATGCGGTCCCTGTATTGGATCGTTGTGGTGAAGAAGGAGCTGAGTCAAAAGGCAAAGCTCTCGATTTACCTGTAAATCTATGTTTCTACCCTCAACTACTGTCATGAGCTTTGGGTAATGACTGAAACACCAAGACTGCGGAAACAAGTGGTCTAAATGAGTTTCCTCTACAGAGTAGCTGGACCCTGCGATTCCCAGCGCTAATGCTGATACAGAAAAGGCATTTTAAAACTCTTAGAAAATGTCCAGATGTCCAGCATTGTCTTATTTGTGTGTTAAGGTCAGTATCACTACCAGCTTTTGTTTAGTATCTCAGCATCTTTTTTTTTTTTTTTGGACAACCCTATCACACACACACACAACCGCCTTATAGAGAAAGTAGTTGAAGTGTCTTGCCCAAGGACACAGTGACATTATGCAGTGATCTCAATGGCAAGCACTCTAACCACTGTGCCACTGCTGGCCTTTCATGAAATACAAAAAATTAAATGTACAGTATGTTGCTTAGAATCGAAAGAATATAGTGCCATCGGAAGCTGCATAATTAATGACCAAATGCACAATGACATCAAGCCAGTGCTTAACAGTAAATCAAAATGTTAGTGTAGCCCCCTTTTTCAATTACGTATCCTTCCATCAATCTCACAGGCTCCATCCAGTAATATAATATCGACGTGTGTAGGGACATTATAAATAATATATGACTTTACCATTGATGCCAGCCCCAGATTCAACAAACAGGTTAAATATTGAACAGAAATGCAAACAGAAATCAAAGGAACAATACATACATACTGTTGGATTGTTTGAGTAAAAAAACAATTATGAAAATTAAATAACAAAAGAATCATATTAATCTTAATGGCAGTTTTATTATTGCGTATGGTGGCTCACCTATAGGCTGTTGAATGGGAAATATAATTGTTATTCTGTGCATGAATTATTCATTTCCCATGGTTTGAGAAATAGCTGTTTAAAATTTCACCCCATGAGCCCGGTGACTTTGACTTATTCAGCAATAAATCACAGTGGAAAGGAGGTAATGACAAGTCTATACAGATATGGACCAGGCTGTTTCACTGTTGTCCCCACGTGGTGTTGAGTTACTTGTTGAGTTGTGATTCTCATTTGCTCGTGTGCCATTTTTTCACCTGTCAGCATTAGCAACCCCAACACGAGACAGTGTGTGATAATAACATTACTGCAGCAGGGTAAATGAATAAGGAACAGTTAGCCTTATTAATGTCATGTGTGTGTTCAGTTGTTATCTATCACAAATTGATTAAATTAAGACAATAATAGAGTTGATTCATTTTACATTTTCAAACAAAACACTGAAATCTATTCACATATGATTCTCAACCACCCACGAGTGCAGAATGTTGCTGTGTTTAGTCTGCAGAACAGCGGTGACACTGAGTGGCTGAATAAATGACATAATAATGAGGAAACAGAAGCATTAACAAAGCACACAGGATTTAATTGTGTTTTAAGCACAGACACAAGAGTGATCACTCAGCCCTAAATGGTTTGTAATCACACTGTAACACCAAGGGATGGAAGAGCACTGCCGGGCTGTGAGTATGGGTCCGCATAGCAAACAGTATCTGTGCAAAAGACAGGAGCCACATGGGACCTCACACTGCACTCAACAAGCGGCGTAACTACCACAACAGCACATTTAACATGACTGAAGCCTACTCCTGGTGCAGTTTGTTAATGTGAAGGAGGCAACAGAAAGAGGAGCAGGCCAAAGAGCCTTTATGTATGGCCTCAAACAGCACAACATCAGAGCCACCGCAGCCCTGCTCCACTGTGTTTGAGAAATGTGGCAGCCGCACAGGAACCAGTGGGTGGATGCAGCAGGCCTGGGGAGCTGGGCTGTCACAGTGAATGAGTGAAAAGATGGGAGGGGTAGAGCAGAGAGAAAGAAAGAGAGGGAGGGCCACTCACATGTGGAGGAGAGTGAGATGATGGAGGATCAAAGGCTCTGTGTACATCGGCCTGTCAGGTTCTCTAGACAACACAACATCTCTCTTATGTAACTGTTTACCACAACAAACACTCCTAAGATCGTTACTTCCTTCACTGTTGCGCTTTCTGCACTTACTCAGAATCTCAGGCAGTGTCCAAGAAGGGCTGGTCTGCTGAAGAGGACCAGGGATACCCATGAAACGGCAAGAAATAGGCGGGGCTTATGGGGAAGCCCCTCCACAGGAGAATCCCCGTGTCCTCTGCATGCTTCAGCGGCACTGCCCGCAGCCCCAAGAAGAGCCAGAGCTGTCCTAAAGCAGCCAGTCACTGCAGCGCATCCATACACACTGAGACTAGAGAAACTGGTGCACCGTTACGCACCGTTACACAACGCTACGCTCGTGTGTTGGAGAACACATACACAGAGAGGGGAGGTGGGCTATCTGCCTCAGGAACTGACTCCCACTGCAGCGTCAGCGCAGCGGACCATCACTTCCCATTTATCAGAGCGTGCAAGACGCGCGGGCCCTCTTCATCACCTCTCCAAAAAGCATCTGATATCAGTATCATACAGCACTTATTCCACTGGGGCCGCTTCAAAACCCACTCTACGCGCGTGTCCCGGGATTGTGATTCCGGACCCGCCATGCCCGGTCTGCACCGCCTAAAAGGGGCGGTTTCCAGTCGGGATGCTGCGCTGCTGCGTTAGTGTCTCCGAACCTGGTAGTGTCACTTGAACTTGCACCTAAACGACTCTAACAAAAGATGCCTCAACACAACTGTCACCAAAGCCCCGTGTCCACAGCCCCACAGTGTCCTCCCTCCCGCTGTCCCGTGCGCACGGCTCTTACCTGGTCCGGTCCAGCCGCTGCAGTTCAGTGTGGGACGACACTGATGCTGGCGCTTTCCTTCATAAACACACGGCCACGCGCAAGTGCTGAACGCGGAGGGTGGGGTGTGCGGGTGCGCGCACGCGGTCCTGACGCTCAACTTCAAATACAAAGGCAGATATAAGTCATCCTCAGCTCCTTTGGCAGGAATAGATAGGAATATTATAATGGCACTTATGGCTACATTGTTTATAGGCCAAATAAATAAAAGTAAGTACTAGCGACTAGGCCAATAAGAAAAATGGCTTAGGGTAGGCCTATGTTTTCACTTAAAGGTTAAACCCTCTTCAGACAAAATAAAAACAAGCAGAAGAATACAGTAACATAATAAAACATTAAAGGGGAACTCCAGCACATTTTAAGCTAAAGTTCATTGCTAGAGGTGGTCGAACATGGTCAGAAGCCAAAAAAGAGCACAGATCAGTGTTGCCTTGGCAGAGATTTCGCTGTGGTAGTGAGCCTGTCAAGCATGGATGTATAATAAGATTTTATTATAGTTCTATGCTGTCAACGCAACAAACTAGCGTAGCGATTTGGGATAGGTCTTAACTTCCACTTAAAATGCCAATTTGCACACTGAAGAAGCTTAACACCACTTTCTAACCCATCTTACAACATACCCACGAGTCTAACAAACAAAACGCTCTGTCTGGCTCACTCATTAGTGTCTGGAAAGGTTATAAAACAACTTTATAAGCAGCCTTACCCTTACCTTTATTGATTTCCCACTGCCCATGCGAAATCCCAAAAGACTCGACTGCCAACATCCTTTCTAATCCCGTTTATTTACGAGTGAATTATATTTTTTGACAAACACTTAAAAAATACATTCCCGAACCATTTCTTTTTAACAACTATCAGTTTCTATTCTTCTCATAGGAGGCTCGCGATGCTAAGCATTACAGGAGCGAATCTAGAGCCAGGGTCTACTTATGAATACGATTATAATAGGATTTTTTGATTGACAAAATAGTGAAAAAAAAGAGAAATATATAGAGCAGATTAACCCAGACATTTTAAGACCAAAATGACAAGACTCACTGCAGAAGTTACAGAGAGAGGAGGGAAGGAGCAGAAGGAGCCGGAAGAGCCTCCTGGAACATTTCCTGTTTGGCACGCGGAGGCTAGCATGTTAGCTTTGTCCACTCATTTATACGGTCTGGGATCCTTCTTCACCGTCAGTAGTCGATCCTCACTTGTTGCTTTTGGTGGCTATTAGCATGGATGTATTCTATGGCTACCAGCCGAGTCTTTTGGGCTTTTGCATGCGCAGTGGGGAATCGACAAAGGTAATGCTAAGGCTGCTTATAACATTGTTTTATTACGTTTCCAGACCACTAATGAGTGAGCCAGGCATAGCGTTTTGTTTGTTAGACTCGTGGCTATGCTGTAAGATGGGTTAGAAAGTGGTGTTAAGCTTCTTCAGTGTGCAAATTGGCGTTTTACTTGGAAGCTAAGAACTTTACTAATTCACTATGCTAGCTTGTTGCCTTGCCATGCTCACTGCCACAACGAGATCTCCGCCAAGGCAACACTGATCTGTGCTGTGCTGTTTTTTGGCTTCTGACAGTATTTGACCTCCTCTAGCAATGGATTTTAGCTTCAAACATGTCAGAGTTCCCCTTTAAACACAGGCGCACTGTCTACTATGAGCAGATCATTAAATGCACTAGTGGTAACAACGTGTTTAGTTTTGTGTTTAGATATTTCATTCATGGGAAGTCAAATATCCGGTCTTTTTCCCTGTGTCAGTTTTAATGTGGTCAGTGAACAGTCATGTAATCTTGTAGACTATTAAGAGCATCAGTATCAAGATAAGCAAACATAATCAGGCACTGTATCAAATCCTTTATAAACACATCTGATACAGTGGTGCACGCCTTTTACAGATAGTGGTGGCAAACCTTTTTCATAAAGCGTAGAGGAAGTTTGTGTAATTCCTCAGTCGTCCAGGTAGGCAACATAGCAACATTTAATAATTGTGTCAAAAGGTTTTAGTGAAGACATTTTGCCATTTATCCAAGTGGCTTCTTCAGTTCAGAACTGAAGATGATGCTAAGTGTCCAGTGAAATCCATCACCTGTATTTGAAACCAGTCGCTGAGTGAAAGAGTGCATCTAGTAGTTTTAAAGCAGAGCCAATTTATTTATTTTTTAATTATTATTATTATTCATTGTTGGATTTATATAGCGCCCTTCACGACACCCAGAGCAATTCATCCCTTACTGAAATGCAATAAATAAAATGCAAATAAAAGCCACTAACTTAGGCTATGACCTATTAACTATTTACAGACTTGATCTGTGCTGGACCTCATTACTATTACTGCTAATGTAGTACCATCCACATGTATGTGACAGTTCACCTCAAGTCATTCATCTTAATGGTAGTCCATCCACAGTGCACTGCATCTTCCTCACCAGAAATCCATACTGAATACTAAAAGGCTGAGAAATACACTGAAGTATTTCATCCAACAATATAGGCCCCAAACAGTATGTTATTAGTTAGAAAAATAGAATTAAGAGACACAAACAAGTTGTTTTAATCTTTTGTCTGTTGTTCTCCTGCACACAGAAGCAGAAAGAGGTCCTGAGGATGACTTGTGGACCTTTTACAGACATGTCCAGCTCTACCTGCCTATCTCCTCACCTCCATGCTCCGACACTGTGCTGAGGGAGACAGTAAACCTTCAGGATTATTTGAGGCGCCACCCAGAGGAGTAGGACTGCACAACCTCTGCTAAACCCAGGTAATGTCTCATGATACTGGTGATGACACAAAGCACAGTCAAAGTCAAAACATGTCAAAAGTGGACATGATGCATTGTAGATTATAGAAAACAAAAAAAATAAGCTAAAAATTACTCAGAACTTGTTTTAGATTTAAAAACTAATGATACAAATAGCCAACCTTTGCTTTGACTCTTGGTTTGCACTTTTGGCATTTCTTGACAGGTAGTGTAAACATTTCATCAAATAGCTCAGGGAAGGCCAAGGTTTTATTTCACTTTTTTCTTTGCTACATAATTCCATATATCTAACATCAAATGTTTGATATCTTCTGTATGTATAAAATGTAGAAAATATAAACATAAAAAACAGTGAATGAGAAGGTGTGTCCAAACCTTTGACTGCTTGTATATTCTGGCAACCTAAACAGCCACTTCCTGTGCAAACTGCTGTCTTATATAGAAGAATATCATATCAGTTTTTGCTTAGTGCTTAATGTTATACAACAACTGTCATTAATAGTCCATTATCATTATAATTTAGGCCCTTGGGTACCACAGCTCTAGTGCACTTGTTTATTACAGCAGCACCTGAGTCTTCTGTGTAGAGTTTGTATAATTGTTGACCTCATTTCCATACAAAAGGCTTTCTAAATAAAGGTTCATAAACTAAAAATAAAACCATTAAAGGAACTCTTGAACAACCTCTTAAGACAAAACAGACCAGTCAGTGTTACAGACGATTCATTAATATGGAGCCAGACTCCATTAAAAAGTCTTTAGTCTTTCATTCATATGCAGACAGTGGTATAATGCAAATATAGACTAAAAGTAAAAGCATTGGGTTTTTTCAAGTCTGAAAGTAACTGATGCTTTACTGCAGGGGTGTCCAAACTTTTTTCATCAAAGGCCACATATTAAAACACAGACCGGTGTGAGGGCCGATCGAGGGCCATGGACTGATGGTTGAAACAGTGAGTAATACAAATCTGTTCATTTACAACAGGTTTAAATGACCCACTAGACCTTTTTTCATGCTTAGACCCTCAAAAGGACACACTACATTTGCTTGATCAAGGTAGATTTCAAAAACATGCAGTAAAAAATCCTACTTGTGGCTGTATGGGCCAATTTACCTGGAAGCCTGAGGGCCAAAACAACTGGTCTGAGGGCCACATTTGGCCCCCGGGCCGTAGATTGGACATGCCTGCTTTACTGTATCATTTGTTCTTTCTTGGTCACTTTATTTTGATTTACTACTACTACTACTGCTATTTTTTGGTGCCTTGTGCCAAAATAGGAAAACTAGGATGTTCCCTTTGCTTGTTTTATCTGTAAAGTGTGGCACAGAAGACAGTGAATAAGGATCTATATATCTGTTTAA
Source organism: Odontamblyopus rebecca (assembly GCA_030686955.1). Lineage (NCBI taxonomy): Eukaryota > Metazoa > Chordata > Actinopteri > Gobiiformes > Gobiidae > Odontamblyopus > Odontamblyopus rebecca. The sequence goes on from CM060668.1 coordinate 14,375,039, forward strand.
GTTACAGAAGCAGTCTGTAGTCATCTCTGTATTAGTGTGCAGTGTGCCATGTAGCTTAAGCCCAAGGGCCCGTGCACATGACACTTAATCAATCAACCAGATTTGTGCATGCTTCCTTTAATTCCAGATCCAAATTCACCAGCTAGTGTAATGACCACTAGATGGCACTCTCTGCTCAGTCTTTCTATGTAAATAACGCTACATAACTTGATCCAAAGCAACATTTGAATTGTATGATGTTCATTTAACATAAAATATTTAAATGAAATAGAGTTTGGGTTTTCTAAGCCGTTTTATACATTAAATCATCCATTTAAAAATGGATAAAATGGTACCACTGTGCGACCAAAGCTCACTACCCTCACTTTGGGAAATTCTGGAATAATAAACTGAAATTCGTATTGATGTTTTATTGTTTTTTTTGTTGTTGTTGTTGTTGTTGTTGTTGCTTAATTTTACAAATTCTGAGGGGTTCATACAGGAGTAAACCTGTGAGCATTTTTGGTAGTACTACACTGTAAACTGTAGGGGGAGCTCCACACAAGAAAATGCAACAGGCCTGAGCGCGTCATGATTCAAGTACGTCACAAGCGCTCAGTAATACAAAGTAGCCTGTACTGCTACTACTGCTACTGCTACTACTACTTACTATTTCTACTGGTTGTATTCTCTAGCTTTGAAAGTCCTGTAGATATGACATTTAGGCGTAGTATTGGCTTATGTGATGCTAAAACCTGAAGAAAGCTCAGTGTGAGACTGCAGAGAGATGCACATCTTCAAAACACCATCTGAGCACCACCCGGGAAGACTTTACAGCATGTCCATATCGATCCATCTCTCTTATCTTTAATCCTATATTAGATATTATTATGTGTCAGATGTTACTGAAGAAACGTACATTCAAAACGGAGTTAGATATGTCTTCATCAAAGTCAAGCAGATAACATCATCTGTCATTTGCGCTGTTTTTTATGTATTATTCTGAATGTAGTCTAAGTAGATTAATCTAAAATTGTTCTTTGATTTAGTCTTTTTTGTTGCTTCTTTTTGTTATTTGACATGGAATTCATGTTATTTATTAAAGCGTAACTAAGTACCTAAACTCCAACCACAGCCACATTTCAAACAGAGGTGCTAAACTGGGCAGTGTCTGGAGGACTAAAGAAGAAAGTGAAGGGAGAGGGTCTGGGGGTATATAAACAGTGGGATCGGTCTAACAAGTATCCACACCTCCAACTCCACCCCTAGAGCCTGGCTGTAATTAGGAAAGGTCTGCAGTGGCCTGCCTGGTTTGCTATAGGAACAGTAGACAATGCTATTAAACACCATATACACAGTTCATGATAATAATATTAATACCTTCCATTTATAAAGCACTTTTCAAGACAAAGCGCACAGACACAAGTGTGGTTAGGTGGGATTAAAATACAGACTAAACAGAAATGTTTTGAGAAGTTTGGTTTGAGCAGTTTGTATGTGTGGAGGGAGCATGGTCCAGTGCAGGGGCCTGGACACAGAAGGCTCTGTCCCCGATGGTCCGCAACCCGGAGCAAGGAACATCGAGCTGAGATGAAGAGGAGAAGGAGCGAGTCCTGGAGGGTATGTAGGTTTGAAGCCGGTCTGAGAGGAACTGAGGGGCCTGGGTACTTGTAGGTGAAGAGAAGAATTTTATGGGAAACCAGTGCAGGTAGGTGAGAGTGGGGGTGATGTGTTGGTAGGGCTTGGTGTGAGTGGTGGCAGCAGAGTTTTGGATGTATTGAAGCCTGTTCAGAAGCTTTTGAGAAATCCTGGACAGGACTCCATTACAATAGTCCTGGCAAGAGGTAATGAATGAGTGGATACGTGTTCAAGCAATTAAGCCTGAGAGAGATTGACAGAGGCAGGAGATGTAGCAGAGGTGGTAAAAGGCAGATTTTGTGATCGATTTGATGTGGGGTTCAAAGGAGAGGGTTTGAGTCCAGGATGGTGCCCAGGTTGCAAACTGTTGGGGAGAGGCAGATATCATTGCATCGATGGTGAACATCAGATCTTCAACCTGGCCACAACCATAAACTCTGTTTTGTTGTTGTTGAATTTGAGGAAGCTGGGTGATAACCAGGTCCAAAGATCGATAAGTCAGTTGGAGAAGGACTGACAGGGGAGAGGGGCGGAAGGCTTGGTGGAGATGTAAAATTGTGAATCGTCAGCGTATGAGTGGAAGTTGAGTCCATGTTTATGTTGAATTGTCCGAGAGATAGCATGTAAATAATAAACAAAAGTGGACCGAGCACAGAACCTTGCCGTACACTTTGGTGAATAAGAGAGGGAGGTGAACAGGTGTCACTGAGGGAAATGAAATGTTGTTGGTGGGAAAGGTATGAGTGAAACCAGAAAAGTGCACCGGTCAGTCCAATGTAATTGGAGAGGATGGAGTTGGAGACCCTGTCAAATGCAGCAGATAATTCCAGGAGGATGAGTATGAGTTTACTGGAGTCTGCAGCTCTTAGTAGGTCATTTGTGATTTGAGTTAGTAATAATAAAAAATAAATAATAAATCTTTATTTATAAAGCACTTTTAAAAACAAGGTTTACACAGTGCTGTACAAGCATTAATGGACAATGCAAAACATAAAAAAATACCACAATAAACAAAGAAAACAGTCAATGATCCAACAAATCAGATTAGTTCTAATGAATAAATAAATAAAAGAGATTGAATGAAAATAAATAGGGAATAAAAAGAACTAAAACCAGTTAAAGGAAGGCCAACCGATAAAAATGGGTTTTAAGAAGTGATTTAAAAGATGATCCTGATGGTGCAGCCTTAGCTCCTCAGGCAGGTCGTTCCAAAGCCAAGGAGCCCGGACTGAAAAGGCGTGATCACCCTTCGGCCGGAGCCTGAACTTCGGAACAGCTAACAGGGACCTGCCTGAGGATCTAAGGCTGCGGGAGGGCTCGTATGGAGTTAAAAGTTCTGAGATATAACTTGGTGCAAGACCTAAACAAGCTTTGAAAGTGATCAGTAAAATCTTAAAATCAATTCTAAAACACACAGGCAGCCAGTGAAAGGAAGCTAAAGCAGGGGTAATGTGTTGATGTCTGTTAAAACCAGTGAGGAGCCGAGCTGCTGCGTTCTGAACCAGCTGGAGGCGGTTCCACTATGAGTCTAGTAGTCACATCAAATTTTGTTTCATCGAGCCCTTTTCAAACATTCATACCTTATTTCAATCATTAGTAATTACCTCTGGAAGGTCATCTGCTACAAGTCAGTAGCATTTCAGATTTAATTTATGTGGAAAATTACATCAACATAAGAAAAGACAGAAGCATGTGTGACTAATTACATATTTCAAATGTAAATTCTCAAGAGGAAGGCCATGCTGCTACTATCCTCTTATTGCACATAAAACTTAAGGTGACCTTCAATAACTAATATACAGGTTTTGTCCCAATAAGTAGAATGTATGTTTTTCCTATAGAGCCTGAGGTCCTTCAACCTGGACACTATAAATTATGAAAAGGGTTTGACAGGAAGGACATCGGATTACTAATTAGTGGTCCATGTATTGATTTGCTCCCATGGGCTGCAAAGATCAGATAGAAAATACATTGCCTATTTAGGTCACCTTTTCATGCAACATTACACCCCATTTCATATTATGTTATATTTGGGTTATACAGAGAACTTTGGCTGTGTAGTAGTTGGACAAACCTCTGGTACTTGGATGGAAGACTCAGGTGCCACAGTGGGGTTCCAGTGAAAAACATAGAGCGATGCATTTGTAACATAACATAATTTGACCACTATGAGTCTGGTGGTGATTTACAGACTGCACAGGTGAATTCCAGATTGTTACTTGTGACACAACAATCCAGACAAAAGTAAATGGAGCATTTTTGAGTGCTCAGAGAACTTTGGATTTTGTATGAATGGATTACTATGTAGGTTCTGGGAAGGAAACACCAATACAAAAAGATTAAAAACTCAAAAGTCAATTTTGCATAAAATGTGTCCTTTAAAAACAGCTATTGTCAAAATGTCACAGTTTGCGCATACTGTAAGAGCAGTGAATTTAAAAAAAAAAAAAAGATAAGTTACTGACTGTAGAGGAGCCAGTAATTCACTCTTTATGCCATACTGTGAAACATTCAAGGCAGAACAATAGCATCTCCTTGGAAACAACCAACTGACTGACCCTGCACAACATAGTTCACCTTTAAAATGAATAGGCACCAACAAGTATGAACATTTAGTACAGTATGTTTTAGTGCCCCAAATGATCATGTGATGATGAGGATACTCCATTATAACATGGTGTAAAGGTCAGAACAGTCAATTAAATACACATCCTTGTAACACAAGGGCAGAGAATATATTTGTACAATTAGCTGTCACTGTAGTGCTTTGTATTGCTGCTAAACTAGACACATTTCAAGGGCATCCCATGTGTGTGTGAGTGTTAGTGAGGGTGTCCTTGAATGCACCATGGAGTCCTGTCAGGCTCATGTCATTATGTCACAGGTCTGTCCTTAGGGAGAGAGGTAGTACACAGACTACTGCAGCACGCTACTTCAGGGGGCAAATAATAATAATAATACATAACACTTGTATAGCGCTTTTCATGATACTCAAAAAGACACCTCACATAGATCAGGACAGACAAACACATATGAAAGAAAACAGATAAACAGGAGATGCAGTTATTTAAAGACAGTTTTGAATAAGTTAGTTTTTAGGGCTTTTTAAAACATGGGCAGTGTGGAGGAGTCTCTGATGTGTTTGGGCAGGGAGATCCAGTGGGTGGGGGCGGCAGTAGAAAAGCCCCTGTTCCACCAGGTCTTGAGTTTAGTCCTGGTCGGGGGGAGACAGGAGGTTGGCGTCAGCTGAACGAAGGGCACGGGTGGGGGTGTGGCAGTGGTGGAGCACAGAGACTTAGGTGGGGGCCAGGTTATGGAGGGATTTGTACACAATGGTGAGGAGCTTGAATTGGATGCGTTGAGGAATGGGATCCACTGGAGATCTTTGAGGACAGGGGTGATGTGTTCCCGGGAGGAGGTGCAGGTGAGGAGGTGGGCAGCAGAGTTTTGGATGTACTGGGGTCTATTGAGGTGTTTGGAGGATGAACGGTAGAGCAGGCTGTTGAAGTAGCCGAGGCGAGACGTGACAAAGGAGTGGATAAGGGTATCGGCAGACTGAGGGGAGAAGGACGGGAAGAGGAGAGCGACGTTCAAGAGGAGATAGAAGGCGGCTTTGGTAATGTGTTTTATGTGGTGTTCAAAGGAAAAGGTCTGATCAAAGATGATGCCAAGATTATGGAGGTGGGAGAAGGAGGAGACTGAGGAGCCGTCAATGGAGAGGGGGAGGTTATTGAGGGTTTTGGTGGGTGTTTGGGGCCAATGATGAAGTTTTGTTGCATTTGAGTTGGAGAAAGTTACGAATATTACATGCATTTATTTATACATAATTAGTTTGCATTCTGAGTACTTAGAATATTATCATACACCATATACACTATAAATTACCGTACAGCTTTGATTTTGCTGGTGTTCTGTCAGAAATTCAATGACCTTGCACTGACAGATAACTGTACTGCAACTAGATTAACCTATTTTCTTAAGAATTTTCACAAAAAAACTAATTTCATGCGGGTCAACATTTTGAGATCCAACATAGTCAATTTATTTTACAGCAGCACATTAATATGATGAATATGTGGATATTAGAGGGGTGAATACATTTTGAGAGACGGATAAGCCCTTACTGTGAGAGGGCTTGCATCTCCACAGACCTGACTCTAATCTGGCCCGGAAGAGATTCCCCTGCTTTCCTTGGAAATATTGGCCTTTTGGCTATATTCTTCCACAGTATGGCAATGTATCAGTCTCCACAGAGAAGGATTTTAACTTTCTATTTCCGTAGAATCATGCAGATGACCTCCAAAAGTACATACTGTTCCTTTAAGCACATTTCAGATTACAAAAACATAATCTGTTTATTGTTATAGGGAGATTATAACAATAGATATTACTTTTTTGCAGTATCGCCACCCCCTACATACTTTCCCTATTATTACCAAAAGAAATCATGTTTTCAGGGAATTCACAATCTTCATTCTAGGTTAGGATTTATCATAGCATGATACATATGTCTTATTTCTACAAATAATTCATATGAATCTAGTAATTACTATAAGCATACTTTAGTTTTCCATTTAAATCTTCACAATGCTGCACAAAAAATAGTTCTGCACTTCCATTCTGTTTGAATAATAGACTATTCAAATAATTCATCTTCCACTGAAGAAGACTGTGTGCAAGATAATTGCAATGCATCATGCTGCACTCAATCAAATTTGGTCAGACCTATAAAATAGCTGCTCATCAGACCAGCCCTTGGTAGAGAATCTTGCAGAGAAAAGCAGTGGTGGTGGTAACTCATGTGTTATAGTCGAAATGAGTTGGCGTGATCATGAATAAATGAACTACAGCGAGCCTCCTCTGTTCTTTTGCTACAGCCTAAAATACAGTGATGTGAAAGCCCTGTGTCCTTCCATTTGCTTGAAAGGTGAAAATCTTGTGTAGTTTGATAGATTTGTCTCCACATACACACCTTAAAATGATCAACACACCTGTTATTATTATTCATGAGGAAAGTGGGCTCGAGTGGTGCTTTTGTGTTGGGCTGTCACTACACTGCTCCCGTAAGCACCTCGGAGCCTTATTTATTCATGTGTGAAGTGAGTAGGGACACCTGCAGACGAGCCAGAGGACAATGTCTCTTTGATAAGTCACATGTCAAGGCAAACGCAAGCAACTGCCCAAGGACAACGTCAAGAGTGGGAAACATGAACCGCCCAACCATGAAGATGTAGACGATGAATGGGATAAACTAAAAATTAGAATTTGTTATGGAAAGTTGGGTACGATGTGCACACACCTTAATTAGTCTTAATAAAGCATGAACAGACAGTTTATTAGTGACTACTTAATTAATGGTTTAGGAGTTAGCATTGGGGTGTTAATTAATTGAATTAAGTGACAGCTCAAAGTGTGTACCACACAAGACCAGTCCAACACTGCAGTCGAAACTGGACCGCAGTCTGAGTGAGGCATGAATAAACTCTTCATTCATAATTGATCATGGCTTTGTTCATGTTTTATTGAAGCGGATTATTGGCCAAAAGTTGTTCTACTTGAGATTCTGACTAAACCATGTATTTATATTGATATATTGATATATTTGGTCAGACCAAATTTGGGATCAGGTTTCCCATGCCAAGCAAGGCAGAGATGTGTGCAGTGTTGAATGGCTAACTTTTACTTTGACTGGAAACACATTTTAATGAACTGAAAACAAACAGAAAAAGTTAGTTTTCTGTTCTGAAAACTTCTGTCTGAAAACTTCTGCTTGTGTCACAGATGTTCGATACACACACATCATGACCCTCCTCAGCTCAGGGTAAGGGGGAGTAACAGAGATGGATCTGGGCCTCAAAACAGCAGCCATAATAAGAAAAGTGTTACAGAAGCTAGATTTGAGCATATTTTCCTGAGAGACAGAAATACTAAACTAATACATACATACATATATATACAATACATATTTGCATAGAATGTGTTTTGGGTGTTTCAGGTAAAATCGGTGAATAAAAATAAGGAATGAAAAATCAGACATAGTTATATTACATTAATTCACTACAATATTACGCTCAAACCACTGTTCGTTTCCCCGAAAATGTGTCACTCTGTCTCACATCAGTTCAAACCTCATTCAGATTTCCATTTGTCTTGACCTTTCTGTGATTCTGTGATTATATCTGAATTCCCAGTGAAGGGCTGACCTTACCTGGCACTGTAGTGTTCATTAGTGTTCTCACAGGGCAGCGGTTCAGAGGCTGGAGCAGGTAGATATGGTATAGGTCCAATTTAAACATAAAAACATCAACTTGTTTTTTAGACATATAAAAAAGAAAAAAACATAAGAAATGCATCAAGATTTGTCATATTTGACACTTTTATTTTTGTTTTTATGTGCAAAACACATTTCCCCATTTCATTTTTACTAACTGTGGACAAAACTTAAACCAAATATCTCAAAATTAGGATGTATAGATGAAACTACTATAACTATAGTTTTATGGGGAAGAATGATAATAATATTAGTTTCTTTTAGCCCCCACTGGTTTGATCTGATTTGGTCTACACTGATAACCTTTTATGCTGGCATATGTTCAACTGCAAGTTTGTTTTATTAAATCAAAATTTAGAGAAAATGCATTCTTATTGTGAGCGTCGTCACTTCTTCACAGATCTGACCTGTAACTTGGCCAGGTGCCATCTCCAGACAACTGCTAAAATTTCTATGAGTACAAGCGGGTAGGTGGATCCTTCTTCAGAAAAGTTAGATAGTGCACCTTTAAGTAAAACAATGTGTGTAACATATAGTCTATTTAAATAATGAGATATTTATTTTCTATGTCCTTAGATGCCTTCGCTGTCCTCATGTTCTTTCTCCAAAGCCAAATGAGCTCAGAGATGAAGACCTGGGCTCAGACTGCAGCACCACGAGCCAGGCTTAAGTATTACACCCTCAGTGGTCTAGATAAGGAGAGTGGGGAGTGGAAGAGGGGTAGAATTCTGCTTTTAAGTCTTCTCTTTATATTCAAAATTCACATAACGTTATAGTTTGATAACAGTGGTGTGGAGTCTCCAAAGTTTGGCCCGCAGTGTGTCTGTGTGGCAGAGGTCACAGACTCCTTCTCTGTGATGGACCACACACACAGCCCTGAGCTCAGAACGGAGAGGCTAGCAGGGTCAGCTGCATCAGAATTCACTTCAAAAGCTAACCCCAATTTCAGGTCTCACATCTCTCAAAAAATGTTTGCAGTAAATTTCTTACCACTTAAAGAGCCTATATGATATTCTCTGATTTATGTTCTAATGTTCCTCATCAAAAACACACCTGGAGTTGTGTTTTCATTTACACATGTTTAACCTTCAAACCATGCATATTTAGGCCTTGTCCCAGACGGAAAACACACAGGAAGTGCTCCACTGTATTTTTAAACTCCATACTCCTTCTAAAGATGTCTGAAAATCAAATCATCAAAGTAGATGAGATGTCACATATCTATTTCAGCCAAAAGTGTGGTTGTATGTATATAAAAGTTGTTTTACAAGAAATTATAGTCGCAAAGTTTTAGTCCTAATGCTAATTTATGAGATGTGCCTGAATGTCTCATAGCTATTTGGTACTTTGACCTTCAGGTTGACTGGGACAATAAAGCTCTGACAGGTTTTGGGGCAAAGACGATATGAATTTGGTTGTACTGCACATATAAAGTTCTCTGACTAAGAACATAGTGACTGATAACTGCAAACTACAACTTTGTCCAACCAAATCAGAAGTAAAAGTATCCACAGTGTGCATGGGGGGTGCTGTGTCCTTGTACTATTAGCACATGTTGGCTATGCACTGAGGAAATGTGAGTGAATGAAAAAGAAAACTGCCTCTAGGTTTGAAACTCCAAGGGAAAGGCTCCAAGGTCAGGAGAGGCCCTAAGAGGTACAGGTACATTTCACAGTAATAGAAAAAGGCCAGAAACATGAGCTATCAACTTGGAATGACTTTGTGAAAATTATGAATAGTTTTGAAGTGTAAAATAATACTGTGTCCTCATTTATCACACCAGTACTGCAACAGTATGAGAAGTGTAATATGTTTTGTGTCCATCGCTCTTAGTGATGAATGCTTTGTGCGCCCTCCTTTCATTAAGACATTTTAACCATTTTTTCTTCAATATCTTGTGACTGTGACAAGGCTGACAGGTCATACAGAAAATGGTAAAACTTTATAATAATCATACTACAAAATAAATATCTAAAAAAACTTAAGACTTAAATTAAGAACATTTCACTTTATCTACATTCAACTTAAGTAAAATTATCTCCCAATGGAATAAGTGTGTTTTTCTTCATTCGCACAGCATTAGATTTTGTTTCTAATTTTAAAATAGTGTTTTTTTTTCTTATCTTAAGTGTAGCAAGATGTATTTTCATATTTTAACTCCAAAAAGTCTTGTTCCTGTGGTATATAATTTTACTTGTGAAGTGAAAAGCACTCAAATCATGATCAAACCTTCTTAATGCAAGTCATCTTAATTTGGCTGGATTTTAGTTTCTGCAGTGTATTTACAGCCTTAATTCATCATGGAGATGTGGAGAGAATGTTCCACATTATGGCTTAAGAATCTCTATGGAGACTTTCAAGCAAAATTACAGGTTAGATTTGTGGAGAGGCGATCCCACTCACAGTAAGAATGGATGTTTTTTCAAGACATTTTTGAGAAAAACAATTGCAAGACAGATTAGTTTAATACCATCCTGTGGAGAATTGAAACCAAAACATTAACATCTACATGGAGACAAACAGGTTGTGGACTCTCTCCAGAAAAGTTACACACTGTACCTTTAATTAGCTTAGGCTTAGTAACTTGCCTGATTCAATCTAAAATAGTCTTTCTTCATTCTTCATTAGGGCTTATAAGGTATAGGTAGTACAGTGTTTGCTGTTTAAGAGAATAACTCAGCCTAAATATGCAGGGTTTGTGTGTTAAACATGTGTGAATGAAACAAAACAAAACTCCGGGTCTGTTTTTGATGAGGAAACATTATAACTTAGATCAGGAAATACGGGCCCTTTAATTGCAGCCACACATCCGTCAGTCTGTTCTATAGGACATCTGATACACAAATGTCTTACCACTGCGTATGAATATTGAATGAATAATGCATGAAGCTGTGACAAGATCTTATATGAAAGCAAAGTACAGGATTAAAGCATTTCTATTATTATGAAACCTCTATATTATCTCTATACTCTTGAGACTCCTTTGAGAACTATTGGCGCACCTTTTCTCTTATCCCAGGAGTGCAGCTCACCACGTATAACGCCATGGATAGAGCCATCTTTTGTCCGGCGCACATTCAAACCGGGCTAATTAGGCTAATCACAGGGGTTCTTGGGGGCTTTCTTCATTAGACTGCAGCACCTGTGGGACGCTTCACACCCTTTGATTCCGCACAATGTAAAAGCGAAAAGGTCTGAGGGGAAAGAAGGAGTCAGCATAGGCGGATTTCAACGATAATTACCTCCGCCCACAGGTTTTCGGTGGCACAATCGGCTGTTTATTGTCTATATAGGCCGGCTGTATGAAATGTTTAGAAGAAGGGGTCTTATCACAGTCAGCGCAGGGTCTTGGATGCCTCATAGCACCCACTTCGAAAACAGCCCCTTGATGAATGGGACAAATTATGGACGTGACCTTTCAGTGTGGCTCCTAATTCGCAGATTCTCACAATGTTCATGGCTTCCTTCAATCTGCAACATTTAAAAAAAAACAGAAAGCATGTCAATTACAGTCCAAATATTGCAAGAGTATATATAAAGTAAAAAGTTCATTTATGGAGGGCTTCACAAAAATTCACAATCTAATATAAATAGAAAGAAGCAATTGTCAAATCACAAAAGTTAGAATTACTTTGATAATAGAATGTTTTTTGTGAAGAACAAAACATCCTGTCTTGTTATAGATAGAAAACTCTTCCTGTATCAGTTTGAAAATCTCTGATCCAGAAAAGGTAGAAAAGGTTTCAGAGGTAGTCACCTGTTTTTAAAAAGACATTTTGATACAATGTGCACTCTTAATAGAATCAGACTAAATATAAATCTCAATTCTAATAATTCCCAGAAAAATCCCAATTTGATTTTTTGCCCGTATTGTGCAGTGAAAGTATAGTATATGGTCTGGTCTGTATTATATGGTAAAGACGAAGTTTTATAAGAGCATGCTGTGCAGTTAGGATGTGGCTACACTGAAATAAACACTGAAACTAAATTTATTCTGATTTATTAGTGTGTCATTTCAACAAAACAGTGAACCAACATGTCTCATTATTTACTGGGTGGTAGGAGCTCAGCTGGTAGAGTGCTTGTCCTCTGATCCAAAGATAAATATAAACATTGCTGGCAGAGAAATCCACAGACCCACAGGTTGGCAATGAAATCCCACCTTTCTCCTTCCCTGAATGGTCTAGAGTGAACCTTACACAGAGAAAAAATCTTAAAATTGATGCATAAAAACATCAATTTTACATTGTATTTTTCTAACTATAAGTCACACCGTAGTATACGTTACACCAGCCAAAAAATGTGTAATGAAGAAGAAAAAAACATGTATAAGTCGCACTTTTGGGGGGAAATTTATTTGATAAAATCAGAGACCAAGAAATGACATTTCATCTTGAAAGGCAAATTATAGAAGTTATAGTAATAAAAACAACCAAATAGAGAAGAATCCGTGTATCATTTGTTTTTCAATGTAGAACCAAAAATAAGAAAACGAAACAACAGCGAACAATGAAAAACCTGATGTTTTTTTTTTATATACGATTCATATATATGAGCTATGGAATGTGAAAAATGTAATATATAAGTCGCAGGACCAAATCCTGAAAAAAAGTGTGACCTATAGTCTGAAATATGCAGTAATAAAGTTAAAAGAAAGCATGCAAACTCCACTCAGAAAGGCTTTTCAACACTGGGATTTGAACCAGTAACATTCCTGCTGAAGGCTGCGATGAAATCACAAAACTCAAATCACCATTTCTAATTCTGGTTAAAGTCTAGTAGTTAAAACATTCACAGATACTTTTACATCAGTTGAAGATAAAGATCTTAAGGCAGACAGCAGGAAAAAGTCCAAGCCACCACTTTTGTTACTGTAAAATCTTATTTATGAAACGTTGGATGTCAAAGACCAAATTAGAGTTATCATTACCCACAAATACCAACGGCATGTTTTATTTACATCTCATAACATGTTATATTTCCACACATGAATACATTTACACAACATCACCATTTGACCATTTTGACAATTATTTTGACATTCAGCTGACAACTTTAGATCTCGTTTGTGAATCTTGAGAAGTTTCCGTTGGGTTGCATCTTACCCATCACTCCTCTCATCACATCCTCTCTCCTATGACTTTCCTGCCTGTGTGTGGATTTGTGTTGTGGTTCCTCCAGGCTACAGCAGGCAGATGTGCGATAGCCGATATTTTCTTGGGTAAAGACGATGAACAGGTTTGATGGGATCATTCTGGCTGTTCCTTTCCCTTGACGCCATAGCGGAAAACAGGTTTTGCGGTAAGTAATGGAGATAATGCAGTGTGGTGGAGAAGATCAATGACATATCGCGAGTATCTTAATGGGGCGGTCTGTTTGGACAAGAGAGAACGAAGATGCCCCAACACAATCAGACGTCCTTTGTTTTGGCCACGTGTTCTCAGTCCGATTGTCAGATAAGAATAGTATTTAAGAACAGTCTATCATTGCTTAATGCTGAAATGCTTAGAACTTAATGCTGAAATGCTTAGAACTTAATGCTGAAATGCTTAGAACTTAATGCCGAAATGCTTAGAACTTAATGCTGAAATGCTTAGAACTTAATGCTGAAATGCTTAGAACGTAATGCCGAAATGCTTAGAACTTAATGCCGAAATGTTTAGAACTTAATGCAGAAATGCTTAGAACTTAATGTAGAAATGTTTAGAACTTAATGTCGAAATGTTTAGAACTTAACGCCGAAATGCTTAGAACTTAATGTAGAAATGTTTAGAAATTAATGTCGAAATGTTTAGAACTTAACGCCGAAATGCTTAGAACTTAATGCCGAAATGCTTAGAACTTAATGCAGAAATGCTTAGAACTTAATGCTGAAATGCTTAGAACCTAATGACTTACCTGAGACGTAACAGTCCTGGAAACTGTGAGTGTTTAAACGGAGTAGACTTAGGCTACGTTCAGACTGCATGCTCAATTCGGATTTTTTTGTGAAATCCCATTTTTTCCCATTTCCAATTAAATGCGACTTGTCTGTGATCTCCAGTGTGAACTGTTTCGCATGAGCATTGGAGGACAGGACGACGTCAAACGCAGTCAGCATGCTCAGTGTTTACGGAAGTCGCCTAAACATGGACGTGAGCATAGAGTACATGGTGATTTTAAAGTTGTTGTCGTAGCACTCTCGCGGAAGGAAACACATCTTCGGCCTATTTCAGTAGCAAACACATCGGCATTGGGCTGTATTGGCTCGCGACAGGTGCTTGTTACAGCACAATAGCCGAACTCTCGCTTGTTGATGACGTGTAGGTCGGGTGTAGGTCGGATGAATACGACCCAGCCGTTTAAACTGAAGTCGCATGCCAAAAGATTGGATATGTATCGGTTTTAGGAGCACATATTCAAGTGGCCTGGGATGCATTTGAAAAAATCTGATCTGTGTCATTCAGACTGTCATTAAAAGATCAGATACAGGTCGCATAGGGGCGAAACGATCAGATTTCGGTCACTTCAGGCTGCAGTGTGAACGTAGCCTTACAGGATTCATCAAACAAGTGTGAACCAGGCTGTGTATGTAGTGGCTTCATGCAATAATTTAGATGAATATTGCAATTTAAAATGTGCAAATTACAACATAATGATTCACGTGTGTTGTAAATTAGAACTATATGGCAAGGACAATATATATATTTTTAAATGGTTAAATATGCACATTGTATATAGCTGTTGCCAGACTCATAAAATCATCAGATAATTACAAAGAGCGGATTATTTCATTGTATGCACTTTGAAACGACAAATGACAAGAAATGTGAAAGAACTAGAAAGAGGATACGAGTTGCTCATAGTTTGAATAGCTTTTTCTATGGACTTTGACTCCACCACATCTGCTCATGGATTTTTTAAGGTTCAATGAATTTAATGAAGATTTCTTTGTTTTGTTTTTCCTACAGGTGTAAAGATAATACAGAATTCCGAACAGATGCAATGTAAACAGTTGTGTAGAAGCAAAGCCTTAATAAAAATGTGTTCACCTGTATAAACAAGGTGAGTGATAGTGACATTTAACTGTGAGGGATTTGTATATTTACTCAAAGCATCACATCAGTGGACTGAGGGGACTGGACTGAGACCTGGACGGACTGGTTCCTCTCTGGAGAAATCCCAGTGATAAATATCAGAGTTTTGTGATCTACAGGAGGTCGTGTGCTCAAAATAAACACGTACCATGAGTTATCGCCTCACTGCACCTGTTAAGTGATTTCCTATTTCTACCTTATCTGATTATTACACATGTCAAGTGCATGTGTTACTGTGAAGCCCTGGAGATGGCAGTGCATGTGTGTGACCTTGAGGTAATGAGACCTTACATTGGCTACGGTATTTACTGTGTTTAAGGAGGTGTCAGTAATATCATGCTAAATTAAGGTGAAATTATGCTGTACTGTCATTCTCCTTTCCAATTCCAATCAGATATAGTTTCCACAGATATTGCTTGATTATTTATTTCCCACATTTGTACAGTCCAGGAAGCGGCTAGAATTTGTGCTACTGTTAAATATGAGATCTGAGGAATATTTAAAATAGCTAATTAGCAGCACTTATTATCAAAAGAGTGGGTCTTTCTGAGCGTAGTTTGCATGTTCTCTCTGCCTCTCTGCATTTGGGTGGGTCTCCTCTGGGTCAGCATCACCCAGGGACAGTAAAATATATCTTACTGTTGAACTTGGAAACACTAGGGCACTTCCAGATGCAGAGTGAGATCCAAGTGTTTTTTTTTTTTTTAGTGACACATGCACCAGTAAACAGCTTGTTCCCATGGTCTCATTGCCTTGCTGGCCTTTTGTTAGGCACTATAGCCTTGCTGTATGCCCATCATTGGGCTCACTAATCTCCTTAAGACTACCCTGAGTGTGTGGACACATGTACACGTCTGTGCACACTCTCATTACACAGGCCTCTGCCTCAGACTCCAGCCAAACCACACCACATTGTGTACGTGGTGTGGATGATTCGATTAGCATTTATAGCTGATAAAGACATGCTGTCGTCAGTGCACCTCAACATGGGCCCAAAGGCAAATTATCTGTCATTACCACTAAGCCTCTCATTAGTGTCTATTCCGTCCTGTTCAAAGTTCACCAGGCTAGTGAGCATTACTCTCACACTTAGAATACAGTTGTTTGATATGGACTAAAAGTGCTGATGCTTAAGTTTATTAACCTTTCTGGAGGAGCTCTTCCACCTGTTTTATGTCACAGAATGACATGAAACTTTTCTATCTCCATAGACACAAGAAAGTGATGAGTGAAGTTATTAAGTTTCAGATCAGATCTGTGGAGACTAGAGGCGTATTTGATCCTTAGAGATGATAGACTATACCAACAAATAAATAAGATACCTCTCTGTCTACTTTCACTTTAAATGTACTTAAATGACACAATGTCTTCATCATGCGGGTTCTTCTGATGATGTCCATAATAACAACAGTGCAGTGGTGTATTACAGATCCCAGTGTGTGTGCACTGGGGGCTGGCTGCCTAGCACCCATGGGCCTGTGGGGATTACCCTGCTGCACTAAGATGCACTCTGCACACTTACAACACACACTACACACCTCTGAGCCCGCTGAGAGCAGCTCCACCACACCAGATATTTACACTGAAAAAAGGAGTAGTTGAGCAAAGTACAAGTTGGATTAAAGGCACTACCATCGTCCCCCATGAGTACGGTGAGTGCTGTTCAAATCTATTATGCGATTTCTTAGTGGAAGTTGATATGGAGAGTGGGCAGGAGGTGTCATTATATATTTATTTTTTGCCAATGGTCCATGTCAACAATGCAGGAGTTATTTTTTTTCTTAGACCCGTGCTCCTCGATGTTGGTGAATCACTTCAAATTATGTTTACTTTGAAATAACAGTTTTGTGCTGCAAAGGTTTTGACAGTCTTGATGTGGTTGTGTGGTTGTGGTTGGGAGTGCTCAGCGTGTGGAGGAGAATGTAAACAACAGGTGAAACTGCAGGCAGCCTGGTGACAGGAGGGCTCCTCTCAAACAGACGTGTGTTAGGGATATTGGTGCAAGTGGGTTAACTTTTGGTATGTCTCTAGAGGGAAAAGTTATCGAGACATTTTACAATCTTTTTTTTATGTAAAAATTCCTTTCCTTCCATTTTCACAGTGTATACAGAAGTAGAGAATTACCAGAATGTATAAATAATTACTTATTTTGGCTCATTTCTAAAATCAGGTGGTATTTATTACTAAAAAGTATTACATTTTTATATGCATATGTTAATTGAAAGTAACTCAGTTCATATGTCTTAAGAAAACATGTCCCTTGTGAGACATAGAGAAAGTATGGACTAATATATTTTTGCGCAGTTAGTCACTGACCCCTGCATGTTAGCACTACCACATTAGCAATAACAGCAGTAGAACGTGATTTAGCAGCAGTGTTTTCCGGTGCGCCACAGACCCAATGGAAGTCCAAGCTGTCTGTAAACCTCCTTAGATTAATCCTATTACTGTAGCTGCTAATGCCTCTTTGTGCTAAACAATCACAAGCCGTGCACTTAGTTTGTCCACACACACACACACACCTACACACACGTGCACGCACGCACACACACACACGTGCACGCACGCACACACACACACACACACACAGTTCCAGTTGTGCATCTTCAATAAAAATTCAATATTTCCCCAGTTTAAAAGTGTTCCTAGCTCAATTCTTTTATTTTTTATTTACAAAAGAGTAATTGTGCATGTCACGGCTAAGTCATTATTGAGAACTGAACTGAATGTCTGAACAGAAATGCTCCTTCGTGTTTTTAAAGTCCATTTCTCTTCCTCTAACTCCTCCTCATTTCACCACTGACTATGAAGCATTTCTTTCTATCCTACCATTTCTCACTCTTGCCAGCAGAGAGCAGGGAATTGATGTGAGTCACTTTCACTCTACTGAATTACTTCTAATATATTACGAAGTCGCAAAACATACATTTTACATTATATTAATATATATGGCTACTGCAAAAGAAGTTTTGTACACTGAGTTGTTACTTTTGATGTGGGTAAACTTTTTTTTATCCTATTGTAAGTGTTAGAAAGAGCACTTTGGGACATTTATTTTCTGATTGTTGCTTTGAAAAACGTGGGTTGCACCCGCACAGAAAGTTTGGGCAACACTAAAATCATAAGTTGGCTGCTGTATAATCTACACAATGTGAAGTGATTTTTGTGATTGCAGAACACTGGCCGCAATTTGAATAGGCCACTAATGGCATAGGGTCCAGGGCACCAGGTTGTCATTTATGCACAAAAGGCCACGCTCGTAAATTGCACCATTGAATCTCTCTTGGAGTAAACAAAAACAAAACAAACCTCTGTAATTATGTACTTTTACTACTATGTACTTTTTTACCACCACCACTACTACCACTAGTACTACTACTACTTCTAATCTATTTCTTTCACTTCATTCATGTATTTTTTTCATTGATATGTGTTATAATTATGAGCACATACAATAATACATGAATATATAAACACAGGACACAATTTCCTTACTGTTAAATAATAATAATGCATCAGTTTTATATAGCGCTTTTCAGGACACTCAAAGACGCTTTACAGAGCATTATTCATTCACTCCAGACCCGGTGGTGGTAAACTACTATTGTAGCCACAGCTGCCCTGGGGCAGACTGACGGAAGCGAGGCTGCCAATCTGCGCCATCGGCCCCTCCGACCACCACCACCATTCACGCACACACCACTTTCATACTAGGCAATGTGGGTGATGTGCCTTGCCTAAGGACACTACGACAGTTTTTGCCACTGGCGCCCCACTGTGGCACCTGGAATTCCCAGTGGTCTCCCATCCAAGTACTAACCAGGCCCGGCCCTGCTTAGCTTCTGAGATCTGACGGGATCAGGCTTTGACGAGCCGGTATGGCCACAATATTTCAATTAATTAATTATTGCATTTATATAGCATCTTTCAACCAAATGCTTTACAGAGCATTATTCATTCACTCCACACTCAGGCTGCTAATCTGCACCATCAGCCCCTCCGACCAATACCAACACTCAAACACACACTCATACTTAGCAATGTGGATGAATTGGCTTGCCAAAGACACAACTACGTTTTACTATACCTTTTCTTGTTTTCGAACCTAATACCTCATGGCTCTTGTATATTTTCCCTCTTCCATCCATAGGATTAAACATATCTTTAGAGATTATTTTCAAAACCACAAGTTATACAAGAATACGCTCTGATTCCAGTAAAAATGCCACAAAGGTTAAAGCGAATGGGATTTGTAATTACGTGTTATACTGACAGTGAGAGACAGTCATCGGAAGTGGTCTGTAATTGTGCAGAATTACAGTGCAGGGAATGGCTGGGTAGGTCAATAACAGGGTTCTCCAGTGGGTGCTCAATTGCTTTTCACCAATACAATGAGTTTATAATAGTACAGGGAACAATGGGATACAGTGCAGCATCTGCCCTCTGTGGACCAGCTCTGCTCCTCTGGTGTAGAAAAGATGTCAAATTGTATTTCTAGTTTGATAGTTTTCATCAATGGGTTTGAGAATATTATTTGTCATTTACTGCAAAAAGCAATATTTCTAATATCTAGTATCTTTTCTGACTGAGGGTCTGGCATTTTTGCTTTTTTTTCTCCATGGTAGTGTTTGGACTGGCACTAAACTTATCTATCTCCATGGAGGCAAGGAAGTGCCACCAGGCCAAGTTAAACAGGTCAGATCTGTGGAGAGGCAAGATTGCAACTGATTTTCAAGTATTTTTTGAGGTATAAAAACACTTGTAATCAAATAGGTCAATTTCAGTCAAAGTACAATGTCTAAAGACAAATACCAACCACCAGAAATGTTATACAGTGCACATTTAATTATTAAAAATATGCAAATTCCAGATATATGTTGATGACATTATAGTGTTGCAAGTTTTTCATAATACAGTACTTAAATAATTCAGACCACTGGCTAAAAAGTGTCACTAACAATGAACTCCAGGCTCTGTTCAAGGCAGTTATTTATAGACTGACCAGAACAAAGCTGCTGTCAGGATCAGGTCTTGTTTAGCCACAGAAGGTGAGAGGATGTAAATAAAGACATGTGACAAGGCCTGGGGGAGGAAAACACTGCCAAACCTCTAAATGTGTCTCAATGCGTTGCTTTATTCTGTATTTTGGGTTTTCAGTTTCAAAATGCATGTACACTAGTCGAATCCACTTAAATATGCAGGATTTGTGTTAAGTCAAGATACAATAGTGTACAATAGTGGTGAGTGAACAAAGTGTTCAAGCATCATTGGCTTATTCTGAGTCATATTTTGATTAGTTCATTTTTGTTTGAGTTTCATTGTCCTGAGAAAAATACATCAGACTCTGCTCATACATGTAGGGTTCAAATATATCATGAAGCTGCTTTTCACTAAAACATCAGTATGAGAGGCGTCTCAGTTCTAAGCTCTTTTAGATCAATATTGCAGTTTAAAATTAACAAAGTGTTAAGGCCAGGCACTGCGGGAGAAGAGGAAAAATCTTAAATTTAGAGATATGAATTTGAAATTTCTTCCATAATGAACTTACAAAAATGTCTGAAAAAAGCATTAAAAGTTTTTCATCATGTGATGGTTTTATATAGCTATAAATTAAGTATTTTTATGTGTTAAAACAAAATTAACAATTTTTGGAACCAAAATAGATTAACATTTGAGTAACCTAAATATAACTACAATATATCATATAACTCAATAGAGGCAAGTTGATTAAATTAAATATTAAAACATCTTTCAGGCCAGAATGGACAAGGGTTTGCCTGTACGTAGTGCCCCACCTTAAATAATTCTATGCATTAGTTTAAACACCTGAAAAAAGCATATATGTCTTCTTTAAAGGTGCGCTTCATAACTTTTTTGTTGAGGGTCAGTCACCTGCTTGTTTCTGTGGATATGTCATTGTCAATGGAATGTTCCGCAGTATGACATTACACAGCTCTACCTTACATTTCAATGGCAGGTGTGTTATAGCTCAGACATCCCCACAAAAACTGGCATTCTGACCGTGAATGGGGTCGCCTCTCCACAGATCTGACCTGTAACTTGGTCTGGTTTGGTCTCCATGAAGCTAGAAAGGTTTAATACCATACTGTGAAACATTCCAGATGAAGCAATAACATCCCCATGGAGAAAAGCATTTGATGGACCCTCCACCGGAAAAGTTATACAATGCACTTTGAAAAAATACAAGTAAGGTGCATGGAAGATATCTGGAACTTGCAAAACAACTCCACTGTTAACCGGATTGTGACTCACACACAACAACATACACATACTCCCTCAGAAAGCTTAATAAATCTGATATTTTCCTCTTTATTTCTGTCTTGATAAAGGACCCTGGCTTTGCTTTTCATTGATTTCCCAATTACGTTGCTGTAAATCTATATGACCCCTCTGGCTGAACAAACAAATATCATTACACCATTGAATTTGACCACAAAGTCTACATGTGGAGCTGCAAATGTTATTAATGTCATCCGCCATTGTGAGACCACTGGGGACTTAAGTGTTTTGAAAGTCCATGTTGTTTCCCGGCAACAAGACCCAGGAAACCATATTCAAGGGGCGTATGTGGCACCCATGGGTCCATCCATCATGCACTGAGCGGTGGGCAGTGGGGTGGCGTGTGCTTGGATCTGAGCATAGGTGACTCAGTGTGGAGCCTTTGTTTCTCTGTGTAAGAAAATATGAGTTTCACATTTAGATGAATGGTGATGGGGCAAAATGGACCAAAACTGAACTTTTAGTCATGTTGGAATGTTGTTAACTCATCAAAAACATACCCGGAGGTGTGTGTTGTTTTAATTCACACATGAGTAATCCATTATGACTAGTCTGTTTACATCTCCAAAGTTCTGTTGCGTCTTGTGATGTCATGTAGTGGTTGTTTTCAAGTTAACAGCTACCATTTACCTTTTGTTCAGCAGAGGTGGGCAATTCTAGAGGTAAAATCAGATGTTTGGAGTTTAAAAACACTGTGGAGCACTTCCTGACATGACATCACAAAGTGGAACAGAGGGTTTTCAGTTTGAGAGAAGAACTCAGCCAAAATATGCAGCGTTTGCGAATGAAAAAAGACACAACTCCAGGTATGTTTTTGATCTGATGAGATGAAGATTATAACAAAGATCATAAAAAAGCATAATTTGGGCCCTGTGAAAAAAAAAATCTAATTTAAATTCAGTGACAGAAAGATAAAAATTGACATAGTTGTGGATATCTCTGTAATTTACATGCACATGGCAAAATGATAATCTTGTGCTGATTGAAGGACACATATTACTCTAAACAGTTTTTTTAGCTTTTAACCATGTTGTCCCCTTATCAAAAACATACCTGGCTTTATATTATTACATTGCTTTATTAAAACATGTTTCCTTAATTCATTTATTCAAAATGGTTTGCTCTGAGTACGCAAAAATGCTCTGTTTGCATTGTAACTGGATTGTTGCCTCATAGGTAAAAATCTGGACTCCTGCTCTGTTTTTAAAGTCCATAAACCATCACCAGGCACTAGTCTCTGTTGAAAATGTGAAATACTAATCCCAAGGTGAGCACAAGCATAATTAACATTGAATTACAGTCTAAGAATATGTTTTGTGTAAACTGGACTCTTATTAAATTACTTGGCTGAAAACATAAATGTCTTTGAATATAGTAATCAGCAATAGACGTATTATATTGTATTGTATTGTAGTAGAATTATTATTACAACAAAGTGAATTCTTTCTTCCTCAAGCCCTTATGGCTGAATACATGGTGATACACACATACATTGAATACAATGATACACACAGACGCAGCAGTGGGGGAGTCTGTATCAATGTACTATACCACAGAACAATACATAATTTAGCACTGGCTCTAAAGTAAGTAGAATCTCTGCATTGTTGTTACTGCAGTGATGTGAGTGTATGTATACTCAAGTGTCTTCCAAAAATATAAAAATAAAATGAAGCCTGCAGGGAACAACATCTACTTTATATATTGGTCACATTAAAAATTAACAAAACACTATCATACGACCATACATTATGCATTGTTTATGCTGCAATGCATAGATACACTCTTGGTAAGAACTGCACAGAAACACCATTCCCCTGTATTTTGTCCTCATCATTAAATCATTTCTGGTCTGACTTCTGCTTGACAAACAGCTCTTGTGACCCAAATTCATTCTCCTCTCACCAAAAGGCATGGTGGTTTGTGGGTTAACAGTGTCCTTGGGTGTCGTTTTTCATTCTTTCTGGTGGGTTGAGGCTATAGTCTTATCGTGGCCAACCAAAGAAGGCACTGGATCCCGAAGCTCATCACCAGCAGAAGATTACCTCCTCCCTCTCTCTCCAAACACACTGTCTCCCTCTCCCTCACTCAAAGCTGATAAAATGGAGGGCAAAACGCATTCATGTGACCTTGAAAACCAAACTCAAAGTATTATGGAAACTAACATATAATACAATGTAAATAAAATAAAATGTATTAGTTTGAAAGGTCCATAGTCACATTTGCTAAAGGTGCATAGTAGTGTAACTTTACTGTTGTAGGGTCCTTCTAATGCTTTTTTCCATGGCGATGTTATTCCTTGGTCTGGAATGTTTCACAGTATGGCACTGAACCTTTCTATCTTCATGGAGACCAAACCAGACACTTACAGGTCAGATCTGTGGCGAGGCGACCCTGCTCACAGCCAGAACGCCTGTTTTTCTAGGTATCTTTGAGCTACAAAACCACCTGCAATTGAATAAATGTAAGTCAGAGCAGTGACGTATCCACAGAAACAAGCAGGTGACCAGAAAAGTTACACAATGCACCATTAAAGTAGATTGTAAAAATGCATTGTACTGGCACACACCACATTAAAACTGGGAAAACTGGTGCAAGTTTGGTCCTGATTTGAGCCCAGTTAAGTCCCTATGTAGGCAAGATTTTGTTCTTTTAAAACCCAAAGATAAGCAGGCCTCATTCTCTCTCATCCTCTAATCCCAGTGGTTTCTTGCTGTAAAAGTGCGTTGAAGGTAGAAAAGTGCTCAAATGTGACCATTTACAAGCAAATGATTCCATCCATAGATCAATACAATGTGCAAAAAACAGACTAAGTGGGCGGGGCTAACAGTTCTCATACATGGTTCACAATGGGGTGCAGGCCCTTTAAGGCACTCATGTTTAACATGCTCATTTTGCTCCTCATTCCTCTGACAGACACCATTCTGCTACAGCCTGATCATCACCAATCCCTCATGCGCCACAATTGTGCATATGCAAGGTCAGTCAAGAGTCCTGCCCAAGGACACAACTGCTCTCCACAAGTACACAATCACTGCATTACTATTACAGACCTTGATGACAAGATAATACCTTTTATTACCTACAGTCGTGAAGCATTTTGTTTTTGCAGATTGCATTTGTGAGTGGTGAGCAGAAGAGCGTGTTCTGTGATTAGCTTCTTCATGACAATATGAGACAGAGTGTCAGAGTCCCAGATGAGTGGATTACAGAGGGATGGGCTTTCCCTCTCTCTGACAAATGAGATACTTCAGTCTTCTGCCTCACATCTTTTCAACACATCATTTTAATCAGTGCAAGTCTAAAGATGCGAAATGTATTGTTTAATACTTCCATCCATTCATCTTCTGCGTTATCCGGGGTCGGGTCGCTGTGCAGCAGTTGAAAAAGAGTTGCCCAGACTTCTCTTTCCACATGCACTCACTCCAGCTCTGGAGGAATCCAAAGCCTGAGCCAGTTCAGAACCTTCTGCCTTCTACAATCAACAATCTTATCCGCTGTCTATACCTCTAGTATTCATTTTGGAAATATGAGATATATATTCATAATCATTAAAGAGGACATTTAGTTGAGAAATTGTTTCCTGACTTCACCGCTACAAGTCAACATGCACGTCTCTTTTGTGTTGGAAGGTCCAACACAAAAATACACCTCAAAAAGAAATGCTGGGAAAGTATCCTATGAATTTACATTTTCCTCATATGGCAGGACTTTTCCATGATATCTGTCAAATTAATTCCTCTTCCCCCTTTCCAGTTGACTTTAGGCTTGTTTCATTCCCATGTGTGCTCTGTGTTTGTTTTCAAGCGTGTGGATGGGGAAGAGGAGGCTTGCCCTTTTTCCAGCTTCGATAGGTCAACTGGTTGATCCTCCCAGCGAGGCAAGATGCTTGGCGGAGTTTAGCTGACCAGCGGAGAATGCCAAGGATGACAGATGTGTAGATATGAAAACATGGAGCAGGGACACGTGAGGCATCTTCTGGGGCAACAGACAACTGGAGACAGGGATGTCATTTGTCTCTTCCCTGACAGGGAGAATTGCAAATAGGATTAATAAGAGCTAGCATACTGGAAGGAATATGAGGGAGGTTGTGCCTTGTTGAGTCTGTATAGTGTATTTTTGAGGTATTTAAATGGTAAAATATGATTGAAATACATTATATATTTTTTTTAGTAGTAGAAGTTATTTCAATGTATCAGTATCCTCTGTGGGTAGATTCACACGTTTTCTGGTTTGGTCCTGATTTGAGCACAGTTTTGTCCTGATGTAGGCTTGGTTTGATCCTGTTCTTGTCCTGGTTTAGTCCAGGTCTACTTAAGGTTTAGTCCCATTGTGAATTCACCCATAGGAATACCTCAGAATATGAGTTCCAATCTCAGAGTGTTCCAGCTATATCAAATAAAAAATACACATCTGTATAAGTAGAATAACTGTATAAATGTGTGTGTGTGTGTGTGTGTGTGTGCGTGTGTGTGAATGCTGGTTGTGGTTCTTCTTCTTCTTCTTATTCTTATTCTTATTATTATTATTATTATTATTATTATTATTATTATTATTATCATTTGTAGTAGTAGTTGTGTTATTATTATTATTACTAGTTTGCTTCATTATTTCATCTGTGGCATGAATCTGTCACATGAATTTAAGTGATACAGTCTCAGGAAATAATCATTTCCATTTTATGAGAACTTTTTAATGGTACAGTCCTACTCAGAGGAAGTTTTAAGCTCCCAGTTGTAAATTAACTCTCAGCATTGCAAGAATTCTATATTTTATGTTTAATATAAAATATCGATCAGAAGTGTTGAAAGTGCAGTGCTGACCCTGGGTGCACATTTACAAAA
Organism: Odontamblyopus rebecca; assembly: GCA_030686955.1. Classification (NCBI taxonomy): domain Eukaryota; kingdom Metazoa; phylum Chordata; class Actinopteri; order Gobiiformes; family Gobiidae; genus Odontamblyopus; species Odontamblyopus rebecca. Next base: position 14,401,147 of record CM060668.1, read on the forward strand.
TTTTCAGATATGTCAGGAAGTAGCATTTGCTTGTATTTTTTCTCATACCATTTACATAAATGTCATAATGAGTTTGGACTATTTATGGAGTCGTGGTGGGTAATTTATTGCTATGCTTCAGGTTCTTCGCTGCCTGCGGTGCTCTCAGCTTTGACAAATTGCTTTAGTTACTGGTGTGCTCAGTTATGACACAATGAATTATGTGCAATAAGTCCATGCGTCTCTCCTTATGACAGTTGCTGCATAAAGACTGATTTCGAAACACATTTTGATAACCTGAGTTTCAAAATGCCACCGTTTTGTCGAATCCACACATAGCAGTTTGGAGTGAGGCACTAGGCTTCCAATTGACTGGTGTTAACCTCAAGGGTAGTAAACTGAGGACGGTTATTGACTCTATAACCTGTGAAAGCTCTTTTAGGCCCAGATTTACTGAAACTTGACATTTCTATTCTGGATGTCACTGTAGCAAGAATTGTACTCAAGAGGGGCAGTGTATAAAAACAAAAGTATCTCTGGCTTTAACTAAGGCTCATCCATTCACAAAGAAAACATGCAGACTTCACACAGCCGTCCTGGGATTGAACATGGGGAACCTTTTCTCCTTTCTAACAAGTCCACTCTGGTACCTGGTTAAAAGAAATCCTGACAAAGAGCCAATTTATGCTTCTCTGCTTTGGGATACCTCAAGGGTTAATGCTGGGGCCTTTATTTTTTATTTCCACTGCCTTTTCCTTTAATTAAAAAGCAAATGTAAACTATGAGCATATCTGTAATTATAATAATTTTTATGCAAAGAAGGGAGATAAATTCATGTTTTGAATTCAGCATGTTTCAATGTTCTGTATATTTCATGTTGAGTGGCAAACTTCATTATGTTATGTAAAGGAAACAATGATATCTGTTGTTTATAATGTTTTAGTTCAAATTGAGACTGAGAAATATGCCTCACATTTGAACAATTTAAAATGGGCAGAAAGAGACATGACCAAAGTTCAGTGTCACCAAATTCTTATACAAGATTATTAGAAAAAATTAGGAGAAGCACCACCAGTAAAACCACTAAAAATATCATTAACTCATTATCATTAGCGGGATTTATCACTGGCCACTTGAGTGCACCACGGAGCAGCACATTCACTCTCATTTACCAACACAATGTATAAAATCTCACCATGACACCTTGATCGGACTATTTATTTTGATTGTATTTATTCATATTTTGTATGGATAAATTAAAATATTTTGGTGTTAGACATAGATCTTTTAAATTATAATCATTCTAATTCATTAAATACTACAAAATTTAAGTTTAAATCTGCCTTACGTGTATTTTTACTATGTAACATCTATACATTGACAACCCTCCACATACATAATAAGATGTAATCTGCACTGTGGCCTGAGTGAATCCCGTTGCTCACTGCTCCCTGCACATCCCCATGTTGTCATTAATATGCATAGGCCATGTGACAAAAGGCCACGGCTAAGGCAATTTCATTTCCTAAGCTGAGGCTTGGAGGAGTTCATTTCATTTGCCCTCCAACCATGTCTCTGTCTGGATTGCGTTCAGTAGGCAATGCGATGGTGAAAAACGTTCCTGACTTAGAAATGTAGCAAAAAAATGAAAAACTGTGTAATTATTATGTACGTCAGTTTGTTCTGTGCTCATGTAGAGAAGCTATTGTAGAAAAACTACATTCAGACCATACTTCATACACCTGCACAACAATTCACCCTTGTCATAGATAAACCTATGTCCTTTTAACCATTATTTCATCTTTACACTATTTTCTCCTTATGGCCTCTTGTAGATAGCTGAGATATATTTGTATTACTAAATTTATATGTTTCATTTTTACTTGTACATATACATTTATATACTTATTTGACACCAGTCTCTTCCGATTTATTATTACCATTTCTATTTTTGCTCTTTGTTATTATAATATATTGTGAATGTGAGCTACTGTGTCCAAATTATTTCATAAAGTCTAAGTCCAATATATTAGTTTAGTTGGTTTTGCATGTAGCTTTAGCACAACGAAGGAAATCTAAATTGACTTGGATGTTTTTGATGTGAAAACCTTGAAGTGTGAAGATTCAGGTGGCATAAAAGAGGCTTATTACGAGGATAACAGGCCATACCAGGACACTCTATTCAGCAGCTATAGCAAGATCCAAGAGCATAAAGGATTATAATTTTAATTCTGTATGCTACTGTTTTGTTTTGATAGAGCTGTGGTACCACATTGACAACCTTAAATAATACTGTCATGGGGAAAGAGGATTGAAAAGAGCCGATGTGGTTCATTTTGTTCATCATATTGTTGTCTTTACTCTTGGCAGGCAAAATATATCTATTAAGAGAATGTTTTTTTTATATTTTTTGTCCCAGAAATATGAGTCTTTTTTTACACTACTTGGCGTTTTGTGTGTGCTGTTCTAGGCTGTGAAATGATTTGCTTGGAGAACTGTCCAAAACTGCACGAGTACTCCTCCGCTTAAGATGATTTTTATAACACTATGATTTATATATATATATATATATATATATATATATATATATATATATATATATATATATATATATATATATATATATTACAGTAACATTTCAATTTTTACAAGGTCAAATGCAGATGTAAAAACTTTTTTTTTGTTATTTTGAAGGTGCATTGTGTAACTTTTCTGGAAGAGGGTTTGCCAGTTACTTGTCTCCATGGAGATGTTATTGCTTTAACTCCCATATTCCAAAGTATGGCATTAAACTATTCAATCTCCACAGAAACAAGCAAAAGATGCCATGCCAGGGGAATTTACTGGTGAGATCTGTGAACAGGGCCAAAATAACGTCACTTAACCTGAAAAGTTACGCAGTGTACTTTTAAAATACATTGTGTTCAAAATGCAACACTATTCTAGAAATACATTGATAAACTGCAAAAATCCATGTAGAAATGGGGCAAAAACCAGATTATTGGATTATCTGATTACTCTACTTATCTGAATTTTACTTGCCAAGTGTGGCGAGATGGGGTGGTTTGGTTTTTTGTGGTGGTCAAGGTCAGGTCACACAAGGAAATATCAAGGAATCTATCACAGAACCTTCTTGCCACAGGGTGTTTACCAACCATTCACATTCACAATTTACACACTGCTGCTTCCAATCCTTTTTAGCAAAACACTTTCAAACCCACCCGTAGTGTCCTCATACCTCTTTGATTGATAGAGTTGGCCCACTAGTCTATTTCCTAATGCGAAGGCAGCGGTGTGATAAAGGGCCAAAGGTCTGGTGGTGAAAAGCTGGACCGCAGATGAGAGTGGAGCACAAAGGGGCCTGGCTGCGAGTGCGTCTCCAAAATCAATAGTGTTTAATTAAATAGATATGGAGCGGGAACAATGCGGTAGATCAGTGCTGGGCTGGAGATAAGGCACCTCCGCATGGCAAACAGGTCAGGAGTCCAAGCTGACTTCTGCACACTCAATCTGTCTCATGACTTAACACACATGCAGCCTCCCCCAGCTTTGTAAACTGGAGGAGTGAGTACAACATGTAAAGAGATGTGAGTGGATGGTCATGTAACAGCCGATAATGTAACAATGGCCAATAATGTAATAACTGCCTATAACGTAATAATTTTGAATGTAATAAAACCAATAAATGTAATAACTTGCCAGTAATGTAAGAAAATGTAAAAAAAAATTGTCTGAAACAATAATGTAATAACCTGATGCCAATAATGTAGTAACATATTACATTATTGGTTAGTTATGACATTATTGGCTAGTTTAATGACAAAAATCTTTAAAATGAAATAACTGCAACCACTAATGTAATAATTTCTTCTATATCACTTAATCAAAGATTTATTTATTAAATTAAAAGTGTCACACTACATTAGAAAGTATTGTTACTATTGTCTCTTTCAAATAGCTGTTAAAAGAACTGGTCACAGACATTGAGGAATCATGATAAAATTAAATACTTTTATCACTGACAACAGTAATCCAGCCTGAATATTCCCTTTCCCATATAAACTGCAGCACTCATCTTATATTTGTTGTCATTATGTGTATATTATGTGTTTTGGCCTGTTGCTTCTCCCTTCATCTATCTGATTTCGGCAGCCGAGCTGGTGACCTCTTGTCTGGTGGAGGAGATACTCTGCTCTGCAGTATTTCAGACATGATCGCAGTACCAGCATTGGCCACACACTTACATGCTGTTCCTTTAATCCTTTAAGATTTATTAATTGAATTTAAAGTGTCACACTTTGAGATATATTGTTACTTTTGTCTCTTTCAAATACCTGCCTACATATTTGATCACTTACATAATGGACTTACACTTTCTCTTAGTGTGTTTCTACAGTTTCTACTGTTATACATGTATATGTTTGCATATTCAAAGTATTATCCACATGTAAAGTGTACAGTGAAATCTAAATGTGAGTATTCTCAAATAATGAACACCTGGCATCAGGTTATTACATAATTTTTTCAGACATTTTCTTACATTTTCTTACATTACTGGCAAGTTATTACATTATTGGCTTTATTACATTAAAAATTATTACTTTATAGGCAGTTATTACATTATTGGCCATTATTACATTATCGGCTGCTACAGGCCGTGTCATTGAATATGGGCATTTAAAACATAGATTTCTGTAATATAAAGGGATTAAAACTATATGAAGATACATCAGTTATGTTTTAGTAGTGGTTAGCATTAAAAGTGCACAATGCCACTTTTCTGGTGGGGGTTCTGTCACCTATTTTGATGTTTTTAATACCTTAAAACATGCAGTCTTATTGTGAGTGTGCTTCATAAGTTGTTTAAACGTCCTATATGATGCAAACGTGACTCTTGTGAGCTTTTAGCCATGTGAGAATGGAGTTACCTCATCAAAAACATATCTGGAGTTGTGTTTATTATTAGTTTGTCCACATCTCTAAAGCTCAGAATGCTCTGTTCCACCTTGTGATGTCATGAAGGGTTAGTTTTCAAGTTAACAACTGCTTTTTACCTTTAGAGTAGTAAATATGGGCATTTCCAGGGCTGGAATTATCCAAAAATATCACAAGTGTTTTCAGTTGGAAAGAAGACCTCAGCCTAAATATGCAGGGTTTGTGTGTTAAATGTTAAATGTGTGAATGAAACAAAACTTTTAATGAGGAAACATAATATAGATCAGAAAATAGCACAATATAGGACCTTTAAGTATAATAAGTGCTGTTTTTTCTTGTAGACTGCACTTGCGGATATGATGAACAGTGTTTAATCAATACATGCCTTGAACAAATTACATCATCTTTCTCTGGATACATCCTCGTGGGTACAAAATTAGAAGCATTTTAAACACTTATTGATATTCTGCCTGTCTGCGCTCCACTCTTTTCTATCTCATCCAATCTTCAAAGCAGCACAGAGAAAAAGCAGCTGCTGTGACGCTGTGCCAGAGCAAAGGAATCCCCCATTTTGTGTGAGCTTTTTGAGCGAGGAGGATAGAGGAGAGGTGAGGAGAGGGACGGGGGGCCGGATTGGTGTGAGTGTGAGTTCTTGAGAAGTAAAAAAAAAAAAGTAAAAAAGAAATTTGGTTTTAGTGAAAGGTCAAAATGCTTCTCAGGGCTCCCGGGGAAAGTGGATGGTGGGATGAGGGTTAGAGAAAACAACAGACTTTTAACAACACCTCCTTTGAATGGAGATTACATCATCTCTTATTTTTGGGGTTAAAGGAGCTGCTGTCTGCTGGAAACTGGGAGGATTTAACACTTTGTAGATAAAAGTATGAAGCACTCAAAAAAGGCACTGGCCATATTGTTCTTAAAGGTCCTATATTATGCAAAACTGACTCTTGTGAGCTTTAAACCATGTCATAATGTTGTTACCTCCTCAAAAACATACCTGGAGTTGTGTTTTGTTTCATTCAGACATGTTTGAGTAACCCTTTATTATTAGTCTGTCTACATCTCCAAAGCTCAAAATGGTCTGTTTCGCCTTGTTTTTTCAAGTCAATAGCTCCTTTTACCTTTAGTTCAGCAGAGATGGGAAATTCTTGGGTTGAAACCATCCAAAAGGATTCTAGTGAAGGTCTGTGGAGTTTAAAAACACATTAAAGCCCTTTTTGTATAATAGTATTTTCTGTTTGAGAGAAAAACTCAGAACCCTAAACAGGCAGGGGTTGTGTGAATGAAACAGAACACAACTCCAGGTGTGTTTGAGATGAGGAAACATTATAACATAGATCAGAAAATAGCATAATATGGGCCCTTTAAAGACATTAAAGGCACAATACCTGATTTTTACTGTTTTGAAAATGCAATGAGCTATAGCCATCACAGAAAGAGGGGGTATCATGCTAAATTGACTTTCTTCCACGTTATGGCATTGTTCCTTCATCAAAAACATTCCAGAAGAGGTTTTCTATGTCATCCATGAATGTATAATAATTTAGCGATCTCTCCTGGCCCTTATCAAACTCTCCTTACGGTCAGCTGTATGATCCTGTCCAAAGCTCAGCCCACAAGCCTGCGTCATCCCACAATTTTCCATGAATATACAAAAGCATGATACAAAAACAATACACTACAACTTCACAATCCTGATGCGATGTGCAGTAGTTCCATTAGCAGGATGCAGGCTGATTGTGTTGTGATAGTGCTTGATTGTAAAACTCACTCACAGTCAGAATGCCTGTTTTTCTAGATATGTATGAACTATAAAGCCACCTGTAATTGAATAAATGTAAGGTAGAGCTGTTTAATGCCATACAGTGGAACATTTCAGGCATAGCAATGACATATCCATGGAGAAAAACATCTGACCGACCGTCCACCAGAAAAGTTACACAATGCACCTTTAAGATTTAAATTAATGAACCGATTTTGGCAGTAACCTACAAAAAAAAACAAAAAAAAACAACCAGCAATACAGTGCCTACCATTAAATGAATCAAACAGATATGTATATGATTTTAAATAAAATATAAAATCTTCAAATGTTATATATCAAGAAAATAGAACATAAAATGCAAATTGAACCATACATCCAATATATTAATAATATATTAACTCCATCTATCCAAACCAACAGAGACCCCTGGTTCTTGTCACACAGGCCAACAATCCTCCTCATTTCTGGGGCATGTACACTGTGCATATTCTAATGGTTATTAAACTGACCCCTCAGCGGGCCCTCTCTGTAGATGCCCAGGCCCCATGGAGAGAGGCTAAGTGGGCGTATGACAGACGGTTCTGGGGAGAGCACAGGGGGCCCTCTCTGTGCTCACTTAAGTTTCTAGTACATGTCTAATGATGCTCTCTCTTCTCCAAAACATATAAACCACACAGTACATACCCCACAGATATCTCATTACACGGTCCATGTGCTCCAGTCTGACCAAAGCTCTGGAGAGGACAGACTAAAGACATGTCAGGATTTAACGCCTGAGGAAATATCAAGCATTTATCATAAACAAGGTGAAAGAGATTGAAGTTAATATTTAGTAATGACTGGAACTGAGGATTTTTTGATGATGGGCTTTGCTTTAGCTATTGTTTGTCTAAGGGGGTATCTGATAATGCTTTACGGTGTGACGATGAAAAGAAAAAAAAAACATTTTAAATAAATAGAAAATTGCTAGTTGAGGTGTTTTTTGTTCATATTTGTCTAAAAACTAGGATCTTTGTATGTTTTTTGGTTTCTTTTGGATATTTCTTTCTAAAATATAAAAAAATAAGCAGAAAAAAATACTCAAGCGGAGCATAAGTTACAAGGCGCAGATGAGATGACACTAATAAATTCATTGCATGTCTTTATCTGACAAATCCTGCCGGTGACAAGCTGAGAATCACTCACAAACCTCGCTCTATAAATACATTTAGTGTCGACAGCTGTGCACAGTCACAAGGCTTTTGGAGGCGGCTGCCAAATCCAATCCAACTTTATTTGTATAGCCCAATTTATTAACAAGTTTCTGAAGTGCTGCACATAAGAGCAAAGTAAATCACAGCTCCAAAAGTCAGCAGAGATACATTTATGATGCCAGGAAATCTATGAGAACTATAAAACAAGAAAATCGATAAATTAAATCAAACGAAACAAGTAAAAACAGAACAAAGGCTGTTGGCTGTGGGCAGCACTGGACAATCACAGGCTGAAATACTGATAGATGTTTATTTACAAGGACATTCTGCGTCTGCTCCCTCCATTTCTCTGAGTATATATTAAACAAACAGCAGAAGGATGGCGATCTAATCTCACTAGAAACTAAAAGAACTGATTCCGATAGATCCGTCTAAATTAAAGCTGAATGCTATAGAAAGGCCATCAGCCAAATCCAGAATGATATCTTTCTGTATTTTTTATACAGGCTGATATCAGTCTGGACCATCCACGCCCTCCGCTGCGTCTCAGGTCCAGTCAAATGTGATTACAGGCGGATTTGTATTTTCAGTGACATGCGAAACAAAGGAGGTCACTGTTCACCTACGATTTACATATAAGGTCACATATCCTCTGAGATTAACAGAGTTTACAGCTCCGATCATTGATTCTGTGATGTTTTTCAGCTCTGTGTGATATTTTTTCCTTTTATTTTTTTATTTCCTCATATTTGCTGCTAAATTAAAGGTTAAATAAAGACATATGACATTAAAATGACCAAATGCCAAGCCACGCATTCAGTCAAAGTCTACAAAATGAAATGAATCCTTTCCACACAATAGAAATTTTTACTTTTGAGTCTTGACTTATAATTGAACGGTTTCAATGTCTTGTTTTTCCAAGTGTTTACCAACTGTGTGTAAAACTCTTCTGACTTTGCTGCCCTTTGCCACTGGCCCTTCAGCCTGATTGTAATGGTTAAAGATCATTTAGAGTCTAATTGCCCCACTTTAGAACGAGGCAGGGTCATTCTTTAAATAGATAAATACCAGAGTTTGATTTATGAGGTTTAATACAGAGAAAATTCAGTTATATAATATACACACAGCCAGAGCAGCAGCATCTTTTCCGCCACATTAGCCGGGACTGTCCATTAGCATCTTTAGCATCATTAGCTTGAGCGAGGGGAAGTCCACAAGAGCTGCACAACACTTTTACTGTACTAGAAATGATTCTGTTCACAAAAATATACAACTTACATTTGTCTCTAACTGACTAATTTTGCTATTTTCACGTCATAGTCAAATTATTGTCAAGCCCATGTCCTTACACTGTTAATTATGTGATTAGCCTGATGTTTTCTGTCTGAAAAACATTACAAAACCAGTTTGCTTTTACACGACTTACATTTGTCCACAGTTATTCCTCACTTATCTTACCCAAGCATCCGGATTATTCCCTACACTGAGTTTATAAGTGCTTTTCACAACTTCCTGAGACCATAGTGTAATTTTACTGACATGATAATGCTAACAACAAACAGTAATTAAAGGTTATTTTGTGATGTGGAAATCTTATAATCTTGTTTACATAGCACATGTGATATGTAATGCGGATTTACTCATATATTTACTTATATCAAACTGTTCTGACCAATTCTGCATCAGGCTATTCATTATGATATATTATGAATGTTGTTCAGTGGTCCCTCGTTTTTACATTCTAAAAATAACCCACGTTAGGCGAAATCTGCAAAGTAGTCAGCTTTATTTTTTTACAATTTTACAATTACAATTATTATGTATGTTTTAAGGCTGTGAAACCCCTCCACAATCTAAGTGGAGAAGCTGATTACTCATCAAAAATCGGTGCAATGCTAACAACAAGAATGTTTTTTTCAAAATACCGGACCATTTCAACACCTGTAGTTGCATGACAGATTAGTTTAGTCATACTGTGGACAATTTAAATCAAAACATTATCATCTCCATGGAGGCAAACAGGTTGCAGACCCCCTCCACAAAAGTTACACAGTACACCTTTAAGGCTCACGTCAGTTTTGTGCAATATAAGGCCTTTAACAAATTAAAATACTAAAACTACCTCAAAGCCATACCATTGTTCATTATTTCCATGCAGCAGACGTCCTGTGCAGTCCAGAAGCTTTAATGAGTCTGAGGCACCGTCTGTTGAGTGTTGTGCTGAAAATGAAAGTGACCCACACGCTCCGGGTTAGTCAGGTCAGCTTAAAAACATCCCCGTACTCTTTTTAATAGAATATGTTTGTTTGTGTAAGTTATGTTTTCATAGTATAAATTTAACAGTTTGTTCCGAGAGCAGTTTTTTGGTTGGAGGCTCAGCACACAGATGTTCAGACAGGGTGTTTCCCCCTGTGCATCTGTCCTTCAGTCCACATGGAGAGAAGACCCTTTGGAAAAACTTTGCACAATTGGATCTCACTGGAAAAGCACGCTGTTTAAAGGGATAGCACCGGGAACAGGCCTGTTCCCGGTGCATGTTGGACTCCGCCAGGGCTGCCCTTTGTCACCGGTTCTGTTCATTGTATTTATGGACAGAATTTCTAGGCGCAGCCAGGGGCCGGAGGGGGTCCAGTTCGGGAACCACAGGATTTCATCGCTGCTTTTTGCGGACGATGTTGTCCTGTTGGCTTCATCGAGCCAGGACCTGCAGCGTGCACTGGGGCGGTTTGCAGCCGAGTGTGAAGCGGCCGGGATGAGAATCAGCTGTTCCAAATCCGAGGCCATGGTTCTCGACCGGAAAAAGGTGGATTGCCCTCTCCGGGTGGGTCTCTGTCTCAAGTGGAGGAGTTCAAGTATCTCAGGGCCTTGTTCACGAGTGAGGGGAGGATGGAGCACGAGATTGACAGGCGGATCGGTGCAGCATCGGCAGTGATGTATCGGACTGTATCGGACCGTTGTGGTGAAGAGGGAGCTGAGCCGTAAGGCGAAGCTCTCGATTTACCGGTCAATCTACGTTCCTACCCTCACCTATGGTCATGAGCTCTGGGTAATGACCGAAAGGACAAGATCGCGGATACAAGCGGCCGAAATGAGTTTCCTCCGCAGAGTGGCCGGGCGCTCCCTTAGAGATAGGGTGAGGAGCTCAGTCACACGGGAAGAGCTCGAAAATGACTCAAATACCTATTAGTGTGGATGGGGGCTAAATTAGCCCAATCAAGGCTCTAATACTCTGAATATAGAAAAGAATTAAAAACAACCATACAAATCAAGTTTAGTAGATTTTTAAAAAATCTGTTATGTAACCATGAACCAAATTCAGACATTTTATGCAGAGATCAAATGGTGTAATCACAGGTTTGTCTTGTATTCTAAGAAGTCACTGCAGAGTTACCCCCCGTGGCTCTTTCCCTATTTCCCTGTGCCTCTTCCTCTCTACGCCCTCTGCCTCTCGTTCTCTGTTCTCTCTCTCGCTACCTCTCTCTCTCTCTCTCTCTCTCTCTCTCTCTCTGTTTCTCTCTCTCTCTATCTGTCTCTGTCTCCCTCTCTTCTTCCTCATGAGACGACACCACAGTTACTCTGCAGCTATTGATGACTCAGCCCTGCACAGAAATAGGCCACTCTTCCTCTTCTTCTTCTTTGTTTCCACATGTCACTCGGTGTTGACATATGTGCGGCGCATCACTCCAAAAAAGTGCAGAAAAGAGATGCTTAACCCCCACCCTGCCAAAGCACATCAGACATTCTCACACATATAGACTCTAGAAGAAGTTGTAGTTGTTGTGGTTCTGCTTCATGAAATGTGTTCAATTAAAACTGTTAGACTGTTTAAGCTGGGATTGGTTTCAATATTTTATTTTTAATATCTGACACATGTTTTTTTAGTTAAAAAAATCAGAAATATCTTAAAATCATTGTTCATTTCTTTTTAGCTAATACTTTTTTTTCTGCAGAATAACTTTCGAAGACCTTTCACTACACATGACACTATTTTTTGATCTGTTATAACGTACTTTCCTCATCAAAAACTTGAAAACTACCAGTTCATAACATCACATGGTGGAACTGAGCATTTTGGAGATGTAGTACTAAAAGATTACTCAAACGTGAGTGAATGAAACAAAACAAACAAACAAACCAAAAAAAAAAAAAAAAAAAACTCCAGCTATGTTTTTGATGAGGAATATAATAATAATAATCATCATAATCATAATCATCCATTTTATTTATTAGGCACATTTCTGGACACCCAAGGTCGCCTTACAACAACATAAACAAATGAAATCTGATTAAAACATACAGTTTAAAGCCTACAGTTAAAGTGGAACAGTATTTAATTGATTGATTGTATTTAGTATTGCATTGTATTAGTATTTAGTATTTATTGTTTTAGTATTTAGTAATGTATTTGACAGTATTTTAATTGGTTGAGTGTATTTGATTGACCTACAATTAGGTCATATATAAGATCTTTAACTACCAATAATTTAGACTATTCAATAATAATGCCATCATTTTCAAAATCTTAATAAAAATTCTGTTTGCTATGGTCAAATGTCATACTCTTCGGACAATTAGGCCTAATGGTTGATTCTAATCTGATGGCTAATGCTAATGCACCATTACACAGATACGTCCCGACATTCATAGAACATCCGTCAGCATTGGTGTACTGTTTCCAGTCCTGAATCTGCAATGCGATAATGACGTCGACTAATGATTAGCACTGGCGGTAAATTACAGTGGACATGTTAATATAGAATTCATTTCACATAAAATATTTGCCCAGAAGCTTGTCTACATCTGGGTATTGGCCAGTGTGCATGACAAGGGCGTCCAACCATTGTCTATTGTACTTCTAGGACAGAGCCTCCATCCATCCATATCGAAATATTGAAAATACATGGTAATCCAGTTTCTAATATGTGTAACCCAATGCTTTATCACAATTACACCGTCTCTATAGCTATCAATCTTCACTTCACTTACATTTTTCCATTAGTCTTTCTTACCTGCCTCACCTGATCAACTAGAATCAAATACGTGCAAAAAGAGAAAATTGTACTTGCATGTTCCACCCACTCCTATGCGTTCTCCTTTTCTGCCTATATTTATCCCTACTCATCCACACAGGCCTTTCCCCTCTCATCCTACAGGCTGTCATGTGTACCACCCCTAATTACTGCAGTTAATTACACAGTACACTGACAGTCCAAATGGATTTGATCAACACAGACCTTTACTTTGAATCAAAATGTGCTGTTTGCGGCAACTGTATCCTTCCCCTACAGAAATCCAGAGCAGAAATCGATTTGGAAGCTTATGCTCTTGATATTTTGTCAATTTAATAAAGTCAGATCAAGATTTATTTTTATATTTGGTGGCTGTGGTCTAGTATGTTAAAGGACAAATATGATAGATAGATTTTATCATATATTTTAACATCATATTTATTCACGCTTGTTTGAATCTTATTTCTTTATAAGTCCGCTCCCCCTGAACACTAAAAAACATTCTGAATGTCCCAGGATTGCTATGTCACAGGTAAATGTTCAAAGGCTTCCAGCACTTTTTTTAAAGTCAATTAATCATCGCCTCGTTCTAACTATTTCATTCATTACAACTGCATGCATGTGGAACCCTGTTAATTAAGTCCTAACATGAAATCTAATACCAGCTCTTGTTAGAACAAATTTAAGTGCACATAAAATCAAAATAAAACATATTTTGATCACCACTGTTGTCAGAGCTTGCATTGCCATTGTCCCAAACCAATTTCTTCTAGATCCTTATGTCTCAGTTTGTGTCCGACAAGAGCAAAAAATGGTCCTGTACGCTGTGCCTTAATTCTAAAAGACAAGTACTAGTTTTTACACCCAAGCCACCTACAAAACGAAACACAAATCCAATTGAACAGGGATAAATTTAGTTTTCCATTTGACAGGACATTTCTTTGGGCCAAAACTCCCCAACTGCCCAAATGGTCCTTTTCCACAGCTGTTCCGTGGTTTATTTTTCTATTTCACCACATTTTTCAAGATAATGAGTTTAACCATCATAGGAATTCTGTTCTCTTTGGACTTCTCTCTTTTTGGGCTCAAACTCACATGCCAGCATCCTTTACCAATCTATTCACTAACCTCCGTCATACATGATTAACCCATTTCTCCTTTATAGACATATGTGAGCACATGTATTCTAAACATTTCTCATTTTCACTGAATCCATCTTCACAGGGCTGTTTCTAGTTGTTTGGGTGGGCCGCATGCAAGGACCTGATTAAGGGCTTTTTGTACAATCTTAGCCAACAGATATGGCAACATTTTTAATCTTAAAGGCCCCATATTATATTATTTTCTGTTATAACGTTGTTTCCTCATCACAAACATAACTGGAGTTTTGTTTTGTTTCATTCACACACGTTTAACACACAAACCCTGCATATTTCTTCTCTCAAATTGAAAACACTGTACCACCTTGTGATGTCATGTGGTGATACAGGCTCCTCTGTGTTTTTAAACCCCAAATACCTCCACTAGAATAACTTGAATGATTTCAGCCCTGGAATTGCCACTCTCTACTGAACTAAAAGTAAAAGGCAGCTGTTAACATGAAAACTACCACTTCAAGATATCACAAGGTGGAACGGAGCGTTTTGAGATGTAAAATGACTATAATAATAAAGGGTTAGTCAAACATGTGAATGAAACACAACTCCAGGTATGTTTCTGACGAGGTAACAACATTATAACATTGATAAAAGCCCACAAGAGTCAATTTTGTGTAATATAAGACCTTTAAAGCCATAATATGCAACTTTTTAGCCCCAAAATAGACTTTTTTTATTGCCCCTTTGGCTATAATATATTAGCATGACATAAAACTTATCTGTCTCTGTGCGGAAAGTAGCAAAGTATGGTTTTATCTACTGTTTCTTTAAATAAACTTTTTTTTTTCCAATATGCATAGCTAAAAATAACTGCACATCCTCATTAGTAAGTAGAATCTATTTTGCCCTAAACTGTATTACATCACGTACAAAAGGCATATTTGCTGTAAAATATGAAATGTCCTCTCTCCTTTAAGAATCTGTGCATCTCTTTCTCTCACTCACACACACACACAAACACATAGGGGGCACCGTAACGGTCAACAGTGCATGACCACACTTGCAGTAATACTAGTACTCCAGTCACCTCGCAACAGAATACAGAGCCCTATTGATTTGTGGCTAATGCTAATGCACCAACACACAGATAGGGCCAGACATTTATAGAATATCCGTCAGCAGAGGTGTAGTGTTTCAAGTCTCTGGTGAGCTTTGAGACAGCGGTGCAGCCCGAGCTACAACGCAGTAATGACGTCCAAGGCAAACTTACTCACCCAAAGTTTCAGATTCAGAATTGATTGTTTTTTGCTTTGAGATTTGGGAATGAAGAGCAGTTCTTGGCAGTGTTAGTTGAGAAGCAGTTGCGTCATGGGAGGTATTGTGTAACATGTGAAGTTGATTATGAAAATGTTTTAATTTTATATTTTTGGAAAACCATCACCTAAAAAGTCTAAGTTTTTTGGCTTGGCTTAGTCATGGAGAAATATATCTTTGTTATTTTTTTAAACCCATATGCCTTTCCTGCTGCAACAAGCCATAGTACATAGGGAATTTGGGTGAAGTGTCTAGCTCAGGTGCACAACAACAGCATTTGAGAGACTGGTTCATTCTAACTACACTCACAGTGGCAATAACTTCATACTATTTATGCATTTTCTATGATAAAATGTAATTTAAACACACAATCTAATTTAAAATCCCATTAAAAACATTATAAATTATTATTAAGATAGTGTGTGCCGCTCCACCACTTAGCGTACCTTGTGATTGGGTCATGCCAATTCATTCCCCAGTGCATCTCCAGCAGATTTGTTACATTTTCCCATTATGCATCTCTTCGGGTTGGCTGGAGCATCTGATTAAGACTCTGCTCCAAAAGGGGCCCTCATTAGTGACACTGTCAAGATGTTATCGTCCTAAAAAAGACCTGTGTGTAATTGACTTCACCTTCACTGGTACGTGATTTGAAAAGGCGCTTTCTGCTTAATTGGGTTTTGTATTGAAAGGGATTGAGTAAAGTAAGTTACAATTATTTCAGTATCTCTGGTGAGAGATCCATCATCACCTTTTAATTATTAAAACAAATACCTTGAAAAACATTTATTCTTCTTCTATGCTGAGAGTAAGCGTTTCAGATTCCTCATTCTGATTAGCTGTAGATGACTGAAAGGTTTTCATTTCTCATTCCACACTCTTCTCTCTAATTTAATGTCTCTCTCTCTTTTTAATTTCATGATGATTATTTATGTTTTGATTTGTTTGTATTGTGATTTTAATGTATTTCTTATTCTGTAAAGCATTTTATGACAGAAGCTTTCATGTAACCCACAGTGGTGTCTAGAGCTGCACAATATTGGTATACAGTGGTTCCTCGTTTATTGCGGGGTTTACTTTCTAAAAATAACCTGCAGTAGACTAAATCTGCGAAGTAGCTGTATTTTTTTTTAACAATTAATATATATATATATATATATATATATATATATATATATATATATATATATATATATATATATATATATATATATATATACTTTATACACTCTCAGTTCTGCAATCTAAACTGAGGATTGTGCCGCCTTCAGTTACACAGAACAGCCAGTCAGGGCGTAGAACACAATGCACGTTCAAAAACAAAAAGAAAAAGGAAAAAAAGCATGCAAAGTGGCACCAAAAAGATTTGTGAAACAGCGAGGCCGTGAAAGGTGGACCACATTAGTGAGGGACGACTGTACAGTATAATTTCAGTTACAAAAACAAAACATGCATGGTTTAATTTCCTAGCCAAATTATGTCAAAATAACTTAACATAATATAACATAATAACATAATAACTTAGCAGAAACAAAGCTATATCAATGCTAATTTTGGTCTTAAATAAGGAAAATCATGAATAGAGATCAGATTTATTTAAAAAGGATCCATATTGCACTATTTTCTGAGTTGTGCTGTAATGTTGTTTCCTCATCACATAACATATCCAAGGTTGTGAAGTTTAACTCTCAACTCCTACATTTAGCCTGAGTTCTTCTCTCAAACAGAAAACGCTCTGTTCCACCTTGTGATGTAATGTGGTAAAACAGGAAGTGCTCCGCTTTTTTCTGCTGTTTTTAAACTCCATACATTTTCACTAGAATCATTTAGATCATTTCACTCATGAAATTGCTCATCCATAAAGGACAAACTGTAAAAGGTCACTGTTAATTTGAAAACTACCACTACATGACATCACAAGGTGGTGGATCAAAGCATTCTGAGCTTTGGAGATGTAGACTAATAATAAAGGGTTACTCAGACATGTGTGATTGCAACAAAACAAAACTTCAGGTATGTTTTTGATGAGATAACAACATTATGCCTTTAAGTGTACTATAGGACCTTTCATTTGTAAAAACCGTGCCTAGATGTTATTGAGGATGAGGATGCGATATTGATATTTTTTTGATATTTAGTGCAGCCCTGCATGTGGTGAGTGTGGGGAAGGCCACCCACTGCTCCAGCTTCTGTTGCACCAGCTCTCTGTCAGAGTCTCACAGATGGAACTGAATAAAGCCTGTCTCAAACGGCATAAGTTATATGCTCCACTTTGTTTACACACATTCTGGCAAATCTGAGGTCACCATATGGAAACACAGCACAGATGAACCCACCAACTCTCTCTCCAATTATCTGCTCATTTAGACTCTTTCTTCAACAATTTACTCACAGCTTTCTTCTTCTTCTAGCTTTATGTGTGGAAACTCGCAAAGATGTTTTCAGAGTTGAATTACTATGACATATGGACGAATCAGTACTAAAATAGTGATTCATTCTCATTTCGGTTTCAAAAAGTGTTGATTTTTATGCAAAAATGTAGATACTTAAAATGTATCACAATATAAATTGTTTATGTTTTAGTTTAGAGCCAGTATTATGCTATTTTCTGATCTCTTTTTTAATGTGATCAAAAACATACCTTTTGTTAGTTTTGCTTCATTCACATGTTTAACACACAAACCCTACATATTTAGATCTTCTCTCAAACAGAAAACACCCTGTTACACCTTGTGATGTCATCTGGTAATACAGGTGATACAGGAAGTGCTCCACTTTTTTTAAATGTTTTTTTTAAAATGTCCTACGACTTCACTAGAATCATTTGTATGATTTCAGCCATAAAATTACCTAACTAAAGGTAAAAGGAGCTGTTAACTTGAAAACTACCACTTCATGACATCACAAGGTGGAGCAGAGCATTTTGAGCTTTGGAGATGTAGACAGAATAATAATAAGTATTACTTAAATGTGTGAATTAAACAAAACACAAGGTATGTTTTCGATGCTTTTAATTCACTTCCTAATTTCCCATAAATACATTATTTTAAGGTTAAAAAATACACCTACAATACTATTATTAGGTACATGATGAATACTTCATCCTGTACCTTGAGCAAGACACTTAACCCACCTCGCCCCTAGTGTCTGCGTACACTGGTGAATGAATGTGTGTATGAATGAGTGTATGAATATGTGTGTGAATGGGTGAGTAGTTTCCTTGATGTAAAGCACTTTGAGTGGCTTGAAGATGGAAAAGCACTATATAAAAATGTGACCATTCACCATTTACACAAAGATATTTAGAAACAACTGAATGAAGCATAATGACTTCAGACTTCACGTGCTAACTGTGACTGACACGACACGGCTCTTAACTTCCCTTCTGTTTGCTCATGGTGCACCCGTCTTTTCCATATGTTTACACTGGGCTAGGATCTGTGTTCTGCGATACAGCCTGCCCTTCTCCTGTCTGACACCCATGGGAGACACGCCTGTGACACCCTAATGGCTTTTGACAGGGCAGAAAATTGATCAAGTGGCAGATCAGAAACCTGAGAGCCAGATGCTTGTTAACTGACAATTTTGGTGATAGCGAGAGTGGCATATTAAATTATAGCCTCAGAGCCGTGGCTGGTGTGCCCTCTAAAATGCACATTACTACAGTGAAAATACTGTCTGTCTGCACTTCAATACACACTAATAGTTCCTGTACACATTTGATATCTCTGTTAAATTGTACATAACTTTACATAATGTTTTGCATATTCACAAGAAGAGATCATGAGCTATAGACAGTATAAACAAGTGGACTGAGGGAGTGTGACGTCACCCATAGCGTTCGGCTCCAGTCAAATGAAGCTCACCCAGGAATAGGAACTGATTTACAGACAAAATAGTATATTTACAGTATATATATACAGTATATTATTTACAGACAAAATAGTATATTCCAAAGTGAAGGTGAAATCTACATGAAGAAAGCGTATTCCCTCTATCACAATATTACAAATGATAAATATATGAGTTTTGTTATTTTAATGCATTGTTACACTTGCTAGACTTGACTCGTGACATAATTGCATCATGTAATCAAATGCGGCGTAATAAATATTACGTTTTTCTGTAAGATAAATAAAATGTTTACACCAGCAACAGGTCAGGAGGGAGAAATCTTTCATCAGTATAGATTGCTAACTTGAATTGTGCCCCAAATTCCACATCATAACCTTAAGCTGTCTTTGCGCTCACTGTCTCTGTCTTGTTTAATCCTCTATGGGCTGTAGCTGTCTGAGTTGATAGATATTGATCTTTTAGGGTTTAGTGGATCGAGTCTGTTCTGTAGGATGGTCAGCTGGGACTGTCTTTGCAAAGCTACACATTTAGAGCAATCAATTTTAATAACACCATACAATTTTTCCTTGTATTTAGATGTAAGTCCCAGGGCCAAAATAATGGGTTGCATCTGCATGGTAATGAATGGGAGACTTATATGTATGGGACATTTATTTCTATATGGCAGCTGTTTCATTGTCGCCAAAAAAAAAAAAAAAACTTAAAATATGACGATTTTGATAGCTTTACACCCCTGCTGAACAATATTAAAAGCATAATTACTTTTGATTTGTGATTTAGTGAGACCAATTTCAACAGGGTTGTCAAAAGTATCGAAAATCAGATACAAATCCATACTAAAACTACTATTGAAACTAGATGCTCATTTGAACAAGTATCAATAATCAAAACAGGACAGAAATGACCCTTTTCTGAACAGCTTTAGAATGATCTTGAGCTTTATCAGAACAAGTATAAGACCACACAGACTACTACACGCCCATGGACCACTATACCTCAACGATTACACAGATATAAGGCCACATGGTAATATAGCAGAAAGTACTATTATTTAATGTTATTTTTCATAGTTGTGTCAGAATCAGTATTGAGTATCGAGTTTTTAAAAGTTCCATTGTGTATAAAGTTATTGCTCAAGTCAACAAAGCCAGATGTTTTATAGACAGAACAATGCAACATCACAAGACTTTGTTTATTTCAGCTCTTAAAATAATGTTTGTGTCGTGTTGATAAGAGCCATGCTGCTAATTTTTCATTTCAAATTTCTTCACTGCTCACTGTTGCCAGCAGAGGGCACCAGTGTTTATATAACCAATATCTACACTTATCAAGCCAGAATAAAACTGCACATTAACAACAGAATTTGAATTTACGTTGTTCTCAAAGTTAATCTTTTAAAATTTAACAACTTATAATGCAATGTTAAGCCCTGGGGACACCATTTTCTGTATTTCACCGTTCTGATATACAAAATGGAAGGGTTTTCAATTTACAACTCATTGAATTGTCAGAAAATGCACATCTAATATTAGCATGGGAGCATTACTTGACTCTATATAGCACAGACATTAGTTGCATAAATGCTAAGTAGTCCAATGAGGTTCATTTCGTCTTCTAATAATTTATGTTATTAGTTTCTTTTTTTAGACCAAGAATTTGTTTTCATATGTGACATATGTAATCTTGATCTTCCTCTTGGTCTGAAAAAAGAACCTGAACATGTGAGACAGACTCTACTCTGACTCTGTTTAAATCCAGGCTAAAAATGGTTCTGTTTAGCTGTGCATATGACTGAAAGGTTTTCATTTTCCATTCCGCACTCTTCTCTTCTCTCTAATTCTCTCTAATTTAATGTCACATCTCTATTTTAAAATTTTATGATGATTATTTATGTTTTAATTTGTTTTATTGTGATTTTAATGTATTTCTTATTCTGTAAAGCACTGGGAATTACTTTGTGTACAAATTGTGCTATACAAATTTGCCACGCCTTGCCTAATAACAATAATGGCTCAATATTTTGAAATCGCATATGGTTTTAACTCGTCTTGGAAAGATTAAAGCTGCATTGTGTAACTTTTCTGGCAGAGGGTCTGTCAAATGAGATGTTATTGGTTTGTCTGGAATATTTCAGTTTGGTAATAAACATGTTTATCATCATGAAGCCCGAACCAGACCAAGTTACAGGTCAGATCAGTGGAGAGGCAACCCCGCTCACAGTCTGTTTAATGTCATACTGCGGAACATTCCAGGCAAAGTAGTATCATCTCCATAGAAACAAACAGGTGACGGACCCTCCACCAGAAAAGTTGCACAATGCCCCTTTAACACATCTGTATGAGTTGCTGTGCTGTGCATGTGGGCTGGCAGTCAGATGTGGAGCCACGTTCACTCTGTGTAATCGATTAGTCTCTTTGACGATGAGGGCGCTGCAGAAATAGACCTTTTTGAAATCCTGAAATGAGACGCACGATTATGACAGTTTATCCTGGCTGATTTGAGTGACTCTGGGATATTTTCTCTTATTCAGCTATTGTAAAAAGTGCTTCACTGGTGTTTTTAAACTCACCTTCACCAAACAGAATCGAGAATCACTTGGATAATTTCAGCAGTGGACTACAGGTAAAAGGAGCCGTTAATTTGAAAACTACATGACATCACAAGGTGAAACAGAGCATTTTTAGCTTTGGAGATGTAGACAGACTAAAAACAAAAAGAAAAATGCTCAAAAAGAAAAAGAAATGCTCAAACATATGTGATTGAAACAAAACACAACTCCAGGTATGTTTTTGATGAGGTAACAACATTATAAGATATAAGTTGTCTTAAAGCTTAGTCAGTTTTGTGTAATACTGGATCTTTAAAGCTTAGTCCTGCTAGTGATGCTAGTGGGTTTCTGTTTCCTATTTACAGATGCCATTTTGAGAACATTCAAAAGCTAATGGCCATACCAGCTTGTCAAAGCCTGAGCTCATCTGATCTCAGAAGCAGAGCAAGTCCGGGCCTGGTTAGTACTTGGATGGGAGACCGCTGCGAACACTGGGTGCCACAGTGGGAGCCAAAAACTGTTGTTGTGCAAAACTACACTGCCTCGTAAGAAAGTGGAGTGGGGAGTGATGGTGGTGGTCAGAGTTTATTGTCACTCTAAAACCCATAATTATTAAAAGTGTGTGTAAAAACAACATTCCAGAAAAATGTAATACATCTTGGCTTACAGAGTTGTGTATAATTTTGTAAGAAACATATGTCCGCTTATCAAGGCTTTTGTTAGGTACTGCTGTGTATTGCACAACTCTGGCTGAGTACCAAGTTTAACATTCCCCTGAGTGGAAAGAGGCTGTTCACATAATGTATGGTTTATGCTTGTTCTTTTATTCTAAAGTAAATCTGACCATGAGAGCATTTTAGCAGCTTGTTTTTGTGGTTCTTGTTTTGTTTACAAACTTTAGTAGTTTGGTACTTAACTTTATTATTCCAGTACAATAATTTGCATCCAGAAAGCCTCTAAGTCTTGATCTGGATTATACACAATACTTTGCATCGCTGTCAAGTTCAAAGGCAATTTTGATTTAATGGTTGCAGTAGATTTAAATCCACAACCCTCTTGCATAGAAGCATGGGAGCACTGCCTATTTTTCCTTCTCAGTTACAAAATCTGGCATTCTCAGAGTGGTGTGGCCATGGAGTTCTGTTCCTCAAATTCAACACAAGAATTTACACAAAGAACAATATAATTTACCAGACTTGCTTTCTGCTCTGTTTATTTCAGCTGTTAAACGTCTTTGTGTCATATTTTGTTTCAAATTTCTTCCACATCTTCTTGATATAAAACAGATGTCTAAACTTATCAATCAAAATAAATATCCCCATTGAAATCAGCATTTGTATTTATGTTTTCAAAATGAATCATTTCTAACTGGGCAGCTCACAATGCAGTGCTCTGACGCTTCGCACTGGGGATACTCTTCCTGCCTTGATGAAGTGATTTTCAAATTACTACTGTCAGAAATGTACTTCTAATATTAGCACGGGAACATATTGAGTCACTGTACGGAAAACATCCGTTGCTTAGCTTCCGAGAACAGACGAGAGCGGGAAATCTCAAGGTGGTACAGCTATTAAAGAAGTTCAGTCATGTATAAAATTATTGCTCAAGTCCATGAATCCAGCACAAGAGACCATGCGTTTGCCTAACCATGGATCAAAACAGGGCTATTCTTTCACACACTTATTCACAGTTGATACTTTGCAGTGGGGGATGTGAAGCTAACTGGAAGCACTACTCTGTCTTTTACATTAAACATCTCTATCTACATTCATTCAATTACAGATGGTTTTAAAGCTCAAAAATACCTAGATAAACAGACGTTCTGACTGTGAGCGGGATTGCCTCTCCGCAGATCCGACCTGCAATTTGGTTTCCATGAAGACAGAAAGGTTTAATGCCATACTGTGAAACTTTCCAGACAAAGCAATAACATCTCCTTGAAGAAAAGCATGTGACGAAGTGCTTTGTGTTGCATTTTTGTATGAAAAGCGCTCTAAAAATAAAGTTTAATTGATTGATTGATGATGAATTCCCCACCAAAAAAGTTACATAGTGCACCTTTAAAGAAGTTACACATGAAGTTACAGTCACAAGTTAGCTGACAGTTTTTTATTTAGTCACTCTTGCATTTTTGTTGAAAATCAAACACCAAATCAGGACCATGAATGCTCGTATTGATGAAAGGCTCCTGAAAACGTGTTTAAATCTTCTTTTTTTCCTTTTTCTGTTTGGTAATGTGTGCATTGTGTCACCATGGTAACTGCTATATGTATCCCTCATGGTTTCAGGACACCCCCAGCACGATGTTACTCCAAAGTATCAATAGGAAATTCACCAAGACATCAGTTTACCTGCATGCATTGCTTTGGTAGTAAAAATGTGAAATCACTGCTTTGCTCAGACCCCAGAAGCAGCCAGATTATAATTACATTCATATAACATCTAATCTTGGCCCACTGTGAAAGCTCTGTGCCAAATCATACCTGGGATTTCTTTATTAACCCGACTGACTCAGCAGATGTGCCACTATGATCCATAATTCCCGCCACAGCTCCCTTACCGTAGTCATTGATTTATGTAGCTCCACATTCCAGCGCATTAAAGGGCCTGGAGGTACTTTGTGCACTGGAAAACTTGAGAGGGTAGCACCTACTTAGTTACATTTACGCAAGTAGATTTACTGGAGTGAATTTTTAGAAACATTGCACTTTGTGAGTAGATTTGAGAAGCTGTATATTTTACCATTTCAGTAATACTGAAGCTTTTGTTGACAATATTAATTGACAATATTTGAGCATTTATGTTTCTTGCACCGCCCCTATATGTTTTTTGTTTTCCTGTGGTTTATGGTATACTGTATTTTTCGGATTAAAAGTCGCACTTTTTTCATGGTATGGGTGGTTCTGGACTTATACTCAGGTACAACTTATATATTAAAATATATAATTTCACATGTTTGTTATTTTCACACTGACAGCCATGAGGGGGCGCTCTAGGCTTGTGTACCAGTATCTGCTACTCCCATTACTCCTGTACCACTGACAATTTTAAGTTTAAACATCAATTTCTAAAGACAGCTGAGAAAGACTGAACACAAATGCCCCCCAAAAGAAAATCATATTCTGCAGATTACAAGGTGCAAGTAGTGAAATTTGCATGTGAAAACGGTAATCGAGCAGAGGAAAGAAAGTTTGGAGTGAGCGAGAAACTTGTGAAAGACTCCTGAAAAGCCCAGGAAACTTGAACTGCAATGAAGAAAACAAAAACTAATTGCGGGCTAAAATCTAGATGGCCACAGCTAGAGGAACAAGTTCACAAATGCTGTACACTCACAACGCTCTAGTTTTCTGAATAACTGTTCATATGTGACGGGAACACACCAGACACATGTTCAGCCTGTTGTTCTCTGTTCTATTGTTATTACTATAACTAAGATGAAATGCCTGTTCCTAGTGTCTAATTTTATAAACATTTCCCCCAGAAATGTGACTTATAGTCCAGTGCGACTTATATATGTTTTTTTCTTCATTATGCATTTTTTGGATGGTGCGACTTATAGTCCAGAAAATACTATACTTGCATTCTTTAATGTTTTGTCTTTTCCATTAACTTCTTATAAATTATATGTTATGTTGAAAAAAATACTTTCTTGAGTAGTAGTTTGTACTTGGTAGAAAACATTTTGGATGCAATATTCTTCCCTCATCAAAAACATGGCTGAGGAGGTAGTGAGATGCCATCCATGCATTTTTCAGTAATTTAGTGATCTCTCCAGGAGCCTATTTTTGATCTAAATACTATGTGGTCTAAATATGTTTTGTGTTAGAAGTAAAACTGGTGATTTTCAGATTCTAAAAGAGTCAGATTTCCTTATTGATAACATTGTACTTTGCCATGAAATATCCAAAACGTAAATTTGCAAATGTTGAACCTGGTATTTTCAATTAGTGACTAAACCCAAGAACTGCCCCACATCTGTATTCATAAATATTGGCCTATATTTGCTGTGATGTCTTCTGAAACCCAGTCGCACGCCCTCTTTAAGTACAATTGTTGGCTACTCAACCCTGCCAATGGGTACGGTAATAATGAGTGCTGTGAGGAGGATTGATCTACGCTGTGACTTAACTTGAACAAAAGCGGCATTCACGTGTAAGGCACTGAATTGATGCCTTAGCTGAAGCATTTCCTGGTTGCATTTAGATTGCATTTAGACAGTATATTACATTATTCAAAGTGTCTGGAAATAGCTAGGAGGTGTAAATAATGCAGAGGGCCATTAAAGAGGCCCCACACAGACATATGGAGGGAGGTGGATACAGGCTAACATGTGCTGATAAGAGAATACATTACACTGCGGGCTGGGGGAGTGTTAAATGACACATGATGCGACAATATGTGGGCTTAAAGACTGGAGACCTTTTGAGTTGGTTTCTTCTCAGTGAAAACGTAATATTCTCTAGTTGTAAGTACTGCATCATATTCATATCATATATCTGTTAGGTGATTTTGGAGGGTTGGGGTTTTCTTCTCCAGTTCAATAAAAATAAGCGTTTGGCTGATAATGTAACTCATACTGTTATAGTATGTACTGCTAAAGGTGCATTGTGTAATTTTTCTTGTGGAGTGTCAGTCAAATGCTTTTCTCCGTAGAGATGTTATTGCTTTGTCTGAAATATTTCACAGTATGGCATTAAACCTTTCTATCTTCATAGATCAGATCTGTGGAGAAACAACCCTGTTCACAATCCTATAAAACACCAGTAATTGAAAGAATGAAAAGCAGAGCTGTTTAATGTCATACCGTGGAACATTCTAGACCAGAGTCCTGCACTTGTCTGATTTTGACAAACTGCACTCGTCATACCTCAATCCGACCAGTTTTCCGACGGAATTGAAATAAAACTCCGTACCCAATCAGACCCGCTATAAATACACACTGACACCCGAACCGCACCCGAATGAAAATCAGTCGAGAAAAAAGAGCCACAACTTTGTACTCCCCTTGCTAATTTTCTTGTTAGCTCCTCGTGAGTCATTTTGAACTGCAGGACATCGCATGTGTGGTTTGAACATAAAAGTGGCAGAGATTTCTGGGAATGCGCATGTGCAGGCAAAAACAAATGTATTTTACATTAATCATATTGTAATTTTTTGCATTTTTGCATTTCACTAAAATACAGCCCTGTTTTTTGTTGGCATTTTTGTTCTCTCGCATCCGACCCGACCCAAACCCGCACCCAACACAACACAACATTTTTCACCCGTTTCATAAAAATTTGTGGGTTAACCTGTGCAGGACTATTCTAGACAGAGCAATGACATATCCATAAAAACAAGCAGGTGACGGACCCCCAACCAAAAAGCTACATAGTGCACCTTTAAGACACACATTAGCAGTTGGCACTCCAAAAAGTGCTGTCACAGGGTCCACTGGAAGCTGAATCTTGAAGATCACTGATAGTGTTGAATATCTTTGTCCAGTAAAGAGTGATGTAACAAAGGAATACACTCAAAGGCACACAAAGTTCACAGGAAGGATCCACTCCTGGAAACATCCATTCAGTCTCTGTTTATAAAGACACCGTCTGTGGTGGAAGTTTATGATGTGGGCTCCAAACTGAACAATTCTTGAACCACAAATGCAAAGATGTTTCCTGGAGATGAAAATAATCACTGTCATTCTGTTAAAGGTGCCTTGTGTAATTTTTCTGGTGGAGGATTTGCCAAATGCTTTTCACCATGGAGATGTTATTGCTTTGTCTGGAATGTTTCACAGTGTAGCATTGAACCTTTCTGTCAACATGGAGACCAAACCAGGCCAAGATCTGTGGAGAGGCGACCCCGCTCACAGTCAGAATTCCTGTTTTTCGTGGTATTATAAAAGCATGAGTTATAAGATCACCTGTAATTGAAAACATGTAAAGCAAATCTGTTTAATTTCATGTTGTGGAACATTCCAGGCAGAGCAATGACATATCTGGACCCCTAACCAAAAAGTTACATAGTGCACCTTTAAAGCAAAGCTCCATTTTAATTTCTTTCCATCCTTCCCTTCCTAAAATGTGATTCCCAATTGATCCTGTTTTTCAGTCAGAGGTCAATGACAGTATAGTCGAGTAGTACGGGAGAAAAGGACTTTGAAATCTCAAAATGATGCATCGGGAATCCTTTCTACTCGATGAATCCTACAGTTAAAATCAAAGCTGCTTTCTTCTCTATTCTTCTGTGATGAGGGCACTGCTTGTACTGCTATAGCTCATTCCATGCTGCGCTGCTCCAGCCTCATGACCGTAACCGCAGATAAAGAGCCATCAGTTTGGCCTAAAAATAGACTCTGCAACATTCACACAAATCTCTTACCTTCACTTCCTGCTCACAGATGAAGAGGCTTAATCAAAGTGTGCCACATTAATCATATTTTCAACCCGTCAGAAAGAACCAAATGCCAAGTTTCCAGTTTGAAGAATTGCATCTGGAGCTTTTGTCAGATGTTGTGAGAAGATTTGTTTATTAACAGCTTCTAAAATGTGTCTTAAAGGTGTACTTTGTAACTTTTCTCATAGATTCCTACAAAATCTTACATAGTACCCCTTTAAACCTATCTATCTTACATTTGTTCAATTACAGATCTTAAGAAATTACCTTGAAAAACATATGAGGGGTGCTGCCTCTCCACAGATCTGACCTGTATTTGGTTGTTTCTCTGTTCTCTAAAGGTGGGTCTTAAAATGTCCCAGATATAATTCTTTTGCTGTGGAGTTTTCATGCTTTCTCTATAATGGCTGTGCACCAAATGCTTGGATCAGCCAAAATCATGTACAATAGAATAGCTAGCTGGCATCCTCACAAGAAAATGAGTTTGTTGCATAGTGTCTTTATTGGACTGTCTTTGGTTATTCATCTTTTTGGATATGGTGCTATACAAATACAATGAACTTAAACTTCTTAGGTTCTTTTTTAAGACAGTGTAGTCAGGTGTATTTACGTTTTTGACATGTTTCAGCTGCTAGCTGCAAGCCATGTTCAGAACTGTCACTGGTGTTGGTGGTGACGTGTCGTATATGAGCTGTTGTCACTTCCTGTGGGCATGGTCAGCCTGATGGACCTGGCAGGTCGCTCAGACTGTAACGCCTCTCGTTGCTCTCTGGAGGAGATCAGGAGGTGTCCCAGGTCTGCGAAAGAAGGAACATTCCTGATTTCAACGGCCTCAACGGCCTCCCTGATCCAGCGTTTGAACTTGGGGGGCCTGTTAAGGTACAAGGAACGCCCTTAGAGGCAACTGTTGTTGCAATTTTGGGCGCTACAAAAATAAATTGAATTGAATTGAACATAAGAAGACATAATGAACATCTTTGGGGGTACAATGAACGTAACTGTAAACCATGGTGTCTAGAGCAATTGATTCATGTTAATTTAATGTTAATCATGTTAATAATTGTCTTTGTCTAAACCCAGCAACTCAGTACAACAAAAGTAAAATAGCCAGAAAAGGCAAAAAAAAAAAAAAAAGATTCAAAGTCTTCAGTGCTGAAATTCTCCCCCTTCTGGCCCACCTCACAGAAAGATGACATTGCTTTAATCCCTTTTCCACTGTAACAGAAAACTCAAGACTGCACATCCGAGTTACTAAACATACTTCCTCTGGGCATTACAGTTCCATCTGACTGGCCAAAGTTTCACAAATACTTCCAGCCATCCTGCTCTCCATTCGAACCGCAGACATCTCCGATTCTCTCATGTGAACAAAGAACCAAGGGGAGGGAGACGCAGGGTGTGAGGCTGCTGACCTGAGGAGAACTATGAGCAGGCAGGGATACGGACTCTGAAAAGGTCGAGCGAGGCTTTCAAAGATGGTTTATTGTGTGGAGATACAGTCAAAACAAAGACAGTGATAAAATAAGTTGAGTTTTAAGTTACACATTACAGGAAAATCGATGACAACAACGGGAGATGCAAGGATACTAATCAATTTCTGACATATAAGAGTATCGCACCCAAACATGCCAGGAAAAAATATGTCATTTTCTGGAACAGCAACAGAATAAAAATAAAACAGTTCAGTATTGTTCAATATTAATTTGATATTCTGCTTAAATCAATTTGATCCATCTTCCTGAGCATTTTACAGCAACAAACTAATAACGTTAAGTGGATTATATTATTTTACCCAAGGACACAATGGTAAACGTTCACTTTGTTACTTTTGTAAAGGTTTGTGTTTGCCTACTAATTGTTTACTGACAATAAATGATGCAAATTTCAAGCTCAGACTGAATAAATGGGTTTGCCAGAAGCCTCATTTAAAACCAGTCTATGAACCATACCAACAAGTCAAAAACTTGGACACACTTGATTGAATGTTATAAACAGAAAACGTGTGAAATAACTCAAAACATGATTTAGATTCTTCAAAATACCCTTGGCGTAGATAACTGCTTTGCCCTCTTGTGGCATTCCTCTAATGAACCCTGACTGGTGTTGTTAGAATACTAAACTTTCAACCTAGATTTTAATACCAACGAATAGATTCGATACTCAATACTGATACTTAGACTTAGACAAACTTTACTGATTCACTAAGAAAATTATGTGGGCACAGTAGCTCACACATCACAATATAATATAATAACAAAGAGCAAAAATATAAATAGTAATAATAGAATATAACAATGACAATAAAAAAGACCCTTTATGTAGACAATAGAATGTAATTTTCAATGTTAAAATCACGGTACTTTCTGTCATATTACCATACAATCTCATATAGGGTTGAAATGATTCATCGAGTTAATCGATTAAATCGATTAGAAAAATGTATCGATTATTTTTTTTGCCTCGATGCTTTGTTTTATTTTCATACGCTCGGCGATGGCCGGAACCTTTTGCGGTAGAGGTAAAGTTTCCGCACGACCACTGCACTTCACTGTACACACAACAGCGCGGCGCCCATGGATGTATAAGAAGAGCATAACTTCCTCATCTAAGAGGGAACGTGAGCCGGGTTTAGACCGTCGTGAGACAGGTTAGTTTTACCCTACTGATGATGTGTTGTTGCAATAGTACGCTCACGCCGCATCTCCGGTACGCCGCGCGCGGTACACTCCGGTACGCAGTATACCATCTGCCAGAACCAGGAGTGCGCGGTAACCTACGGTACGCCGCACGCTCCTCATCTCCCGTACGCCGCGCACTCTGCCCGTGGATTGTGTCTTGTCGCGTATGCTCCGTGGACCGCGCTTCCTCCTGTGCCCCTCTAAACCAGAACTCACACCAGGACTAAGCCAGGTCTAAAGCAGGTCTAAACCAGGTCTAAACCAGATTTAAAACCAGGACTAATCCAGGTCTAAAACCAAACAAGAATTTGCAGGAGTTGGTTGCTACATTTATGTAGTTTTAAAAATCATGACAATATCAAGTAATCCAAAGTATTCAGATTACGTTACTCACTTTAAGTAATTTAATTGATTACGTCACAAACTACATTTTGGGGTATGTAATCTGTAATCTGTAGGGTATTACATTTTAAAAGTAACCTTCTCAACACTGATGCTACAACATCTAAACAGAAAGCCCCGTACATTACATCAAGTGGAAAAGAACCCGCGAGGTGAGTCAACCTTAGCCCAGCGATAATTACGTTTTTCATGTCCAAAACACGTGTATCTGTCAATGCACGTGGTGTGTACTTAACATGTGCAAAGTAGATGCAAAAATAACAAATGATTACTTGATTATTCGAACAAAATAATCGACAGAATAATCGATTACTGTAATAATCGATAGCTGCAGCCCTAGTCTCATATCTGTGTAATCCCTCAGTCATCCAGGTAGGTTCCCTAGTGGTCCATGGGCGTATGAGTCTATGTGCTCTTATACTTTTGTAATTGATGCTTCCTCAAATGAGTATAGACCCTTTTAGAGTTAGTAAACAGTGATGGCGTAGGCACAGTTGCGCATTTTGGCAACAGAAGTATGGCAGAATTCAGAAGCTTGTCAAGCTCTGCAAAAGGATTATCGTCAAAAGATCATAAATATTTCCTCAACAAGCCGACTTTGACAAATGATGTTTGATGGTAGATCCTTTTGCGATCAGTGAGTAAAACTTTAAAATTTTAGTCCGCTGGTAGAATATTGATTCTGACCATGACACACACAACAACACATTTTGGTGCTTGAAATGTTTGTTTTTTTTTATCTTCGTCTTCTTCGGTCCATGTCCAGTGTGAATGAATCAGAATTTTATTTTTATTTTTTTTATTTTTTTTTATTTAACCTTTATTTTAACAGGTAGGTCGGTTGAGAACCAATTCTCATTTTCAACAACAACCTGGGTGTGGCATCTAGAATTCCCAGTGGTCTCCCATCCAAGTACTAACCAGGCCCGGCCCTGCTGAGCTTCTGAGCTCTGACGGGATCAGGCTTTGACCAGCTGGTATGGCCACACTGAATGAATGGGCACAGCTTTTTTTTTTTTTTATCACTTCCGCTCTAAAAGTTTCGATACTCATTTTAGTATCGATTTGATATTTCTGACAACAATCCTGACAAGGCACACATGTTTAATGAAAACCATTTCAGGAGACTTCATCCTGAAGCTCAGTGAGAGAAATCCAAAGATTTGCAGCTCTACCAACAAAGCAAAGGGTGGCTAAAATGTAAAAACATATTTCAGGTTATTACATTTTTTCCTTTGCTACATAATCCTGTACATCTTGTTTTATATATTTATCTAGTAAGTATGGCCTCTTGTGAGCTTTTAGCCGTGTTATAATGTTCACACATGTCTGAGTAATCCATTAGTATCTGCAGTATAACAGCTGTCTCTTACCTTCTGTTCAGTAGAGATGGGCAATTCTAGGTGCAAAATTAGCCAAATGATTCTAGTGAACGTGTGTAGAGTTGGAGTACTTCCTGTATTGCCAAATGACATGCGGTGAAACAGAGAGAAGAACTCAGCCTAAATATACAGGATTTGTGTGTTGAACATGTATGAATGAAACAAAACACAACTCCAGTTATGTTTGCGACGAGGACCCAACATTATAATAAACAAAGTAAATAAACATAAAGAAGAAAAAGCAATGAATTAGAAGGTGCGTCCATAACCAGCACTGTATAAAATAACCTACTTTAGAAAGAAATAAGGGAGCCATATTATAAAGTAGACCACTCCACTTCTCACTCCCACCAGATTTGAAATGTCACGGGGAGGTCTTTGGGAGGTGTAACATTAGATCACACATCCGTGGGGAACTGTATCAAGGTGATTCATTTGTGCAGAGTGACGACAAGGTTAGCTACAGCATCACCAGTCATCGCACCTCTGAGCAGCGCATACCATCGTACACGTTCAGGGAAACTCATGCTGACGTGGTCCTGTATCTTATCACTATATATCCGGGCACATGCTTTAGGCCTTTGGGAGCTTTTTTTTACAGTAAGCAGAAGTGTTAATGTGAACTTATCAGACTTGTGTCGCAACTAGGATATATTTTTATTCATATCTTGGTACCCCGAAATGGTGTAGTTGGTTTTTAAAGGTGCTGTACTAGATTTTTACCTTCTTAAAGGGATTCGGTTTTTTGACATGAATCTGTATGGCATCCCCGTCAGCAGCGTTGTGCATCAACACTGACTTACCTCCCGACAGTGTCCGGTAAGTTGAGTTATTGCTCGGTTATGGTGCTGACAAAAATAGTCCGGAAAGTCGGCTGGGGTCACGAAAATAAAGCATTTTTCTTCTCAAAACAATATCTGTTCAAAAGAGTGATACGTTTGCGTCACAAAACGTGAACCACGAAAAAGTCAGACCTCCCAGTGCGCAAGGATATGACCGGAGAGAAAATAATACCAAGCGATTATAAGGTCTGCCTTTTTTGCGGTCCCCTTTCCCTATCCCTTTAAAATGTGAAAAACAGGACATTTTCTTTACTAGTTTATTTTACACTCTCCTAGTTACACACATATTCACTTTAATGTGATGTGCTATAAGAAGTGAGTAAGAAAGTAAGTTTGTACTGTGTGCAATAGTTCAGCCCCCCAACTATTTGTATGATACACTGCCATTCAATGTGTGACTTTTTTGGGTTAGAGATATTAGTTATTCTGAATCAGATAAAAGCCACAGAAATAATACAAAAGAAAGTAAAAGGAATCCATTAAAAAGCCATTAAAACCTAAGAAAACAGACAACAAAAGGCAGTCACCATGCACACACTGTGGAATTGCCTATACCACCTGTTTAATTGAAATGTGTCAAGTTGTGCAAGCTTCCCACTGATGGGTGAGATTTAGTTGTGTTGAATAACGGCCATTTGGTGGTTGAAGCGCAGATACGAGCGAAGAACTGATTCGAAAACTAAGCGAGAGAGAGAGATAGCAGGCGCAGTGGCCGAGACGCGCTTGTCCCTCCCTCCCACAGAGCGAGTGGGTGAGCGAGCACGTGGGAGAGCTGACAGAAAAGCACAGGAACAGACAAAGACACAGGGCCACCGAGCCAGAGCACATTTTATGTCATGTTCAGTTGCATTTAGCAGGGAAAAGAGAAAGGGGAGGGATCTGACTGCAGACCTCCACCTAGAGGACCCGACCCACAGACCTCCTCCCTGTGACCAAAGTTGACATTGTGTTACACTAAAAACGAGCCTAGACCATTTTCCTCACCTTAACCATTACAGTCTAATCGTAACCAGACACAGGGCAACACATTCATGGGCAAACTACATCTAATATGCCTGTTATTTTTTATGTTTATGCTTATTGTAGGCTATATGTTGACAGTTAAAAGAGAGTTAAAGATTTGTTTTAAACTGCTCATCCCTACACAAACAGAGCGGAGCAGAGTAAACACAAAGTTAATTTCAAATTAGAAAACTTTTGGGGATGTATAGGGGAATACTAACTTCGCACAGCAAGATGGATTCTCGTAATATTTGTTCAGACATGAGTTCAGACGTGACAGACGTACTTTAGTGTCAATACGGATTATTTTGTTTGTGAAAAACAGAAGGTAAGCGTCTGTGCTTCCGTGTTTTCCAATTGCTTTCAGTGAGAGCCGATAATGTATAGCACTCAGTTCAGAGTGACACACATATCAATCTGGTATGAGCAGAGTTATAGGAGTACAATCTTTTAAAATTAACTTTATCACCTATAATAACATTTATTAGCGAACTATAAGGCAACAACCGATAAAAAGTGAATAATGCATGAGATATGGGATATACTT
This sequence comes from Odontamblyopus rebecca, assembly GCA_030686955.1. NCBI lineage: Eukaryota > Metazoa > Chordata > Actinopteri > Gobiiformes > Gobiidae > Odontamblyopus > Odontamblyopus rebecca. Next base: position 14,436,073 of record CM060668.1, read on the forward strand.
TACTCACTGGATGCAGGACAGCAGTCAGATTCTCTTGAGATATTGTGTATTTAAAGTGGACTTAACATCTAAACAGTAAGTAAAAATAGAGATTACATAGAGCTTCTAAACTGGGCAGTACCTGGAGGACCACCAAGTGTGGAGAGAATTAATAAATACACCGTAAAACACTTTGGGTGTCTTGAAAGGCACTATATGTATTGTTAGTATCAGGCATTGTAGTAGTAGTACTTATACAATCATTCTAGATACTTGCAGCTGTATTTCCTTGTTAGGTGCACTGGTATATACACTTAAGTATGACAGAACTGTTTATCCCAATACTGATATCAAAGTCATATTTACTCAGTGTAATTCCCTTACCAAAATATTCAGTCAACAACATACATTTACACACTCTGATTATAATCTGAACATAAGAAATATTGTGTGGCCTGTTTTTTCTTGAGCAAAGAAAAACCCTTCTCGGCAGTCACAAAATCAATTGGCCGGTTTCTTCAGTGTCTTTATTCAGTGTGGGACTTTGAGTGCAGCGGCCAGTGTTACAGGCCGAGCACGCGGCCAGGACTCACAGTGGGTTATCCAATATGGAACTTGGATACTGTAGCGTTGTACAATAGTTCGAGGAAAACAAGACAAACTGAAGTAGACATGTAGCTTTTTCACAGTTTGTCAGTGCTTTTACAGTTTCACACTCCTGATACTGTAGGTTTTACATTATGTTTGGCTGAAGCTGCGTCCACCTGAGCCCTGTTTTCTTACTCTCTTAAATTCTGTACTTCTGTACTTCCTGCCCACTTACGCTAATCACTTATAACTGAATGTCTGAAGGCATGTTTGCCACACTGTGCAGCAAATACGATTTTGGATAGTTCAGCAGTGCTTCACTGTAGCATTTCTATTTATGTATATGTTTATATAGTATATTTTTTATTCATTCCATTTGAAGTGCAGGGACTCCTCTCAGTCTCTGAGTCAGGGCTGAAAGCAAAATTTACTGTGTTTTAAAGTGGAATAAAATCAAAGACCATTGTGCAAATTCCCATTCACACACACATTCATATACCAGTGAACACAGACACCACCAACCTTCAGATCAGTGGACAATCAATTCATAAATATATAGGTATGATTGTCAATAAGTATGCTGGGGACATTTGTGTGGCTGGAGGGGTTCCTAGGTGTGCCAGGCCTGAGCTATTTAAATGAAGTAAAGACATGTAGTAGTGCCCTGAGCAAACTTCTGAAGATAGAAGATAAACCACAACAAACCCACTGCCAAATCCAAAGAACCAAACACAGTGGCATTGACAAAAATGTGTTCTTTTTTGTAAATCATGTCTCTTGATAATAAACCAAAAAGGTTTGCCACACATAAAAAGGTTGAAAGTAATGACAGTGTAGATAGAAAGCCTTGTGTAATATACACAGTATGTCCAGGATAAGTGGTAGGTTTTTGCAGCCAGTGCCTTCTACATTCTGTTAGAATCCAGCAGGGCCTGGATTCAGGCCACATCTCGCATCTCTCTTTCAAATGCAAAGAAATCTCATCTAGTAAATTTTCCGCATCATTTAGAACAAAATATATAACTTCTTTTACCTGTGATATGTAAGAGCTTGGTGCTTGTTGATTCTGCAGAAATTCACACTGCTTCTTAACCCTCTGCATCTCATATTTTTTCCCCTTTTTTGCATCTAAGCTGCCACATTAGTATTGATTGGCTAATCTGCCTGTTGTCAAAACTACCCAATTACATAAACTATATAAAATCAATATTCTGTCATAAATATATCTAGTCACTTCAGTATAGACATTTTACTTATCAAATACTCATTTAAGGACAAAACCACGGCACATTTAAACCAAAAGACTCTTGCTCCCTTACTTCCTCTGTATTTATGTGGCTCTTTGATGCCTTGTCCATTCTCCACAGTGCAGTAGCAGCTGTGTGTGTGTGTGAAATAGGCGCACTCGCTGGACCATGGCAAAGTGGTAAAATGTCAGTGCATCTGTGCCCTGTACCTCTCTTCCACAGGCGTCCAGGCGTCGCCCTCCCTCTCTCAGAGCTTTCACCTTCTTCTGGAGGGGGAGGGCTTTTTGTGAAATGATTCCCTGGCAGCCACAGGAGGCAGGGAGTGGAGGGCAGCTGACAAGTGGTCTCCTTTTTGACCCCATGCGCTTTTATAGCACATGCATGTGTAGGGTTTGTACAGATGTAGGTTAGGTTATAGACAAGCTGCACAATCAGTCAATCAGTTTATACAGTATGTCCAATAAAAATCTGATAGGTAAAACAATCAGCAAACCCAGTAATTTGATATTTTGGTGTGTGTTTACATGCACAAGATAAACTGAACCCAGTTCTGCCCTCAGAACTTGTATCCTTGGGCAAGACACTTCACCCACAATGCCTTTGGAGGGTGTGTGAATGATAGTCAGTGGTGCAGATTGGCAGCCTCACTTTCATCAGTGTGCCACAGGCAGCTGCGGCCACAATAGTAGTTTATCACCACCAAGTGAGCAGTGAATGAGTAATGACCACAGTGTGACACCCTGAGAGGCCTTTATATAGAAAATGTCTTACCCCAGGGCCTAGACACTGGTGGTGGGGAAAAAGAGGAGATTGGAATTCTGAGGTGGTAAGATTGGCCTTATTATCTCTTGTCTAATCCTTACCAAACATGTTGTACAGTTTTGTCTAGTTTTGTCAGTTTACCCTCAAAATACATTCAAACCCTTTTCTACACACACCTACAGCTGAATACATTTTTGTACAACTTTTGGGAACATTGCATTACCACTTTGCTTTGCCTGCTACAGATTTTACTCCAGTGTAATTTCAGAGCAGAATGTCTCGCAGAGAAAGCTCTTGTAAATAGCAGCACATTTACTTGTCACTTTCCCTCTCACATACACCTCTTCCATCAACACTCTGCTGACGGAAGGAGGAGAGACAGAACTTAAGTGCATAGAGTGCAGTTCTAAAGGTGACATTAGGAGGGGCTGTTACTGTAAAGAATGTGCCTATGAGCATAGATTATAATAACAGTATTTTCTTTGCCATTGAGCACTTGCCTGGTCAGCCAAGATTACTACAAGCTTTTCCTCGACATTATTCAATCTTATCTCTTAGAGTTCAGATGGGTGTGAGTTACAGAAGGAGTAGTCAATTGGAGAAATGTGTGCTCAAAATGTATAAAAACAAACATCGTCATTTACATGTCAAGAAAGAAAGAAAGAAAAATAGTTACATAACTTTGGTAGAACATCAGGAGGCACTTCTGGCAGATGTTAAAGGACTTCGGCCTTTTGAAAGAACGTACAGATTTGTCCCTTTCTGTAGAGCAGGTCTGTATTCTCAGACCAGTCCAGTTTGTGGTCCAGACATAGGCCCAAATATAACTCTCTACAACCTCCAGTGGCCCCTTCAGTGGTCACAGGTTGCAGCTGCGGCCTGCTCCTCCTAAAGTCCATCACCAGCTCTTTTTTTGTTGCAGTGTTCAGTTGAAGGTGATTAGACCTGCACCCAGCCACAAAGTCCTCAGTGAGCTGCCTGTACTTCCCGTCATCACTGTTCCTGATGCACCCCACAGTAGCTGTGTCATCAGAGCACTTCTGCATGTGACACAGCTCTGATTTGGTCTAAAGTTGGAAATGTATAGGGTAAACCGACTGGTAACAGTACAGCCCCCTGTGGAGCTCCGGTATTTTGCAGACCACAGTGTCAGAGGTGCTGTCCCCCAGTCAGACATACTGAGGTCTCCCACTGAGCTAATTTGTAATCCAAGAATTAAACAAAAATCCTCTATATAACCTAGTACTTATTCGAAATGTTAGTAATAATAATAATAATGTAATGTTAGTCTTAAATCTTAGTGTTGCTATTATTTTTAAAGTAAGTTTTGTGTTTTTCATGACAACTTTTCTCAGGTGATGTGTCTGGAAAAGGCCGTGTATGAAGTGTCTTGCACGGACACAATTTGGGAGATGTTAACTTAACTGGTGCTCCTATAATAACTGTAATAACTGAGCATGCATGTAGCTATAGTTACCACACTTTACTTATAATACTTTTTGCAATCACTGCAGCCTCTAGGTGATAATTTAGTGTATTCTCTTATCCAGGGGTTTCAGAATGATAAACTATAGCCTACCATGCACTCCCAGTTTAAGATGCGCTTCCTTCTCTCCAAACTTTGGCTCTTTGTTTGAGGTTATTAAAAGAGTAGCATTTTGTTTAATTCACATGTTTGCCACACAACTCTTGAATGAAATGTAAAAACTGATTACTCAAACATGTGAATGATACAAAGCACAACTCCAGGTATGTTTGTGATGAGGTAACAACATTAGAATATGGCTTAAAGCTCACAAGAATCCCTAGTAGTCTTTGCACTAGAGCAGGCATGTCCCAACTATGGGCCGGGGGTCAAATGTGGCCCTCAGACCAAATTCTTTTTGCCCTCAGGCTTCCAGGTGAATTGGCCCATAGTACCACAAGTAGTACTTTTTACTGCATGTTTTTGAACTCTACCTTGATAAAGCAAATGTAGTGTGTCCTTTTGAGGGTCTAAGCCTGAACAAAGGTCTGGAGGGTCATTCAAACCTGTTATAAATGCACAGATTTGAATTACTCACTGTTTTGACCCTCAGTCGATCGGCCCTCACGCTGGTCTGTGTTTTAATATGTGGCCCTTAATGAGAAAAGTTTGGACACCCCTGCGCTAGAGGAATCATGAGCTTTCAAAATCCCATATGATTCCCCTCATGTCTGTGGTGTGAGCTTTTTATCACACATTAAAAAAAAAAAGAATGAAAAATCCTGTATGCAATGGGCTTAAAGGTGCATTGTGTAAGTTTTCAGGTGGAGGGTCTGTCAAATCTTAAATCTTTCTGTCTTTCTGTCTGGTTTGGTCAACTTGGTCTGACCAAACCAGACCAAGTTACAGATCAGATCTGTGGGGAGGCGACAACGCTTACAGTCAGAATGGCTGTTTTTAGGTGTTTTTCAGCAGCAAAACCACCTGTAACTGAATAAATGTAAGGTAGAGCTGTTTAATGTCATACTGTGGAACATGGTATATGGATAGAAACAAGTAGGTGACACACCCACCAATCAAAATGTTACATAGTGCACCTTTAAGTCTATCTTTTGAAAGGAAAAATAGGTTATGTTGTATAAATTAGGTACAACTACTTGGTATTTCTCTCAAACCATATTGCTACTACTGGCATATTTTGGAGAATTCAGCTCGGATTTTCTTTCCTCATGAATGCCACCCTGTTCAAGATGCTGGCTGCACACGTCAAGCAGAAAATACATAGGCATATAGCAGCCACAGTAGCATGAAATGTTGAGCCCAATTGCCCATGCCTTACAGTACTGATGAATGTTTATAGCCTGCCAATGAGAAAGACTGCAGACCGGGAAACATATGGAGAGACAATGGAGGGAGTAGAGAGGGATGGGGAGTGGTACAGTCTGTAGCTTAATAAAGAAAAAGAGGTGAGCCAGCAGAGGTGCATGGATCCATCACTGTCACCATTTACTGTCTCATTTGAGTGTGCATTTTATACCTTGTCATAAAGCCACACCATGGTTTTATTAGATCAAACATAATGGGTTTCAATGGGCTGGCAGACACGCTGGCTGAATGGTCCAATGTGCAATATGGAAGGGTGTGTTACACGGATTAAAATGTTGGGATACAAGAACTAAAACTGCATAATAAAAAATTTTCATCATCATCATCATCATCATCATCATCAAAATTTATTACAGACTCTTGGTCCAGAGTTAAAAAATATACAAACGAACAAACACACACTCCAAAACACAATATTCACAACAAACTGCAGTACCAGTGCCTCCACAGTTCGGACTGGTACCTGGTGGTACTGAGCTTGCCATTTGTTAGGCCCATGATAATCCTGTTCTCATAGTCATTAAGGTGATGAATCTGTGCATTAAACAGCGCAAATTTACATGAAAAGTTCTGATGCCTGCTGATACAAACATGTTATTTGCACTTTTTTTTTTTTTTTACATTATTTTTGCCAGCAGAGGGCGCATATTTAGTATTTGAAAGCTCATGATTCCTCTAGCGCAGGGGTGTCCCTTTTTAAAGTTCAACATATTCTGTAAAAAATAGCAGTAAATGTAATAATATTCGCTTGTGTCTGGTGAACGGTTTGAGATGTTATTTTTTTGCCTGCATGTTCCACAGTATTAAAGCTATCTACTCTTACATTCATTCATCATTTTATTTTATTTTATTATTTTGTCTCAGTAATATCTTTAAAAACATGCATTCTCACTGTGACCAGGCTCGCCTCTTCACAGATCTGACCTGTAACTTGGCCACAGGACCCAGGACCTGGAGACATGAATCTTCATGACAATCTGATATTATTGTCCATTCCAGTCTGGCTATGCTTTCATTGTAGGGAGTATTATATCTCTTATGATGTAGGCCAAGATAATAAGGATTAAACTGGCAGTGTGCACAGAAATGCAACTTCTCCATAACCTTTAACAAGACACCTTACAAAACAGTGACTTTCTTGTTTTTTCACACTTTTTCTCAATCTGCAATCCAAATCATGTTTTGCGTAGATGCCACAGAACTTGACTCGCTCTCTTCAGCCAGTTGTGATCTCTTCGCACGTGGGTTATAAATAAACTATTAGCAAGTCTCTATGTTCTGGCAAACAACATACATAAGATGTTCCAACCAAGTGCAATGTGATGATTTTGAATTCCTCTTCTACCCAGCATGCATCCTGGGCCCTGTTGTGCCTCTGCATTCTAACACCTGGGACACATCCAGTCTCTGCAGCTGTGAAGTGAGAAAGCTCATGACACCAATAACAACTGTGGGAGGATGAGTTAAATATTATAATGTTGCTTCGTTATGTAAACAGAAGTAAGGTCATAGTGTATTCACTGCCCACTGCTACTACTGCATGTGAATAACCTCCATGTAACGTTAATGAGCCCTGGAAACTCAAGACAAAGGAAAGGCATACTCTGAATAAACAAAAACAAAGGAGTAGAACGCAGGAGGGAATGCTTATGACCACAATATCTTTTGAAACTTAATACTTTTGCCATATTAAGTAGTGTCGTATGAGGCGAAAGTGATGCAGGATGTTCAGCCTGTTGTCCAATAACTAACGCCCTTAGAGGCTACTGTTGTTGCGATTTTGGGCGCTACAAAATAAATTGAAAATTGAATTAACTAGAGGTTGACACTCAATGTTGTAGAAGTTTTCAGCCCGATTTTGGCTCCTTCTCCCCGAGTTTGGAGAGGCGTGACACGACTTTTTGTCTCTGTGTGCGATTTTGAAGCCACTGTGCTCCTCATGTGTGTGGTGTTAGTGTCAGATCGTAACCACCAAACATCAGCAATGTTACAGTAACAGCCAATAAAACAGAGCGTCAGGGGCAGAGGAGTGACAGAGACGCAACGTACAAACTCAGGATGTAGCGAAAATAGACTTTATTACTCACCTCCCATAAAGTGTTAAAATTAAAGTGCAGCATCTGATCCACATTATCCACAGAAATTGTCCTAGGCACATAATGACCTCTAGTCCACAAAACTGCACTATTAATCCATTTTGAAGCGTTCTTTGAAAGTAAAAAGGCAAAAGTTGTTCCTCGTGTTTGTTTACGTCCACAGAGCGTAAAGCTGCAGATTAGCGATCATGACTCTACTTCCTGTGGACTTTATCGCCTCTTTTATGCTTTAAAAACCCTGTATCTGAAGTATTGCATTACATTTGACAAATAATAATAACACAGTTTTGACTTGTATCTAAACTCGAAGTGCAGAGCTCTGATCTTTGAACACTTGAGAGTCTCAATGCAAGTAGTTTTACTGTAGACAGGAAACAGCTGACACGATCGCGCTCACAGCTTTATATCCTGTTTTATGCAGATGTGTCTTGCTGCAGTCTTTGCGATCAGAGATTTTAAGTCTCTGTGGTGAGCGCATTTTGTTGCACGTTTAAAAATCGTTTAAGACCGAAAAATCCTCTAAGCAGAAGAAGTTTATTTACCATCAATAATACGGGCCTGGGGGGACTTGAAAAATTAACATAGTCTGATTTCAAAAGAGAACATAGGATGATCTTTTAGTGTTCAAGCCCCTTGACTCTGCTTCCAAAGGAGGAGCTTTATAAAGCAACTATGCGGAGACTATGAAGGTTGGTAGACTCCAGTTAGACAGAAATATGCCACTGTTTAGATAGTGGTTTGCCAATAGTAATGCCAAGAGAAGATCATGGTGTAAATATAGCTTTTGTGAGTCAATGTTAAACTGAGAAATGTAAATGGAGGATAAATCACTTAAATTCTCTTACTGTTGAGCAACAAGTCGTATCACCACTATAGCCATCTCAGCCATCGTTTTATCTTAAAAGTGCACTTATGTAACCTTTCTGGTCATGGAGATGGTTGCCTGAAATGTTCCACGGTGTCCTCACATTAAACTTATCTTGTGACCCCTCTCAGAATAATCATACATGTTTTTCAAGGCGATCGAAACACCTGTCACTGAATAAATACATGTAATCTTGTGGAAGCTAACAGGAAAAGAAATACCATCGCCATGGAGACAGGAAAATGACCGTAACTGAAAGCATGAGGGAAAAACTTTTTTCTTCTGACTGAATAAATAAATACCTTTTGGAAATAATTGCGCTAATATAATGCAAATTGCAGTAATTACACTTTTTCTCAACTACTTTGCATCTCGTCAGGATCGACCTGTCATAGCTGAAAATAACATAACTGAACAGAGGCTGCAACAGGCTGCAGGCAGCTCAAAGACCGACCATCAAAGCCTGAATCTCCTCTCACTGTTTACCACTGGAAGAATTACCTTAGAGCTTATACAACCCAACCAGTCAATGCGATCAGAGATTTGAAAGATTTGGGTCACACTCCGGGCATTTTAATCCTTCCAATCAATAAACCATCTGAGGCACTACTTTGGCTTAAGAAGCTACTTGGGCTCATTAAATAACCTTATCATCCATTCAAAGAGATATTTGAATGCTAAAGCTAATCATAGGACTCACTCAGAAGGGACTTATCTTCTGTCCTTGAGCAGCTGAACAAGGGCCCAGCAGGGATCAATAAGTCAATGTTAATCAATGGTCATTTCCTTTTGTAGCCCTTTGTTTAAATATACAGCAGTCAAATGGGCTCTTTGTCAACACTATGGATTATTTGAGTGGGCCAAAAGTTGATTTTTAGGCCTACTTCTAATGAGAACTTACAAGTAGTACATATAATTAATAGTACGTATAACTCATAGTCCATATAATTTGCAGTTTTAAAAAAATGGCTGAAGGTTCAAGGCACAGTATGTAGCTTTTCTAGTGGAGAATCTGGGGTTTGTGTCCAGATATTGCTTTCCCTAGAATGTCCCACAGTTTGGCATGATCTACTCCCCAGTTACAGGTCAGATATAACACCTGTACTTGAATAAATATCAGGCTGACTAACATACAGTGGAATATTCCAGAAAAAGCAGTAACGTCTCCGTGTAGACTGGTAGATATCGTAAAGGCCGCCACACACTACAGGAGAATTTGCCCGATTTTGGCTGTGATTTCTTCTCCCCGAGTTCAAGGAGGCGTGACCCGACTTTTTGTCTCCGTGTGCGAATTTGAAGCCGCTGCTCCTCATTTGGTGACAGTGTCAGATCATAACCACCAAACATCAACAACGCGACAAGAACAGCCGATAAAACAGAGCGTCAGGGGGAGAAGAGTGACAGAGACGCAAGATACAAACTCAGGATACAGTGAAAATAAAGACTTTATTATTACTCACCTAATGTAAAGTGATACATTTAAAGTGCAGCGTCTGATCCACATTATCCATAGAAATTGTCCTCCGCAAATAATAACATCGAGTCCACAAAAACCGTGCTATTAATCGATTTTGCGGTGATCTATGAAAGTAAAAAGACAGTGTTTCCTCATGTGTTTGTTTACACAGACAGTGTGCGGTGAAGCTGAAGATTAGCGATACTGACTCTACTTCCTGTTGACTTTATCGCTAATCTTTAATCCTTTTAAAAATCCTGCATCTGAAGTATTGCACCACATTTCACAAATAATAATAACACAGTTTGTCTTGTATCTAAACTCGAAGTGCAGAGCTCTGATCTTTGAACACTTAAGAGTCTCAGTGAGAGTAGTTTTACCCTAGACAGGAAACAGTTGACGCGATTGCGCTCACAGCTTTATATCCTGTGGTCCGCAAACAGATCCCGCTGCAGTCTTTGTGATCAGAGGTTTTTAGTCTCATACGATTCTCCTCGTGTCTGTGGTGTGCGCTTTTTGTCGCATGTTTAAAAATCGTGTATCATGTATATCATGTATACGTGTATCATGTATATAAAATAAGAACTAATGGGAAAATTCCAACTTTCAAAAGTTAATAGCTGTTTCTACAATCCATTTCCATTTTACCAAGTTGTATCGTCTGATTCAGAATAAATGGCATTTTAAAACAAAGATTTTGACATTTCTCGACTGTCAGGATCTGTGTATTGCCCTGCTTTCTCAAAGTTGACAGTAAACCTTCCTGTTTATTCTTTTTTTTCCTTTGTTGGAGTTAAAAGAAAACCTGTGAATGTTTTTTATTCAGTCCATTTTTTTTCTTTTTCTTTCTTTTTTGTGGCAGTTTAAAATATATCAATCTATACAACACAACATCCTAAAAATCACCACATGATCGCTACAACTTTTCTGTAATCAGTGCTATGGTGCATTATAGTAGTGATGCCCAATACACTTGTCTGTCCAAGATAAATGAATCACTAATCAGCTTTGTGTGTCATTAGTGCTCTTCAGAGGGTACAGCCTGTCTGTGTGTTGCAGGAACCGGTAATTATGTGTGTACAAGATTAACATAAGCAACAACAAGGAGCTATTCAATGTCTTCAGGATCATGAACAGAACGACCTCATTAAAATATTTAGCAACTTAAATTAATGCATCCAACAACCTCATTACCAAAGCGACGACCTCATCAGAAGAGTGACAATGGGAACAATAGGGGACAACATACAAACTCCGTCGGAATGCTCATTCTGTTGGAGTTTTCGGTTAAAATTTGTCCTTCAGAGCGAGGGGACCTATTTTCAGAAGACATTGTTAAGAGTACTCAACTGGAAGATTAGCTTATTTTTCATGCTGACCACTTTGCCACTGAGCCGCTTATGCTTTTTTATCTGGCCAGCCAGAACCACATGCTTTGACAAAACAAAGACGAGTGGATCTTGAGCCGTGTCCTGTCTCCCTGATTTCGGAGAGTGTGATTTACAGGAGGATTAATCAGGGAGATGCATGCTCCGGTTGCGTCAAAAACAAACATGGCTGCTTACAGGTGAAAAAGGAGAAAAAACAACATTAAGGACTGAGAAACAGCATGGAGCTTCTCAGAATCAACAACCGAAGCATCAGGAGCTTCTCAGAATCAACAACCGAAGCATCAAATTATTACTTAGAAAATACAGCTTGTTACTTTGAAAATAATAAAGACAACTATTCTTTCCACTTAAAGATCAATCTTGTGTTGCTTGGCTTAAGAAAAAACACACTTTGGCAGAGTTGAATCGAATCAAAGTTCTTAATTTAGGTACTTTTTACTTCCTTAGTTATCACTTTTTACAATGTAGTCAGACATATTGAAAAACTTACTTTCTGATACTCATCTTAATTAATTCATGTGCATCTTATTTGGTGTGATTTTATTATCCAAACTGAAGATACTATTCACTTCTCATATGAAATAATAGCCTACATCACTGATGTATGAATACTAATAAGGATTAGGATGGCCTGATCCTCTTTGACATATTAAAACAGGAAATCGACTTTGCCTGTGTTTAGACATTTGTGCACTGTGCGATAAGGGAGGCATATTTTGTCCGTACACCCCTTTGGTATAAACTGCATTGAATGGGGTCTTGTATAAATATTTGTGCTCAGTGTGGGGTGTGGACAAACTGCTGTGCCTTAAATTGCTTACATCTCCGGTTGTCTCCACTAAACATCTGGTGTGGTACGCGGAGGAGAAGCGCTGGTCCATAACTGAAAAACCCATCTGCTGTTTTTTATGGACCCCATTAAAATGTTGTTTCTTTGTGTGCGTTTCAGATAAAGTGAAGACAGGAGGGGCAGAGGTGGACCCGGATTACCACGATGGCTTCACTTTTTGACATGATACTGGCCTTCACTGAAATGTAAGATATTTTGTCAACAGGTTAAAATGCAGTCCTCGTCTACATTTACTGAGTTACACTGACTTGAGTAACTTTTTGAAGAACTTATATAGCATATTTTATTTGAACTTTCCTGAAGTTACATATAATATATATATATGAGTGACTATTCATGTCTTTTTTTAAAAATGGATCATTATTTAGTTTTGTTTGTTTGTTGTCTGTTGTATTGAATACTATAGTATTTTTACGCCATACTTTAGACATGAATTTGAATTTGCATGACTGCTTTTGTCTTCTATTTGAATAACATTTTAATGGGGGCCCTGCAGCTAAATAGGAAAAAAAATAATCAATTTCAAACTTGTAAAACATCTTTTACAAGTTTCTCATTTCAAAACAGGAAAAGAACCAGGTTTAAATTTCTGGCTTCTTTTTGTTGACATATTAGATGCTAAAAATATACAGAGGGGATCTGGATTTGTTATGTAGTATTACTAGATCTGACTGAAAATTTGCCTAAAAATTTTAATTTTGCCTCATTTTTTGGTTTTAAAACTTAAATCAAATTATTTAATTTGGTGCAGAGTGGATTATTTCGTTGTATCCACATAGCAGTTTATATGCTACGAGGAAAATGAGTTTTGCCTGCAGTGCATCCCCTTAAAGTTAACTGCATTAGTACAGTTATTGGCTACTCTGCCTATGTCTGTTGGATGCATACTAGCTTGTGTAATTTTTGAAATTCACCAGTGATGCATGGCTTCAAATACCCAGTAAATGTTGGGGTGTTACATAGTGGTACTTACAACAACCTCCTTCTTTGCACTTTACTGACAACTGTAGACAAACATAAGAGCTGCAATTTTAGACAACTGCTTTGACATGTGAGTTCAGTCTGTGTTTTCTGCTTTTAACACATCAACGCTGAGGACATAACTGTTCTCTTACCCAACTGAAATGTGCTATAAAGAGATCATCTGTGAACACTGTACTTTTCTACGAATTACTGACCATAGATTTGGTGGTAGTTGATACTGAGTGAAGACAGAAGCTCATAACATTTTATTTAAATAGGAGGTGACTGAACTTTGTCGTTGCTGTTTAGATGAATCAATCGACACATGCGAGGAACAGTTGTCAGAACTACACTGGCCTGCTCCCGCCAGCTCTTGTCGTCTGACTGACTTGTGTTTTCATCCATGTTAAACAAATTGGAGGCAAAGTTAACGGTTAAAAGAACAAACTCAACTGCCCACATCTGCCTGGAGTGAAAGGACACATAAGGATTTGGGGCATTCCTTGTGAATATGGGTTACATTCGCAAACTGCTTGTTTACTTTAAAAAACACTGAAATAAATCGACAATATAACATCAATGAAGCTACTCATTCATGAATAAATCAAATTAAATTGGGATTTGGAGGGCTGTTTCTCACCAGCACAATTCCCTTGCTCAGACATTGCTGACCATTCTCTCCAAACAGCCACTGTAAGATTTAAATAGATTTAACTAATATAATCCATCCATGCTCCTCTGTATTTGGTTCATAGTCTCATAGCGCTCGCGTCTTGGTGTGTGAGCATGAGGTGGACAGTTGGATCCCTGCGGCGTCTGCACAGATGTGTTTCCTGTATTGGACTGTTGTGGTGAAGAAGGAGTCCATTTATTGGTCATTGATCTACATTCCTCCTCTCACCTCTGGTCATGAGCTTTGGGTCATTACAAAAGGACAAGATTACGGGCAGTTGAAATTTGTTTTCTCCACAGGCTGAGTGCTCCTTGTTTGGAGTAGAGCTGCTACTCTTCCACATTAAGAGGAGTCAGCTGAGGTTCTGAATGCCTCATGACTTCTGGGCATATCTAAATGGACACAGACCCAGAAAAAGACCTAGGACAAACTGGAGGACCTCTCCCCAGACCCAAATGATTACCTGAATGTCTGAGCTCCACCGGACTGGGGCCTGAGTTTTGTTTGTAGCTTTCTTTATTATATTCTGTGCAGAGTAGATAAAGAGTGCAGCTCCGCACCCTAGACCCCAGTACGGGTTTGGGCCAAGAATAAAAAATTCTACTCAAGTCTGAGCATCCCTGCTGGGGAAATGGATGGGCAGATGTTCAACCGTCCGTGTTCTGAGTCTTGTTGCGTACTATATTGTTCCACTATAACCCAGCAGTCCTGGGATGATTACAATACTTGTGTGGCCATCAGTCAACAGAATGCATGGATGTGGTTGTCTCTGTGGAGGTTAGGTTAGGCTTTGGGGAGACTCGTAAATGAAAACCTTCATCTTTACTGCGGTTATGCGTGAGGGGACATGGGGCAGGGCTCTGGTCATACAACACTAATGGATGCCAGGCTGGAGACATCTCATCATGAGCAACAGAAGCGTGGTCGAGGCAACATGGTTCTCTCTAACAGGTGCCACAACCCCGCAGCGAGCCACAAATATACCCGGGACAGATGGAGGGGGAAGTGGGGGCACGGCACGTTTATGTAATATTAGGCCGTGTGGGAGGAGGAGCTGCATATGTTTGGATGATGGTTTGGTCACACTGTCAGCAGGGAAGAATGGGAGCTGATGGGATTGTTAAAGGTAAAGAGAGACAGATCTAGAAGGAAAGATGAATGGTCCTGGAATAGCAGTGTGGCCCAGGAATGAACATTTTGCAGATTTTTATTCTTTCTGTTTTGGGAAAATTGCACCTATTATAGTAAACACCCAGTTTATTCACACAGACTTAAATATATATTTCTTATCTGTGGCTCCAATCAAGTTATTTGTCTAATAACTTTAAAGCAGCTCTCAATGTCAAAATAAGCCTGCGGTCTGCATCTAATTATATAGCATTTTATTGCTCATTAATCAGCAAGTGTTCGTTAGCATGCTAGTAGTTGTTAGCTTTTACAGTAACAGCAAAACTCTGCACTGCTCTCTGAGACTTGTGAAAAGAGCTTATAAATTAATCACAGTGAGTAATTATGATGATTAAAATAAGTGAGGAATAACTTTGGACCACTGCAACCTGTTTAAAATGAACTAGTTCTTTTTTTCACATTTTTAAGACAGTAAAAAGAGGCATTGTACCTTTAAGGGTAGTGGTGGTGAAGATTTGCTATGTGAGACCCACTGTTTAGAACCTTGTGACCCAATTCAAGATGTCTAGACCTGAGGCTGAATATTAGCAAGGTGTTTTATTCATGGAGAAACGTATGCATTTGGAACTATCCCACTCATATAAAGTGAATAAGTAGAGTAGGACTGTAATTTAAACATATTTTAGTAGTTGACTAGTCAGCATTTTGTTTTGTTTTTATATTAGTCATCTAGTCGAATTATTATTTCATTGTACATTGTGATTTTTTACAATGTACTTACTTACGCATCTCGAAACAAATACAGCTCGAATTACGGTGACTGAAAGCTTCTAGAAAGAATATTTGTGAATAAGGCATTTTTGTAACATTTTGTTCTGTGGCATGTGTTTTAGTTCTTTAGTGTTTTTAGTCCTGATGGGATTATCAAAAATGACAGTCATTTTAATAGTGCACTAGTCACAATTATTCCCATTAATCCTTAGTCCAGTTTAGTTTTAATGTGTAAATACCGGGCAAAGCATATTTAAAGTTTATGCTTTGAGGTAAAGGTTGAACACACACAGCCTCGCTGTTGTAACTCCACATTGTCCCATTGAAAAGGTGAAAAAATTATCATATAAATGAAGCATTTTGTTCCCACTGTGTTATGTCTGAAAGTTAGATTTCAAAAGTTGTGAGGCTGAAACATCCTTGGTTTGACAAAAGAGTTTGACCCTGCCTGTGCCTTCAAAGAGATTATTTTCAAGAGAAATGACCATGTGACTTTTCCTGGATATTGATTGACAAACTGAAGGATTAGTTTTGTGAGCAATAAAAGTGGTTTTAGGGAATAGTACATTTTAGGTTGTGGTTTACATCTTTCTATGCTGCATTTTAGCTAAATAGTTTTAAAATGAATACTTTGTACTAGTGAAGAAAGCTTGTTAAAAACAAAGATACATTATTCGATCTAAAAGTTGTTTATAATGTCATTTACAGTATATTTCCTTCTCATGTCAAAGAATGAGCCCCTCGTATTGGGTTGCCAGATAAAACCATTTTCCAAACAACCCAGAAATGTCTCCCTGGGATATAATGTGTCCTCGATTCATTCTGTTTTTAAACCAATAGGGGCTCACGTTACCATCTGCACATTTAACATTCACTCAGCCTTTGCAACAGATGGACGTGTTTTGAACCTTATGGCTCGCCGTACTTGACCACACTAAAAACAGCCTGATGCAGATGTTGACATGGGCCTGAGGGCTGTGCGGTTTCTTCAAGGACAGAGGTGATGGATGCTGAAGGGTATGGAGTGAACACCTATGGGCATGCGTGGCCATCTGGGACAGACTAAATAGGCCAGTAGATCTTTTGTGGGTTAAAATGTACTTTAAGAGAACAGCTTCGATCTACGGCCGTTTGTTTCAAATAGCCTGTTTTACATGAGCAAAATCTATACTATAGGTGGATGTATAAAGATAAAAATAGCTTTGACTTGCTTCGTTACAACCACTTCTGGATGTCAGAGAATTTCTTCATAGAAAAAAAAACCCAACATAATATAATGGCACATTTTCCTCATAGCAACAGGTACCAGATTTGAGACATGGATTGTAAAAATAGTGCCTGTCCTTTCAGTGAGTGCTCTGAATACCTTAATTTGCCTAAAATATTCATATAGACCAATCCCTTCATCTTTTACCTTGTAAGTGGCCCAAGACCTGGGCAAGGGTACAATATTGTCACCCACTGTTTCTGACAAGAACTGCAGGATGGGTCAAATGCAGATGAGTTACCCTAAAGGTGCACTATGTAACATTTTGGAAGGGGGATCCGCCACCTGCTTTTTTCATGTTATTACTTTACCAGTTTAGCATTAAACATACACTGCCTGGCCAAAAAAAATAAGTCGCCACTTGGATTTAACTAAGCAAATAGATACGAGATTGCTGCAGTTGGTCAGGTCTGTGCAACACTGGATGGAAATAAATCTTGTGACAAATGCCACACGAATGCATTAATTTTTCACCAAGATCTTGCACTGATGATGGGCGAGTCTGAGCCTTCTCCAGCACATCCCAAAGATTCTCACTGGGGTTAAGGTCTGGATTCTGTGGTGGCCAATCCATGTGTGAAAATGATGTCTCCTGCTCCCTGAACCACTTTTTCACAATCTGAGCCTGATGAATCCCGGCATTGTCATCTCGGAATATGCCCGTGCCATCGGGAAACAAAAATCCACTGATGGAATAACCTGGTCATTCAGTATATTCAGGTTCAGCTGACCTCATTCTTGGAGCACACACTGTTGCTGAACCTAGACCTGACCAACTGCAACAACCTCATATTTATTTGCCGTGGTTATTTTACTCTTTTTTTGGCCACAGTGCATCTGTCTTGTATTAATTTATAGTAATTTAATTTCTAAAAAACGTCTTGAAAAATTTACTGTAAGCAGGGATTGCCTCTCCACGGATCTGACCTGCAACTTGACATGGTGGCTTCACATGCTTGTCTTAATGTAGATAAATATACTAGTACCATACGATGAAAAATTCCAGGTATTGCATGGACCCTCCACCGGAAAATGGCTTAGTGCACCTTGAAAATAACACTCCACTTCATTCTAACTATGAATTATCCTCTCATATAAGATTTCCAGATTCTTCCAGCTTGATCTATTATAAAATACAGTTGAATCGCTCTGCCCGTTGCCACAGTCTGCAGATATGCCCCGGCTGAAGACTCTGGTACAGAACAGAACGGCCAGACTGGAGTCAGCACCACACAGTCTGCAGTCCTGACTCCCACATTTGCACCAGACAACAGCTTTTGTACTCAGCAGAGCCTCCATATTGCTCAGCACTCCATGTTGATTTATCCAAAGCTGTTGTGACAAAATACCCACTAATGCCTTGTCCCTAAGATCTCAAATCAAGGGCCCTTCACAGAAGCATGGTAAGCAGCATGGCAGTTTTTGTTGCTTGTGGTGCAGGTGTGATGGGCTCGGGGTGTGCAATCAGAGCGCACTGCTGTGTCTGAAGTAGGCTAATCATGAGAAGATGGGGCTTTAACAGCGGGCATACATCAGCAGTGATTATCGTGTCTTTTCTCTGGCTCTGATTCAAGTGATCCAGCTCAATATTATAGGAAGAACAAAGGTAATGGAGTGAAGATGTCCCTGTCTGCTGGAGGTCCTATAGTTTTGAATGGAGACAGCCTGTTGATAGCTGTACAAACAGAACAGGGTCACTTTTGGTGCACAGTTTTCACATACATGTCTGAAAAAGTCTGTTATACTGTGTGTTTGCATGATGAATCCCAAATTTACTAATAGTAAACAGAAAATTTCATGTAATCTCAAATTTCTGTAAAATATATTGAATAACAATACCCATAATGTTGGATTATTTTGGTCAATACTCAAATGAAAGACTTAAATTAGCCTGAAAAAGTCATGAAGTATTTTTTTCCACTGCTGTTTTATCAGATTTGTTTATTTGAAAAATCAGACTAGTGAGTAAAAATGGGAAATTGCAGTGTGCTTACCTAAACATAACAAATGATTTTGTTGTTATTGGTCCAAATCCATATCCACTCATCACATATTTTAATGTAACTGAGACGCATCTAAGCACAGACTGCATCAAAAAAAAAAAATGTGGTGTGTAATTTATTGGCATTACTGAGACTTATAATATTGCAAGAACATGCCAAAGGTTAGAAGTCAGAAGCACAATGACAGATATTTACATTTAAGGGCTCGCTTTTACACTATTTTCTGATTTATGTTGTAATGTTTCCTCATCAGAAACATACCTGGAGTTGTGTTTTGTTTCATTTACACATGTTCAGCACACAAGTTTTCTCTTCTCTGTTCCACCTTGTGATGTCATGTGGTAATACAGGAAGTGCTCCACTGTGTTTTAAACTCCATACATCTTCACTTGAATCATTTGGATGATCTGAGCCTTGGAAATGCCGTTCTCTGCTGAACTAAAGGTAAAAACGTAGCTGTTAACTTGAAAATAACCACTGCAATGGCATCACAAGGTGGAACAGAACACTTTGAGGTTTGGAGATGTACACAGACTAATAATAAAAGATACCTCAAACATCCACTCCAGGTATGTTTTTGATGATGTAACAACATTCTAACATCATTTTTCATTATATAGCATCTTTAAGGAATTGACTGGCAAGTAATTCACTAACTCACAGTACAGATACAGGCTTGAAATATCATAAAAAGCTTCATAAAGTGCAAGTTGTGTTCCATTCTGTTTGCTTTTGTATTCAACCTACTCAAAATTAATGGACTTGGAGCATTAAAAAGCATAAAAAGCATAAAACAGACGATTGCATGTCATGTTAGTGGAGTAATTTAGTATCACAGTGTTGAACAAAGCCTATAGTACATAGAAATAGAGTAGGCTGAAGCAGGAAGCCTATTAGCATACATACCACCTGTCCTGCTTACATCTGTGGTGGTAACAGCTGTTTACATTCACAGCAAGAAAAGAAAACACTGACAATAAATAAACAACCAAAAACATTCAATACCAGCATTAACTTTCAGCAAATATCTTCTATGAATCCAACAACAAACAAAATTGTATCTTCTGACCTTTCTGTAGAATAAATTACATCACTGCTGCAAATATTCAGCCCACAAAACACTAGATTAATCCATTGTACAGACCCACACCAGGCTTCCAATGAACAAAAGAAAGCTTTACAATGACATAAAAGCCAGCCCCAAATCAGTAAGCGGCAACAACGCTCAAGAGACACTGGAATGTGAGTGTAGACGTATAGTGCAATCCCTTGTGGCTTTTTCACTTTTAAATGACACGAGCGCGTATTGTGCAAAACCTACTTTGATTTTTCAACAATATCCTGCCAATTACCTCCTATTGAATGAAGAAATGCACTAGTACACACAACAAAAACTGAAAAAAGATATCAATATAAGCATTTATGTGTTTTATATTCAACAAAAAAGTGAGAGCAACTAACTGAAAAAGTGGTGTCTAATGTTAGCTAGCTCGTGACTGTAATATTATTTGAGAGGGACACAGAATCAGCTCACCTGTAGTTCCAGCTAAGTCCGTACTTTAAGACAAAATTAAAACAAATCAAAGTCTAACGTAAGTAACAGAGCAGTGCCTATAGTTTGTGACATCAGCTGCAAACTTTCAGTTACAGCATTGAAAAGCTTTACCGGGGAGATGAGTCGTCTGTATCCGACATCTGGAGATGGGTGACGATCTGTGACAACCAGCGAAGAAATAATCACCAGCTGGTCACTTAAAAACAATTCAAAATACTGATGTTGCCTTTTTATGTTCGCAGAAGGAGGTGAGGAAACTGTGGTAGTTGGTGTTGTGCAAACATGGCATTTCTTGGTTAAGCACCAGGGTTGACAAACTGTCAGATAAAGCTGAAAAACTACAGCAGATGTGTTTTATTGATTTTCCAGTCCGCCAAGGATGAGCTAAATTATTGCGTAACCCTTTTATAACACTGGGATGAAGGGAATCCTGGTGTCCAGATGTGTTGTGCACCTGTCAAGAAGATGGCTGGTCTATGTTGGATAGAAGAAGGCCCTAAAGAGACACTGTGCATTTTAATCTACAGTGTTCCTGACCGTGACTAATGAAGCATCTGGGCTGTTGGAGAATGCCACAGAGAGTCACTTAATATAACATTGTTAGAATGGTAGGAATTTTATGTCATATTATATTTGTGTAAATTAGACACATTTTATTTTAAATATTTGTTTTTAATTATTGCTATTTGTTTCTCCGAATTTTGTTAGGTTGCTCGTATCAACAGTATCTCCACCAGAAACTCAAATATGGAGTTTGACTTTCTTTAAGTCGGTGGGTGGCTCCTTCCTTGTACTTTAAGAGCATATAAAGTATGTCCGTCAAACACAGCTGTTCCTCCAATGAAAAGTTTCCTTCCATTTCCATTTTCCTCAGTCCTGTTTACTGCTGGCCTTACTGCTTACCTCAGTGTAAACTGAGTGCTTTTCATAATTTATAAACAGAAATAATTTTCATGTTGCCAAACTAAATGTGAAATGTATAATAAAACACAACACATTTTTAACTTTTTTTTTTAACATCAATTGCATAAAACAATAACGGTCCAAGTAGTTATCCCTGTGGTACTCCATAGTGAACAGTATATAATATATAAGGTTTATACTCAACATTTACAGTTCATGAACAAGTTACAGCATAAAGTTTTCGACTGTTCATTGTTATAATAATAATAGTTGCATTATATTTTTGCGAGCATCCACTTTCTTTCATACAACAGATCACCACAGTTTGTAATGTAACCAGTTTTATTAAATCTAGTGACATATAATTAGAATATAGTACTTTATATATAGTACTATATACTTTTAAATCCAACATTGCTGCTTCCATTTTCACATTCATCTGTCATGGTTAAATGGACTAAACCAGACTTCGCTGCTCTGGCTGCAAAACAGGTCAACTTTAAAGATAGCTTGTTTATCTGGTGCAGGTATGTCAGTGTGGCTTAGTTTTATGCGGCGCTCCAGGCCAGGCCGTTTGCCACATGGAAGAGCAGGAATAATGAGAATGCTGAGGGACATGGAGGCTTTCACAGTGTGTTTTTGCCTCTTTTTACTGGCACCACAAGAACATGCTGATGTTTTATGACAAGAGATGGGGTCCTGACTCCTATTTTTGCTGCACTTACTTTACAACGAAGGTTTATCTTACAAAAAGAAAACAAATAGATAAAAATGTGTAAAGTGTGCTAAACTAGACTAACCAAATCTGCTTATATCCATAACCTTATAAAAAATGGCTGTGAAATCCAGTTAGAAACCTTTATAAAGTTAGTTGTTTATTATATATAACTATGTACAACTTTTTTGATGAAGAGTCCTGCTTGTCTCCATGGAGATTGCTTTGAGTGAAATGTTCCATAGAGTATAGACTGAAACTAGGCAATTTTCCCCCACCAGAAAAGGTAAATGTTGCTGATTTAATGTGTAACCAGTGTATATATAATGGGTAAAAATATGAACCAGTGAATACCATAGAGATCAGGACACTTTTCATTCAGACTAGTTTTACTAATATAGTGTCTCAGTCCGTGTACCATTTGTTCTTTTGAATTTCAATAATGAAAAACAATAAAATGGGAAAACAGTTTGTTATTTCATGATTCTGTCTTGGTGTAAAAATAAAAGGTTTTGAAACTATTTCCAATATTTAATTTCAAGTTTATTTCAAGTAACACCAGTCAAAAAACAGTTTCTGTGCCTAATTTAATTTTATTCCCTCTGGTTTATATGCCCTGGAGTTTTTGCTGCTTTAGCGCACCATAAGTGAATTCAGCGTCAACCATGGATCTATAATGAAAACTATTTTTATTATAGTTCTATGGTGTCAAGTGAACAAAGTTTAGCGCCTCGCTGCTTCCTGTTTCACATCATGGAGTTCAACAATTACTTTCTAAGGCACAAAACTAAACGTGTCGCTATAAAATAAGAGGACTTGTTTGTCCACAAAATTGCAACGATTTTTCAGGTAAGTCTTTCTAGCAGCAGAACTTCAGGGGCAAATAAACCAGAGAAAATTAAATATTAAAATAGAAGAGGCACGATGACGGTCGAAACCTGTTTGTTTGTTTGACACTGAACGGAATAATGAAATAAACTGTTTTCCCATTTTATTGTTTTTTGTTTTTAATTTAAATTCAAAAGAACAAACGGTACACGGACCTGTACCATAGTATGAAATTATTTTAATGACAATGTCAGCGTGTATCGGGCCGTTGGTTTTTAGATTCTCCAACACACGGCAGTTACAAGATGCTAAAAGAACAACACCGTGAGTAGCCCTCTGTGTGTAAACAGGTCTGGGGAGCAGAATGGAGAGGCAGCTGTAGTGTGGTAGGACACGTCACATGGACACTGGTCTAATTGTATTGAAAGTGACTGCTCAGTAACTGCAGACAGTGGGACGCCAGTGTAAACGTGGACCAAGCCATCTGTCCCAGCGTCTCTCATTACACTCAACAACACTGTATTTACTGAGCTGAGAGAAATGCAGACTTAGCACTTTCATTGTTTAACAGGCGCAGCATTGTAAAACAGCATGGATCTCTCCTACGCATTGATTTAAAATAAAAGTTTTTTTTTTTACTTGGAGAAAAGAAAAACAATGCTGGAAGAAACCATAAAACATAAGGCCCAAAAACAGTCCCAATAGCTGGAGGTGTATATTGAATTAGGTGTTTCATTGCTTGTGAATGAGCATTTAAAAAGTTAATACTGGCAACGTGGGTGAAATAGTTTGTAGTTGGGATGGTCCGATTTTTTTGAGGCAATTCTGAAAACCAATATTTGCCAATAAAAATCTTTAAGGCAAGGCAAGTTTATTTGTATAGCACAATTCGTACACAAAGTAATTCAAAGTGCTTTACAGAATAAGAAATACATTAAAATCACAATACAAACAAATTAAAACAGAAATAATCATCATAAAATTTTAAAATAGAGATGAGACATTAAATTAGAGAGAAAAGAAGAGTGCGGAATGTAAAATGAAAACCTTTCAGTCATTTAAGAGCCTGTATTACAATATTTTCTATCTATCTATGTTATAATGTTGTTTCCTCATCAAAAACATACCTGGAGTTGTGTTTTGTTTCATTTGCACATGTCTAATACACAAATCCTGCATATTTAGTCTGTGTTCTTCTCTCAAACAGAAAATTCCACCTTGTGATGCCATGTGGTAATACAGGAAGTGCTCCATCCTGATATACCACCTCTACTTTGAAGAATGGTCAGAGGCCTCTAGTTAGTCAGCATTAGATAAAGGAAGAAAGGTCTTCTAGCATTTAGAATTACAAGTTAATTTACAGAATGGAATTTAACTGGGAACACTGACCTTACATTCTATTTACATAAAGTAGCATAGTTAAAAAGTATGTTCAGAGGGATGAATGAAACTGAAACTGCAGGGGTGTCTTGACAATATGTTTTTTTACTATTTCAATTTGGTGGATGTTGACTGAACTTAACTTGCATGCACTTGGGACAGTTGTGGTCATTGCTAAAAGCTTCTAAAATGACCAAAAATTAAACAAAATTATCCCTTTTATGGAGGCTAAACTGTTACTCATTTACACTGCAATTCTCAAAGTCAAGATGGAGTCAAAGGGAAGCATATAGTGAAGGGGGTCTCAAACCAATTTGGTCCACCCACAGATGAGAAAATGCCAGCCGACTCAATGCCCTGGTTCACTGTGGCAGACTGTTAGCTTCGTTCAGCTAGCAGCTCCCGCAGGCTCACGACCTTTCCAGTGATTGGTGATTATGTAGTAAGAGCCTTCAGCGAGGACACAGGAGGAGGGAGAGGACTAAAGGAAAGTTAGCTTATTCAAACTGTGGCGGCCATATTCCACCAGTTTGCAGTCCTTACGGTGGGTGAACACACTGACTCGGCTGATCGAGGGACATCAGTCACTCAGTTAAAGTGTCCCATCAGCAAAGTAACACAAGAGGTGTCATCAGCGCTCCACTCAGATAGAGAAAAGTCTATGGAGTTCTGCTGTACTTGCATATTGGACAATTTTGCACAAAATTAGATTAAAGATTGATGAGTGACTGAAAAAGATTGAGATTGTGGATTTGTCTTTGTAACATTTTTCTATGAATGCTATGTAGCACAGTCGTCCCTCACTATAACGCGGTTCACCTTTCATAGCCTCGCTGTTTCACAGATTTTTTTTGTGCAATTTGAATGAACGTGTATTTCGTTCTGTGTTCTGATTGGCTGAGGGAAAACTTGCGCATTGTTTTCTACATAATCAAAGGTGGCATGTCTGTTTATAGGAATAAAAAACAGCACCAACAACTACCCATAACTGTTTTTCACCCACCGCCCACTCCTCAGTTTAGATCGTGGGCCAATTTGCGCAAAGAGATCCCCCTCCCCGCTCTCAGCTTAGATCATAGAGGGGTTTTACAGCCTTAAAACATATACAGTATAATAATTGGAAAAAATAAAGGAGACTACTTCGCGGATTTTACCTTTTGCGGATTATTTTTAGAACATAACCCCCTGTGATAAATGAGGGGCCACTGTATATAATATAGTAGTAGAGACAAACTGACTTTTTTTCATTCCCTCCTCACCTTAATCTTTAGCCACAACTGTCAGAAGTGTAGCTGCCAGTCTGTGAAAACTCTCAAAAGTCTGGTGGAGACTGGCGGATGGTCCACCTACCGCTTGTCTCTGAAAATATGTTATTGCATTGTGTAGGACGTTCCAAAAATTGCATTAAACTTATCAATCTACAGTATGGAAGTTTTTTATATAGTTAAATAGTTTTTAGCAATAATAACACTTGTATCTAACTAAAATATACATAACAGATATGTTTAAAGAGGGGTTTCTATCTAGCTTTCTATCATGTTATAACAATAATATACAAACCCTGATTCAAATCAATGATGTACAACTTCACAAACCTGATGCAATCTACAGTAGTTTCATTTTTCATTTATATTTTGCAAAACACACACCAATTGTGTTGTGATGGCGCTCTGAAGGAGGAGTGACTTAGGGTGGAGAGCAAAGGGAGGGAAGAGGGGCATCAAAAACAATGTGATTCATTGTTTTCACATAGGATTGAATATAGGGTTGAATATAGGTTTTTCAAAACAATAAAAGGTAACACTGTGTTATAAATGTAGTTAATATGATTAAGTTAGGCTAAGGAGCGGGGCCACACCTCAACCGCCCTCGCCTCCTCTCCAGTGAATCACAGCTCACTTCTGCCACGCCTCAATTTCCCAGAAGCCTCTTTGTTTGTCCTGAATACCTCAACCCCACCCTCCCAACCCCTATTCTTTCGCTTCCAGACATAAGACGCCTACAAGGGGGGTCCCGTCCTGCTGGGCCATGTGAAGATTGAGACTGAACCCCCACCCTGAGTCTCAACCCAGCCGACCCGTCTCCATATGATACTCTTTTCGCTTTGCACATGTGTTGTTGGTGTGGTCCTTGCTAGTGAAATGTGTAATGTGTTAGCAGTTAATACCCCATAGAGGTGTAGTGCCCCGTTCTGAATATACTATGGAATATTCAAGGGAACGCAATGAAATCTCCAAGGAGACAAACAGAAAAGTTACATAGTGCTCTTTTAAGTTTCTAATACATTACCCATCATCAATTGTTTCCTTCTTCACAACAGGCTTTCAGCTGAGTTCTCTCTGTCTCTTAAACAACAGAATCCTTCATCTATAAACAGCACATAAAGCACATGAATGAATAATGAAGATTTTTGGCGCATTACCTCAGTCGGCTCTTGGCTGTTCGCCGCACGATATTCACTTCACGGGGAGTCTTTGTTTGTTGTTTTGCGCTACCATTCATAACATTTACCCAAAACGATTGTGAATAATTCAAATGGCACGAAAAAACAACAAACTAAGCAGCGTACAAAAAACAAATGGAATCTATGGGACGGGGTTGGATGTTTGATGAAGCGACGAAAATGCGAGAATGAGTCAGCTCTGTCCATTTTCCTGTCTATTCGCTGAGTTTAATATTCCCTGATTTATCCATCTGTATCATCCCATACTCGGAGCAGGTGATTTCATGCCTTCTGAACACCCCAAAGGTCTTTTTTTTTTCATCTATGTTCTGCCTGTCATGGATCTTAATAAATGATCATTATAAACCAGGCTTGGGCAATGGAACCGTTGCTATATTTAGTTCACCATTTTTAGCTGTCTGTTTATCCCATTCGAAACGCTTCAATTTCCACATGAATTTTTTACCAGACAGAAATCTTTACCACTATTGCTTTCTCCAGACCGCTCATGATTCACTGAGTCATTGGGAATATTGCTGTGTATGACAAGGCGGCGTTGGTTTTGCTGCGGGCACACGTAGAGGTCTGTACACTTGGTAATTGGGTCATTACAGCTGTCATCATTCGTTGTGGTCCTAATGGATTGTGCCGTTGATAGAAAAAGATGAATTATAAATTGGTGTAGCCAGTCGAGATTGGAAGGGGAGTACAGTTTCCACTTCGGGCTTTGTGGTTCGGCGGTGATACGTCATTTGTTGGTGATATTGATCTCGCTGAGGTCGTGCTGGAGAATCTGAGGTTGGTCAAGTTGCAAGTGCGGGCAAAGTGCATGACTGATCCTCTCTGTGGTCAGGTGGTCACTTTGAATTTGAGAGTTTGCAGTGTCTGAATAGGCTCCATCTCGGTAATCTGATTTTGTGTATCAGCAACAGACCTACAGTATCTTCGAGTTTCTGAGAGGACTTCCAAAAGTTTCTAAATGAACATACTGTTTACCTTATCCATTGACTTTATTTTCAACCGTTTATTATCAAAATTATACTTTTTTTTTTTTTTTTTACACTGAGCTCAGAGTAGAGTCGCTGCTCATCCCCATCAAACACAGACAAAAAAGGTTTTTTTGTGTTGGTTGTATGTTTTGTTGTGTTTTATGTTTGTTTTGTTGCAGAAAATTACAAAAATTATGAATAAAATACACTATTTTGTCTGTGTTTGATGGGGATGAGCAGTGACTCTACTCTGAGCTGCTCTCCTCTAACCAACCTAATCTATAAGCAATGATGGAATGTAACAAAGGAAATGTAGTGAAGTAAAAAATTTTGGTATCTCTTGCTCAAATCCTGATACTTTTTACTTTTACTTCACTTTTTTCAATTACATTTTAGAGCAGGTATCTGTACTTTCTACTTATATAAAACTATAAAGATAGTTTGAGACCTATTGAAAAGGCTGAGGGTTTATTTTTAACACGTTTGTAGTTTGAGCAAGCAAAGACATAAAAAAACAGCAGTAAAAAACATATTGATTAAATTGTATCTGTTGAACAAAATTCAGCACAAATCACTACATCTGAAGCTTTACTAGCTTATAAAACTGTGTGAAATACTTTTACTTTTTAGTTTTACTCTTAAACAGGTACTTAAATATGTTTTTTCATGTGATACTTTTACTCTTACTTAAGTATTTTTTGCTCCAGTATCTGTACCTACCTCTTCCACCACTGGCTATAAGTAGTTTGCAAGAACTCGCCAAGACACAAACTTTACCTGTTTTGCATTTGCACACAAAACAGTGCATTGAGTCACTTAGTGCTACGGTTTGTTGTGTGCATTGGAGCACTGCGTTTTTATGTGTTTTTTTTTTTTTTTTTGTATATTGTGGATAAATGAAATGTGAGACCAGGACCAACCTCTCAAATCTGCAAAACAAATTTACCTACAGGTACGAATAAAGCGACCTAACCTGACCTAACCTTACTGCTAGTGTTTTTACAAGAACCCCTTGTAAATGGAAATTATCATGCCCGACCAGACTTTGTTATATTCTGACATTGTGTTGTTAAATGCTGTTAGTGCTGGCGGACAGAAAAAGAACACAGCTCATTCCCCCACTTCATGAGTCCAAGCCCAGGTCAACATGTGAGAGGCAAAATAAAGTCTGTTTAGGAGTAACATGGAGCAGCAGACTCTGCGAAAAGACTGCGCTGGAAAAGCACAACCTAGCAGTGCACCTGGAGTTGAAATTCCTTTTGAAATGTCACTTTATCTATAATTCATTTGTTTGTGCTCCAATATTTGCCACAAGTGAGTTTATATATGTCAAGTACTGAAGATGGTGCTCTGCTATAGGGTGTTCAAAATAAAAGTTTGACTCAAAACTTTGAAATTCTAAAGGTAAGAAAATGGAGGGTCCATCAAATGCTTTTCTCTATGAAAATGTGATTGCTTTATCTGGAATGTTTCACAGAATAGCATTAAACCTTTCTATTTTCTTGGAGGCCAAACCAGGCAAAGTTATGGTGACCAGAATTTCAAAATAAAAAACTGGGACATAGATGTTTTTTTTGGTGGTTGATAATAATACATTTGTTTGACAATTGTGTAATTAAGGAAAATTGTTATGCAAAAACCATTCATGACTAACATGTGATCCAGTATAGTCACATTTTCTTTGTGTTTTGGTCATTTTTAAGCTGATTTGTTTGTATTTTACCTAAACAAATGACAATTTATGCCTCTATTTACTGTCGGCAGGGATCAAACTGGTCAAAAATAGGGACACCTGGGACATTTCTCGTATAAAACTGGGACAAATCACTGGTTTTGCATAAATCTGCTGGGACAGAGGACACAGGGCTCAAGACTGGGACTGTTCTGGGTAAATAGGGACGTCTGGTCACCCTAGGCAAAGTTAAAGGTCAGATCTGTGGAGAGGCGACTCCACCCAGTCAGAATGCCAGTTTTTCCTACATATTTTTTGAGCTATAAAACTACCTGTAATTGAATAAATGTAAGGTCGATCTGTTTAATGCCATACTGTGGAACATTCCAGGCAGAGCAATAACATACATAGAAAAAAGCAAACAAAAAGAAGAACATTTACCTTTGTTATTGAATAAAACATCTTGGTCACTTTGAAGCCAAGTGTATCAAGCTGTCATACACACCAGTTTGTTTTCATCCCTTCCAGACGTCAGCTAATTGAGTGGCCATTGTGGTTAATAAGTGATATTGATCTCGCCAGGGTCAAGTCACAACAATGTTCGATCAAGTTTCACCTGCTTGCTAACTGCTACTTTTGTATGCATGCATCACCAGTTATTGACAATTCAGGACCTTTGGCCTGTTTGCTAATTGGTCTGTTTGAAAGCCATCACCCAAAAACATGCAACATTGTTTTGGGGCCTTTCAATAAAATCAGTATTCTCCTTGGTTCGTGTCAGGTTCGACTTTTCAATTTCCTCCAATTATCACCTCCAGCCAAGTTTAAACAATCGCTTGCCACTTACCTCTTTCTTACGTGAAAATGCTGCTAATCAAAGCTGTTGAAATGTGCTGCAGTTCGGAACATTTTATTTTTGTCACAATTCCACGTTGGTAAATCCATCTGCGTATTCTATTTTACGCCTGTCTGTTAAGTGAAATTTACTGGAGTTTCAAGATCGCTGCCAAGGACACTGACATCAATCAATGGTGCATTTTTAGCTGCAGTATAACACTGGGTGTGACTTTGAGTGCTTTGACGGTATCTAACAATGTTTCTTTAAAACTATGTCAAGTAGTATCCACAAATACATTTGGACAACCTTTGGTCACCTTTTCTATTACTTACTTAGAACCAGAAGCGCTTTTAATCTTTTCTTCTTGTCCCCACACTACAAAAAAAGGGATGTTTTAGCATAGTTAAACTGATTGAATTAAGCAGATTCATCTTAAAAGATCATTTTAAAGGTTTTTTACTTAATAAGATGAGATTTTTTACTTGATATTCCATCCTGATTTATCTTATTTAGATATTACAACTTATTCTAAGCACCTTTTATATTAAATCAAGGTTAAGTCTCTTTAACTTCCTTCTCAAACCAATAAGGTGAAAAATCTTGCCATAAATACTTGAAACTAGTGTTTTCTGCTTAGAACAAGATTCGTATGTCATCTTGTTTAAAGAAAAATCTGTGGAGAGGCATGACAGCTTTATCATTTGGTACAAATTAATACAAAATCCGTTACTCACTACTTTGTTCTTTTCAGTCAGAGTTGTAGCGTCTTTGTTGTGATGACGTTTTCTGTGGCGTCTGCTGCCATTGGGTCGGCTGACTAGTTTCTTTTATTATGTCATTTTAGATTAATATTGCAATTTAAAATGTGCAAATTATAACATAAGGATCCACGGGGGTCGTAAATTCTAACTATAATGCAGGCTCCAGCACAATATGTGTTTTTTAATGTCCAAATTCAACTTTTGCTCTTCCTGTGCTCATATCTTACCATAATTACCCACTGAGAAAAACGCAAACTTAGCGGCATCCAAACGACACCCAGGATAAGAATGGCTTTGCCCATATTGTTAGCTCAAACTAATAACACCACTATAGCCTAATTATATCCACGAGTCCCTTATGTTTAGCACGCAGCATTGTACATTCCCTTTAATTAGACAAGCTCGGGCTCCTTTTACTCAATGCTTTAGCGCAGACGGCATAGTTAACCTTTTAAATAGCGGCGTTTGTCTCACACTAATACTGCGCAGTGCATTTGGGCTCTGTAATGATGCTGCAGCCTTGACCTTCTCCCAGCCTGTTGTCGGTAAGGAGCAGTAATTGAATTGCAGACTCCATTTATTGTCCCTGTTAATTGTGGATGTTAATTAAGTTCTCTTGATGTTGCCACCTTTTCCTTAATATGTGCGTATGCTGTTGTTACTAAAGCATGCCGCCTGTTTCATTATCCCAGTGCATTTTTGCTCATAGTGATGCCTAAATTGTTTTATGCATAATTGGCCTCCAAGATTTGTATTTAGGGGGAATATGATATTAATAAGAAAAGTTTTATATGGTGTTGTTCCAGACAGTAGTTAGTAGAAAGTTTGTCCTCTGGTACGAAGTTTGGTGATGCGAATCCCGCTCTTGGCACATGGCAATGTTGGTAGAGCAACAAAATTCAACTGACTGACACAGCACACTGATTAACAGACTTACACACTTGGACGGAAAAGTGTCTTGCCCAAATACCCAACAACAATTCAGTGCTGCTAGTTATACACTTAAGTTATACGAGTTTGAAGTATTTTGCACAGATATGACCACCAATCAGTGAATTTCATAAAAGTATAATGATTAAGAATGGTCTTGATTGCTAATTAAACCTACAAACCAGAGTATATTTCATCTATTTTCATTTCTCCACATAAAATAGTCTTTTATATTTCAAAATTAACAAAAAGTAAACAAATTACTTTACACTAAAACTCAAAACGCCTACACAATCCAAATGTAACTGTAACCCAGGTAATAAATCCTGAGTCATCTGTCATTCTCCGTTCATTTCTGTCTTGATTAGTCTCACTGTGCGTCTGACGTAGTCACGCACCATCCCCCGTTAGTTAACCAATCAGTGCATTAGTTTTCTGGTGACGTCATGCGATCATGTGACCTGTGGCGCCAAACGCGTGTGTATTTCCTGCCGCGGAGATTCACTTAGGTTAGACGCCGTGGGGATGCCAGAGGAGAGCTGGGCTGCAGGTCTGTTTTCACGCGGTTTCGCTTTGTTAATTCACATTTTCGCTTGATATTTATGGTTCACTTAACCCATAGGAGCCGTCGGCTACACCGTGTCCAAAACCCAATCGAAAGGGCGGTTATATGCGGCGCTATCTGCGGAGTTGGTGAGTGAAACGTTGTTGTGCTTGAGGTAGGCTCAGCCGCCATGTAGTTAGATAGAGCGGTTAGCCTACTGTTTTATTAGAGTTTGTACCTTGTTCTTTCAAATATGACTCTTCTCTAAGTGACACCAAATATTAAATTGAATTGCTGCTATCTTATCTTATGCAATTAATGCATTTTATTGATTATTGATAATTGGCATATGACAGATATTATTTGATATAAATTTTATTTATGCTGAAGAGCCTAGTGCAATTAGTGCTATAAATTGAACTGTGCGCACACCAATGTTACAATTTATTAGCACTTGACTTTATTTGATATGTGCATATGATTCATTGGGGCCTTTGCTATTTATACAGGCCAGGTTTCCCAGTTACCCGACCCGATGGCGAGCTAAGGAGTGGGCTTTGAGCCTAAGGACTTTTCTGAACTGTGGGAGAATCACTATCTCTCTGCCGGACCGGTAGGGGGCTCCTGTAGCCCAGGGACTCTCTCACCCCACACGCCACTCACTCGCATCCATCTTTTACTGCAATAATGAACTGCTGAAACTCTTTACCTAAAATTCTGCTGGACTTCCTTTATCACCCAGACGTGGGTAATTCAGTGAACTGTGGGGGGTTGAGGGTATGGACTTCTCGATTTTTTTGGTTCATCTGGTACCTATTGATCATTGCATTGCTGTGTACAAGCTTTGCAGAAGATTGTGTCAACCTTTTATTATTGAATGAATCTTGAAATAATGATTTGTCTTTAATATTACTTATATTTTCGAGTGGCCATTCGCACAGGGTGTTTCTCAGTATGTTGTGTCCTTTTTTTAAATTTTTGTCAATACATGGTGTCATCCCAATTGCAAACTTCAGTCTCTATCACTCTCTCCGTAGCCGACCCCTAGACTTCTGATCACTAGCCTATTACATTCCAATATTACTACCAGCTATTGTATTGTAGTTCAATAATACATATGTTACATAATATTGCTAGCCAGGAGAGAGTTGCACAGAACTGTCTTTAAAAAATTAAGTTTTTTCAACCTTGTTAATAATATTAACAGCAAAAACCTAAATATTGTAGACACCATGGACATATTGGAGGAACGAGGTATAAAAATACCAAACTCTGTTCTAATCAAAGATATTACAAAAAGCAAAACAGCAGATGAGGTTGTGGAATTTTGGCACAATATGGCAAAATTTCAAAATTGAATATTGCGATGAACTGACTCCTACTTTGCGTCGTGTGCTCATTGTCGAATATGAATCAGGTGTTGCAGTTGCCGCATTGCGCAAAGTGTTGCCATATAATTATGATTGCGACTCTGCTAATATGACATATGTTATCTTTGATTTAGCTACTGTGTGTGCGAATGAGTTAGGTAAAGCCCAAACCCCAACCTATCTCACTGAATTACAAAAGTTAGCCAAACTCACTGGTCAGACTACGCTGCAGGTCCTAAATGGGGTGATGTCTCTACTTTAGCAATCAGTGACTGAGCTCTGCCCAAAGCCAAGTCACATGAAAACCCCACCTGATGATGAAGATGGAGTGGCTGTGCAGTCTACTGGCGTGAGAGGTCTAAATGTACCCACCACTCACAAAGACGGTGCTCTAACTCCACCTCCAGCTCGAGAGCAGTTTAACTTCCAGTCTGATTCCCACCAGCGAACATGAGCTCAAATCAAAACCCTCCTTTTCATCAGCATCTGCTCCAGAGTTCAACCTACGAGATGTGCCACACTATATTGTAGAACACGTTGTTAAGAATAATGACTCTTCTTTGCATTTGTCCAGCCATCGACTCCGAGCATTCCTCCGGAAAGTCACCAAGACCTCAGCATGAATCTGACTATGATACGTGGCGTTCCGGTGTCGATCTCCTCCTGACAGACCCTTCTGTGTCCAATCTGCAGCGGTCTCAGAAATCGTTGAGAGTCTCCTTCCACCGGCAGCTGATATGGTGAAACATCTGAGAGCTGAAACACTTCCTGCGACCTACCTGCAAATCCTCGATTCAGCTTATGGGACAGTTCAGGACGGTGATGAATTATATGCAAAGTTTATGGACACTTTCCAAGACGCTGGTGAGAAACCCTCTATGTATCTGCAGCGCCTGCAAGTAGCATTGACCCTTGCAGTGAAGAGGGTGGAGCTTCAGAGGCAGCTATGGACCGTTTCCTGCTCAACCAATTCCCTGTCGAGGCTGCTGGGACAATACATTCATTTCCGAGTTACAGCTAAAGCAGCGCAAGTCAGATCCACCTACATTTTCCGATTTCCTGCTACTGCTCCGCACTGAGGAAGATCGAGAAGCTACTAAAGCATTGAGAATGAAACAACATCTCGGCTCAGTAAAACCCAGAGTCGCCACTCACGCTCAGTATGCCTATCCAACTGCTGACGAGAAAGTCTCCAATGATTTTATAACTATAACGCAGCAGCTTGCCAAGCAGTTAGCAGACATCCAGAAACAACTTGCATCTTTAACTGCCGCTCAGTCCAGTCCCGGACAGCCTGTTCCATCCAAGACCCTAGGCGTCCATAAGCTGGGAGAAGATCAAAGGAGTGGAAGTCAACAGGTCGACTGCAAACAGAAACCCCCGTCCAGGCTATTGTTTTCAATGTGGTGAAGATGGTCACATCAAATCAAATTGTGACAATAATCCGAATCCAGCGCTCGTGGCTGCCAAGAAAAGCAGTTTAATCAAAAGCAGCAGAAGTGGCAAAATCAAACTCAAGTGACCAGTCTTTAAACTAGAAAGGGTTCCTGTGGAGGGACGATCAGGAACTGAAGAGGACCCACAATGTCCCACAAGTTCAAGCTTTGTGAAATGCAAGTTGGCTCAGTCCACCAAATCAAACAGATCTCGCCTTTCCCAAAGGGCTGATCGGATCCAGGTGTACTTCCCAAGTGAGCCTTTGTTGGTCAGAACTGTCAGTGTCTACTTGATACTGGATCTCAAGTAACGACTATTCCAGTGTCATTTTATAATAAACATTTGTCACACTTACCTGTAAACCCACTCTGTGATCTGTTGCATGTTGAAGGGGCAGCTGGACAATTAGTTCCATACCTTGGTTACATAGAAGTAACAGTAACTTTTCCTCAAGATTTCCTGGGCACTGAATTTGACATTGACACCTTAGCTTTAGTGGTCCCAGATGTGCGTCCAGAGTTCAAGACCCAGATCTTAATTGGGATGAACACATTAGACACACTCTATGAACAATATGCAGAGACTGAATTTGCCCATTTTCAACCTACCTTGCATGGGTACCGAGCAGTTCTAAACCTGTTGCAAATTCGGCACCAGAAAACTTATGGAGGCACCGATGGTGTTGTAAGACTGGCCAATAATGTTCCTGTTCTGATTCCAGCTGGTCAAACTGTTGCGGTTGAAGGCTCTGTCCGTGCTATCCCAAGCCTGTCTGCTGGGTGGGCCCTGGTAGAACATCCCACTACTCCACTGCCTGGGGGGCTCTGTGTGCAGAACAGTCTTATCACATTGCCAAGCCATCCACATCACAAGATTCCTGTTGTTCTCACTAATGAATCAGACCAAGTCATCACTTTACCACCACTGAGTATCATCGCTGAGCTCGTAGTGTCTCCGCAGATCCTGTCTCATCACGCTACTTCTGATGTATCATCCACAGATCCTGATCACCATTCCATAAATTTCAACTTTGGAGATTCACCAATCCCTCCAGAATGGAGAGACCGCATCCTCCAGACACTCCAAACTATTCCTGAGGTTTTGCTCAGAATGATTTAGACTTCGGACGAACCGACAAGGTGAAGCACCGAATACATCTTCATGATGAAACAACTTTTAAACATCGAGCTCGTCCGATTCACCCTAACGACCTCGAAGCCGTTCGTAAGCACCTGCGAGACTTGCTGGATGCCGGGGTGATTCGAGAGTCTGAGTCTCCATTTTCGTCGCCCATTGTCGTTGTTCGCAAAAAGAATGGAGATGTGCGTCTTTGCATCGACTCACAGAAAGCTGAACCTCCAGACAGTGAAGGATGCGTACGCACTGCCGAATTTAGAGGAGTCGTTTTCTGCGCCTGAACGGGTCTCGCTGGTTTAGTGTTTTGGACCTCAAATCTGGGTATTACCAGATAGAAATGGAAGAGGCAGACAAGGCAAAAACTGCCTTTGTAGACTCTGCTTGGGTTTCTGGGAGTTTAATCGTATGCCCCAGGGTGTAACGAACGCTTCCCAGTACCTTTCAACGTCTCATGGAGAAGTGTATGGGGACCTGCACTTAAAAAGAAGTCCTAGTGTTCCTGGATGACTTAATCATTTTTTCCGACTCACTTGAAGAACATGAACGTCGGTTGTTGAGAGTTCTCCATCGCCTCAAAGAATATGGGTTAAAATTGTCGCCCCGAAAAATGCAAGTTTTTCCAAACATCTGTGAAGTATTTAGGCCATGTGGTGTCCGAAAATGGCGTTGAGACCGACCCCGAGAAAGTCAGCACATTAAAATCCTGGCCAACTCCCCATACACTGAGGGGAGCTTAAGTCTTTTTGGGATTCGCAGGGTATTATCGAAGGTTTATTAGTGGCTACGCTGCCATTGCCAAGCCACTTAACGACCTGACCAAGGGATATACCCCTGCCCGCCGCTCACCTCAAAAGCGCTTTGCCAATGCCAAGGGTCTCGACAGCAGCGAACCCTTCGGGGGAACGATGGACCCTCCACTGTCAGCATGCCTTTGACACGCTTATCGAGAGACTGAGTACTGCTCCTGTCTTGGGCTTTGCCAACCCAAAGCTGCCATATATCTTGCATACCGATGCCAGTACCACCGGCTCGGGGCTGCTTTATACCAAGAGCAGGATGGCCAGTTGCGGGTAATCGCATATGCCAGTCGGGGTTTATCCTCCAGTGAAGCAAGATATCCTGCGCATAAGCTGGAGTTTCTAGCATTGAAATGGAGTGTATCAGAGAAGTTTCCACGATTTCCTGTATGGCGCTGAATTTGTCGTGGATAACTGATAACAATCCTCTGACATATGTTCTGACCTCCTGCGAAGTTAGACGCAGCCAGCCATAGATGGCTTTGCGGCTTTGTCGTACGCATAACTTCAAGCTCCAGTACCGTGCTGGTAAACAAAATCTAGATGCAGATGCACTGTCCAGACGGCCTCACTGACCATCGTCTTGATTTACAATTGCAACAAGAGTGGGACCGGGTTCGACAGTTTGCCAATGGTCACAGTGTTGACAGTACATCTGAAGTTCCTCAAGCTGTTGTTGCTGCCATCTGTCTCAGCTCGCTGGCCAGAACTTTTCCCGATCCTGATAACTGCTCAATCACCTTGGTAGAGTCCATGAGTGTTACAGCGTTAGCAGTGCCAGAATGCTTTGCCGATGAAACACAGCATGGGTTACTAGTCATCCCAACCTTGTCACAACTGGACCTGAAAGAGAAACAGCAAGCTGATCCTTGTATTCGTGAAATCATCCATCAAATCAAAACTGGTGAAAAGTTCCACCAACAGCTAGGCAAGAGCTGCCTGATCTTTCTGTCCTATTGCAGAACTCAATCGTCTCGAGCTCAGGGATGATGTTCTGTACCGCAGACGACAAGATGGTGAGCAGCTCATGTTCCAGCTAGTACTTCCAGAAGAGCTTCGCCCAAGTGTCCTCTCTGCTCTCCATAATGATATGGGACATATGGGAATAGAGCGAACTCTTGATCTCATTCGTTCCAGGTTTTTTTGGCCCAAAATGGCAAGTGATGTGGAGACAAAAGTCAGGACCTGTCCTCGATGTGTTCGCCGTAAAGCTTTTGCCAGAGAAAGCTGCCCAACTGGTAAACATCAAAACTACTCGTCCGCTCGAGCTGCTTTGCATGGACTATCTGTCGTTAGAACCTGACAAGAGTAACACCAAAGACATTCTGGTTTTAACAGACCATTTTACAAAGTATGCAGTGGCGATACCAACTGCCAATCAGAAAGCGAGGACTGTAGCAAAGTGCCTTTGGGAAAATTTTTAGTGCATTATGGAATCCCTGAACGGCTGCATACTGACCAAGGACCTGATTTCGAATCCAAGTTAATTAAAGAACTCTGTGAAATTGCAGGCATTCAAAAACAAGAACTACACCCTATCACCCACGTGGTAATCCGGTCGAGAGATTCAACAGAACACTTTTGAATATGCTGGGTACACTAGAACCAAATCAAAAGGCCACTTGGAAGGAATATGTCAGACCATTAGTCCACGCCATATAATTGTACCCGTAATGAAGTTACCGGCTTTACACCGTATGAACTCATGTTTGGCCGTTGTCCCAGACTCCCTGTCGATATTGCTTATGGCTTACCTGCACGAGAACCATCCTCGAAGTCTCATTCTCAGTATGTGCAAAACTTGCGGTCCCGACTGGAAGAAAGCTATCAAATCGCTTACAAAAATGCAGAGAAATCAGGTGAACGAAACAAACGTCGTTTTGATCAACGAGTGACTCCCTCAGGTCTGGAAGCAGGAGACCGAGTCTTGGTGCGTAATGTACGGCTCCGTGGCAAGCATAAGTTGGAGGATAAATGGGAGAGAGATGTTTATGTGGTCATTAAGCGTGCTGGTGATTTACCTGTTTATGAGGTGCGGCCAGAAATGGATGTAAATGGGCCAACGCGGACGTTGCACCGTGACCTATTGCTTCCATGTGGGTTTCTCCTGTCACTAATGATCCAGACTCTCCAACTTCTACTCCTGTTCGAAAGCCTCGAACTCCGAAGTCAGCCACCAGCTGAAGAATCTGATGGTAATCTGGAAGAGGAGGATGTTGAGTTGGATTTTCCTTGGTTGTCCATTCAGCCAACAGTTAAAGATGTGATTACTGTTCCTGTGTCTGGAAATCGTGAGCATGAGTCTATTGTACCTGACACAACACCTGATCCTGCAAATCCAGAGTCTCTTCCCTCTGCTCCGTACTCACTTTACCTGAAATGATTGACAATGCCGATCCCACTGCTGTTCTTGGAGTTTCTACCTGTGGATGAACCTGAACCTGAATCAGAGAATCACTTACCTGAAACTGAATCGGTGCCCCATGCCCAGGTAGAGACACCCCCAAGCGTGCACTGATACGCCGTTTAACCGAGTTGAGGAACCAGTCAATGTTACTAACTCGGATGATGCTAATACGCACGACGATCCACTAGACAGCGACAACCGCCAAGCGTGCTGCAATACTCAGCCTTGGGTAATCCCCTCATTTCAGTGCTGTACAAACTCTCTTTCACAGCTTAGCTGATGCTTATGGTGAAGCATTTATTCTCTCTGCGTCTGATACCCCTGTGTGCTCTCATGTTCATGTCATATAGCATGCATCGGAGTTGCATGGATTTAAGGGGGGGAGGTGTAACCCAGGTAATAAATCCTGAGTCATCTGTCATTCTCCGTTCATTTCTGTCTTGATTAGTCTCACTGTGCGTCTGACGTAGTCACGCACCATCCCCCGTTAGTTAACCAATCAGTGCATTAGTTTTCTGGTGACGTCATGCGATCATGTGACCTGTGGCGCCAAACGCGTGTGTATTTCCTGCCGCGGAGATTCACTTAGGGTTAGACGCCGTGGGGATGCCAGAGGAGAGCTGGGCTGCAGGTCTGTTTTCACGCGGTTTCGCTTTGTTAATTCACATTTTCGCTTGATATTTATGGTTCACTTAACCCATAGGAGCCGTCACCGTGTCCAAAACCCAATCGAAAGGGCGGTTATATGCGGCGCTATCTGCGGAGTTGGTGAGTGAAACGTTGTTGCTGAGGTAGCTCTAGCCGCTCCCATGTAGTTAGATAGAGCGTTAGGCCTACTGTTTTATTAGAGTTTGTACCGTGTTCTTTCAAATATGACTCTTCTCTAAGTGACACCAAATATTAAATTGAATTGCTGCTATCTTATCTTATGCAATTAATGCATTTTATTGATTATTGATAATTGGCATATGACAGATATTATTTGATATAAATTTTATTTATGCTGAAGAGCTTCAGTGAAATTAGTGCTATAAATTGAACTGTGCGCACACCAATGTTACACTTTATTAGCACTTGACTTTATTTGATATGTGCATATGATTCATTGGGGCCTTTGCTATTTATACAGGCCAGGTTTCCCAGTTACCCGACCCGATGGCGAGCTAAGGAGTGGGCTTTGAGCCTAAGGACTTTTCTGAACTGTGGGAGAACCACTATCTCTCTGCCGGACCGGTAGGGGCTCCTGTAGCCCAGGGAATTCTCACCCCACACACGTCACTCACTCGCATCCATCTTTTACTGCAATAATGAACTGCTGAAACTCTTTACCTAAAATTCTGCTGGACTTCCTTTATCACCCAGACGTGGGTAATTCAGTGAACTGTGGGGGGTTGAGGGTATGGACTTCGATTTTTTTGGTTCATCTGGTACCTATTGATCATTGCATTGCTGTGTACAAGCTTTGCAGAAGATTGTGTCAACCTTTTATTATTGAATGAATCTTGAAATAATGATTTGTCTTTAATATTACTTATATTTTCGAGTGGCCATTCGCACAGGGTGTTTCTCAGTATGTTGTGTCCTTTTTTTAAATTTTTGTCAATACATGGTGTCATCCCAATTGCAAACTTCAGTCTCTATCACTCTCTCCGTAGCCGACCCCTAGACTTCTGATCACTAGCCTATTACATTCCAATATTACTACCAGCTATTGTATTGTAGTTCAATAATACATATGTTACATAACACAATAAAATGAATAGTAACTTTTGTGAAAATGCATAAATCCTCAGTTCCACCTTGTGATATTATGTAGTTATTTCCCTTTTACTCATTAGAATAAAGGCGTATGGAGTTTAAAAACACAGTGGAGCACTTCTTGTATTACCACATGAGCTGGAACAGGGTATTTTCTGTTTAAGAGAAGAACTCAGCCTCAATTTGCAGGGTTTTTGTGTTAAAAATGTGAATGAAACAAAACACAACTCTGTTTTTGAGGACAAAAGAACATAGACCAGAAGATAATTTAAGCATAATATGAGCTTTTTAAAGGAACAGAAGTTAGACTGCTTGAATTATAATGTAAACAGCACAAGGACTTACATAAAAGAACAAAGGAACCTTTCTAAGATATCCTGAAATCACCCTCTGCACTTCACCTGTTACAACTCCAGTACAAAGAAGTTGAAAATGTTGAAAGCAAAGAGCAGAGTTCAAAGTCAGCCTGTGTGAGCTTTTCCTTATAATTCCTCCACTGAAAAAATAAAGTTTGGACTCACAGCGTTTTTCCATTTCAGGCTGAGAAGTACTACTACCCAACTCTTGTTACTTTGATTGCCCGAGAATGTACTACAAACTCAACAAGCCCAGTACTCTATCCAAATAAGTGATCTCATACCTCAAGGCTTGAACTTTCTTTCAATAGGCAGAGGACTGACTAACAGAGAGACTATTATGGTGTTTTCTGATCTTTGTTTTAATGCTGTTCCCTCATCAAAACATGAGGACCGGAGCATTTTGAGTTTTGGAGATGAAGACAGACTAATAATGCAGGGTTATTTAAACATGTGTGAATGAAACAAAACACATGTTTTTGAGGAGGTAACGATATTTTAATATGGCTTAAATCTCACACGAGTCAATTTGGTGGAATAACCTTTAAAAAAAACATCAACATT
The DNA here is from genome assembly GCA_030686955.1 of Odontamblyopus rebecca. Taxonomy (NCBI): domain Eukaryota; kingdom Metazoa; phylum Chordata; class Actinopteri; order Gobiiformes; family Gobiidae; genus Odontamblyopus; species Odontamblyopus rebecca. The sequence continues at coordinate 14,478,347 of CM060668.1, forward strand.
CCCTGGGGTCAAGCTACTAACTGCAGGCACTGCTCTGTCTGAAGCGATGCAACTCAAATAAGACTTTAATCTTAGCTTTTTTTTTTAACAATCTGACCATAAAGAACTGACATGACATGACAACTACTGACAATGACATATAAATACTAATAACTACATATAACTGACTAAGAACTACAGTAGATGAGCTGTTTACAAATTCCCTTCAGATAGCAAGCATTAAACTAGGATTAGCCCACTGTTTTTTCTGTTATTAACACTCACCTTTTTTTGTTGAAACCTAAACAGGGCCATGAACGCTTACACTGAACCACAGCTTCCCCCACTGAACACAAACTTGAACAGTTAAGGATTGTTATTCTGAGTTGAGATAAGTTATCGCGTTGGTTTTGAATGATAGATGGGTGTTTGTCGCTTGATATTTGATGCTTTAGCTGTTCAGAATTGTTCTATTTCTTGCCTTACTTCATCCCATGGCCGTACACTACCTGTAATTCCACTGATTCCTCAACATCTGTCTCCATATAACCCCACCTCCACACCTCCAGCATTTTGTTCAAAGTGCATCATGGCGTGATGGTGACCGAGAGTAGAGCCAATGATCCGTGGAGACGTCTGTGTGATAGAAAAGTGCGATAAAAAGAGGCTATTTTTACAGACTCGCGTTTTATAACTTAAATAATGTTTACGTGTGTGCAGGACAAGAATTAGCTATGTGCATGCTGAGATCAGTGATGTCTCTCACTCATTCATGCTCATCAAAAACATTACTGGAGTTGTGCTTTGTTTCTATTCACACATGTTTAACACACAAACCCATATTGCATATTTAGGCTTCTTCTCTCAACCTGAAAACACTCCTTGCGATGTCATGTTTTAATAGTATGAAAGTGATGTGTGCAAGGCAGGACTCCCTTAGTAATCTCAATGGGACTTTCCTGGTTAAATAAAAATACATGAAGTGCTCAATTGTGTTTTTAAACTCCATACAAGTAGATCAGAGCATTTTGAGCTTTGGAGATGTAGACAGACTAATAATAAAGGAGAACTCAAACATATGTGAAGGTCCAGGTATGTTTTTGAGGAGGTAGAAACATTCTAACATGGCTCAAAGTTCACAAGTGTTTGTAAAATAGGACCTTTAAATAGTAATACATATGTGTATGCAATAAGCTAGTTGAGAACATAAATGGTTGTACTTTTGAAAGATTATTGACGTATTTCAGTGATCCATGATGATGACGTTTGGTTCAACTTTAAAAATGTGGGATAATTAAAGGTTTGTGTTTGTTTACGTACCTTTCTGGAAGATGAGCAGCCTGCTTGTCTCCATGAACATGTTATTGCTTGCTTATAATGTTTCTAGATGGATATTTTTTGGATTTATTCAATCACAGATTCTTACTTTGAGAAGGCACCTTTAAATATGTGTAAATTAAACAATGTATTTACCATCCCAACATGGTAAAAAAAAAAAAGACAATAACGTTTCTGGGAAATATTTAATACACAGAAATAACCTTAAAAAACCATTAAAAAGTACTGAATGGTCTAACTCCAGCTCGGATTTTTGGCTCTTTACCACGCCCCAATGTCCTGAGCCTTGGACACAGCCTATTACATTATTACCCAGCATGCCTGTCACCGACTTGGCCCAAACATGGCCTCTGGCAGCAGAAGGACCAACCCTGCAGACCTGCTCATTCCTCACCGGACAGCCCCATCTGTCACCTGGATGTGCCACGTTGTAGTGTTCCCACGTATGGACCGGATCTGTTACAGGCTGAGATTGACGTCTCTGTAGCGTTTTGTTAGGTTTATATTTTGCAGTGGTACTTTGATAGGCAGTAACATTTGCTAAATTGACAAATGTTTGGCTGTGTGCTTTGCTTTCCCCTTTACCTGTAATGTTGTGTCCTCGGGCAAGACAATACACATCTCGCTTTTAGTTTCTCTGTACGCAGGTGTGAATGTGTGACAACATGTGGAGCTTTGTATAAGGTCTTAAAGGATTATAAATATCCAAAGCCAATGAAGGAAAAAAGTACTTTATATAATGTTGCCAATAAACCCGTTATTACCATGTTTTGTTGTTGTTGTGAAGCTAAACATAACAGTTAAGTACCTAAAAGGATGTGATAAATTATTATAGCACATGTATGGGTCACATTCAGTGGTGAGAATAGGGAAAATATTACAAACTGAAAACATGACAATTTGCAACCAAAGTGATAGATGCTCAATGTGCCCTTGAGCAAGACACTTTACCCCGCTTGCTTACAGACAGCATGGGTGAGTGATTTCGTCCGAGACCGTGGACACTTGGCACTTATAATGTGTTCAAGCAATGAAACTTACTTAGAACTTAGAATACAGACTTCAATAATTTACAAAGATGTGGGTCTGGTCACCACTGTATCTCCCCACTTTTAGATGGGCGTGATTGACAGGTGGATTAGCCAATCAGGGACATGCGCGGCCCGTTCATATCCAATGAAATATGTCTACTCACAAGGAAAAAAGAAATGAAAAAAAATATCACAAGGGACTGAAAAACATTGCGAATTTCGGCACAATCAGTAAGTGAAGCACGAAACTTGTTTGTAAATGAAACATGACCAATGAGTTTCTTCATTTCAGAAGCGTCACTGAGAAAAAAAAAAGTGTATATATATATATATATATATATATATATATATATATATATATATATATATATATATATATATATATATATATATATATATATATATATATATATATTGCATGGCCATGTTTGGTTGGAATTGAAATCTAAAAAAATAAATATATGAATAGAAAAAATGAAAATGAAGAAAACAAGAAGAATGAATGAAAAATTATGTTTAGATTTTTTTGAGTTGGTCTATATATTCACATTAATCAATCTACCATCACTATTTACCTTTCAAGTGATAAATCACAAACATGTTTTCCATCACTACATATTTCCACATACACAACACTCCCTGCCTTTTGTTACTACGCATTCATAGACTCTCAATAATCAAAGTGAACCTCCAATTACGCATTATAAAACGTATCTCAACGCAACAAAATATCACGCAAACATTTCACACATTATTCAGCTGTCAATACTATGGGAAAGTGTATTATACGGCTCTGACATTAACCTTTTCATGGGATCATAACAACATTGCGTGGTAATAGTTTGTTTCCATTGTGGGGAGAGCGAGAGATGGATGGAAAGGTTAAACCAAAATAAATGTAGAGTGAGTGAGGTGAGAGTGGGCTGTGATTACGCTGATTAACAAGGCCATTAGCTGTAATAGCTTCTAAGAACTGGCTGACACAGAGTAAATCACGCCCTTCTATACCGTCACAGCCCAGAATGACATGTTTCTATTTGTTTTGATCGAGGTTTGAATGATATGCTAATATTAGTGTTCAAATGGTTAGTAAGTGTAAGGTTAGCGGTTTTATGCACTCATTTCTAGGCAGGTTATTTTTAGATTTTTTATTTAAATGTCCTATGTTAGACAAAATTGACTCGTGTAGTTTTAAAGCTATGTTAGAACTGTATTACCTTCCCAAAAACGTTCCTGGAGTTGCGTTTTGTTTCATTCACACGTTTTCCTTCACAAGTATTCCTTCATTATTAGTCTGTCTACATGTCCAAAGCTCAAAATGCTCTGTTCCACCTTGTGATGTCATGTGGTAGTTTTCAAGTTAACAGCTCCTTTTACTTTTAGTTCAGTAGAGGTTGGCAATTCCAGGCCTGAAATTATCCAAATCTTTCAAGTGAAGTTGTATGGAGTTTAAAAAACACAGTGGAGCGCATCCTGTATCACCACATGGTGTATCACAAGGTGGAGCAGAGTGTTTCCTGTTTGAGAGAAAAACTGCAGGATTTATGTGTTAAATATGTGTGGGGAAAAAAAACAATTCCTGGTATGTTTGTGATGAGGAAACAACATTATAACAGATCAGAAATAGTGTAATATGGGCCCTTGTAATTGCTGTAATCGCTCTTCAATTTGGCTTCCGGGTATAGGCAACATTTTGAGAACGCAGATGTTATTGCCCATAAAATTCTTTCTAATCACAGATATTGTTTTGATGATAACCATAAGGAAAGAACTGCCAGTGACTATTCAGCAATGTTGTTTTTCAGTCTTCTTTCACTATCAGAGTGAGAGAATGAACAGTGCGGGTTGAGCGAACAGTTAATCAGAAACATGTTATTCACTCATGGTTCAGTATCATCCAGGTACAGGCCTTTTACATTCTTTTTTTTTTTTCTTTTTTCTTTTTTTTTTTTGTAACTGGGGTAACTAATCGAAGAAATCAACAGTAATATTCTGTATCAAAACAAACATGGACGCTTATGTGTTTGTAAAAAATGTTTGTCCCTGAAACATGATCAAATGAGCTGTTTCTAAGATAGTTGAACAAAAATGAAAATGTGGACACAGTGGTGCATCAATTGTTGTGATGTTTCTGAAAAACTACGTTTAAAGGTGCAATGTGTGACTTTTCTAGTGGAGGGTCCGCCATAGAAATGCCATTGCTTCGTCTAGAAAAGTGGTTCTTAACCTGGGTTCGATCAATCTCAGGGGTTCGATGAGTCAGTCTCAGGGGTTCGATGAGTCAGTCTCAGGGGTTCTGTGAGTCAATCTCAGGGGTTCGGTGAGTCAGTCTCAGGGGTTCGGTGAGTCAGTCTCAGGGGTTCGGTGAGTCAGTCTCAGGGGTTCGGTGAGTCAATCTCAGGGGTTCGGCAGGGGTCAAGACACACATCCAACTCATATGATGATGGCGACAACTGGTTGGCAACAGTGTCTGGAGAGAATTTTCCCATACTACACCCGCTGGTGGGTTGTTTGCTCTCTGGCACCAAGGATCGTCTCTTCATTGACAGACTGCGGATGGGACAATGTGTTTGCTCATGTCTATGTTAGATGATGTTTCCATATTTTTCACTGTGAAGGCTATTGGGGCAACTCTTGTTGTGATTCTGGGCTATAGAAATAAAACTGTATTGAATGATTCGTGATGACGTTTGGCCGTTATTGGCTGCAGGAAATTTTGTGCCTGCAATAGTCTCATGACTGTCATGATGGTGTCGTGTAATTTCTTTCTTAATATCTCCAACACTGGTCACTTTCAAATCACACTTGAAACAGTGGCTAAAAGAAAACCAGACTTGTGGACACTTCTAAATTTTTTAATGTTTTAACATTTTAACGTTTTAATGTTTTAATTTTGTAATGTTGCTGTTACTGTCACCTGCCAATGTTTTTATTGTTTTTGCTCTGATGTCACCTGCCTAGGGACTACAGATGGAAATTAGCATTTTTGCTATAATCTGTCGTATTTACACTGCAATGTTGCAGATGTTCATTAATATGCACTGTCCCTATCAAATAAAGAATAAATAAAAATAAAATATTTTCCCCTCACACTAACAATGTCGAGCAAAAAAAGAAAGTGATCGGACGAATATGTGCAATATGGATTCACATATGTGCACCAATAAAATATATATACCTATGTTTTGAATTTGAAAACAACATTTTATTTTTCCAATTATGAAGGGTTCAGTGAATGCGCATATGAAACTAGTGGAGTTCAGTACCTCCAACTAGGTTAAGAACCACTGGTCTATAATAGTATAAACACAGTATAAATTAAGCCTGTCTATCCCGAGGTAGACAAGCAGGTTACAGCATTATGCTACATTACAATTCAGATCTGTGGAGAGTCGCCCCTATTCACAGAACAAATCATTGTATTTTTGAGCAATAGAAAAACATGTAATGAATAAAAGTTGGATGGATATGTTTACAGTCATACCATGGAACATTCAAGGCAAAGCAATAACCTCCAGAAAAGTTGCACAGTGCACCTTTAGATGTAACACAGTAAAGTGAGTTGCTTCATTTTATTTATATTAGATTGAATTTGCATTTCCTTCAAAAATATTGTCTTGGGTGTATTTTTTCACTGTTGGTATTTTTAAAGCTATTTCTTTTGGTTCCTTTAGTACAGGGGCGTCAAACTCATTTTGGTCCGGGGGCCGTATACAACCAACTTTGACTCCAAAGGGGCCAGATCAAAAAGCTCATGGCATATATACCCCAAAAATAGCAATGAGTCCAAATATTTGTGCAGAGAAATGCAAATCTATTACAGAAATCTTTTTTATTTGATTTTATTTTACAAAATATTATAATATTATGCTAGGTTAGGTTGCTTTCACAGCAGCATCACTAGCCTCTTGGCCCCTGGGTGAAAACAGAGGGCTGTATCTTCAGTCCCAGCAATAATTCATTTATCTTCTGTCTTCTCAATTCTCTGTTCAAGTTATTGTATTTTTTGCAGTGTCTCGTAGTGACGTTTAAGATTATATTCCTTGAGCGCCGCCACTTGTTGCAAACACACCAAGCGTACAGGTTTCCCATTCACCTCTGTGAACAAATAAGAATTAGTAAATTTTTCTTGGAAAATCCTGCACTCAGCTCCACTTTTCTTATTTTTGACATTTTGCTGATGAGGGTGTCACGGTGTCAGTCAAAACGATCGTCCTTTAAGAGCGTTTGGAAAGAGGCAGGTCTTCATTTGTCTGGTGGAGGCGCCACGCACAGAAGCACTGGAGACGCCGCTATTCTAAGCTGCGCAGAAAATTACCAGAAAAATCTGACAATTTTAAATATTTTAATAGAAAATCAGCCGAGGGCCCGATTAAAGGTCTTGGAGGGCCGGATCTGGCCCCCGGGCCGCATGTTTGACACCTGTGCTTTAGTAGAATAAAAGCTTGTGAACTCTAAACTGAATACCAGCCCATAGGAGCAGGACTCGCCTCATGATCTGCAGCTTTTTAGTGGCTTATTTTGATTAAGTGAACTTAATGTGGTGTTTACTTCAGAGCGAAAGTGGATTTGAAAAGATGCTACTGCAGAATCACATTTCAGGGACAATATTGTGCAAATAAGGGACAAAACTATTTTTTTTTGTATTTTGGTAGAAGCAGTGTGTCCATGGGTTTCAGAATGATGAAAAATAAGGATCATTGCCCTGGTTATTAACTATTCTAAGGTCTTCAGAATGTTGGAAAGAACACCTAAAAATTGTAGTAAGAGGAATGTTACTTCAAAATAATTACTCAAGTAAAAGTAAAAAGGTATTTGGGAAAATGACTCAAGTAAGAGTAACTATAGGGGCATAACTGATTTATAAGGACAAAACAAATAATGCACCTAACCTCGTATCAAAAAAACATACTCAAAAATGAGAAAAAGAAAATCATATCTGAGGGATTGTAGTGCCAGAAAAACAAATGTTCAAATCATTTTATATAGTCGCATGAAGCTTTTGTCATTTGTAGACTTACTCACAGTGGGAAGAGTCACCAAAAGTTTTCTCAAGTATAAAAGTATAAAAGTAAAAGTACAGTTTCTTTAAAAAGTTACTCAGGTAAATGTAACTGAGTACTACCTATCTCATGTTACTTCATGAGAGTATAATATTTATTGTGGAAGTAAATTTATGACTTTCTGCACTGATTCTGACTTCTTTTTTACCTTTTGAAAATGGTGTCTATAGTTGTTTATTATTACTCATGTGTCCCTTGTTATAAATACAGCAGTTGCTAAGTGACAGTTTAAAACGTTTTCTTGCTTTTCTTCTTCGCTTCGATTAAAAAGTCCCTAATATTACTGAGATATTTGTCAGCGAGGTGTCAGACTATATATAAAACTGAAAAGCACACCATGACTTCATAGGAAAATGAACCACCAGCTTCACACACGTGGGGAGGTTGTAATTATAAACTAGAGGAAAACAGAAATGTGTGGCACGTTCAGAAGCGCGCAAGAATATGGCTTCGGAAATAATAGGGGCTGGATGTCGCTGGCTGTGTCCTGGTGATAGTATTTAAATATGCTCGAAATGTGCTACGACTATACCAACCTGGAGCGACGGAAATAGCCAAATGAACATGGATTTTTTTTACTGAATGACTAACGCTGGTGTATAGAGACTGGCCGTTCAGAATCATTAGTGTTATTGTTATAAAAGTAAATAGTATCAAGTCCTTTCCTTTTGTAAGTCACTGTAGAAACTGGTGGTAGATGAAGAGGAGGAGATGGAGAAGCTGAAGAAGCTGGAGATGGTGTTGCTGCAAAGGAAATGAGGCTTGGATCATTCTTTTTCTTAGAGTACTTTTTACAGATTATGTATATTTAGCATAGCACATATAACAGAATAATAGGCAAACCCTGAATGCACTGATAGCTGTGAAATGCTGCTTTAGGATGTACCTGCTCAAGAGGAAATGGTTTCTTTGGAAAATGTAATACAAAAAAATAATAATGCAAAAACACTCGATGAAGCCATATTGTTGGATAAGAAAGTAACTGACAGGGACTCAGTTTTAACCAGAGACGTTGTTGGATGAGAACCATGTAAAAAAAACAGGGGTGTGCATTGCCATTAATCTGGCGATACATATGATACATTTCACAATATCCCTGTTACGATTCAATATATCACAATATATCCCAGTACGAAAATACAGGACAATATACTGTATCGTGATTCAATAATTACGTATAATATTATGGTCGAGTGCACCTTCATGAGACCAAAATGGGATGAAATACATTTAGCTTAATTTTTAAATCATCAGAAAAGTAAATGGAACTTATGATTTTTTCTTGAAGAACCTGACTGGATGCGTTTTGAATCGATGCAAGAATCACACAATGACGTATCGCGATATATCACTGAATCTATTTTTTCTTACAGCCCTAGTAAAAAGATAGTGGTTTCTCTGTCTTGGTTCTACATGAGAGTGAGATGAGGGACTGAGATCATCACATCAAAATTGACATCTAGGCATCAGGACTAAGCCAGGACTAAACCAGGTCTAAAATGGGACCAAACCAAATCTACAATGGGCTCAAACTGGCCCCATACCTGAAACAAACCAAGAAAAGTTAATGAATGCTATATAATAGGAATGCACCGATACCAATACTGGTGTCTAATATGGTCACCTATCCAGTGAAATTAGCTGCATCAAATATCGGTTCCATGATATGAGCTCAGCCATTATCCTGATTGGTCTTTTTTAATGAATATGACTCTTTACTGGCCTAGAACTGTTTGCACTTTAATTCATACAAAACATGTTCAACAATTATTGGATAAACAACACAACTGGGTACATTTTGTAGTGATTTAACTATGTTTTGGTGTAAATAAAATGCCTGTGCTCACATCAGATAACATCAGATTTATAGACATATACCTAAAGCAAAAATATGTATCATATTGGAACTGATAAAGCCGGATCAGTGCATCTCTACTATAGGTATGTTATTTTTTGTTTCCGTTTTGGGAGGCAGATAGATAGTTCACTCAGCAGCACACGCCAGAGGAGACAGCTTGGTTCAGAAGGCTTTCAACATGGCACCATCAACTCAAAATCAATATCTTGTTTTTAAAATTCCAGATTGACCAGTTTTGGCAGGCTACTCTACAACTGTCAATTTTTCCACGCCACATGAGCTATGCACCCTGCCCACTGAGCCTAATATTGTGCAGAGCTGATCAAAGGCAAAGGTGGAAGAGGAGCAGCATGTAAAAATCCATGTGCTCGAAATACGCTCTCTCTGTAGGCACCAGTGATCTTTTCAGCTCTGACCAGTGCTTTTCTCTTTTACAATGTAGTTTTCTTGAGGACCTCTGCTTCCTTGTGTATGCATGTTCCAGTCCATCGGCGTGGCATAGTGGGAGAATGGCGAGCTATAGGTCACAGCTCGTTTTAGCCTCTCTTGATTACCCAATGACCTGTGGAATTGTGGGAAATTCACCTTTACTGTCAGCAGAGGATGGATACTATTAGGCTCCAAGATGACAGCGTTCAGATGATGGAGACCTTATGTGCAAAATGGAAAGAGTCTAATTTTAAAAGGGGAAACACATTAAAGGACTCATATTTTGCATTATTATTACTGCCGACCTTCAACTTGAGTATCTTTGCTTTGTTATCTCATGTTTTAGAACGTAAAGGGCTCATAATACACGATTTTCTTATCTATTTTATGTTGTTTCTTAATCACGAACATACCTGGAGCTGTGTTTTGTTTCCTTCACATATTAACACACAAATCCTGCACATTTAGGCTGAGTTCTTCTCTCAAACAGAAAACACTCTCTTGCATGTGGTAATACATGAAGTACAGGAAGTCCACTGTGTTTTTAAACTTCATACACCTTCAGTAGAATCATTTGGATAGTTGTGGCTGTAAAATATCCTATCTCTACTTTACAAAATGTACAAGGTAGCTTTTAACAGAGCATTTTGAGCTATGGAGATGATAAAGAGTTACTCAAACATGTGTGAATGAAACAAAACACAAGTCCAGGTAGATTTTTGATGAGGTACTGTCGATTTTGCAAAATATAGGACCTTTAAAATAATGACACACATGTGCATATATCCATTATTTTATCTTGGGCACTCCCCATACTGAAAACTTGTCAGTCAACATGTAAATATAAAAACACCCTATTAATTAATGCAAAGAAATGCTTTGTACATGTCTGGTGATGATGTATGTACTCAGAAACTGTACAGGTTTTTCTGTGATGCAACAATCCTGGGAAACTTCAAGTGTTTTGTGATGCCTCAGCTGACTTACTGCACCAGATTCAACAAATCCACATCAATTAAGCAAAATATCTCAAAAAAGTCTATTTTGCATGTACATCTTAATGTTTTTTATTATTCATTATAAGAAATAAAATTCTTAAGATTGTGTTATGTATGAACAGCTCCTGAAATTCATTCTGACAGCAGAAGTGTTAAGTGTTCCCCAGATTGAAGTCACAATTTCTAACTATCATAAGTGTACAAAATTATTAAAGTAGGTCAACTTAAAAACCTTCTTTTTTAAAACCTTTAAGTAACTGAGGGGTGTTCAATTGATTTCAAATTAAAATAAAATTAATTTATTGTTCTAAAGAGACTCTCCGGGTTATATCCACTATGTCCACAGGAAGAGAATCTGGTGTGGAAGGGAAAAATATACCAAACTGTCCTAAACCAGCTTCAGGACAGTAGATTAATTTATATTAGAGTCTTGTTACCTTGATACCTTGTTTTTCTTAAGAGGAACATTGCAAATCACTGGGCATAGAGTATTAAGTATTAAGAGTGTCAGTTTATGAGTGTTTAATTCTGAAGTGTTTAAGTGTGAACCAGGCGTGGGGTAAACAGTGTGGTATGAAAATATATGCATCCTATTATCTGTGCTAATGAAATGTGAGCAGTTAACACAGACAAATCGCCTTATGTTTGCAAGACTTTGATCTGCTCAGAAGAGACACTTTATCCCCTCACTGTGCTGTGGACTGCCAGCATGTAGAGAATTACTGTCAAATGTTCAGAGCTCCAAACTAAAGCTCTAATTTTGAGAAAATAATTATACAGTACTGGACCCATAAGTCATAATTATGAGTCATTAAGTGAATGGCTGATTTTTCTTTCGGTTATTTAATCTAGTTAAAATAAGGCAACTCAGAAAAATGTTGTCTTCACAATAAGAATAGAAATACAACTGGCACAGGTCGAACGCTGTATTTTGATGGATACACCAGCCTACACAGTTTGGTAAATTAAAAACATACTTGAAGGATTAATACCTGATGCCTCATGTATGGCGTTCGTCTGCCGTTTGCTGTTTTCATGCAGCTTTATCAGCGTTGTGGGGCAAGTTTCTGGTTTAATGGGTTCTAGTCCGACTTGGATCAGAGTTCTCCATGTCTTTTGTCATAATGCGTGTTTTCGCTGTCCTCTCTGTAAACCTCGTCTGTGCACACACTGCAAATGCCTCTAACTAGAGGCATGCGCCCCTCATACAGTGTGCCTCTGTTTGTACACACAGTGCTACGTACGCGTGTGCGTCAACACGTGCGCGCACTGCCCATATTCCTGCCCTGTCTGCGGCTCACTCTGTCAGATCCACACGAGGCTGCGGTCACACACAGACAGGGTGCTCTGGGGCTGTAGACTTTCGTGTTATGTAGAGTGTGGGAATGCGCATCTGGACCGTGCTGGCTCCTCGGAACGTTTACGCATCCAGACGCTGCGCTCTAGTTTATCTGGTCCACCGCGTGCGTCCGCGTGGGACAGGGGACTGTACTGTGGACATAAGAACAGGATGGCCGGAACCAAAAGTCTGCTGAAAAAGCCGAGGTGAGAGACCTTTCACTCATGAAAGATTTACATAAAAAAAGCATCTCTAATTTAATCCTAGTGTAATTTGTGTATAAGTTTTCCGGCATTAATCAAACAACGGCATTGTCGATGTGGTATGGAGCCAATTAAACACGTACAATTATCAAAAATGCGCGCGAGAGTGCCGCAAAATACGCACGCAAACTCTGTCACGTTTATGCTGTTTTTCTTAGTAGTTTTGTCCATGTTCCACGTGCATCCCAACACCAACTGTGATCTATTGTAACTATTCAACCTGCCCACTGATGTCAGATCATTTTAATGTTTTTTACTCTGAGAATCGCCCATACTGATCGATATAAAATACTTAACATATGCTTTAGTGACCGTCCTGTTAAACTGCAGCAAAAAAGTTCTGCGGTGTTGTGAAAGAAGGGTCCTGATCCTCGGCTCTTTTTTGTCGTCTTTGCCTGGCTTTGAAAAGGCGGGACATTTCACGGGTTAATTGCATCCTCGCATCAGTCAGTCTCCCGCCTGATACCCGGGACGACTGGAGGAGAAGCCTATTACGCACAGCTGTCAATCCACTGCGCGTCGTGACGAAAAGGTCGCCACAAAAAGCCACTCTAAGCCAAATGCGCCTAGTTTCCTCTGTGCCAATCCGGTATATCTGTTTCCCCGTCTGTCTGAATTCACTGCAAAACTATGGGTGCGTGTTTTGATGTGTGCCTCGCAGCTAAACGGTAACCTATTTCAAAGATTATCAGTTCCTCTTCTTCCTTTAAGGCATTTTGACTTGTTCGCTGTGACGTGCCATACTTATTTACATCTGGTTTATTCATTTGCCGCTGTTGGACAGATTTTCCTGTGATCCGATTGCTGGCGTTAAACCAAAAGTTCTTAATTTGCTTTGAAATGGGAAGGAAATGTAAAGCAGCCGCGGCTATTTAAAAATTCATCTCCCGGCCTCTTTATTTTGCGAATTGATCCTCATTAATGCCATTCCAGATAAGCTACCAGTTGGCTTATCTCGCTGAGCGCAGGGTAATGACGCTCTTTGGATGGGTTGACTGTTCACGCTCTTATGGCTTTTACAGCGGTGTTCATTTGTGGTACGTGCTCCTTTCATACGTACAAAATGACTCCCATTTCCATTTGACTGTTGGCTTTACTTGTTATGGACCATGATATTCCATAAAACAAGCCAGTAGATCAAGAAAGCTGTAACAATGTTAAAGATGCACTGTGTAACTTTTCTGGTGAGGGGTCCGTCGCCTGTTTGTTATTGTTGTGCCACGGTGTGATATTAAACAGCTCTGCCTTACATTTATTCAATTACAGGTGGTTTTATAGCTCAAAAATACCCCAAAAGACTGTGCTCTGACTGTGAGCAGGGTCGCCTCTCCACAGATCTGACCTTTAACTGGTTTGGTCTCCATGAAGATAGAAAAGTTTAATGCCATACTGTGAAACAGATAAAGCAATAAAATATTCATAGAGTATATGACGGATCCTCCACCAGAAAAGCTGCACAATGACTTTTTAATAACTGTGGCTATTTGTGGGTCCCAGATTTCTGTCAAAATAACAAATTTTGAAGTTTGCTATATTGCTGATGTAAATAACCACAATAACCAAATAGTAGATTAAACCACAAAACTATTCTAAATGTTCAATATTGTTGAAAAGAATATGAGCTCCAATAACTAAGTAGCAGAATAAAACACTTGAGTAATGTTCTGTAATGAGTTATAGAAGTTTCAGACCTTGTTTCAACCGTTTATGGCTTAAATGTTATCATATAGCCAAAAATAACCACAAATTTCCCAGTAGTGCAAAGAAAATAAACAAACGATAAATATTGACACTCAAAAACTGTTCCAGCTTTCATATATTGAAGACGAGACAGTATTATTATGACAGGTCTGGTTATTAAAACAGTATAATAAAGATAACTTTGTTGTTAATTACAATGACAACAGTCCTAACTTTTCATCATTCTCAAACCCCTGTGCTGTGAAAATAAATACATGTTGTGATTGACTGAGAGGTAGACAGATCTGAATGACCCTTTAGAGCACATGTGTCAAACATGCGGCTGATTTTTCTATTAAAATACTTAAAATTTTCAGATTTTTCTGTTAATTTTCTGCCCCGTTTAGCATAGAAGCGTCTCCGGTGTTTCTGTACGTTGCGACTCCCACCAGAGCAGCACAAATGAAGACTTTCCTCTTTCCAAACGCTCTTAAAGGACGATCGTTTTGACTGTCGACCGTGACCCTCATCAGCAAAATGTTAAAAAATGAGAAAAGCAGATGCTGAGTTCAGGATTTCCCAAGAAAAATAGTCTAATTCTTATTTGTTGACCGAGGTGAATGGGAAATCTGTGCTCAGTGTGTTTGGAACAAGTGGCGTTGCTCGAGGAATATAATCTTAAACACCACTACGAGACACGGAGAAAAATACAATAACTTGAAGAGAGAACTGAGTTTTCTGATCCGGCCCTTTTGGGATCAAAGTAGGTTGCATACGGCCCCCGGACCAAAATGAGTTTGACACTCCTGCTTTAGAGAAATGTGTCCTTTATATTTGACCTATCCTTCAACCAGTGGCATTGGTCAAGCTTTCATGGAGCAACGGGCGGGTGACCACAGTGCAGCGACTGGGGACTCAATTTCAGATCTGCTACGTAACCAGGATGGAGCCAGGACAATCTCGCTTTATGCACAATATAGGCATAGCTCTCTATTGTGCATGTTGGCGAAGGGAGAAGACTATTTAGACAGTTAATCCCGTATTCATCCAAGAGTGATCTGCATTGTGAGGGAGGCTGGGAGAGCACAATAGGGTAGAATGAACCAAAACCAAAAGCTAGCACAATCAGAATCAGAATCAGAATGTATTTGTCATTTCAGTATAAAAATACATAGAAACACAACACTGTACTCTGGTCCAGGTCAACAGCAGCATAAATAAAAATAGGAATAAATAGTTTAAAATACTTAAATACAGTCTTTAAACCACCCCCACCAATACCCCATTTCCTAAAGTACTTCCCAAGTCACTGTTATTTTGTAAGGTGCATTTGTGTCAGATTTTCCTAACCACATCAGGGTAAAAACTGAAGTCCGGTGGTCCTGGTCTGTAAGTGGCGCAGTCTTCTGCCTGATGGAAAAGCTGTAAAAAGTCCATGTGCAGGATGGGTGGAGTCCTCCATGATGCTGTGGGCTTTTTTCCTGCACCTGTTGCTCTAAATGTCTTCAATGCAGGTCAGGCTACAGCTGCAGATGAGCTCAGCAGTTCTTGTTACCCTCTGCAGAACTTTCCTTTATGGCACGGAGCTCCTGCTGCACCACACAGTTATGTTAATATCAGAGACTTGGCTGGACCTAAACACACCGTATGCCGCCATCGAGTTTGAAGGCCGCAATGTTTACAGAGCGGGCCGCAACAGTAACTCTGGTAAGAGCCGTGGTGGGGGCTTGTGCATCTATATACACAATAAATGGTGCACCAATGCCAGGATAATTGAGACTCATTGCTCAACGGACATTGAATATATGATCCTGAGTTGTAGGCCTTTCTATCTGCCACAGCTATCAGTACATCTGTACTGATAGCTGCTGTCTATATACCACCGCAAGCTAACGCTAAGCTAGCTTTAGACCAGTTGCATGGAGCCACAAACAAACACATGACGGCCCGACCAGACAGCGTGTCATCGCAGCTGGTGACTTTAATCATGCCAACCTGAACACTGTCATGCCAAAGCTCTTCAAAAATGTGAACATTCCCACAAGAGATAAAAATACTCTTGACCAGGTCTATACCAGTATTCAAAAAGCCTATAAAGTTATCCCTCTCCCACATCTTGGACTCTCAGACCACCTGGCTCTGTCCCTTATCCCAACATACAGACCCTTGATTAGCAGAGAGAAAGCTTCCACCAAAACAGTTTGTGTGTGGAATGAAGAAGCTACTTCAGCTGTACAGGACTGTTTTAATGATACTGACTGGGATGTTTTTGCTGAAGGGATAGACTTGGAGGGACATGCATCAGCTGTTCTCTCCGACATCAACTTCTGCTCAGAGGCTGTGGTAGAGACTAAAACTGTCAAGGTTTTTCCAAATCAGAAACCTTGGTTCAATAAAGAAGTGCGAATGCTGATCAAGGAGTGTGACTCTGCATTTAAATCGGGGACCCAGCTGGAGTACAGAGAGGCGCAGAAAAGGCTAAGAAATGGCATCAGGGAGGCCAAGCGCAGATATAAACAGCGCATCGAGGAGCACTTTGATAACAACAGCTCCCAGAACATGTGGCAGAGGATAAAGACCCTCACTAAACCCAGCAGAGCAGTCCCAAGCACCATGGACGGCTCCCTCCCTCCACCAGGTCAGAGCTACTTTTGACAAAATCAACATCAGGAAAGCAGCAGGGCCAGTAGGGGTCTCTGGACTCATCTTTAAGGCCTGTGCTGACCAGCTGGCAGGAGTGTTCACCACCATCTTCAACCTCTCGCTGCTGCAGTGTACTGTCCCTGCGTGCTTCAAATCCACTACAATCATCGCAGTGCTCAAGACAACCACAGTGAGCTGCCTCAATGACTATTGTCCAGTTGCACTTACACCAAAAATCACCAAACTAGTTCTCTCATACATTAAAACAGTCATACCTACTGGTTTTGATCAGCACCAGTTTGCATACCAGACAAACAAATCCACTGACGATGCAATCATAACAGCTCTGCATGCCACATTCACACACCTGGACAATAGTAATACATATGTCAGAATCCTGTTTGTTGACTTCAGCTCAGCATTTAACACTATAATCCCACACAAACTGGTCACAAAACTGAGCAATCTGGGACTCAGCAGCTTACTGTGCACATGGGTACTGGACTTCCTCCGGAACAGGCCACAGAGGGTCAGGATGGGAAAGCACACCTCGTTCACTGTGACCCTGAGCACTGGAATGCTGCAAGGATGTGTTCTCAGCCCTTTTCTCTACTCTCTCTTCACTCATGATTGCACACCCATTCACTCCAAAAACACTATTGTTAAATTTGCTGATGACACAGCCGTCGTAGGACTCATCCACCACAACAACGAGACAGCCTACAGAGACGAGATCCAGCACCTGACACAGTGGTGCTACAATAATAACCTGGACTTAAACACAGGAATTATAATTGACTTTTGTAAATCAAAACGGACTGTGCCATCTGACCTGAACATCAGTTTAGAGAGAGTGGAGAGAGTGGAATGTTTCAGATACTTGGTAGTAAACATCACAGCTGATCTCACCTGGTCAGAGCACATCAGCCATCAGGTGGGAAAAGCCCACCAGAGACTCTACTTCCTGCTGGTGAACTTTTACAGGGCTACTGTCGAAAGCCTCCTGTCCTACTGCTGCACAGTGTGGTTTGCTAACTGCACAGCAGAGGACAGAAAAGCCATACAACATGTAGTGAGAACAGGAGAGAGGATAGAGGGACCACACTGCCCTCTCTGACAGACATATACACTGGTCGGCTCCAAGACCCCACACACCCTGGACACAAACTGTTTACCCCCCTCCCATCTGGAAAGAGGGACAGAGCACTGAGGGCACACACCAACAGACTGTTAAATAGTTTTTACCCACAAGCAGTTAAAAGCATAAGACCCCATTGATACTGTGTGTGCCTGTGTGCGTGTCTGTGTGTGGTGTTATTTATTGCTTTTATTTATTTTTATTAATGAGATGCTTCTAAATGTTGTTTCATTGTGACCTCTATGACAAATAAAGTTCTATTCTATTCTATTCTATGTTAGAGGTGAGGATGCTCTCCACCACACACCTGTAAAAGGCCGTGAGGACACAGGGGCCCAGACCTACTTTTTTGAGGCACCTAAGAAAGTAGAAGCTTTGATGTGCTTTCTTTAAAATGCAACTGGTATTGTTAGTCCAGGGGGGATGGTTCATGATTTGGACTCCCAGGAGATATATAAAGCAGAAGGGGCACTGGATTAGTGAGCAGCATGTACATAAGTGGACCTAGAACACAGCCCTGGAGTGAACCAGTGCTGAGGCAGGTGGAGGAATATGTGGTGTGGCTTAGAGCTGCAACTATCGAATATTTTTGGAATCGAGTATTCTGTCGATTATATCATCGATTAATCGAGTAATCGGATAAATCACACTTTTTAGTTTTTATACAACTATATCAATAGTGTGTAACGCAACATGAAAGGCCTCTTAAAATGAGCAAGCAATTGCTGTTATTCCTCACAAAAAGGTTTTTATTTAAAGTCAACATTTTTTTTAAACAAGTGTAAAACCTTTGGCTTATTGGCTTATAAGACAGGAGTTTTCTAAGTGACAACGTTAATCCTTTAACTAGCCTAATTAATAAGCTAAATATAGAACTAGCGAACACATAGGTGTTCGTAAACGTCGGTAAAATATTTCCTTTCTCTGATATTGGAATTATTGATGCCAGCGGTTCTAGATTAAATCAGATTTTTGGTAAAAGTAGAACAACGAACTAGACGTTTCTGATATGGGAAACATCGAGTGTGTGCGTGTGTCTGTGTATACGTGAGGAAGGGAGCGATTTGAGTGAGATCATTTGCTCTCTTGCTGCTCATTATGCCTCGTTACTATCGACTCATAACACAGGTTACAAATAATTACAAATACTGTACATTCTAATAGGCGTTACTTTTCATTTCAGTGAGCAATCGTAAAAGTATATTACCTCGTAGATTCTCCGACTCCGCTTAGAGAAGTACAGTTCACATGAGGATGCTTTCGCTTTAAGTGCTGCAGCATTGAAGACGTACTGTTGTGGTACATCAGGTTGGCTTTGCCAGTGCACACTGGCACCGGCCACATCATTATCTGCCATTTCCACACCGTGGAATAAATCGCGCCGCTTCAAATCTTTGAAATGTACGTCATTGATAACTGTCCGTGTGAAACAGTGATCCCAGACTGGCGCAGCAGTCTACAAAGGAGGAGTGATACGATAGCAGAGACATTTTAAATAAATTGACTTTGGTGACATGAATTAAACGAAGCCTCGAGGCAAAGAATTTGCCCCGAATATTTTTTGTAATCGAATTATCCGAGTTACTCGAGTAATCGTTTCAGCCCTAGTGTGGCTCTTTACAGTTTGTGGCCTGTTGGTGAGGAAATCCAAAATCCAGCAGGTGAGAAAAGTTAGAGCTGTCTCAGGTTAAAACTCCTCACTTATGGCAGGACTAATCAAGCTCAGGGCAGTATATATTCTGACTCCTAGGGCCAGTACCCAGAGTTGCCAAGACTGCTTCTTTATAGCATTTTTGGGTTTCTTTTTTTGGAAAGTCGCTCACAAATTTTGAGAAGAGCGTTTTGGGTCTTGGGTTTTTTTTTGGTGGTACATTCATCATGCAATATTTGTCCTCTATGTAATGACAGAACTAAAAAGATGATGTTTTAAAGTCCTTGTTGATGTTAAATAGGAAAATAAAAATATGACCATTTCTTTAGTGCATGTTCAGCTTGGATCCACGTTTTAACTAGTTGCTTCTATGTGGGCTTCTTTTTATAGGGCTCAGCTTGGTTGTTTTTGGGCTTTTGTCAAAGGCTGACTTGTTGCCCACTAAAAATCTGGTAACCCTGTCAGTAACTTTAAATTGAAAATGAGTTCAGGATGTCTCAATAAAAAAAAAACAAAAAAAAACATGGAAAGCTATCCTAATGACCTTTGAAACCTTCTCCAGTAATGTACCCTATAGTGTTACATTATTTCTTCCCAGATTTCCTGTCCTGTAAAAATCGATTATGGTGAGTCTTTAAGCCTTGTTAGAATGTTGTTACCACCTCAAAAAATAACTGGAGTTGTGTTTTGTTTCATTCATACATGTTTGAGTAACCCTTTATTATTACTCTGTCTACATTTCCAAAGCTCAAAATGTCATGTAATGGTAGTTTTCAATTTAACAGCTACCCTTTACTTTTAGTTCAATAGAGATGAACAATTCCAGGGCTGAAATCACCCACTTTTTAGTTTAAGAGAAGAGCTCAGCCTAAATATGCAGGGTTTGTGTGTTAAACATGTGCGAATGGAGCAAAACTCAACTCCAGGTATATTTATGATGAGGAAACAACATTATAACATAGATCAGAAAATAACACAATATCACGCTTTAATATCTGATTTGAAACCACCATGATTATTGGTTTGAAAGTACAATAAAGTACACTCCTGAAATATCTGTAATCTGTACCCGCGCTGGAGTCCACTTATAATGTACCCACAGTCGTGTTTATTTAAAGAAGCAATCAAAATGTGTCTTCAAAGCAGGCAGGAGGCCAGAGAGCTGTTGACAGATTCCTTGAGCAGTGGACTATATACAGGACTGGAAATGTCAAGAGTAGAGGAGACACTTCTATGCAAAATAATGATGAGAAATCCTCTGATGTGCTGTGATGTTAGATGTGTCCTACTTATACAGCCGCAGTTCTGTCCCATTGACTTTGCTGGTGGTTGGTTCTCCAAAACACATACGTATCATTATATAGTCTTCAGCAGCAAAATATTCACAGAGGAGCTAAACTAGCCTTCACTTTGGGTTTTTTTATTTATTTATTTACTTATATGCATATGCAAGAGATCCAATCTGGCAGCTCAGTGTGAGGAGCTCATTCGGCTTTTTGACTGGACATGGATCACCAAAAAAGGCCAACATAAACTGTACTGTGCTTGTTAGTAATTAAGAGCATTTCTACATAATCTAGATTACTTAGTGTTACATAAGGCAAACCGAAGATCTTTAATAGAGAGTTTTAAAAATATATATTAACTTTTTTGCATAAAAACACAATTTAACAATTGATAATTACATCAAATCTTAATAAAACATGAAATACTGTGGGTTAGCAATACCCAGAGACTGAAAACAGATTTTATTTCCTTTTCACAAGAATGAAACAAGCCAAAACTGATCCAAATGTATTATGTAGCTGCTATTTATCTTATCTTTAGCTTTATCTAAATAAAACAACAAACTGATCCCAGGCTTCGAAGGTGAATTGGCCCATACTATCCTAAGTAGTACTTTTTACTGCATGTTTTTTAACTCTGCCTTGAACAAGCAAATTTAGTGTGTCCTTTTGTGGGTCTAAGCATAGATAAAGGTCTGGAGGGTCATTCAAACCTGTTATAAATGTATTGGATTTTGTATGGATTTGAATTACTCACTGTTTTGACCACCAGTCTATGACCCTCGATCGACCCTCACACTGGTCTGTGTTTTAATATGTGGCCCTTGATGAAAAAAGTTTGGACACCCCAGATGTACAGTATGTGACCAACCAGAATATCGGTGGAATATTTGGAAGCCGATATCTGATCCACAAATTTTTGTCAGCATCGATGCAGATATCAGACACCAGTATTGGATCGGTGCATGTTCTGAAATTTTAGTTTGACCTATTTTGAGTGCTACCCCCTTAAAAGTACTTGAATGTCCCCTTGGGTTTGACCAGGGAACACATACACAATGCGTTATTCTTGTGCCAGTGTGCAAAGCTATTCTGAGCCGACAATAGGTGTCTGCCAAACTTTTTGGACCCATGCCACTCCCGTACAATCAGAACAAACACACCCGCCTTCAGCCTGTCCCTGTCTCCGTGGAGATAAGTACTGCACGCTGCTCCTCCTCTGTCTTTCATTTTTATTTTGTCACTGAGCAAGGTGTTCAGGACTTGACAAAAAGTGGGTGTGACAAACCTGCCCTAACTCTCCGCCATTGTGCCCTTGTGCCCCGCAGTAACTTCCAGTCTTCGGCCATGTTTGAGGGCTCCGAGTGCATGGAGGTGGAGGCGGTCAGCATGGAGAGCACCGTGGCGTCATCTGTCAGTGCCTGCAAAAAGGTAAACATGTAAGAAGAAAAGGCCAGGAAAGGAATTACATAAGACTTGAAGGTTCAATGTGTAAATTTCGGATAGCGCAACTAACTTCACTTTTTTTCTTAAAGGTGCTATATTGCACAAAATTGACTCATGTTTTAATGTTGTTACCTCCTCCAAAACATACCTGGAGATGTGCTTTGTTTTATTTATGCATTTATTAGACTGTCTACATCACCAAAGCTGAAAATGCCGTGATCCAAATGATTATAGTGAAGGTGTATGGAGTTTAAAAACACAGTGGAGGACTTCCTGTATTACCACATGATATCACAAGTTAGAGTGTTTCCTGTTTGACAAGAAAAACTCTAGGCCAGGGGTCTCCAACCTGTAGCTCGGGAGTTACCAGTAGCTCTCCACCGCCTTCCAAGTAGCTCACCAAGGGATTTCTTAATTCTGTGTATTGTGGATAATAAGTAAAATTTGATTAATTGCTGATTAATTAAGTGTAAATATATCATTTTGATGCCTAACTTTGTGCACCAATAAATGGATAATGGTTTATGTTTTATAAGCATCTAACAGGTCTTCATCTGAGGCTTCTTGTGTTTCTTTGCGACTGGCATTTTTGTTTCATAAAGGTAGTTCATTGGAGAAAAAAAAACCCTGGTCTAGGTTAAATATACAAAGTTTATGTGTTAATGTGTATGAATGAAACAAAACACAACTCCAGGTATGGAAACAACATTAACACATAAATCAGAACATAGCGTAATATGGGCCCTTTAATTACATGTGTTTTTATTGCGTGGGATTGCCTCTTCATAGATCTGACTAGTAACTTGCTTGTCACCATGGAAATATATATGTTTAATGTCACAGTGTGGAACATTCCAGGTAAAGAAATTAAGATAAACATTATGTGAAGTTCAGTTTGGACCAGTGTTATAAAGAGGGTTCAAGGGTTTGATGCAAATCTGTTCACAGTCATGCAGCAGTAGCCAAGAACTAACCAAATGAAAATGTTTTGAGCAGTTTGCGCACAGCCTCCCACAGCCCCAAAGCATCTAAGCAGCTTTTTCACTTTTGTTTAAAGATTAACAGATTGGTGCAACATTGAGATTCCCAAAGTGGAATCCAAAGATTTTTGCTGTAATGAGATTTTTATATGATTTCAGTGCATATTATGTAAAACTGATTTAATCATGTTGTGTTTTCTCATTATAACCTTACTTTAAATTGTATTTTGATTGATACATACACATCTGAGTAATCTTGTAATCCTCAGCGCTCACAAAATTTCACCTGCCCCCCATCCCCGCCCACTGCTTCATACTTTGGTTTGGTGTCAAAGATGTCAAACTAAAATCTGCTGCTTGCTGAGAAATACCAATATGAAAAGGTTGAGGCTTTTAGTTTTAGGATGTTTTTCTATATTATCAAGCTGTTTTTGATCAATATTGTAGTTTGCAATGAACAAAATGTAAAATATAGATCTATGTATGTTATAGTTCAATAGTATATACTTAAAAAATCACTTTTGTCACATCACATAAATTACCAGTGTGTTACTTGAAGGTGATGTCTTTGGACTGAAGGGTGAATGAGAGACTCGGTGTGGGAGGGATGGGGTCGAGAGTGCTGACACAGACGCTGTTGTTGGGATAGGTCGTATCAATACTAGGGCTTCTGGGTAATTGAAAGCGTGGTTGAGATAAGCTGTGGTTGACTGGAGAGGAGGTTGAGGTGTTCATATTAACTCTATTTGTGAAAAGTATCGAAACAGATGATAATCGACACTCAAACTAGTATCAAAACTAGATACAACATAAGCAAAAGTCACCTTCATAGGACCGAAATGAACCTTTCCTGAATAGTTTTAGAATGATCTTGGTCAGAACAAGTATAAGAGTAATATAAAAGAAAGTACTATGATTTAATGTTGCAAATGACATTCTATTGTCTGTATAAAGAGCGTTTTTCATTATCGCTAGCAGTTTCTTAGTCTCATCCAGTGGTGGAAGGTAACAAAGTATAAAACTTAAGTACAAATTTTAGGTATCTGTGTCTTTACAGTGGTTACTTTTGCTTCACTACATTTCAGGACCAGTATCTGTACTTTCTACTTCGCTATATTTTAGATCTGTACTGACAAGTAAAAAGGACTTTTCTTGGTTTGAGACCTGCTGAAATGGTGGAGACCATTTTTAGCACATTTAATTTGAGTTAATGTCCAAACTTTGAGCAAACCAAATACATAAAAGCAGCCAAAAAAGCTAAGAAATCAGTTGAATCACTTAAAATCAGCTAAATTCTTTTTCAAAATCACTACTTTTCATCATTTCATACTTTAATTGTTCTAAAAATCTCTTCTAAAAAAGTAAAAATACTTTTACTTTTTAGTCTTAAAGTACATTTCTAGACGGATATTTTTACTTAAGTGAATTTTTTTATTATAATACTTTTACTTGAGTAATGTCTTTACCTTTGTAGCTGTACTTTTAGTGCTAAAGGTCAAATGTTTTTCGCAGTGATGTTATTGCTTTGTCTGGAATATTTCACAGTATGGCATTAAACCTTTCTATAAAGACCAAACCAGGCTAAGTTACAAGTCAGATCTTTGGAGAGGCAACCCCGCGCTCAGTCAGAATGTTGTATTTTTTTAGCAATGAAACCATTGTAATTGACTAAATGTAAGGTAGAGCTGTTTAATGTCATACTGTGGAACTTTCCAGACAGACCGTACACCAGAAAAGTTACACAATGCACCTTTAAGTAACAAAATTGAGCACTTCATCCACCACTGGTTTCATCTGGTTGGGCTTATCACTCTACTTCCTATTACTTGCACAGTTACCTCATGTCCATCATTTCCAGTTTATTTGCACCTCCGATGTTGTAGTTCCTCTCACTCCAGTGCTCCGGACACCCATGGCTTCTGTAATAACATGTACCCCCCCATGCAGGCTCTTTAGATTCCCCGTGTCCCTGTGGCATTGTGGGTATAGTCCGGACCAATGGACCAAAGAGGTGAGAGTGAATTTCCTTGTCTATGTGCAGGACCAGGGAGAATGTGTGCTAACTAGCCTTGGGTGTGTGACGTGTGCTCACAGCAGTGTCCAGCGGTGATGTGAGGAGATGCGTTTCATAATTGGACCGGAGGATAGTTTGACCTGTAGCCTGTGGGCTTTGATAATAAAATAGCAGCAAGAGAGATAGAGCGGCGCTGCAGATCTTTGCCTTGCCCCAAGCTCAAACAGATGGACTGGTCCTGGGGTGCAACTGCAAGGGCCATGATAAGACTATAAATACATGTAGACAGGGAGGGGTCTTCACATTATTATTATTACATAAGTGATGCTCGGTATTGTCAGGAAACAGTACTGAAGTTAATGATCCTATATTACATAAAATTGACTCTTTTGGAGCTTTAAGACATGTTATAATATTGTCATCTCATCGAAAACATACCCAGAGTTGTGTCTTGTGTCATTCATATATATAACTTTATTTAACCAGGGAAATCCCATTGAGATTAAAAACCTCTTTTTCAAGGGAGCCCTAACATTCATACATGTTTGATTAACTTATTATTAGTCTGTCTGCATCTCCAAAGCTCAGAATGCTCTGTTCCACCTTGTGATGTCATGAAGCGCTAGTTTTCAGGTTAACTTTAACCTTTTGTTCAGTAGAGATTTCCAGGACTGAAATCATGCAAATGATTCTAGTAAAGGCATATGGAGTTTAAAAACACAGTGGAGCGCTTCCACATCACAAGATGGACCAGTGTAAGTGAATGAGACTTGTGTGTTAAACAGGTGTGAATGAAACAAAAAAAACCAAACAAATCTGGATATATTTTTGATGAGGAAACAACATTCTAACATAGATCAGAAAATAGCATAACATAGGCCCTTTAAGGATCAGAGCCTTTTAAGACACTGACACATAGAGAAAAGAGACTAAAAGCAGCAACTTTGGCCAAAATCTTTATCATAGAAACATCAGGAGCTTAGTGGGTGGAGCATTTGCCCTCTGTGCTAAAGGTTGGCAAATTAGAGCCCACTCCTGCTTGTTGTGAAGTGCTATGAGCATTTTGTAACCTTTTGGGCAATAGCAAAACACCATTAACGCAGACAACTAAACATTCCTTTTTTCTTCTATTTTGAACAGGATTAGCTGGTCTCACTGTTCTCCCCCGACACATACACGTCCATCAATATGACAGGAGCTCTTGTCTGTCCCGACCAAAAAGAGCCACTCTGCAGATTGGAGGCGTGTTCTAGTAACCTCCGGGGGAACAGAGCCTTATACATCCACTGTGCGCTGTCTGCTTAGTCACATAGTATTGATTCGGACACCAGAGACCCTTAGAGAGGTTCTATGTGAGGTCAATTGATCCGGGCCACAGCTCAAACTGTGACAAGGTGATAAAAGGGAGTGGTAACATGCAGAGTTATTGCATGTGAACATTGTAACAACATAAGCAGAAGTCTACAGGAATCAAACATAAAAGTAAAGCCTACATCAAGAAGAGTTAAGGCTTATTTTTGCTCGACTTTTGATCAGTGGGCTCCAAGTATAGTAACTGTCATTCTGCATTTATTCTTCCAAAAGTTTATAATGTTAAGGCTGGATCCTCTTAAACAACCACCAGAGGGCGCTAAAAGTAAGTTTGAGAATTGACCAAAACAAATGAAATAGAGCAATACATAAACAAATATGGAGGCGCTTACGGCAGTTTTAGATTGCATTTGTTGGAAAGAGGCAAGAAATAGGAGGAGAGAGAAGCGTATTTGTTTTGCAGCTGCTTCTAGTGAGTTAAAAGTTTTAGCCTCGACTGGCGAACTGTGTTCACCAGTGGTCAGCGTATGTACCGCTCAGTTGCTGCTCAGATTCCATGTATTCGGACCAGATTACACACAGAACAATGCAGAGGATATATAGCATAAATGGCCGTTACTTGTTGCTGTCTTAAACTGTATAAAAAAGTGGGCTAAAAGAGAGTGACGTCTCCCATAGTGTGCACCTCCTGCAGGGTTGGACTGGGAACAAAATTCGGCCCTGGCATTTTTCTTCCTGAGGGGCTGCGAGCCTGGAGAAACTGAGGACTATTTTAGCGGCCGCAATGCTTTAAGAATAGTTAGACCATGAGTGAGACAGACGTGTTTAAAATATAAGGAAGGGGCTGGTTGAAATTGAAGGTGGCAGCCCAAATCAGCCTAAATGTGCACCAGCCAATCGGGCATATCCCTGGTTGTACAGTCAAATGAAGCTCATAAGCCTAGCAGTTACAGGGCCAAATTTGGAGCCAGTTCCATATTAGGAATAAGAATTTAATTAGGGATAACATAGTGAAATAAAATGGGTTAGTAGGAACATTTTAAGACCAAAATGATTAGGCTCAATGCAACAGTAAAGTCAACTGGAGACAAAGTTGATGGAGCTGGAATCGCCCCTATGCTCACTTCCTACTTGGAGCGCGATGGCTAGCATGGGTAATGTCCGTTTATGTATACCTTTCATCACATGCTACCTTTGTCTTCTAGCCAATCCACTTTCAGTGTATGCATACAGGGCCACTTTTCTTTCTATGTGTCTAAACTAAACTCTACAACTTCCCTGTCCTGTCACCACAGCAGCAATATCTGCCTCCTCAGCCTCTCCCTGTCTTCTTAATTTGTATCGATTTATCCTGGTTTTCATTCTATTTAATATTTCAGAACCAATGTTGGCAGTTTAATATCTTCTTAAAGGTGCCATCTGCTTGTCTTCATGGAGATGTTGTAGCTTGCTCTGCTATGGCATTAAACATCTTGCTCGCCTCTCATGTAACTTGGCCCTGTGGCATCATCTGCTGTCCCTTGAAATAAGTGCCATACTGTGGGACATGCCAGGTAACATCTCTATGGAGAGAAGCTGCTGATGGATCCTCCACAGTGCATTTTAATGGCATTATGCTGCTGGATAGTGCAGAATACTTGAGCATATTTAAATCTCACTTGAAAACTGAAGTCTATTTTGAGATCTCAGTCCCCCTCTGTGTTACAGGTGCTTTGTGGGAACAGCGTCCTGGACTCCCCTGACTTCTGGCTGAAGAACGACAAGACTCTGTGCAGATTGGGCCTGACGGAGGAGGACAGTGAATGCACCATGGTGAGTGAGCTGCCTCCATCCCATAACACTTCTGTACGTTATGAAAAATGCACCTCTCTACAGCTGCACGGTCCCAGCAGCAGGCAGACATGTGAGAGAGGCAGCGGGTAGAGGGTGGGATTTTTAACCAGAAATAATGGGATGTGACGGGTTAAAATGCACCGTCTCGGGTCACGTCCTCCCAGCGCCTTGTGGGCCTGGAGATGGAAACGACGGTGCAAGACTGTGGCATTTGTGCAGCCCCGATGTGCTTAAAATGAATTATGAAGAACGCTGTTGAAATGCAGCCTGGTGGGGTTAAGAAGTATAGAAAAATAAAACTTATGTACAGTGCATCAGAGACTATTATCAATGGTACTCAAGAGTGTTTGTCTGAGATATGATCAGTTATCCTTTCAGCACTCTTACCTCACAGAAAGAAGGTTTTTGTGTTTTTGTGTGTGTGGAGTGTTTCTCCCTGTGTCCCTGTTGTGTGGGCTTCCTCCAGGCACTCCAGTTTTCTTCATTAAAGTCCTATATCATGCAAAATGGAGCTTTAATGAGCTTTAACTCATTTTATAATGCTGTTACCTCCTTAAAAACATACCTGGAGTTGAGTAACCCTTTATTATTAGTCTGTCTACATCCCCAAAGCTACAACTGCTCGGTTCCACTTTGTGATGGCATGAAGAGGTTAACGTCTACCTTTTACCTTTATTTCAGTAGAGATTGGCCACATTACCACATGATATTACAAGGTGGAACAGAGTTTTTTCAGTGTAAGAGAAAAACTGTGTTAAACATGTGTGAATGAAGCAAAACAAGTACCGTATTTTTCGGACTATAAGTCGTAGTTTTTTGGGGAAATTTATTTTATAAAATAAGAGACCAAGAACCAACATTGCATCTTGAAAGGCAAGTTATAGAAGTTATAGTAATAAAAACTACCCAATAGAGAAGAATCCGTGTATCATACATTTATTTGTTTTCAATTTAAAACCAAAAATAAGAAAACGAAAAAACAACTCTTTTCTTTCTTATTTGTCTCTAAAACCAAAATGACAAAACGGATAACGATTTTTTTTTTTTTCATTTTTGATTCATATACGATTCATATATTTGGTCTATGGACTGTCAGTGTGAAAAATGTAATATATAAGATGCACCCAAGCCCTGAAAAAAAGTGC
Organism: Odontamblyopus rebecca; assembly: GCA_030686955.1. Taxonomy (NCBI): domain Eukaryota; kingdom Metazoa; phylum Chordata; class Actinopteri; order Gobiiformes; family Gobiidae; genus Odontamblyopus; species Odontamblyopus rebecca. Next base: position 14,507,772 of record CM060668.1, read on the forward strand.
GACTTATAGTCCTTATAGTATGCTCGTGATGAGGAAACACCATTACAAATATATGAACCCTATAATTTGGACCTATATTTAAGACCTTTAACCCCAAACATGCAAAATAGGCAAATCCTGCAGCTGAGGTCGTCCAGAGCTCAAAATTCAGAGATGGTTCCTTGTATGGCACTGGGGCTGTTGCAAGAGCACACAGTGATGGGAGGGGTACCAGTCAATGCCTTGTTTGCGGCACATAATAGTACAGCCCTTCATGTTATTGAATGTTCCCCATCATTAACAGCAAAGGAAGTGACTCGGGAGATAGTTTGGAATACAAATAAACCTCTTACATCCCATTTGCTTTTAGCTGGTCTTTATTTCTGGTCAGTCCGCTGTATCATAAAATCATAAGCACAAACAGATGATGAACTAATGCCTCCATAGATATCACAGCTGGATTCTTTTTTCATACTTGTCCTTTGGTCCCAGTTTAGTCTTTTTCTGTAGACCTGGTTTGGTTCTCTTCTAGTCTTGGATTAACCTTAGCATAGTCCAGATTTTGTTCTGGGTTTAGTCACTGGTTAGTTCAGTTTAGTTGCCATTTGTAGTTAAAAAAACACATTGGAAAAACATGTGCAAGAAGCTCAAAGTGCGCCATGAGACATTCAAAGCACATGAACAACAACAGACACTCATTACAGACACATGCAGACACTGTGAAATAAACAAGAAATAAACTAGACTTAGATGCGGTGAATGTGCAAATGTGAACGCACCCTTAGGAGCAACATAAAACATGGTCAGTTGTTTTGAGAAAAGTTTTAGACTTTGTTGCCTCTAGCATCTATCCCCTCCAGTGTGAGGCTGCAGCTCACAGACATAGGCAAGGTGGGATAATAGCAAGCCCAAATTAAAGTGTAATAACAAGTGTAATTTTAGCTGCGCTATATTCAATTTTAGGTAAATTGCTGACAGCTTAAACTACTGCCTTGGAATCACTGAGACACCCTCATATGCATAAAGCTATTGAAACACATGAACATATCAGGTATCAAAACAAACCAGATAAAACCTGTTCTTTTAAGCTGGCGTCTGTGACATCGCTTCAGTACCCTTCTTATCATTATACTTTCAGATATCTGTAGAAAACAAAGCAGGCCTCATTTTCCTCTGATGCCAAGTGTGTATTTTTGATGAGGTTCGCGTTTCGCCTGCAGAAACCTTGTGTACTTTTCGGTTGTGTTCCATTTGTCGGAGTGTGATGGGACCGTGGGGAGCCTGTGGGTCTCTCGGGAGCGGAGCTGTACTATCTGACATTTTGATGGCAATTCTCTGACAGTCTGTGTTTGGACTGCTAAGGACGGCCCGGTTGTTGAGGGGAGAATGGGGGGGAGAGAAGAGAAAAGAGCTTAGAGCGGTGGAGGGTACAATGCTTAATCTTCTGTCGTCCAGGAAAAGAAAGAAAAGAAATCTGTTTTGTATGTCTCTGGTTGGCTGTTTGTTGGGAAAAATACATTTGTTGTGTAAATGTGGTCTGGGGAGTTATTCAGAGGTTGTATTAGCAAGCTTGCATGATTTTTTTAGTCTACCATTACTATTCTATCTAACATTTTGGTTGCATGTTTCTCATCATTTCTTCGAATACTTGAATCTTGAAAAATAGTTAAGTTGTCTCTGTCTCTATGGTGGTTAAGGCTAATCAAAATTGCAGTTACCAACTTTCAAAGACTGCATTAATTTAGATAATAAAATGTCCTCTGTAAAAACAACATATGCCATCTTTTATTTTAAAAAGTTGTAGTTTAGACCTCTACAAACATGATCGGAAATGCATGGGAGTCTCGTATCAGTTCATATTTGACTCTTCTCTCCACCGTGCTATAATAAAATTGACTCTTGACGCTTCAAGCCACGTTATGATGTTGTTACCTCATCAAAACATACCAGGAGTTGTGTTTTGTTTCATTCAAAACCCGTGTGAGTGACCCATTATTATTATGATTTGTCTTAAACATGTGGGAATGAAACAAAACACGACTCCTGGTATGTTATGGTGAGGTAACAGCGTTATAACATAGATCAGAAAGTAGTATAAGATGGGCACTTTAAACATACATTGCAATCTTGCATCAAAATGTGTTATATACCTTAACTTGTGCATAAGAATCTAAAGTATAAACATAACTGAAGACCTAATGATCCTAATTAAGAAGAGCTATTTTAATCATGCAGCCCTAGATCTATGTATGTAATATATTTCATAGATTATTGGTTACCAGTGTTCTTAGAGGGACTGCCTGTCTGACACAGGCATCCAATAGCTGCTGGGAGAACTGTAGACTTATTCCTTAGCAACACAATTTTCTGTAGAGATTTTCTATAATAAGATACTGTACAGAGAGCTTTTTACAGTCATTCAGTTGTTTTTTTCTGAGGCAAAAAAGAAACAGAAACTACAGTGCCTTTGAATTCTTCATCTTAATCATAGTAATTGTTTGAATGGCAAGATTTTCTATGTGATTTTTCCATGCTCGAAGCTGGGATCAAACCTGCAACTTTATAGCTGCCCACTGCTCATGACGGGTTTCCCAGGCTGGGTCAAATGCAGACGGGGTAATAAAATATACCTTAAACTGGTGGTTCGTCACATGCTTTTCCATGTAGATGTTGTTGCTTTGTCTGGAATGTTTCACAGTACAGCATTAAACCTTTCTATCTTCATGGCGACCAAACCAGACCAAGTTACAGGTCAGATCTGTGGAGAGGAAACCCCGCTCACAGTTACAAAGCCTAGTATTATGGAGCTATAAAACCACCTTTGAATAAATGTAATGTGGAGCTGCTTAATGTCATACTGTAGAGCAGAGCAGTGACATATCCATAGAAACGAGCATGGATCCCCAACCGAAAAGGTACACAGTGCTCCTTTAACTGACCGACAGAAGCATAGTCAACATCAATCGCTCATTCCCACAACCTATTCCTGATGCAGGCAAACTATCTGATTTAAACTTTCTGGTTTGGTGCAGAAATTTTAAAGATCCTATATTACATAAAAATGACTCTTGTGAGCTTTAAGCTATGTAATAATGTTGTTACCTCCTCAAAAACAGTGGAGTTGTGTTTTGTTTCTTTCACACGTTTGAATAATTCTTTTTTATGAGTCTGTCAACATCTCCAAAGCTACAAATGCTGTTCCACCTTGTGAACAGAGTGTTTTCTGTTTGAGAGAAGAACTAAATATGCAGGATGTCTGTGTTAAACATGTGTAAATGAAACAAAAAAACAACAACAAAAAAACAACTCCAGGTATCTTTTTGATGAGGAAACAACATTATAACATAGATCAGAAAATAGCATAGTATAATATTTGCCCTTTAAAAGTAACTATACCACTTTATTGTTTTTAAAATACCACATCAGACATTTTTGCAATGTAAAATTCAGGTCATGTCCTCTGCTGTATAGAACACCATTATCACATGACCTCTATCTGAACTACTTATGCAGTTCTAATAAGCAGTGAGGGGTAGGTGCAGATAATACAAATGACATTCACCTCTAGTCTGTACGAGTCAAATCTATTTTCTGACCCAGAACAGAGTCACTTGTATATTTGTAAAGCGATGCTCCTGATAACACTTAGCCAAGGTTAACGCATGAGCCATCCGCCAGTCCTTTTACATGGGCCTAGATTAAATGCAGCTATTAAGAGCCGTTCCCTTGAAAGTGAAGCTTAAATATTCATAAGAGAGATAATAGGTTTGGCAATATGCAGGGAGGAGCGAGCGCAGCCACAAGAGTTTGTTTATGTGCACTTGGCACTTGAGCAGAGTTAGCAAGTGTATTTAACTTGACAAACTAAAATGCATGGGTTAATTAGCACATTTACTCCAGCAAAAGGAAATGTGAAGTGAAATAAATAAAATAAAAAGCATTGTGGAGGTGGAAGGTAGATCGAAACGTCATTTTGAAATTGTTATTTTAGAGACATGCAAAAATGTAATATTGAATTCACTGCAAGTCAAAGGTTTGGACTGTTTTTTTTATGTCTACTACTTTCTGCATTTTATATCCATTCATACAGCGATGCAAACCCTTGTATTTCTCTCTTCTTGATGAACTTTACTGAAATGGTTTTCATTTCACTGCTGTGCCATGTCAGGGTCAAGAAAAGCTCAAACCAGGGTTCAAAGCAAAAGGTGACGATTTTTAATGTTTGAGTTTTTTTGTGTTTATTATTTGTTTGCTGCTTTCCATATGTGCTTCTACAGTGTAAATAATCATGGAAAAAAGAAGAGACATTAATGAAAAAGTGTTTCATCTAGAACAATAAAAAAAACAAAAAAACAAGCAGACTAAATAATGAACTTGCAAAATAATAATTTCGAGTAATGACAGAACAAAGGAACAGAACACTCTGTTTTGTTTGTTTTAGTCCATGATGATTATTGTTTCGCAGTCCAATAAATCTAATTTTGAAAGCCACAATTCACAAAACACATTATTATTATTATTATAGCGTTTAGCACCTCATTACAGATTGCCTCAAAAATGCAGCAGTTTGGACTTTGTGAACTCACAAATTACTCACTCATGTTTTAGTAATAAAAAAGTACAAATTCTTAACATTTTCTTTTTGAATGTCAAAACTATTTCATCACATAAAAGTCTCATGAAAATCCCTGTAATCGTCGGAGAAGTGAGCGATTTGTCAATGTGACAGCTGAGTTTGGCTTTTAAACGTGGAGTAGGTGACAGTCCCACACAGTGTTGTGACATTTCGCCGTACAGGCCTTCAAACGTGATGGATAATGATCACCACGGAAACCAAAATGGCAGTAATTAAGCAAAGAGCATCTTTTTCACACGTTACACCTGGAGAGAGAGAGCAGCTGCTTTCTGAAGAGAACGTTCCCACACTCCAGATAAAGACATGCAAATGTTGTCTAATAGTGGACTAGTGTGGCTGAGGCATATGAGGACTCTGTGCATTATAATCTGTACATTAAAGCATTGTAAAGCTTCTCATTCTGATCATGCTGGCAAAGTTACTATGGTATAATTCAGTGTTTGTCAAACTGTGGTGAGCGTAGCACTGGTGGCACTTGCACAGCTTTTCAGTACAGTATGTTGGTCTGCCTCATTTAGAGTGCATTTTATTTCCTTTCTTAAGAACTTTTTAGAACTACAGTGGAAAAGATTTAGTCCAATTTTATACCTGGTTTAGCCCTCGATTACTCCTGGAATAGTCCTGTTATGTACTGGATTTAGACCTAGTGGTACAAGGTGGTATCCCAATTTTGATGCCATTAAACCTTCTCAGCATTTTACCGCGGTATACGGTATTACTGTGGCTAATTAAGAATTGTGTAGCTTGCACCTAAACCATTCAGAAACAGAAAAGCAGCATTATATTTGAAGATGAAGCACAAGTTCTGATCAAACCAAACTTTGCCACTGCGTTCGATTGCATCAGAGCATGAGCTGTTTTTATCAGCGCTTATACTGTATGCAAATTAGTCATGCGGTTTTAAGTTTAGTTTCTGTAAAACGTAAACAAATGTGGAAAAGCTGCATTAAACACATTATTACTCAAAGTATATAATGAGCGGAGTACCAGAAAAGTAGACTTAGACTTAGACTTGACTTTATTGAAATATTTGAAAAAGTTTAATAGAAACAATTTTTTTTTATATTTTGAAATTTGCCTGTTGAAAATCTTTATACGTCATTGACCAGTTTTTTAGGGAAACACCCATAATGAATAAATGCTAGATGGATGTTTAATGTCATACCATGGAACATTCCAGACAAAGCAATAGCATCTCCATGGGGGCAAGCAGGTGGCAGACCCTACAGCAGAAAAGTTTCACAGTGAACCTTTAAATTCCATTCCTCTCAATACAATATTGGCACTCATATTTGGCTCCACAATACACGTTTTACAGCATAAAATATTGCTATTATTGCTGCATTCAGGCAAATAGAAATCTTTTTATTCAGTGTACTGAGTGGCTTTCTCTTGCCTTTTAGTTTTATGGTAATTCCAGTTGCTGTCCATCCAGCGACAGTGTCCAATTGGAACACAATAAAGGAAGTATTGTTTGCAGCCGTGCCTTATCCAGAACCCAATTTATTTCACTGCCGTACTTATTTTCTCACTTCGTTTATGATGCACCTTTACACTGTTATCATCGTTCATTTGTTTACACACTGCAGCCTCACTATTGTCCCCATAGAGCCTGTAAAGTGGCTTTGTACCCTCTGTTTGCCTCCTCTCCCCTTGTGCTTTTTTTTTTTTTGTGAATGGGTAGTACAGCAGATGTGCACTGGCCTATGGCGTAGCAGCACTCCTGGACTTGAAAAATGGCCTCTTCGGCTTTCCCCTTCTCGCTTTGCCTTTCCGCCCTTTTACACAGCCAATCAATCAAACTCCAGGAACATACTTTTTTTTCACTGCTGCTGTGGATAGGAAGGAGAGCCTGGCGCTTGTGGAAATTATGGTTTTGAAATACTGGAAGCTGTAAAACTGTTTAATATAATAGCTGCTCAAAGGTACGTCTTGTCAGAGGCTTTTTATATACATTTTTAGACAGCTAGAAGTGGAATTGTGCATGTCATAACTATAGGTGGATATGCAGCAAAACCTGAAATTCACTTATGGCTCTGAGGAACTTTCCACCAAAAACATAGTACACATACAACAAAAAACAAAACCTAGCTAAAATGACTTCGATTAAGAAAGTTTTATCATGATTTGAGTAAATTTCGCTTGACAAGTAAAATTATCTGCCAGTGCAGTAAGATTTTTGTACTTAAAATATGAAAATACATCTTGCAGCACTTGAAATAAGAAAAATAACAACTTTTTGCACTTAAAATAAGAAATACAATCAAATGTTGCTTGAATTAAGAAAAAAAAAACACTTATTCCACTGGCAGATAATTTCACTTGTCAAGATGAATCTACTCAAATAAAGTAAAATGTTCTTAGTTTAGGTCATTTTAACTTACCTAGATATTGTTTTGTTTTGTTAGTTTTTTTTGAGTACAGTATACAGTACTTTGCAAAAGTTTTAGTTATGTGTGTAAAAAAAAATGCTGTAAACTAGGAATGCCTTCAAAAATGGAACTGTTCATTTATTTCCATCAATCAACAAAATGCAGTGAATGAACAAAAGAGAAATCTAAATCAAATCAGTATTTGGTGGGACCTTTGCCTTCAAAAGAGCATCAGTTCTTCTAGGTTTACTTGCAGACAGTTTTTGAAGGAACTTATCTGGTAGGTTATTCCTACATGTTGAAGAACTAAGGCCAGATCTTGTGTGGATGGAGCTTCCTCACATCCTTCTGTCTCTTCATGTTAATCCCAGACACACTCCATGATGTTGAGGTCAGGGCTCTGTGGGGCCCGACCATCACCAACACAACTTCTTCTTTACGCTGAAGAGAGTTCTTAATGACTTTGGCTTTTTCTTTTGTTCACTCACTCTGCATTTTGTAAATTGAAAAAACAATTATATTACATTATTTATATTTTTGAAAGCATTCTTTGTTTACAGCATTTTTTCACACCTGCCTAAAACTTTGCAGAGTGCTGTATGTTCATATATGCAAGTTAAGTGTCTTTCCCAAGGACACAAGAACAGTACATACCGCCCTGAGTTAATTAAGCCCACATTTTCTGAATGTACCTTACCCCATATTCATATTTTTACTTTTACTTCATCCACAGCCTCTTGTAAAGGCCCCACATTACTTTAATTTCTGATCTTTTATGATGTTCCTTCCTCATTTAAAACATACATGGAGTTGTGTTTTGTTTTTATTTACACATGTTTAACGCACAAACCCCGCATATTTAGGTTTCAAACAGTAATCAGGAAGTGCTCCACTGTGTTTTTAAACACCATACACCTTCACTAGAATCATTTGGCCCTGGTATTACCAATCTCCACTGAACTAAAAGTAAACGGTAGCTCTTAACACATCTCCAGATACGTTTTTGAGGATGTAACAGCATTTTAACATGCGTTAAAGCTCAATCAGAGAGTCAATTTTGCGTATTATAGAACCTTTAAATATAACAAAACCAACTCAAGAAATAACTTGTTATTTTCTGTGACCTGTTTTAAAATATCTCTACATGTTTGACGTCATGTTCTCCCAGGTTGCACTCGTCAGTATTAAACGTGAAGGTGCTGTGTGGGTTTTGCGTTTTTGAGCTTTGTCTACACCTCTGGCTGCCTGGCTCTTGTCCTCTTTGATCACTCACTCATGTTTTAATGCATGAAGTCACAAGCGCCGCATCTCCGGATCGTCACGCCGCATTTTAAGACTGCCAGACAAGTGCTAGAACATTCACAAGTGCGAGGTTCAGACTGGGTGTTTTAGCTTCTCACTTGTCAACGCAAAACTATTAGCGATCGATAAAAAGCAAAGTGGTTCATGAAATGTTTAGGAAAAAATTATAATAGGAAAAATGGTGACGGCGTTATAGGGATCCATATTATGCTATCTACAGTTGTGTTTTGTTCCACTGTGTTTTTAAACTCCATATACACCTTCACTAGAATAATTTGGATCAATTCATCCCTGAATTGCCAATCTTTACTGAACAAAACGCAAAAGGAAGCTGATAACCTGAAAACTACCGTGACATCACAAGGTGGAACAGAGCATTTTGAGTTTTGGAGATGTAGAAAGACTAATAATAAAGGGTTATTCAAACATATGTGAATAAAACAAGACAACTCTCTTACGTATTTTTCGGACTGTAAGGCGCTCTGGAGTATAAATCGCACCAGCCAAAAAATGCACAATGAAGAAAAAAAAACATATATAAGTTGTACCGGTCTATAAGTCACATTTTTGGGGAAATTTATTTTAGATCAGAGACCAAGAACTGACATTTCATCTTGAAAGGCAAGTTATAGAAGTTATAGTAATAAAAACAAGCAAATAGAGAATAATCCATGTATCATTCGTTCATTTGTTTTTCAAAATAGAACCAAAATTAAGAAAAAACAACAATATTCTTTATTATTTTTCTCTAAAACCAAAATGAAAAAAACAAATAACAATTTGTTTTTTAATATTTCATTCATATATATGATTCATATATACAGTCTATGGGCTGTCAGTGTGAAAAATTTAATATATAAGTCTCACCTAAGTATAAGTCGCACGACCATCCAAACTATGAAAAAAATATTACTTATAGTCTGAAAAATACTAGTATAGTATATTTGTTTTGAATTAAATTCTTATTATTATTTTACTTAATCTGCATCTAATCTTAGCTCTTCATTTTTTACATTTTTTTTTACTATAACCTTTATGTTTTATGTTTCTGTCTAAACTGCTGTGGGGGTCCTGTTGTTGATGTGTATGAAAAGTGCTATACAAATAAAGTTTGATTTATTGATGATTGATTATAACATGTACAAAGGCTCCCAAGAGTCAGTTTTGGGTACTGTATAAATAACGTAACCTAGGCCTGCGCAATTTATCATTATAGAATTGAAATTTGAATGGATTACACTGGAAAAAAACAATATCTAGGTCTAGGTCTTAAGTACAAAAATCTTATTGCACTGGCAGATAATTTTACTTGTCAAGTGAAATTTACTCAAATCATGGTAACACATTTTTAGTCATTTTAGATTTAGTTTTTTGCAGTGTAGCGAATTGCAAAAGCTGCAGTTACAGTACCACAATTTCCCCACAAGTAACTAAATATTCTCCTTTATCCTGCATAAAAACGGCTAACTGTGTAGTTTAGAGCTGTATAAACAAGTTCTGAAATGTGATTCTTGTATTAGTGCATCAGTTCAATCGTTTTGTCAGTTCTTCTGGGCACTGTAATTGTTATATAATGCAAAATGTTGTCAGTAAAATCGGAATTGGATTGTGCTTCGTTTTGCCAACAGCAAATAGATTGAAAGGGCTTCTTGATGGTGACTAACTTCCAAAGTGGGAGGAAAGATGTTGGAGGAGGTGAGAGCAAATCAACATAATGTGGTAGACAGGTTGTTTTTGCTTTGAAGTTGTTACGTCTTTTCTCTTCATTTAGTTCACTTCATTTTGCATTGAAAAAAAAAACCTAAATGCTGAACAAAGACCATCTTTCTTGTCTCGCTGGTGCATATCTGTGGGTTCCCTGGAGGAGGAGGAGTGTGATGTCTTTCTTTAGCTTCACACACTTTAGACTTGAGTGGTGAGCAGTTCGCCCCAACCTGTCACATCCCGACACACACACAGAATAAATTAGCTATCATTCAGTGCTCCTTTTGTAATATAAACGCTGATTTTTCTATTTTGTCCCAGCCCGGCCACTGTTGTCACGTGTAGTGTGGTCATGTGTGAGGTTTGGACTGCTGTAAAGGTTCATTCCATGTTAAATGTTCCTGTTGTTGTCTGGGATGAAGCTTACGCCCCCTACTGTCTGACGCCTTCTCCACGACTGCATCCTGTGTGTGATAAGGTGTAGGCTCCCTCGTCTTAATTTATGCTCCGCAGTAGGGCTGAGTGTGATTAAAAAGTTGCAGATATGATACATAACTCGATACATAGGCCACAATAAGTTTTTCAATACAGTGCACTTTCGATTCAATATAATTCAATACGGTAAACTAGTATTTCAAACTGATTCGATATGGTTCAGTAAAAAAAACAAAGGCTAAATCATGACTCTTATACTAAAAGTCTTTATTAAACCACTAAATTTGTGTTAATATTAAGTTAATATGAAAAAAACCTATTTTAATCATCAAAACTGTCAAAACAGTGAAAATGTATTGCAGCTCTTTCACAATATGTAAAAAAAAATTCCAAAAATGATGCTGCCCATACTATTTGCCAAACTATAACTATATTTGAGAGGGACAGTGTACATTAACGAACATCTGTTATTACAGTGTAAATATGACAGATTATACCAAAGATGCTCATTTCTATCTGCTGCCACAGAAAACAGTTACAAAAAAATACAGTTACCAACAATTACAAAGCAACATACGGTAACATAGTAAAAGTCCAGGAGTGTTCACAGACTTGGTTTTCTTCCATCCACATTTTAAGGTGCAGTTTGAATGTGGGCAGTGATGGACTTTTTCTTATTGTTCGCATAATGAGTCCCTATGACTGACAGCACAGTCTGACCAAATGTCTATTCAAAGGGGGAGATTTTAGTGAAAATCAGCTGAAATGATGAGGGGCTAGTTGTTGGGTCGCAGCTTAAATACATGGATTCAGGATATATTTGTACTAAGATAGTTCCAGTAGTTAGTGATCCCATATTATTATTATTATTATTATTATTATTATTATTATTATTATTATTATTATTATTATTATTATTATTATTATTATTATTATTATTATTTAACTTGTTTTAAGTAAATTCCAATAAAATTATCAACACAGGGGGCAGGGGACACAGGGCTCAAAACTGGGACTGTCCCGGGTAAATAGGGACGTCTGGTCACTCTACTGTAGGGGTGGGTGATATCTCAATATTTAAAATATATCGAGATATTTTTGAAACTCGATATGAACTCTGACATATCGATATATCGCTATAATGCTTACGTTTACTTCTGGTTTCGCCGCTTCGCTAGTTTTGCCTTCTCTGTGCCGCGCTCGCCTCCGCCTCCTCACTTTTGTCCCCCGAGCTCCTCCACGGAGCCCGGGGCTCGATCGCGGACTAAACCAGGACTAGCACCAGGGCTCTACAGTGCGCCCATTTCACTTGCCTTTGCGAGCAAATATTTCGGTGTGCGAACGTGGAAAACAAAACAGGCGCATCTGTGCGAGTGCTTCTGCAGCCACAATAAGGAGCTGCGCACAGATGTAACGTGACGAGTTAAACTTTCTAAATGCACGTTTCCCAGCGCGAGCGCAACCACATGACACCTCCGACGGCGCACGACTCCGCATGTGCGCTGATATCACTCATACGAACAAACTCCGCTTCAAAACACACCTACGCCCCCTTAAACGAGGAGTGCCCCGCAGCAGGACCCACACCTGACCCACCATTCATTAGACACCCCCACCCCGCTGGATTTCCTTCTCCGCCAAAGCGAGAGCTTTGTCTTGGTCTTGTCTCAGACTCGAGCGCATTTGGACTCGGTCTTGTCATGGACTCAAGGTCTGAATACTGAGTGCAGTCATTTTTCATTAAGGCCGCTGCTGTCGCCAATAAACTCATACCGGTGTGCGGGAGCGTGAGGGGCTTCTCTCTGCAGCCTGTGCCAAATGCCAAATAAATCCGTTTGTCACAATGTGCGTTTGATTTGGTAAATGTGCAGAGACTAAATACCACTTTATAACAAGAGAATGTAGTAACTCCAGTTTGGAATTTGAAAATACAGGTTTAAAAATCCGGCACACTTTATTCACTTTGAAGCAGTTTTGTGTAAAGTGCCAGTGGAAGTTCTCTTAAAGAAGAGGTTCTTAAACTGTGAGTGAGGGTCTAAAAAAGGGCTGCAGAGTGTTTAAGTGCAGAACTAAATGAATATTAATCAGATAAAATTAGTTTTTTTGTTTGTGCAGTAGTTTTGGGGGTGTATTTTTTCCTGTAAAGATATCGAGATATAGATCGTATATCGAGATATAGTAAAATATATCAAGATATATATTTTTGGTCCATATTGCCCAGCCATGCACATGTACCAGACTTGTCCCCTCTGTTACACGTCATTTACAGAATATTTCAGAGTAACAGTGGAATGACACGTTGTTTTCATCGGTGAAAATTGAGTGTCAAAATTGTACACTTGAACGAGAACTATTACGTGTAAGATTTAAAGTACCCGGCAGTGTTTCAAAGTCAAAATCACACAGTCTCACTAGAATTCTCTTCCAATCTTGACACAAAAACTAGCAGTCTTTGAAAACATAGTATTTTAAACCAGGATAAGGACTTTTTTCTTATCATCTTTTCACAAGTCTCCAAAGCCCAGTGCAATTGAAAGAAAAGCACAACAATCAATACAACTCAATATTCTGGCAACAATGGGGATGTAACATTATTGACCTGTTCAGCTAATCAAAGCACCTCCAGGACTGACACATGTTGGTCTATACAAAGGCTTTGGAAACATGGCATGTCATAATGAACTGTATTAAAGGTGCACTGTGTAACTTTTTTGGTTATATGCCTTTTTTGTGACTGTAAACAGCTCTACTTTACATTTATTCAGTTACAGCTGGTTTTACTGCTCAAAAATATCTCGGAAAAACAGGCATTTTGATTGTGAGCGGGGTCGTCTCTCCGCATATCTATTATATATCTCTATATATATATATTATATATTTCTGCATCTGTGTTGTTTCCTCATCAAAAACAGACCTGCAGTTGTGTTTTGTTTCATTCACACATGTTTAACACACAAACCCTGCATATTTAAGATGAGTCCACCTTGTGATGTCATGTGGTAAAACAAGAATTGCTCTACCGATAGATTTTAAAGTTCTTTTATTGGTTTATAAAGCTCTTAATGGTCTTAGCCCTATTTATTTATCTGATCTGCTTTTATCATATGAGCCTCTCGGACTCTTAGGTCCTCAGGTAGTTTTTCTTTTAACTGTCCCAAGAGTCCAAACTAAAACTCATGGGGAGGCGTCATTCAGCTTTTACGGCCCCCGTTTGTGGAACAGTCGACCTGAGGATCTGAGGTCCGCTGCCAGTGTTCATATTTTTAAAAGTAAACTCAAAAGGTATCTTTTTAATTTAGCTTTTAATTGAAACTTTTATTTGTTTTAAATTATTAGTATATTTTTTATTATTAGCATATTTGTTTTAAATTAAATTATTAATATTTGACTTAATCTCAGCCATTTTTATTTTCACTATAACCTTTCACTATACGAGCTTTATGTTTTATGTTTTATTTTTTCTATCTAAACTGTTGTATATATGGGAGAAACAATGGGGTGGGGGTTGGGTTGCTGTTGTTTTTAATCAGTCATTTTTCTGTTACATGTGAAGATTCCAATGTATGAAAAGTGCTACACAAATAAAGATTGATTGATTGATTGATACCGTGTTTTTAAACTCTGTGCATCTTCACGAGAATTATTTGGATAATTTCAGCCTTTGAATTTCCAATCTCTACTGAACTAAAGGTAAAAAGTAGCTGATAATTAAAAACTACCGCTTCATGACATCACAAAGTGCAACAGAGCATTTTGGCTTTAGAAAGGTAGATTAATGATAAAAGATTACTCAAACATGTGTGAATGAAACAAAACTCAACTCCAGGTCTGTTTTTGACATGATAATATCATTTTAACATGGCCCAAAGCTCACAAGAGTCAATTTTGTGTAACATAGGACCTACAATTTTTCATGTACAATCTGTCAGAAAGAAAAGAAAAGAATGCACTGAAAAGTCAAGTCATTGGTCCAAATGGTAATTGATTAAAACAAAAACATAAAAATTCTAAACGCAGCTTCTTGTTCTTCTTCTTGACTTCTTGTCTTCTTGTTTTTGTTCTTTTTGCAGTGTGTAAATTAAAAATACCCTCACTGACAGTACATTTTCACACCAGTGTTCAGCCCCTCGAAATCGCCTGTTTGCCATTAACACTATACTAGTTCTTCCAATTATCCATGTCTCCTGGGCTTTGACGCTCCTGTTAATTGAGTTATGATTTCACTTATACTTCTGCAGCCCCACAGAGAGTATTTGCCATGTCCTTCCTTAAGCCATAGAGCTGCACAGGACTATTTTAAAATGCTTCACACTGAGAGGACAGGCCTGACAGCATGGGCTTCTTGATGTTCTTTTTAGCCCGCGGCTGCAGCCAGAGCTCCTCAGCCAACGCTAATTACACGAACAGGAATAATCCAATATCTGCAACTATAGGCAATTGTACAACAGGAGGAAGGTGCATTGCAAAGGGCTGTTGTCAGAATTTGAAGAGTTTGGTGCATTTTCGTTGGCGATAAGAGTTTTAGAACGTGTGAAGATGAGTATTGTTTAGGTAGAATGCTATAGAGGCTTAGTCTTTCCTTATACCTTTATTTTAACTGAATTGATTATACTTGGACTTCATGCTGTTCTTGTCTAAAAGAAAACAGTTCATGCAAAGTGTAACCTCACATTTTGGCAATCTAACTTTGTTTTGCTGATGTTGGCTCAACATTCTACAATATACACATATATCAAACCAATGTTTGGTGAGAAAGTGATGCAGAATAAATTGAGAAAGTGATGCAGAATAAATTGAGAAAGTGAGGCAGAATAAATTGAAGTAGTCCGAAAGTTGGAAGAGAAAACATGAGGCACTACCCAGGGACCTGGATATACTGTTTGATTGTGTTGTCCATCCCAGTCTAGTTCATTGGGGAGACAGTAGCTCAGTTGGCAGAGTGTATGTCCACTGATCCCGAGGTTGGCAGTTCAAATCCCGCTTTCAGCATAAGCATCAGCAGTCAAATCCACAGACCCACAGATTGGCACTGCCATTCCTGCTTCCACAGATTGTCATTCTGTCCTTGGGCAAAGTACTCAACCGTCCTTGGAACTAGAACGTACCAGGCCACACCATTCTGATCATATTGAAAAGAGGCTTAAGCAGCTTCTCTTGTAAGGCCGTTACACGCTACAGGATTTTTCGGTCTTAAACGATTTTTAAACATGCAACTAAATGCGCACACCACAGACACAAGGAGAAATTTATGAGACTAAAAATCTCAGATCGCAAAGACTTCAGCGGGATCTGTCTACAGACCACAGGATATAAAGCTGTGAGTGCGATCACGTCAGCTGTTTCCTGTCTACAGTAAAAACTCACTTTGAGACTCTGAAGTGTTCAAAGATCAGAGCTCTGCACTTCTAGTTTAGATACAAGTCAAATTGTGTTATTATTATTTGTGAAATGTGGTGCAATACTTCAGATACTTGATTTTTGAAGCACAAAAGATTGGTGATAAAGTCCACAGGAAGTAGAGTCTCCATCACTAATCTGCAGCTTCACCACACACTGTCCGGGTGTAAACAAACACGTGAGGAAACACCGTCTTTTTGCTTTTAAAGAACACCGCAAACTGGATTAACAGCGCGGTTTTGTGGACTGGATGTCATTATTTGCGGACCGCAATTTCTATCGATAATGTGGATGAGATGCTGCACTTTAAATGTACCACGTTACATTAGATGAGTTATAAAGTCTTTATTTTCGCTATATCCCGAGTTTGTATCTTGTGTCTCTGTGTCCGTCACTCCTCTGCCCCTGACGCTCTGTTTTATCAGCTGTTATCGCAGCATTGTTGATGTTTGGTGGTTATGATCTGACACTGTCACCACATGAGGAGCAGCGGCTTCAAAATCTCACACAGAGACAAAAAGTCGGGTCACACCCCCTTGAACTCGGGAAGAAGAAATCACAGCCAAAATCTATCAAATTCTCCTGTACTGTGTGGTGGCCTGTAGTTACATTGTTCCCCGAGTAATGTAAAAGTCGCGAAAGCTACAACTGGTTTCACAACATCTGATCAAATGAGTTCATTGTGAATGTGGTGAAATGTTAATAGGTTTAGTTGCAAAGATTCACGTTTTTACTTGGGTTTGATTATGGGCAAAATGAATGTATCTTGTTCTTTAATGTAATTCTATTAAGATAATTGTGTCTAATGCATATTAATGTAAAAGACACCACCAAACCCTTTTCTCATGCTTGTGGTACATTCCAAAAGGATGTGGCACTTTAGTCACTAGTGTTATCCATCCTTGGAACCCTAATTAATTTTAATCACCTCCAAATAAATAAAATATGAGGTGCCAGCTATGAGGCTGGGGGGAGGAGCCAGAGCAATATAGCAGAGTATGATCACCAAGGAAATCAGTGCAGAGGCCAGACACATTGAATAATTGATTATTTATTTATCCATGCATACTTTTTACATATTAAGCTTTCAAAGAGAAGATTTGTTAAGGTGATGCACTGGAAAATACAATATCTAGGTAAGTTAAATGCATTTTACGTTATTTGAGTGGATTCAACTTGACAAGCAAAATTATCTGCCAGTGGAATAAGTTTTTTTTTTTTTCTTAATTCAAGCAACTTTCGATTTTGTTTCTTGTTTTAAGTGCAGACACGTTGTTGTTTTTCTTGTTTTAAGTGTAGCAAGATGTATTTTCATATGTTAAGTACAAAAAGTCTTATTCCACTGGCAGACAATTTTACTTGGCAAGTGAAATTTACTCAATTATGGTAAAACTTTCTTAATCCAGGTCATTTTAGCTTGACTAGATTTTGTTTTTTGCTGTGTGCTGGGGCAACTGGACCCATCTCCTGAGCTTGAGCTTGTATTGGCTATGAGTACTTCAGCTGAAAGATTTATAACGTGCATGTTATGATATTCATAATAAATACCATAAAACATGAATCTGACATTGGCAAAATAATTTGTTTCTCATTTTTTTGTTATGTCCAAAAATGTGGCAGATTTGAAATGCAATGAGAATGTATATTACTGAATTACTATTATATGTAAATCTATGCAAAAACGTCCATCTTACTAAGAGAGAAAAGTTGGCCAAAATCTGAAGATGAAATGGTATGTGACTGGTATGTTAAAATAATGCTGTCTCTAAGGCAGGCTGGCAGCCGGCTGAAACCGTGCGGCATTATTGCGTGTTGTGGTTCATTACTCTTCTATTGTTGACTCTGAAAAGAATCAGTGTGCGGTGTACAAAAGCAGCTGCACACCTTAAGTACCTCTGTGTGTCCAGGCTTGAAAAGAGCAGAGATGTTGGTGGTTAAGGAGAGCGTCGACAGAAGGAGCAGGCAGCATGTGTGTGGGAGGATCAGAGTAGCGAGAGAGGCAGGGGGGGGAGTCCAATCCCAAGACTCCAATGCATATCTGCGTGTATGTGTGTGCGGACTATAAAGTTTTCACGGTTCTTTTCACTGTATCAGCCTTAAAAAGTTGCACTGTGTAACTTTTCACTACTGCATGTCACTTTGCTTAGGTTAGGGTTGCCAGGAATGTTCCAAAATATGGTATTAAACTTATGAACCGAATATTTTTTTCATTTACATGTATTTTTATTGCTCAAAAATAAATACATACATAAAAAACATACGTTATTACTTGAGGTGGGCTTGCCTTTCCATAGATCTGACCCATATCACTGTGAATTTTCAGGTAAAGCAATAACATTAATCGTGGAGAGAAGCAGGTGGTGGACCCTGTACCAGAAATGTTACAGAATGCACCTTTAAAGCCATAGTATGTAAATTAATAAAAGCAGGTTGTTTCATTATGGATGTTTTTATTGCACTAAAAAACAGAAAATGATGCATACTCTGAGTGGGCTTGCATCTCCATAAACCTGATCTGACCTGGAGTAGGGTCTCTTCTTGCTAGTTTCCATGGAAACATTGGTTATAATAATCCATAGTATGCCATATAACTTATCTGTCTCCTTGGAGAATGGTCCATATGTATGTACATAGATATGTTTTTATCTTGGAATTTCCATGGAATTATGCAGCTGCAGAAAGTTACAGAATATCACTCTCCAACATATTTATTTAGCAGATATTTTGTGGACCATTTAACAAAATTTCTCTGAAGAGGGCACTGCACAAAAGTGACTTCACTGCTTTATTTTTGGTTTGCAGTGGAATAGTTTTGTGAATAAGTTTGTTGAAAATTGTTAAGAAATGATCAAAACCCGAGGGCCCGAAATATTGGCAGAGCTTATCGGCCATTAGTTCCTCTGGTTTTGGCATCGGCCATATTGTGTGACATATCTCTAGTTTGGTCTCTTGGGGGAGTGCAGGGGGTTTACTTAATTATGTCTTGTTTGTGTGGAAGGCTGGATTTTTCTAAGATTGATTTGAAAAATGTTGTAATTTTAGTAATGTTGTAGCACAATGATTTTTCAGATTTTTAACCCAGATGCTCTCCCTCTCCAAACCAACTGAATTACTATTATTTCTATTGGTTGCATCAAAACATGTATAATATTATGCCTACATGAAGTACTAAAGTACAAAGGATGGAATAAACTATAACCCAGAATTTCAAAAAGAATGACTAAAAAAAATATCCCCAAATAAAATTGGAGAACAAAGTAAATACAGAGCGGTGGGCGTATGCCTGCGGTGATGAAAATGAGAATCGATCAGCAATATGAAAATAAATGAGTAAAGATTAGTCAAACATGCATGAATCACTTCACACTACAAGAAGAAACAAGTATAACATGGTTAAAAGCTCTGAAAACTTGATTTTGCATAATAGATCTGCTTTAAATTTGTACTGACAAACAACAGGAGGTTACTGTGGGGTGAGACCAGGACAAAAACCTCAAAATTGTGCTGATCCAAAGCAGAATTACACGCCTGAATCAGCTAAAACTATGGACTCATTGTTCTGTTGATTGTTGCACACTGCAGTTCACACAATGGTCCGTACTGTAATGCATGAGCTCTGGTCAGATTAGGCGTTCATAGTCTTAACTAAACAAATGGATATCTCCCGACCTTGTTTTGTCCTGTTCGGGGAGGCATGTGGTAATCCCTGCTGACCGGTTGTGTTGGTGCGGGGCTGATGGCGGGGACGGTGGTGGGCAGGCCGGTGGTTGGCAGGGGCCAGCTGCAGATGTGCTTGTATGAGCACCTAGTGAAGCGAAAAGCCCGAGGAGACGCCATATCTGCTGTACAGGGGCCAGGGGCAGCACAAGGCAAATTAGACAGAGACAACAAAAATAGTAAGGAGCATATAGTAAGGAATATAATGAGTATAATTTTGAAAAGTTGAAGCTGTAGCTAGGCAGGAGCATAAGACTGTATGTGTGTGTATATATATATATATATATATATATATATATATATATATATATATATATATATATTTATATATTTATATATATATATACATACACACATAAACATAGCTAAACCGCTGCATTTAGTAGGAAGCGAGCATGTGGTCACCTCTGGCTCCATCGACTCTGGCTCTAATTTATCTTGTACTGGAAAACTGTGCCCTCTCTCCATTTCTTCCGCTCTCAGGCTCCTCATTTTGATCTAGTAACCCATGTTCATAGTAACCCGCTCCACATGATGCTGATGGGTTTATGTCGTCACACTGACTAAGTCCACTTCTTTACGCAGTCTGTGAACAGGGGTATTGATTGATAAATGCCTTCTTGAATATGGAGGAGTAGGCCAACATTATAAGACATTAGTGAAGCTGGAAGGTCACATGAAAACATTCTCTTTGAGCATGACCTTCCTTAAAAGGGCACTGCTTAACTTTTCTCATATCATAGTGCTGTGCCTGAATGTCCCACATATTGCATTTATTCAGTATGTGACCTTCCCGGGTTATCAAAGCCTGATCCCGTCAGATCACAGAAGCTCAGCAGAGCCGGGCCTGGTTAGTACACCAGTGGTAAAAACTATTGTCGTGTCCTTAGGCAAGACACTTCACCCACATTGCCTAGTATGAAAGTGATGTGTGCATGGCCAGGACTCCCTTGAAAAAGAGATTAGCAGTCTCAGTGGGACTTTCCTGGTTAAATAAAGGTTAATCATGTCTGTGCCACTACTGTACTCTGACAACTTACACTGTTCTTGTACTTTCTTTATTTTATATATATTTCAATTTTCTTTGTAAATTGTGTACATATACTTGTTTACTTTGTATTATTATTTTTATTATTATTTATGTTTTTATTATTATTGTTTATCTTGATTGCATCACACTTTTTTTCCTTTTTTGCACTAAACTGTCCTGGAGCTACTGTGACTATTGAATTTCTCCCCTGCAAGATCAGTAAAGTCCTATCTTATCTTATCATATATTTTCTTATCTCTTAAATAAATAAATAAATAAATAATCAGTTATAGGTGTTATATTTGCAAGGTAGCGCCACCTACCTGTCTCCATGCAGATTATTTTAATGCTATACAGTGGAAGAATATAGGGAACGCAATGGGACCCCTCTGGAGACAAGCAGAAGTTATGTATGTGCACATTTAAAGCCACAGATGCAAGCGCTATAGATATAGTTACTGCTGATTTACAGTTTACTTATAAAAACTGGTATGATAGATATTGTGTATTCGTACTGTCTCTATGCTTTAAAACTATTTCAATCAGTTTCTCCTTCAATAACCTTGGAATATATTGTCTTCAAAGTTTGTAAACATCAACCCCCCTCCACCTTCTTGGTGGAGCATTTATATTGCATTATACAGAGGTGTAATAAAGGCGCACAGACAGGGCCCTGTGTCAATGCAAGTCTATGTGATTTGGGACTGTACATGTCCAAATGTGATTTACACATTAGACCTGCTCACTTAGAAGCACTCAAGGCACTAGTGCTGTCCATAAATACTACAAACTGAAAGCTCGGTGCTATAAATATATTCTGGTCTGACTGGCAAGCAATATAATGCCACGTATATTGCCCTTTAACTGGCATCTCATTAACTTATAATAACGATCCGATAGCGTCAACTTAATGCATATATCAGTTCATGAACCAGAGAAAACTCAAGAGTTGTTATGTTGAAACGAGTTGCTTGTTGCCATTGTCATTACAGTTACAGTTATTACAAACCAGCCAAGAGTGTTGTTATTGTTAAGTACATTGTTGTTGTTGTTGCTGCTAAGGTTGTTACATATATGGTTGTTACCGTCATTGTTATTGCTGCCGCCTACCGCTCGTTAGTTGCTGCTGTTGTTGCTGGTTATTATACGCTGTTGTTGTTATTGTTGTTGTTGTTGTTGGTTGTTGTCACCGTCACAGTCAGTTGTTATTTGTTATGTTGCTGCTGTTGCCAAATTGTTGTTGGGTTGTTATTATTGTTGTTGTTTTTTGCTCAGGCCGCCAGTTGTTGTTGTTTGTTGGTTGGTCAGTCATTCGCCAGTTGTTGTTGTTTTAGTTTGTTTTGTTGTTATATTGTTGTTGTTGTTATTCATCATTTGTCATATTATTCATTATTATGAGTACGTTACGCTTGCCAACCGTTATTGTTGCTCATATATATTATTGTTATTACCATATTGTTTGTTGTCATTCATATTTGTTATTATCATTGGCCATGTTTATTTTATATTGTTTTATTATTATTTGTCATTGAGTTGTCAATATTGTCAATATTATTGCTTGTTAGCACAATGGTTGTTGTTGTCGTTATGTTGTTGTTCACGTTTAATGATTGCTTGGTTATTACTGGCTCATTGTTTATTTACCTAGTTAGTTAATTTTTTTTTTATTATTATTACATTACATACATTATTGTCACAATACATATTGTTTTTATCATAAAGAAAAGAAAGAAAGAAAGAGCAGGGGCAAGAGTGAGAAAGAGTTGAAAACAGTCATTAAGAAGAGAAACAGAAGAGTTGTTGTTGTCATTGCTTGTTATTACATATATTAAGAAAGATGATATTAACAGCAGCATTGTTACGTTATTGTTGTTGTTGTTGCTCGCTGCTGGGTTGTTAAGCTGCTGGTTGTTGCCGTTGTTATCGCGTCGGCCGCTAAGTTAAGTATATACATATTGTCAGTCAGTCATTGTTGTTGCCACGTCATAACATATTGTTAATTGTCAGTTGTTGTTGTTGTCATTGCTGTTATTAGTTGTTGTCATTGTATTGTTTTGTTATTGCTTGTTGTTATTGCCATCATCATTGTTGTTGTTACTATTATCTGCCCATTGTTGGTTTGCCATATTTGTTGTCAGCTATTGTTATTATTATGATTGTTGTTGCCGCCATACATATTGTTACATCATTACATTTGTTAATATCAGCATCAATCATTGTCACATAGATCATATTGCTGTTATTCGTTTTCGGTTGTTGGTTACAACATATTGTTGTTATTATACGCGAGTATATTACTATTCATTGCCTGCTTGTTGTTTGTTATTTATTAGTCATCATCCGCTCATTGTTATTTTTTTTTTTTCATTGGTTGGTTGAGCTTAGTTGTTGTTTGTTTCATTGGTTGTTTGAGCTATTATTATTCATCATTGTCATTCGTTGGTTATTATCATTGTTGTTGTTGAGTTATCAATACGAACCGGTCATTGTTATCATTATTTGAAGAAAATAGTTGTCAATAATATTAGTTGTTGCTCATTACATTATTGAGTTATGTCAGTCATTGAGTTGTTATTGAGTTGAGTTGTTATATTTGTTAATATTATTATTACACATCATTATATTGTTATCATTACAGATACTATTATTGATTGTCATTGAGCTGTCACATATTATCATCGGGTCATTGTTATTACATCGTCGGTTGGTTGTTATTTGTTGTTGTTATTTGTTCATACCATTATAACCATTATTATTAATATTACTGATATTTTTACCAATACATGTTTACATCTCGTTGTTAAGTGCCGGCGCTGCTGCTGCCGCCGCTCGCTGTTATTTGCGGTTTACCGCGGTTATTGTTGTTGGTTACCGTTGCTGCTGGTTCGCTGTTGTTGGTTGCCAACAAAGCAGCATCGTCGCTGCTATAGCATATACCATTGTTGTTGCTGGTTATTAAATACACGCTGTTTATACCGCGGGTCAGTCATTATGTTTTGCTGTTTGCTGTTATTAGTTAGTTTCGGCCGGCCGGGTTGTTAAGAGCATTGTCATAACTGAGTTGTTGTTATCGTTTGTCATTGCCGTTAAGGTCAGTTGTTGCCATTGTTTGTCATGAGCTTGTTGTTATTGGTTGTTGTTGTTGTTGGTTTGCCATTGTTGGTTATGTTGCTCGTCATTATACGCTATTGTTGGTGCTGCTGTTGTTATATTGTTATGATTGTTGCCGTCATTACATTTACACTGTTTCATTGCGGAAAGATTATCAGCATCAATCTGAACAATCACAGTTGAGATCATATTATTGGTTGTTGTTCATTATTGTTATTTGTTACCATACGGTCATTAATCATTGTTATCGGCTATGCCATTGATATTATTATTGTTATGTTGTCAATATTGTTGTTGTTGAAAGAGCTATATGCCATTGTTGTTGTTATCATTATTATTGTTATATTGGTTGTTATGTTGTTGTCATGTCATATTGTTATTAATTGTCACATTATGAGTTGTTGTTGATATCGTCATTGAGATTACATATATCAATATTGCCATTGTCATGATATTATTATCAGTTGTTGAGTTGTTGATATGATTATTATTCGTCATCATTGTTATTATTATTGTTGTCATTATTACATATCGTTGTTATTGTCGTTGTTATTGATACATCGTCGGCGATGAGCGAGCAGGCCATATTATGATTGCTGTTAATATATCATCCAGATTACAGAACGTTATTATTGTTGTTATCGTTGAGCGAGAAAGAGTTAGGAGTAGTAGTAGCAGCAGTAGTAGTAGTATAGCAGAAATAGTATAGTTGCATAATATAGTTGCAGAAATAGTTTTTATTATTTGAAAATGTCTATGTGAAATTTCTGAGCCCTGCATGTATGACCCAGAGTCTGCAATAGCTGCATGCATTAACTCTGGGCGGGGATAGGGGGTAGGTGAAAACGGGAATTTTCTATGGACTCAAGACATGAAAGCAGAATTAATTAAACCTGCAAAGTAGCACTTTGTAAGCTGGAAAAACTATTCATTTAGACTGTGGACATAGTGAAAGAGCATCCCTAATCATAACAATATTGCACATTCATCACCACATTTCACATATAATTATCTTCATTTAGCCTTGTACTTAAAGGTGCACTGTGTAACTTTCCAGATGGAGGGTCTGCCACTGGCTTGTCTCCATGGAGATGTATTGTTTTGTCTGGAATGTCCTGCTATGGCATTAAACATATCCATCCTGCAGTTACTCAATAACAGTTTTATTGACTGAGAATGACTTGTTATTGTGAGTGCGCCTCCCCACAGATCTGACATGTAGCTCTATGGTGTCACCTGTGGCTGTTGTAGAAATAAATAAGTGTAATGCCATACTGTGGAACATTTCAGGCAATATCCTTATGGAGAGAATCAGGTGAGGGACCCTCCACCAGAAGTGTGCACCTTTAAATGCTACAGCCTTTGTTGCACCTGTATCTTGTCCAGTGTCTCTTGTCCGTTTGAAGAGTGTGTCCTGACGTCTGTCTCCCACACGGACACCGAGTGGAGTGTGTGTTCCCAAATTTAGAGCGCTGCCTCTCCACGGCTGTGGAGCTTGATGAGGTTCAATTGCTTTGACCTTGTGGAGGTTGCAGTCATTGGCCTGGTTTATCCCTGCGAGCGTGTCAGGGGGGCAGCCAGAGTCGGGAGGCTGGAGCTGCAGAGGATTGTGTCATTTCTGATGTTTAAAATCACTTCCGCTGAAAGGCAGTCGAGGGGAGATAGGGCTTGGGTAAACAATGGGTCTGTATAGAAAAGTGAAAGGTGTTTTGTGCAATATACAGAGCTCACATACACACTTCAAACCATGTTCAGTGCAAAAAAGCTTGAACAAAATGTAAGATATAAACACTTAAATCTATCAGAAAATGACTTTATCTTTAATAATTTTACTTGACAGGTTATCTTGAAATAAACTACCTCTAGACTAGAATTAAGCCATCTCTGGTCTAGTAAGTAGATAATCTATCTGGAAACAAGATGAATAACCTGATATAAGTTTTAAAATCTTGGCCAGATCAGAGAAATGTGCAGTTGTCAGTGTATGATTGTGGTCTTTGAATTGGGGTGTCCCGATCAAGGTTTTTTGGCTTCCGGTCCGAGTGCTTTTTCCGATACCAATCCAAAACCGATCTGATGCCCTTTTTTTATAGCTCCGGTAGCGCCATCTCAAGTTGTGTCGACAAGTAGTGTCGTGAAGGAAGTTCGTACCTTAGCTCCAAAAAGTCCATTAGAGGATGAAAGCCTTGCCTACCTTGCCTTGCCTCGCCTCCGCCAGTGTTTGCTGCTGTGGCTGTGCGGCCTTACGCTTGTAAATCATCCAGATGATTATTTTGTAAGTGAGCTCTGCTGGTTCCTCCATGAGAAACTGTTTGTTTGCAGCAGTTACATGTCGCTGTTTGATTCTCATTTTGTTGTAGCGAAAAGTCCCACACAGCAACATGGCGGCATTTTGATTTACAGCTGCCGTAAAGAGCATCAATGCCACAAAAACAAGTGAAACTGGATGGTCCGATCACGTGACTGAATCCGATACTGTCCGATACTCATAAGAGAGCCAGATCGGGAGCTGATACTGATACTGAATATCGGTACATCCCTACTTTGAATATACGATTGATGTCTTCAAATGTCTAGAAAATCTCAATATAAAACTAATATATTACTTTTAATTGATTTGAACGTCCTGATTACACATACCGTTGTTGTGTCCCTTGGCAACACACTTTATACACATTTCCTACTTGCAAGATATAATCAAACATATTAGAGCTGCAAGAAGAAGCGTCCCCTCCCTCACTGTTGCATTGTTTTCGAGTGTTACTATACAGATGTTATCAATGTAAATTCAATCCGGCACTCGCTGTTATGTAAACACAAGTTAATAACACATTTCCATATTCTGAATGCCATGGTGACACCACTGACTGGCTAAATGCTATCATAGACCCATCGCTAAGCCACGTGGACGTTGTTGACATTTCGCCTCTATTCAGTTGTCGCTATAGTGAGGCTAAAACTGTAAACAGAGGACCACAAAGGGCAAGGGCATTTTGTATTTAAACTGCCATGTGACGTAAAATGATCTCTTGTGAGCTTTTAGTCATATTAGAATGTTGTTTCCTTGTCAAAAACATACCTCGAGTTGTATTTTTTTTACGTTATTATTAGTCAGTCTACACCTCCAAAGCTCAAAATTCTCTGTCCCAAGTTAAACAGCTACTTTTACCTTTAGTTCAGTGCCATTTGCAGAGCTAAAATGATCCTAGTGAAGGTGTATGGAGTTTAAAAACACAGTGGAGCACTTCCTGTATTACCACGTGGCACCTCAACTTGGAACACAGTGGAAAATATACAGGATTTGTGTGTTAAGCATGTATGAATGCAGCAAAACACAACTCCAGGTCTGTTTTTGACAAGGAAACAACTTTATAACAGATAAGAAAATATCTATGTAAAAGACCACATGTGAGATCTACTGGGGCGAAAGAAAAGGAAATGAATTCTCTAATTTGTCAGATGCTGTCATAATTTAAAAACTACTGACTGCAATCCCAGAATTGTACTGTTTTTGCAAGTGAAAGGTAACTGGACTGTTACGAATGTGCTGTTTTATTGCCTGAAGTCAACACTGTTTTAGGTAATTTTGTTAAAAGTGAAAAGATTTTTGCTCATGACACATCAAAATCTTCATGTACAAGTTATCTGTATAGCATTATACTGTAGTGGTGGAGGTTGCACTTTGTAATATACTGTATAAGGGATCATGCTGGTTTAACTTGTATTCGCTGATGCTAAAAGTTTGTTATTAAAGGTCCTATATTATGCAAAATTGACTCATGTGAGCTTTAAGTCATGTTATAATGTTGTTACTTCCTCAAAAACATAAAAAAAAGTTTCATTTGGGAACAGTGTGTTTTCTGTTTGAGAGAAGAGCGTAAATAGGCAGAGTTTGTGTGTTAAACGAATGAAACAAAACACAACTCCAGTATGTTTTTGATGAGAAAATAAAGATTCCCAATAATGTTTGTGCAGATGTTTTGTGGAATCTGATCCCCTGTAAACCATTATTTTGTCATCATAAACAAATAACAGAGGAAATGACTGCAGTGTAATAATATTTCTCAGATATTATTAATACTTTTCTCACTCCAAACATAAGTTGAGGTGTTATTTGAAAGTTAAGAATTGGAACGACTTCAAAGCAGACGTCACGTTAGGATAAAACCTCTTTGATTTTTACATTTTAAGTCTGTGGGGAGTTCACTGACAGATACCAGAGAAGGAATATTGCAAAAGGGGGATATCAAAAAGCATTATGTTAGCTCATATTCTTCAAAGCATTTCAGGCAGACATATGTAACCAGATAAGAACTTTATATTTGCAGGTATGGTTCTTGTATGGACATTTGTTCTTAAGCACTTGCGTATACCATAGTCTTTCTGTTATATATATTTTTTTTACTGTGTTGTCCTTGCCTATTTGCTACCCTGCTGCTAAGTTTTAAAACATGAAAACCTCGCCTTCTCAACGCATTCATCTTAATTCCCCCTAAATATTCACCGTGAGAGTGTTTTACAACTTTTTGCTGATAAAAACTAGCATGCTGACAATCCACCAGCACTTCTTCCTGGTTCTTAGAGGATAAAAATGCTTTAGAATTCAATGCAGACACAGCACAGCAGTCTCTTTTTGACCCTTAGATCTGCATTTACAATATATCTGAATTGGGACAGATTTTACCTCATAACATGAAGAAATCAGGTACCACGCCTTTAAATAAAGGTCACTGATTCTAAAATACTTTCCACCAAGGCTTTTAAAGTGCTACCAGAACTTAACCAGGTCTATAACTGGACTATAACAGGTCTAAATTAGGGGAAAAGCAACTCTTAAACTGAACTACATGACTTAAAGGTGCACTGTGTAACTTTGCTGGTAGGGGGTAAACCACAAACTTGTTTAAACTCATCTATGTTGCATTTATTCAATTACAGGTGTTTTATTGCTCAAAAATACTACAAAAACATACATTCATGAGTGAGTGAGTGAAGGCAAGCATGGAGGCATTTTACGCTTGTCTCCATGGAAATAGATACATTTAATGTCATACTCTGGGGTATTTTGGACAAAACAGTAACATTTCCATGAAGACAAGCACCTTTAAGTGGTCCTAAACACAGACAAACCCAAAGGAGACCAGACATGGGGGCAGAATCAACACCCGAATGCCACCGCACCACAGTCTGAAAAGCCATTAATCTTGATTGCTTGGATCGTTTTCTCCAGATGTCTTTATGCCAACTCTTTTCATTCCTGTCCCCTCAGATCTGCTTTGTGAACATCGACTCAAAGAAGACAAACTGCCGTGAAGAAACAAACCTCAAGGTGCGCAGAACTCCTCTTTCATCTTTTTAACCATTCCTGCTCTTCACAACCTCCGTCAAACCTTTTCTTTATCTACTACATAAAAACTCTGTTGCCATGGATTCCAGATCATTAGCCAGAATTAGAGGCTTGATTTGTTTAGATATTATGCAGATTTGGACACTCTTTTGCAGCTGCTGGTTCCACTGGTGGGCGATCATTAATGATTCGGTAATATCTCTTGTGATACTTTATAATTATACATCTCTCTTAGAAGCGTGCGGTGCATATCAAGGGTTGGGAAACGGCGCAGATGACTTTTGGGCAAATCACAGTTTTGAATGTCAAAATCTGTATCTGTAAACCATGCAGCTTTAAGGAATAATTGGCTCTTATGTCAAGTTAATTTCGACTAAGGGTGGGCGGTATTTTTGGGTTGTCTAGTTAGCATTAATAAGGCCATAGAAAGATCTTGGTTGAGATTCAAGTAGCATGCTAAGAGTTGCAGCAATACATAGTGCATCCAATAATTTCCCTTATAAATCAGTAAAGCTGGTCAAAGTCCAAGAAATAAGTTAGCAATAGCTCAAAATGTATCTTTGTTTGGAAGACAACACTGCACATTTCTCTTTTTTTTTTTATAATAGTGCATTTTTTATAATAGTGCAGTATAGTTGTCTAATTATACATAATATACAGTATTTGATTATTAATAATAATAGTAATGTATTCAAATTAAATTGTGCATTCAAAAGACTCTTTCAGCTACAGTATAATATGAAATGCGATACAGA
Source organism: Odontamblyopus rebecca (assembly GCA_030686955.1). Classification (NCBI taxonomy): domain Eukaryota; kingdom Metazoa; phylum Chordata; class Actinopteri; order Gobiiformes; family Gobiidae; genus Odontamblyopus; species Odontamblyopus rebecca. The sequence continues at coordinate 14,537,557 of CM060668.1, forward strand.
AGTATGATAGGAGTTCAGTGTGTGACCATGACACTCCAGTCACTATATGTTAGAAAAAAACATATACGTCGCGCTGGTCTATAAGTTGCATTTTGGGGGGAAATTTATTTGATAAAATCAGACACCAGGAACAGATATTTCATCTTGAAAGTTATAGTAATAACACTAGAACACGGAACAACAGACTCTCCGTCTCACTCCAAACCACTAAATCCATTGAATTCCTCACCCTCTGTGTCACTTCTGAGCAACTCTTCCAACTCTAGCTGAATCTAGTTTCCAGTTCAAGTTTCCTCCGCTTTTCACCAGTCCAACACAAGTTTCTCACTCCAAACTTTCTTTCTGCTGCTCAATTACCGTTTTCGGCTGCATATTTCACTACATGCAGCTTGTAATCTGCAGAATATGATTAACAGTTATATTTATGAAATTATATATTTTAATATATAAGTCGCACCTGAATATAAGTCCACCCAAACCACACAAACCAGGACCACCCAAACCATGAACAATAAAAATATGTTATATCAATCACTCTTAGGCACGCAAAGGCCTGTCACGATAATTACTACAATCATCTTATCCTTCAGTATATGATCACTTGCATAATAATTTTGGGGCTCAATATTTATCGTTTTAAAATTTGTTTACTAGGATTATCCTGCTTTGTGTCAGTGGCATAAAGTAGTATTATAATTTATCTCAATATTTCTCTGTAGCAATATGTCTTGCTTCAACATTTGTTATCATGACAGCCCTACACACACACACACACACACACACACACACATGCCACATTCATACACAGATGAGGTCAGTGAAGTTTTTCCTAAGGACACAATGATTCTGAGCTGGAATCAAACTTCAGACAAACCATTGGCACCTTTGTGATTTGATCCCTCTCTACTTTCGATTCTGTCTCGTACATGCTGTGTTTCGGTCTCCTGCAGAAGTTGGCGAGTGTGTCTCCAGACCTGCCCAGACTGGTGGAAGTTCTGACAACGCAGCAGCCCAAAGACAATGAGCTCCTGCTGCTGGACGGCCTGGAGGTCAGTGTGCAAACAGGATTTACAGCCAGAGAATCGCATACACAGAATTTAGTCAAGGATTTTCTTCTTCATCTGCTTGTGCTGAAAACCCAAATTACCACAAGAGCTGGGAGATTTGTTCATGATTTTGTTTCCTCATATTAATCCATCCCAATTTTCTATTCCATTCTATTTTGTCAGATTAGAAATGAATTAAAATTGCTTTCAGTAATATTTTCAGAACAGAAACAGTACAGACTTTTAATCAGTGACATTTACCACCACAAAAATAGTCTGTTTAAATTATCGCTTCATCAAACAACATGGGTGTAAATATCTTGATAATTTGATAAATTGTACAACTTGTATTACTACAAATACGTTTCCAGTATTACTTTTAATACTGCTGCAACTACAAATCCTTCTATAACTATTAATTTTATTACCTTTTCAGTCCATGTTGGGAACTCACAGCAAAATAGTGATAGTTACCAGTCTGGGAATCAAACTTCATGTTGGTTGAGGCAGGAGAGCTATAATGACTTTGCCTCAGAGCACCCTCACAAAATATTACTGAGCTAAATCTACATTAAAAGTCCTTTTTCACCTCCATTTTGCTTAAACATATCAGGAATACATGTGATAGTAAACATTTCATCTTGAGATAGATGTAGGAGTAATGCTGGACGTTCTTGCAACAGTATTTTCCTGAAAACCACATCAGCTATCTATTGCATCTGTGAATAAAGCACTCACTGGATCAATACGAGGTGTAGGAAGCCTCTGCAAATAATTAAATTTGCATGAAACTGTGCTTTGTTAATAGTCGAAGAACAAAACAATAAAAGCACCACCACTCTGCATCCTAACTACTAAATCTTTTTTAAATGGATATGCATATAACTACTCTTCTCACAGTCAGTGGTAGAAGAAAAACTCTATTTTGTTATTTAAGTAAAAGTATAAAGTATAAAGATGCTGGAGCAAAAAATACTAATTTAAAAGTATCACATGGAAAAGTACTGTTTAAAAAGAAAAAGTATTTTGAGCAGATTTCAAGATCTAATGAAGCTTCCAGTGTTGAAGATTTGTGCTGAATGCATTCTAGCTGTTTTTATTTGTATATATGTGTGTTGAAAATAAGGTAAGGTAAGGTAAGGTAAGTGTTTACTTATATAGCACTTTTCACAGACATATTTCCCCAAAGACGCTTTACAGAGCAATACTAACAGCATTCACTTCATACCATTCTCTATAAATAAACCCTTGACCTTTTTACCAGGACTCACACAGTAATAAAGTACTTTTCAGCCCAGTTCAAAAATGTAGTGCAGTGGAAAATACATATACATGCTCTCAAATGTAGCAAGTAAGTAAAAGTAAAAAGTGTCCACTTAAAAATCTACTTAAATAAAGTACAAATATCTAAAATGTATTCTTAAGTACAGTACTATTTTTGCTGCATTATGTTCCACCACTGATCACAATATAAAACTGTTAAACTTGATTTTAGGAGGAGACTCAATACTAAATATAGGATCAAAATAAATGAGAATAATAAAAAAACACTCTTTCTTTAGATAATATAATATGATTTCCAACATTAAATAATATTAATTTCTCTATATTACCATTATATCTGTGTAATCCAGCATAAACTAGTCTATGTGCTCTTATATATCTCAAGATTGTTCTCAAGCTATTCAGGAAATGGTCATTTCTGTCCTGTGAATGTGACTTTTTTAGTATCGATACTTGCTCTTGCTTCAATTCTAGTTTTAGTATTGATTAGTGTCTGATTTTTGATAATTTTGACATACTTAACTCTCTTTTCATGTTGTATTCAGGCCCAGCAGCAACAGAAGAGCACGAGCGTGTGTCTGCTCCAGTGTTCCAGACAGAAAAGCAGTACTGATCCGGCTAGTGTCATTCTGGAGATCAACAAGTTCCTGATGGGTTTGCAGTGGGGCCGGGAGAGGCAGCTTCAGCAGCAGCATCAGGGCCGGGCAGTTCAGCGAGCCGAGGATGATACAAATCGCTCCATTTCCTCCATCGAAGACGACTTCCAGACGGCCTCGGAGCACCTGGGAGAAGACAGCGAGGATGATGGCTTCAGGAACGGTGGGATATTTGGGTCATGTTTGTGTACCAATGTGTGATCATGTGAGACTTATGGCAGGCAGAACATTCCTTTTCTTTTGTTAAAATCATATTACATCACTAGTGCAAAAACAAAAGTCAAAAATAGTTTACAGCGGAGATCCCAAATATAAAAATGATATATTTTGGGATAAAAATAACATACCAAAGTAAAATGTATAATACCCTTTAAGGTCCACTATGTATCTTCAAAGGTGGAGTGTCCACTACTTGCGGGTCTCCATGGAGATGTGATTTCTTTGCCTGGAATGTTCCACAGTAGGGTATTAAATATATCTCTATATAGATCTGATTATTAACCTGTCTCCATTATGACTACAAAATTTATTTCCATACTGTGAATAATCAAGGCAAAACAATAAGTTCCACAGTGCACGTGTTGAAAAAAATGTTAGCACATTTTTTCCCAGTTTGGTGGAAATTTGTTCTACTATTATTTGGTTTTACTGCAATTTTTTATTTTTTTTGGAATCGTTAGTCACAATATTAGTCATTTCAGTAATAGTGCACCACAGTGCCAAAAAGTAATAGGGCTTGGTGCCATGGCCTATTTATTGTAAGAAGTTTCTGCCTCATTGCACCATTTAATTAAATATGCTTAGAAACTATTTATGTTTTTGTAATGTTTTTCCGCTTCTAGATTTTACAGATGGAGGCTTAAATCTGAATGTATTATTGATTATATGGTCATTTCTGATCTATTATAAATATACTTTAAGTGGCTAAATTCATTCAATCACACCGCTAAATCTGAATATACAACCTCAATTAATTGTGACAGGTTTTATGATCTATAATCCAGAAATAGTGAGTCGTAGAATAAATTAAAAAATGCTTTGGCCAAGTGTCAAGGTGCTGAAGCTTGGATGCATCTGCAGCTGATGAAGTGTGCTTGTAATCAGAGTGGACATTTCTCATTAGCTCTCTTCTATGTCCACAGAGTCTGAGAGCAGTGACCTGGCAGAGGCTGTAGCAGAAGGGGCACTGAAGCACTGCACCAGGCTGTGTCAGAGGGGACTGTCTCAACATCCACCAACCAGCGAAGCCAAGGTGGAGGGAGCACGCCGGGCAAGCCTTCAGACTAAAGAATCCGCTGGTCACTACGCCACCAACCTCGCAGAGTCGGTACTGCAAGATGCCTTTATTCGTCTGTCCCAAGATGAGTCCTCCTTTGTCTCAGAGGCAGCAGTCAGCGTTTCTCGCTCTAGTCCTGCCCATTCGCAATCAAGAGCGCCCACTCAGCAGCGGACCTGCTCTTTCGAATTGCCCAAAATAGTCATAGTCCAGAGCCCGGATAGTTCGGAAGGGCCAGGTGAATGGTCGGAGAGCCATGGCTCCAACGTAGCTGATACTGAAGAATCTGAAACGTCGGAAAACGGAACTCCTGTACATATCGCCCATCATTGCACTGCACACGCTTCCAAGCATGTAGAAGTGGCGTTAGCTTGTGCAGCTAATGTCATCGGCACCATCACCAGCCCTCAAGTTACGGAGAAACTCGCAATGGAATCGGAGGATGATAATGAGGAAGATGTAAACGAACCTGAGGAGGAAGTGGACTATTCTTTACCGTCTGCAATGTGCGGAATGGCGCAGGTGGCAGGGGCTGTGGCTGCAGTCGAGCTAACAGAGGAGTCGCTAGAGGGTGTGGAATCGGATGCAGAGTCTATGGACGTCTATGCACCATCAAGGGGTCTTATGTCGGCAGCAGAAGCCTCAGCAGCTTTCACGCTTCACTGCAGTGTAGCGGAGGGCACGAGTGTGGAAGCATTTCGTGCCAACATCGCCGAAGTCTTGCACCGAGAAGCTGCTGAAGTTCTGACACAACCTCAGGGTTATAAAAGCGTAGCCCATCTGCTGGAGACAACCCATTATAAGATCGTAGATGGAATCACCTGTCCAAAAAAATCTTGCACTGATGATAGAGAGGTGGATGATATGATCAATGAGGTTGCCGACAGTCTTTTTAAGCACGCTCTTGAGAAAGCCAGGAAGAAAAAAGAATTAGAAGGGTGCGGTAAAGAGGTGCCAAGTTTCCAGCACTTTTTGCAGGAGAGTGTGAACAATTTACTTTTTGATATTCTTTGCATTACGCAGAAAAAGATTAGTCATGTTTCTCGGGGTGATCAAAGCTCAACGGATTCCCAAGCAGATGAAATGAATTTGCCTGACACCACCGCCAACAGAAATGGAAAATTGCACAGCTTAATAAATAGTAACCAGTCTGCTAATGGTGAAAACAGGGCACAGCACAGCGTGAATAAGGTAACTATCATTTCAAAGGAGAGACATCTATCGGAGGACAGACATCACACGAGCCCCCCAGCCCAGAGAGAGCAGGCCATACTGAGACAAAATCTGTCCAAGTGTGCGTCGTTGCCTGCCAAGGAATTCTCGGAGCACTATTCCAGCCAGCAAGGCCCCATCAGGGATCCTTTGAGTGAGATTCCGGTTCACTGCATGGAGAGGAGGGGAAGACTGGGCACAAGCAGTGACAGCCGACAATCCTCTCTAACTCCCCAGTCGTCCCTCAACTCGTGTAGTTCTCTGGTCTCTCTCAAAATGGACACAGACTCCAAGACGCCTATTACATGTTATGCTGAGGACCTGGCTTCAACTGTAGTGTCGATGGCTACCGAATTAGCCGCAATCTGTTTGGAGAATTCCACTGGGAAACAGCCATGGTTTTGTGCTCTGAAAGGGGCAACGACAGACGGAAATGAGGCCTATTTGATCCCGGCTTGTCGCACGGTGCTCCGGAGGAAAGATGGTCCCGGAAGTAACGCCAGCTCCAAGAAACACAGAGCCCCACGTCTGAGCGAGATTAAGAGGAAAACGGAAGAGCAGCCGGAGCTAATGGAGCGGCTGGTGAACAGGGTGGTGGATGAGACAGTGCATCCGGATGAAACGCAGGATCCCTTCGCGTTGTTCGCTTCAGAGGTCACGGCGCGCATCATGAACTGTCCAGAACTCAATGTCGTGGACACGTCAAAAGCAGGGCAAACACGCAGCAGACTGCAGTGTGAGAGGTGGAGCAGGGGGAAGGCGTCCAGCTACGAGAGTATCCCAGAAGAGGACAGCGACCCATCGGGCACTGCCAACACACTTGGCCCTGGGAGTCGCTTAGGGCAAAACTTAAGCCGGGGCAGTTCCATCTCAAAACAGTCGAGTTGTGAAAGCATTACTGATGAGTTCTCTCGGTTCATGGTAAACCAAATGGAGACAGAGGGCAGGGGCTTTGACCTTTTGCTAGACTACTACGCGGGGAAAAATGCTAGCAGTATATTAGCAGCAGCAGTACAACAAGCTGCTACTAAGAAAAACGGCCATCTCAACGTCAGGACCTCATCTTGCCTGTCGAAACAGTCCAGCACTGAAAGCATCACAGAGGAGTTCTATAGGTTTATGCTGCGTGACATGGATAAGGAAAACAAAGACTATGGCATTGCAAAAACAAAAGAATGGAGCAATAGCCTGTTCCCCCCTTCTCCCCGTACCCCCTTCTGTATCAGACAGTCCTCAGTGCCTGATCGGCGCTCCTCCGACTCACGTCTCACTGTCAACTCGCCTATCAAAGCTAACTCTTTTGACGGCTTCGCCCGGAATGTTCACGGAGACACTTTAAACATTTACCCCAGCAACTCTGTGTCTGCCACGGGGCTGTGTAAGTCAGACTCCTGCCTGTATCAGAGGGGCAAAACAGACCAGATCACGGATATGCTGATTCACGAGACCTGGTCCAGCTCCATTGAGTCGCTAATGAGAAAGAACAAGATCATTGCAGATCCCGAGGACAGTATTGACCTGGAGGTTTTGGCAGATTCTCAGCCTCACGTGCAGCAGTTTGCCAATCGTCTAGCAGCAGACATCGTGGATATTGGGAAAAGTGCTCTGGGAGGGCAGCAGGACGCTAATGGGGCCATTTCACAGCCTCATGTGCCCGTAGGGGAGAGGAGGAGGGGATTCAAGCAGTCACATCTGAGCTGTAGTCGCAGCAAATCCAGCCAGGAGCAAGCCGGAAATGGATTAGGCTCAAAAGACAGCAGTTTGCCTCGTGTCAGGGGCCCCAGAGATGTGCCCTTGATACACATAGAGGGAGATCAGAAAGTGGAGGAGACCTTACCCCAGCCCGAGAGCAGGGGGGCCGGACCCAAAGACCCCCCACCGGAGAACTCTGCTCCCAAACGGACGGAGAGAGTCAACAGCAACAGGTAGGGCATCTGTCGTTAGCAATTTGCAATGTATTTTTAGCACTAAGGTCACTGCTATGGTTATGCAACACTTCCCACTATCCTAACTACAACTAATAATCCTTAATAAAGCATAAGAAAAGACTTAATTCATAAGAACAAATAGTTTATTAAGAATGATTCAAGCTTAGGAACTACTTAATTACTGTATTGCAGTAATTCCTAACCCTAATCTTAAAGACACATGGTGTAACTTTTCTGGTGGAGGTTTCGTCATCTGATTGTTTCCATGAATATGCCATTGTCCTGCCTGGAATGTTCCACAGTATGACATTAAACAGGTCTTTTATACATGTATTAAATTACAAGTGGTTTTCTAGCTCAACAATACATAGAAAACCGTGCATTCGGACTATGAGCGGGGTCCCCTCTCCACAGATCTGACCAGTAACTTGGGTCTGGTTGGGCCAATGAAGATAGAAACTTTTAATGCCATACTGTGAAACATTCCAGACAAAGTAATAACATTTCCATGGAGAAAAGCATTTGACGGACCCTCCACCAGAAAAATTTCATAATGTACCTTTAAGTAGGGTAAGTGATTCTCAAATACTAAACTTTTTGTCTTTCTTCATGCTTTATTATTGCTAATCAATAGGTAGCTATTATAAAGTATGACCAGTTTATATTTATGGTTAAAATTAGAGATTTGGCAGTGCAATCTATTTTTATAAACATTAAAAGCCACCCTGCCTGGTATTCGAAAGACACAACCACCTCAGCTTTACAAATAACATAGTTTTATTGCAAACCTCTCTCTCCTCAGTCATTTTAAAGCAGCACAAAAGGAAACGTCGTCTATTTTAGGAGGTGTATAGTTTGTCAAATTATCGCCCGGCTGTGACTCCCTGGGTGATGTACAGTGTTTGCAGAGAGCTTTTAGAGGCTTCATATTTCACAGGCTGAGGGGCGGTTCACCTCTCCTTGATCACTCCAAACTGCATTCACACTCCCAACCTAAATCCAGTGGGGATTGGAAGAACAAGGTCAAAGAAAGTCTTTCTGAATAAGTCATAGGCAGTTAAAGGGAGACAGGTAAACGATCTCTGACCATGCACATTTTTAATATGGCTATATACATTAATGGAAGGTTCTGAAACTATATTTCAGCTTACTGACATAGATGATTGAAGAAATGAAATTGTAATATGTGAAGAATTTGGTCCATAAGTCTATATATGCAATCAAGGGCAGCTATACATACTTCTCTGTCACACTTTGTATATTGGAAAGGAACAAAATTCTTTTCAGTGATTCCTAGATAATGGATCATATAGTAAACTGGCAAGGTATTCACTGATAAATTAGTTTTAAAGCTTGAAATCACAGTATCAAATGTGAGTTTGAGGGCCAAAATTACATAAAGAAGCATGCAAATAAATAACTTTTGTACGTGTTACATCTTTTCAGAGAGTTATTTCCAACTAGTGGGTCAGGACTCCAAAACTTACTCAATCACAATTTGTTCCTTAATCAGGCCAGATAACTACTACAGTAAAATTGCGTTTATTTGTGTATGCTTGTACTATTAGCAACAGGGAAAGTAAAGTAAAAAGCAAAAAGTTGTGTCACACAGTTAACATTTTTAAGACCATTGGTACGACTGCCATACCCATAAAAAGCACATTATGCAGTATCAAGTAAAAAAAACGGACATTAAGCCACCAAACTGCACTTTATAACCTACTTTTACGAGGCTATAAAGAGACGATGACCATTTCAGACTGGTCACTGCAGCTCTAGGCCACTGTCCCATTAGCTTAACCATCAGACTCTGGCACGGGCAGCACTACAATGTCTGATGATCACAAAATTATTTCACAAGACTCTTCAAGCGGCAAACTCCACAGTGCTGGATAAGTGTGTGAACAGCCTGCGAGCACAAAGTCCACTGGGAGTACTTGGGGAGATTAAAAAAGCTGCATCAACTGTGAAATCTAATGAAGCAGCAGAAAAATATGTAAAAAGTACAGGCAAAAAAGTCAAGCAAAAAGTTTCTTTTAATGTTTGAATGTGTTTGGAAGTACATCATTTTGTAAGGTTTATAAGGACAGTATGGTGGCACAGTGGTAAATAGGAATGGTAGCAGTGGGAGTGGTTAGTTGGTTAGTTGGTAATACACTACTAGTCAAATTTTTTTCTTTATTTTGACTATTTTATACATTTTATATACATAGGGAAGACTTCAAATATATGAAGCAAGATTAGGGTGACCAGACGTCCTTATTTACCCGGGACAGTCCCAGTTTTGACCCCTATGTCCCCTGTCCCACCAGATTTATCCAAAACCAGTGATTTGTTCCGTTTTATACCAGAAATGTCCCAGGTGTCCCTATTTTTGACAAATCTGATCCTTGCCAACAGTAAAGAGAGGCATAAATTGTTATTTGTTTGGGTAAAATACAGAAAAGCAGCTGAACAATGACTAAAACCCAAAGAAAATGTGACTATACTGAGTCACATGTTCATCAGGGGTTGTCTCTGCATAACAATTTTTCTTAATTGTGCATTTGTTTCACAATTTTATTATAACCAACTACCAAAAAAATGGGGATGTCCCATTTTTTTATTTTGAAATTCTGGTCACCCTAAGCAAGATATATGGAATAATGTACTGTAATAAAGAAGAAGTTAAAGGTGCACTATGAAACCTTTTGGTTGGTGGTCCCTCACCTTCTTGTTTCTATGCATATGTCACCACTCTGCCTGGAATGTTCTGCAATATGACATTAAACCTACCTTACAGTTATTCAGTGACAGGTGGTTTTATAGGTCATAGATACCTAGAAAAACAGGAATTCTGACCTGTAACTTGGTCTGGTTTAATCTCCATGAAGATAGAAAGATTTATTACCATATTCTGAAACATTCCAGACAAAGCAAAAATAACATTTTCGTGGAGAAAAGCATTTGACGGACCCTTCACCAGAAACGTTAGGCAATGCAAACAAAGCTACATAATTCCATACATCTTACTTCATATATCTGATGTCTTCTGTGTGTACAAAATGTAGAATGTAGCAAAAATAAAGATTAAAAAAATGGTGTGTCCAAACTTTTGACTGGGAGTGTATATGTATTTTCGATGACGATATTCAGACGATATTACTGCATATATCAGAAATGTGTTTGCTTGGTTGATGTTCAAAGACAATTTTTTTTTTTTTTTTTACATACTTTATTCTCAATATTTTGCATATCCTCTAAACAGCATTTTGGCTGTAGTTTAGTAAGATCTCTCTGCAGCGTTAAGCACATTTCAATAGATAAACATATTTTGAGTGTATGTTTACTTGAGTTTTGCTGGTCCCCTTCCAGCTCCAGTCCACACAGACATTGGTGCTGTGCCTCTGCCTTTCCCCTGTGAGCACTGGCACTCTCACTGTGAGAGTCCATAAGGCTGATTTCTCTGTGGAGGTCCAGACTGGCAGCTCTCACTCATCTGATCAGGACTTCATTTAATCACTCTCTCACTAAACTTGGGGAGAGAGACAGGATTATTGGGTTTACAGAGTTTGCAGATGTAATAGAGGTTGTAACAGGGTCAAGCAAACTTGTAAGAACCTTCAACTTAGAAAAGCAGGTGAACTCTGAATGTACAGTAAAGAAAAGAAAACCTTTGTAATCCTGGTGTCACAGAGGTCTTAGGTTAATTTAGGTTAATGATTATTGACTAGACAATGAGGCTGAGTTTAATCTAATATGACTCTGCTGTAACTGTTTTAGTCCAAAATAAGTTTTTGGAAAGGTATATTTCTTCTGTTATTCACATTAAAGGTGCACAATGTGTTTTCTGGTGGAGGTTCCATCACTGTTGTTTACCCCAAATCTATTTTTCATGTCTTTAATTACACATGTAATTTATTATTTTTATTTTTTTTGCCCCAAAGAACTTCACTTTCACTTATCAAAAACAATAACATATCTATGGAGAAGATGGTTTCATACCCTACACTAACTTAGATAGACTCATTCCCCCAATTCAGTGGAGCTGAACAGTCCCACTTTTATTTGATTTTTTTTTTTTTTTTTTTATCCTAAGGTCTGTGGGAGAAATGAAAGGTAATTTTATTTCTGGAACCAGGGAGTGGGCCGTCATTGTTGAGCTCCATTTGAATAAATGTCAGACTTTGCCATGTTTTATTTCAAATGTAGTGAAACCTTGTGTGTGACAGAGAGCTGATAGCAGACACTAAGCACAGTCATGATGTGAGTGATGTTTTGCCAGCCTTTGACAGCTCCTGTGCTGTGTGCTGTGCTCTCCCAGCAGTGACAGGGACAGAGTGGTGAAGCGGGACAGGCGTTCTCTCAGTGCTAGCAGTGAGGAGAGCATGGGCAGCTGGTCTCACATGAGCCCGGAGGAAGACCCGCCCGAGGAGAGCAGTAGTTTTATCCACCTGAGCGAGGGGTCTGTAAGCACGGCTGTGTCATGGCCCCATCTCCTGCTAACAAAGCCCCATATGCCACTGTGGTTTACCCCCCTCTGCTGCTGCTGCTACTGTTTTCATGGTGCTGTGGTGCTGTGTGCAGAGACCCCCGTCCTCCCCCCTCATAGCCTGCATATAGGATTAGAGCAGCCCTAACCTCCCATGCATCTGCACAGGGCCGCTTTAGGAGCCCATCTCACAAAGCTCCCACATGACGACATCAAAGGCTCTGGCTCTAAACATTTGCTACACCATCCTCTGCTTCATCAGCGGGCCAGGCCATAGAGCTGTATGCTGGGGGTAGGCCAGAGGTTTGGCTGGTACTATTAAAGGTGCATTGTGTAGTATAGAGAAACACGGAGGTAAGGTTCAATGGAAACAATAGAACCGTTTAAGTAAGAAAGCAGGTTTAATAGAAAAAACACTTCTTTGACTGACAACACAGTGTGACCTCATGTAGAGGTGTAGTCCCACGATGTTCTGTTGTGTTCACACTCGCACAGCCTCATGTCTACAGCCCTCACACACACACAGCCTCATGTCTACAGCCCTCACACACACACAGCCTCATGTCTACAGCCCTCACACACACACAGCCTCATGTCTACAGCCCTCACACACACACAGCCTCATGTCTACAGCCCTCACACACACACAGCCTCATGTCTACAGCCCTCACACACACACAGCCTCATGTCTACAGCCCTCACGTGGAACATGAGTCACTAGGAGAACTCTGGTGCTAAAACAGTCTTGTGAGACTCAATAATATCACTTTACAATTCGACACATTATTCATGCTCTTCTTTGGCACACTTATGGTGTGAAATCACTACATTACAAAGCCAATCAGGTATGAATAAATGTATATTCGATTACAGCTAAGTGATCCTGAAACACACACACACGGCATGTGGGTGACTTGGTTGGTACATATATGATTTTAGGGATTAGAGTTGTACGGGATAATCAAATGTTTTAGTATAGATTATTTTGGACAGAGCTGCTTAGTGAATCTATACTGAGTCTGCAACCTATAGTGGACCCTCTCCAAGTGTAGTTTCAAGAGGATAATAAGACAAAAGCAGGTTTATCTTCACAAGAGCCTTTCATCCACATATGCACCTTTAAATCACATGCTGTGCTACATTAGCGCTCTGTGATTGTTACTTGTGAAAGCATGTACAGTAAATGGATGTTGAGCTGATGTAAACTGTATTAGGAGCTCCAGACTCATCCCTCCTCACGGAGCTCCTCATGCTGCTGGATGTTTCTCACCTGCTCCTCCACTAGAGGCCCTCCAAGCTTCTGCTCACATCCTACCACCACACCAGCTTATCCACTGTAGCCTTTTTGTCTTTTTAAAAACTATGATGACTTTATCCAAATAACATGACCAGCCGCTCTGTTTCAGGAACGGGACGAGCAGCGCCTCCAGCCTGGGTCTGACAGACTTGGACGCATTTTCCGAGGTTCCCACTCAAAGCACACTGATAAGGTACACATCATCAAATGAAATCTTAAAGCTGTCACTCTGGTGCATGCAATAACATTTTTACACGACAGGAAATCTACCCCTGGCATATTGCTTTCCTCATGAACGCAGCAGGCCGTTGACATGTAGTTTTGACAGGGTAGCGGGCGGGCAGTGATTTGGCGGAGAAGCTAATTTCACATTTTGTCATTATGCAGTTCTAATGGTGTGTTTCTGTGCTTGTGCAGTGAGGAGACAGAGAGGGGGCGTGCAGCAGTTTTAAGGGGAATTGTTCCTGGTAAGTCTATGCTGGATTTTAGTGTCAGTTCAGCCTTATTAAGCACTTAATTATTCAGCTCCTCCTCCAACACTCATAGCCGCTTCACTTGACAATTTGTGAAGCATAAAGGACGTTATGCGCTGTTTCTTTTTAATGAAGGGGATATAAATAAATGACCTTACTAAATGAGAGGTTAGTTCAATGACTAATGAGTTAAATTGAATGTTTTGATGTAAAAAAAAAAAAAAAGCAAACTATTAAAGAAAGTCCAGATATAGCATGTGCAAATTTGTCCATAAAATCTATTATGTTAGCCAGATTAAATGTTCTATATTGCACAAAATTCACTCTTGTGACCTTTATGCCATGTTAGAAGGATGTTATATTGATTATATTGATTTTCATTCACACATATTTGAGTAATCCTGGTTTCCAAAGCTCCAAAGCTCTGTTCCATCATGCTAAGCGATAGTTTTTGAACAACACCTATCTTTTACCTTTTGTTCAGTAGAGATTAGCATTTACAATCATTTCAGTTACATATGAAACCCATGTGCTTGTCCTTTCAGAGGGCAGTGTGGTGAAGCCAGCAGGGGGCAGCACTAACCCCAGGGAGCTGCAAGTGGTGAATTTTGACCTGGACTCAGACTGCAGGGACTGGGAGCTGCGTGTGGCCCTGCAGTGGATCGCTGCCTCAGAGCTGGGCCTGTCTGCGCTCTACTTCAGAAGGTCCAAAGAGAGAAGAGAGGCCAAGGTATTAATCAGTCAATCAAACTTTATTTATAGAGCACTTTTCATACCAAAAATGCAACACAAAGCGCTTATTAAGAGTCGCTCATGTCCTGCAGTTATCAAAATATGGCTCCCAGTTTGACCCCGATTTAGTCATGGTTTGCTGGGTTTCAGAATGTTATGAATGATATGAAAACCAGGATAGAACTAAAAACTAAAACTAAAAACCATGAATATGTTTGGTTTAATTCTTGCTATGATCTAATAATGTGTTTACAATTAATATAATCTATTTGCGACAGTTTGAGATATTATGCTATTGATTTGGTACTTAAAGGTAATCACATAGTTCACAAAAAGAAACGAGAATCCATCAGATAATAGATAATCGGGTGGGAGGACCAGTCATGTCGCAGCACTGAGGTTTGTGCTGAAGCCAGAGGCGAAGCGTCCAAACAAACTAAAACAAACATGGCAACGCCGACGGACGTACTTCAGCCTATTTTAGCGCCATTATAAACTATTTTGTCTCTGAAAAACGTACTGAAGGTAGTGCTTTTTGCATTTGTGGACAGGGAAGATGCTTGTACTTTTTTCCTTGTTGTGTTGTTTTGACACTTTGACCAGCTAGAGTCAAAGAAGAGAGAGAGATACTTTATGGATCACAAGGGAAATTTAAGTTTTGTTGCAGCAAACTGGTGCAGATTTCCTACAACATTTACACTGCCCTTCTCAATCGCCTTTTTAATCGTCATGACATTCCCGTTTTCCCGCTGGTTTCAGGCACACATGTCAAGGTGGAGTGGTTAACTTAAAGTACACTGGGTACATTTTCTGGAGGGTTGTCCCCATGAAAAAAGAGACATTTAGTGCCATGCTGTGGAATATTTTAAATGCAAAAACAAAACAAGAAGGTGGTGCTCCCTGCAGTAGAAAGGTTTGACTGTACATGTGACTAAACCTCAATTTGGTCTTATTGTTTTTCAGCTCATACGATTAGGTACAGGGAAACAATACCACTTTTAAACTATTATAAACCCATTTCTCCATCTCATTTAAATGTGCCAATCATGAAGTTGTCATCTGAAACCAAACAGCAAACAACACAATTTGACTGACAATGTGGCTTATTTGTGATATTTTGGCTGTTGCAGTTTCAGAGAGTGGTCCTGCTGATGACCCAGAAGGCGTGGCGGGTGGGAGACCTGTTCCGAGCCGTTCTGCAGTTCTGTGAGAAGAGTGAGCGAGAAGAGGAAGAGGAAGAGGAGGGCAAAGTGTCCGGCCTCTTCGACTGGCTCCTGCAGACTTTGTAGAACAATTTCAACTCTCTTTCAAAAGACTCGGCTTCGGTAACTGCTTCTGAACTCTAAATGTCATTCATGTTTCTTCAGCAAGTATCTGCAAGCACAACACCACAGACAACTCTCCCTTTAACACCTTTTTATTTCATTTAAGACCACAAAATGCAGGTTGGAGGTTCCTATTGGGAATGAACTGGCCTTATAACTCTACGGAGGCGGGTTTTAACTGCTCCAGATGACACAAAATTATATCTACAGATTTACACGCAACCAAATGATATTTATTTAGAACTTTATTTATTTATTCATTTATTTATTTATTTATTTATTTAGGTATTTATTATAAAAAAACTAAATTCTTAGAATATATTGACACAATTTTGTAAAATTCAAACAAGTCCAGAAATTACAATATGGGAAAGTCGTTTTGTTTCAGCAATTTGTATAGTAAAACATTCCAGCTATGTTTTTGTATTATTTTGACTGAAAATATTTCCTTAAATCTCCAAATGTTGTGTGTTAACTCAATGTGTTTTTTACTGTATTCAGTCAGAGTATTATATTATAAGATATGTTTTTAAATTAAAGGTGCACTGTGTAACTTTTCTTGTGGGGTTTCTCCCACCTTGTTCCGATGGAAATGTTATTGCTTTGCCTAATATGTTCGACAATAAGCCATCAAACTTCTGCAATTACATGTGTTTTTATTACTAAAATAAATGAACTATGAAAAACCATGAATGGGGTTGCCTCTCCGCAGATCTGACTCATAACTTTGCTTGGTGACGACGCCTTTGTTTCCGAGGTTATTCTAACTCTTTACCTGGTTTATTCATCGGGGTGACACTAAACTTATCTATCTCCATTAGCAGGCGTCTCTACCAAGCAAAGTCAGATCTGCGGAGAGGAGAGGAGGATTATGGAGATAGATAAGTTCAGTGCCATCCTGTGGAATAAACCAGGTAGAGAATCACCATGGAAACAAGCAAGCGATAGACTCTAGAAACCAGAAAAGTTACACATTGAACCTTTAAGTGATTACTGAAATACTTCCACTTTCCCATGTGTTCTAATGTATTGAAGTGTTTGTCAAAATGTCGTCTCCACCTCTGTTGTGACACTGGATTTTGTTCATGTAAGTTTTGAAAATGGGGTCTTTTGTTTCCTGTAAATACTGTAATGTAGATCGGAAATGGCTGCACCTTAGCTTTACCGTGTTAGAAAGACGTTCAGGTTTGTAATGTTGAATTTGTATGTGAATTTGCTCTGTTCTTTCTTATCTACTAGTACTAAATATAGTGCAACATCAGCATCGGGAAAGCACACTCCAGCTGTACACTTGGTCACCATAGAAATGAATGTACTTCTCTTTTGGCAACAATAAATTTATGTGATGTGAATGACCAACAGGCTCTGATTATTGGACCAAATCTTGATTTTTAAAAAAATTTTTTATTTAACCAGGATAGTCCCACTGAGATTTTGAAATGCATATGTATCTAATCTCGTGCTAGAAAGTTAATTAAACATAAGCACAAGGGAAACTGTTTTCAAATGCATGCAGACCAGAAAAGCCCTAAAACATTTGGTGAAACATTAATCATTAAACTTTTTCATATATTTACAGTGTCAGGTGCATCAATCTATCTATTTATATTAAGCATTTTTAGCATGAAATGTCATGTGGTGCGACTGAGAATAACCTTAAAATGGTTTTATTTTCTAAAACATGGTTGGGATATTAATCTCAGTTTTGAGTAATATGAAGTATATAGAAACAAACTCTCTTTTGATTTTTATTAATGCATATCGATCTTTTCTTTTGATGTCTAATATGACGTTTAATGAACAAACTACTACCCTGTAAAATGCATAAAGTGAAGGAAAATTCCTAAAGAAAAGCATTCATCTAAGTATACTTTGTTATTAAAATTCCAGCCATAGAATTACTGCGATTATTAGTCGCACCACATGATGCACGGTCGCACCACATGACATTTTAACACTTCACATACAAAAAACATGCAGAATAACTAAAAAACTAAAAAAATTATTTGGTTCCATAGAGGTCAGAGGTGCTACAGAAATGTGATGCATTATTATGAAATTTGAATCCTTTTAACTCAGGAAATTGCAATTGGACAGCGCCACATACATTTTTTATTTTTACTTCTATTTTTGTTTAATTGGAGGTCAGACTGACATTAAATCTTAAATTATCTAGTTCATGAAGTATAGAGTAAAATATTTCTCTTTTTTTTCTTTCTTTCTTTGCCTTTTTCTCACTGACAATTGAATTTGTAACTCCTATAACCCTCCTGTCTACCGCCAACAACACTGCTTTGCTCTATTATAATGATAAGGCAATGTGGGAGAAGTGTCTTGCCCGAGGACACAAGAACTGAAGGCACTTTCAGTAACTGGGATTGGATCAGGCAGCAAACACAGTGGGTCAAACGTCTGCGTAGGTGCATATTAATATTAATGTGTGTTAAAATTGTGACTCAAGGACAAGGACAAGAAGAAAGTTAAATTTTCCTAGGACATTTTGGATCTCTATTCCACAGGGTCTGTCTCCATCTGAAAGCTTCACCAGTGTATTTCAAGAAGCATATTATGAAAACCCCTTTTGAAACCAATTTTATCAAAGCGTTGGATTATTGTTTTTAAATTACTTCTGTGACGTGTACAGGAGGTGATAATATTTGAGCTCTTAAAATAGACTCACTGACAAAGGAAATGAAAACAGAACATTTGATAAAAAGAGAAAACAAAATATGGATAAGAGATTGGTAGACTGTAGTGGGGTGAATAGCATCCTTTTTCCCCCCATACTGCATAAGAACCGCTTTGTGTTGCATTTTTTGTATGAAAAGTGCTCTATAAATAACGTTTGATTGATTGATTGAAGAATAATACATCTTCTAACTGATGTTAAAGGTCCTATATTACATAAAATGGATTCTTGTGAGCTTTAAAGCATCTTATAATGGTGTTACCTCATCAAAAACATGCCTGGAGTTGTGTTTTATTGTTGTATTGTGAGTAATCCAGTTATTTGAAGTTTATTAAGCTCAAAATGCTCTGTTTCATTTTGATATCATGTAGTGGTAGTTTATAAATTAACTGGTTTTACCTTTTGTTCAGTAGAAACTGGCAATTCCGAGGCTGAAATCATTTAAATGCTCCTCGTGAGTATAAAAACAAAGCACTTCCTGCATTACCAGATGACATCACAAGGTGGAACAGAGTGTTTTCCGTTTGAGAGAAGCTCAAATATGAAGGCTGTGTGTGCTAAACATGTGCGAATGAAACTAAATACAACTCCATGTATGTTTTTTGATGAGGAAAAACACTTTAACATACAGAAGATCAAAATATAGAGTGGTATTTTATTAACTTTTACTTTTTAGATCTTCCTACCTTGTTAATAATGTTGTTTCTTCATAAAAAAAACATAAGTCAGGTATGTTTGAGTATAATTTTGCAACTCTTCACTATCCACACCCTCCTTACGGTCAGCAGCACTTCTCTTGCACAAAGATCAGCCCATTTTATAATTATGGTATTTACACAATTACATATGGTTCATTGCTTTTACTGGTGTTTTATTAGACCTTTAAAATGCATTTTAATCTTAACAGGGTCGCCTCTCCACAGATCTGACCTGGTCATTGGCATAGTGATACAGTGGAGCAGTGGAGCTGCAACAACACATCATCGATAGGGTACACTGCAAAAAAGGCCTATGAAAAATAAGGGGAAAAAAACAATTTTGAGGTAAAATTGCCCTATTTTAAATGAAATTATCTGCCAGTGCAGTAAGAAATTTTCACTTACCAAGTTTTCTTAAAACAAGACAAAATACAAATTTTGTTCTGAGCAGAAAACACTAGTTTCAAGTATTTATGGCAAGATTTTTCACATTATTTTGAGTATATTTATCCTTGATTTTAGTAAATATTGCGTATTACTGCTTATTTCTAGTATATAATATGTCTTAAATCAGGCTGTTATTTCTTAAATAGATACTTGTTTTAAGAATAGTTTCTTTCGAGCATTCACAATATCTACACATTCAATCAAATACAACATGAAATCAATTACATTTAACTGCATTTATTGATTTATTGAGACTGCATGTCTCACGATGGTCTAAACCCAGCTCACGTTCCCTATTAGTGGGTGAATAATCTAACGCTTAGTGAATCCTGCTTCACAATAACAGGAAGAGACGACATCCAAGGATCAAAAAGCGACGTCGTGACACCTCCTGCTTAAAACCCAAAAAGTCAGAGGGATCGTGTGGACAACTGCACGAAAAGCAAAGACATCTTCATCGAGACAACCAAGTGGTCCACCAGAAAAGTTACATATTGCACCTTAATAAACACAGAGGCCCGAGAATCACTTTGTCATATAAGAAACCAAGATGCAGATTTAGTGAAAGATGTGTGAAAGATCCACACGTGAAAAGTACAGTTCATCTAAATGTTTGCAATAAAGAAAAAAAAACCTCTCACAACTGTAAACATGAGCAGTGTAAGCATGACTCAGTGTAAATTTGGCCATAAACTGTCGATTCAAATAAACATAAAAGTCTGAGCTGTTCCCAGTGGCTTTGTTTGAGCCAGATTTCCCCGAGGAATGAATGAGCCGGATCATTTTAATAACAGCAGAACTCCTCTCAGCATAATTAAGTGTGAGGATTTTAATTTTGTCTTGTTTGAACAAAACGGAGCCCCCAAGTCACGGATTAAAGGACTGAGAGAAAGAGCAATCAGAGCCAGAGGTCAACAATAGAAATGTACAACGTTATTTCTATCACATTAAATCATCACAGTCTACAGTTTGGTACTTTCACAGTGCTTTTGATTCTTTCTATTTTTATTTTATTTTTAATCATGTTGTAAGGTTGTAGTAAGGAAAGAAAGTGAAGTTGGTTGCCTTTAGTTTCACTCATGCATGTTACATTATATTCCATGATAAATCACTGCTTTAAAAAGACATTATGTACAACAGCATTCTTACTTCTTGGTTAAACCATTATAAAATACACAGTTTCAAAGAGAGGTACACTTCAGGGGGTAGAAACTCTTTCGAAAATGTTATATTCAACAACATGCTCCCTCCTTCTTCAGAGTGACGTCACAACACAATCTATCAGCGAGTATCCCAATAATCTGTTACTGCACATTGCATCATGTTTGTGAAGTTGTAGTGTATTGTTTTGTGTTATACATTTGTATATTTATGAAAAATGGCCGTGTAGGAGCCTGGGTATGAGCGCTGGAGAGAGAGCTTCCTGTAGGCAGGTGAACCGAGCCTTGAACAAGGTGATGTGGGTTTGTACTTCTGGCAGAAATTCAATTCAATAATACCAGAGAGATCACAAAATTACTCAACCATGTGTGGATGATACAATCACTTCAGGCATGTTTTTAATGTTAGACAACCCTTGCTTTTGAAAAACTGAAAGAATAAGAAGAAGAAAAGACATAGCGCTGTTTATAAATCTGTTCATCCCTGTTGATTCAAATGGGTTAGTGGAAGCCAGTATAACCTGTATTATAACCAATATAACCTGTATTATGTTTGGTGAAAGGTAAGTAAAGGTACTGTCAGCGGGTTTCAGAATGATTTAGGCTTAGGCTATGAAAATCCATCCATCCATTTTCTTCTGCTGTATCAAGGCCAGGTTGTGGAGGCAGCAGTTTGAGCAGGAGGCTCACACTTCCCTCTCCACACATACTTCCTCCAGCTCCTTCGAGGAGACGCCAAGGTGTTCCTAGGCCAGCTGAGAGACATTGTTCCTCCAGGGTGTCCTCGGTCTTCCTGGGGCTCCTTCTGGTGGGACATGCCCGAAACACTTCAGTGGCTCTACTCTGAGCTCCTCACCCTATCTCTAAGGGAGCGCTCAACTACCCTGCAGAGGAAACTCTGTGGATACAGGCTGTTTGTTTTTTTTTTGTTTTTTTTTTTCCCTTCCCATTATGTAATGTGGCACCCTGAACACATGATTAAAATTCACCAACTTTTCATTTGAACATGCTGTGTTTATATTTTGGTCATTTCTGTGTAAAATTATATGATACGTTAGGCTATTCTGCTTATGTTATGTTGCCTTCATAGTAATAACAATATTGTAGCCTATTAATAAGACCAAACAACCTTGACCTAGTGGAGAAAGAGCCCAAAAAGTGTCAGCATCCAGGTTTTTTACAGAACCTGTAATGGCGCTAATAAAAGCGAGCATGCAGCAGGGCACACAGGCGTATAAAACCCGCAGTGAAACCAAAACGACCATGGGCTTTGGGGTTTTATGGGTTAACTGATTACTTAGAAAACGTGGATTGATTCAAAGACGCAGTGGTGTCTTTTGGCTCAGTTTCAGCTTGACCTAGGAGGATGAGTAATGGCTTCAATTAAAGAGATAAAGTTATACGGTAATGGATTATCTGATTATTGCTGATGTTTGACTCTGCGGACAGGGTGTGGGGGAGTGGGGTGTCCAAATAGATTTTGTGTAGTCGCAGAAGCTTTTCTTCATAATGTGCAGGAAATGTCATAGAAACACCAATAACCACAACAACAGCCTTGGCACACTAATATTACACACTAGTACTGATCAGCTCTGTATTGCTGTAAACCCAAAATAATACTTCTAAATAATCTAATATGATTTACACCCATTTGACATCCAAAGTGTTTGTGGAAAACCCTTGGAGCTAATATATTTAGGCTATAGGAAATGTATAAAGCCATAATACTTTTAGATAAAATAGTGGTGCTGAGAATATATGTTCTCAGGTTCTCTCAGAAGGAGCTATGTGTAAGTATATTTTGATGTGAATATTTATGAATGCGGTAGTGGTGAACGATGCAGGGTGATTAAAAGTTTAACTTTAGTGACACCAAGTGGACAAAGAGCGAAATAACAGCAGAACTGTCTCAGTCTGATGAGATAAAATTTGCAAATTTTGGTCAGGATGCATTTGTCTACAGGATGGTTTTAGGCTAGTTGTTATTTATGTTATTTATGTTATTTATTTATTCATTTATTTATTTATTTATTTTTTATGCAAGCTTATTTGTTCATTTATTTTTATTAAGGTTATTTTTGCTATTTATTTATTTTGTGCAACATCTTCAACAATTATATAACTACGGCTAGAACACAATAGGCCTATCGATTTTATAAAACAATGGAGTATTATAATACAATAGACTATACAATGGAGTCAACCATAGTCTTATAAAACTGATCTCTGGCGACACTAAGTGCGCAAAAGGTGTAACAGCAAAATGTATCCCTGGCTTTATATTTTTATAGAACACGCAATTAAACAAACAAGTTTAAATTTTGAGGAGTCCAAAAGACAAGAACTTTCTTTTCATTTTCATTTGCTCATTTGTTTCTTTTAATTTTAAGCAAAAGAGGCTGTGATACTTCTTTCAACATCTGTCTGCAATATGATATGAATTAGGAGAGAATATATTTTAAATTTGGCCTTTAAATTTGGTAAAATGTTCCGTGTTTGTTCTTGTTAAGCTATAGTTCTTTTAATGCTTTTTGTAAGTTCCCATATCTCCTCTGTTGACTGCCCCAGGTGTTTTTGCAGACAAAATAGTCAGAAAAAGCATCAGGAGATTGGTGTAGATGCCAACATTCCTCCTGGATTACTACTGAGCCTGCCTTTCTCCTTAAACTCTTATGTTTCTTCATAAATCACAGCCTCAGACATAGCACAGCATGGACTTGAGTATAGTTTAGCTACTAAAAATGTTACTGAAGAAAAACACTGAACCAAATTATAAAAGAAAAGAAGAGAAAAAATTAATAACTACATCACAAAGACCTAACTGTTTGGGCGTTAAGTCTAATTTGTTTAAAGATGCGCTAAGGTTTCAGATGGGGGTTGTTTTTATTGATCAGTTTGACAAATAACATCCCTCTTGTGAGCAGAGTCATAATATTAGACATTATACTATGGACATCCAATGAAAGCAAACACACCTCTGTGGAGATTGGCAGTTGGCAGATTATCTACCAGAAAAGGTGCATAGGTGTCACAAATAGTGTAGTGACATTTTATGAAATAGTTTATTACTCAAGTTCAACCCAAAAATACAGGGTAAAACAAGTACAATAGTGTGTGCTGATCTGCTGCATTGAAATAAACAAACTAAAAGTAAGTTCTTGCCCATGTTTCATACATGAAGAGCCCAAAGGTTCTGAATAAGAAGGTGTAACCCTTAAATAGAAACAATACCAGTTTCTGTATCACACAAGATTTGCAAAAGTTGCATGTCCATGTGTTTACAGTAGAGCACTCAGCGGGGGCCTGGGCCCCTTGCTCTAGCACAGGGAGCCCACAGAAAACAAAGCCGATAGGGCTGATTATAAGCCAGGCCTGGCACAGGGCCCCTCCCCAGCTGGAGCTCAGAGTGCGGGCCCTTGGCGTGTGGACAGACGGACTGGTTTGGAGCAGTAACAGTGTGGTATTGTGGGGGATTCCTCAGAGGAGCAGAGCAGAGCCGTGGGCTGCTTGCGGGGCCTCCTTCTGGGGCCCCTCTGCTCATGCTCTGCTGGAAGTGGGTCAGGACAGTGCAGCCAAATAGCATGTTGTGAGTCAAGCAACAAGTTACAAAAGGCCAGCAACACTCAAAGGAACAATGTACAGCTTCAACACTGCAACGTGTGTGTAGAAGTACGGCCCAGTGATTCTGGAAGAGGATGAACTCTAAACTATACAACCTTTAAGATAGGCACTAATGCTAGATACGTTTCTTTTTATGTTGAAGTCTTATTTATTTATTTATTTATTTATTTATTTGTTTATCTTTAAGTGTGAAATGAACTGTGAAGAGTGAGAGGAGACTTTCAGTCTAGCATGTGTGGAGCACACAAAACCAAATGGCCTCTTGCACACTGGCAAAGATGTACGCTAGACCCTGTAAGTTATGTAACTTGTCTAGTGAAGAGGCCCCATAGAGATGTTATTGCTTTGTCTGGTTCCACAGTTTGGTATTAAACTTCTCTTCATGGAAACAGGTAACGCCACCAGGCCAAGTTCATTTCTGTGGAGAGATCCCCCCATCACAGGAAGAATATAAGCTGTGTTCCTGAAGGTATTAGTGAGTAATGCAAACACCCATAATTTAATAAAAACATGTTATATAAGTTTAACACCTTAACATTCCAAGCAAGTAAGAGCATTTCCACGGCGGTGAGCCCACCCACTGGAAGAGTGACCCTACATTGTGCACCTTTAAACCTTCTCCAAGTTTAGAGTTGAATGACCATCATTTCTTTATTTTGCATGTTTAGATCTCATTCGTCTTATAGCACGTCAATAGTTCCTTCTGCCACCAGAGGGAGGCAGTGCACTCATTTCAACGCTTAAAGCAGCATCCATTTTGCTTTCAATTACAGTGATGGTGTCAGGCACCAGGCTATCGTCTCCCTGATGTGGTCCTTTTGATGCTCTGTGGTGAGCAGCACAACTAGACAAACATAATAAAAGTTCTGACAAAACGTGAGGAATGCTGGGAATTAGGCTTGACTTGGTGCCACCATTGAAAGAGTAGAGCAGTGATGTTTTTGCAGGGCATGTGCGACCGCATGTAAACTGTATGAGTCACTTCAAACACTCGACTCCCACTGCACTTGGCATTTAGAAACCAGTGGAAATAAAATGTGTTTTGTTGCAGATTCTGGCACATTTATGATTCGTCTTTCTTCTTTTGATTGTTTTTTTGTGTTTGTGATGCAAGTAAGCTATGTTGATTTAAAGGTGCACTCTGTAGCCTTTCTGGTTGTTTGTCTCCATGGAGAAATTATTGTTTTGCCAGGAATGTTCCACAGTATGGCATTAAACATATCTATCTCCATGAGGACAAGCAGGTGACAACTCCAGGCAAAGTTACAGGCCATGAATGCAAGTTTTTTTGATGTATTTTTGAGGAATAAAAACAAAACACAAGATGTTTAATGCCATACTGTGGAACATGCAGGCAAATCAATAACACCTCTGTTTAGAGATATTTTCAACTCAGGCAAAGAATATCACCTTGACGGATGGTGACTAAACTATAAAAACGCCCCCCCAAAAATGACTACCGGTAATAAAGTGCAAACAAACAGACCACACCATTGCATTTGATAGGTACTTTATATGCAATTTGTTTCTTGATCTTTGCAAACACTGTATAGAAAACACTTAAGGTAACATTTTTGAACATTTAAAGCGCGTCCAAGCTTTCCGACAGACAAGACACAGTAATATACAGCTTTATAAAAACTTATCTCTGGCCTGTCCATGCACACTCCTCACTCTTCAGTCACACTCACATACAGTCAACCCCATATTCACACACACACACGCACACCACTATCAGGCTATTCTTATTTCACAGTAGGCTTCATAACACTGCTCTGTATTGTACTATGGTTCTCTATGTTCTATCATTATATAACTATTCTTTTCTATACTGTACTTGGAAAGTGATTACATCTGGATTTGTATATAAGCTTATCAACAAAGATTTAAATATGTCTTTGCGGACTACTCTGTGCCGTACCCTAGTTCAACGTTGTATTCTAAGTCTGGTCTATTGTTATGTAATCTGGAGCCTAACATATGGGCAGTGTAAGTGGACCAACAAAGAGGAGATACCTGCATGGGCCCTGTGTGGCTACAGACGTCAGCAGTCCTAACGTAGCTTTAAATTATCGGTATATCAGTGAAAATGAAGCTTAAAAAGGAATAATTTGTAGTTTTAAATGGATAAACTCAAAGCACACTGTGTACCTGGCATATTTATGATAGTATAGCCTTTAGGGTCTTTATCATTACATATAAAAATAGCCATATTATTATTATGCTTTTCTTAAATACACCACCTGCCGCCATGTTGTATCTGGTTGTTAGTGTAAACATATGTAAACTCCAGGGGAAATATACATCAACTGCTCAAAGAAATCAGAAATATCCCCAATCTTTACAGCATTTTAGCATTTATGATTTGCATACATGTCAAATATAATAGACTCTAAGAAATCATTGCTTGTAAGAGTAAAACGTTTGTGTGTATGATAGTAGAGCTGTATTAAAAATTATTCAGATTTAACCTCAGAGCACTTACACTGTTAACTGTCTCTGCCTGTAGTAAAATGTGTATTGTGATTTAAGTACAACGGTCTTTAAATAGAGACCTGTTTTTCAAGGTGATGGAAGAAAGCCCCCAGGAACGTGCGAAGTCCAAATTGGACGGACTTGCTAGCATTTTGGCACCATTGTTTTTACATACAATCTGAAACACATGTTGTACCGTATATAATATAAAGATTTTCAACCAAGGACATTAATATTTTTAGGGTTAGCTGACATCTGGATCCACACAAGTCTTTCATTAGCCATCAACTGATCCTTTGCTCCACTGTGAACTGCCTATGGCCACGATGATCACAGTTCTGTCTGGTCAAGTTAAAAGGAAAAAAAAGTGGTGTGGAGCAGCTGTATGGATGCTCCTTGGTCGCTACACTATAACTAGAGTATAGTGCATTCAAAAGCTTTGTCAGGCGCCTCGGATGGCTATTATTTATGAACAAGCACTACGGCGGTTACAACCCTGCCTCCCCAACTTTGCATCTTCCTCCCTAAGTTAAAAGGAACTTATAAAGGTGGCAGTATGGTCACAGTACCTTGACTTTTGTACATCTTGGATAGTTTCCCAAAACAATCATACTCGCCAGTCACGCGCAGCTATTCAAGCACTCATGTACATTCATATACAATACGCCAACCGTGCAGAAGGAAGCTACCACGCATACGTATAACACAAGTACTTGGCCACATGTATTTGATGAGACCAGGGTTAAAAATACGTAATGTGAGAGGAAAGTGAGGCACATAATCTGGCAGGCTGCACGAAACAGCCCGGATTTGGTATACTAACAGAATGTGAATGATTTAGATGTGCAGACAGGCCAACCCTTCAGTCAAAATCTAATACTTTTTGAACACTCTTCTCCAAGCAGGTGCTCCATACTTCCTGTATTTAGCAGAGACACAGGAAATGCCTCTACCTCAGTCTTGGGTAGTACCATAATGATGATATGAATAGTGCTTTAAGTTGTATCCACATTTGTTACTTATTATCAAGGTCAAAGGCATTGTAACAGAGATCCATTCGTTTATATGAGAACTAATGTGCTCCAGCGTGGAAGGAACTCTGGAGATGGAACCCAAAATAAGTCACAGTCTTATTTGCTGGGTCCACACATGGCAAGAGTAGCATTCGGTTTCATGAGCTAAGGTCTTAATAGGAACCACGTTTGTAGTTCCGTAAATTAAAAAAGCTTAAGAACCACAAAGTGTGTCTTTTCAGGGAGTAAGAGAAATGGAAATGTCTAGTCAATCTCAGGAGGTGCTTGAGATGCCCTCGTGGGTCTTTGAGGGCATATGATTCAAATGGCAGCACTTTGCTATCCATGTTTTTAAATGTCACTTAATCATCAAGCTTCCCTTTGTTTCAGAGCTACATCATTAACCTGGGCATGGTGGTTCACAGGGTCAGTTGATTTGTGTTCCAAATGAAAGAGAAAGAGACTAGAGGAGAATGAGATCTGTCCATCCTTGGATCAGGACTAAGAGAAGGAGTTTGCGTTCAGTCCTTCAGCCGTCGTCTGGAGTGGTGTCTTCAGGAGTGGACGAGTCTTCGGTGAAGTCGTCCGTGGAGCCGCTCTTGTGAATGCGCCCGTCGCTGCGCATGCTGTGGAAGGTCTTGCGGAAGGCCTCCATCATGGAGTGGGCCAGTCTCTTGGCCTCCAGCTTGTTTTCACATTCGACGGCATGGCAGTCCATCTGGAAGGACAGGTCGTCGTTGATCTCTCTATAGATCCATGCAAACACATTGGGCCTGACACTGTGGTCAGCCGTGCAGTAGGCGATCCGTGCCACCTGGTACGTGTCCATGTTTGAGGAGGCCTCTCCATGCTCATCCAGGTGGTGGAGGCGCACTTGGAAGGGTCGGATCTCCAGGACAGAGCTGCCTTTAGGGCATGTCCCCTGCTGCTGAGCCAGGGCTCTGTGCTCCACCAGCCCCACCACTGCGCCCTCTGTGCAGCCTGACAAAAACTGGCTCCCAGAGATGGTCACTTTCCCCAGGTAGTTCACCTGCAACAGAGTGAGGAATATGAACCATTAGAAGGAATGACTTTCACCACTACAAACAGAAAAAACACTTATTCTTGGTTTATATCACAACCATCACGTAAAGCACATTTTTCATAAATATAACAACAATACATACAATTTACTATTTTTATTTATTTATTTAGCACCAGAATAACAGACATAAAATATGCTGTTAACACCCCAGGTTGTTGCCATGGGCTAATTTAACCTTTGCCCGGTATTCACTCTCACACACACTCTCATTCACCAGCGTATTTCAACACTGGAGGAACAGAAGTATCTTTCCTAAACACTCAGCTGCTGTATGTACTTAAACAACTCAGTCACTGCTGCCCCTCGATGGCACCTGGTATTCCCACGCTCACCGATCCAGTACTTACCAGAACCAACCCCGCTTAGCGTGAGAGATGGTATGGCCTGATAATCAGGTGAAATCTGTGTTTTCTCAACACGCGTTTTATACATACATACATACATACATACATACATACATACATACATACATACATACATACATACATACATACATTAAACTCCGTTTCAGCAGTAAAAAATAGGCACAAATCTAGTAGTAGCTTCTTTTATTTTTTGCTTTTTCATTTCTGAGAAATGAAACATGATACATCTCACACAGACTCCTGGCAGCAGTCATATTTCCTGTTTTTTCTTCATCACATGATCTGTCTGCTTCCCTTTTCTTTGAATTGTGTTTAGTCTGACAATGAAATTCTCTGTGGCCTCCTTTGCCACAACGTAAATGTGATCTTTAAAGAACAATACTCCAGTCATTCACCCACTACTGGCCTCACAGTTAGACCGCTCATGTGAAAAAGGTGTCACCACAAAAACATAAGCATAAAGCCTATAGAGTCAGGGCCAGTCACAGCAAGGTTTGATGTCTTCAGTTACACTGGATACATGAATAACAAGCTTATTTACGTTCACAAAAGATTTTCTGCAGCTCTATTGTATAATAAAAGGTGCTTGCTTTGGCAAATAGAACAAGGTGGGACGTAAGCTACAAAATCAAACGAAACAGGCAGTAAAGAAGGTTTAGGGGTTCCACCTGGGTATATTAGGATTAAGGACCTTTTTTTATTTCTTCAAGATTTCAAATTAGACCACAACTGGAATAACATCAATCGCTTTGAAGATAATTCAAAAACATATTTTTGTATCGCCTCAAATCACAAAAAGTCTGACACAGATACACAAATATGCAAAAAGGAAATCACTAAATTTTCTCATGATGTTAATTGAACTTCATGCCCATTTTATCCTGTCAGTATTCATGTGCATGTGGCATTAGCCCTAGCATTAGCGGTACAAAGCAGTACTAATTTGTGGTCCTATAGGAAACAGTGTGACATGCGGCTGTAGTGAAGCAGCTGTCTTCTCTGTCTGCTTTTCATTAGCGCTGACCGCGGGGTGGGATCCATCATCCAGCCCAGTGCCATGGCCTCACACATCTCCTAAAGGCGCAGCGGTTTATCGTCCACCACTGACACACGCTCACTGCCAAAAGTCACTCAGACAAACAGCAAATCCCCACTTCAGTACGGGAAACGTCAGCAAGCTACAATGAGCTGTTTGTATGTTCAACACAAAAGCAAAATGATTACAGGGTTTTATCCTCTCCTATTTCGGTGCTGCACTGTTTAAAGTCTATTGTCTGATTGCTGGCTTCCCTGAAAAGGCCATAGCAGTTGTGGAGTTTCAATTATAGAACAAAATAATGGACTGTTTCTTCTTTTGTATGTCAAATATTGCCTTACAGCTGTAATTTTCAGATCAGGGTTATGACTTGACGTATGCCAAATAAAATCAATGCTGGGCTTTGATATCACAAATCTAATAAGTGCAAAGTAAATGTAAACTTCATATGATGCACTCAACACTCACAAAAGTTATAAATATATAAAATCAAAGTTGTAAATAAAAGGCTATAGACAATAAACTTATCAGCGAGATATTAAGTGAGAAACCTTATCACATTTGACTGAAATAGAGTAATTCCTAATTTAATAACGATCACTCCTTTCAGGAACACTGAATAATAGAGTCTTTCTTGTTAAAACTACACTGAGAATCTGATGGTGCTTCAGGAGACAAGACTTTGGACCCTGAGGACGTCAAATCAGACACAAACGTTTAGAATATGACAGTAAAAAAATTTGACATGAGCGACTTCTTTGCTCCAGATGTGCGCACAAGTACACCCCGCATGTAAGTATGAGAGAAATGCAGCGCTTAATTAGCCCCCATAAAACATACATAGCTTCAAATACTTTTCAAGTGAAGAAATCAGACGGACTGAAATTCAAAACGAGACAATGCTGCCCCCATTACACAGTGATGGTTAAAATGAAGACTCTATGTGAATATAGCATATGTATGAGGAACCTATATATTTCATTCATCAAACCCAACCGCACCACCAAATTCACTTTTGTAGATGTTCTGCAGCAAACAGTATTCAGAGGAATTAACTACTTCTATCAGAATCTACTTATTGTAAAGATTGTGCACATGTCTGACTCAAATTAAGGGTTTTATTAATAGTAAACTGGTTAGCAGGCTAGCTGTTGTTACCAGTGCCATGGCAGCGAAATGTAAGAAAAAAAAGTAAGAAAACATGCTTTATGCTTAGAAATTTGGAAAAGAATTGAGAAGTTGAGGTGAAACTTGACTAGACTACAAGTTTTAAGATAATGCAAATCTCTTATTATTAAACCTTACTAACCCTGTAGTTTAGACATTTTCTGAAAAGTTAAGCAGTTATTTTTTAGTTTTCAAATGCTGAATGGTTAAAATCCCCATTCATAAATCTCACACATCGTATAATTGTCAGAAGCATTGCAGTATTATATGTTTTTGGAAATCATTCAGCTCTTAAATGCACTAAGATAAGAAGATGAGAAATTAGTTTGATTCAGTGCTTAAAATGAACCAAATCTGCGTTTCATTGTGTAAAACTGGGAACAGTGCCTTCGAGAAAGAGGCAAGAACGTACGCTAAAATATAGAAAATAAAACGATTAGTGAGTGGGCCTGGAGCTACAGACAGAACAGTGCGCAGGCTGATTTCAGTGACAGAGAAACATGATTCTCTCAGTCTCCTTAAGCCAAACTATGCAGATGTTAGCTTTGTGTGGTGCATGAATCAAACCAAATGTGGCGTTTATGTGTCACAGGACTTTCTAGTGATGGAGCTTTGGTTCTAAGCGTAGAGTGCGTGCAGCAGGCCCTTTCAGACCGGCTCACATCTGCTGTCCGGACCTCTGGCAGTGAGCTCACCACTCCTTCTGGCTCTGGGACGTCAGAAAGGCAGCTTAAATCATTCCAGAGATCAACAGAGTCCCCCCTTTGTTTCAACTTTCCATCTGTGTCTTCTTCCTGCCTCATTCTCTCCTATTTTTATCATCTCTTACTTCGTGCACTCTGGAAACCATGTTGAGTCTTTGGCTGTGTATGCAAGATAACTATAAGTAGTGTCATAATATTTTCAGGGAAGTTCAAGGTTTGTGTTGTGTGCAAGCCAAGAAGTACATTGATGAGGTTGTTCAAGGTGCTAACAACATGCAGCTAACTTTGTAAAGCAACAAAAAAACTTTTCGTCAATGGGGTTTGAGGGGAAAGTATGATTTTTTTTTTTACATTATTATCTTCAATTTGAATATTTATATATACTTTATATTATACCGTATTTTTCGGACTATAAGTCGTATGGTTTGGGTGGTCCTGTGACTTATACTCATATGCAACGTTCATGTTTGTTATTTTCACACTGAAAACCACAAGGGGGCACTCGAGGCTTGTGTACCAGTATCTGCTACTTACCACTGAAAATTTAAAGTTTAAACATCAACTTACTGTATAAGGAGAATTGAGATAAACTGAACACAAATGCCCCCAAAAAGAAAATCACATTCTGCAGATTACAAACTGCAAGTAGTGCAGCCGAAAACAGTAATCGAGCAGCAGAAAGAAAGTTTGGAGTGAGCGAGAAACTTGTGAGGGACTGGTGAAAAACAGAGGATATTCAAACTGAACAAAAAAAGCTGTTACTGCTTCATGTAACGCAACCACCTCCATCAGAGCACGGACAACGAGGTCCCAAAAACTGGCAGCAGACTTCCAAGCCCAGGTCAACAGTTTCAAGTGTTGAAATGTCTGTTCTTGGTCTCTGATTTTAGTACATTTTAGAAAATACGGTACGCATTATTGGCTGAAATCCTCTGAATGATTCTAGTGAAGGTGCATGGAGATTCAAAACACAGTAGAGCACTTCCTGTATTTCCATGACATCATGACATTTTCCGTTTGAGAGAAGTATTCAGCCTAAATATGCAGGATTTGTAAACATGTGTGAATGAAACAAAACACAACTTCAGTTATGTTTGTGATGAAGAAACATTATAACATAGATCAGAAAATAACGTCATATGGCCCATTTAACGTAACAGCAGGTTTTCATCACCAGCTCCCCTAAAAAAGTAGTTTGGTTGTAATTTAAACATGCAAAACACTGAGGGATGAGAAAAACAAGTTGGACTTCTGCAGAGACTTAAGATACTGAGTAAACAAGTTTAAATCAAAATCTGCTCTATACAAAAAACTAAAGACGAAACACAGTTTGACATAGAGCGCGGGGAGGAGCATGCCTAAGCATTTGCATGTGTGTAAGACATGTGGCCACCATTAGGCCCTGGGTTTTTAAGGATATATTGTCCTCTCAGTCTCTTCAGTGTTCACTGGCTGCTCTGAGGGCAGCTTTGAAGTCAGAAGCTCAGAACATGAGGGTCAGGACTTTAGATAAAGCCTTTAGATAGTGAATAAAGGTCGGGTCTCAACTGTATAAACTCAATGTGCCCTTGACATTTGAAAGTGGAAAAAGGATGGCATTTTTATAGTGAAGTGGCAAAAATTGCAGAAATTAGCCAATTTATTTAGCAAAGTGGAAAATGCCAAACTACATGTTAATATCCCTAATTGAATTTGTTTGGAATATTGCAATGATGAAATAATCTGTTATATTTACTACATCTGCAGCTACTGTTTGTTAATACAATAGTTCTTTGTATAGGATAACCACTCATATAAGCATTCATCTTTCTCTGAGTGGTTACACTGTAAATGTCTAAACCAAAGATTCACAGCCCATAACACAGTCCCGTTGTTTGCACTTTGCATATTGCTGCACAGCTTTAAGAGGTGTGTGTACAAAGACTTATAGCAGTTGCCTTTGCGGAGTCACAGCTGGATTGTCCATCAGCAAAAAGAAGGAAGGATTTGAAAGATGTGGATAGTGGTTATTTTAAGGAGACACTGTTACTGATCAAATACTGTTGTTAGAGATGGTTTAATGTAAATAGTTTAATGTATTTTGTAGCTGCCCAAGGACTACAGACGGAAAGTAGCATGTAGCTAAATCTGGCACAGAGCGTCTTTTCTCTCTGAGATTAATGTTTTCTGTGTACTGTCCTTGCTTTAAATAAATAAATAAATGAAAAGATAAAATAAAATGAAGGACTTCAGTGAGGAGATAGCCTCCCTGGAGGAGACGATGCAGTTCTTGAAGGTCCCTTTAGATGGAGTCTGGGAGCACAAACCGTGACACTTAGTGGTGCTGTGGTTGTTTCAGCTTTAGGCCATTTGCATGGACTCACTGAACAGGTGGTCACCACAACACTCTCAATCTGTGATTTACTGTATTATGTGCTGTTCTTTTAAATATTTCTGTTCCAGAATAGCAAGAAAAAAAAAGTCATAAACAAGTGACCAACTGAATAAACTAAACAAACTCACCAAAACCCAATGTGTAACTAGGTAGCACACAGAAAATATGTTAAGTCATTGCTTCTGGTTCCACTTTAAACCACAGCAAAGTATGAAAAATAGACTGGAATAAGGCTGATGTCTAAATCAAGCTGATGGCTCCTTGACACAGTAAAAAGTCCCTATATAAAAGCAGGTTATCCAGCTCCTCCCTTTGTAAGCCCCTGTGTCTGGATCCCCCAACATGACTGGAAATCCACTGCTTCGGAATGCAGCATTCCTGAGAAGGTTGTTAACATTCCTCTAAACATATTGAATCAGCAGAGTACAGCTGGTGGTGCTGCGCTGCATGCATAGATGGATGAGTTGTGTTTTTAGTGCGGCATGTTTGCTTGTTTATTCTGTATGTGGGCTGTGTGTGTGTACGTGTCCCTGAATGTTCCAGGCCCGGACAGGAGCACCTCAGTGTGGATGAAAGACGCCTTCACTACAACTCCTACAGAGGCACACTATGGCCTACACTGGCATCACAACATCACACTAACTGTTACTTTTCCAGCTTGGCCTTCCTAAAGTGACCTATATCAAAGCACAGAAGCAGGCATCCAAGTACATTTACACGACGTGGTGTTCAAAAGGAGATGAGATGTAACATTGTTGGAAATCTGGCGTTTGTGTTGTAGTCCATGCAGTATTTTTAAGTTCCAATCTTCTCAGAACAATATACACTGTACTTGAAGTGGATATCTGTACAAACCAAGTGTATGTGGTCAATGCTTGTTCTGTACATCCATGAATGACATCAGACTACAGTGGACACAAAGGAACAAAAAGCCATGACAAGCCGGATCTATTCTGAGTGAAACCTAGAGGAATCTGCCATGTCTCCACTTTAAGATCCCTCAAAGAGCTTTCATAATTGCAATCTAAAAAGTTATTATTAAGGACGTATTTCTGATAGTGGGGTTAAGCAGAGGTCTTGTAGCCAAATCGAGAACAATCTGATCATTGTTAAGGGGCCTGACTGGGGAGCGGAGGAGGCTGTGGAGAGACACGTTTTCTCAATGGATGCAGAGTAGAGTGCTTTGACAGCAGCAGGCCAGCCAGGGCAATGAGAGGTGGCCTTTCATCCTCACTAGCTGTTAGCTTTGGCAGCGAGTCAGCAGCGTTCGGCCAGCTTTCCTGCCTGCCCCAAGACTGGAGGCTGAGAAAGGTAAAAAGAAGAGAGATATGGAAGACGCCGAGAGCATAATAAATGGTTTTGTTGTGAGTGTATTGAAGCCAGAGGAGGGAGGATGGCAGAGAGTACAAAGGGACCCTGTTTCCTTGGTGTTTTTTTTCCGTGAAACTTGAGGCAGAATTGAAAACAGTGGCATTTTGAAGCATTAAGCAGAGCTGGTGGAGCAGGTGGGCAGACAGATACACAGACAGGCAGGTAGTGACTCAGACGAGAAGTTACACAAGCAGGAGCAGGCACATGTGCATATAAGGAGCCAGTGGACACATGAAATCATGTTTCTCCATGTGGCTGGTATTCTGGCAAATAACTGTAATGGTATCCACGGTGACAAGGGTTAGCATATGAGTAAGACTGGAAAGATTCACACCATATAGTGAGCGATGGCAGTATCCAGCTTGGCATCATTTGTGTAGAGTCCACTGCTTTTTGCCAAAAATAGTCTCAGACTCTGCCTTTATACAACGGATTAAATTAAACCTATTTCTTATGAAAAAAACATAGCAGAAGTTAAGTTTTGTTTGAGTCTTAGTCAGTCTCACTTCATAATTTGTAAAGGTCCTCATTGAAAGGGACTGGGAAAAGAAAGAACATCATGACAAATAGTGGAAGCGGATAGAGCATCACAACGAGAGAGAATCAAACTTTTCTTAAATCCTTTTGTTAATGATTTCCAGACACTTACATTATTTAAAGTCGTAGAGAGAATACCAGGACTTGTATGCTCAAAGTATCTGAATAAAAGCCAGATTAGTCATTGCTGAAACTGCATCTAATTCCTGCTGTCCACAATGAGCTTTTTCTGATAAGTGAAGTATATTAAGCCAAAAGTTTGATTACCAAAGACATAATAGGATTAAACAACAATACAGGACTTAGCTGTTATGAAGGCAGCCTAAACACAATGGCACCAGACTTATCTGAACAAGCTAGAACTAAAGCTTAATATTTATTTGCCAAACAACTTCTAAGGTATACTTGGGTATTTCATTCCTAGCTCTTTAATCATTGTGACTGAAGTTATTAGATATTAACACTTTACAGTTATGTTCATCACTTTGTTCTTTAAACTTCAGAAAAAGCCATTCTGCTCCATGTTGGCTGATGTCAGATTTCCACACTACTGACCTGACCTGGTCATCTCCCTCAGACTGCATTGTAGTATATTTTATCAATGATTCATAGTTTCTATTTCTTTGCACTATTACCGACAACAACCTCAGGGACTGAGTGTTCCTGGATTGTTTTCTTGGCATTTATTTAAGCATTTCACCCCCGCAGTTTTTCAGAGCAATGCGGCTTTTGAAATTATTTATTGCATTTGGATTTTCAGTGTCTATTGATGAGTTTCAGACATGAAAAATGAGGACTACTGCCATAGCCAATAACAATTAATGAAACTAAATATGTTTTTGGGGAGTGAAAAGTCCTCAAATGGTGTCTAGAAGATGAATTTCCATGAGCTCAATAAGTGATCTAAACTCACAATATTTCTCTTCACACTCATCACCACAATAAAATGGTAGCCCTGTGGTAACTTAAGTCACTACTCGTCATCTATTTTAATCTCAACTTGAATTAATTAAAGAAATGATTTCATTTCTAAAAACATTGTGATAGACATTGCATTTGTCTCCACTGTTGTGCTTGTTGTGGCACTAACAGCCAAACACACACGCTGAGTAATAACAGATCATGGCAGCTATTTGGATATGTAGCACTGTTTGTTTTTTGGTTGTGAGGACAAAGACTGATTGAAGAGAAAGACCTCAGCTTATTGGATCAAACATCACTTAGCAGAGCCATGGAAAATAAATCCGCCCACATACACGTACATGCTTCGCCCATATAACACATTTAAAGAGACAAATTAGTACAGGATACAATTCAACAAAAAAATCAAACTACAGATTCAGGCTATTAAGTTGTGAATTTGAGATATATTACTGTTGCGATTAAGAATTCACAGTCATTACGTTTACATGTACCTTGGGAAAACCGAATAACTGGCCTAATCCAATTTACACACTGATCAAACTGCATGTAAACTCGAGAACTACAACTGAGGTGTTTGTAGTTCGAATCTCAAAGATCCCAATAATACATCTGGAGAAGCTGATTCATTCATTCACGTAACAGCGCAGCCCGAGTTATATTGGGCACAGACTGGGAGAGGCATTCACAGCACTGGGTAAGAAAAAGCCAGGAAAATATTAGACAAGTGTGTGGAGCTTCTTTTTTGTGCTGCCGAGAGCAAATAATGTAATGTAATATGAGAGTAATGCAATTTGTAGCATGTGTAAAAAAGAAATGAGCCATTGTAAATGTAAATGCCATTGCTAAATTACTAGACACCCCAGTTTCAACAGCTATTATTGGTATGACTGTACCTTGTATCCAGTATGGGTCCTGCTCTTTGCGACTGGTGTGGTGGAGCACAACTCGATGGCCTCTGGTTCATGAAAGATCACTGTGGGCAAGGGCTCCTTCCTCAACGTCAACACATTTAGCTTGGTCTTGAGCATAGTTTGAAAGTGCTGGAAAACACAAACAGAGAAGAGAGCTGTGAAGACCTATACAGAAAGTAATTTCACAGGATTTCACAGTCCAAGCAAGAGAATCAACACTTTTAACAAATATTGTATTTTCTGGAATATTGGATAATAAATGATACAGGAAAGTACTCAAGCAACAAGGATGAAGGATAAGAAATAACAAATCTAAATGGTTATTTGTATAAGCAAGTAGTAAAAAGCAGGTAGCATCAAAGTTGCTAAGCTGTGTATTGGTGATAAGCGCTGAAATGACCAGAACTGGGTCTAGTGAAGGACTTTAAAAACATGGAAGAGCTTAATTTTGTATTTTGAGCTCTGGAGAGGGAGACAAACTAAATATGTAAGATTACCAGATGCAGGAAGGAAACTACACACAAGTACAAGTATGTTTTGATGAGGATACTTGTTAGGGATATTTCTGCAATTTTGTGGGTAACTGTACAGTCCTTCACATTTGTTTGATAAACCCTAACTACTCATAAAGGGTCAGAGGAAATCATTTTCTAACAGGCTCGACTCTAGGCTACACTCATAACATACTCCATACAGCTGTATTGCAACACACCCTTACGTAATAGTTAACCCTATGCCCTGTCAATAAGGATCTTTGCACTGTTTCTCCACACCTTACTAGTATATTGCTGAGAAATATTTTGTATTTGTCATATTACTACAGTATATTTTTACTTTACATATACACATGTATAATAATGCCTCATTTGACAGCAGTCTCTTGCTATTTTTGCTATTTACTGATAGTTTGAATTTATTATCGCCATTTATAATTTTTTTGTGCTTTATTATTATACATTATGTACATTGTGATCTGTGAACTACTGTGTCCAAATAATTTCCCTTGCGGATCAATAAAGTCTAAGTACTAACCTTGTTTTAAAGATTACAACATAACTTCCTTCTATTTTAATCAGCCCTGACTTTGAAATAGCTTATTTTATACCAATAAACCCAATATTTATTTTGCATTTCTTCAAAAACAACATCTGGAGTATTAATGATCATTTGATATTGCCCACCTCTTAAAAGATCAAAGATATCCAACAGAGGAGTAACAATTCACAAAGGTATCCGTAGCTTGGCTTTCTATTAAATCGATTACCACTACGTCTGGCCATTTCAAGCCCGACAATGTCTCACTGTCTGACCACCTACAAGGACCCGTAAAATTTGACAGACTATTAACTGTTGGTTCAAACACATTGCAAAGTAGAAAGATTCCACTGAAATGGAGATGGTATGTGGGGTTTATTAGGCGCGCTGAGGAATGTGAAGGCAAAAGGAGTCCGAGTCTGCATCTGGGTCTAAAATGGAGTGACTGGACTGGACCGGACTACTGTTCCTCAGGCTTGAGCAGGAACACGTGCGTTGAGCTGGCCCACTACACTGCACACTCACTGCTGGAATCTCTGGACTTTGTCAAAAACAGTCCAGACAAAACACAACGAATGAAATCAAGAGTTTGATTGATGAGACAGAGAAGGCCAGTCCAGATTTTTAATACAATAACTTTCACAATTTATGTGTGCAATTTTGATTTGAGTCAGAGGAAAATTACACAGTATGTCTTCGATCTATCTAGGAATTTTTTATTTTTTTTTAGCTAATCTACTATTTATACAGTTTGAGGGTTTGATGTTATTCAAAAATGTGAGAAATGTGGTGTTTACATTCTCTCCTGGGTTTCTCATTAGCCTAGCGTTAGCCTTGGGATGTTTCTCTTGAGATCAGTTTTGGAAGCTAATCGAGGTCAGAGAATTTTCATTTCGAAGGACTAAGTACGCAGTATGAGCGTGAGCTTAAAAATACACACTAAAAGCACTTTGGCTATCATGGAGAGTAAAACTAAGCAACGCGTTTCATAATGAAAACTTTTGCATAAAAAAAATATTAACTATCGTAGTAGTTGTTGGCGTTTTACAAGATTTTACAATATATAGTTTTGGCCCCTACATAATTTACCCATGTCCAGGTACTGAGCATGAAACGGTTGTGTTAGCTGACAGTGTGCAGGTTATTTGTGCACCAGATGGTCAACATTTACAGTCGATGAAAGCGGTAAATCCAGCCAAAGAGGTCAGCATCAATCTTCCAGCATCAATCTTCCGTTGCATTGTGAGGAACGCCAAGGAGACGCTCCTCAATCAACTTCAGGAAATGGCGTTTTGTGTCCATTACCTCAAGCGTAGTCTCAAATTTGGGATTACATCGTTTTTATAATAGGTTGTTTCTGGATATAACACAGCAGCCTGCTGACTTGAGATATGAAGTCTTCTAAGCTAGTCTGCACTTGTACTCGCTATATTTAGTTTTACGTGAAAACTAAATAAAAGCTTATCATGGTTTCCCACATCAACAATATAACAGGTGTTGCGAGTCACTGATATGTTGTATATTTGAGCCATCCTCCTCTCAAGACCATACAGCAGTTCAACAGTTAAGTTAAAACGAAAGTCTTTTTAGATTAAATTTAAAAAAGTTTAACTTTAAAAACATGCAGCCTTACACTGAGCAGGCTTGCATGTCCACAAACCAGACTCATACTTGACCTAAAGGAGGGCTCCTAGCATGGAAATGTTGTTAATTTGACTATAACTCTATGGACAATGTTTTGAAGTTTGGTTTTAACTTTCTATTTCCATGGAATCATGCAGGTGATGAGCCATGTCCAGAAAGTTACTACTGCACCTTTAACTTCCCAACAAACCAGACCAATAACCAACTTTAAAACCTACAGTCACTGAGCAAGAAATAACAGTCAGAAAATTTTAAATATGCAACGTCAAAGTATCTTATTGATTCTGAGGAGCGCAGTGCATCATAGTAATAAAGAAATCTCCGAACATAAGTTTCTCTAATACAATATTACATAAGGTGTCTACATGTCAGGAGAAAACTTTCCCTAACAAAAGTGAGGTGGCTGGAAAGAGGAAGATAAGGCTGAACAGCACAAGGTGGACATGAAGGAGAGAGACAGACAAGCGTCCAAATGGAGTAGTGAAAGTGAAGCCACATGTGCGTAAACGTGCTCTGACCTCGGCGTCAGCACTTTACAGCTTCCTGACAGCGGCTCACATTCCTGCGGCTCTGGACTTCTCACCCCTCACAAGGACTAGAGCCAGGAACCCTAACGCTACAAATCTATTCATAATATTTTCACTAAATTATAACTATTTTTTATACTTCCCCATTCCCAGAAAGCCTGTAAAACAAGAGCCTCTTGTTCTTAAATCTATTTCTAGTATTAACTTGGGATGCTGACAGCCTTCTGGTCACCACTGGAGCAGAGTCAGTGTTCAGGTAAAGGGCTAAGCATCTTGTCTGTGCTCAGGATTTGAAACGAAACAATGGCAGCACTCAAGAGGAAAGCTGCAAATCTGCGAAAAATGGCCCCCTTTGAGATTTTCGGATTATGAAAACAAGTCTTGTGAGATTGACAGTCACGCAGTTACACCAAATTATCAGAATTATTTTGAGCCTGACATTTATCAAAGCGTTTCCGCAAGGCTATGTAAATTTTGAATTAACTCCACTTTAACCGAGAATTGACTCCCTAATCTCTTTCACATGCGTATTGTAGAATTTATAGTAGTAGTATTGTGTAAATGAGGCATAGATAAGAAGTCTGATGAAGTGTTCTATCAAAGGGCCAAGGAGGACTTAGGTGACCCACTTTTATGTGAAAACTGTTGAATAATAATTTGAAAAACGATGATGTGGTGCCAAAATCATTATGTTTCCATGGTAAATAATAACAGTCGTCAGATTAATTCATTTACCACACACCCTTTTTGTCAACACATTTTTTTTTATATCTAAATATAACTGCTGGTCTGTCACAAGTTCTAACTCACAATAAAATGCGTTCACATTACTGTTACTGTCACAATAGTGCAATTTTAGATTCGATTTTGATACTAAGGAATTGACTCGATACCAATTACGATACCACAATAACTTTTAGTAATAGAATGTCATTGTCTTACACAAAATAATAGTACGTTCTTTATGTTACCATACTAAAATCATACTAAAACTGCTCAGGAAAGCAAAAATTTTGCTTACTTCCTCAATAAAGTAGGTAGTTTCAAAATTAGTTTAGTATCACTTCGTATATGATTTTCAATACTTTCAGCAACACTAGTTCACATAAGTTTAAATAAACAGATAAAACCTTTTACAACGATGGGCACCCAGGAGCTGTGTCAGTGAGTTAAGAGCTCCGTTGCATCTTCAGTTCAATCAATGGAACAAGTGTTGCATGCCTGACTCCCGCAGTGATGTCTTTAACAGAACACAGATGGTAAGCTCCACTGCGGGACCCCAGAGAGAGCGATCTGAAGGAAGCACACTTTCAGGTCAAAACCAGGATCTAAGGCCTCACCCCGACCCCCAAAAATGCAAAAACTACCATCAAGACTAAACTCTGGCTCAAATAAAATCTATACTTAGTTGATGATGGGCTGACAAATTGGCCGTAAAGAGCTACTTGTACATCCTCAGATGCCTTAGTTAATGCCATAATGAATGAGTGCAGCGAGCAAAACAACATTAGCATGTCTGCGAAATATCTGAAGACAGCAGCCCAGACGCACACGGAAACGGATCCAAAGATGAAAGAATGAACTCTCCGTGCACACAGATGTCTCCAACAGCTCAAACTCGACCTCCACCATCACTGGTGTCAGTGTGTTGAAAGAAATAGAAGATGAGGCTTAATGAATTGGATCAAAAATCATACGGGCTGGTTCAAATCAAGTTATTAGCCTTTAGCAATACTTAAAGTGTGTGTACCCTATTTTTGTCCAATCCATGCAGTGCAGACGCAGTGGAGTTTTAACATCCTAGAACCAGGAATTGCACTGTTAGCATGATAGTTGTTGTTAGCTTTACCAAGACAGCAAAACTCTGCTTCTGTCTGAGAAAAGCGCTTATTAACTCAGGCAATATTTAGAATGCATGGAAAGCTGTAGAAAAGTGAGAACTAACAAAACATTTTTTTAAGATGTTTTTAAGATGTAAAAATCAGGTACAGTGCCTTGAATAGCCAAATATGCATTAGCTATGACTATGTGATATCTT
Organism: Odontamblyopus rebecca; assembly: GCA_030686955.1. NCBI lineage: Eukaryota > Metazoa > Chordata > Actinopteri > Gobiiformes > Gobiidae > Odontamblyopus > Odontamblyopus rebecca. The sequence continues at coordinate 14,581,077 of CM060668.1, forward strand.
AAATTATGTTTGAGGGAATGGCGGCATGGTGGCTGAGGGGCAACGCTCAAGAAGGTTGCGGGTTCGATCCCCGGGTCGCCCTGTGTGGAGTTTGCATGTTCTCCCCGTGTCTGGATGGTTTCCTCTGGGCACTCTGGGTTCCCCCATCAACTTAAAACATGCAGCACTCCTATGAACTAACATCAAGGACCGTGATGTCCACCCTCCTGTGTGCTCACCACTCACAGAGGGGTTCATGGTGGGGTCAGGTGTTATGAGGACCCCACAACCCAGCTGGATTGGGCGGGAGAAGATGGATGGATGTTTGAGGGAAGGTTTTGGCAACTGGCTTTAGCAGGAGAATCTATATTGTTGTTTTTGGGAGAGATTTGTACTATCTAACTCAAGGGTAGTTGGCAAAACATTAACTGTATCTCAGAAAATTACACAAACTTTAATAGATTAGAATAAAAGTGTATAGAATAGTGTTTTTCTTATGACGGTAGTTTTATTTAACTAGATCACTCACTGAAGGAGCAAGGATTATCAAAATACAGAATTGGTTAGCAGGGGAATTTGAATGAACAAAAGAACTGCCATATTGACTTGATTTGCTCATTGTTGCACTTGGTTTTACATCACCCTTCTTCAGCCTGTTTCCTCTTTGAGTGTACTGAAGTGATTAGCTCTTGTTTGTAGGTAAAGGGCACAATTCAGCGGGGCTTTGTTTTAATGAAGTCCGCACTACCCCCTGGTCTCTTCGCTCCAGGTCACTGTAACTACGTGAGCTGTCCCTCTATGTGTTTACAGCCTCCCCCTCTGATCCTCGGATAGTTTACGAGAGGAAATCTGTCTGAACAAGCTCAGAAGCACTGCAAGAGGTCTGAAGATGTGTTTTCCTCACATCTGATTGGACGGTTAGACTTTATGGGAGGGCTGTTGGATGCCGCCATTGGTCCGTTACTTCTGGAGGAGGAAGTGGGTACTAAAACAACCTCAAAACCCGGGGGTGGCAATCTCTAACTGGCAATAAAAGCTTCAACAAGTCTTTGACGTCAACAATGAAGACAGCAAACTGGCTAAATGACTTAAGCAGAGCACTAACGCCAAATGCACACTTCTTAAAATGTTGTTATTCACCTGGCATTGAGCGGATGCTGTTGTAATTCTTGACTTGTGGATTGTCTTTCAGCGTGGTGGTTATATTTAACTGTTTTCAAACTCCCCAAGACCCGGGCCTGGTCAAGATCCTGCCACAATTTCAGCGAGAATGCAGCCCCATTTAGAAGTCTATCTAAGAGTCTTTAACAACAGTTGCAGCATTTGGGTTAGGGTTGGGGACGTGGTTTGTCAACACAGATAAAAATATTTTGTCTTTTTATACATGGGAATTGTACACTTATATTTGTACACTTAGAAATGGAGCAGAATAGGCACAAATACCAAATTAAAATAATCAAAATGCTACGCACAGTAAAGTTAGTATGCATTATGAAAGGTCTTTTGTGACTTGAGATAAGATTTTAAAAATATTGACTTAAAATTCACTTGGCCTAACATTTTCTTGCCAATATTGTGTTTGAGATATTGATAGTGATTAGATTATTTCCAAAAGAACCTAAGAAAAGCATGTATTTGCATTTAAAAGCTATAGGTCAGAAACTGAGGCTGGAAAAAGACTCACTTCTCTTACGTCTTTCCATTGAGGCTAGCTAGAGGCCTCCCAATGTCTGCAATCAGAATTAAGACTCAAAGACGGGAGCTATTTGACAAGACGCTCCTATGCGCATTCTGAATATGAACTCTTGAGTCAGCCATTTCTGTCCTGCATCATCCATATATTCCTATCTGCTGCCAGCCCCGCACCGTCAAGTGTCAAAGTGTTTGCTAAAAGAGAGCTGCTGACAGGGGCAAAACATACTTAGTAGCAGCCATAGGCCTATTCTGCCAACTTGGATTAGAGCAGTCCACGTGTCCGCATTTATGCTAAGACCACTGCTTATTGTGCAATCTATTGTTGAACTGGCATAGCCTTAATTGAGAAAAAATGAAAGGTGGTGAAACAGACTGTAGATAGACACAGAAAAACTGAAATATATATATAGTCTTGTATAATAGTACACAGACTTGTTTTTGCATAGCACCTGGGGGTGTAACAATAACCGAAACACTGAGATATCATATCGTGAAAAGTCTTACAATAATACCATAGGCCATCACAATATATTGAAATAACAAGTTTCTTTGGTTAAATGAATAGTTTTGGTGCAGCAATAGTGAAAAAAACACAGAACTACATAAACCATGATGCCTTGCTCTATTTCAGTGCAGACTACATGAAGAAATAGCTGTTATTACGCACTTTTCAATTTTAGGTGTTTGGATCATTGACAACCAAGACTTGTCAAAGAAAAGTAGCATATTCACCATTTTGTGAGCCTCCACCAAATATCGCAATAAACATTGTACCATGAGATTCAAATCGTGAAAGTATCGTACCAGGAAATTAGGATTTTGTTGTATCCCTAATAGCACCCCAGCTAAACTTTAACATATTCATTTTAACCACTTATATCTGAATTATTTTGCATCTTTTACATACATTTCTGGTCAAATTTGCAAAAGATAAGTTACCTTTGGGTATCTATGGTTTATAACCTGTGCTGTATTTTATTTCATTTCAGCTGTCTGACTCTCATCACCATAACCTGCTCACTACATCCACCTCCATACATGTCTCCTCCTCTTCACCAACATCTCTGAGACAAAATGCGGCGAGACATCAGGTGTTGCCATGGTAACAGAGGACAGCACGAGTGAGGAGAATCTGGATGGAGGCCATAGTGCATGAAAACCACCAACAACATGGTCATGATGGTTTCAGAATACATAATGATGATTTCAATAACCAATAGACCCCTCACTCAGAGCCAGCCAATTATCACATCATTATATTTCTATGATGAGGTAAACACATGAAACAAGACACAATTAGAAGACAAAAATGAACTTGAAGTGTATGACATGATACGAAACAGCAGATTAAAACTGAGTCAACATTCGCACACATGATGGTCATAGCCGTTTGTTGTGGCCCACTAGTTTTCAATCAACCATCTTGTTAATTTAGGACTTAATGCCGGCTAAACCAATGTCCTCTATAGAAGAATGCCGTCACATCACAAAACAGGACAATCATTCTACTATGTAACATGTAGCACAATGGGTACTTGTGAGTAAGGGAAACTGTAAGTCTCAGATTCATACATTTTGTTCCAGTCTGTTGATAATGGTCAGACTTAAGCAATAAGGACAATTATGTGGTAAGATAAGACATTTGTACTGACGTGTTCACTGTTGGAATGTTCACCCAGATGATCTTTGCGGGAGTGTAATTCATTCACCGTATCAATACTGAGCCAGCAGGAATTTCATAAATCTGGCATAATCCACTGGACTACAGATCTCATTTTTTGTATTTATTGATCAGCAGTTTAAAACCATTGCTAATTATAATACAAAATTATCAACTATAGTGCTTAACAAATTTATTAGACCACCTGTCATGAAAACAAGAAAACATAAATAACTTAATAGTTTATCAAAAACTTGTTTCATATTAACAATGTCATTGTTATTCATTAAGAAAATGACCAAATGTAATAATAAAATAGTTCTTGTTAACAAATAATTTAAAAAAATGTTAATGTAATAATAATGTGTGTGACCACCTTTGACGCAGATAATAGCTGCATTCTTGCTGCTTTGTTTTTATGGAGTTTTGCAAAGTCTCTTTTGTTATTGAGTTCCAAATAGCTGTTCCCAGAGAGCACTAAATTGTTTTGATAAAAAGATCTTGCATATACTGACAGATTAACCATTATAGAAACATAAAAAGATACTTTGGTAAACAGAAATACTGTTAAATTATGTATGGCAGCTGTGGCAAACACTTAAACTGAGTGGTGGTCTAATAAATTTGTTAAGCACTGTACATGGAGAATAATACAGGATTACCAAATCCAGTGCTTTTATCTCAAATTGTAAAATCTGAATGACACCTTAACAACACTTTTAATAAAAATTCAATGACAAAATTTTTTGAGCTATAAAAATAGGCCCAGAGTCAATACTTTGATTTTTTGGGCAAAACTTCACATGACTTAGCTGCCCAGAAGAATTCATACCAGGATGTTATAACGACATAAAGTTAAGTATAAATCTTTATATCTATAGATTTCTATATGACACCTGTTGAAGAAACCAACCCATATAATCCCTTACATAAACACCAAGAAACAATAATGGTAATTTCTTGTTGCCATGAAAGAATGTGAAAAACCAGCCAGATTAGACTTCAAGTAGACCTAATCACACAGCCTATTACATTATTACATAAGGGTCTGCGTAAAAGTAAATTGTTTTTGGAGATACCACAGAAATAAGTCCACGCATACCTCATTTACAACTAAAGGTAGTACTATCTCCAAATCAGTTTGGAAGTAAAAAAAAAAACAAAAAAACACGGGAACAGCGCTTTTAATACGCTACGATTCCATCTTTCTTGACGCCTGGGCAGCGGAGGGGATTGTGCAAGTTCACTTGGCAGCCACTCCACAGAGAAAGGCCCACATCTGGAGAACATTACGGCTGCTGGAGACGCGAAGCCGGGGCTCGCTCGGTGCATGCACGGATTGCCCCTAACATATCAAACTACGAGTCATTAACGCTGTTTTCCAAGTCTCAACGGGTCACGGGCTGCAGGTTACCCACCGGAGACTACGTTTTTAGCTTAAACCACATGGAAAACTACAGATTTAGCATCCCAGTCTAGCTAACACTGAAAGGAGAGTGACAACGAGCGGGCCTGTTGCTGCTGTATGTTACTCTAAAGACAACATATTGATTTAATTTGATAAAGCATATATTAAAAAACATGCGTGTGACAGTTTTGGGAAAAAAACGCTAATATAATGTTATAAACAGTGGCTAAAGCGCGGGGAATGCAGAGAGGGGCTATTTCGTGTGCCCCCCCGTCTTGCGTAACGTGGATAGGTGCGCTGAGACTTAGCAGACAAACAGGCAAAAAGAAGCGCAAATCCATGTGCAAAAGCTGTAATAACGGTGCAATAAAAACGACCCGCAAGTTTACAGTGACATTACAACATGGCACGATCCCAGCCCGGAGTGTTCATGGCTTGTTTCTGCGTTCCCACACGGTTGTATTTACTGGTGTCGACCTAAAAGAGCCTGGGAGTGCGGTCCTACCTGCAGTCTCTCCGACGCGGGCTGCCACATTTTCGCGAGTAAAGAAGTTGACAGTGTTTTTCAGCGGCGTCTGGCGTGGTGCGTAGTCCGGCTCACATCTGGTGGCCTTCTCAGCTCGCCTCTCTGTCCTCCTCCTTCACTCGGGGCTGCTGGATGGGATGAAGGTGTTGCTCCGCCTGGCTGCGAGTGCCGCCATGGCCAGCAGGGGGAGCCCGCGCCGATGGTTTTCTCCCGCCTGCACGGTGCGTTCAGGTGCATCACGGAAATGGTGTTAATATATATATTTTTTGTTGATTAGTTGTCATTCTCTATTAAAGGTGCACTATGTAACCTGCTTCTTGTTTCTACGGACATCTCAGTGCTCTGCCTGGAATGTTCCACAGTGTGATATTCACTAGCAAGGACCACTCCAACAACACATGCGAAGCAAAAAGAGTTTATTACATGGAGCCAGGTTAAGACTCTGGGTGGGGGTTCTGTCTCAATCTTCACATGGCCCAGCAGCAACGGGACCCCCCTCGTAGGCGTCTTATGTCTGGAAGCGAATAGGTAGGGGTTGGGAGGGTGGGGTTGAGTTATTCGGGACAAACTGGGTTGCCGGGATAGGCTGCTACAAATAGGATTCTGGGAAATTGAGGTGCGGTAGAAGCTGTGAGTTGTGATTCACTGGAGAGGAGGCGAGGGCGGTGGAGGAGTGGTCCTGCTCCTGAACCTAAGTTAATCATATTAACTACATTTAAACAGTTCTACTTACATTTATTCAAGTACAGATCGTTTTATAGCTAAAAAATATCTTTTTAAAAATGGGAATTCTGACTGATTGGGGGCTGCCTCTCCACAGATCTGACCTGTACCTTGGTCTGGTTTGGACTCCTTGAAGATAGATACTGTGAAACATTCCAGATGAAGCAATAACATCTCCATAGAGAAAAGCATTTGATGGAGCCTCCACCAGAAAAGTTACACAATGCACCTTTAAAATCATCTCCATTTCCAACTAACAGTAAAAAAAAATCTAGATTATTTTAATTTCTTTTCTGATTATGATACCATTCAACATGAATCTGGTTAGTGATGGCAGATCAAAAACGTTAAAAAAGAATTTGAAGAAATGTTTGATATTTCATGGTAATGTTTGATAATGTTGATGGTTCATTGTATTTTAATCAATGTTTGAATTAAATTAATTTAGTCTGGGATGTGTGTTATTTTTCTTTTTTGTTAATGCACAGCTATGGTGTTCGATTTTTGATGTATTCATAGGGTGAAGCTTTTGAAATAAGCCCTTTTGGGATTTTTTTGCCTCTTCCCGCACCTATTTTTTATCTAGTGTTTTTTTTTTTTTTATTGCTATGTTATATATCTGCAAAATAAATAAATAAAATATGGTGTGATAGAGTGAGTGGTGGTCAGAGAGGTTTTGGCAGCTGTGACAACTGCATTCTTTGGTGTGGCGAGTTAAATGAGAATTTGACAAAAAAATACAAGTAGCTCAAATTTTCTTTATCATTCTTGCTAAAGCCACACTGCATAATCTTTTAGCCAGTTAAATGAAACGTTTATTGTTCCATTTTGCATGTTTTTATTGCATTGAAATACACAGAAAAGCATGCATACTTGCAGGTTTGCATCTCCACTAACATGACTCTTCTTTGGACAGGAACAATATCTCCATGGAAATATTGTTTCTTTGGTTATACATGCAGGGTATTTATCTCCACGAAGTATGTTCTCAAGTATGGTTTTAATGTTTTATTTTCAAGAAATCATCCAGGTGACATGTTACCTGCGGAAAGTTACGCTTTGTTGCTTTTTAAATTGCATTTTTTACATGACAAGGTTGCACAAAAGGTTCCGTCATTTAGAATAAATGTAACAGAATAGAGACTGAGCTAAACAACAAAATCACCATTAGAAAGCAATCTAAACTCAAGCATTTCAAATTGATTTTCTGCCTGGTTTTGTGTCATAAGACCTCAAACCCTCCAACGGTAAATGAACTTAGCCTCCAGGGACTAAAAAGGGCAAAAGTCAAGACTGAAGGGCTCCATCTCAATCCAGCGTCCACCAGAGCCATCAATACCAGGCTCCTCCTCCCGCTGTGCCTGGACTTGTAATGTATGTAGGTGTGTGGAGCGACATGGCCAGGCTGTGGCGGGCTGTTTTTAGACATGTTTACATGGGGGAACATCTGGATAAAGCCTGAGGTCACAGAGGCTATTCACTTTACCACCAGTCCATAAATGGCCTTTCCCACGACTGACAGTTTAGTCTGGTTCTGTGACCTTGGGACGTGATGGAAAAACAGTCTAGGAATATGTTGAGGTTTGTCTGACTTTGTTTACAGCTTCAAACAAGTTTATTTGTTTATGTTGTCAGCCCATTTTTGAGACTTACTGACTTGATGCAGATGAAAATGTAAAAGGACAATTAAGACTAATGATATTTTCATAAAGAATAGCCAATAGGAGAATCCACAGATGTTCTGATATTAGATAATGTTTTATCCATACCATAAATATAATATTTCTAACATAATAGAATAGTTTAATGAAGAAAAAAAAATCAGCAAGTAATTGATTCTATAGTGTTTGTTTAGCAAGTTGCTTTATTGTTTTGGATCTAAGACAGAGTAGTCTCCTGTTTGATTTAAAGCTATAATACAAAATACTAATAATAGAAAAAAAGTTACAGATGGTAACTTTAAAGGTTAAGTTAAAACCATACTTGTAATAATAATATTCTTTATAGAGATAGATGAGTTTTATGCCATACTCTGGAAGATTATAGCAAATTAACATTTCCATGCAAAGAATAAAGCAGAAAAAGGCAGGTTTGTGGAGAAGCAAGTCCACTCACTGTAAGAACGCATCCTGAGTGCAACAACCAAAATGAAAAGAGAATATATCATGTGTTCATTTTAGTCTATTTTTTTGCTTAATTCATATATTATATTTTAACTGTAGGATAAAATCCGGCTATTGTCAATCCTTTTTTTAATGGCCAAATCATGAATAAGAGAAAACAGACACCATAAGCACATAAGTATTTTTGTCACTTCAGTTTTTATTGTTTACATCATTCAATAGAGAGAATAGATAAGCATGTGAATTCTGTATTAAAATGAGAGGGAAAACAAGGAGATTAGCTGGGTTTATTAAATCACAGCTTAACCTTGAGGAGAACAACACCGCGCACACTGAAAGTTTCCATTGACACAAAAGCACATAGAGTATACACTGATGCGGTCAATGTTACTTCTTGCCTCTATTTCTCACAGTTCAACTTCCGGGAGTATATTATTGGTATTATTAAGTGTATTGGCACATTGCAAGAACATCAAAACCACAATTTTCCTCTTCAATTATTATTGATATAGAGATATACAATCTGTAGGCCTACTCCACTTTCTTTTCTATTCATATACCATTGATAACTGTAACAAATTGGACAACATGTACTTTAAAATAAAGCTTAACCATGAATAAATTACAAGTTGGTATTCAACTAACCACATATGGTCCAGAGAAATATGTAGTTTGGCACAATCTTAACCACTGCAATGTAAAATATTAGCCAACATACAATACAACCAAAGTACAAATAGGATTTAAATAATGTGTAGAACAACAAATGTAACCATGCACAATGTAAGGCAACCTACTGCAGTTTCTGAATATAGAAAATATACATTGTGCGCCTCATATGAGTGCACCTATGTCTACAACACTGTGTCTGCCAAGTGTAGGCTAAAAACTGGTCTAAACTCCAGCCCATGTGGACAGACTGGCTGGACAGACTAAAGTCTTCTTTAAGTTAGTGCTCATGTTGCTCGTTCATTATTGATGTTTCAAGACAAGTTTGCTTCTAATGCTACAAGACAGCCTTAAACAGGAAAATAGATGTATCAAATTCCAGATTTGATCTCTTCAAACTACAATCTACCACTTTTTTTTTAAATTTCATTTTACATTCACGCAGTTTTGCTGTTATTTGTTAGTTTTTTTTGTAAGAAATTCTATGCTTTATATACTAGATGTGTTTGGGTGTATGCAGCATGTAGTTAATTCTAAAAGTTGGCGTGGTTGTTTGCTTACAAATCCTTGGTTTTAATGAGAGTAACCAAAGGCTTGTCCTCAGGACAGTAGTCTTCATAAGCTATGGGGGTAGCATCATACATGGCGGGCCGGGACTTCTTGCCAAATCTAAAAAAAAAAGTACATGTTAATACAATTTTAACTACTCATTAAAAAAATATTTCCCCATGGAGACATCGGAGGTATGTGTTTGGGAGGGAGTAGCACCACCTACCTTCTGGTTTGTGGGCAAATGCTTTACTTACTTAGGCAACAGAGACAATGGGATGGTGGTTCTATACTTAGTTTTTCATACACAGAGGAATCAGCACTGACCTGGCGTGGCGTATGGAGGCGATGGCATTGCTGAACTCACTGTCGATGCTGCGACAGTTGTAGAACTCCTGGTAGGCGTGGCGAGAGGAGCCCTGGTACTCAATGCGACTGATGCGACAGATGCCCACGATGAGGATGATGAGCATGAGGACGAAGGCCACACACAGAGCCCCGATGATGATGTACAGGGAGTGGCGAGGCATGTTGGTCAGTGTGTCATCAGTGTGTGCCGGCTTCCACTGCAAATCTAATGAGACACGGAGCCTTTCACAAATCTGCCAGAGAACAGGAAGGAACAGATGCTCGCTGACAGGGCGACTTACGAATCTCACAGCTGGGCCCCACCCACCCGGGCGGACAGTGGCAGGTGAAGCCATTTGATTGGTCGATGCAGGAGCCGCCGTGGTGGCAGGGGTTGCTCTCACACTCATTGATGTCGATCTCACACTTTTCGCCTGATTAGACAGGGTTAGACTTGTAAAAAGGCATGTCCTTGAATTTGTCAAAATAATCATGCCAAAAATGTCCCAAATCTCAGTCCAGGTCAGGTAGAACTAGTCCATGTAAACGATCTAAAACTTACTCAGTGCTAATAACATTGCAAATCAAAGTAACTGAAATAAAGTTAGTTATGGGTTTTCCTGTATTTTTTTACACATCGTTAACACTAGAGATTCAACAATACAGTTTTCTCATGTTTTGATCTCAATACATGAATCACAATACTGGGGCAATTTCAATATGTTTTAGACTTCAAAAAAATTTAGAACTTTTAATGAATTATTATTAAACGTAACATTTTATATTAGAGTTAGGCCTTTTTGAGCCATTTTCTTATGGTATCTGCAAAAGGCACACTTAAAGGTCCTTTATTACTCTATTTTCTGATTTATGTTATAATTAGGCGGAGAACACTCTGTTCCACCTTGCAATGTCATTTGGTAATCCACTGTGCTTTTGAACTCCATAAACCTTCACTAAATTAATTTAAATGATCTTAGCCCTGGAATTGCCAATCCCCTCTAAACAAAAAGTAAAAGGTAGCTGTTAACTTGAAAACTACCGCTTCAAGACAAGGTGGAACAGAGCATTTTGAGTTTTGAAGATGTAGACATGTTAATAATGTAGGATTACTCAAAAGTGTGAACAACAAAACACAAATCCAGGTATGTTTTTGATGCGGTAACAATATTCTTAGATGCTTGAAAGCTCACAACAGTCAGTTTTGTGTAATATAGGACCTTTATCTCTTTTCTTGCTATGCCAAATGGTGCTGGAGTACTACCAGTGTATTCAGCTCCTTACATGTATAGTATTGTGAATATTGTGACTCTGACAAACTCTGACAAAAAACATCTTTGAAAAGACAATTTACCGTGCATGTAAAACCAAGCATATGTTATTTGATTATGTTGGAGTCATCAGTGTACACCTCAAATAGAGTCCAAACCCCACTCACCGTGGTATCCAGGAGCACAGACACAAGAGGCGTTGAGCCCTGTACTCTCACAGCGTCCGCCGTTCTGACAGCGCATCCTCAGACAGGGGTCTTTGTAGATCTCACAGTGTCTGCCTGCATAAAGCAATGCATAACACAAGCTTATTATCCTGCCAGACTGAAAATGGAAGCAGTCATTGATGGCAGGCTCACCTTCAAACTGAGAGGTGCAGACACATTCATAAGCATTGATAAGGTCTCTGCAGGTGGCGTAGTTCTGGCAGGGGGCAGACAGACACTCGTTGTACTCCTCCTCACAGTACAAACCGTGGTAGCCTGGACACAATGTTAATATCCTGGTTTAGATGTTATTAGATGCAGTTTAGATGTTATTATGCCATGACGATTTTTATAATTGCCATTTGTTGCAATTAGCCAAGCATGTTATTGAAGGGTGATGTTGAGGGACACAACCACTGAAAGCACTTTGGTGGTGTTTGAACCAGTAAACCTGTGATGGTTGGGTAAGTAAGTGTTTATTTATATAGCGCTTTTCACAGACAGATGTCACAAAGACGCTTTACAGAGGATTATTTACAGAGCATTCTTCATTCACTCCATCCCCAGTGGTGGTAAACTACTGTTATAGCCACAGCTGCCCTGGGACAGACTGACAGAGGCGCGGCTGCCAAGCCAACAGGCGCCAACGGTCCCTCTGACCACTCACACAACTTTCACACATACAGTGTGTGTTTTTTGGGTTGGGTTGTAAGCACATAACCCACTGCACCATACAGAGTGTATTATTATAAAAATTAAAAGGAGCAGAGAATGAAACTTAAATGTTGGCAAAGAATCAAATTACATTTGACAAGGAATTGATTATTTTTATAATTGTAAAAACTGTGTTTTAGTAGACCGGTACTCATGCATGTCCTCATTTGAAAAAAACACTGATGGTTACTAGTGCTGTCACAATACTAAAATTTCAAACTCCATTTCGATACTAAGGACTAGACTCAATACCCATAACCAGTGCCATTTCCACAATGATAATAGTAAAACATTGTTTAATTTTTGTTCAGGTAGGTTCCATTGTGGTCCTTGGGCTTATACTAGTCTATGTGCTCTTATACTTGTTCTGATAAAGCTCAAGACCCTTCTACAGCGATTCAGGAAAAGTTATTCCTGTCCTGTGATTGTGACTTTTATTAGTATCGATACCTGCTCAATGAGTATGTAGTGTCAATACAGTACCAATTAATATTTCATTTTCTATACATTTGACAACTCTAATGGCTACTATTGATCACTCCTATGCAAATGATTACGTATGAAATTACATAGACTAGTTTTAAAATGTTTTCATGTATTTAGTGCTTTGGGGTTCTTATAAATAATACACTGCTAAAAGTACAGGCAGATGCCATGTCTTTTGTTCATTTCAGAGGCAAATGAAGAAACCAACACACTTCTTTAGTATTCAGTATTTAGATGTCACTCTGTCATGTCTTCCTGCTGTTTCGCCTGCATAAGGATTCCCACACTGTCACTATGAATAGGCTCTATGTAATGCAGTGCTCTGTGTTTCCATAGGATGGCAGCTGTGTACTAATGCGCACAGACGCCTGCGTGCCTGGAAGAACAAAGTCCAGCCTAAACACCAGACAAGTAGGACATCTTCTGTTTTTTTTCTGTTCAACAAAAGGAACTAACATCAAAAAGTGTAAGTAAACAACATGACCCAAATCCGTCATGCACAATCTCGAGAGTGGATTTAGCCCTAGGAAAATGCTGAGTTAGGATTGGAAGACATTTCAGGGTTGCTTTGATAACAGTATTTATGTTGTCGTGCTTGACCTTACATGGGTGGCATTTATAGTTACAGATATGGCCTTGGGTGATTTTATGAGACTAGTTTTATATTTTAAAAAAAAGTCTTATTGACAACTGGAGGATGCAACGTTGGGGCAGTGGCTGATTTTGGACACTTTTGACAGGGAATGTCTAAATTAGTAGTAAACTGTCAATGCTCAATATAGGTTTATGTAATCTGGAAGAAGATATAGGATTTTTGTAAGTAACTTGTATAATCATTTGTTCGTGATATTTTAATCAAATTAAGATCCAGTCATTTCGATTGGCTTATTAATCAAGAAACTAAGCAGGGCCTGGTTAATACTTTGAGAGAGACCGTTGGGAATATAAGGTACTATGGTGGTGACAAAAAACTGTTGTTGTGTCTTCAAGGCACTTCAGCCACATTGCCGAGCATGAATGTGGTGTGTGCGTGAGTGTTGGTAGTTGGAGAGGCTGATGAGTGAATGAATAATGCATGAAACTGTAAATTGATTTTTAGTGTCTGGAAAAGCACTATATAAAACTAATGCATTATTATTATTAGTAAGAAATCTACAGCCAATTCTGTGGCAGTAAAAGCATGTGTTTTGAATTCAGAAGGAAGATTTATGTGTTTATTTTTTAATTTATTGACACTGACTTCTCCACCAGGATGAAAATAAAGCAACCCCTTAAACCTTGAACTGGTGATTGATAGAGATGAACCAGATGTTCTAGTATCTATTTTAGCTGTATTCAAATTTAACAGCTACTATAAGGAAACACAGTTAGGATTAAACAGGAATTAAACAGATGTGCAGTGCTGTTTCATGTTTTACCCAAATTAATAGATTTTATCAGACCAGCAAAGTACTTCAGACTATCAAAAGCTCAGGAAGATGAGGGAACCAATCAACCTACTTTCATTGTCATAAAACAATGATTTCATCCGTATATGTATTTATAAAATGACTTTTGCCCTCCCTTGTTACTGATCATCCTTCATTTCCAACTAAAAAGGCTAGAAATATAAGCAATTCAAATTAGGCAAAAAAAGTCTTCTTAACCATCTGTCAAAAGCAAACCACAGAGCAGCAGAGGCACTTGGCATGGTACCTGCTTTGCTTTTGAGAACATCACTTGGAAACACTCCATACAAACTTTGGCACTGGAAAACTCTCCTCACAAATATGCTTTGCTTTGACTGACTATGACAATCTCTGGAGGCTTCTACAACTGGAGGTGCAATCTGCTCCCATCACTTAACACTCCGAGCCACTAAAGTTCCCAGTTGGACGCCAGTGCTGACAAACTTTTTACAAATCCCTCCCTGGGTGTGTTTGGGGAATAATTGAGGATTCCGGTTTGAGCTTCTGGGGGCCGCTCAGTGAAATGCCATTGAAATGTCAAGTGCCTTTTTCCCACAGACGGGCAATGGGGCTGGCAACCTCCCATGTACGTCGGATTACGGCCGGCTGGAGGAGCAATCCTTCTCAGTATCACAAGAGCTTTGGAAGATGGCTACCGGGAGAACTCCAAGTAACAGACTGGGAAAACATAAGGTCAAACTCAGCCAATGCTTGTCCAATTACCGATGTTTTCACTTGGTTTACTTGGTCATTGTGGGTGAGAGGCTGAAGGGACGATGCAAGAGGCATGCTTCCAGATGCTGCCATACATACACTGACTTAACAGATCTTGCCAAATAAATTAATCCTATTTACTCTCAGTATTCAAAGGTAGACTGTTCCAGCTAGGTCTGTCATGATAACACATTTGGAAGTAATGTGAAAACAACAATACCACACAGATCAGATCACAAAATAACATATGGGCTCTTACATTTAACAAAGATGTGAAAATTTGTGACAAAACATTTCACTAAAGGCAACAGTTATTTTTTGGACAGTATTTAGTGACTAAAACATGCAATGGGCTGACAAACCTTAAAGGGGCCCTTCTGTCTGTGTTATAATGTTGTTTCCTCATCTAAAACATACCTGGAGTTGTGTTTTGTTTTAGTGACAAACTCACAAATCCTGCATATTTAGGCTGTTCTCCACGCAAATGCAAAATACTCTATTCCACCTCGTGATATCATCTGGTAAGACACAAATACTAGAATCATTTGGATAATTTCAGCCCTGGAATTGCCACTCTCTACTGAACAAAAGGTAAAAGGAGATGTGAACTTGAAAATTACTGCTTCATGATATCACACAGAGGAACAGAGCATTTGGAGCTTTGGAAATGTACAGTAGACAGACTAATAATAAAAGGTTAAACAAAACACAACTGTGGGCATGTTTTTGAGGAGGTAACAACATTATAACATGGCTTAAAGCTCACAAGAGTCAATTTTCTGTAATATAGGATCTTTAATCTTCGCTTGAAAACCGGAGGAATATCACATGCACTTCACATATCACCTCCACAGAACCTATGGACATTTCTCCTAAGCATGTCTGCACTGATGGGATAGCGCAGACTCTCTCTCCTCCTCCGACGGACACTGCATTCTGATGAGCTGTCGAAAAGGTCAGGAGTTTGACCACAGTGGTGTGCAAAGGAGTGTGTATATGTGAGCATGTGTGTGCGTGTGCGTGTGTGTGTGTGTGTGTGTGTGTGGCCCTGGCATCTTCATTTATTACGTCTGTGTTGCTAATTGCACATGTCCAATATTTGGCGGTCCCATTAGACGGGGCTGTCCGTGCAGAGTCATTGGATTGGAGGGGAGCATCTGCCCAGGCAGCAAAGTCACAGCAGAGAATTGATTAAAGCTACACACACACACACATATATCGGGCAATTGGCAACCGCATCGCCATGACAACCAGACAACACACAAGGAGAGAGGGAAATGAGGTGAGGTAAACGACGGGATGATGAAGACGCAGAAGGACAAAGGGACAGAGGCGGAGGAGCATAATATCAAATGGTATATGGACAATGGTAAGATATAAGATGCTATAACTACTGTGTAATATTGGCGATATATTGGCTCATTCATAATTACATTATTATTTATGTCATGTTTTCTGGACATTCTTAGTCACTTTAATTTTGTGCCCTATTTATTCTCTTGTTATTCACTCTGCAGCCGTGCGATCTGGGGCAGACTAACACAAGTGTGACTGCCGATCTGTGCCAGTGGTCTCTCATTCTATGGCAGTTTGTAAGTAAAAGCAAAGCCACGTCCCTCAGACTAAATAGTTACAGCAGTACTTTACATATTTGTCATATTTGAATATGCTGCTCTAGTTCCCACACTGGGACAATATGTTCAGCAGCTGTTTCGTAGGCGTCCTCTCTGCATAGACTTTGTAACAGAGATTTCCAAAGTGATAAATTATGCTGATATAAACTCACACAGGGGTCAGAGCTATAGCTTAAATATTCACTCATGAGCATGTGGAATATAATGAGAGGAAATAAAACAAGTGCATTGGACTAGCAGAGCCACATTATGTTTATGGCCAATGGAGAGAGCCATATATCCAGGTCTGCAGAAAGGTAATTGCAAAAAAATATGTAAATGATAAGTCATCATTCTGCTCAATTGATTTCTTCACAGAGGCATTGGCATGCACAGTCCCGTCCCCCAGTGCAAAACACATCTTTTATGAACTATCAGTGCTCTGGGATGTGACACTGGCAATTTGTCACTTGGCAACATTTACAAATGCTGTGACTTTCTGAATGATGTGTCATGCAGCAAAAAAGAGTTCCTTTATAGACAGCTAAAAGGAGTACATTTGTTCTCACCAGGTGTAGAAAACTGTTGGAGAAATTGTACCTTTTAAAGATAGTTAAAGGTACTTCATTTCCATTTATCCATTAAAAATAAACAGCTATTGGTCTGATTGGTCATGGTTATGTTATTTTGGTTTCTTGGTTTGGTTTTGTTTCGTGTTTCTAGCGTCCATTTTCAGTTTCACTTTTCCTTTCTGGGAAAAGTTTATTCATGCAATACTCTGCGGTCTCAGTGTTACAGCGGGGGTACCTGCTTTAAAACAGTGAAAGGTGGAAGGAGGTAGTTTAAACATTTACCCTCAACTCTTCTAAATTGTTCCTTGCCGAACAATATTCTCTGTTAGTTGTGTTTTGTTTTTGTTTTTTTACATTTTACACACTGCCTCAGCCTATTTTAGAATCATGTGCTTGACAACACATGCACCGCTTTAATTCCAACTCAGTCAGACTCATACCTGGGATGCAGAGGCAGCGGTAGCTGTTTCCCACACTGCGGCAGACCCCATGGGCACAGGGGTTGAGGGCACAGAAGTCCACCAGCTGAGCACATGTGGGGCCTGTGAAGCCAGCAGGACAGCTGCAACCAAAGCCCAGGGGCCCGGGGCCCTGGGGGTAACACGTCCCATTGTTGTGGCATGGGCTGGAGGCACAGGGGTCCACCTTCTGCTCACATGTAGGGCCCTGGTACCCTGGACACAACAGTCACACAAACAGGAGAGCAGAAAAATTTAGACATTTTTGCACAAGCAACAAAAGGTTTTACACCGGCTTTATAGGTCTGGTGCAGTTTTACTGTGACTTGTATACCCCACAGACTGCAATCTTTGCTGCTGTGCAGTTCCATCTGTCTGCGGGCAGAGTGTGGAAACTGTGCTCCCAAGACAAGGTGTTCATGGGGATTTACACTCTGTTCACGCAATAGATTAAGATGTACAAGAAGCCTTGTTGGCAAACAACACATTTGTGAAATACCAGGAGTGTGCAGGGATATTTTATTCTGAAAATACACCGGATCTGTCAGTTCTGCACATCTGATTTCCTGTTTTGCTCATGTCATCTTGACATCAGAGACCAATGTGGTGTCCGGCACAGATGGACTCTTTCTGCAGGCCTGCACCCCACTCGCACCCACACCAAGGTCAGTGTGGGATGGTTTACCTGAATTTAATGATTTTCTAAGTCTTGTGGGACCTACGCATGTCCCAAACTGCACCATACCTGCAGTGTACACCAGGTGTTAGTGAGACGTCAGCAGGAGCTCATTCTCCAACAGGCTCCAACAGGCTCCTCCAGCTCCACTCCAGTAGCAAATGATACAGGACGACATTCATACTATATTACTCCATACAACTGCACAACTCACCCTTACGTTATGTCATCACTTTTTTGTGCTTTGCTACTAATTTGTAATGTGTGAGTTATGGGTCCGAGTAATTTCCCTTGTGAATCAATAAAGTTTGTATAATTTTCAAGAGGAGCATGTAGGCATTCGAATGACGTAGTTTGTTTAATTAAAGGCTGAAAATAGCTCCTATTGGAAAAGACCTACTTTGTATTGCAGATTGAAATGAAGCACATCCTTGTTTAGGAGGGCATCACCTCATGACATTAACTGGGTTTAAGTGTTTTCTGCATTTAAGGAGATGGACTGCGGTACTGAAGCCAAACACTTGATTATAAGGTTATAAAAGTCACTAGCAATGGCAGAGTCAGTTGAATCATTCTAGGTTAGTGTTTGTATAGTATTTGGGTTGCCTTATAAATCAATGTTTTGAGCCTGGCCTTGCATTTGGAATAGCTTATGACATAAATTGGAAGATTTCTGTTAAATAAGGTCCTTCAAAAAGCATCTTCCATAAATAAACCAATTACTCTTGGTAGTAACACAAGAGGGATTTAGGCTAATGCTGATTTGTACATCTTACCAACTCAGACATGGTTTCAGGGTGAGTGACTTTCTAATCAATTTTCAAAGCAGAACGCACTCGGTGATTGGCACAAGATGGGCTTTTTAACTGCCTGCCAGTCTCTTCACGGAGCACGGCTTTCGTCCGCACCTCCTCTCATTAGCTTGTGCACCTCAGCATCTCCAACCTCACCAAATCTAAAAATAGCTCCCATTTCCTTTCACTGTCTTGACTCCCTCCCCTGAGAGTCTATTGTACCACGAATTGCAAAAAGGAACAAAAAAAACTCTCCATATTCAGCGACCGAGCACACGGCATACCTCTAGTGTGATGAATTGCGTGCAGGGTCATGCTAACATCATTTACTGTAACGCCGTGCTAAATCCCACCGCTGACTGCACCCAAAGAGCGCAGTCCATTGGGCTAATGAAGAGATCTCTCACAAAGCATGCATTGATCTGGGGGACTTTATTACACAGCGTAGGCAGAGCATTCATCATTCAGGCGCTCTCAGACGGGCCGTATCTGCAGTCGTCATGGGAAATGCTCTCACAAAGATCCAGCGATTTCGTACAATGCTCGAAGCTCAGCAGACACACAAGGTGGAGCATAAACTTGGATTTTGTTAGGGTTTACACAAAACACAGTGGTCCATAACAAAAAGGTCATTGGTTTGATTCCCCAAAACAGATGATGTATGGGTCCGTATTGTTCAGTACTCTTTCCTCCACTGCAGTAGGCCTCTATTTATTTCATATTTGGTACCTGAGATTGCCAGTTACCAATCACATCCAACAAAACAACTATAGGCTATGTGACTGGAGAAGTGACTTGCCCAAAGAAACAAAGACATTAATTTAACCAACTATGAAAAGGTTCTTTGGCAAAAACTCAACACTCACCTTAAATACCTTAAAAAATCTGGATTATTGTATTAATGTTATTATCATGGCAAAACAATGCAGCCAGACTGTATAGAAGTGAAGATGGGCAGTAATTCAGTGTCTGGAGAGAATTTTCCCATACTGCACCCGCCGGTGGGTTTTTTGCTCTCTGGCACCAAGGATCATCTGTTCATTGAGAGACTGAGGATCAGACAATGTGTTTGCTGATGTCTATGTTAGATGACGTTTCCATGTTTTTCACTGTGAAGACCATTGGGGCAACTCTTGTTGTGATTCTGGGCTATATAAATAAAATTGAATTGAATTGAATTAATTTAAAACTACAGTATATAACTTTTTTGCCAAAAAATTGACTAAATTAAACCATGTGTCCTTACTCTGAGCAGGCTTGCATCCTCACAAACCCGACTTTTATTTGGCCTGGAGCAGATCCTCCTGCTTGTTTCCATGGAAATGTTGTTCCTTTGGCTAGGCACAGTTTGGCATAATATTTAACAATATCCATGGAGAACGTACTGTTGTATGGTCTTAAAGGGGAACTCTGGCACGTTTGAAGCTATAGTTCATTGCTAGAGGTGGTCGAATACTGTCAGAAGCCAAAAAACGGAGCGGAGATCTCGCTGTGGTAGTGAGTCTGTCAAAGCAATAAGCTAGCATAGTGAATTGGGAAAGTTCTTAACTTCCACGTAAAATGCCAATTTGCACACTGAAGAAGCTTAACACCACTTTCTAACCCATCTTACAACATACCCACGAGTCTAACAAACAAAACGCTCTGCCTGGCTCACTCATTAGTGTCTGGAAACGTTATAAAACAACTTTATAACCAGACTTACAATTACCTTTATTGATTTCCCACTGCCCATGCGAAATCCCAAAAGACTCGATCGCCATTGTCGTCTCTAATCCTGTTTATTTACGAGTGAATTATATTTTTTGGAAAAATGCTAAAAAATACATTCCCAAACTTTTCTTTCAACAACTTCCTATTCAGTTTCAGTTTCTATTCTTCTCTACCGTCAGTAGTTAATCCTTGCCTCTTCTCGCAGCTTGAGCCACTTGCCGCCGCTGGAGTTGGCAGTCAAGTCTTTTGGGCTTTCACAACGCACAGTGACAAATCGACAAAGGCTGCTTATAAAGTTGTTTTATAATGTTTCCAGACCACTAATGACGGAGCCAGGCAGAGCGTTTTGTTTGTTAGACTCGTGGGTATGTTGTAAGATGGGTTAGAAAGTGGTATTAAGCTTCTTCAGTGTGCAAATTGGCGTTTTACGTGGAAGTTGGCATTTTAAGTGGAAGTTAAGAACTTGCTCAATTCACTAGGCTAGCTTATTGCTTTGACAGAGTCACTGCCACAGTGAAATCTTCGCCGAGGCAACATGATCTGTGCTGTTTTTTGGCTTCTGATAGTATTCGACCATCTCTAGCAATGGACTTTAGCTTCAAAAGTGCTGGAGTTCCCCTTTAACTATTATTTTTCCATTTCCAGTTTTCCAGTTGATTTTCCCACTTCCAGAAAGTTACGCACTATCGCTTTAAACAAAAATGAATCATTTATTGGAAATAACGACCATGACTGGGTGGATTTTATAGTCTTTAAAGAATGCAGAATGGTTGGCATAGGCCTTATTGAAAATATTTACCTAATTTCAATTTAATCCAACAGACTTAGGCACTTTGAACATCTGCTTTGTTGTTTATGTTAAATAAAGATCCTGGAATTCAGTGTACCAAAAAGTAGTTTGCTCCACTGCTTTTCTACCCCAATTAAGCTTACTAGTCATTTTCACTACAGTTTGCAAACAAAGCTTATGTGCTGTGTTATCTCGAGTAATTAAGCTCCCAAACTGTTTTGCGTCATCTGCCACAAAACACATTTAAATAGTTAGGACTTTGCTGTTTGCTCACAGCTCCAGCCAAAGCGCATTTTAATATCAAACTTTCCTCTCAATAAGTTACTGGAGTTAACTCAAGGCAGTGCTGGCTCTTAAACACATAACAGCCGTCTGGTAGCTGACACTAACACTTCAGCAGTCTGTGAGGAGGAAAAAATGGAGACGGGAGGGAAAGCACTCTGCATTTTAACATCATAATTCACTATAGTTTGTTTTAGAAAAAGCAGTCAAAGTGGTGTTTATACTTTGTCCATTCCCTGCCATCAAAACATAGAACATTAATTAGAAACTTCCAGACAAAAAGCTCCTCAATAAAACAATTGCAATACATCTCCTATTAAGATCAAGTAACTGCATATCTGCTTGGATTTCATTCGAGCTGCTATTAACTGTTAACTGCAATACTGCATTACATCCGTCAACAGCTTTTCTCCTTGGAGATGTTATTGCTTTGTCTCGAATGTTTCATAGTTTGGTATTAATCTTTTCTATCTTCATAGAGACCAAATCAGACCAAGTTACAGATCTGAGGTGTGTTTAAATGAGCACTGTGAACTGAAGTGCAAGTTGAAATCATAAATTGCAAAAAAAAAAAAAAAAAAAAAATCAAAACCATCAGAAAAGAAAATTAGAACTACTAGAAACTAAAACTAAAAAGTTAAAACCATATTTTGAAACATTCTCTATGAGGACACTTTATATGCCATATTATAGAATAAGGGTTTTCAGCGCAATAAAACTCCAAAATGAAGCATAAATATTTGATCTGAGTCTATTTTGGGGATAAAAAGTTGCTTGGAGGGCTTGTATAAGTCAGAAGGTGAAAAATTTTACAAAGACGAATGACACATCTCTTGTTTCGTGAAGGGTTTATCATAAATCCGTGTGCAGTGGGCTCAGCGAGGATATTTCAGCCATGACAGCAGAAGAACGTGTGACAGTAGGTATCATTCTAGTCGTCGCTGTAGAAACTAAACATCTAAGACAAGCCTCTAGATGAGAGTGTGACAGTTTTCCATCAGACAGAAGCAGAGGAGACTAAAGAGTGTTGTCTGGAGTGAAGTGTGGTCCTGAGGGAGACGGATCAACTCGGCTGCTGTCTCATATCTCTGCACTGGAGCTCCAGGCTGTAGGAGGAAACTCATACAAACTGGATTTAGGACAAAAAAGAAAGTCTGTTTTAACGCAGTGGTGTGACAGAATTAACTTCAACTTTAAAAGTCTATTATATCAAATATAAAGACTTTTAATACTACTTCCCTCTGTGAATAAGTCTACAAGTGACAAAAACTTTATGTTGACGATTGTGTGAATCCTTTGAAAATAGGCAGCACGGTGGCTGAGTGGCAACACTCAGGCCTCACAGCAAGAAGGTTGCGGGTTCGATCCCGGGTCGCCCGGGCCTTTCTGTGTGGAGTTTGCATGTTCCTCCCCTTGTCTGGATGGGTTTCCTCCGGGTACTCCGGTTTCCCCATCAACCCAAAACATGCCCGCACCCCTATGAACTAACATCAAGGACCATGTTGTCCACCCTCCTGTGGGTTCACCACCTGCAGAGGGGTTCATAGGGGGTCAGGTGCTATGAGTATTGGGCAGCATGATTAAGCGGGAGAAGATGAATGAATGAATCCTTTGAAAATACTATACCAATACCATTTGTGCATTATTTAATGTTTTATCCTAATTTCATTAACTTTAAAATATAAATCAGATGTTATGCCCCAACGATTACTCTTTACTCTTACTTGAGTAGTAGTTTTTTCCAAATGTCTTTTTAATTTTACTTGTGTAATTTCTTAGACCACTACTTATTACTACTATTTATTTTTGTATTTATGTATTTATTTATTCACTTTTTTATTTAAAACAAGATCAGTGCATACTGACCAACAGTGCAGCTGCTATTTTGAAGTAACATTACTCTTACTTTAGACCTTCCTGGGCCACTTCTTTGTACTTTTACTTGAGTAGTATTTTGAAGTAATATTATGACTTGAGTACATTTTTTTGCTACTCTACCTACCTTTGGCAGTGAAAAACTCCTTGCAAAACAATATCTCACAGAAAAGTTACCCTGTGCATCATTAATTTGCCCTTTTAAAATACCTTTGCACTTTGGAGCTCTTTATTTGGGAAACTACAGATGATAACACACTTCTTGCTTATTTAATTAGCTGGTAACAACAAGACATCCTTGCCCCCTAAAGTGTAACATTTCACCTAATAAATTACTTCGACTTTTATTCTCAGAGATATTTTTGCTGTCAGGTGGTGGAGTGCATGTGAAACCTCCACACGCCACAGTCTCAGCCCACTGTTTGGAACTGTGCCTGCAACAAAACAACTCGGAGCCAGTTTTATTTCCATCTGTTGTTTTTCTGTTGTTGTCCTACACTGTACGCAGCCAGTACACAATACTATCTGTGTCTGCTTTTGGAGGAAAACTGCGGTTGAAGACTTGTGGCCACAATTCCCTTAAGAGATGAATGCAGGTCACTGTGGCTATGAGAACTAATTAGAAGAGAAGAGCGGAGGTTTAAATTAGCATCGCAGTGGCACAGATATGGTCCAACGCACACATTTGGAGAGCGTGGTGAAAAATGTGCTTGGACCTGCTCCTTGTTGAGGACACATCGCCATAGCCATATTATAAAGTGTATAAATGTGGTATGTAATTGAGCATGTATAATAACTAAATATACAGATCAATTTGTTAGCCTTAGAATTGAAAAGTGAAAAACAGAACTGTGTAAATAGTTAGATTTTCACAAATACAGCAATTCTATATTTTTTTTCGGATAATATGAAAGCACCAGTTCACTGAGGTAAAGAGTAATCCCTTAATCCAATTTTAATCGCTATGTAACAGCAAAAATATACACTTCTCTATGCTATAGGAATGCTCTGCACTAGTGTATACCTTTCTGCTTCTTTAAAGGACACATATTAACATATTTACTGATGTAATGTTTTCCCATCCAAAAACATACCTAGAGTTGTGTTTTGTTTCATTCACACATGTTTAACACACAAACCCAACATCTTTAGACTGTGTTCTTCTCTTAAATGCAAAACACTGTTCCACCTTGCGATGTGATAATACAGGAAGTGTTTCGCTCTGTTTTTAAACTCCATACACCTTCACTAGAATCATTTGGAGACTTTCAGCCCTGAACATAAGGTAAAAGTTAGCTATTAAGAGCATTTTGAGCTTGGGAGATGTATACAGACTAATAATAAGGGTGTGAATGAGACATAACACAACTCCGGATTTGTTTTTGAGGAAGTAATAACACTATAATGTGGTTTAAAACTAACAAACAAATGTCGTTATATCACACCTATTAATCAAGTAGCCTACCCTATCGTGCTCACTACAAGCTTTTGGCATTTTGTGAAACTGTCAACATAATCAGCTTTTTTAAGAGATATTCCTACTATAATGTGCAATTGCCCATGTATAAAGGTTTGTAGCTACTCATTTGGAACCAATCAGCTACAACAACCACTTCAAATCGATATTGTCCATGTTACAATATCATATGTGTTACATAACTGTGAGAAAAAACCTCAATTTTACAAATATCTTTAAACTACTTTCATTCATTGTCACTGTCTGGTAATAGATGGCCATTCCTCTAGTATATTACCAAATAAAACTATTGGCAAGTTAATGTGACATAAACATTCAGATAAATAAGCACGTTACATTTGGATTGACTTTTCTAGAATATTTTTATTAGCTTGTCTTGTTTTTTAGTTTATGATTATATTGTGACCTGAGAAGTAGAAGACGTCCCTAATCAATATGTAGCGTCTATTCTGGCCAGTGATTTTAGTTAAAGCTGCAGACATATTCTCCTGTTTGTTTTCTGTGTGTGAAGTGCTTTCAGGACGTCTCTGCTCTCTATTGTTGTGACTTGTGCTACATTATTCTGTGCATGTTTTACCGACCACTTGAATATATCTCCCACACATTCCCTCTGCTGTTTCTGCTGCCTTAAAGCCCTGGTTAACATTCACTGCCACCAACACCGCTACTTCTCCAGTGAATTCCAAATGTCCCAACATCTTTACATCTGCTTTTATGTATTTGGCCATGAAATGCTAGCGGCAAGCTGTTTCCAAACATAATGCAGTGCAAACCTGGCAGTGGCGCATTAAAATTCCACTACTTGAGGTGGAAAAAAAGCCCATTTGGCACTGGTAAATGTAGTGAGTTGATTCGCTGGTAATACCTTCGGGACAGTAGCACCTGGGCCCGGCCAAGCTGCTGAAACATGTGGCTTCGTTCTTGCAGGGCTGGGAGAGGCAGTGGTCCACCAAAAGCTGACAGCGCTCGCCTTCATAACCTGACAACACAAATGCAGAACATGAGCTAAAATTAAAAGGGAAAAATTCATTTGTACAGATCAAAACAGCCTCTTGGAAAGTCGCTTGATGTTTTGAAGTATGCTATCCAAAAAAGACAGAAATAGGCTAGTCTGCAGCCAACATTTTCAAATACCAAGAGGTTTTGGAAAATATTTTGGAAAATACCAATTTTAGGCCCAAAGTTCAAGGTCCTATATTACGCAAAATTGACTCTTGTGATCTTTAATGTTGTTGCCTCATCAAAAACATGGAGTTGTGTTTTGTTTCATTCACACGTTTGAGCAACGCTTTATTATTAGTTGGTCTGTATCGCTAAAGCTCAAAATCCTCTGTTCCACATTGTGATGTCATGTAGTTTTCAAGTTAACGGCTACATTTTACCTTTAGTTTAGTATAGATTGGCAATTAAAAGCTGAAAAAATTAAAATGATTCTAGGGGAGGTGCATGGAGTAAGGTGGAGCAGAGTATTTTCTGTTTGAGAGAAGAACTCAGCCTAAATATGCAGGGTTTGTGCATTAAACATGTGTGAATGTTTTGCATAAGGAGATAACATTATGGCATACATAAAAATAGCATAATAGTGGGTCTTTAAAGTTTAGTTTACAAAATAACGCCCCACTGTCGTAAAAAAAAAAAAAAAAAAAAAGCAGTCATGTGTTTAGCCTAATATTGGGGCCAAACATCATCTATATTTTCAATAATGGACTGGGTAAACCTGGATAAAAATCTCGCAAAATGTATTTGTGGCTCTCAAATTGAATTGGCATAAGCACTATACAATATACCATAACTTTAAAACTGTAAATAACTCATTCAAACAACTTGGAGCAGCTGTCTGATTAAAACAAAATTTAGCATTTTGACATTAAAGCACAGACTGTTACAGATGAAAATTAAATTGTAGCCATTCCCGGTCTCTGCAGGAGGTCTATAGTGCAATGTCATTGTCATATAAAAATAAATAAATAAAACTGAAGTCTGGAGGTGACCTTTCTGTAGCAAAGAGACAGAATAGATTTGCATCCCATAAAGTAAAAGAAGGGGAAGAGGAGAATAATGGCCTAGCAACACGCTTTGCCACAAGACATTAGCACAGATGCTATCATGCAGCTATATTTAGGCTCCAAAGAATATTTATTTCGCTCCAAATCTGCTAAATGATAAAGTGAGAGAATGTTGTGTTTTTTTCCTTGATAAATAGCTTTTTGGCCTGTTTATTGGTCTGGACAGTAGGGATAAAATGGGGTAAAAAGTGTGGGGAGAGAGTCATCAAATTATCTGAGCCAGGATTTGATCTAACAAAGCCAGAGAAGGTTTTTGATCCGTCACATATCACATTTAAAATATTCTATACTTTTTGCTGTCTTTTCTCTTTTTGTTTTATTATCATACCATTGTTTTATAGCCAGATATTACGCTTTCCTCTCTAAAGCAAATTGAATAACACGGTTGACATTTAACTCTCCAAGGACCTGACCCCGAGCGGCTTCCTAGAAACACATCTTAAAATATCAAAGGTCTGACCCACTTTTGTTCTCAGCCCCGAAACAGAACCACGGCACGGCTCTGATCTGCCTAATGAAGAGCTCCACGGCCTCAGATATGTAAATTAGACCTCCACGTGAGACCTGTGCTGGTCTACAACAGCTTAAAGTGTTGTTCTTGTTGACGGGGAGCACACCTGGCGGGCAGGAGCAGGTGAAGTTGCGTCCCTGCGCCCCCTGCCTCACGTCGGAGCAGGTGCCGTTGTTGCGGCAGGGTCTGTGGTGGCAGGCGTCAAACTCCTCGCAGAAGATCCCGGTGTAGCTGTCGTCACAATCACAGAAGAAAGTGCTCTGAGGAAAACAAAGGGAAAGGAATGGTTAGAGGTATATCCCCACTTTTAGACAGCATTATGTGGCGTGTCTTGTTTGCATGAATGAAACTAAATACATTATTTTATCATGATTTATTTGTTTTATTATTATTACTCCATAAAATTGAATATATATTTTATGCATATGTACAGTTGCTGTATATATGATCCACTATCTACTGTATAATTTTAAATCTCTTCATTGAAAACCAATAAAAAACAGTGTGAAAATAAATATCTGGGAAAAACCTCCAATATCACAGACGATATTATAATATAACATATCATCCCATCCCTGGATAAAAATCAGTAAGGACAAAATTGCTATAGGATAATATTGTTAATATTCTTGTCAGTGTTCAAGGGTCTCCACAACATCATTTGTTGCTGTACTTTCTCTATAAAATCTTCTCCAAACTTACAATATCTACTAGTAAACAGAGAATGACCACAAGCGCACCCACATTTAATTATCATCTGATTTCAGGAAGAATCAGAATTTAAGAATTGCATGTAAACAACAAAATCTGATCAATCTTTTTGATTTCCGATTGTCTAATGAACTTGTTTTCCTAAAGCTATGTATGTAATCACACCCAAACACTCCAACATTCATCTCTAATGACTTGGTATCTGAATTACCTATATAATCTTTCTGCCCATGTAAATATGACCAGTACTTTTTCAATAAAGTTGCTTTACATTGTATTTCGCATTCACTCTCTGTTAGTATTGTTCATTCTCTCAGGCGGCGGCAAATGGAGGCAGGTGGTGACAGGTGGTGACAGGTGGTGACAGGTGTCTTGAGACAGACTGAGACATAAATGCTATTCTGCAAATTTCCCACAGATCACATAAATCACATAACAACACATTTAAGCAAGGTGATGTATCTTGCTCACAAACACAATGGAAGTTTGCATTGTCAATAAGAAGCTGAAACCACAAAGTTTTGTTTATTTGAAGAACACCTCTTTTTTTTAAGGCAGGTTTTATGGCAACTTTCTTAGCAGCGCATTTTGTTTACTCCCTCAGGCTTCATTTTTAATCTGTCCTATACAAGTAAACAGCACAATATTACTGCAGAAAAACTGATAAGCGACTTTGTAATTTGTCCATACATAGTTTCTTATGCACTCTCAGGACGGCTATAGAAAAGTTTCATAATTTTCAACATTACATTGTATTTCATCATCTTGCGCTGCTATAATTATACCATTGGTTCACATTGTCTCTGCTTTTTCAGTGAGTTATGATGATGTAGTGAAAAAGTAATTTCATATATTACTGCCAGCTATTCTTTATGTTTCTACTACCAAATCAGATTAAAGTTTAGAGGATGGCATTTTCTCTTGTGCTCTTACTTCAGAAGGCTGTGTGATACATCTCCCTTTCCCAGAACACTGTGGGTCACTGAAGCTGCTCCCAGGCTCCACACAGCTGCTGGCCTTCACTGTCAGGTTCAGACGCAGAGTGACCTCCGGGGCAGTGGGGGCGCCAACACGTAGAACACCTACAACAAGAAGGGATAAGATAAATCTATACGTTTAGAGCAGTGGTTCTTAACCTTGTTGGAGGTACTGAACCCCACTTCATATGCACATTCACCAAACCCTTCTTAATTGGAAAAATAAAATATGTTTTCAAATTCAAAACATAGGTATATATATATTATTGGTGCACACATGTGAATCTATATTGCACATATTCGTCCGACCACTTTCTACACGACACCATCACAACAGTCACAAGACTATTGCGCACACAAAATTTCCTGCAACCAATAACGGCCAAAAGGGCCGTGTCATCATGAATCATATGAGTTGGATGTGAATCTGAACCCTGCCGAACCCCTGAGACTGACTCCCCGAACCCCTGGGGTTCGATCAAACCCTGGTTAAGAACTACTAGTTTAGAGTCTCTGTAGGGGAACATGTGGGCATCAGTGGGTGCCCAGGTCCATATCTTAGAGGTGCACTTTTGGAGGCTACACCAGCTGTTTGTCTTCATGGAGGTGTCATTTCATTGCCTGGAATATTTCACAGTATGGCATTAAACTTATCTACTTTAAATTCTTCATTTACAAGTACTTTCATTGCTCAAAACGCTTGGAAAAACTTGCATTCTCACTGTGAGCAAGTCACCTCTGCAGATTTAACCAGTAAATTGGCTTGATGGCTTTACCTGTCTATATGAAGACTGATCAGTTTTATACCATGCTAAGGAACATTCCAGACAATGCAATAGCGACAATGCAGGAGTGTTTGCATAGTGCTCATGCTTTAGTTTTGATCGTCAGAGAATGCCTTCGTAATAGGATGAAATCTGAGAGAAGATGCAAACTCCACACAGTTCAGTTCAGCGCAGGTACTTAAAAAAATGACTAATTGTAGATGCATTTTATACTTGTAACTTGTCACAAGCCAATTCAATTTCAGGTATAAAGACACTGTAGCTATGTGCATTAAATCCCCATCTAATAGGCAAACAGGTAGTGTGAAAGAATATTGTGAAAAAATATGGCGTCATCACCAACCACTAGTGCAGCATCTACTTGACATTGACAGTTTAAAGCACGCTTGTGTGTTATTGTGTTTTTTAGTGGTGCTAAATTTGATGACCTCACTAGTAAAAAATCTCTTGCACTTGTTGTAATTCTTCACAAACAGCCTGAAGAACTGATGTCCAACACTGCGTGCCTTTTCCTCCTTGGCCATCCCCACTGTATGTTCAATCAAATCTGACAGCAGATGCTAAAAATAGCCACAAGAGATCACTGACTTCCATTTTTAGGAGGACTATTTCAGCCAGTGAGCTTTGAGCTTTGAAATGACATCGACATTGCACGTTTTCCACCAACCAATGAGAAAAACCCTTGTCATTGTACCTGTACTAATGGAACTTTATCGCACCAATGACGTCAGGACATTTCACAGTTCCTTGGCAAGAACAAAATGTATCAAACACAGATTTTTCTCACTCTACATATGACCTTCTGAGTGCCTTCTAATCTTTGGTCTTATACAATCAGGCTCTTTCTCCCTTATCCGTCATGTGTCCGATTTTGCTCTCCAATGTCAAACTGCCCCACCGCCACCCCCTCCTTTTATAAGACCCTTGAGTCTCCCATAGTGGTCGACGCAGAAGCCAAGGTGACCAGATGAGCAGAGCGGAACAAGCATCAGGTATGTAAACCACATCCAGGGTCAGACAAGCCTTCAATCAAAATCTAAGTCTCCAATTACCCTTCTTAACCCTCAGCGCATTTATTTGACGAAATACAGAAGGGTAAAATGATAAGAGAGGTTATAAAAGAAAACTATGATGAGTAAATGAGTGTAGAATAGGTTACCCTACCCGAGTGCATTTGTGAGAACTCGCAAAAATGAGATATTATGCATTTTTAGGTATTTAGTATCAACTAACATCGGTAGATCATTATTTCACATTCCACTGTAAACTATATTGGTCTAAAAAGATCTTTATAACAGAAACAGGTGATAAGCCCCAACTCTTCATTGTGGGATTTCACTGTAGCAAGCAGCAGATTTTTGTGGTTTGATTGCTGAAAAATGACATTTTTAACCTTGCATGTATGTCCCAGGGTTTAGATCTTCAGAATGATCACAATTAAAGAGGAATAGGCAGAGATAAAAGCTATTTTCTGAGTCTGTAGGTCTGAACATGTTCATAGCAGATCATTTTCCATAATAAACGACCCATCTGACACCTCAAATTGATAAATTAAATAGAGAGGATAAAATATAAAAATACTTCTTTCACATTAGCTGAAATCAAATGTGTATTTTGTAAATCACTCCTATAGTTAGCAGCATTTTTCACAGCTCACCACATCTTTTGCTAAGACCTCTCAATATTTCCTATTTTTCCAAATGCTAATACCATCTTTTTGAGTCATATGCTAATGTGATCCCGCGCTCCCCGTAGACGAGTCAGGAAGAAACGGTGTAAATAAACACAGTAAATACACTTGATTGAAATTCATTAATCCACTGATGTCTTGGCTCACTTGTAAATCAGTTATTTGTGGCTATTTTTGTCTCCAATCAACTTTCTCTTTTAGAGGCGGGTTACAAGCTCAAAGCCAAACGAACTAATGACAAAAAGTGAGATAATTGGAAGTGCATAGTTTTTTAATTGCTCTTATTTGGGGCTGGGAGAATGAATGGGTTGGGTAAATGAGGCAGACATGATAAATATCTTTTCCCCTAAGTATTTAAAGCAAACTTTTTATCTCTACCAAATTTTAATGATGAGTCAGCTTTGGAATTATTATTGATTTTTACTGGGAAACTTGAATAGACTTTCATTCTACGCTTTAGTTAAAGGGGCACTATGTAACTTTTCCGATTGGAGGGCCTGCCACCTGCTTGTCTTCATGTCATGGAGATGTTATTATTTAAAAAAAAAAAAAAAAAAAAACTATATCCAGGGAGACAATTGGTTGATGCCACTTGGTCATGTCTCCAAGGAGAAAAGAGAATGGTGGACCATCCCTAGGAAAGGTTGCATAGTGCATCTTTAAATGTCCTATACTATGCAAAATTGACTCTTTTAGGTTTAAACCATGTTATAACCTTGTTGCCTCCTCAAAAACATACCAAGAACTGTGTTATGTTTCATTCACACCCTTGAGTGACCCTTTATTCACTAGCAAGGACCACACCAACAACACATGTGCAAAGCAAAAAGCGTTTATTATATGAAGACGCTACGGGTCAGCCGGGTTGAGACTCAGGGTGGGGGTTCAGTCTCAATCTTCACATGGCCCAGCAGGAACAGGACCCCCTTTGTAGGTGTCTTATGTCTGGAAGCGAACGAGTAGGGGTTGGGAGGGCAGGGTTGAGTTTTCGGGACAAACTGAGTCGCCGGGATAGGCTGTTACAAATAAGCTTCTGGGAAACTGAGGTGTGGTAGAAGTGAGCTGTGATTTGCTGGAGAGGAGTCGAGGGCAGTTGAGGCGTGGTCCTGCTCCTGAACCTAAGTTAATCATATCAACTACATTTATTAGTCTGTCTACGTCTCCAAAGCTCTGTTCCACATTGTGATACCTTTTTACTTTTTTACTTTTTTATTTTTTTATTCCACAGCTGAAACTATCCAAATTATTCAAATGAAAGTATAAATATGCAAGGTGTGTGTTAAACATGTGTGGATGAAACAAAACACAACTCTAGATAAGGAAACAACCTTAAAACACAGATAATAAAATCGTGTAATATTGGCTATTTAACGTTAGAAATGAATGATGTGTCCACAGATTTTAAATTTGACAAATTGTGCAACATTTTTACATCTGTGCACCACAATTAATCCTTCATATATGTTGGGTCCTGTGGGGGTTCTATTGGTTGTCTTTGGGTGGTTTTAACAGGAAGGGCATTTGGGATAAAAATCAAAATGCCAAATTACCATGCATCTGTTAAATGCAGTGACATCATATCAAATGTCTGGTGAACCCAACCCTCCCTGACCATTTAATGTGAATAATTCAGTTTTCTGCATGTTAAAGGCTTGCGTGTATCTTACTGAGGAAGTAGTTCTGTCCCAGTGGCAGCAGGTGGTCGGGCAGCACTAGTCCGTCCTCCGCCTGCAAGAAGGTCAGGGTGGTGCCGTTCAAGATGGAGGAGCGGAGAAAGCCTTCTTCACTGACACGCCACAGCACCGGAGCTCCACTAGCACCCACCAGCACCCTGGACAGAGGCAACAGCACCCTATGAGCTCATCCAACAACTGGTCAAGACAGGTTGGACGACTCATTTTATTAAAACACAGCTAAGATAATTATATTTAAGATTTTTGCAAAATGTTTTCCCAGTTACCTAGCAAAAGTCCTCTAATTTACATAGAAATCTGACAAAAGAAATATAAGAAAACACCTTAATTTTTTTGAAATCATGTCATGTCAAGTATCAGAAAAAATGTGTTTCTTGCGTGTAAATTGCATCCCAACTTTTGTACAGAATTCTTCCCAGTGTGAATTCTCTACATCCTGTCATTTTCAACATATTTTTCAACTTTCCTTGGTAAATTCCTTTTTGATTGGTGTAAAATTTTGTTGAAATTATGTTTAAAGTATCAGAAAAAATGTGTTTCTTGCGTGTAAATTGTGTCCAGCTTTTGTACAGAATTCTTCCCGGTGTAAACTCTCTACTTCCTATAATTTTCAACATATTTTTCAGCTTTTCTTGGCAAATTCCTTTTTGATTGGTGTAAAATTCTAATTTATATTTACAACTGATAATATTTATATTTAAAACTGATAATATTCCACCAACTTAAGTCAAAATTACAGAATCAGATAAAAATTACAGATAAAAATCCGTCATATGCACTTAAACACGACAGATACTACTGTTTTTTCTGCTAACACTACAACAATAACTACTATTACTATAATTATTTCTACTTTTAATCTGCATAACTCCAAGCATTTTATTTACAGTAAGAAATACAGAAAGCTACTTCAGACTAGTGTTGTTGTGACACTAAAATCCAGTGTCAGCACCCTATAAGCTCATCCAACTGCTCAATTAACAGCATAGAGGAATGGACACTAAAAGGACTTTACAGAGATAATATGATTTGGTTTGTTTAATCGCCGTAAAAGTTCTTCAAGCTTGTAATCTATTTTATCCAATTCATCAGACATGTTTAAAAGTGCATGAAGCCGCTCACCGTCCTCATTACACACTATTAGCAAATGAGTGGCAGTGTGAACGTGTTCTAGAGATGTTTTATAATAAATAGCCTGTCATAATATGTGCAACTTATAGTGGTTGGACATCAGGGTAAGTGAGTCATTTAAGGGGATTATATTATGCATTCTTGGATTTACTACACAGTTTCACAGTATAGTTGGTATTAAACCATTTTATCTTCATGGAGATCGAGCCAGGCCAGGTTACAGGGCAGATCTGTGGAGTGGCAATCTCGCTCACAGTCAGAATGCCTGTTTTTCTAGCTATTTTTTTGAGCTGTAAAACCACCTGTAATATATTAAATGAGCTTTTTAATGTCATACTGTGGAACATTCGGGACAGAGCAATGACATATCCATAAAAACAAGCAGGTGATGAACCCCTAACAAAAAAGTTAAGTAGTGCACCTTTAAATACAACTTACATCTTAGAACAGGCATGTCCAAACTATGGCCCATACTACAGCAAGTCTTACTTTTTGCTGCATATTTTTGAACTCTACATTGATCAAGCAGATTCCGTGTGTCCTTTTGAGGGTCTAAGCATGAACAAAGGTCTCAAGGGTAATTTAAACCTGTTATAAATGCACATACTTGAATTACTCACTGTTTTGAATACCAGTCTATGGCCTTGATCGGCCCTCACGCTGGTCTGTGTTTTAATATGTGGCCCTTGATGAAAAAAGTTTGGACACCCCAGTCTTTGCTTTGAGAAAATCTTGACATGTAGTAATCTGCAAAATGCAAATGATGGATAAGCCACTATCTAAAGTTTAATGAAGAACCAAATGAAGTTTAGTTGAAAACAATCTCTGCTAATGCTACACTTCCTATGCTGATAAATGGAGGCAATTTGAGCACAGAAATTATTAGAACAAGTTTGGTGAAGATTTCTAGATTATAACAGATGAAGGAGCTTCATGCAGAATTCATCATGACACAAAGATGCAGGATTGCTAATGTGCATTTAATAATGAAACAAAACACAAAGATAGGTACGTTTTTATATGGATACCAAATAACAATCATCTAAAAAAATAAACCTATAAGTCTTATGTTTTTTTATATAGATTTTTTATATACATTATTTTTTTTATATTACATTTTTCACACTGACAGTCCATAGACGATATTTATGAATCGTATATATGAATCAAAAATGAAAAAAACAAATTGTTATCTGTTTTATTCATTTGGGTTTTAGAGACAAATAATAAAGAAAAGAGTTGTTTTTCGTTTTCTTATTTTTGGTTCTATATTGTAGAACAAATGAACGAATGATACACGGATTGTTGTCTAATGGGTTGTTTTTAATACTATAACATCTATAACTTGCATTTCAAGATACAATGTTGGTTTTTGGTCTCTGATTTTATAAAATAAATTTCCCCCGGTGCGACTTATACATGTTTATTTCTTCTTCGACTTATAGTCCGAAAAATACGGTATATATATTTTTGCATAGTGGAATCCCTTTAAGCAGACAATAACAAAGAGAGAGAAACCGTTATTTATGGCTTTTGAAATGTACTATAAATTTGCTATTCAGTATTCACCTTATTCCAGAAGCTGCCATGGGCGCTGCTGTCATCGGGTTTATAAACTGTATAAAGAAGTGGACTAATTGAGCGCGAAGTCACCCACAGCGTTTGTCTCCGGTCAAATTAAACTCACAAGGCCACCAGTAATAGGAAAGAATTTGGAGTGTCACATTAGGAATAGGAATTTATTTACACACAAAGTAGCTAAATAAAAAACCAGGATCATGTAGAGCAGGTTCATACGAATATTTTAAGATCAAAATGACAAGGATCACTGCAGCAGGTACAGAGAGAGAGGTGATCATTTTTCAGTGTAAAGTCAACTGGAGCCAGAGTCGATTGAGCCGGACGCGCTCCCATGAACGGCTAAACGGGTTAGTTTTGTCCATTTATATGTACAGTCTATATTCAGGTTGTATCATTTTGTATGGGGCTGCTGAACTGAGAGCAAATAAGTTCTATACAGATTGTTGAAGCCATTTTAAACTGCTACTTCATATCACATTTTAGCGTTGAAATGATTTTCAAATTGAAATGAATGGGATTCCCACTAAACCAGAAGTGCCACCTCAACGAAAGCACAATTTAGGGGCATTTAGAGGTGAAACTGGGCAGGGTGGAATCAGGTCAATATGGATCATCACTCTGTATTGAAAGCAGATAGACAGACGGAATTTTCCTTGTAAAAACTTGTATTCTCCAGTGTAATATTGGCTCTATAATTAGGAAAATCAATGCACATTTCTGAATTGGCATAGAGTCATAGGTTTCCCTTTAATCTAAAAATAAATGTAATTAAGCCATCAGAATTATTGGCTTTTTGTTCATTCCATTGTAAAGCATCCAATATTTATTTAAACTGTTCATTTTTGCACATAAATAATGGATTCACTGACTAAGCCAAGCTGCCAGCGTGGCTCCAAGGATAACAGCTATCAAGAGGAAATCACTGGGTCCAAAACGGCCACAAGGTGTTTGGCTGCTGATGCCAGACGTTTCATGTTCTCACCCCGGGGCCAAAATGAGGGGCCAAATCCCAACGAGAGGCCCCAGCGTGGTGCACAATCATGCCGCACAAGAGCGTATTTAGGACTCTAGTCAAGTATAAGCAGTTTGTAATTAAAGTGAATACCTCCAGAGTAATAATCAGGTTTGGTTTAATGAAAAGCTGAGGTATGAAAACTAGTACTACTACCAGTACTCCTACCATTACTACTACTTCTGGTACAAATTCATCAAAATCCTATCCTAAAGTCTAGGGGTGGGCATTGCCTTGAGTCTGACGATACGATACATATCATGAGATATCCCGATACTAAAACAATGGATGAGATATTGCAATTTTTCAATAATTACTTCTAAAAATATTATCAGCTACACCTTCACGAGAACCAAATTGTAAGAAATATGATTTATTACATTTTTTAAATCATGAGAGCAGTGAAGGTAACTAATGAATTTCAGTGAAAAATATTATTTTAAAAAATAAATTCAGATCCTGTGGGCTCACCACCTGCAGAGGGGTTCATAGGGGGGTCAGGTGCTATGAGTATTGGGCAGCAAGCTGCCCCGCGACCCAGCCGGATTAAGCGGGAGAAGATGGATGGATGGATGGAAATTCAGATGCATTTTGAATCGATTCGAGAATTGTGCTAAGAAGTATCACGATGTATCACTGAATCGATTTTTTCTTACACCCCTAGTAAAGTCTATTACTACAACAGAAACTACACTACAATGAGAGCTACTACTACTGCAAAGTTTCTATTTTTAATTTTAAACTCCAAACATTTATTTTACAATAAGAAGTAGGAATAATGGATACTAGCAAATCAGTTACAGAATACTACTTCAGACTAGTATTGTCGTGGCACTAAAAAATCTCGATACTAACGAATAGTCTCGACATTCAATGCTGATGGCAAAGTTAATTTTAAAGACACAAAATCTTTAGATGATAGAGAGTCATTTCTAAACAAAATAATTATTGTTTCTCAAATATTTCAAAGTGGTCTTATACTTGTTCTGAAGAGGGTACTTGTTGAAATGATAATCTAGTTTCAATATTAGTTGTAGTTTTGCTCTGGCAGTCCATTTTTGGCCATGCATTTACCGCGCATTCTCCAAAGGGAATCATAACCTCTTCGATATGAAGAGGTTAACATGCTCTCGTCTAATGTGACCAAAACTTCTGCTAATAATATGTAACAGTCCTTTTGCAGGTCGTCTATTTTTCAACCACCTGTAAAACCCACCAGACCAGAAAACATTATCGCACAAATGTCAAACGCCACCTTTCAATTACATTTTTACAGGTCAGAGCAAAAAAAGGCTGACATTTTCTAGGTCATGTTGGCATTCACAGGTAAATTACAGGATCAAATCTATCAGATGGGGGGCAGGACTACAGCTGTCCCAGATTTCTCCTTTAAGCGGACTCGGGGCCTGTCAGAAGAGCTGAGGGCCTGAGCAAAATAATAAGAGACTGGTCAGGCCAACGGCAGCAGGTGAAATGAGGGTGCTGGAGTCCACTGTGCCCCAGGGAGAGAGTTAGTTGCTCCGACTGCTCAAGCTGGAATCATGAGCAGTTTTTTGGGGGCAGGTATATATAATGTGCTCTACATTCAAAAGTGGGGCGGCAGTGGTGCAGTGGACTAAATGCTCGCCCACTGACAGAGGGGTAACTGGTTCAAACGTAGAGGCGTGCCAAAATATTGAAATATGGATATATCATATAGTTTCATTTGATGATATAGTATCGACATCGTGGGCTGTGATATATTGCTATAGTATTTTGGGGTATATTTTACTCATTTATTTTGTAAAGAGCTACAATTGTGTTGCTTGTTTGGAGAAAGGAAATTTGTTTATGTTGTACTTTTGACATATTCATTGTTTTGATTGGAAAAATGGAGGTTTTTCATGTAACTTTGCACTAAATTAGTGGTCTGATAAAGACTTTTAGTAACACAGCCATGATTCAGCCTTTGTTTTTTTAATGAATCGAATGAATTTGAAATATATCATAACAAATTGTATTGAATCAAAAGCGTAAGTAAGTTTTTATTTATATAGTGCTTTTCACAGACATTTGTCATCAAAGACATTACAGATCATTATCATTCACCCCATACCCAGAGTGAAGTGCACCGTATCGAAAAACATATCGTATCATGGCCTATGTATCAAGGTATGTATCGTAATGGCCACTTCTTAATGATACCGAGCCCTATTCAAATGGTCCCTGAGCATGTAAAGAAAGGGTATGCAGTAGGGTAGCAATATTCAGACAGTATTTAACAACACTGCATCAAGGACAGAGATAGACTGAAATATCGTTTGGCTGATATATCGGGCTAATATTTGGACTTTTTACCATATCAGCTATCGGCCTTGAATATCCAGCACAGGCCGATATTTAGTTTTGGTTAGTCCGCTCTCTAAAAAGTACAAACAAAGCTTTATCTGAAGGCTTTAATCCAAAGAAGGTACTGTACAAAATGGGACTAGGTCTCTTAAAGGTTTGTGGTAAAAAAAAAAAAAAGGGCTGTGGGGGAGTTTGGAGAATATTTAAATTACATAATTTGAGGAAAATAATAAAAATCAGCCCTAAATATCAACCCAAAAATATCATCAGAGGTCATCAGCCATTAGTTCCTCTGGATTCGAAACAATGGGTATCTTCATATCGTAGCATATCAACAGATTGTTCAGTCTCTAATCAAGAATGTACTAAAATGTCCCTGTTAATGACTTGATTGTGGTTCAAGTCAAGTATAAAACATGTACAATTAACCATGGATACACTATAGATATACTTGATATTCTGTTTGCAAATCTCCACTTTTTTTTCAATTAATATCCGCCACCTGAATGAAGAATGCTTTGTTAATAATGCTCTGTAAAGCATCTGTGGGGACATGTATCTGTGAAAAGCGCTATATAAATAAAGTTACCTTACCTCTAGTATCCAGTTAAAAGAAAATTCATATGGTACATATGTTGTGGCATTGCTTGTATTGATGTGTAAAGTGTAGATTTAGCAGTTACCCACTAAATGGCACTACTCGTCTCTACAGAGATCTTATTCTTTTGCCCTGGAATGTTACTAGAAAAGCACCTGTGATGGAAATTGATATTCTCAAACTGTCTTTGTGTAAATGAATGTGATCTACCTAAGACCAGAGGAGTCATTAACATGTGTAAAAGCTCAGTCTCCAAGTCAGGAAGTCTTTTGTCGTCTTAGCTGTCCTCAAATGTAAGTTAAGTTGGTTAGCACAAACCTGTGAACAAAAGTCGCTTTGCTTTGATATGTATGTAACTTGAATTTCTGTACAAATACTCAGAGCTCCGATGCTCTGGGGACTTGGGGTAGAGACTGGAGGAGATGCTCTGGGGTAGAGACTGGCCTAGGCTCTGTCCATATCCACAGTAACAACAATAAACCTTTGTCTGTATTCCAGAAGCTCATCGGGCTTCACAAATGGATTAATTATTTTTTCTTCAAGATTTAAATAATTTTTTCCACAACAGTAACATAATGCACCTTTAAAATAACCTGATTTTACACATGCACTTGTGTTGGATGTTACCATGTTTTGCTGTAAACAAAGTCACATCTGTTGATTAGTCACCCACCATTTTAATATCACCAAGGACAAGCACCCATTCACCTTGAGCCGGCAGTCTTCTCCATTATTCATTTCTCACGTTGTCCAAGACCTATTATTGTTTACGGACAAACATTATATGGAAGAGCTTTTCCAAATGCTTTAAAAAGGTGAATGCGGATGTTGTAGGAGGTATTAGCCAGTGTTGAAGATAGAGGATGATTCATATTTAGATGAAATGCTGAGTAAGGAAGGCTCTATTTCAAGGTTCTTTGGTGCAGCATGCTTTTGTTGTATCATTAATTAAAGTGAGATTTCTTCCATGTGTTTTCCTAAAATGCATATAAAAGCTGACGCAGACATTTTTTTGACCTTCTTTGAATTCAAAAGTGCTTAAATACAAGTTGGAGGATGCCCAACTTTGGGACATAAGGTATCAGAGTCTCATAAGAAAGATCACAAGGAATATCATAGTTAGGTACAAGCTAGGAATCGAATTCTTTAGTTTTGAGATGATAACTGGATGTCCCACTTGTATTTATGATTTGTTTTACTCTTAAGGGTCCTGAAATTTCTAAAAGCAAGAAGAATAGTTGATTTCGCTTTGTCGTTGCCAACTTATCTTGCAT
Source organism: Odontamblyopus rebecca (assembly GCA_030686955.1). NCBI lineage: Eukaryota > Metazoa > Chordata > Actinopteri > Gobiiformes > Gobiidae > Odontamblyopus > Odontamblyopus rebecca. Next base: position 14,622,204 of record CM060668.1, read on the forward strand.
TTATTTAATTTCAAGTCTTGTTTTCTGAAAAATATGCATTCTTACTTCAGATTTCACCTTTAACCTTTGCTTGTGAGCGTAACCTTTTTCTCAATTTTGATAAATCCATAAAGTTTAATATCATACTGTGAAACATTTCAGCGAGACTGACGGGTGGAGAACCTTCTACCAAAAACTTAGTGAGTCCAGTAATGCATTGAATAAATTAATTATAGTAAATCATTATCTGTTCAAATAATCGTGGTTTCAAAATAATGATAATAGTTTAAAAAAAAACAAAAAAAAAAAAAACATGATAAGCAGAATCATAAAAACTACATAGTCCTAAAGCAGTTGAGATCTTAAAGGGATAGTTTGGGTTTTTTGACATGAATCTGTATGTCCCCATCAGCAGTGTTGTGCATCAACACTGACTTACAGCGTCCGGTGAGCCGAGTTCTTCCCCGGTTTCGGTGCTGACGAAAGCAGCAAGAAAATTTGGCGGGGGTCACGAAAATAAAGTGTTTTTCTTCTCAACACGATATGTGTTCAAAAGAGTGATACATTTCCGTCATAAAACATGAACTGTTTTAGTACTAGTTTCTGTCCAGCTGTATCACTGCGCTCTGCCGCCAGGTGAAGCTGCGCCTGTTTCACTGTGTTTACTGCTCAGAAAGTAACGGCAACATGTGTGACTACGACACCGACGATTGAAGACATGGCCTTTAGCACAGAGCCAAGGAGAGATCTTTATGGACCCGAATATAATGATGCCCAAATTCACCAGATGGAGTTAGAACAGGCAGAGAGAGGAGGGACAAAGGAGTGGGACAAGTTGAAGCTGAATTTTTGTTGTTACAGCCCGGATAATCACAAGTCTGCACCATTTTTCATATATATTCTTATATATCTTATACAAGTTTATTTACTTATCTGGCTTTTTCACTTCAACCATAACTGCACTGTCCTTTTAAATGTTTTACTGTTTGTTTTCAACTGTTTGTAGTTTAACAGTTTTAACTGCCTATAATGTATATTGCACTTGTTGTAAGGCGACCTTGAGTGTCCAGAAAGGCGCCTAATAAATAAAATGTATTATTATTATTATTATTATTATTATTATTATTATTATTATCGCTGTAGCTCTCACGTTAGCTGTCGTGTCACGGCGATCATCGATATGAGCACGTAAACACTGCCGAACTACGGAAAAAAGTGTTGGATTCGTGCGTGGCTTCACCTGGCAGCAGTGCGCAGTGATATGAGCAGAGAGAAAATAGTACCAAGCGATTATGAGGTCTGACTTTTTCCCCGTTCACGTTTTGTGATGCAAATGTATCACTCTTTTGAAGACATATTGTTTTGAGAAGAAAAACACTTTATTTTCATGACCAAATTGCTGGACTACTTTCATCTGCACCGAAACCGAGGGAGAACTCAGCTCACCGGACGCCGCCGGGAAGTAAGTCAGTGTTGATGCACGACACTGATGATGGGGATGCCATACAAATTCATGTCAAAAATCCCGAACTATCTCTTTAACAATTTTGGAGAGAGGGAGTTTACTTGAAGCGCTGTCTCCTTAAGGCATAAGTAATACACTGATTAAATTATTGATAGTAAATGGTTATCTGTTCAAATAATCGTGGTTTCAAAATAACAATAAACAAAATCAGAAAAGCTCCATAGCCCTAAAGCAGTTGAGATGTTAACAGTTGTGGAGAGAGGGAGCTTACTTGACGGCTGTTTCCTCGGGGACCTCCAGAGCCAGAGTGAGAGTACCAGATGAGAGCTCACACAGCTCAGGGCTTAAACAGCGCAGGCCCTCAGTCACCTGCAACACAACAGCACAACATCACTTATTCATGGACTTTGAATAATACAAACAACTACACACTGCAGCAGGTACTCACCGTATAAATAGTAATAAATAATAAAACAATAACAATATAATAAATAACTCTTATGATAGATCTTTAAAGGTGCAATATGTAACTTTTTGGTTCGGGATCAGACACCTTCTTTTTTTTATGGATGTCACTGCTCTGCCTAGAATGTTCCACAGTATAGCATTAAAGTCTCTACCTTACATTTATTCAATTGAAGGTGATTTTACAGCTCAGAAATACGAATAATATGAATTACTTCTGTTTTTCACATTTTTAAGAGTACAGCACCTTTAAGAGGGATATTCGACTTCAACTTGAGAAGATTTGTAATATTTTCATTGGGTATAGCAGGGGTGTACAACAAAATCTAAATGTTGAGATATATAATTAGCCATGAGTATTTTTATTATCATTATCAAGTTATGACAGTACGACAATTTTGCTGTTTAGTTGGAGAAAGTAAATGAGTTTAGTTAATGCAGATAAAGAAGTGTATATGTATAGTGTATGCAGACTCAAAATATACTTATTATCAAATGTGTGCCTTATTGTGCAAATATTATATCGTATTGTGCAAATATTATATCATATTGTGCAAATATTATATCATATTGTGCAAATATTATATTGTATTGTGCAAATATTATATCATATTGTGCAAATATTATATCGTATTGTGCAAATATTGTATCATATTGTGCAAATATTATATCGTATTGTGCAAATATTGTATCGTATTGTGCAAATATTGTATCGTATTGTGCAAATATATCATATTGTACAAATATTATATTGTATTGTGCAAATATTATATCATAGTGTGCAAATATATTCTTTTGTGCAAATATTATATTGTATTGTGCAAATATTATATTGTATTGTGCTAATATTATATCGTATTGTGCTAATATTATAAGGTGAGACGAGTACGCTGCTTTGTATCTAATCATGAAGGACTCGAGGATTCCCAGTCCTAGAGTTCAGTATCGTCCAAAACACTGATCTTCAATCCAATCAAAACATCAGCCCAGTTTGTCTTACCCTATCCGCCTCCCAGGGCACCACCAGCAGCCTCTGTCCGGACTTGGGTTGCCATGGCGGCAGAGTGGGCGGGGCAGGCGGTGCGGTGGAGGACACTGTGGTTGGCCGGGGCGGCTGAGTGGCGGCCGTGGTTGTCGGGGCGACCGGAGTGGCGGGCTCAGGCGCAGAGGGGGTGGCGGGCTCCCATTCGGCGGGCGGGAGGTCCAGCAGGATCTGATCGCACCTCACGCCCTCGTATCCGTCGCTGCACTCGCAGGTGAAGGCCAGCTCCCCAGCATCGCCGTCGCTATGGCTGCAGTTGCCATGGAGACAGGGGCTGCTGGCACATGGGTCTGTGAAGAACTGGAGGAAAAAGAGCAAATACAAAAACAGGAAGTGAGAAAGAACAAAATCAAGACATCTTGCCAACGAATATAATGCAGGAAGAGATTTTTTGTGATTTTGTTCTCAGTTCTCTTTTGCATGCAAGGCTTTAGAAAAAAAACAGAAAGATTATCCAAGCAGCATGATACGTTTATTTCAGCGTATAGTTGGTCAGATTTCAAACATTCAAGGAACATGAAACATTTCTCAAGTTATCTCCTCAGTACTTCATTTACGGAGCTCATATTAAGCCATTTTCTGATCCACGTTACAATGATACCTCATCAAAAACAAACCAGATTTTTTTTTTTTTCATTTATACATGTTTAACACACAAATCCTACATATTTAAGAGAGTTCTCTCAAACAGTAAACACTCTTGAAATGTCATGTGGTAATACAGGAAGCGCTCCACTGTGTTTTTAAACTCCATACACTTTCACTAGAATAATCTGGATTATTTTAGCCCTGGAACAGCCAATCTCTACTGAACAAAAGAAAAGATGTAGGAGAAAGGGTAGCTGTTAACTTGAAAACCACCTCCTGACATGCAAGAATACTTTGAGCTTCGGAGATGTAGACAGAATAATAACAAAGGAATACTCAAACATGTGTGAATGAAACAAACACAACTCCAGGTATGTTTTCCAGGAGGTAATCATACACTACAAACATTTAGAGCCAAAGCTAATTGTTGTCCCTTGAAGGAGTTTCACAAACATTTTAATTTGCAATCAAGTTTCGGTATGGAGACGGATTGAAAGATGGTCAAATTGGCACTGTTTTTGTGATGAAGACTCCCATCCAGAAGCTAGTTTCAATTTGATGGTACTGGCTTGAAACTCTGTACCATAAAATTGAAAATGGCTTCTGGGTGGGAGCCAGAACATCTTGATCGCAAAAACTGTTGAAATCTTGTCTACGTGGAAAGAATGAAGGATTACAACAAACCTTTTCCTGTATTAATGCTTATATAGGCAACTTTCTCCAGTGATACATCTTTTAAATAGGATACTACAGCAAGTCAGCTATAGTTTTCTGGTTTTCTATAAAGCGTACTATACAGAAAGTACAGTCTGACTCTGGGGATTACACCAGCCTTTCGTGCTCCATGCCTCATTTTCTATTCACATTGATGTAAACACATGTGTTTTATTGTGATGGCGTACTCGCTATGCACTGCACTGCAAATTAACGGATACATTTGTGTGCCTCATGATTAATTTATGGTTTTCTAAATGGACAAAGTTTAACATAGTTTCCGCTGTTCTTGATTAAGGCTTTTACTGTATTTTAGTCTTTTCTCCTCAAATTAAACTTCACTTTGCACATCAACGCTCTTACGTAACTGTGTTTTAATAAATATTGCAGGCAGTACCTTTACACAAAACGCAAGGGAACAATGTGCGTTTGTTGCACGGACATAAATTGAATTGTAAAGAAGTAGGTCCACTTAAAGTACTGTACTATGTTACTTTTATGGTTGAGAGTCCACCACCTGCCTCTAAAAGAATGTTCCACAGTATGACATTAAACTTACATTATGTATCTTCATGGAGACAAGCGTGTGACTTCAACAGGCAGTGGAAAGGCAAGGCTGGTCACAGTTTTTCAGAGGTTTTCTAAAAGCAATAAAATGTCTGTAATTGAATAAAGGCTAGATTAATTAGTTTAATGTCCTACTGTGTGACATTTCAGGAACATTTATTTGTATTATTTTATCACATTAAAGCAGACCTATTATGCAAACTGACCTTTTAAAGCTTTTAACCATGTTATACTTGTTTTTCGCATCTCATTTACGCTCTTGAAGTTGTCTTTAGTGAGATTCATGCAGGTCTGAGTAAGCTTCGTCATTGCTCTGATGAACCACTGTTTTCACCGCCGGGACACCCCCACTGCTCTGTACGTATTTTGTTCTCCTATTTTATTTTCTTAATTGGTGATACACGCAGGATTTGGCAGCGTCGCATAGTCATTTTGGCACAAACAAAAAAGAAATTCTGGTCACATGATCTGCGTCGGAGGTGCAGACAACATCGCAGCTCTTTGTTGTGATTAGGGATGGGCATTCGCTTAAATTTTCTTAATCGATCGTCGGGAAAATTAATAAATGATTTTCGATTAGTCATTAACATTTTATATAAAAAATTATCATCACTATTATTACTATTACTAATCTGCATAAATAAACTCAACTTTACAACATATAAACCATAATCACTACAGAGCCACATCAGCGAGATTAGAATGTGTTTAATGCAGCTTTACGCACATTTGTTTACGACTTACAGAAACAAAACTTAAAACCGCATGGCTCATTTGCATAAACAAAAATAGCCACTCTTTCCTTGTGCTGATGTGATCAGCTTCGGCTGGACTAAAGGTGGAATATGAGTGTTCTCTCTGTGACAGAGGATGTGATGAGGCTGGTGAGTCTGTTCTGTGCGTATGTCGTGTTGGAGATACTGCGTATACATGCGAAACCGTGATACTCAAAAAAATAAAAAGATCATAACCGAGATACTGATGTGCAGGTAAACGCACTCATTGGGGGATATAGTGATCTCCAAGGAGCCATAGCTGAAACATGGGACTGTGGGGCTGCATGTTTGAGCTGTGAGACGCAGCCTCAACTCCTTACGCACAGCAACCTACATTCGGTTTATCAATTAAAATGAACGTGATCAACGAAATTCTTAATGATCAATTATTGATTAGTTGACTAATCATGCCCATCCCTAGTTGTGATGATGTTCACGAAAACGTCAGCTCCCACTGGGCACCACAGTTTTCTAATGCAAAAGTCATTCGATTTGTTTCTTTTATGAAGTAGTTTTAGATCAATATTGCAGTTTAAAATATCCAAGTAATAAAAAAAAAACACATAATGATCCACGGGTATCATAAATTAGAATAATACTGCACTCTCAAGGACAATATATCTTCCTTAAATAAAATACTCCAAGAAATATTTGCATTTTAGACCAGTAAGATTTACACCTCCTGGGCCACTGCTTTATGCTTGTGTCGGGTATTTTCTTCCAAGTAATCAATGCAGATGACAGAGATTCACTCCAAATACACTATCTTATGATGCCACTGCTGCCAAGTAATAAACCTATTTTGCTGACTTATCTGCCATACCCTCAAACTCGGACGCACAGACTTTATTTGCGAGTTGTAAGTTAAACCATTTCAGTTGTCTCTTCCACAGTAAAGAATGATGCCAATTGTTCCACATGCACTTTGATTTCCCCTCATTTGGCTGTATTGATCCCAAGTTCTCGAGGCAGACGTTCCTAATTATCAAATGCATCACCATTTGTAAGTCTGGCCTCAAAGGATCTCTCTGTTGCCTCTGTTGTACTATGGCCACTAATACGTGCCATTATCTACTGCTTAGAGAGGGATTTCAGTGCTTTAGCAGAGTACAGGATCATTTAATTCCTTTGGAGATATGTCGACTAAAATGCTAATGCAATGTTTCTAATACTATAGTTTTAAGTATCTGCCAATATTCATTATCAACCAATACAGTACAGAAACTGAAAACAGCATTTATTCAAAAATAACTTTGTATAAATAAAAGTTCAAATATTATGAGACTTTCTGGAGCAAAATACAACTAGTAAACAGTCCTATTACATCAGTTTTTATCCAGTCCTGCAATTTTTATTGGGATCGACAGCACTGATCTGATCCTGGTATTGGAGATCGGTGCATTCCTAGTCAAAATATTAGAAAATCTAAGCATGCATTCTACATACATTCATAGTATAGTAAGAATTTTACCATAATAGGTTCACTGTAATCAGATTCTATATCTTTCCACTATATCTTACTTTGCTTTCTTTGATACTGAAAACATTGTTATGTAACGATGTAAATTTTATGCCAGATTTAGTTTTAAAGGTCTTATATTATGCAAATTGACTGTACCATGTACCATGTACCATGTTGTACCATATATTGTTACCTCCTGGAAAACATAAATGGAGTTGTGTTTTGTTGCATTCACACATCTTTGAGTAATTCTTTATTATTAGGCTGTCTACATCTCCAAAGATTCCACCGTGTGATGTCACGAAGCTGTAATTTCCAAGTTAGCGGCTACCTTCGACCTATTTTCAGTACAGATAGTCAATTCCAGGGCTGGGGCTGAAATTATCCAAATGATTCTAGTGAAGACCCCTATGAACTAACATCAAAGAGGGGTTCATAGCGGGGGTCAGGTGCTATGAGGACTGGGGAGCATGCTGCCTCCGCCACCCAGCTGGACAAAGCGGAAGAAGATGGATGGATAGATTCTAGTGAAGGTCCATGGAGTTTAAAAACACAGTGGAGCACTTCCTGTATGGCCACATGACATCACAAAGTGGAACAACGTGTTTTCTGTCTGAAAGAAGAGCTCAAATACACCTAAATATGCAGAGTTTGTGTGTTAAGCATGTGTGAATGAAACAAAACACAACTCGGGGTATAGTTGTGATGAGGAAACACATTAGATCAGAAAATAGCAAAATATGGGCCCACTTTTCCATATACTAAAAGCTGCTTTACTTTACAATTTTGTGCACAATTAATTCACGTCATACATGGTTCATACAGGACATTGAAGTGCTTTGTCCAAAGACACAACAGCAGTACACAATAAGCTTCAAACAGCCGACCTTTAAATTGGTGGAGAAACTCAACAATTACGTCTGTTTTTACCGTATAGAACTCTACCTTCCATCACCCTTTAAAGCTGAGGACATTTTTGACAGTTATGACCTGTCTACGTCTACAATTTAATAGCTTTTGAAAGGTCCTTGAGATAATCCTGAATAATCCTCACTTTTTCCTCAGAGCGAATATACTTGTTAGCTCATATTTTGCTCCAAGTTCCCAACCTCCGCAGCCTGTGATTAGAAATTGGAAATAGCGAGAGGCCCAAATGGACAAAAGTGCTTGCAAACTCTGGGTAGACAAAGGCGGGTGGAGCGCTGGAGAGCAGATAAGAGGGAGAGGAGCAGAGAGGAGTGAAGAGGGCCTGCTGAGTGAGGAAGTTTGATAGAAGTGTGACCAGAAGCCCAGGCAGATTAGCCCTAATGAGCTGTGACTGGGCCGAGAGGGGAACAGACTGCTAATGCCACAGCCATTGTCCCAGGATCCAACTGTTTGAAAAACGCTCGTACATGCATGTTGTGATACAAAACATCAAAGTCTGTATGCCCTTGATTTGCTATTTGAATTCTCCAATAACTTCAATATGCAATTAACTATGTAATTTCTGTTTCAATAAATTTCAGGAAATATTATTAGCCTTTGTATCCTACTAAGTTACCCTGTTCAGCATTAGCTTGACTTGACTTAACTTGCTTATCTTACACAGTCATTTCTAATTGTGAATGATCAACTCAGGACTTTTTAATGGAGAGATCCACAGCCAAACCTCTGTAAATAAAAGCATGTGATTCGGAGCAGAGATCAGACTTTGGAGGAAGAAATTTGACACTTTTTTGTGTAAATGGCCATGAAAATTCTGCTGAAATGGATTTAGTTTTTGTTTTTAATAAGAAAAAAATACAACAAAATTGTGAGTGAGCAATAAGACCGCAATTTCAACCTACAGCGGTAAACAAAATGGGTAACTGCAGCAATTAACTACAGTATCAGGTGGGATGGCTCCTGTCTGGATGAACTCAACAGAATTTAGACTTGACTTAAACAAACTATACTGATTCTTAAAATGAAAAGCGAACAAAAATACAATATATGCATTGTAATTTAAAGTTTAAAAGTCATATATTATGCAAAATTATTGATTCTTGTGAGGTTTGAACCAGCTCAGAACGCTGTAGTGTTGTAGCTCACTGGAAATTACAGGCATGAAATTATCCAAATGATTCTAGTGAAGGTTTGTGGAGTTTAAAAACACAATGGAGCACTTTCTGTATTACCACACATTAACGCAAGTGTTTTTTTCTTTGAGAGGAGAACTAAATATGCAGCGTTTGTGTGTTAAACATGTGTGAATAAAACAAAACAGAACTCCAGGTATGTTTTTGATGAGGAAAGATAAGATAAGATCATCTTTTATTGTCTCCCGTGGAAGAAATTTGTCATAGGACAGGGGGTCACATGCTTTAATACAAAGACAGGATGACACAGCAACATAAGCACCACCCAAACACCCTCCATAGAACAGAAATAAATAAGAGACCAAATATGACCATGAGTGATACAGGACCTTTAAGACAGTCTTTACAGGCTTTCAAAACCTTGTATTTATTCATAATTCCAAATCCCCTAAGCCTAAGTGCAGTTTTAATTGCACTTTCCCTAAGCCTATGTGCAATTTAGTTTGAAACAACATTATAACATACCGGTAGATTTGAAAACAGCAAAATATGGGCCTTTTAATAAAGTAAAGTGGTCTATAGTCCACAGTCTTAGCATTTGGTGTTAAAATGAGCAACGAGCCCAGAAATAGCATCTCAGAACAAGCTGACCTCAACGGCTGTACTCCTCGCCACAGATGCTCAAGCTCATAGACCAAAGACAAAAGATAAAAAGATCAAGAACACTGAAAAAAAGAGAAAAAAACCATCCGTTTCATCCTCCTTTCTCCCACTTTGATGAAATATTAATGGAGCAAAAGCAGTGTGGGCCATTTTTTACTTTCGGTTTGTGCGTGGATGTATATATTGGATTCTGTGACACCAAGCAATGATTTCTCTGTGCAATTTACAAGAGACAAGTCATCATATGGTACAAGAGGAGCGCTGCGGAGAGATGGCGCGAGTGTGTACGCTGAGTCAGAGTAATAAAGGACAGGCTGAGTGGCACTGGAGAGGAAAATGATCTCGCACAGAGCTACCAGGCTACCAGACGTTACCGTATTTGTCAAACGGGAGACGGCAAATTTGAAGAGAAGTGGCACTAAAACTGTAATCTGTAAGTAGCTTGTGGCGTACATGTAAAGGCTGAATACATGTCAGAATGGAAAGAACTGCCGGAAACACCTTGCAGCAACATCTCTCTTGTGAACTCCTCATTGTCAGTTAAAATTAATTAAAATAATGTCGGATACCCCGTGTTCTTAGAGTGAAGTTTTTGTTTTAGTCATTGGAGGGATTGGCAAACTGATCTGTAAAGCTCGTCACGTGATCGGCTGTGAGCTGAGACATTTGTCACAGTGATGGACACGAGGACACTGGACAAACTGCTTTCCATTATGGACACTCCTGCTCACCCACTGCACCAGACTATAGAAGGACAACAGCAAGAGATACAGAATGACATTCATAACATACAACTCACCCTGTCATAGATAACCCTGTGCCGTGTCAATCACTATTTGTTCTTTGTACTGTTTCTCCTTACAACCTCTAATACTAGTATATAGCTGAGAGATATTTATATACCGTAAATGTAGTTAATATGATTAATTTAGGTTCAGGAGCAGGACCACGCCTCAGCCGCCCTCTCCTCCTCTCCAGCGAATCACAGCTCACTTCTACCACGCATCAATTTCCCAGAAGCCTATTTGTAGCAGCCTATCCCGGCCCAGCCCAGTTTGTCCCGAATAACTCGACCCCACCCTCCCGCCCCATAGCTGTTCGCTTCCAGACATAAGACGCCTACAAGGGGGGTCCCGTTCCTGCTGGGCCACGTGAAGATTGAGACCGAACCCCCACCCTGAGTCTCAACCCAGCCGACCCGCCTCGTCTTCGTACAATGAACTCTTTTCGCTTCACACATGTTGTTGGCGTGGTCCTTGCTAGTGAATAATACCTTACTTGATACCAGCCTCTTGTTTTTTGTTACTTATTTTGAATTTATTATCACCATTTATATTTTTCTCGTTGTTATTATAATATATTGTGATGTGTGAGCTACTGTGTCCAAATAATTATAAAGCCTAAGTCTCTAAGTCTGGCAATTATCTACTCGCATTGACCTATACACTCCAAAACACATAATAGAAAAGCATGACAGCTGCAGAATACATGACACTGAACATTGTGCAGGTTTAAATGGCCCATTTTTAGGACAGGTCGATGTTTTGTTCTGTTTTTTCAGATGAAATCTTTATAACGGACATAAACTTGGAACTTTTAGTCTTGGCATTTTCTTTTCAGCAATCGCCACAACAAAACAAGCTCCCTTCATGTAACCCTGTTCTCTACCCAGCCACTCACTGACACACCAAATTTCTATAGGTAAGGCAGGTGAAGTGTCTTGCCCAAGAACACAATGATAATATGCAGTGGTCGTAGCTCATTGGAAGACAACAGCTACAACCTGAGCTGAACCTGAAAGTATAGTCTGCTTGCAATCCACGTGTACATCCTCACCGGCCACTGATTAATTGCTTCTAGATTAGGCTATATTTTCTCATTTCTTCCCAAAAATTTAATTTAATAGACAGCAGGTCAGGAGCTTAACACGATTTGGTTAAACAAGCTCTCATGAACCGTTGACCTTTGCTCAGCTAAATCAGTCCGGTCTTTCATAAAAGCTATTAAATGAGAGCTCAATTTCAGCACTCTGCCGACCGCTTACAATCATGAGTAAGTCATTTGGAGCATTATACGACAGGGATCTGGCTTTAGCAGCTAAATTGTTCCATTTAGACAGAAGGGAACGATGACTCATTTAGCTCTGAAATGGCATTAGATAATCGTAGAAAAATACCATCTCAAAATAGCCGTTTGTTTGTAGAAAAGTGAGTGTAACTGGTCCCATCGCATGGACCGGTTACTCAGCAGGTTCCTTTATCATGAGGAGTTGCCATGGCGACTGTAGCTAGGTAACGTGAGAGTAATTAGCACAAGACTGTGGAGTTTCACACCGACCTGCTCCCAGCGCTGTGTGGGGTCTGTTATTTGGCTACAGCATCCCGAACGGCTCCGAACAAACAGTTTTCTCATCTGGGATTTGGGAGGGGGGATTTTTCAAAGTTATGGTGGAGTAAATCTGAGAAAGTTTTTGGATAGCTGCTCCGTAGTCTGACACAGAAAGCTGAATCATTTTGTGGATGAATAAAGTTTGTCTACACTCTAAAGACCCTTCTCACCCTGGTCACTGACTTTTTGACCTGCTCCCCTCAGGTCCGAATGTTTCAGTTTCTTCCCCTCTGCTGTTAGACTCATGAACAAAAACACTGTTCCTGTTGCCCACACATTATTTTAGCACTGTATTTTTATTGTATAGCACTTTTATTATTGGTATCAGTTCACTGTATATAACAATATTTATTTATTGATTCATAAGTGTCTGATTCACTGTTTTAATGTAAATATTTATTAGAGCCCCATGATCCGGACATAGTTAAGTACGTCACCGCCGCTACAGCTATTTAAGCTAAGATAACCTAAGTCAAGCTATACACCTGTCCGTGCTGCATGGGGACGTTTAGCGTTATCGCCGTAAGAGTTATTTATCTCAACTTAAATCCAAATAAAAAATGTATATATATATATTTGCATTACAGTTGTTTTTATGTTTTCACCAGGGGTCTTCACTCTTCTTCCTCTTCTTTGCTCTTCTTCGATCTTCTTTGCTCTTCTTTGCTCTTCTTCACTCTTCTTCCTCTTCTTCCTCTTCACCCTCTTCTTCACTCTTCTTCCTCTTCTTTTCTCTTCTTCGCTCTTCTTTGCTCTTCTTCGCTCTTCTTCGTCTTCTTCGCTCTTCTTCCTCTTCACCCTCTTCTTTGCTCTTCTTTGCTCTTCTTTGCTCTTCTTCGCTCTTCTTCCTTTTCTTCACTCTCAATCGCTCTTCTTCCTTTTCTTCGCTCTTCTTCCTCTTCATCCTCTTCTTCCCTCTTCTTCGCTCTTCTTCCCTCTTCTTTGCTCTTCTTCCTCTTCTTCGCTCTTCTTCCTCTTCACCCTCTTCTTCGCTCTTCTTTACTCTTCTTCACTCAATCTTCATTTATTCTTCATTCGTCTTGTATTAAAAAAAACTGCACTAAAATAAATGGTGAAGAAGAATCTGCTAAGTGTCATCATTTGAAGAGTGCAAAAAAACTGTTGTGTGGATGAATAAAGTTTGTCTACAGTCTAAAGACCCTCCTCACCCTGGTCATGGACTTTTTGACCCGCTCCCCTCAGGCAGGAGGCGACGGTCCGAATGTTTCAGTTTCTTCCCCTCTGCTGTTAGACTCATGAACAAAAACACTCAGACTGTTCCCACCCCCCGCTCTGTTTCAGTCACATGACCCTGTGCTGTATTTTTGCACCTGTCTGTTTTGCCCTGATCATTACCTGCACTGTTATGTTAATTTGTAAATTGTTGTTATATTATAGTTTATTGTTTTCTACTTTATTTTATTCTATTTTACTTATTGCATGTTTAGTGTTTGTCTACGTTTCGCTCCAAGTACCGCAGCAAATTCCTAATGTTGTGAACCTGATTCTGAAAGTAGGGATCATCAAACTAAGGCCCCCAGCCCCTCTGCTCCCCACCACTTGAGGCAATCCTCAAAAGTCGCCATGGCCTATTTTTTGTAATTACTTTTTGGCAAATAATTACAGGTCTGCATCTTGTTCAATAAAAAAAATCATATGAAGTATTTATATTTGAATAATTATAAGATAAGATAAGATAAGATATCCTTTATTTGTCCCACAATGGGGAAATTTCAGTGTTGCAACGCACAGTAAAGAGAACAGCAAGAAACAGTAGCAGCAATAGAGTACAGTTAAGTTAAAAATAGACAAACACTATAGGGATCTAAAGACAATATATACACAATATATACAATAAATTGCAATCAAAAAAGCTATATATACAATAAATTACTATCTTACATTATTGCACAGGGTCCCAGTATTGCACAGGCAGCAGAGTTAGCAGTGTTCATTGTAAAGTCTGACAGCAGCAGGAAGGAAAGACCTGCGGAACCTCTCCTTCACACAGCGAGGGTGGATCAGTCTGTCACTGAAGCTGCTCTCCAGAGCAGACAGGGCGCCCTGAAGAGGGTGAGACTCAGGTCCAGCATAGAAGTGAATCTGGCCAGGACCCTTCTGTCCCCCACCTCCTGCACCGAATCCAAGGCACAGCCCAGGACAGAGCTGGACTTCCTGATGACTTTGTCCAGTCTCCTCTTGTCCCTCTCTGTGATGCTGCTGCTCCAGCAGACCACACCGTACAGGATGGCTGATGCCACCACAGAGTCGTAGAAGGTCCTCAGGAGGGGCCCTTTCACTCCAAAGGACCTGAGTCTCCTCAGGAGGTAGAGCCTGCTCTGGCCCTTCCTGTACAGTGCATCTGTGTGGTGAGTCCAGTCCAGTTTGTTGTTCAGATGAACACCCAGGTACTTGTATGAGTCCACTCTCTCAATGTCCCTTCCCTGGATGTTCACTGGTGGGGGGGCAGTGGAGCGACGTCTGCGGAAGTCCACCACCATCTCCTTGGTCTTCCCGGCGTTGATGAGAAGGTGGTTCCGCTGACACCAGTCCACAAAGTCCTGCGTTAGTCCCCTGTACTCTGCGTCATCGTCGTCCGTGATGAGTCCGATAATGGCAGAGTCATCAGAGAACTTCTGCAGGACGCAGCTGTCCGTGTTGTGCCTGAAATCTGCAGTGTAGAGGGTGAAGAGGAAGGGCGCCAGGACAGTGCCCTGGGGCGTCCCTACACTGCAGGTCCGAACATCAGACACACAGTCCCGGGTCCTCACAAACTGGGGCCGGTTTGTGAGGTAGTCCAGGATCCAGTCTGCCAGGTCGCAGTCCACCCCGGCTGCCTCCAGCTTGTCCCCCAGAAGCAGCGGCTGGATGGTGTTGAAAGCACTGGAGAAGTCAAAGAACAGAATCCTCACAGTGCTGCCGGGCTTCTCCAAGTGAGAGAGGGAGCGGTGTAACAGGAAGATGACGGCGTCCTCCACTCCGATGCCAGGCCGGTATGCGAACTGCAGCGGGTCCATTGCTGAGCTCACGGTGGAGCGGAGGTGGCCCAGGACCAGTCTCTCCAGTGTCTTCATCAGATGTGATGTGAGAGCCACCGGCCTGAAGCTGCTGAGGTCCTTGGCGTGCGGTGTCTTTGGCACCGGTACCACACAGGAGGTCTTCCACAGCTGTGGTACCGTCCTCAGACATTTGTTATGAAATTTGCCGCCGAATTTTCGTCACCTGACAAGCTCGAGATCAAACAGTGACAGTCAAAGCACACAGAAATAAATACAGGGAATATCTGTGGTATTTCAAATTAAAACAGCATGAAGTACTTATTACTTTTGCAAACCGCTAGTAACAATAAACACCAGGAATTCTGTGTTGATAGTTCTGTGGATGACTGTGCCAGGCTGGTCATTGCTACTCCATAATGAGGCTTGGTGCTCATTTTGGTCTGGATCGTACAATTTCGTTTAAACAGCCGACCCGACCCCGGCCCCCATCACATCAGGAGCTATAATGTGGTTCCCAGAGAAAACTGTGTGGTGATCCCTGCTCTAAAGTATCAAACGGCCAAAGTGAAGATCAGTTTACACAATAATGCGCTATACAACTTTCCTACGTAGAAAGTTTCCACACTATGGCATTAAACTTATCTTCACGGAGACAAGCAGGTAATGCCACCAGGTCTGTGGAGAAGCAAGCCCGCTCACAGTAAGAATGCATGTTTTTTTAGATATTTTTTAAGCGCAAAAAACACCTTTAACTGAATAAATGCAAAATATAAGTTTAATGACCTACTGTGGAACATTCATAGGGATAGGGAGACAATCAGGTGGCCAACCCTTTGCTGTTGGCTTTGTTTTAGGAAATTGTTGGACAATGTCTCTCTACAACTTTGGAGGCTAAAGAAAATGTTGAAAAGAGATTAACCTAAAACTGAAGGAAATCTTTTTTCGTATGCCAACTTTTATGAAAAAACATCTAAAATTGTGCATGTGTCTTCACATCTTCTCATGTTTCTCATATTTAACCAATGGGAACCGTATTAAAAATGAATGCATCTGATACATAACCATCTGCTGTATAATGACCAGCCTAGATTTGTAAAACATCTGCTGAATCCAGTGCTATGATGAGAAAACAGTCCATCAGTCCATAATATATGTCTCCTTTGTAGCTAGCAAGATAAACATGGAAACCAAAGTGCCCTTATATGTTCACTACTGTCCACATTATACACCGCACAATGAACTCCAATCTATACTTATTACAGTGTGGGAACAAATACCCTAATTATAAAATCAATCAGTCGGCAATTAGCGAGATGCACTGAATTAAACTTTCATATAGCCAGCAGTCATTTGGAGCTCCAATGTGCAAAGGAATAATGAGTATCTGCAGTCGAGCTAAAACAACATATTTTATTCATGACAGTGACAAAATTAGAATTGAAAATCATCCCTCAGCGTTACCGTATTCCCCTTAGTATTCAGACCAGAGTACTCCCTTGAGGTTTGGAGCCAGAGAACGTGATCGGATGGATAAAAGTGGATTAAAAGACTTCTCAGCAAGAATTTATGGGGAAAACATGGGGGGGAAATGACTGAAAAACTTGTTTAGAATGAGGCTGGGTACAGTACCATGACCAGTCAGATGAATCATAGTTGTGTTGGGTTTTTTTTTCTTTTTCTTGATACAGGAATGGTTACAAGTGAATTTGAAGTTATCACATGACAAAAGAAGTGTTCAAAATAGAAAATTGATCACTTAAAATGTAGAATTCATCTTATGTGTTATGCTCTACAAAGGCAAAATACCTCAGCAGAGTCTGAAACTGAGAGAAATTACTTCGAAATTTTAGTTTTGTCCAAAAGTATAATAGGTAGGGCTCCCAAAATTTGACAGCTAGTTGGTATAATGGAATAATGAAATACTAGTTGTCAAATTTTGGGAGCCCTACCTATTATACTATTATACTAGACAAAACAAAAACTTCAAAGTCACTTTTTCTCAGTTTCATACTCTTTTGCCTGTATTGAATGTTGCAACAATAGTTAAAGGGGAACTCCAGCATGTTTGAAGCTAAAGTCCATTGCTAGAGGTGGTTGAATACTGTCAGAATCCAAAAAACAGCACAGATCAGTGTTGCCTGGGTGGAGATCTTGCTGTAGCAGTGTTTCTGTCAAGGCAACAAACTAGACTAGTGATCAGGGCAAGGTCTTAACTTCCACGATTGCCAATGTCATTTCTAATCCCATTTATTTAAGAGTGAATTATATTTTTTGAAAAACGCTAAAAAAAATACATCCCTGAACCATTTTCTTTCAACAACTTTCACTTTCTATTCTTCTTCACAGTCAGTAGTCGATCCTCACTTGCTGCTTCTGGCAACCGCTTGAGTCGGCAATTGAGTCTTTTGGGCTTTTGCATGCACAGTGGGAAATCAACAAGGTAATGCTAAAGCTGCTTAAAAAGTTTTATAATGTTTCCAGACCACTAATGAGTGATCCAGGCATAGTGTTTTGTTTGTTAGACTTGTGGCTGTTGTATGATTGGTTACAAAGTGGTGTTAAGCTTCTTCAGTGTGAAGCAAATTGGCGTTTTATGTGGAAATTAAGAACTTGCCCAATTAACTACGCTAGTTTGTTGCCTTGACAGACTCACTGCCACAGCGAGATCTCCGCTGAGGCAACACTGATCTGTGCCATTTTTTTTTTTTTTTTTGGCTTCTGACAGTGTTCGACCACCTCTAGCAATGGACTTTAGCTTCAAATGTGCTGGTTTTGGATATGTGTTACCACGTAGCTGGGTAGACTCCCTGTTATGTCTTTAAACTCGTAACATTTGAATTTTTCAAAAACTTCATTGGAAAAATGAACAGTAAATTGATTTCAGGAACCAGAGCGGACTTTGAAGTGGGTGGGACTTTTGAGCTCCAGGTTTAACCTTCCTGGGGTGGCCATTTAGATGCTAGGGGAGTCTGCCATTTTTGCTACCCCTGACCACTTCCTAAACCCAGCCCTGTCTCACAACTTTAACTGATTTTAAACTTCCAGGTAAACTTTTATTTCTTGAATAGTTTTTGCTGTTGAAAGTTGCAAAAATAGTCAAGGTATAACCTCGCCATACAGAATGCAACAAGTTAGAAGACCATAATCAACTCCCCAAATGAAGCTACGACTGAAGACGTACAAAATCTATGCCCAAATAAAATGCAAATGACCTTTTAACGATGATGTTATTATGATATGGTTAAGGATGATGAGGCAGTTCCTTGTATTTGTGCATAACATCAGGCAGACATTTTACTGTCATTAAGTCAACGCCGTTTCAAAACAACACATTACCATTCCCCACACGACCGCGGGGAGAGTGAGCGAGAGATTGATAACATTCATTTACTCACATTTAGGCACTTGCTCAAGGGCACTCCGAAAAGCATTGGAAACTTTACAAGGAACTTTTCAAAGCATCTTTTAGTGGTCAGAATTCTGATGACTAAAGTTTAAGGTAGAGCCAGAGGAAATTGCGTGTAGAATTTTAATGTGTAGTCCAATATTGATGAAGTTCAATCCAAAGTGACCCTAAAGAGAAAGTAAAACAAGTCACAAAATGTTACGTTAAAAATTAAGATGATGAAAAATCGCCACTCAATTAAGATGCACAATAAACACACAACATGACCTTGACTTTGACCCATTTCAATAGGAGTAAAACCTAGCAGCAGGTTCATTTGAACTTGAACAATCTGCACTAGAAAAAGCACCACACAGCAGAGTCAAAGCTATTCATTCAAGTCATTTGTTTATATGTCTTTTGGATTTATACCAGATGTTTTCTTTAAACATTGGCTTACAACTTTTTCTGTTGCCATTTCCTTATCCTTATGTTTTTGTTTTTTTCTAGCCATGTTTTTGATTTAATATTGGATTGGTATGGCTGGGTTCCAGATGATATCACAGGATTCTAATAATATTTAATACAGATGGGGGGAAGGTAAAGTGAATACAGTACATTGTTATTAAAAATCTGCCTCTTGACCCCCATCTGAGCATATGACATCATCATCTAGAGGCATAACAGCTTCACGGGGGCCTTGATTCAAAAAGGCTATGTCCATAAGCGCCAAGAGCAGTGGAAAGCCAATCAACTCTACAAGAAACACATAAAAAATGGGTGCTTCAAGAAAGACATGGTCAACCGGTACAAGCAGTGACCAGTCCAGAAGCTGCACAGGCGGAAAGACAGGGTATATGTTATTATTCTGAAACAGAAGATGGCAGACAAGATGGACGAGCTGATTTTGTTTTGTTTTTTGTTTTGTATTTTGTTTTTAGTACTTTTTATTATCCTCGTAGGAAAATTATCTTCTGAATTTCACCCATCCTTGCACATGGATCACCCAGGGAACCATCCAAAACCCACCCAGACATGGGGAGAACATGCAAACTCCACACAGAAAGGTCAAACCCAGAGTTTTCTTGTTGTGAGGCGGGAGTGCTACCCATTCAGCCGCCTAATGTCTACGATGGACAGCGTGAACATCTCTGAAGGCATCCAGAGGCATAACAACTTCATGGAGGCCTTGATTCAAAAGGGATACTTCATAAGCGCAAGAGCAGTGAAGAGCCAAATGTGTCCACAAGAAACAAATGCAACATGGGTGTTTCAAGATGGACACAGCCAACCAGTACAAGCAGTGACTAGTCCAGAAGCTGCACAGGCTGAAGGACAGGGGATATGTTATTATTCTGAAACAGAAGATGGCAGACAAGATGGACGAGCTGATGTCTGCAATGGACCACCTGAACATCAGCTTCATGGAGGCCTTAATTCAAAAGGGCTACGTGCATAAGCGCCAAGAGCGGTGGACCCAACCAACTCCACAAGAAACAAATGCAATATGGGTGCTTTAAGAAAGACAAGGTGAATCGCTAAAAGTAAAACCATTACACAAAAGTAGAAAGTTCAGGAAGGAGGCCCAGACTGGTTGGATCCACAGAAGATCCTTCCTGACCTATTAGGCAAGGTAAGGCAAGTTTATTTGTATAGCATAATTCGTACACAAGGTAATTCAAAGTTCTTTAGAGAATAAAGTCTACTCAGGTCAGAGCGAAATAAAAAGCTTTATCTTTTTCACTTGATAAACTATTGATGCTACAAAAACTACTTGACCACATGATTTAATAACTTTAAATACTGCAGGACTGAAATGCTTCACCCAACAGTTACATTAAAATACAAGGTTCAAATTCACAAAGAATAATCAATAACCAT
Source organism: Odontamblyopus rebecca (assembly GCA_030686955.1). Classification (NCBI taxonomy): domain Eukaryota; kingdom Metazoa; phylum Chordata; class Actinopteri; order Gobiiformes; family Gobiidae; genus Odontamblyopus; species Odontamblyopus rebecca. The sequence goes on from CM060668.1 coordinate 14,642,638, forward strand.
CACTAATGAATTAGAAAGCATGCCTTACAGGAATAAAACAAAAATTTTATCCCATGCAGCAGTTATCGCTGTATTTTGAGCGCACGCCTGCCTTTAAAGTTATCTATTTCTGTACATCAAAGTGTTAGCGTTCCTCCCCAGCTCCCGCTCTCCACGTGGTCGTCACTTCCTGGGCCAGAGGCTTCAAAGTCCAGCGCTGTCTGAAAAAAACACATGAAATATAAGCACAGCAGTGAAACCAAGAACCTCGATGGATCTGGCTCTCAATGCATAAAGGCATGTAAATTGGGCAGCTGCGAGAGGACGGAGTAAAAGACATGCTAATAAGGTGCGACTCAAACGGCGAAACTTTGAAAATGGCTTTGAAAATGAATAGGCTATAGCATGATTAAAACAACGCCGCTATGCTAATATGGGGTCTGTAGATGACTGAATAAAAAGATGACTAATTTAGATTGACAGTTTGTGGATAAAAAGGTTATTCAAGCAGCTTGGACATTTTTTTTTTTTTTTTTATCATTTACATCAACACGCACACAATTTAAACTTATATCATCACAAATTAGAAACCAAGATTGCTAAAATATGACTAATTATTATATCTGTACCCATCCCAGCATGCTTTGTTGCTTTCTTAGGCTCAGATTCTACAAAAAAATGTATATCTGTAAAGCCAAACAACTGGCAGATGGAAGGCGACGCATCTGGCAAAATAACAGGTTGGATCTGTGGAGAGGTGAACCTGATCATAGTAAGAATGCATGTTTTTGAGGCATTTCTGAGCACTTGTAATTGAATAAATATGATATAGAAAGACGGGCAAGTGGAAGATCCAAAGCAAAACAATAACATCTCCTTGGTGATGGACCTCCAACCCGAAAAGTTACACACTGCACCTTTAAATCATGTTACTATTTTCCCTCAGATGTGAAAAAAGCTTGATTAGATTAAGTGTTGTAAAGAGGAAATATGCATGTTTTAACAGTACATTAAGAATAGAATAGAATAGAATAGAATAGAATAGAATAGAATAGCATATGTCTTTATTGTCATTGCAACATGTCACATGTACAACAAAATTTTTTAAAAAGTGTTGAGCAGTTTAAGGTGCTAGGGATAAACTAGTAGACTATCTTCATGCATACATACATACATCATACATACATACATCCCACCTATTTCACCATCTCATATAATTCATAAATATATAAATATATACATATATTTAGTAAATGCGGGTATGTTTATTAAGTGTGGTTATGATTGTAGGATAAAAACTGTCCTTCAACCTATTTGTCCTTGCTCTGATTAGATAAAGGTGCATTGTGTAACTTTTCTGGTGGAGAGGGTCCATCAACTACTTTTCTCCATGGAGATGTTATTGCTTTGTCTGGGGCCCCATCCACACTCGTACGTATTCAAGTTGTTTTCGTTGCAGATGCAGTATTCGTCCACACTAATCCAATGGAAAATGGCTCCGGAAATGTAACGATTTGGAGCCACCAGCTCCCACATGTTCACTGCGTATCTAACGGTGATACGCTGAAGCAGGAGCTCTAGTTGGCGTCCTTATTGGGCCATATCACTCTGACTTGCGTCTTCGTGATTCACTGGGTTTGTGACATTGGGCATGTGACGCTATTGTGGAGAACAGTTTAAACAAACCCCAGACTAACACGAAACAGCGTCAGTTCTGCTCAAAATTGGCCGCTGCAACTTCCACAGAACTATGGAAACTTTAGACACGGTGCTTCACGTCCTTGTTTTGTCTGGATGCAAATTGTTTCCTATACAGTGATACGGTGATTCATTTTAGTGTAAACATTTCAAATGATTCACAGTCTAGTATTAAACCTTTCTATATTCATGGAGACCAAACTAGACCAAATTACAGGTCAGATCTGTGGAGAGGCAATCTTGGTCACAGTCAGAATGCCTGTTTTTCTAGGTATTTTTGAGCAGTAAAACCACCTGTAAGGTAGAGCTGTTTAATGTCATACAGTGGAACATTCCAGGCAGAGCAGTAACGTATCATGTAAACAAGCAACTAACAGATTTCCAACCGAGAAGTTACACCTTTAACACCATTTTGTGTGTAGTAATTCCACCTGAGCCAAAGGTAAAAGAGTTTTGTCACCTCATCACTAGCTGCTTACACATATACAATATCAGTCTCATCTGAATTCCAGTTGAGTCCCTGTGGTTGATGTGCCACTGGCGGCGCAGTGGGGGCAGATTTGTTGTGCTCCAGCAGGTGCCAGTGCTGTCGTCAAACAAATGGCTTTAAATGAGCAGCCATCATTACCTGGCATCATCGCTCAAAAGAATATTACTTTTTAGCGCGCCAACAGGCAGAGCAATAAACAAGGCCTGTGCCCGGGGAGGAGGGAGGGAGCAGTGAGGGAGAATCTCAAGTGAATAAAGCCATAGTGTTCTGAACATCTATTTATACTCAAGTACAGAGAGCTGCAAGGGACAAAAATGTGACTTCTGAAGCACCATACTACATTCTAACTATAACTTACCTCAAAATTATTAAGGCAAATACAATGTAAAGCAAAGAAACAAGTCCATTTTAAAAGAATGCAAGATAAAATGCAGTACTTTCTTAAATTTAAGGATTAAATTGAAGGATATTTTAAAATATTACAGCTAATGACTGCTAAATACCTTCAATAAAGCTAACCAAGTTACCTTTAAAGTACATTTGTATAATATTCTGCTACTAAAGTACTCACGTTTTAAGGTGTTTTGGTGCTTGAATGTCGAGCGTGCTCTCCTCAAAGCATGCAGGCACCATCTGCTAAAAACAGGTTGGCCAAGGGCGGTGGTTGAAGGGTGGGTCAAATGCAGTGCACAGAGTATACAAAATATACCTTGAATTACTTCATTTTACACAGTTTGCAGTGGTCTAAAGTTATTGCTCACTTCTCTTGACGTAAGAGCTGCTAATACAATATATCTGATCTGGGGCAAGGTAAAATTAGCTCAAATACATGGAAACATTCAGTCCCTTTACCATAATATAACGAATTTTGTTACTCAGTGTATATTTATTTTCTTATTAGATGCCCCCAGTACTCAACAAGCCATCCAGCCCATTATTTGTTAAACTTAAACTGTTGACAGAGTGTGATGTTACTGACTTAAGTATCCTCAAAGTCATGTACAAAGCAAAGTGCAATGTGTTACCTGTAGATATTCAAAGACTGTTTGAGATGAGAACAAACCACTACACTTTAAAAAGAACTGACATGATTAAAAATCCCAGATTCAGAACCAAAGTTATGGAGCGAAGCGTCGATGTGAAAGGAGTTCAGTTGTGGAACAGTCTCAAAAAAAAATCAAAGAATCAAGTACAATGACGGCATTTAAAAAACACATAAAATCCAGTGCAATGTGCATGTGTGAAAAAGAAAACTAAATTGTGCATAAAAGGGAAGATTTCTGTTTGCATTTGATCCATATTTGAAATGAAATGTACGTATTTAAGATAAGATAAGATAGATACGATATCCTTTATTTGTCCCACAGTGGGGAAATTTCAGTGTTGCAACGTACAAACAGTAAAAAAACAGTAGCAGCATAGAAGTACAGAATTACTTAGAAATAGACAAACTCTATAAAGATCTATAAAGATAAGGATTATAAAATAAAATTCTATATACAATAAATTGCTATCTGAATACAGTGGCTACAGTTTGTACAGTACTATAAATAACATTATATCTTTAAAGTGGCTACAGTAAAGTTTTCACAGCAATTATCAGTGTTAATGTATTTAGAAAAAGTAAAAGGGGGCAGATAACATAAGATGACTCTTCTTTCTGCTCCTTTTCATTCATTTTTTGCATGTTTGACATTGTGACACTATCAATGTCATTTTATACTTTATGAATGAAATAAAAAAAAACGTCCAGTGATTAAAGATGGTTGTATGGGCCACTCTAAGCTCTTTTTTAGTATTTAGTTCATTTCCTCCTCTGCCAGTGCTGACGATGCCTGGTGACAGAATAGTTTTTAAGTTGTAATAATGACAGTTGTGATGTGACAGTTTGATGGATGGTTTTTCCAGTGAACGTTCTTGATAGCACCACTGCAGTTCACGTTATTAGATGTGACTTTTAACACAGCTCAGTATCAGAGAGCAGGCAGCTGTCACCCCACAACACACACTCAAACCACCAATCACTCTCATCACACTCTTTATTAAACATGAAAGGTGCGTTCATGTAAAATTTGTTTGTCATCCACATTTGTCCTGGTGACAATGTTGGCTCATGGTTAAATTTAATTATCATGTCCGCAGATATGACGTAAACATGTCCAAATCAAATATAGCTCTTATAAATCAAACTGTAGAGCGGGTTCATTGTTTAATACAAAAACGCTGGAAATCATGGCCAAGTTATTGATGTTTTTCATGTGGTGACAATCATCCAATCAGAAAGCAGAATGACCCTCACATGAGTTTCTAATTTGCGTTGCCTGTTCCAACACATAAATCCATTTGGTTTAAAACTAAAAAGACTCTCTTTGGTAAACTAAATCATACTGAAACTGAACTGAAACTGTAAAGTATGTGTTAGAAAAATGTCGTGGCCAATGGGAGCTGATGCCCCTGCAAAGAGTCTTCACAACGAAGACTCTGCAGCTCCGACGGATGGCAGAAGATCACAGAAGTGAGCAAGAAAATAAAATTGCAGAATGAAATAAGTAAAGAGTAGTGACGTTATGCCAGTTGTGATGAAAATGGAGGTTAATCAGCAGTATTGCTTCTTGAAAATAAGTGATTAAAGATTACACAAACATGCACAAATCACTCCAAACACAATTTCTAAAGGGTAAATGAAAAGAAGAAACAACTACAACATGGTTAAAAGCTCTGAAGTCGATTTTGCATTTAATAATACTTTGTATTGCTGACCAAGCATCATCTACCCTCCCAATTTTCAAGCTGAACAGTGGAGATGAACAAACAATGCCTATGTATGCAATTAAATATAAGCCCATTTGTACTTTGTAAGCAGCACCGGGACAACTGCGGCAAAGTAAATACACTATTCACTTATATCAACTTGATTTATAATATTCTACCTGCACAAAGACTTTCCCCTTTGCTTCACGAGTTCCCGACTAAACAACTTAAAGACAATTTGATCATCATTAGAAGGCAGGAGACGTCTCATATTTAAACACATTAGCGTTAGCACCACGTCTGAGGTAAACACCCCACATTTATTATACACAAGGGCTGTTTGGATGTCGTTTTTCTCCCTTTCTCCTCTAAACCATGAAATCAGATGCGGACTGCGGTGCTGGGAAGCCCCCTCCTGGCTCTTAAGCTGTCTCTCAGTATGGCACGTTGTTTCATCATTACTTTGCCAAGAAAATGCTATAACCCGCCGTGATCCGACTGGCTAAGAAGATGAAGCGATGGTTATTAGAGCAAGCTCAGTGAAGCAGCGTTGATAGAGAAAGCGCTTGTCTTTATGAGTAATGGCCTGCATACAATGGGTATTGATGGAGGAAGTCTGAACCAACAAGCTGTAAAGTTATATAAATAACAATTTGCAAAGAGGAGTTGTATAATTCAGCAGTGCTCCGCAGCAAATGTGTAAGCAAGTGGAGTTACATTTTCAATTCTAATGAATTTGGACACAATAATGGATACTTCTCATACCTACTCATTTTCTTAAAGTTGATGATTAGTTGCCACTTGTCATTCAGTTGTAGATGGCAAATTCTTGGTGGCAAATGCAGAACAATATTTAATTTTGTTTTGCTTTGTTTTGTTTTATTTTATTTTACTTGTTATAAAATAAAACCATGTGGTGATATATGGGGTGAATTAAGAGGCCTGTAGCTTTTATTCATTATCATCTGGGTAACAGCTTTGCAAGTGTGGGAGCACCAACCCGATATCAGTGCAAATGGTTTACAATAGTATCAAGATTTATTTTATTTCTTACAGCACTTTAAAATCATAGCGGAGTAACAAACAAAACTTGTGCAGATGACTTACCTTACATATAATTAATAATGCGTTCACTCTATTACATTAAAGAAGTAAATACAAGCACATTTACATTACTTTCCTTCACGTATTTCTTAACTTTAACTGTGTAACTTTATGCTTTGGGGTTCATCACCTGCTTCTTTCTATGCATATGTACTTTAAAACAGCTCTACTTTACATTTATTCAATTACAGGTGGTTTTATAGCTCAAAAAATACCTAGAAAATCAGGCATTGGGACTGTGAGCAGAGCTGCCTCTCCACAGATCTGACCTGTAACTTGGTCTGGTTTGGTCTCCATGAAGATAGAAAGGTTTAACACCGCACTGGAAAACATTCCAGACAAAGGAATAACGTCTCCATGGAGAAAAGCATTTGACGGACCCTCCAAAAGTTACACAATGCACCTTTAAAATACTTTCCTTGACGGCTGCCCATTCCTCCTCTGTACTGTGTCCTACATATAATGAATTAAAACAAACTTTATCCAGCACAAGAAACAAGGTGACACAATTTTCAACAGGTGCATGCATAAAGGTCAACCATCTTTTTTTTCATTCTCCCTAGATAATATATCCAAGAATATTTTTCACGCTGCCGCATCTTAAAGGGCTCATTTTACGCTATTTTCTGATCTATGTTATAATGGTAATGTTTCCTCGTCATAAACATACCTGGAGATGTGTTTGTTTCATTCACACAATTTGAGTTTAACACTCATATATATACAATATGACACTGCATATTTATTCAGAGTTCTTCTCTTTAACAGAAAACATTTTGTTCCACCTTGTGATGTTATATGGTAATACAGGAAGTGCTCCACTGTGTTTTTAAACTCCATAAACCTTCACTAGAACCATTTGGACAATCTGAATCCTGGAATTGTCCATCTCTACTGGATTAAAGCTCAAAAGTAGCTGCTAACTTGAAAACATCACAAGGAGGAACAAAGTCTTTTGAGCTCTGGAGATGCACTGGAAAAAAACAATGTCTAGGTAAGTAAAAATGACTTAAATTAAGAACATTTTACTTTATTTGAGTAGATTCGCCTAGATAAGTAAAACTGTCTGCCAGTGGAGTTTTTTGCTTAGTTGAAGAAATATGCAATTTGGTTTCTTGCAAAAAGTTGTTGTTTTTCTTGTTTTAAGTGTAGCAAGATGTATTTTTATATTTTAAGTACAAAAAGTCTTATTCCACTGGCAGATCATTTTACTTGTGAAGTGAAATTTACTCAAATCATGGTAAAAACTTTCTTAATTCAGTTCATCTTAACCTGACTAGATTTTGTTTCCTGCAGTGTGTAGACAGATTAATAAACCAGGATCACTCAAACATGTGTGAATGAAACAAAACACAACTCCGGGGTATGTTTTTGAGGAGGAAACAGGATTATAATGTGGCTAAAAGCTCGCAGGAGTCAATATTGAGTAATAATAAGACCTTTAATGTATTTAAATAGGTACTTGATAGAATAACCAGCAGCTTCCTGGGACTTCCTCGTATAATCACATTTTCTTAGCCATACCTCTCTCCGTCTAATCCTTCATACAGGGACACTTGAAGGAGTGGGCTCGACGTTTCCTGCTCCACCTGTTGATCTATGGGCAGATGTGTTGCCATGGAGACGAGGAGGGGAGCGAAAAATGGGGGCAGCGCTCGGGGAAATCTGGGTCTAGCGTTAAGAGCGTCAGCGGCGTCCATGTTTGATCCTCCCACTAGCCTTTGCGCCCCCGTGGTGAAATGGATAGGTTATTTATTGTGACGGAAAAGCCCACTGATCGAGGTCAATAACGGGGAGGGCGGCGGAGGAGAGAGGGCGGAGGCAAGATGGAGGCGAGCTGATGGACGTGAGATGAGTGATATTCTGAGTCAAGGTTGAACAAGTGTGAAATGTGTCGGAGCACTCAAAGCAAGTGCCTACAAAGTGTCTATTCAAGGCTTTCAGCTCCCAGTTTTATGCAACGTTTTGAGGACTTTTTAGCTACAGTTGGTCTATTTTCATGATCCACTGTTTTTATCTTTCCTGTATTATTATTATTTGTACTATTTTGTTTATTGATCTATTGGCTGTATTCATGTGTCTGAAAAGCACTATATAAAGAAAATGTGTTATTATTATTTTGTTCAAATTGTTAAATAAATTGTTCATCACTATGGCAACCGTCCTAATTTTTCATCATTCTGAAAATACAGCCAGTGGTAATGAAGGTCATTACTGATCATTACCTGCACTGTTATATTCTTGTGAATTAGCTAATTTTTGTGTTATATTATAGTTTATTGTTTTCTACTTTATTTTATTCTATTTTATTTATTGTATGTTTAGTGTTTGTCTACGTTTCGCTCCAAATGCCACAGCAGTTTCGTAATGTTGTGAATCTGTTCACTCGTAGGGCAATAAAACCAATAAATCTGATCCTGATTCTGATTCTGAAATAAAGACAATTGTACAAATAATTTCATATTTTGGCCGAAGAGTGACAATTTCTAACATGGTGATTACAGATGCTTTTCAGAAAGGAAAAAAAAAAGTATTATGATACCACTTTTTTGATGATAAAATGTTTTTTTTTTAACACAAATGACATTGAAAAGCAGTTAATATTGCTATGTGTACTTTTTAAATTTTAATATAGATTATAACCAGTCTAATAGAGTTCGGGATTATGCGTTAAACAGCAGAATTCTCAGACCTTGACATAAAACTGCCTACAGACTACAAGACCAAGATGTGTTTAAAATCTAAAATGAATGCTTGTTTTTCTTTCCTTTTCCACAAAAATGTATTCAGATTGTCATAAAATGTGTCCTATATCAAGGGTATGGAAAACAATTTTGGGTTAAAACAGGAAGCAGAGTAAACAAACTAAAAGAGTTATACATAGATCTATTTTCTATGTCTCCAAAGGCTCAATTTTGTCATATATAAGCAGTAAAAAACATTTGTGAAGCAGTCATTTGTTTTCCATCTCAGCGCAATTGCAGCCACCACAGCTTTTCTATATCTGTGTTCACTCTTTTGTTGTTGGTGATAAATATGTTTGTGCTCATATATTTTGTTTTTATTGTCGCTCAGCGCTTTGTCATATAAACCCGTTCACATCTACAGCAAGACAAAGAGTTTCACATGAACAAATGATAGTTTACTGCACAAAGTTTTGGGCGCTGGTATCATATACAGAGTTATAAAGTTTGTATTTGTGATCGAGTGCTACAAAACCGAATCAGCGCCTTCATCAGATGTTTAATGTACACAGCAGACCCATTGGCACACTACAGCTTAAAGCCTGTATAATGTAGCAGGGAGGGATGGAGAGGAGATCAATGCAGCTGTTGTGATGCAAGCTGAACAGAGAGAACGACAGGTCGGCAGCAAATGAAAAAACAGCATCAATGTCTACAGGATTAACTGCATTTTAATGTGTATAAAGGTCCTGTCCCCAAAAATATATCCCCTTTTTCTTACAAATAACTGCTTGTATGTTCAAATTGAGATGTCAAGACACTTTTTATGTTATGTCCCTGCTCTATAGTTAGAATCTATGACACGTGTGGATCATTTTGTTATAATTTGCACATTTTAAATTGCAAAATTCATCTAAAACAACCTAATAAAAGACTTCCGCATTAGAAACTGCAGTGCCTAATGGGAGCAGACTTCACCCTAAACGTCATCACAACAAAGACTCGGTAAAGCAGATGCAAAGCTGCACGTTACAATAGAGAAGCACTGGGTATTTGCACAAAAATTACTATGAAACGCTGATGATCGTGACCGATTACCGATTATTATGGAGAAGAAAGTAAGTACAGAGCAGCAGGTGTATAGGAGGTAAAACAGGGGTTGATTGGCATTGGGGCATCCTGAAAATAAGTGATTAAAAATTGCTCAAACGTACATGAATCACTCCAGTCACATCTTCGAGGGGGTAAAGGAGAAGAAGAAACTATTTTGAAACTACATGGTTTAAAGCTCTGAAAAGTCGGTTTTAATTTTCCAGGTGAAATAAGTATTTAAGTTGGAAGAGATGTTAGATTGGCCATTGAATCCCTGCTACAGGTGACTACATTGTGCTGCTGTGCCATTGGGCAAGACACTTCAGCCCCCTTGCCTTGTTTGTGAGAAAGTTGTGGCTGTGTTATTGGTAGCAATTGGAGATGCCATTGACACAGAATAGCAGTATGTCTGTTTGTTTTTGAGCAGTTTTATTAAACATTTGAACTTTTTATTCATATTACAACTAGTATCAAAACCAGATACTCATTTGAAGTATTGATACTGAGAAAAAATCACATAAATATGACAGAATTGTGGTTTTCTTCAGTACCTTTTGAATGCTTCAACTCGATACCAGAACAAACGTAAGACCAGGTGGAACAAATAACGCAGTAAAAACATTTACAAACATTTACAATCTTGACAAAAAGCCCAAATAATTCATCTTCTGTCATAACTCCAAACATTTCTTCCTAGTCTTTTCACATTTCCATAGTTTCACACCAATCAAGAAGTAATTTACCAAGAAAAGTGGAAAAATATGCTGAAAATTACAGGAGGTAGACAAGGGCGAATACTATCTACAAGTTTAATACAATTTACACACAAGAAACATTTTTTTCTGATATTTTAAACATTATTTAAACAAAAAGGTGTTTTCTTGTATTTGTATTTGTCAAATAATAATTTCCTTGTACATTAGGGGAGTTTTGCTTGGTAACCGTCACGATTTCCAACAAGAAAGTTACATTTTAAGCTTAAAAATGTCCAAGTGAATTTCAATGTCCAAGTGAACTCTTGAAAAAGAGTGAATTTCTTTTGCAGAAATCTTAACTGTAATCATCTTAATTGTGTTTTAGTAAAATGAGTAGTCCACCCTGTCCCACACTAACGTTTGATAGACCAAAATTGTCCTCTTCTCCCCTATCTTTGTGCAGACAGTTAATACTTTTAATCCGAGTGTGGGGCCCGGGGCTGTGGCTGCACCTCTCTCCTCGCTCCGCCCGAGGTGCTCCACTGCTCCTGGGAGGATTTGGGGCCGGATTAGGCTGCCATTTATGTGGATGTGGAGCAGAGGAGGCGGAGGAGGAGGAGAAGGAAGAGATGAGAAAGAAAGTGGGCGCGTAGATAGAGATGAATTCCGACATTGTCCTGGCACATCTGCTGGTTGGACTCATTAAACGTTGCATTGTGGGTAAAAACCAAAGTGACAGGTTTTGTGCGTCAGAGCGGCAGACGGGAGTGAGACAGAGAGACTGACTTCTGCTTTTGGCCGACTGCAGATGATGGATGAGATTTGGAGTAATTTAGGATTTAAAGTTTGACATGACGGTTCAATACTGTGACAGTGCCACATCCACTGATGGGAAGAACTTTGAAAATGCATTTTGTTACAGAATACTGAAGTACAAAAGTAAGACCACATAGAACAATAATTGAGTAAAAACATTAACATTTACGAACTAGACAGATAGAAAACCTTAATAATTCATGTTCTGTCATAACTCCTTAGACTTTTCACTTTTCCATTTAAATCCCACTCTAACTTTTGATAGAGCCAAATTGTTACAGAATACTAAATACCTGCATTAACCTGTATTTTGTCACATATTCCAATACACGGTCCAATCAATTTCAATGAATACTCTGAATACTAAGGTTCAGTTGCATTTGGATTATAATGTGAGGATGAAACTTCGATCAGGGAAGGAAAATCACACTTGCAGGCACCACAAGAGCAGTGTTTTATATTTTTCTCACATTCTGTGCAGTTTGAAGCCTAAATCGAGTCATCAAGTGCTGCCATGTATGCCACAGATTGTAGAAAAGTAACTGTATTCTGAATAACTTCAAATGAAAAAGTAACTCAGTACGTATTCTCTATATTAAGATTGCTGCCCCAGTCCTGCAGCATCACCTGAAGGCCCCAAATTGCAAAGAATACAATCTTTAAAAGCTGATTATTTTCAATACATGGTCTACAAGTAGTATGAAAGTTAAAGGTAACCTGTAACCTGAATTTCAGTGGTTAAACTTTACAATACTTGGCTGCAGCGATTATAATAGTAGTTGACTAGAGAGTTTTTGTTTTGTTTTTTGATTAGTCTATCGTTAAATGATTATTACACTGCAATGAATTTTAAATATAAGCATTAAATACACCAAAAAGGCTGAAATATGATGAGTGAAAGCTTGTAAATAGAGAATATTTACAAATACAGTGTGATATCCAAATTGTTCATTCCTTTTTAACATTTTGATTATTCTGATTCATTGTTGCAGCCTTATTGTTAATCATATTTTATTCTGCTCCAGTTTATGCTTCTCCTGTTGCAACCAAACAAATGTCTTCAATTGTTTTGCTCTTGGGCACAACAACAGAACTTGCAGCACTGGACTGAACAGTAAAACTTCCAACTTACCCATGTAACCACTATTAGTACTTTCCTCTTTTAACTTACTGGCAACAACAGTGAAAACAGGCTCCTTGGATGCACCAGCACACACACACCCACCCATGCACCCAAATATATATTCACCAACAATATCCCAGGCCTCAGCACATTATTAAAACATCCCACATTGTATTATTCCTCACCCGCGCTGTCTAAAATGTGTATACCCACAAACAGCTGTTACAGTATCCACTCACACTCATTACAGTGACAGCAATGCCAACAAGACTAATCATTACAAGTGGAGGAGCAATGACAGAGTGGCTGCAGGATGCTATTATAGGCCTGGAGATCCGGCCGTTTCTGCGTGTCACAACTCACCCATCCATTAGGGACAAGTATATAAAGCAACAAGGCCAAGAGGGAGCAGCGCAAGACGGGTTTAAGGACAATTGAGAGCACGGCAAAGGCAACGTCAGTGTTTAGATGTGTGTGGTTTGTGTGTGATGATGGGTTTATGTAAATGTTAGAAGGAAGAAAATAGAGAAGAAGATGGAAGGAATAATAGCGACAAGAAGAACCACCCTGACACTAAAAGGATTACACAAAATGGAAGTTTTAAACCATGTTTTAATGGTGGTTTAATTTAATCAACCCAAAAAACATGCACTGTAGGTGTGAAAGTGATGTGTGCATGAGTGTTGGTGGTAGCTTACTACCAGGTCTGGAGTGAATGAACAATGCTCTGTTAATAATGCTCTGTAAAGCGTCTTTGAGGACACGTGTCTGTGAAAAGCGCTATAGCTGTTGTTGTAAGGTGACCATGGGTGTCCAGAAAGGAGCCAAATAAATAAAATGCATTATCATTATTATTAATGTTAGCTCATCAAAAGTAGACTTGGAGTTGTGTTTTGTTTAATTCACATTTCATTTATTGTTAGTCTGTCTACATCTCCAAAACCGTAGTTATTATTTTGTTATTGACAATTCTGGAGCTGAAAAGATCTAAAAGATTCTAGTGAAGATGTATGGAGTTTAAAAACATAGTGGAGCACCCTTGTGTCTGGTGGATTTCCTCCGCACACTTCGGTTTCCCCCATCAACCCTCCAATCAATACACTTCAATTCAGTCCTCTGAGCAATAAGACCATGGAGATGGGTCCCTGGGTGCAGGAATGTGAGCTCCCTGCTCCCGAGGAGATGTCCCGGCGGCCTTGAAGGATGACTCAAATGTAGAGGACAATTTCCCTATGGGGACAATAAAGTGTTCCTTAACCTTCACGCGACATCAAGGTGGAACAGAGTCTTTTCCATTTGAGAGAAAAACTCTAGAAACCTAAACATGTGTGAACGAAACAAAACAAAACTGCAGGTAAGTTTGTGATGAGGAAGCAACATTATAACGAGATCAGAAAATAGCATAATATGAGGCCTTTAAAACTAAAACATAAAGGTTGACATTTTGTTTGGGTTGACCAAAGAAACACATCGAGTTTTATTTAATGTGCTGCACCCATCATTTTCATAGAGCCTAATAAAGTAATTTTTGTTTCGCAAGAAAGTCAGACAGTGAGGAATAACTCTGGACTGCTGCAAACTGTTTAAAATGTACTAGTTCTTTTTTCACATTTTTAGACTGTAAAGATTAAGTAGAGCACCTTTAAGCAGAATTAACTTCAGTTTATCAAAGTCATAGACACACACACACACACGCACATACAGTTTATACTTCTTATTCTGGACTATGGCAATATTAAGTTATTCATTTTTGTGCACAATGACCCCAAAAATATAAGTGTATCAGCAGTTTGAGCACTTTTTTTTTTTATTTTTCTTGTTATTCAAACTGCTCAAACAAACATTTTACTTACACATTAATGGTGATATTGTCCACTCTTCTATTTATAACACAAATGTATCCACTAATCAAAGGAGCGGCAGATGTGTGATATGCAAAGTCACTGCTCAGTGTTCAGTCTGGATCCTGACATCTGAGGATGTGGTCTGAAAGAGATCTGTGGCCCACTCAAGATCTTTTGGTGCTGAATAAGAAGAGAAATATCTGAGTGGGTTTCAAAGGGTCCAAGGCAAATCAATGAGCATTTAAATGGAGAGAAAATAAGCAGTTACTATTATACGCATGTGCTGTAGCTAATTATTTCCTCTTAGTTAAAAAATGAAAATGATTTCCTCATATTTTAAATAACTTCAGCTCAACTCATTTTCAATAACAGTAAGTATAACCTGTGGGAGTATCTCTTTCGATTTAATACTTAAAGGCGTGTCATGTAACTTTTCTAGTGGCCTTATCTCCATGAAGATCGTGTTGCCTGGCTTGTTATGGCATTTATTGAATTACAAGGGTAATTGGTGTAAAAAAAAATAAAAATAAATAAATAAAATAAAAAACATTCTTACTATAGTTGCATGTTCTCCCCGTGTCTGAATGGGTTTCCTCTGGACACTCCGGTTTCCCCATCAACCCAAAACATGCTCCACAGGTCTCCAGGGAGTCAATTAAATATAATCCATCAATTCAAATACCGACTAATACATTATTAAATACTAAATACTAATAAAAGACAACACTAAATACAATACTAAATACAAGCAATCAATTAAATACTGTTCCGCTTTAACTGTAGGCCTTGTATTGCATGTTTTAATTGTACTTAATTTGTTTATGTTGTTGTAAGGCGACCTTGGGTGTCCAGAAAGGTGCCTAATAAATAAAATGTATTATTATTATAGGTGTGCTTGATCAACCCCACCCACTGCTCTTTAATTACTTCTTCCTTTGATTTTCTTTATTGATGATACACATAGGATTTTGTTTGTTGTTTGAAGTTGCAAAGTCCTTTTGGTACAAAAAAAATCTCCTGTTCACTAGTCTGATGTGTAGGTATCCATAGGAGGGTCTGACAGCTGCACGGCTCTTTGTTGAAACGATATTTGAAGCGACATCAGCTCCCACTGGACACCGCAGAGACGCAACAGTTATTTTAGATGAATATCGTGATTTTAAATGGGCAAATTCTAACATACTGATCCACAGATGTCATAGACTGTGACTGTAAACCAAACACAAGAACAATAGGTTTTCTTTTGTGTTGATTTTCCTACATCGTTGACTGCCTTAAACCTCAAAACTGTCCTGATGGATGATGTTGCGAACAAACGCCACTGGATGTTCAAGTCGACCCCTTTGGTAAATAGAGCAATAAAGGTTGTACAATAAATCCCAATGTAGCACGGCCCATTGATGTACAGATAAATCTACATCAAAAAAAGCAGCAACCACCCGCATCTGCAGCTAACAAGCCAACCCCGTCCAAGCCCTGGCCACACGGCGGAGATACGTCTAATTGGATGCACGCACACACACACATACACACACACACAGTACAGAGTCAGCTGACTGCAGTTAGAATGAGAAAGATCTGGATGGTTTAGTTTGCCTACAGTTATTCCAAGCAGTGCATTTCATCAGATACTGGAGCACAAGGGAAAGGAGCCCAGAAGGAGTCATAATATGTGCAGCATGTTTTATATAAATGTGAAAGAGTGATGCATGCTGGGTGATTTTGGGGGGGGAAGATAGAGCAGAACAATGTCTGGGATGAAATAACTTAATTCCAATCGCAGGATCGAGGCTTTGTGTTGTCACAATACTCAAATTTCAATGGATTCTGATTAAGAAAAGGGCTTAAGGGATGTAATAACAATTCTAGACATTAGGTTTAGTACTGATTAGTAGCAAATTTTTTATACTTTGTTTACTTTCTAAACTTTTTGACATTGAATGAGAGGGTGTGTCCAAACCGGTGTTGTTTAAACATACACTACCTTTTAATGTTTTTTTCTTTAGCTTTACTTTTTACTTTTAGATACAAACGTAAGACATCAAACATATGGAATTATGTAGTAAAAAAAAGGTTAAATACCTCTACTAAACATTTCTGGACAAAGCAAAGGGTGGCTACTTTGAGGACTTGAATATAAATTAGAAAACAATTATTTCGTTATTTAACATTTTTTCTTTGCTGTATAATTCCATATATCATACTTCATATATTCAATGTCTTCTGCGTGTATATAAAATGTAGAAAGTAGTAAAATATAATGGGAAAAAACACTGAATGAGATGGTGTGTTCAAACTTTTGACTGCTTGTGTACAAAAACAAATGCCCTCATCTGTCTTGAAAACCAGAAATTATTAAACTTTATTAACTTCATAAACATTATAAAATTCAGACTTCTTTCTGCTTCTTCCCATCAACTTGAAATAGTAATATCCTGATTCAACATGCAGCCTAAAGATCCTGCCAGAGTGAATACAAGAGTGGGTAAAAGTACTCTACTTATGTACAGTTTTTTGGTATTTGTACTTTACTTAAGTGAATTTTACAGTGGGCACTTTTTACTTTAATTTCACTACATTTTAGAGCAGGTATCTGTACTGTCTACTCCACTACATTTTTTCACTGAACTGAAAAGTAACAAGTACTTTTTATATGATTTGAGTGGTTGTTTTATTCATGTTAACATCCGGACAAAAGGTTTTGAGGTTTTGAGCAGACAAAAATATACATTACACAGTTAAGAAATGTTTAATGTTGAGGAAAAAATCAGCACAGTTCTTTATCAATATCAATACATTTAACATTTAACACTTTAACAGTTCTCATAATCTATGTGAAATACTTCAGTAGTTCATTTTTAAAATGGTACTTCAATACATTTACTTAAGTAGATTTTTATATATGATACTTTTACTTTCACTTGAGTAGTTTTCCCCCTTGTATCTGTAGTTTTACTTAAGTAACAAAACTGAGTACTTCATCCACAATGGGTAAAATGTGACGAACAGTAGCCAGTTTTTCGCTGTGCACATGGTAGAGCAGAGCCAGAACCTTCTTGACACATTTTGGAATTTGCTTTAATCCTCAAACAATATTGTCTAACTCATTACTCCAAATCTCTCTGCTGTAGCTGCATATTTTTTTCCGGTTAGCTTCCCATTTTAGCTTTCTCCACACCCCGATGTGCTCTCCGTCTGCACCTGAGCAATTAGCAGGATTAGTGAGTGTTTGCCAACTCCTCTGCAGGCTCCTCATGAAGCCTTCACTGTGACAGCACCTCTATACATACCTGTTAATTCTCACAACCACCAGGCGCTAACTCCGTCGCTCGTTCTGCCTCTCCAACACTTGTCGCCTTTGTTCTCAAGTGAAAGTATTGTCTATGAATTGTTAATGGGGACAGCTGCTGAAAAGGTGAGGTCTTTTAAGTCGGCCATCTTTGTCCATCACATCTTGGCACAATGTTGGAGGAAGCTTATTAAAACAGTGAAATGTTAATCAGCTCCATTTTAGATTTCACCTTTCTCCAAGCAAATAGTGGAGTGGGTAGTGTTCATGCAACTGGAGCAGATTTCTTCTTTCTTGCATTTCGTTTTCTTATTATTTTAGTTATGAGACACATAGTTTTTTTTAAATCAAATAATGCAGCATTTATTCCTCTAGTCTGATAAACATAGAAAACATCCTTAAGTTTGACAAGCAGTAGTCAAGGCAAGTATTAAGTACAACTCACACTCCTGAAGGCATTTCTATCCCGGTCCGACCTTGAAAAGGCAGTTCATGCCTTTATAAGTTGCAGGCTTGACTACTACAATGCCCTTTTCATCGGACCAAATCAATCGCTCCTCTAGAGACTCCAACAGGTACAGACGCTATTGCTCCTCTCCAATGCTCCCAGACACACCCACATCACCCCTGTCTTGTCTCTGCTCTGGCTGTGGGTCTGATTGAGCGGATTTTAAGATCTTGCTCTTTGTTTCCCCCAGTCTAACTGTCAGACTTCCTGACTGTTCACCTCTCGGCCCGGCTCTCCTCAGAGCAGACATCTTTCCAGGTCCAGATACAAAAAATGGGAGCCCCAGGCTTTGCAGCTCTCTATCTCCAGAACTGTGAGCTGTAACAGAACTGTATTCTCTCACATCTCAGTTCAAGACTTATTTATTTAGACAGGTTTTCAATGTCTAATTATTTAGTTCTGTAAAGGTACAATACAAAATGGTAAATGGTCACATTTTTATTATAGTTTCAAGGCTCAAAGTGCTCTACAACAAGGACTCATTCACCCATTCACACACACATTCATCCACCAGTGTACTGTTAGGATAAATAACTAGGCTTAGCTATTCTGTATAACTGCTGATATATTTCATTATTGAACCGAGGTCATGTGAAGATAAAGGCCCTGATCACAGCTGTGAGACTCATAAACATACTGTATGTCAAGACAAATGTATGATATACCAATCTATCTAATAGCAAACTAACTAAATAGGACAAGAACTACTGATAGGGATGATGTCATGACTTGTTGGACAGATAACACCCGGATGGAGTCTGATTGGACTGTGTGACGTGCCAAGAGGCCTGTGCACCAACAAAGAGGCGCTAAGTCTAAACCATGGTAGCCTCCCACAATAGTTGGCGTATAAAAATCATTGTATAGGCGTAAATATTCAGTCTCTGCGTGGGAATGTCGGCACAGACTCCTTGTACAAGTTTGGCTTTCTAATATTTGAATAAGTAAATTATCTGGACTTTATTTCTGTTTCAAGTGTATTTTTGTCTAGCAGAAACTAATGAACACACAAGGAAAAACCTGGTACCAGACACTGAGGGTGAGGTGGGTTAAGTGTCTTGCCCGAGGACAGAACAACAGCATTCATCTGTGGGAAGTGGAATCACACCACCAGCCTGTGGGTCGGTGGATCGACTGTCACCCATACAGATACATCTCGACTGACAGAACACAGAAACAACACTGAACCTCATCACAGCCCATGTTTAGGTCTTGACTCGTTTGGGAACGACTATGCTGCTCAGAAGAACATGAGCAGAATCTTTCTTATCATAGATTTACAGGTTTACAAGGAAGAGCCTATCACCAGACTAATAACAACTGCACACATAACAATACAACCTCCAGTGTACTACTCACTACTATTCTATTTCTGCCTGCATAAGAAGACAAGCTAACAGCCCCCAGAATTCCCTTTCCCAGTGACTGATGTCTGTTTAGCTCTGCTACTGCTGCTGCTGCCTAATGTGTACTACAGCAAGTTACCAAATCCATCACTACATCCCTTTCAATAATAAATAAGCTACAGGCTGAGCAGCTAATAACTCCCGGAAAATGCCAGGGCAAAAACAGCTTGGGGGCTACGAAACTGTGGCTTTGTATTAAACCCAGGTAAGAACAAGTGCTGGTCTATAAGGAACTCCACTGTAAGGAAGCAAAGGGGAGTCACCAAGTAGGATTAGCGTGCAGATAATTGGGAAAATACAATAAAGACGGCAGGTGTGTTCACAATGGCACCGACTTAAGCCATGTTTATGCTTTGTGGAATGTGGCGCTAGTTTGTGATTAAAGCCTGATTTTTACTGTAAAAACCTGAAAAACGAATTCATTTTAAATGGTTTACAGTAGCTCAAAGTTACTGATGAATGAAACTACAGAAAAAATGTTAAAAATTGGCTAGATTATTTACAAGGTCTTAATTAAGGCTTAAAATATCGTCTCATATTTTTCAAGCTATTAATCCATGCGCCGTCGTTGGACTCACTTAAATCATCTCAGCATCTGTTAGTAGTATTGTGTTGCTAAATGTCTGTGCTGAAAAGTGATTAAATGCTTTGTAAACATGCACTCTGTCAATAAAAATAGCTACACAAAGAGGGCGTTTATCAAAATACATGACTGCATAGTTATAAATCACAAAGAAATGCAATGTGTGCCTGAAAAAGTGTGCAACTTTAAATCTATACTTTCGCACAAGCAAAAATCCAGACTGCATGTTAAACCCAGCCACTCGGATCGCCAATATTGAGTATAGCAACAAGTGTGAGGGAGAATCAATAGTTCCTCATGGTGCCATTTTTCAACACTGCATTTCTTTGCTTGACAAAATATGAAGGCTTAAGTGCCCATGATAGGTCAGACTACAAAGCGAAAAACTATTCCGGTGTGCACAGAAATTCTTCTCTGACCAATACAAAGAAAACACTTTTATTTTGTTGAACCTTTGGGCAGAGTAACTTTCAACATAATTTTCAACTTTTCTTTGGAAATTGCTTCTTGGTTGGTGTAAAATTATAATTTATATTTACAGTAGTTATAATGCCACTAAATCAAAATTAGAGAATCATAAAAATCTGTCATACACACTTTAATAAATACACAAATTAGTCCAAGAAAATGCAAGTGCAAAAAACTACTTAGAGGCATCAATAGGGTGACCAGATTTTCAAAATAAAAAACTGGGACATCCCTGGTTTTGGTTGGTTGGTAATAATAAAATTGTGAAATGAGTGTGTGATTAAGGAAAATTGTTCTGCACTCGGCACAAATGTGTCAGTATTTTCGTGCTGTTGTCATTTTTAAGCAGCTTTTCTGTATTTTACCTAAACAAATGGCAATTTATGCTTCTCTTTACTGTTGGCAGGGATCAGATTGGTCAAAAATATAGACACCTGGGGCATTTCTCGTATAAAACTGGGACAAATCAGTGGTTTTGGATAAATCTGCTGGGACAGGGGACACAGGGCTCAAAACAGAAAGCTTCTCAATAGTTCCTCACAGTGCTGCTCTTGGACCCTTATTGATTGCATAATTTTGCTTGTTTGGGTACTGACAGAGGCATTGCGCTGCTGTGCCAAGGACAGTGCCAGCGTAGGCCTTATTATCTGCCCTACGCCAGGGTAGGTTATAATACTTCCTACCGTGGGAGCTCAGCCAGGGTTAGACGAACAATACCAATATTCTGAGCATTTAAGTCTCTGCATTCAAGTCTCAAGTACTGATGGTAAAAAAAGTTCCCTATCCAAGATTAAGGTACATTTTATTGTCTGTATGGAAATTTGCCCCCTGCGTTTGACCCATCCTCCAATACAGCTGGGGCAACCTGCCAGGACCAGATCATGAGCTATAGGCTTGGTCAGGACTGGATAATTTTAACTTTTGTGCATGTTTTTTGCGCTTGTGTCTTTTTACACTCTCGGGCTACTTCAATTATTCTGAAACAAGTTCTCAATGAAAATAAAGGCTGTTGTTGTGTAAGCTTGACTGATTTTAATATTTCAATTCAAATGTTTGTGTTTGATTTCGAGGCATTAGTCTGAACAGCGCGGCCAAGGAGACTGTGAAATGGCTTTTGACGTCATAGTGTACAGCCTGCAGATTCATCTGTCTCCCTCACATTCACATAGAGGCTGTGGAGAGATAAATGGGCCCAGGCTGCATATTCACAAGGAGGGGGACACCAGGGGGCCACAGCTGCCACCTGTTGGCCACTGTGCTGAAGTTCACCCAGACGGTCACCTTGTCCCCTCTCTCCTCTACGACGCCACAGCAGAGTTATCCTGCTGTTTTTTATCTCGGCATGACTCAAGAGTATGGCCATTATATCTGAGCAGGAGATCTGATTTAAGTATTGAGCAAAAGGAACTACAAATAACAAACTGGATTATTTAGTTTTGTTTGACGTTTCTTGTTATAAATGTATGATTAGATATGTGGTAATCTTTAAGACTTAGTTTAATCATGTAAAATGATAAGAAAATAGCTTGGTGAAAAGAGTCGTGACTTCAACATAAGGGAATGAGAGTATTATTGAGTGAGCATGGGACTACCTGTGCAACACCTATGCAAAATCAATAGGAAAAACAGCACAGAAATGAGCAGTTGTAACCCCTAAGGAATCACAGATATACAATGTTGTGATAGAAATAGTTTTTTTTTAAATAATTATTTTAAATATATATACATTTATTATTAGTTTGACTTCTGTTACTTTGTTGTGGTGGTGGAGATCATGTTTTATTGCAAAAAGAAATAATGGCATCAGCAGTGCAAGTGTGATTCAGTTAAGAAAAAGGTGTTCAACAAAATAAGTGTGGAACAACAAGCAAAAGCAAAACCATTTACTCTGTTCACAGTCTTATGATGCAGTCGTCAGCCTTCAGGGCTAAAGAATGAGTAAAATGTCCTTCTAACCCAACATTATTCAGACTAATGCCAGCCCACATAAGAGGAAAAATGACTTTCTTTAAGGCAAACACAGCTGTTGTGTCAGAAAGGTGAAAGAAGAGCTCTGACACCGACACAGACGGCTCCTCTCTCTCCTCTCCTGTTGCCACAGCAACCCCAGCATTCATCTCCATGTCTCAGTGACAGCACATGCGACCAGGAGAAAGCAGAGGCAAGGAGCACACCAATATATTCACCAAAATAACCAAAACCAATCAAACCTATGAGCTGCACATCGTCTTTGAGTATAGAGATGGAATTCAATTGAATCACAAAGTCAAATATACTCAGGTATTACTCAAGGGTGTGCAGATGCAAATAAAGAATAAGTCAAGAGATTCTTAATAGAAAGATTTCAACTTCTTAAAAAAAAAACAGCAAAGCAGCCATTTTGTCTTAAGAGAAAGGGAAAAAATCATAATAGTATCATTCATTTGATCAAATGAACAAGAATGAAGTGAAATGAGAATAATGTTAAATGTGAAAACAGCGAGCCTGCTGTCTGCACTAGAACACCTGCTGTTTCTGTCACAACCTGTGACAGTGCATCGCTGGAACAATGGCAGATTTTGTTTCCACTTTGTGTGGGACAGAGACTGATATGTGCTCTGTTACAAATACTGGGTTTATAATAGTTGGGACCATGGCTTACATTTGAAAATCATTTTATTTATATGTAGGTCCATTGAAATCACGTTAATGCCCTCAACAAGTGTGCATGTTATGCATGTATGTAAAGTGCTGCATCAGCTAATGTTACAATAAACTGCACGCATATGGTTGCCTTTATATTTTATAATTTCAAAAGATTGTGTTTACATAAATTGTTAAATCAAATATGAGACCATCACATTATATTTTTACACTATTAAAGCACCAAAGCCTCCACGATCACCAGCTCCATGCAGCCAAATACACTTGTTGTTCAGAGTAACAGAGTTCATACCTCACAGTTGCGACCGGTGTAACCCGGGCGGCAGGTGCAGGTGTACTCCCAGGTGTCCTGTAGTGGCCCCGCAGAGGTGAGGGCCAGGCAGGAGCCTCGGTTCAGGCAAGGCACTCCCTCGCACGGGTCCGGCCGAGGGGTGGGCCTGGTGGGAGCAGGTTCAGCAGGGGCAGGGGTGTCCGGAGCCAGCTGGAATGGAGACGCCAAAGTGCTCCTCAAGAAGAACAAGGTGAGGAGCATCCATGGAGGTGTAGCGGCGGTCATCCTGGAGGAGGTGTGCCCAGGCTCTTTTCTGTCTTTCTTCAAACCGGAGCTCACTTCTTTCTATTAGCAGAGACAGAAGGCAGTTAGTGGGGATGCTGAGCCGGAGCTGTGTAGGAGTAGGCAGGCTCGAGCAGACTGGTACTGAGGAGGAGAGGAGATAGAGGAGAGAGGGAGTGAAAGCAGAGAGGGGAGAGAGTAGGAGGAGGAGGGGGTGCTGCTGACGACACACGCTGACGACACTCCACCTTTGCTGGAGCTTCTGTCTCCTTATCTGGGCTCATCCGCTCCTCTCTGACATGGAGGGTACAAGTGGAACACACCCGTGAGCAAGAGATAATTACATCTGCTCCCAAAATGAAATAGTGCTCAAAAAGAATACGATAATTATCTATTCTCAACAAAAAACACATATTTATTCATATTCATATTTATATTTATTTAAGACTGTGACCAAGTGAATTGAAAAGCATCTGAAGAAATGTTGAGGCTAATTAAAGAATCTGAAATGATTCTGCAGTAAAGACCTTCATGGCCTGATCTGTGATCTGATCACGGTGGTATTTTTTATTATTAAAATTAAGATTACTTGGCATGTACAGAGAACATAGTGCATTCGATTCATACTTAGGCCTATTTGGACTTCAAGTTATATTCTCATTAGTTGCTATAATTTATTATTTATCAACCAATTTGCTTAATGGTCACATCAAGGGTTAAGTATAGAAATGCAGTTTGCACTGTGAGCACCACATGCCGCCAACACAACATGGAGACGTGCTGCATTTGTGGACACTGATGGACGGAGAAGCCAAAACTGCACTGTGGCCAATTCAGATACAAGGGCCCATCACAGAGGCAGAAATAAAATACTGTAATTCTTTTAATGACACTAACACAATTATCAATAGACAGTCAACATAAGCAGCTATGTGCTTTTTAGCTCCTATCTGGTGAACCATCATCTTAAAACAAAGACATTTCAATACTATTATTTTTGTTTTGTGAGATTTTTACCTTTCAGACAGCAGTGCAGTCATAAAGCGCCCTGTGTTTTCCCTCCTTTAGTAATGTACTGAGTAAAGTACTGCATCTGCTCAAGGCATTCATATGTATTGTGTAAATATTTGGACTTGGCTAAACGTTACAATTCTGTTGAACTGGTTGAGAAACTTTTAGTGTGAGCACAATTTAGAGAAAAATGCAAGAATGACCATAATGACTAAGCTTAAACCAGATTTTTCTTGTGGTTTCAAGCCAATGCTACACAGTATATTTACTAAGGGATGGGACTGTCATTTACACTGATGCAGTAATCTAGCTTTAGCCCAATTTAAGTTACACATTGCCCATGCACACAGCAAGATTTTTGCCCACTCATTCTTTCCACAAATCTACAAATTTGGTGAATTTTTCATTAGACTCAAATCTTGATTCTTGTTGGACCTAGCCTGTTCTTCCCTCCCGGCCTTTGTTCAGGCTCACCTGTTCTCTGTGTTCTCTGTGTTCTCTGTGTTCTGTGTGTTCTGTGTTCTCTGTATTCTCTGTGTTCTCTGTGTTCTCTGTGTTCTCTGTGTTCTCTGTGTTCTCTGTGTTCTCTGTGTTCTCTGTGTTCTGTGTGTTCTGTGTGTTCTGTGTTCTCTGTGTTCTCTGTATTCTCTGTGTTCTCTGTGTTCTCTGTGTTCTGTGTGTTCTCTGTGTTCTCTGTATTCTCTGTGTTCTCTGTGTTCTCTGTGTTCTGTGTGTTCTCTGTGTTCTCTGTATTCTCTGTGTTCTCTGTGTTCTCGTGTCAGACAGCAGTGGTGGTTTGAGAACACAACAGAGCTGGGTCGGCCAATCTAATATAGGCAGTAGCTTTAAAGATCCACTTATGTCACCAAGTTTTTCTGTTGAGGGCCCCACATGCAGCGGTTCAGATTTACACTGTTCACTGTTCATAGAAGTTAGAGGAATTTCACATTTTATATTGTGGTTTTGTATAGGTCTCTGCTATGAGGGGCCACTGATTTGGGAAGAGAGACATAATTTCTCCTTCAAACCAGCCTCTTTTCAACTGAGCTTTTATGACTGTCTAATGGAACTTGGCTGGCTTGGTCATCTCAGTTTCTTAACATGTTTTTTTTTTAAGACCATTTAACTTAAATTAAAGTTTTGTGCGCACACACAAGTGTATAATATAAAGCTCCATTCACACCAAACCCAGCTATTCATGTAAATTTTACTGATTACCCAACATTTTGGATCAATGTCCCTGGTCAGGAACCAGTAAAATTACTTCACATTTTCAGGGCATGTTTAGATGTAAATAAATGCCAGAAGCTTATTATTACATTAGATTTGTGTGCCTCCTGTGGGCTCACCACCTGCAGAGGGGTTCATAGGGGATGTCAGGTGCTATGAAGATTGGGCAGCAAGCTGCCCCCGTGACTCAGCTGGATTAAGCGGGAGAAGATGGATGGATGGATGGATGGATTTGTGTGCAGTATTTTTCTAGAATGTGTTTTAAGATGTTGTTTTCAATCCTTTACAGTGACCACATTAGAGAATTTCTACACATTTCACCACAAACATTGCTTTGTATGGATGAAATTAGGGAGTGTTTTACAATATAGCCCCACTGTGTACACACCATTATTAAAAGCAGCATGTGAATGGAGTCACAGCGATCAATGGAAACTCCTGTGGTCATTAATGAGATGTGGGCTGTTTTTCCCTGTGGTTTCATCCATCTTGTCCAGAAATAGCTCTCACAGCGAAGCGACGAGACACACAAGAAAACAACATTTACCAACACAGTTCTCCTTTGTCACTGATAAACACAAAAAGACATATTCTTGGCAATTGGATGTCCAGTTTAGAGCAAGAAGGTTTAACGTCGCACAGGTAAAAAATTCAAAATAAAATAAAGCAATCATGAGTCAAACAGTTACTTTATTTATGTTCAGGTAAAAACATGAACCTGATGCAGTAAATTATTGCAGATCTTAGAAACCAGCACATGAACGATTGAGCCAGGAGAGCATACAGTGGCGCCCTCCCCTGGCCACAGACTGCAGGTGCACACCACGGTTTGTTCCAAGCCAGCAGTGCAGAGAAAAAAAATAATAAATCATCATCATCAACTACAGCAAGAAATAAAGACCAAATAGAAAATTATAAAAGGTAAAGCAGACATTCGCACCTCCGGAACAGTGTGCAGCGCTGCGTACAAACTTTAAACTCCATAAATGAACTTGAAATGCTTGCTATGAAACAAGAAGACCAGCCAAAGTTTGTGCCCAGCTACATTTATGTGTTGAGGGGTTGCTCAGAGCTCTGTCAGGCCAAGAAAACCCCACACATCCAGATAGGGCCCAACGAAAAGACACTAACTACTTTATTAAAAAAAAAAAAAAATGGAGCAAAAAGCAAATTCACCTGATCAACACATGGCTGAAGCTCTCTAAAATAAAAAGGAGGCCAGAACGCAATCAAAGTGGGTAAAAGGGAATAATGATCACGTCAGAGGTAGGGAGAGTTTTCATATTTGAGTAACTTTTTGGGTAATTGGGTAATATTTCAAAGATGCAATGTCATTCAATAGGAGTTTGAGTATGTGTGCAACTTGTGATGACTTTTTGCTGATACCATAACTTGCACTTTTTATATAGTGGTAAAACAAAGAATCCAAAGAGTTACTCAAGGCTCTCGGTACGCTCTCTGCCCACCTCTGGTACTGATCGCTCGTCACTACCCGCATTCAACCAACAGCAACTCTCACCATCACAACTGGAAGCAGACACACAGAGGGAGAAGCCGAACTCAAAAGCAACACACAAACTGGGGCCGATATAATACAGAACCGAACAGACGAACCGAGGAGCGACGTCAGAACAAAGAACTATTCTATCAAATGTGAAGAATGAGCAAAGTCTGCAAATTTGTCTGTACAAATGATCTTTGGAGCTAAAGTAAACCTAGCTTGCTCAATGGACCCCCCCTCCCCCTCCTCTTCCCACAGTTAGTGACGCAGTCCGTCGCTTCGGAAAGGAAACGTCCCTTTTTAAATATCACATAGCAATGCAGTTTAAAATGTCACCCAGATGTTTTCATTTTTTTAACATTACTCAACTACTGATATAGGTTTTACTCTTTTATACTTTAACTTCTGCGAGTCATGGAACACTTTTCCATTTTTTCTTTTTATACATTTTTTGAGAGACGGGGCAGCAAATATATATTTAGAGTCTTATTCTTCTGCAAGCTGCTTTCTCTAACAAGAAGGCTGTACAGAGCCTTAATGTATGTGATTACAAAAAACTAAAGAGGAAGTCATGATTTCATCAGTCGCTGTTGAAGGCATTTAGATGTGAGATGTGAAGAGATCAGGAAAGGTGGAAGGACTGCTGGCCCTCTCGAGCTGCAATCAACAGTTTCTCTCTCATGATCTCTATGCTGGAGTAGTCAGGCAGCTTCAGGTAGTTGACGCAGGTCATAACCGACGGGAGGAAGTCATCTGGGTTCTCCGACGACTCAAATGTCTTCCTCACAATAGTTAGCGGGGGATTCAAGCTCCGAAATCCTGACAAACAGAAGGACAGGCTTAGCAACCAAAAAGTGCCCTGTACATGTACATGTACTGTAATGTGTACTGCACAACTCACCTCCCACTGGCAGTCGGGGGCTCCCTGTGACAAACTGCAGGAAGAGTCTCTGCTGCTCAGCATCAAAGCTGCTCAACACCTCAAACAGGAACCGCACAGCACGACTGAAAACACACAACAAAAAACACTGAACTATAGAATCCACCTGGTCCAACATGACCCGTGCTCTTTAAAAAGGCTATGCACCAACTGCAGATTTAAATCATTTCACCTGTCGTGTGTGTACCCGTGGTCCGGTCGACAGCACTCCATAAGCGTCTTCACATCCCAAGTCTCCGACTTACTGCCACACAGCAACTGGTCCAGCTGCAGCACAAAAACATGTTCAAAACATTCCACTGCACCAGTTTAGTTTAAAGCACACTTACCTCTTCCGGATAGAAATACTGCAAATGATGCAGTGGGAATACAGACTCAAATCCTTCACGAAACGATTCAAACTGTCTGGACACCCCTTCATTTAAAGTCCAGTAGACCACCAACTGGAAAAGAAGATCGCACAGAAGGTTACATACAAAGAACAGCATAACAAAACTAATTTTGGCCTAGACTCAAGAGAAACTTTATTTCCACAAGGGAAATGCCTTATTAAAGCCCCATACCCTGAGGTACTCCTCTAGGTTGTAGATAGTCACAGCGATGTCTTTCCCCCCCTTCTTCAGCTCAATGTTTGGGAATCCGGGGAGTGTGAAGTCCAGGCCCAGATCCTCCACTGAGCAGCCGTTCATGTTGAGGCTCTCCAGCGCCTGCTGCAGCGTCTCCCTTGTCTATTACAAACAACAAAAGTGTTTTTTTTTTTTGTTTTTTTTTACAGTGCTTTCATTTGAAAACTCCAAGATGAGCATAGTTCATCATGTACCTGTGATCTGTCCTGCTCTAATCTTTTCTTCTGTCGAATGATATCCTCCAGGTGCTGTATAGACTTGGCCACAGCTGGGTCGATGTTCACCAAGTCGTGTGAGCTGATGGACGGCTCATGTCGCAGCATCCACTTATAAAAGGGTAAGCCCAAAGGCAGATCCAACTGGAAGACAAACCAGAATTACAATAGTCATTTGAAACTTGCAAAATGCAAAGATGCAAAAGAGTGCATCTTTACCAGCCTGAAGTCCATGATGGCCTTGGCCATCAACTTTCCTAGGAAGCGGAACTTCATCTTTATTTTGGCGATGTGTGCTGGTTTGGTCGTCCTACCAAAGGGAACAGCAAACAGCCCCCTTGAGCAGAACATGTATTTGGTTCCTTCTTGGCTTCCTGGATGAACATGATGTAGAAAAACAATGTAGAACAAGCAGAACAAGGCCATTCATAGGGGGTTTTAGGGATTTGAATGTTTTGTACCTTTAGGGTTTGACAGTGTGACCTCTTCGCCCCTCCACAGGCCCAGGTCGGCCCGCTGCAGCTCCTGAGACACCAGGGCATAGAACTCCAGAGTGGGGCCAAGTCCCGTCCCAACCTAAAAATGTTTACAAAATGGTTCCAGATTTAATGGGGAACATTAGAACTTTCCACAGAGCAATAATTCATTACCTCATTCTCATACTGAATCTCCAACATGGCTCTAGAGCTGCCCAAGTCCTGCATCACAGACTCCGCCTGTTTAAGCAGCTCATCGCGGTTTATCGTTCTCTGCACATAGTAAATATTAAGCGTTACATGTACAATGAAAGTAAATTAAATAAAAGCACAAAAAAGCACCTTTTTCCTGTCAAGACGTGGTGCAACTCTGCTGTCCTGGGAATCTGACTGGTTGATTTCAGGGTTTGTGTCGAGTAATCGTTGCATGGCTCTGTCACGATCGAAGGCTGTTACATAGAACAACATTTGCCGGGTGTCGAAAGGGAAGAAGAACGGGCTGCAGAGACACAACAGAGTTTAGGAGCCAGCTTAAAAACTTGTTGTTTTTTTTTTAAATAAATGATCTCACACTTACCAGGTCTTCCCCAGCTCAATAAGCCATGTGGGAATATTGCCTGTCATGATGACCAGTGGGTCCTGCAGCTGACGGTTGGCTTTGGCTGTCAGCTTACTGTTGATAAACTCAGTGGTGGAGATGATCTCCTTACATGCTGCATTCTGAAAACCACAGGTCAAGCCATGAGCTTTAGAGGACGACTTAAAAAGGTATGAGAACCTACAAAAGGATACATACTTCATACAAATAAAACCAGTATCTACTGATGGAGTGCAGGACCCTCAGCAGCAGGATGACCTCTAAAGAAGGGTCATCAAAGGTTATGGTCTCTGGTGGCTCCGTAGTGAGGTAAGTGTCTAACGGGTTGGTGACACTGGGACAAACACCATCTATGTGGCAAGTGAAATGAAACACAGTTAGTTTTTGTTATTCATGATGACCACAGTATCTGATTACACAATACCCACCATGCCACAGCTCATCCTGCTTCTTAGCATTTCGTGGTGAGGTTTTGGTGGGAGCGGTCTGTGCTCGGCCCCTCTTCCCACCCACAGAGTCTTTGCTGCCATCCTCATCCTCTCTCACAGGCTTATACCTGTTAGGAACACATCCACACAGATAATTATACAGTCATAAACAAAATGCAATCATTGCTGCATTCAAAGCGTCATTTTACCAGATGGTGTGCGTTTTGGTCCAAATGCCCGCTCTCCCCAGGGGATTAGCCTCATCGTCGGTGGACTCTCGCTCCTCTTCGGCCTGTAGACTGTACTGACGCACTGCCTGGTACACAGTCATGTTGTATGGCAGAAGATGGTCCCCAATGTAGAACTGGAGTCTGTGCCGCACGCTGCCAGAGTTCAGGAACTGCGCCGCCTGAGTCACGACAAAATGTTACATTTATTCATGAACTTACACCCACAGAGCACTGAAGGAGTGTTTTCACATGATCTATCACATACCAGTGATTCATCAATTTCATCGTCTGAACCGTCATCATCACTGTCTTCATCCTCCTCTCTGATTCGACCGTATCCTACAACAGATGCAGAAATTGTGAATAAAATATTAAAAAACGCTGAAATTTCTAAAATACAATAAAAGCTGTGAATATAAACTTACCTCTAACCACAAGATATCTCTCAATTGCTTGAACCAGGGCCAAAGGATCAATCTTTACTGGGCCACCTTTCCACTGTTTGACATTGGTGCAGTCAGGGTGCCTCTGCAGCTGACACTTCAGCTGATGAGTGTTAAAGAACTTCAGAGCCTGAGATCCTCTGCAGAGAGAAAAGGACTGAGTTGAAGCCTCCAAAAAGCTCTCACATTGACATAGTTTTTTTTAAATAAAAACACAGACCTGCTTCCATTTCCATTGCCACTGGGAAAGTCATGAACTTTGACGGGGAATTGCTCCATCTGACTCAAGCAGCTGTTCATCTTGTGCACTAAAGCCAAGTATGCTCCATTCATTGTAGGGTCCAAACGGGTAAGGGGCTCCATGCCTGGAACCTTTAGTGAAAAACATGTCAAAAATGAAGTTTAAAAAAAAAAAAAAAGACAAAAATGCTTTTGTAACAAGAGCTCCGACAGCGGGGCAAAATACGCCCGTACTTTGAATTATTGTATATAGAATAAAGTTAGAATTTGTCAAACCTAGTTAAAGATGGATTGTTGGTGCAGTTTGGAAGTTTGACATTCCTAGGTGAGACGGTTGTCGAGTTAGAGCGCGGACAAGAAATTGTCCACAGACAGATGGACGGATAATCAATAGGGAAATCTGGCACTTGCAGTAGGAGTATGAGTATGACATCATCACATTCTAGAATCGGAATTTGCCTCTTCATGAAGACAAAGCTTCAAAGACTTCAAAGCTTTGAAGTGTCCACAGACGGACGGACGGACGGACAGCGCCATACCATAATACGTCCCGTCTTACAACGGACGTATAAAAATGAGCCTTACCGGGCAGTCCGTGAAAACATGGAGGAACCGCTTCAGACGCAAATCACGACTCAGCAAGTCTCTGTCTGTGCTGGAGGTCAAATAGAGCAGGAGCTGCTTCACCAGCCCACTGTGCTGGATCTCAAACGATGACACGTCCGATTCACAAACTATATTGGAGATCTCCACCAGACACTGCATACCCCCATCCACCTATGGCACACACAGATGTCAGATATATTGCAACTAGAACTAAAACTTCACTACAAACATGTTCTGAAGCACAAGGGATTCTAGTAATAATTTAGATATTTTTTCAGTATTTCAAATTCTAATTTCTCTTGGACATGTCTGAAATGTGTCTGGTTCAAAAACATAAAATCACATCGCAAGCATCACAATACTTTGTATGGTCAGGTCAGTAATGGCTGTTTATAAAGCTAAATTTACAACCAAGATTTTTGTGATTGTACGCTTTGCAATGCCGATTCAGGTCTTTCATATAAAAGTACAAAACTCCAGGCCCTATATCCCTAGTAATAGAGCCAAGCAGCCTATACTAAAGAACTGTATAGTACCATCCATCCATCCATCCATCCATCTTCTCCCGCTTAATCCGGCTGGGTCGCGGGGGCAGCTTGCTGCCCAATACTCATAGCACCTGACCCCCCCTATGAACCCCTCTGCAGGTGGTGAGCCCACAGGAGGGTGGACATTATGGTCCTTGATAGTACCACTCCTATGAAATAATTTGGTCAGTGTTTGTACCTGCAGCCCGAGCTGCTCAGTGGCTGTGCAAAGTCTCTGAAGTACATTCAGCGCAGGATTACTGCCATCCACATTTTCAGAGTTGAAATAGCGCTCCACAAACTTGCTAGCCTGTTCTTTGATCCAGGCTTTTATTTTATCTCTGTAAAAAAAAAAGTCAATCACGGTTATTAGAGAATTAACATAACTCAAGCAGTATTCTGTTTTTTTACCCAACCTGTTATTAGAAATGGAGTCCTTGGGTGGTGCTCTGGCCAGTCCACTCACTCCTGCTGTGCGAGAGGGTTCAGAGTTGGCATTGTTGGTCTGGGCACCCAACTTGCCCCAAGTTTTGGGATTTAGGCTGGCCAAAAATGAAGATTTGGGTGACTGCGTACTGGTTGGGCTTTTAGCTACAAGAAAGAAAATAATTAGGAACATAGAAAAAACAGGAACAATTCAAATGTACCTATATATCAAATAAAAACATTAAAAATGTAGCGCTTACCCTGATTGTCTACTTTATCATCATCCCTTGGTGGAGAATATTTTGGCCTTCTGGGCCCTCTTTTTGGCACTCGTTTTCTCTTCAAGACATCACTTAAGCGCCTCAAATGAGACAAGTTTTTGTGTTAATCATATTTAAAAGCAAAAGTATTGAATTTTCACTAAATGCATCACAGGTGCAGTTCACGATTCTTGCATAGAGGTGTTGGTACCAAAGCCCAGTAACATAACAGCACCAGTGCCAAGTATTAACTTCCTCCTCTCCATGAGACACATCCCAAACACAAATCTTCAACAATATCCATCTAAACTCAAATCAAATCCCTGCAATGTGTGCAGTCTTTACCTGCCTCAAACCATGTCAACTTCACTAATGTGAAAATTTGAAAAGACAGAAAAATGTTCACTCATGACTGCTTTAATTTGGTTATAAGGATTTATTTAGATCTCAGTAGAAAGGAGAAGGCATGGAATAAGTTGTCTGGAGATTTGGGAGTGAATACCGAGTTAATAGACCTTTTATAGATGCACTGTTACTATTTCGGAGAGTACAGGTGCCCTTGATTTTGAATAAATCAAATTAATTAGATTTAGCCCTTTTACAAGCCAAACCAACCCCGCGTTAAGTATACAAGTGATGCAAAGATAAACGCTGGTGAAACTCACCCCTGTGGGCTGAGGTCCAGGGAGTCATCCATGCTGTGCTGGTAGCTGGGCGAGCCCAGGTCTGCTGTAGCATTATTAGAAGAGGTGGTAGAGGCTGTACTGTTGCTGGTAGGACACAGACTAGCAGTTCCACTTTGACATGCTTTGGGAGGACTGGTCACCAATAAACTCTCAGACTCAGCCAAATTCTTAACCTGGTGCATCACACCTGCAAATAACAAGCACAATGTAGTATGAAAACAAATGCAAATAAACCAGGGCCAAAAGAAAACAGTTATGTTACCTTCTCTTCTAAAATAAACACTGAAGACATCAGGTAACTTTTGCATCAAGATCTCAGCCATTTGTAGAGACCCCACTACAATCTTCAAATCCTGACTGGACAGCATGGAGGCAATGTGACTGTTGAATTCACAAAACAAAATCAGATCTCACAGCAGACATAAGTGACAGAATTTTTCCCTTTTTCTCCCATTGATTCAGCACCAGCTGTAAAATGAGGAAACACACCTAGACACTGCATGGTTCCTCAGTACGTCTTTTAACAGCTCTGCATCGGCAAAGTAGATGATCCTGAGGATGGCTCTAAGGCACTTGTGTCTGACGGCAGGGCCAGCTGAAGAGCTGTACACCTCATACAGGACCCCAAACAGAATTTTGATGAAGCACTTGGCAAGCTCCGGGTCCTCCTTCATCAGCTGGGCTCGTGCATCTTCCCGCCGTACCTCCTGATGACTCCCTACAAGTGAAGAAACATAGAACACATTATTCAATCATTACATGGTGCATAAAAAAGTACTGTATGTATGTGGTGGTTGTGGTAATTACCTGTGTTTGGATTGGCCAAGGGGTTGGGTTTCCTCTGGATGCCCCTGGCTGTTCCTGTGTCCTCATTGATCTGCTGCATAGAGTTGAAGTCAATAGTGTAGACACGGCCAAGGGTCGACAAGCTAATTTCATCCTCGCCATTCTGATGGGCTGTCTGTAGAAACAGAAATGTCACATGTGTCACAGGTTATAAAGACCATAACGTCCTCATTCATGTTGACAGACATACAATAAATTGTATATTATACACAAGTTAGAACCCAGTGGCAATAAAACATCAAACGTAGAAGGTAAGAGTCTTCCAGATGACTTTTACAAATGTGTGCGGAGTTTTTGTATTACATTATCATTTGAGATGTAGAGTTGTAATAATTCAATAATGCTATTTAATTATTACAACTTCATATTCAGTAAAATGTTTCCAACAACTCATCCAACTTTAGGGTTATTATGACAGTGGCGGCAAGTAGTGTAATACAATATCTCTGAAATCACTCTCATATAGTGCAAAGAAAAATGACTACTAATGCAGGTTCATTAGTAGCTACAACCCAGAAACCAAAAAACATAAATCTAGCAATCATACAGTGTGAGAGTGAGCGCAGTGAGAATGTGCTTCTCTTGGTTGTACCTCAATAATGCGACTGTCAATGCGGTTGTACGGGTGCCATAGTCCACGATCATCCCTCCATTGCCAAATGGCCCCTTCAGTTGTTTGAGCACTGCCCTTCTTCAGCATTACATCAACTGCAAAGATGCCCTCTCGAGGCAAGCAGGGCATCAACTCACTGTCAAAAGAAGTAATTACAGCATGTTAGGGGACAAACAAGTAAATGGTTTTTTAGATTAATGTCTTCTCTAATGCATTTATTCAGAAAAATGTTACCATATAAGAGAGGTCAATTCATAGAGCTCCTGGGGGCTTCTGGGTACCAGCTCAATTTGTTCTTGGCAACTGCCATTTGATGCACCGCACAAGAGGAAGCGCAAAGTTTCAGCTATGTCTGTTTGAAAAAATAAAAGATATATCGTTACATGCATGTTATACTATACAATGACAATGTGCCACATAACCATAAGGAGACCAAACTAGATAACATGTCTTTACTCACTCTGCTTCATGAGCTGGACTGCTAGGCAGGGGCAGTTGGAGCACATAAGAGAAAACATGCGCACTACCATAATGAACATGCCCGAGCTGAGGACAGGGGGAGTGACCACCAGCAGCTGCTGTATGTTTGTTAATAGGTCCCGCGAGGCCACCTCCTGGAGCAGGTTCTGTTCATGTAAGCATCGGAGAAAAAATGTAAAAATTTTACATTTTCATTCATAATTAAGACAAGTAAAAGTCTGCAAACCTCCTCATGCTGAAAGTTGTCTACAAGCCTCGCAAAACAGAGACAAGTGCTTTCAACAGATTTTTTGTCCTGAAAGAAATAGAATAGAATAGCTGAGATCATCTACCTGTTCCATTAGTGCTTTTCACAAATATGCTGTTGATAGATCCAGTACCTGATGTGTTAGCCTCTGTGTGAGCAGTGGAAGAGAATCCGCAACAAAATGAAACTCATCAGGAGTTATGCTCTGGCAGCAGTTAGCTGCTATGGCCAAAGCATTCCTCTGGGCATTGATGCTAAAGAACTCTAGGTAAAGCAGGCAGTCAGCAAGCCCACCCTAGAAAAGAAAACATTTTTTAGATTACTTATGCACTGGTGTGAGTTACCATTTTCACAAGTACACAATGAAACACTTACAGCCTGCAAAATGGCTTTGCTGTGTCGCCTTGACAACATTTCCAAGGCAGTGAGGGCCTGCTCTGCTACGTCAATGAACTGAATCACCTTGAGCTGCAAAGAAGACAGTCACACCAAATATGAAAAACAGACCATTGCAGTATTGGAGTTTAAAAGGGACTGTGTATAGGAAAAAAAAACCTTCACATTTTACTTTATGAATCAATATCTGTACTGATTAGATGACGCGTTTACGATCCACAATGACTGCCCCTTTAAGCCTGTTGGCTCAAGCTTAGTTGAATGGGGTCAGATTTTCACAGAAATTCGACAGTGTAGATGCTGAAACTTCACGAGGCAAAGGCACGGCCCGTGATAAAACAAAGCAAAAGATGGGACCAAAAGAAATGTGGTATATATGTATTTTTTTATCTACTTACATTAGACCAATTTCTCTGAATGCATCAGATCTGTCTCTGCTCCTGTGTGATACAGGTCAGGGGCGAGCGAGAGAGGGTACCAAGTGAGAGGAAATGCGAAGAGGTGAACTCCCACTTCATTTTAAATTGTTATTAGATTTATGCTAATTATTTAGTTAAAATGCATTAGGCCCATTAGCTAATTCTACATTTTCACACTACGCTACTCTCAGGAACTGCTTGTATGTTTCAGACTAAATCAAAACGTCAAAATAGGATAACTTCTTTTTTAATAAAGCGGGTCAGAAAAGCATCTGATCAGCTGGAACGAGCTGGCTGCTGAGTTGCTATAGTGATAATCAAACTACACATAGCACCTTTAACCCCTAATTCACACCAAAGCGCAACAGTGCATAAGCGCAGCAGCACAGCACACGAGCAGCAAACGTGCAGGTTTGGCTTTCCATTGTAATCGGTCGGACAACCTACACCAGCAGCATCATACACGTGTTATACCAGCAAAGCATCAGCTCTCTTGTTGTCAACTTTTGTATTGTGATTTAAAACATAATTCATCCAAACAACGAATACATAAGTAATGTAAAAAGTTTAGTGTTTAAACGTGGCTGGCATTACAAGAGCATCTCTGCTGCTTCTGGTGTGAATTAAAGCTTTTAAAAGTATGTGTGTGTGCAGCTCTGCTGACATTACACGCTGCTGGCGCTTCTGGTCTAAATTCTAAGTAAGTCCAATGTCATACCTTCTCAAGGAAGACAGGAATAGCATCAACGACCACAGCAGAAGATCGAGGCAGGGCCTCCATCATGTAAGTGAGTGCACGAGATGCATGATTCATCTGAAAAAAAATAAACAATAGAATTTTTTAAAAATCAATAAAAGAAA
Organism: Odontamblyopus rebecca; assembly: GCA_030686955.1. NCBI lineage: Eukaryota > Metazoa > Chordata > Actinopteri > Gobiiformes > Gobiidae > Odontamblyopus > Odontamblyopus rebecca. The sequence continues at coordinate 14,680,669 of CM060668.1, forward strand.
CCTTCTATCATGCAACTAAATTGTGTGTATTGGAGTTATACTCACAATATCAAAATTATGCTCCATCTGTAACAGTGTTATCTGTGGGAATATAAATGTCATTTAGTTCTCTCCTTTAAGCTCCATAACAATGACAGTACAAAGATCAGGAAAAGGTTCAACACTCACTAAAGCAGGCACCACACTTTTGACAGGGAATCCCCCCAGAGTCTCCTCATTGCCCATAACCAACAGCTGACACATCTCAATGGCCGCTTGGAGCTGCTGAGACTCATCCCCTGTGGCCTGAAGGCCTTGCAGTAGCTGCTGAGCTTTGGAGCCTACAAAAAAACAACAAAATCTTAAAACCCTTGAACACATGTTTAAGTGGAAAAATGTGTAGAAATGTAAGTAAGTAAGCAAGTAAGTAAGTAAACTTTATTTATATAGCACCTTTCACAGATAAAATCACAAAGTGCTTTACAGAGTGCAAGTAAAAATAGATAAAATGCAAAACAACAATAATAAATGTTAAAACAGGTAAATAAGACAAAGAGTAGTGAATTAACTAAAAGCTTGTTTGAATAATAGTGTCTTTAGCTGCTTTTTAAAAGAATCAACGGCCAGAGGTGTAAGGGAACATTTCTGAAATGTATTCAGGGGCCTGTCCATTAAGAGCTCTAAAAGTCAAGACTAAAATTTTAAAATCAATTCTGAATTTGACAGGTAGCCAATGTAGAGCAGATAAAACTGGAGTGATGTGTGCTCTTCTGTTGGTTCCTGTTAAAAGCCTTGCTGCAGCATTCTGGACTAACTGGAGACGAGTGACTGCAGATTTGTTAAAACAAGTAAAAAGAGAATTACAATAATCTAAACGAGAAGAAATAAAAGCATGGATAATCAATCCGTGTATCATTCGTTCATTCGTTTTTCAATATAAAACCAAAAATAAGAAAATGAAAAAACAACAGCTTTTTTCATTATTTGTCTCCAAAACCAGAATGAAAAAACGGATAACGACTCGTTTTTTTGGTTTTCGATTTTGTGTTTAAATGAAAAATGGAAAAAACGGATAACGACCGTTTCCCGTTTTGTCAAAATTTGATCCTTGAGCGAGTTGCGTAAACCGGAAGTGAACCTTTAGTGGGAGCGACACACGTATATAACGAGGGGGGTGAGCAAAACAAACCTAATGGCCGCTGGACTATTGGAAATCATCACTAACACAACGGTAAACTTAAAATACGGCCATAACTCCCACAAAACTGTCAAAAAAGTTTGTTTTTAACTGCGTGAACTTTGGAGCTTTGAGCTAAAAGTTTGGCTAGTAATTTACAGCTAAGCAAGTCCGCTCAGACTTTCATATTTGGACAGATTTCCATCAAACACTATTTTTTTTTATACGCCCGTTTCAATACGGGACGTATTATGGTATGGCGCTGTCCGTCCGTCTGTCTGTCCGTCCGTCTGTCTGTCCGTCCGTCTGTCTGTCCGTCCGTCTGTCCGTCCGTCTGTCCGTCTGTGGACACTTCAAAGCTTTGAAGTCTTTGAAGCTTTGTCTTCATGAAGAGGCAAAACATGTGGGGCATGCGCCGATATATATATAAGGTATACTGTATTTGTGTATTTTATTGTATATTTTTGTATCGATCCATGCTGTAGGTCAGTGGTATCAATTTTATGTGACTTCAGGTTTTTTATACGCCCGTTGTAATAAGACGGGACGTATTATGGTATGGCGCTGTCCGTCCGTCTGTGGACACTTCAAAGCTTTGAAGTCTTTGAAGCTTTGTCCGCGCTCTAACTCGACAACTTTAAATTGTATATAGAATTAAGTTAGAATTTGTCAAACCTAGTTAAAGATGAATTGTTGGTGCAGTTTGGAAGTTTGACATTCCTAGGTGAGACGGTTGTCGAGTTAGAGCGCGGACAAGAAATTGTCTGGTACATGGTCACATTTTCAAGCTTCAAAGACTTCAAAGCTTTGAAGTTTTGGCAAAGTACAGGCGTATTTTGCCCCACTGGCGGAGCTCTTGTTTATTATCATTCACACTTGTTCTTTGATTTTATCTACCAGATACCAAATACAGAAATTGTTCTAACACATAAATTTTCTCTTAAACAGCGATCTATGCCCTGTGTCTCACCAGGTCCTTCCACTAGCACACCCATGCCAGGTGTTTCACGAGTGGAACACGTGAAGTCTATTACTCTGACCATAAGATGGTATGGTTAGGCTGGTGATCAGCAAGTGGTAATTCATACCGTATTGTTGTGTCTGGTGTTAAACAACACGTTTTCAAGATGTTGATCGACTAACCTAAGATTGCATTTCAGCAGGTCTAACATTGTTTGACCTCTAAGTCAAACAATGTTTCAAAGTACGGGCGTATTTTGCCACTCCAAAAATCTTATGGACTGGGACTGTCCCGGGGGTGTCCACAGTGTCAGACGAGACGCTAATGGCTCTTTTAAGGTGTAACATAATCCAGGGATCATGTTCATTTACGGGAAAAATACTCCCAGGGTCTCCAGGAGTCCCTGTTTCCCCAGCAGATTTATCCAAAACCACTGATATGTCCCAGTTTATACAAGAAAGGTTGTGCTTACCGGTATGTGCCATAAAACACCAGTATTGGTCCAACACCTGCCCGTCGCTCTTGCTAAATGTGATCGTTTCCATCCATTCATCCATCCATCCTCTCCCGCTTAATCCAGTTGGGTCGCGGGGGCAGTGTGCTGCCCAATACTCATAGCACCTGATATGCCCTATGAACCCCTCTGCAGGTGGTGAGCCCACAGGAGGGGGTGTTTCCATCTCTGTCTTTTTATCTTCCAGCCCCGTCTTGTGCGCGTCCGGCTCCCGGGCCGCCCTGGGCGGCTTCGGGACCGTCCTCGGGGCCAAAGCCGCCCAGGTCCTGCGCGGCTTTGGCACCGTCCTCGGGGCCGTCCCCGGCCCCGTCTTGTGCGCGTCCGGCTCCCGGGCCGCCCTGGGCGGCTTCGGGACCGTCCTCGGGGCCGCCATGGGCGGCTTCGGGACCGTCCTCGGGGCCGCCATGGGCGGCTTCGGGACCGTCCTCGGGGCCGCCATGGGCGGCTTCGGGACCGTCCTCGGGGCCGCCATGGGCGGCTTCGGGACCGTCCTCGGGGCCGCCATGGGCGGCTTCGGGACCGTCCTCGGGGCCGCCATGGGCGGCTTCGGGACCGTCCTCGGGGCCGTCCCCGGCACCGTCTTGTGCGCGTCCGGCTCCCGGGCCGCCCTGGGCGGCTTCGGGACCATCCCCGGCCCCGTCTTGTGCGCGTCCGGCTCCCGGGCCGCCCTGGGCGGCTTCGGGACCGTCCTCGGGGCCGTCCCCGGCCCCGTCTTGTGCGCGTCCGGCTCCCGGGCCGCCCTGGGCGGCTTCGGGACCGTCCTCGGGGCCGTCCCCGGCCCCGTGTTGTGCGCGTCCGGCTCCCGGGCCGCCCTGGGCGGCTTCGGGACCGTGCTCGGCCCCCGAAGTATCATAGTGTAACTGTTTCGATAATAACTCTAATAAGTGTTGTGAGCAAGAGCAGAGTTTGCCCTTTCTGTGAACTCGAGTCAGCCCCACTAACTGTGATGTCAAAGTGCCCTGTGACTTCAAAGCGACTTCAAAGCTTTGACTTTAGGCTTTGACCTGTTCCAGTGGAAGTTACCATGGCAACCACATGGCATCACAACATTCTATTGGCCAAAAATAATAGAACCAGGACTAAAACCAGGACTAAAACCAGAACTAAAACCAGAACTAAAACCAGAACTAAAACCAGGACTAAAACCAGGACTAAAACCAGGACTAAAACCAGGACTAAAACCAGGACTAAAACCAGGACTAAACCAGAACTAAAATCAGGACTAAAAGCAGGACTAAAATCAGGACTAAAACCAGGACTAAAACCAGGACTAAAACCGGGACTAAACCAGGTCTAAATCAAATCTAAGACCAAGACTAAACCAGAACTAAAACTAGGACTAAAACCAGGTCTAAACCAAGTCTAAAACCAAGACTAAACCAGAACTAAACCAGAAATAAACCACGTCTAAACCAAGTCTAAAACCAAGACTAAACCAGAACTAAAACTATGACTAAACCAGAACAAAACCAGGTTTAAACCAAGTCTAAAACCAGGACTAAACCTGAACTAAACCAGGTCTAAACCAGAACTAAAACCAGTACTAAACCAAGACTAAGATGCTCAACCCTTGTTCCTTTACTTTGTTGTGAAAAGCACTTTTAATAAGGCTTTGTCTGTTTTTTTATACGCCCGTTGTAAGACGGGACGTATTATGGTATGGCGCTGTCCGTCTGTCTGTCTGTCCGTCTGTCCGTGGACAATTTCTTGTCCGCGCTCTAGCTCGACAACCGTCTCACCTAGGAATGTCAAACTTCATGGCTGGACACCCCATGGGTCAAGGATGTTCCCTCTTGATTTCAAGGTCACAGGGTCAAGGGTCAAGGGTCAAAGGTCAAGGTCACGGCCCAACCCTTTGCGAAAACCTTGTCCGCGCTCTAGCTCGACAACCGTCTCATCTAGGAATGTCAAACTTCATGGCTGGACACCCCATGGGTCAAGGATGTTCCCTATTGATTTCAAGGTCACAGGGTCAAAGGTCAAGGTCACAGCCCAACCCTTTGCGAAAACCTTGTCCGCGCTCTAACTCCACAACCGTCTCACCTAGGAATGTCAAACTTCCAAACTGCACCAACAATTCATCTTTGCTTGCTCTGCTTTGTACTTGCTCTGTGGACCTCATTTTCCTGTAATAGTTGGTGGTTTTCTTAATGTGTCATTACAGGTTTTCACTCTGCAGGACAGGACTTTGAACCAACAGAACCAATCAGATGTAAGGTTCATTCTGCTCTTCCTCCTTCAGAAGATACAAGATGTCTCCACTGTCCATGTCCAGTCACTGAGGACTTCTGCAGAGTCACAACCTGCAGAGTCACAACCTCTGAGTCACAACCTGCAGAAGACCTGTGAGGCCTCTGGTTGCATCTGACTTCCTGCACCTGCTGTCTGCTGCTGTCCTGAATGTGTCCTAATAGTGATGTCTCCATGCAGTTTAGGTTCATAATAAGTTTATCTGAACGTTTTTCACTGTGACATTTGATTCATGGTGAGATGTCCCAGTTATCTGATGTGTCTTTTAATAGTAACTATAATTACATGTACTATAAGAATGTACTATTGTACTGCAGTGAAGCAGTATTCAATCTGATCATATTTGGCAAAGATAATTTGTTCATTTTGGATTGACACCTGCTTCTGTAAAAAAAAAAAAAAGTTACACAATAGGAGTACACTGACATGTTTTATTTATTTATTATTAACCTATGAATGCATTGTGTGTGTGTGTGTGATGGGTTTAATGTTTGACTCTTCATATTATGACAAAGTATTTCCAGAATTAAAATACAAATAAAGAATTGTTGTTTAATAAATTGATTGTTTATATAAGTCTTTATAAAATGACTTAAATGCATTCCCTGTATACATGTAATTCCTTATCAATTTAGAAATACTTAATGCATATCTCATCACTGTTTTTGAAACTTTAAGCTAATTTAGCCTATTTTAGATGTATTGGAGAAACAGCAATATTTTAGCCATAAAATGTGGATTAGAATGATTAGAATAACTTGTTCTCAAAATGTGACAAATTTGATTACCCGTGCGTAATCTTTGTTAATGATCTGTGTGCGTAATCTGCAGGTGCGTGTTGTTAGCATTAGCATTAGCAGCGTGTCTCGGTTGCTGGGCGACGGGCGCGGCTCCGTGGGCTGGACCCGTACCGTTTCGACACGGCCTGCGGTCCGCGAAGGCTGCAGCCTATGCGGCTTCAGGAGGCTGCAGCCTTCACAGCCTCCGGAGGCTGCAGCCTCCTGAATTGGGACACGGTACAGTTTTCCATCTCGTAGCGGCTCCTCCGCTGCGTGCGCATTGCTCCCAGTAAAGGTTCACTTCCGGTTTACGCAACTTGCTCAAGGATCAAATTTGGACAAAATGGGAAACGGCCGTTATCCGTTTTTTCCATTTTTCATTTAAAAACAAAATCGAAAACTGAAAAAACGAATCGTTATCCGTTTTTTCATTTTGGTTTTGGAGACAAATAATGAAAAAAACTTTTGTTTTTTCGTTTTCTTATTTTTGGTTTTATACTGAAAAACGAATGAACGAATGATACACGGATTATAATCAATGTCATTCTTACTTGCTCCACTCCCAATGGTTCTGTGGAACAGCTGGGACATTCGAGGTCCAAGAGGTCCAAACAGATGTGGAGGGAGACCCCTGGCCTCCAGAAGTGCTGAGGAGAAATAAACGGCGAGGTTCAAGAAGCATCCAGGTAAACAACAGACATGATTTCTCCGCATATTCCCAAAACAATTAACATACCTTGAAGCCTTCCCATTTCAGAATCATCCGACTCACTCTCTCCAGAGGTGGTCATGCCTACTGCTCCTGCGACTGAACTTGAAGCTAAATGAGATTCACAAGATTTTTTAAGTGAGCTGAAGACAATAAAAATTGAATGACATGACAATGTGTAGTGTGACAGAAAATATTACCTGAAGCCCCCTGTGAAGCCTCGTCCGTGCGCGCATTAGACGAGTTGGCCCCATCCTGGTTGTTGTCGGAGTCGGCCATTTTTTCTTGTCGGCGAGCGTCGGCTGCCCCACGCTTGCCCAGGCCCGAGCCCCGCCGACTGAAAGCAAAAGTTAAAAAGTAAAGGATATGGGTCTGCAAATGACTCTGAACTCATTTTTAAGACCAGTTACCTAGTGCTGGCACAGGAGCCCGTGGTCTTCTGGCGTGTGCTCCGCCGAAAACTGGGGAGCTCTGCTGGAGGAGACTCGCTGCGTTTCTTAGTTGATTTTCTTAAACCTAGAGCAGAAATGTTCAAATAGAATTTAAGAATATTACAGAATATTAACATTATGATCAAGTAAAATAGTTCAAGTTTAGAATGTGGAAAAGGAATGATGCACTATAATGAAGATCAAAACAGCTGTGAAATTTGCATGGACTGAGCATTTTAGAATGCTTGACAAAAAGGAGGGACTTTTTTTAACCGTAAGTGTATGCAATATTTTGACTCTTGGTTATGGACTACTATGCTGTGCTGAGATTTAGTCAGTTCAATCAGTGATTAGGCCTGTATTCAAGGTATAACATTACATGGGCTGAAATAAACTTCAGCCAATTCCTTCTTGACATCATTTGTGATGTGATGTGTAGAAGGGACCAAAAATAAGATTTTCATGAACTCTACGCAGTGAGCAGTGAATGAAGCAACAACTCCAGGTATGTAGTTGAGGGGCCAACATATTATGGTTAAAAGCTCAAAAAAGTAAAAAGCTCTTTCCTTTAAGGATAGAAAAAAAAAACCACACACACGCATGTATATACAACTGTGCCACAGTGGCTGAAAGGTGAGATTTGGGGAGGGGGGCTGAGTTTGCAGCTTGATCAGCTGGTGAAACATGGGGGGACCTACCAGTCACCCCTGCTTAGTTTCCATTCATTCCCATTCATGATTGCTTATTTTATACTATAAAATGGCACAAATACCATTCACAATCAATCAGTACAAATTGTAACATTAATTTACAATCACTGACATTGAATAAACGTGCAACGATATTTTTCAAGTGAAGAACACACTATACACTTCTACATCATGCCTAGTAAAAAAGTTATAAACTGACAAGTTATGTAGTGAGATCTGGTCCATCATTGATATTTATAGATTAAGCATACAATCACACTGGCGTCTCAGCAATGACACACATGTATGCATGCTCTTGTTTCAGGCTACCGCTTCTCGTGTCTGAAATCTGAGCCGTCCTCTTAGCTCACTGAAGCCCACAGTCTTCACGTGCAAGTATGTTTGTCCAAGCAACAAATACAGCATGCATGTGTAAAATGGTTACCTGAGTCTAAAATCTTGTTCGGAGCAGTCAGACTACCTGTAGGCTCAAGAGGGCCTCTGTAGAATCTAGCTTGAGTGCAAACACCAAATGCATCTAGTTCCAGTGGCTAAGAGTGAGGTTTTGTAACCGATGCTGTGACGCTGCCTGGATCACTGGCCCTGTGACATTTAATCCCGGAGGAGTAACCTCCATCCAAGCGCACACAGATAATGTGCTGACCCTCAACTAGCTGCTAGTGAACATTTTAAAACTTTTAAACAGTTTAATAAATATGCACAATTTGACTTTAAATGAGTAGGTGTTACAGAATGATCATTTGACTTACTTGCTAGTTTAGCTTGTAATCCAGAAGGCCCAGGTTTGGATGCCTCAGTCTTTGAAGAGCCAGGCAGGGACAGCTTGGGTTTTGGCAGATTTACTTTGGGGTTGAAGCGTGCTGCCCACTCAAACTTTGATGAACTGGAAGATTTGGCCTGCTCCTTGTCCCGAGTACTTCGCCGTGGGGACGGACTTGAAGCTGAGCGAGAGCGGCGAGCTTTAGTCTGGTCTTTTCTCTGTTTAACGCGGGCCCCCTGCGTGGCAGTGCTGTGGGCGCCTATGGTAGAGGAAGAGGACGAGGTGGAGGCAGAAGAGGAGGAATCAGTCACGTTGCTACACCCAGCTTTGGCTGAGGCGGCCGATTTAGACGCCAGCTTGGTGAGTTTTGCAGTTCTGCCCTCGGTACGATTGGGGTGGGACCCAGTGGTGCTACTCAGCCCAGGGAGAGAGTCTGCTTTCTTGCGTTTCTGAGTTGGTGAGGCCGCACTGGCCCCACTTTTCTTACTCTGACCTCGACCTGATGGTGTAGGTGCTTCTTGAGCAATTGATCTCTTCTTGGCCTTTGCTGATGCTTTCTTTGTTTCTGTGGTATCCTCTAAGGGTGGTGAGATTGATTTGGATTTTTTTGCAGGAATCGGTCCAAAAGAATTAATTTGGTCAGAAGCTTCACTTCTCTTTAAAGCGCGAGTGCTTTCACTTTTTGATGGTTGGCTTTGTCGTTCTTGTTTAGATGTCCCTGCAGCGTCTGGGTCGCCTTGTAACACAAATGAAGCCACGGACAGACTAATACCACTTCTGTCAGGGGGACAAAAAAGGAAAAGAATTTTATTGTCCTCGGAAAATTAACGCATTTACTGTCCCAAATAGCGCATCTACTGTCCCAAATAGCGGTACCTTCTTGTGCTGTGCCCTCTGGACTGGCCAGTGGCTGAGCTGGCTGTGGCTTTTGAAGCCTTAGTATTGGGTCTTCTATGCTCAGGAGGGGAATTTGCTTTATGTTTTACCTGCTCTGACTGCAACCTGCAAGGTTGAACATTAAAGAGCAACGAGTATAGATTATGATCAAAGACCCATCATCTGATTAAATCATATGTCTTTAAATAGCAATACATTTGTAGTAAGTAAGACAGCCACTCCTTTGCACAGGAAAACAACCTACACTTTTGATCAAGTTAGCAATAGAGCAATTAAACCAGAATATCATCAATGCTTCTGATGAGGTTGTGAAAACCCTCAAAATTATGCAATATTTTACACTAAAGTTTTAAGGGTCCAAAGGAAATTGGTTATGAACACCACTCACCTTCCCGCGACTGTTTGGTCTTTTGGCTGAGCCGCAGCAGTGTTCCTCTGAGAACGGCGCAGTGACCCCCCTGGATTGGAATTAGGCCGGTTGGACATTGGCACCTCTCTCCTGAAGGGACATACCCTTTCTAGACACTACCATTCACTGTAAGAAAAGAAGTAGATTTTGATAGGGATTATGAGGCTGTAAATTCATACAATGTATTTGTGCAAGTTCCTCCCTCCACAGCTGCCTTAAAGTGTGTTTATGAAAAATATTTTGATTAGCCAGTAACTTGCTATTTTGACTGTATCGTTTATCAGGTGAATAAGAAAGAATGTATCATTTTTTACTAAATTTTAATGGTATTCTGTAAGCAGCTGCATACACAAACCCATTAAGTTTGATCAATAACCCAGTAATAAATGCCGACGAGAATTCTACAATCGAAACTATACAAGGTGGCTCAATGGCGTAAATGTCAATCCACTGTATCATAAATACGCCACATTTGGCAAGTACAGGGCCATTTTAGGCCCGCACTGACAGTGCATGCTAGTCTTTGTTTATTCGTCCATTCTGACAACTAGCCAGCTACACTGATGTAAGATAGGCCTTCCTGAAGTACAATCCAGATATCTTCGCAGATAACCTGCTCAATTGTTACATTTACCTACCACTGTAAAGGTCTACGACCACGAACAGTTTTAATCCAAAAGATTTATAGAGGCCTGTTCTTCAGTCGTTCCCAGTAGCGCCGACTAGCATCTTTAGCTTCTAGCACATAGGATTTGACAGTAGTGTGTTAGGATTGTCAGACTGACAGAGACATAAATTAAACCGTTTTGAATTTCACAAGCACGGAAACCAAAATATGGTGCGAGACGCGGAAAAGATGTGGTTCTTGACACACAGAGTTTGCTAAAGTTACGTGGGCTAACGTAGCAGTTGTCGAAGAAATGCGTAGTTGGCGTAAGCTACCGGTCTGTCAAGCCCGTCCTCCAGCAGGACAAGAACATACTCCAGTCACCGTGATCTAATGTTGACCCACACATTACCACTATCCATAAAAAAAGAAAAGCATAGGCACACAAACCCACTAACGCAACACAACACAGGACTTAACTGTTCATGTCGCAAAAGCAGCACGGCCACACGGTCTGTCTGAAGTAGTCTGGATGAAATACAGCTAGCATGCTATAACAAACTCAAACCTTACCAAGTTTACGTTAGCTAGCTGGTTATTGTTTACAGCTAGGAGCACATAACCAAAGCTTGACTTGTGATTTCAACGTCATGTTAGAGACAAGTCAATTATTCAGACATATTTTAAACAAAATCAAACATAGACAAGTGTCACGTAGATACATTACCCCGCCGCTTTCAGTAAAGCAGTTTCTCTAAAATCCATATAACTCCACTGATTAGGCAGAAGATACAATGAACAAGTAACAGTACAATCTTTAAGGAACCCAACTAGACTTTAATGTTGATTTTAGGCCAAAACTAAACCCGAACAGCGCAGGATAATGTCTGAGCGTCTGCTAATTAGCAACAAATTCAATTTACCCCTAACTAGCATCATGTCAACAGTGTCCAATCTAACATTTAATAAACACAGGGACGCGCCGATGTTTATGGTTTATATCCCGTGTAAATCTGCTCTAAACACCAAGTAATGCGAGCAGTAAGCTAGCGCTAGCTTAGCTATGTAATGCAGGCTGTTTATTGAATGACGCTAAGAGCTAACAGTGGACTGACAAAAATAAACACCTGACTAACCTAAATCGGCAAACTGTGGTCTACTGCTAGTTTGTCATAGAATGAGCATCTGATAACTCACCAAAATAGGTTACAACTTTTTTTACGTCTGTCATCCACGACACTGCCAAATAAACCGAGCGGTGTATCGTTTGTTTTCGGCTAACCTTGGCATAAAGCTAATTATTTTTGTGTCGATGAAAATTCGAGCATTGGTTTACCGACTATCTCGTTGCCAGGACTGACCACAACCAGTAAACCATTAATACACGATAATGTCGGGACAATGAGCAACCAATGTAACGTTAATCCTTGAACAGTTAGCGTTACCTGACAACATATGAAGCTAACATTAGCGTGTCATCGCTAGCCAGCAAAAAAGAGAAATGGCCTCTGATGCCTTAAGACACAAAAACAGGAAAGCAGGAACGGGATTCGACACATATTTTCTTAACACTGAATCACACTCCGTCGGCATATATCGGCTGTTGTTTAGCTTGGATGTCCACAAGGCTGTGTGCGGAGTTGTCATGATTTGGTAGTATTAGTGATGGTGTTGTTACCTATTTGTTCCAGTGTTGTAGTTGTACAGACAGTGCAGCAGCTCCTCTTGTCTCTTTCTGCCGCTGAGACTTTCACATCAGCTGAGGACCCACTACTGCAGTATACATCCGCCTCATTCATCCGCCGCGGGACTACTTCACCGCATCCATTTGGGTCATTTCTGAAAACCTCTCAGTCTGCCACCCCGAAACGCAGACTTTATTCAGCCAAGGGTGTAAAAGCACGCATATGCAATTTATGTTAATCAGCATGAAAGGCGTAGGCTACCTATTCAATTAGTTGGGTTTATTTGTATTAATACGCTAGGTCGTGACCCCCACCCCCACCAGGTGCTACCACAGAATATTTAATTCTTGTATTTGTGACATGTTTTTATTATGATGCACTTTTTTGTTGTCATAGTTACGGTTTTGAGTCTGAAAATGGCGTCTTTACTTGAAAAACAACTATATGAAATTACAGGTCAAGGTCCACCTCCTGAAAAAGATTTCTTTCAACTCATTATTTCCAATAACGAGGTCAAGTATAATTTCTATTTTTCCTGCATTAATGTCATGTGTTTTTGGAGAAACTTTCTAATGTCCAATCAGTATGTTTTGACTGAAGAAAATGATTAGCTTAGCTCCTTTCAGGCATGTCTCTGTCTGATCACCTTCTATATACAAATAAAGACATGTAACAGTTAGCTAATAGTAACAAATAACATGACACCCTTCTGTAAGCAACATACTAGTTAAAATGTTATAATGTTATGTTCTATGTTCTCTGAAGGTCATATGGAGATCCTGGAGAATTTCTTTAAGATGTGGAAGGTGGGGTGCTCCACCTGAAGAGGGGATAGTATCCCATCAGGATTTTCTACAACATAAAAGATTACAGCGTAAGATTTTAAATTTAGCTGTAGGGGTTTCTGAGTAAATGTTGTATTGGCGTGCCAAATCTGTTCACTTAATTGACAAAATGCATTCAAACTTTTATGGCCATTAACCTATAATTTTGCTCCTATATTTTTGTGAACTAAGTGTAGTGCATTTTGAAACTCTTGCAGAAAGAATAACAGCTGTGTTTGGACAAAGAATCTTGGACTACACAGAGTTGATCTGTAATGGAAAGTTTGATTATCTAGAAAGACTACCTGAAGACATTTTACTTCAAATATGAAAGATGTAGCACAGCTTTCACAAGTCTCACGTATATTCAGGGAGGTGAGAAAGAATGTTTTGCACCCTACACAACACCACAACCACTGTATTTTAAAGTTAAAACATCTGCAACACAAGATTTAGGCTACTTGTTATTTATTAAAATGCATGTGGTACCATGCAGCCATTCTAATGCATAAAGGTATGTTTCTTTTGTTTTTTTTATGGATTTGCCAGTTCTGCAATTCAGAGAAGTTCTGGGAGCAGAGAGTGAGGAAGGTGCCCAACTTTACCAGTGAGATGGAGTTATTATGCGGTGCCATGGGCTGGAAGATGTCCTTTTTTAGGTTATTCTACAACCAGGTTGCAACAAAGGAATAATGAACAATAAACCAACAAGATCGCATCAACCTGCTTTCAATGCACTCGTCACTTTTGTGAATTTAACATAATTGCTCCACTTCCGGTTTACATTTGCTCTTTATGACATGTCCCTGCGCCCTCTTCTGTCTGTAGCACAGACTGCATGAGGGTATTGCAATTCCCTAAAGATCCTGCAGATGGAGCAGTATGTCAATGAACGTTAGATCTGATCATGGGAGGAGGATCAGGCAAATAAACCCTTTGGTAACGTGTGCAAAACAAAGTGCCGTAATTCTGGTTCCCATGTCAAGGCCTAAACACTACAACAAAACAATTCTGGACTTGCACAAATGGCCCATGAGGACATCAATACTTCTTCTTATATTACAACAAAGATAATACTCACATGAGGTATGGCTGTTTTTCTTCTCTATAATGATTATAATCCCTATGGTTTATTAGTGATTCTAGACAGGATGACAAAATGACAGTGAGTTAACAGCTGTAGTAACTATCCCATAATAAGGGTAGTTAGTTGCAAGGGAAGTTAATGACATTTCAAACTTATTTTTGGTCCTTTGTCAGCAGCGTGTCTGACAGAAAAAGTTAATGTCCACAGCCAACAGCCCTGCCTGGTGCTGTGTGGACTATGGCCTATTATTAGCCTCTGAACATTGGATACCGCCTTCTCAGCTGAGTCTAGTCTCGGAGAAAAAATATTCATTACGTAACAATGAGCGATCTGTCTCCCAGTCCTATTTTCTGAATACCACCGCAGCAACTAGGCCTGAAGCCGAGCAAGAGCAGCCTCATTTCCACTTGTTTGCTGTACTCATTCAGAGCAGGGGTGTTTATTTTCCATGTATCCCTGTAGCCTCCACGCATTGACTAAGCCAACCCCTCCTTCCCATCTCCTCTTTGTAGGTCAGTGATGCAGCTGAAGTGACGCAGCAGTGGCAGCAGCCTCTAGAAGGTGAACAAGAAGACAAATAAAGAGGGAAACCTGTGAGAGAGCCGACAACAGCTGGACCCAAATGAAGAGGGCTGTTAGTAGCCTCCCTGTTTAGGCCAGAGGAGCAATGGCAGTGTCGTAGACTGCTCTAGCGGGTCCAAACAACTCAAGTTCAACAGCAGCAGCGGTGTACCAAGAAAAGATCGTCTCAGAGCTTTGGTAGGCAACTCAAAATATAATGTTCAGATTGTTTTATGTATGTTAAAGAAGTGTGTGAGTGTGCAAGAGTGTAGGGTAGGCACAGTCAGTCTTGTGGTCTGTATGGCTTCCTGTCTCTGTGGGCCAAAGCGTTTGAGTTTAGTCATTCTGTTTAATTAGTGGTTTTGATCTAACAAGGAAGCTGAACTGACAATTTGTTGTCCTAATCTCATTCATGTTAACTTAAAAGGTATGTTTCAAAAACAGTCAGATCCATGCAACTAAGTAAGGATTTATTGTACGGAAAATTGCAATGGGTGTCCTTGACTTTGTTCTTTTTACATTTTATTTCAACTTAAGTTTTATTGTTAGTTTGCATGTGATATCTTTTCAAGAGGGACATTTTTTATTATGTCACATGGAGATCAGAGCGCTCTGACTTTATTTTAATTATTCAGTCACTATCAACTATACAATCAACTATATAGTTTAGTTAAAGGAAGAAATATTTTCAATTCAAGTACTACAGTGTATCATATTTTCTGTAAAAGAAAAAAAATTGTGATGATTCACTGTAGGTGATGTTTCACTGTAGATTCAAGTGTGCAACTAGCTGTAATTACAAATACGCTCTTTGATCCACATTTAATCCACAGATATGACTTACAACTTGATCTGGTGGCAAAACCTTCTTACCTATATGGAAAAATATAAGTTTAATGCTGTATTGTGAAACATTCTGGACAAACAATAAGATCTCCATGAAGATAAGCCAAAAAAATACAGTACACCTTCACTTTTAAGAGTAAGCAAAATAAATTCTAATAAAATTGTGCGCAGTTCTACAAGTAAAACCACACAATTTACTAAATTGTCCCTATATAGATTAGTTAACAATAATTTCATACAAATTATAAAAGATTTGTACCGTATATCAAACATTCACCACCCATTGCCATATCTAACACTATAATGACATTTCTATTTCTATAGCACAGTTCTCGTGTCCTTGTAATTACTTATAACATGTATATTTTTTTTAACATGAAAAAAATACTTGTCATGAGCACAATGCAAAATGTAAAAAAAATAATAAGCAAAAAAAAATCCTAATAAATCTAAGCTTTGATAAATTTTGGCACAATCTAAGGATCAAAACATTAAGGCAAATAGCATGTGATGTACAGCTGCTCTCAAATTATGGAAGCGTCCTATAAAAAACATTTCTCGCTTTTGCATGGCTGATTTGCACATATACTTAATATAATGGCTGGAGAACATATTACAGTTAGAAGTGAAGCGAGGACATGTTTTCTGTGTCAATAAAAGTGCTGTTTGTGTCTACAGAACCCAGTCTGAGTCCTCTGTCGGCTTTAGCTCCCTCCCATCCCCCTCCCCTTCGTCTGCAGTGCTGACGCATCTGGTGCTTTTTACATCACTTCAGCTGCCTTGCTCTAGGTAAACCCGTGGCCGTGTGCACCGTTTTCCGTTAGCGTTGCATGATTATTACATACGAGACAAAAAATACACTTGATCTTGGCTGCAATACATACCAGAACGGTGCCATCCGCAATCTGCAGCACCACACAATGTAGAAGGCGAAATGGCTTGTGTAATGTGGCTCAGGCGATGTTGAGGATGTCTGTGGAGCATAAAGCACATGTTAGAGCACTTAAGTATTCAGATGCTAAACAAGAGACAACCCCGACTTATTTGTTTCTATATTCTGTGGATCTTGTAATATTGGATTTTACATGGTGTCTGGCAGTTCGATCTGGCACAGAGGTGATGTGTGATGTAGCACACTGCCTCTCTCCGCTCTGCCTACAGCGCGTTGGCATGCTTAATAAAAGTTGCTATTTCCTGTTCATTGCTTGCGCATTAAATACTTAGAGTACGGGTCCATTTGATTCGGATTTGTAAGCTATATGGAGTGTATTTTGATGCAGCGTGGACATGGAAGTAGAGCCAGAGTAGGGCAGGGCAGTTTTAGCTCAGGACCACTGTCGGCTTCATACATGGAGGACACTGGAGCTAGGAGTCATTTGCTCTGAGAGGGAGGGAGAGGAAGAAAGGCGTCAGAAAAAGCACAGCTTTGGACTACACCACTGTTTATCGACCATCACAGGAAAAAATACTTTCGCTTTGTGCTCACTAAAAAGAGTTTTTCAAGTATTGCAAATATATCTAGAGCTTAGCGAAAGGATACTGTATGACAGCGTTTCCTGTTCTCTTCGCATCAGCCTCTCAGGTTTATTAAGGTATGTTTTGCATGATATGGCTGAATTTGTTCAACCTGTTTTGTTGCGGAAGTACATTTTGCAGCGATGCATAGCGTCTTTTGCTCTGGCTTTTCGCTCTTGGTTTTAGAAGACAGTTTGCTACTATACACTCTGTGGTTAGGCTTGTGGGACTTTTATGTACAATTGAAATAGAAAATCACATGTGATCAAAAAGTAATGTACAAGAAGCTGGGTGTGGCAGTGAATGAGAATGCAGAGCAATTTCTAAAGATTTTTATGTATTTAGTTATTCATACAGGGACAATGAACCAGACTAATTCAGAAATACTGTATGTGGAAAACGTTAATTGAAAGCATCCCATCAAGTATTTGAGTAAAAGGAATGACTGTTGCTAAGCGTACATAATTAAAACGCCCAATCAGTGGACAAACGGCAGCAGACTTAAACACGTACAAGCAGTATGATCAACTACACTATGGAAAAAGCCTTTATGGACTGATGTGTAGGCCTCTACAAAAGAGTGTGCAGTGTGGTTAGCGATGTGACTATGTAACCATGCAGCTAGAGCTAGCAGACATGCTATCCTGCTGAATGCCAATAAGTACTGCGCCATAGCATGTTGCCATGACAACAGAGGCCTGTCAGAGGGGAAAGGCGTGCGCTTTCAACAATATTGTATCAATGGATACTACAATCATGTTACAATGATGACAGTGTTCAATAAGCAAACCGATATTCCACAAAATGTTAGCTATTCAAAGATAAATGTATACATTAAATCAATTATATTACGAGTTTGACTTTCGATTATGCTGTTGCAGTTATCAGTAACCTTAATATAAGAATCAACTGGTGACCTCTGCTCACTAGGGTGAGGCAGGTGATGATTCATCATGAGTGTGTACTAAAAGTCAGTGATTTGCCAATGCAGACAAATCACAGCAACAGAGACCATGTCACCCGCTGACATCCCAGAGTGAACTAGCTAAAATCATCTGAAGGCCCAAGCTTAATGGACCATTTATTTAGCCCTAGCCTATTACATTTACTACATTTGTTACAACAATTTTAAGTAGTATAGTGTTGCAACGGTATCATGTTTAAAATGCCATTACACATGCATAAGATCTATAATAGAACTTGTAATGTGGTTCTTTCAAATTCAATATTTCACACTGAGACTAAAAGGTTACATGTTCTTAAAAGAACAGGATGTCCTGACTTTTTGTACAACATTTAATGCCCACACAGCACCCCTGGCAATTGACTGCTTCTATCAGAGCATCACTGCCATCTAGTGTTAAGACACATACCAACATTTTAGAATATTACAATAATGATTTCACAGAAACCATGTCAAGCCTTCCAAAAGCTAATGCAGCGTATATTTAATAATTGTGTTTTCTTTTGTTCTGTGTTGTAGATGACTGTGGTGTCCCCATGCACTCAACACCTCATGGATAGTGCTCACCCTCAGACTGTGCTGTGTAAACTCAATGAGCAGCGCTCACAAGGGCTGTTCTGCGATGTGACTATAGTGGTAGAGGATGTGAAGTTTCGAGCACACAGAAACATCCTTGCAGCCAGCAGCGGCTATTTCAAGAATGCACTTACAGCGCCTGAAAGCTGGAACTCAGGTCAAATACTGGAGCTGATGGATCTTAAATCTGAAGTATTCGCAAATATCCTCAACTTTATCTACTGCTCAAAGGTGACGTCATGTGGAGCAGAGGACACAGGCAGTCTAGTGGCAGCGGGCAAAAGGCTTGGAATTCCATTTTTAGAAAAGTTTTCAGAACAAGACACACAGCATTTGAGCGTAATTTCAAATGTTCAAAGTGACTCTGCTAAACACACAGACTCCAGTATGCTGATGCCTAAAAACACAAAGAAAGAGCTTCCCCCTGAATTAGACAGAGGCCCAAGAATTACCAATGCTTTCTCTATGACTGAAGTATGTCCCGGAAACAATCCTTTTACCCCCTTGGCACAGGACGGTGGAGAGAGGCAGTCACCTGATGTGGGACACCTCCCATCAAACTACCCTGTGCCCTCCTGCTTTAGTGTGAGCAGTGAGACCACCCATACCCTTTCAGAGCACTCATACGCTGTGAGCCAGACTGCAGATGCAGCTGATAACAGCCAGAGGGACAGCAAGAAGCTTTGTAAGCCCTCTATATCACAGTCAAAGCAACTCATGTATCGGAATGCAGGCCCTCTTAAAAAGCGCCACAGGTTGAGAGCCACTTTGACCAAAAGTATCCTTCCCACGCCAGGCGAAGCACACATAGATAACGTGAGTACAGCAGCTCAAACATTAGATAATGCTGGTAGAGTAGCACCTGCTGCAGTCCTGACACCACCCCCTCTCATTTCAGTCGCAAACACAGACGCCACTTTTGACTGTGGACCACCCACAGCTGCAGATGACGCCTCAAATGAACTGGGTCCACCTCCACTCTCCCCTCAAACCCAGGAAAGCATTTCAGTCTATAGCTGTAACCACTGTCCAGAGCTCTTCACAACTCAGGCCCTTCTTGCCATCCACAAAACAATCCATAAAAAACGCTTTGTTGGTCATTTATTTTGTAAGTTTTGTCGCAGAAAATTTATACATCTAAAACGGCTTCGCAACCATGAACAAGTGTGTCCAAAAGCTAATAGAGGTCCACCTAAAAATCTTCTACAGATAGCCCCCTCAGAAGTAGAATCATGCTGCCAAAATGAATCAAATGAGGAGAGCGTGGTGAGACAGCCCCAATCTCCTGGCATCTGCACCACTGAAATCCCAGAGTCTGAAAGTACGGACCAATCCAATCAGTTAAGAGCAGAAAAGATAATAATAACAAGTGCCAATCAGAGAAGATATAACTGCAGTGTGTGTAAGCGAGTCTATGTCACACTTTCCAGTCTGAAGCGGCACGAAAACGTACATTCCTGGCAAAGGGCCTATCCATGCCATTATTGTAACAAAGTGTTTGCATTGGCAGAGTACCGGACCAAGCATGAAATCTGGCACACGGGAGAGAGGCGTTATCAGTGCATATTTTGCCTTGAGACTTTCATGACATACTATATCTTAAAGAACCATCAGAAGTCATTTCACGGCATCGACCCGAGCCTGGCAGTGAAAAAGAAATCAGCCAATGGTGGACTCAAAGCTAGTGTTTATCCAATCAAACTGTACAGACTATTGCCAATGAAATTCCGTAAAACGCGATATAAAACGTACAGTAACACGTGGTCCACTGCATCTGAAACAGGGGAACAGGGTGCACAAGACAAAAGCCCTCTTATGCCTTCATTTGACGAGAGCTCCCATAATGCACCTCTCCCTCTGACATTCATGGTCACAACAAAGACCGTAGCACCAATTGTTCCTCATATCACTGTTGACAAACCTTGTGACCAGGGACTTGGCCAAAGCAAGAACTCTGAAAAAGACAATAATGACACATTCATGAGTTATAACAGCACTCTCCCTTTACAAGCCGACACGGAGACTTCCACAGATCATTCAAGTGTACTCATTAACTCTTTAAACAACATCAAAAAGCTCAATGAACTGTCTGCGTCAGCAAAAAAGGTTGAAGAAATGACAAAGGAGCTGCTTCAGTCAGGCCCAGACAATCTTCTACAGCGTAGAAACGAAAAGACTGAAACGTATATAGCCAAGCCTGCATGTCTGGGTCCATCTGCAGACGGCAACCCTCTTCCTCTGTGTCAAATCACTGTAAAGATAGGCAATGAAGCCATCATCCGTCGCCGAATCAAAGGCTCTAAGCTCTTTCCTAAGAAGAAAAGAAGAATAACTGAGTTTGGACAAGCAGGCAAATCTAGCCTAGACTCAAGTCCTAGTATTAAACAAGATGCTCCCAAGACAGCAGAAGATCCAAATGACTGTGACAATACTGACATGCTCTGGCGCCCATACTATTCTTACAAAGCTAAAAAGAAGAAAAAGAAAATGAGGTTCGACAAACACATGTATGGTGGTCTTCCTGATAGCGAGGTGGGTAAAAGTAGTAGGGGGGCAGAAGAACGCATCTCATCCGCTAATGGGGAGTTGAAACGTACAATCTCAAGGTATAACTGTGACATTTGCGATAGTTCGTTTATAACAGAAAACGGCCTGAGAGCGCACATCATCGGTTCTCATCCATGTTTTTGTAGAACGTGTGGTAAACAAGGTCCTCCAGGTGAGGTGCCAGCTGGAGGTGATTATGTCTGTAAGAATTGCATGGAGAACGGATCTTGTTTTGATAGCCAACCTCGAAGTCCTGGCATGGAGAAGAAATATCGTTGCTCCTACTGTCCTCAACGTTTCCTCTATCTGGCAACCAAGAACAGCCACGAAAAGAAACATCAGAATTCAAATGACAGCGAGTTTAATTTTGAGGGATTCTCGCGAAAATATTCAGGAAACCAAAGCGAAGACAATAAGGAACATATTGTCAAAGCTGAAGATAGCGACAACAGCCATGATAACTTGAATATAAAAAGTGAGGAGGAAAATTATTTGATAAGCAACCCTAAATCAGAAGACACAGATTTCATGTCCACATATGAGGACAGTGCGTATTCAAATGTAAAAAGTCCACTCTCACCTTGTTTTGAGTCACAGTTTACCTTAGCGCCCCCTAAGGTAAAGCATAAAAAGAGTAAAAATAGACACGAGGATCTGTATTCTAAAGATTCTATGCACCTAACTCCAAAAAAGAGATTTAAAAATAAGGATGGAAAAAAAGATGTCTGGTCAGGGTTAAACAGTGGTTTTAAGAAGCCTAAGAAACTTTTATGGAGCGGGGAGAGTAAAGACAGCCCTATGTCACAGTGGGGGTGTAAAGATGAACCATTCACTGAAGATATTTAATTCTGCTAACATTTCAGTGTTTTTCTCACTTTTGTATTCATTTTTCAAAAACCTAGGACTTCCTGACACACTCTTGTACTGTCTATGCATAAAGCTGTAGTGTATGCACATTGCACAATAATTAGCTTTTATTAACGAATTTAATGTTACTTTGAAAGACCGTTTAAATCACATATTTAAGTAACATGTTTTGCTCACTGTACATTGCACTTTATGGTAAATATACCTGTGACATGTCAACTTAAAGGAAAAAAAAATGTTTGTGATAAACTTTCTAACACAACCACTCAAAATGAAGTTTGTTTATAATAATATGTTTGAAATGCAACAAAAAAATCTATTTAAATAAAAGTTGATAATGTTGGCTTATGTTCTATTGGATATGCATGGTTTTATGGGCTAGCAGGTACTCCAAGAGTCAAGCATGGGGCCAGCATCTGAAATGTTCATCCTGACTCTGTTCCCTGCAAACATCTGCGTTTGGAATCAGCCTCCAGACAATGTCCAGATGTTTGAGTACAGAGGTTCAGTAACTAATATTAAACAATTTACTTTCAGTGTAGGCCTGAAAATCTTTTCACGAAAGACTTTGTAACAGTAACCACACCATCAGTTATTGTCATATCCTTTCATGTTATTGTCCACTAGTGTGTGCTGCAAGACTACAGTAAACAGTGTATAGCGCAGCCAGAAACAGAAAGCACAAACCTGTTTTCAGATGGGAATTATTGACAGAACCTGTGAATGATAAAAAAAAAAAAAAGTGGTGTTCATTATCGCTGAAATGCATAATACTTAGATTTAGAAGCAATAAAATAAGACAAGTATTCGTATTATATGTCTATATTTTAAATAGAAAGAATGAAATGCAATATTTTTAACTTTTTGTGGCTAAGTTCAAGCGTGACTTCAAGACATACATATTAGCAAGCTAACATGAGCATAGCCTGCGTACTGCTTTTACTGTTGCATAACACTAATAAGCAACACCACTAAGAGTTAAAGCCCTTTAAAACTCCTACCATCGCAGAGGCAGGGGCTTTGAAGAGTGGAGCAGCAGTGTGTTGTCCTGTTCTGCTGCCCAGAGCCGTGCGGAGGGGCGCTGATGTGACGCGGCAGTGGGGCTGGCTCTCCTCCGCTCTGCCTCAATGCTCTGCCTCAATCACACGGATATGATAAACTAGCGCTGAACGCACCGAGACTCTCACCATGGCGGAAGAGGACGACGCCAAGATACGGATTTTACAGAGTCTGCGGGGGAAAATCTGTAAGTGTATGAGGCAGGTCGCTGGGCTGTGGGGTGGACGGGTGTGGAGAGCGGGAGCTGGCAGCTGAGAGGGGCGCGGCGGCGGAGCTCTAGAGGCTCCCGTTCTTCTGGTCGGGCTGCTGCTGCTGTAGTCAACGTCAAGTTAGCCTAGCGTGCTAACACCCGCTAGAGTGTTGTGAATGGCTTCATTCATCGTGCAGGGTCAGCCACAGCCCGTTTTAATGCCTGGACGAGGATGTCCCTTAAATGCAACATGGCTACATGTTTAGTCTTTAAAATATATAAATCAGACCTTGTGGTGTCGCCTGGGCTTTACAATGATGAGCAGCAGGCTAGCTAACAACACTCCAGCCTTCTACTGTCATAACAATTCAATTACCAATGTCTCCACTCACTGAAGGCATCTGGAAATCAGAATAATGATAGAAAACACAAGGTAGCATTCAGTTATGTAAAGAACAGTGTGCATACGGTCCGCTTTAGTTACATGCATATACACTCATGTTTTAATGAGAAAATCCCCATGTTTATATTTTAAAATGGTAATAGGCCCATGTTATTGTTGACTATGTCATAAGAAATTTACCTTATAGAGATCCAGATCTATCTGCATTTTATTTTATGTAAGAGAAAATTACTAAAAGTGTTACATTAACTGCAACACAGTTAGTAACAGAAGTATGGCCAGTGATTTTTGACACCATCTGACACACTGGATCTAAAATTTCTTTAGACAATGTTTAGTAGAAAATCTAAATAAAAATTCACAGGCATGAAGGGTCCATAAATAACACAAATGTTGTTATACTACTATGATTTAATGAGAAAGCAGTAAGCAGAACAAAATAGAGGAACAACCATGGCATGTAACTCACTGCAGTCTTACGAAACTCCACTCTTCCTCGTTCACACTTTGTCCTTTTCCTCTAGCCTACATTAATGAAGGTGCTTTTCCATGTAAGATTTCTCCAGATTAAACAGTAAGGATATTGCAACAGGTAGCATGCATATTTTTGATATTATATTTATGTTTTTTGGAAATATTGTTGAACATTTCTTCTGTTGATTCAATGACAGCATACTGTAAGTGTAGGTGTTTTCTAACAAGGTTCTTTGGCTGTCTTAGGATACGTTTCCAGAGACCAATTTAGCCCAGTGTACGCCTTGCTAATCCACAGGTCTAAATCTGTGACTCAGTGTAAAGATGTCATCAGGACAGTGTTGATGTTTGAGGATTAACTTTTTAACCTTCTGAGCACTATTTTTGTTTACACTGCACAGAGGTCCAAGGTGTAAAAAGAGAATAGATCTTAATGCGAGTATGGTGGACTGAAGTGTGAATGGTGTGCTGTCATTTGTGAATCAGCGCTGGTCCATCATGGTTTTGCTGAGGAAGTGAATGTTTCATGTTTTAACCACATATGAGCAACAAGTCGATTCATGCGACATCCGCCCTGTTACCTGCCTTGATACCACTGACAATCTGTGTGAAGCTAAAATATTCAACAAACAAACATTCAAACTGTTAAAATAAAATAAAAATAAGACAAGAAGTTATATACTTTACCTCATAGTCTTGAAAGGTTTATTTCATATAATTGTGTTTTATGTAATGACTTTCTAACAAGAGACCACAGTAATCATATGTCAACGGATGTTCCTATAAAGTGAATATAAAGTTATTAGCAAACAATCGTCAATTTTAGTTTTACCTCAATGTACCAACACATATCTCGCATTTAACCCTTAATTTGAATAAAGGGCTGTTGTCATTCCAGCTTTAATTTGACCATTATATTATATTACCTTTGTAATTCCTGAGATATAATGTAAAACAAATTCATGATCTGAAGATGAACTATATATTAGCTATTATTATTATTTATATGTATGTATTATATGGCGTGTTAAATTAGAATGCCTTGCACTGGTACATTGCTTTAGTACACTGGCAATGATTAACTTTTTCTATTTCTTTCAATGTGACAGGTGAAGCTAAAAATCTGGCTCCAATCTCTGGACCAAATCGTCAAAGGGATCTCTGTACATTCTGCACCATAAGCCTGGATCAGGAGGAGGTTTATCGCACAAAGGTCTTTGATAAAAGTGTCAGGTAAGAAGCAGAATATCATATACTATATATTTTTATTACTTCATGTAATCAGTATTGTAAAACTTGCATTGTACTTTGGCAAGGAAGGTTATTTGATTTTCAACCACATGTTGCTGTTTTGTACTACAATATTTTTCTCATGAATTCATCTTAAAAATAATACAGTTTAAATACCCCAAATTAAATATATATTACAACCCAATTTTTGTTCCTAACCCACCTGTTGAGATTCACTACTGTGTACTATACTTTTAAGGCATTTATTGTACATTAAATTTTATATATTGAATTTATTGCTCAAGATCGGCAACTACATGCATATTTATACATACAAACACACAAGTTGGTCATATAGCTGCTTATAAGTGCTATGTACAACTGGCCGCTGGGGCTGAACACACATATGGTCCATTTGAAGCAGAGCCCATTTGAGTTTCCTATCTGCACCATTGCACAGCTTATTGTAAACACTGGTCTGTGTTCTGGTGGCATTTCACAACAGGCTTTTTCTCCCGATGTCGGAGCTGTTCAAAAGGGTTTTACATTCTCAGAGGAAGTGTGTCCTCCCACGCTCTCCTCTGTGTCACTCGCACCTACCTGAGCCTCTACATGTTAGAACGCTCATTTTTGGTCAGTGTTTTTCATTATTTCAAGTCTGCCATTGCTTTCTGGAAGGATTGTGCAGTCAATTGAATTTGATATAATTTAGCAACACTCTCAAACCAAATTTTGCTCTAATCTGGAAAATATCTATCTTTTATTTTTGAAGGAAGACTTACCGCAAATAACCACAGCTCAAGCTTAGCAGTGTGTGGTTCTAAAGAGAAATGTAATTTACTCTTATATGTTGAGAGATTATACTGTATGTTAGTTTTAGTTTTTGCTGTTTGTTTTTTTTAATAATGTGAAGCATTTTGTTATTGCAGATTTACTCAACTTCTAATTTACAATGTTGTACAAAACAACAATAGCAATATTATCAATTTTGCAATATAGCTCCCATCTCTGCCGTAAAGACCCGTGCAACCTTCACTGAGTTTTGGTTTGGCCAATAAGAAGCAAATTGACACACGCGCAACTGTCCAGCATATTTTGTTGACTTATGCAAATTGGCCTTATTGGACAAATGCAAATGTGTAGAATCTGTTTTGCTTCTCTTTGTAAGCCATTGTATGGTGTTACATCAATGTTAGACCTCTGTTTAGAGTCAGGAATATGTCCAAGAATTTATTTTACAATGAGGGTAATGGACTGCGCTAATTTTGGTGAATTGTATCATGCATAAATTTAGATATGAAAAAAAAAAGTTCAATAGAATTTATCGCCTTGATTTAGTTATTTGTGCATGCTTTATGTAACCGGAATCTTTGGCCTATTTCTTTACCACTACAGAGGCTGAAGTTACCTGAACATGTGCATTCTTGTATACTATGTTTGGAGGCAACAATCTCGCAAAAGGACTTGATTTTGCTGTGAGGGTAATGCGTACTTATTGTTGTTTTGTTTTTGTTGTCAGTTTTGTTTTGAGGTGTATTATGCTTTCAGGCCTGAGACTGCAAAAAGGATAACATTGTAACCTAATTTAATTTAATTCAATAATGTTTGCCCCTTTATATCATTTAACATTAAGTTTAAGTAAGAATATTGTCTTTGTGCACCCCTTTGAAATTTGGATGCATCCCATCAGTTTGGCCTGGATCCGCAGCTGTATGCATTCATTTAGTTGTTTCATACAAAAAGGCAATTCCAAGGTTAATTTTTATTAATGTTGATAATTGTTTTCTTCTCTTCTTTTTACATTTTCATCCAAGCAATAGTTTGTACTTGTAAGAGTCAGAAATTACCTGAACATGTGCAATCTTGCATACTATATTAAGAGTCAACAATCTTTCAAAAGGACTTTATTTTACTGCGTACTTATTTCATGTTTTGTTTTGAGGTGTATTATGCATTCAGGCCTCTGATTACAATGGTGCAAAAGTGATTACATTGAAACCTAATTTAATAATGTTTGCCCCTTTCTGTTACTTAAAATACTGACACTTAAGTAAGAGTATTGTCTTTTTGCACCCCTTTGAACACTGGAAAAAACGATATCTACCGTAGATAAGTTAGAATGACTTAATTAAGAACATTTTACTTTATTTGAATAAACTCAACTTGACAAGTAAAATTATCTGCCAGTGTAATAAGTGTGTTTTTTCTTAATTCAAACAACATTTGATTTTGTTTCTTATTTTAAGTGCAAAAAGTTGTTGTTTTTCTTATTTTAAGTGTAGCCAGATGTATTTTCATATTTTAAGTACAAAAAGTCTTATTGCGCTGGCAGATACTTTTACTTGTCAAGTGAAATGTACTCAAATCTTGATAAAAACCTTCTTAATCCACATCATTTTTTTAGCTTGATTTTGTTTTTTGCAGTCAAACTGGTTGCATCTCGACAGTTTGGGCTGGATCCACAGCTACTATATGCAGGCATTTAGTTGTTGCATACAAAAAGGCATTAACAAGGTTAAATTAGGCATATAATTAAGGTTGATGGTTGAAGGTTGTATTTTTCTTTTATTCTTTTTACATTTTCATCTAAGCAGTATTTTCATCTAATGTTTTGCACTTGTAAGAGTCAGAGGTTACTTGGACATATGCATTGTAATCCAGTGCAAAAACCTAAACCCTGGCCAGTCTGTTTGGGACAGGTGGTTCAGAGCACATTGTGCTTAGCCCACAGAGTCAGATGAGTGCAGTCCAGTGGAGAGCCAGAGCCTGGAGGTGCTGGACTTGGCAGGACTCTGGGGCACAGACGTTTGGCCTTCTCACATGTGCCAGTTTACACAAAGAGCGCAGGCCAGACACATGTAGCTACCTCCCTATTGCAGGAAATGTTTATTTGTAGAAAAGATGTGCGTTACCTATAATCAAATCTTGTAATTGATTTTTAAAAAATATAGAAGATAGTAAAATAGTAAAAATGTCTGTTTCTTTTTTTTAGCTTGCTCATTATTATGAGAGAAACAAAATTACAAGCCAATAATTAAAAAAAAAAAGTAGGGACACGGGCTAATAAAATCCTTTCTGTTTTTTTAAACAATATGCAGTAGTATTGGGTTTAAATGTTTTTAGTTGTAAATGTACATATCTGCAGGAACAATGAGTCCAGTCGTGCTGAGTCAGAAGAGCACCCTGTGTCCACCTTCTGTTCAGCTCAGATCCACCTGCTTCACTGCACACAGCACCATATGAGCAAAGAGAATCCCCTTTACTTTACAGTAAACACATAGTCCTGACATAACTTCAGACCGAAGCTACAGTCATTTCATTTCCAATCAGGATGAAA
This sequence comes from Odontamblyopus rebecca, assembly GCA_030686955.1. Classification (NCBI taxonomy): domain Eukaryota; kingdom Metazoa; phylum Chordata; class Actinopteri; order Gobiiformes; family Gobiidae; genus Odontamblyopus; species Odontamblyopus rebecca. The sequence goes on from CM060668.1 coordinate 14,709,017, forward strand.
CGTTTGACTAAACCAAGAGATCTTCTGTTTAAAGCATTGTTTTCTATTTGGATAGGAGTATTCTGCTTGTAAATATTATAGTGAAACATTTCTCTTGTGAGTCATGTCTTCTGTCAAGGAGATTGACTGGCTGCAGTGATTATTTTACTAGTCAAAGATTATTTAATATATTTTTATATATATTTTTTGCTAATAACATGATTATTTGAGATTTTGTAAAAAGGTTTAAATATTGTGAAGGTTTCTAGATAGAGAATAAGTACAGATAAACTAAGTGTATCATTGATAAAAATCCAATGTAGTTTTTTTTTTATATTTTCATTGAGTAATGCTTCTGTTTTTGTTATTAAAAGCTCTTCTGGCATCTGTTTTAGAGTCTGTATAGTCCAGATGAGATAAGGATTGTCAGAACATGATTAAGATTATTATTCCTATTAATCATTGCAGCCCTAGTCTGTGTGTGAGGTAGCTAAATAATTTGCAATGTGGTACAAATATTTACTTCAGTTGTCAGGATTGTTTTCAGCTGCTGACAGATTTATTTATTGATTTGGAATGATGCATGTATTTAAGTTCCTTTATCTTTTATGTAAAATAGTTGTACCCAAAGGCAATGAGGGCACCATTTATACTAATGTTAAAAAGTTTGTTCATCTTCTACAGTAAAAGGTTTACCTCCAAACAAGGAGATATTTGGTTGAATCATGGTGTCTAGTATTCCTGTTGTATTTATATTAAACTTCTCCATCTGTCACACTCACCTGGGCATGTTTTTGTTTTGCAGCCCTTTCTATGGAGAGGATTTTTACTTTGAAATCCCACGGCCATTTCAGTGTTTATCCTTCTACGTATATGCCAAAAGCGTTTTTCAAAGGGAACTCCCAATTGGTAAGTTACATTATAAATGATCTACTGCGCTGTATGTATTTCAGAGTGTTCAGGTAATAGTAGATATTCTTGTTTCAGGCAAAGTGTCAATACGAAAGGATGACCTGTGTAAATACACCGGGAAAGAAGACTGGTTCAGCCTACAGCCAGTCGACCCCAACTCAGAAGTCCAGGTAAAAGAAGGTTTTTTAGATTTGTAGTAGTAGTTTATTTTTAATAGACTGTTAAAAAACATTTCACATAAAACTTGTATTAATCTAGTGGTTTATATTTCTCAAATGTTTATGCTGCTGGACACGTTTATAATATACTCAGGAAAACTGACTTTAAAACGTGAATGTTATTGCAATGCTAGTCTGAAAAAGTCAGATGCTTCAGAATTGTTCATCCCTAAAATAGATTACACAGGAAATTCACATGCATTATCTCGCAAATGCTCAATGAGACGATTATTCCCTTGACCGCATGTTATTCAAGTTGATTTAGAACTTCGAATTGTACAATAGGTAAAAATGACAGCCTCTGACGAAAAATGTTAACTGCAATTTAGATCCGTTTTAGTTAAAAATTGACTTGTGTGCTGGTGGAAAATACAACAGCACTTGTGAGTAACTGTAGCTAACGTGTTGACTCCCAAAAGCCCACGCCGGACTATTCTTGGTGCTCTGTTCCACGGATTCACTCACAACGAGAGACTTTTAGATCCGACTTTCTGTTTGGAGCTACAAATAACGATTATTTTAGCAATCAAGTAGTCACCGGTTAATTTTTTGATTAATGGATTAGTCAAACAGTTGTTTCACAATGAGATTTTAAAAATACATTAGCAATCAAATAAAGGCTGAAATATGGTGACCGGAGACATCTAAAGAGAATGTTAATGATTAAATTGTATAGTTGATTTTTTTGACTAGGCATGATACAATATTCAAATTTGATGTCACGACTATCACAGTTAAAATAATTGCAATTAACGATTATATCACGATTATTATTTAAAAATGTTATGCATAAGATAATATTAGATAATTCTAATATTATGAATAAGTTCCATATGTAAACAACTGTTAGAGATTTGTACTTTTTTATGAATGAAAACACCAATAATCTAGAAGAAAATATTAAAGATAAGTAGCTTTTTTCTGCACATTATTGCGATATAATGGTGATTATTTTTTGTTGCCGATTATCACGATTATATAAAATGTCCCATGGAAGATTATTGTCTATCCTTTTTTCATTATTGTTTAATCCTCTTTTTGACAATTTGATTCAATAAGTTCTTTACATTTTAGAGTCTGTACAGTCCAGCAACAGTAGAGCAACAATAAAAATACAGTTATTATTTTTATATAATCAGCTATTCATGATTACTAGTTCAATCATTGCGCACAGTTTTTTTGAGGGTCCCATTTAAAAGGTTTTTGGCACGTGCTGCTAAAAAGGTGAGCCAACAGGTGAAACGTAATCAGGCCACGATAGTACAAAGCAGTTAGTCTTATGTGGGCTTAAGAGCCTATCTACGTGCATTAGAAAGAACCACGGCGTTCACCAAATGCCAAGCTGCAGAGACAAGGCGCAGTGTGTGGGTGCTCGCCCTCCATTTCTCTCTCTCACTCTCTTTCGCTCACACACATTCTCTCTTTCTCTCTCTTTCTTTCTCTCTCTCCCTGATATCTCTCACTGTGACACTTCCGACAGCCGGCCCTTACCACATCCGAAAAACACAGATCTTTAAATGTGATCAACAAATCTTACATGGATCTGGCATCATTTTCTCACGCATCGGTTTCTTTTTTTCTTTTCTTTTTTTACAACCTACAAAGAGTTTAAGCTACCATTCAATGAGTAACTTTAGGCCCATTGAAATCCCATGACCCAGGGGGAGTTTTAACATCAAGTCCCTCTTCCTCCTTGTGTCTGACAGGGCAAAGTTCATCTGGAAATGAGGCTGGATGAAGTTATCACAGAAAATGGCTCATTGTGTCAACATTTACGAGTCAGGTGAGTGGTACAGTGTCCATTTGAAAAGATACAAGGTGGTGAACGACTTGTTTTGAGTGCAAATCTCGCTATATGGACAGTTTTCATTTGAGCAGGTGATCACAATATGCAGTGCACCAAACTTTGAAAATTAAGTTGAAAAATTGAGTGAACTAATAAGCTCTAAAACTGAAAGGTTCTGTATATTTGGATCCCCTTAGCCTCCTCAAGGGAACAATACTATCGTAAGTTGGAGTACTTTTCCTCTAAATGTTACTAAACTACACTCTCTTGTTAAGTGGAAATCCCATTCATTTTAATAGTGAATTTGAGAAAAAATTTGCAGCTAAAATGTGATATAAAGAAGGTTGGTTTGTGTAAAATGTTCAGTGTTCTTATGCAACCAAGTCAACAATGCACCAATTCTCTGGGAGACTTTAAAACGGCTTTGTAATCTATTAAATATGACTCAAAATACACAATCATATAGCATATTGGAGTTCCAGCTGTGTTTCATTGGTCAATTTTAGTTCCCTTGACCTGCTCAGACTTGCCCTTTCTTTTGTTCACATGAATTTTATTTAAATACATTTGCATCATACAATAGTGTCCAAAACCAGGCCTTCGCAAACTAGGTCAAACATTTCAGCTTGCCTGTTGCTTTAAGATGCTTAGTTCTGTCACCCAACAGTCTTCTCTCTTATCTGTTTAACACACTGTAAGTACAACTGCGTGTGACATATGCTGGTTTCCCATTGACACAGTGAGCAGGGTAGTGAGGAGGAAGTGATGGCATGAGAGCAGGAAGTGGGAGCTTCTCAGTGTGGCCTCTGCGGTTTGTGCTGCCGTCACTCACCAATGTCCAACTGTTTCAAACTGTCACCTGCTGTTTATCATGTACAGAGCTGACAGACCACTTATTTATTTACTTAGAAGACAGACAGTGTATTACTTCCCATTTTCTTTTAAAAAATACAAAAAGTTGCAAAAAGCTTGTTTACTTGAGTAAGACTTTCGCCTTCATCAAATGTGCTTGTAGCTTTTTTGCCCATTTTTTGTCTTATTGAAATTAAAGTAGAAACTAATATACAAAAAGAAGACAGGTGGAGTTTTCTAAATATATGGACAGTACAAATTAATGATCATATACTTTGTGTGTAAATAATATGAAAAATTACTGCTTAAATCCGTGGCAGGTGATAGCGTATAAGGTTAAGGTAAAAAATTCTATATTTCCTATATTTCACAAATTGGATTCTTGTGAGTTTTAAGCCATGTTATAATATCGTTGCCTCATCAAAAACATACTCATAGTTGTGTTTTGTTTCATTTACACAAAATCACAATATAACCACATATGTTTTTGATGAGGATACAACGTTATAACAGATCGGAAAATGCGGTAATATGGGCCCTTTAACATAACAGAATCACAAACATTAGGCCACTAACTTTACATTAGAATCAAAACAGGAGCAGTCCACCACAGCAGACTCAGGAATGGTCAGGAAAAGGAACAATCAGTTCACAAACAATACGACAAATCAGCAGCATCTATCATAAATTGTTTTTGATATTTATAAAAGTAATTTTAAACTTTTTTTCTTGTGCTAATACAGTGCTAATAAAGTCCTAATAAAGAAATAAGGTGATATATATAGTGCATCTCTCTCCTAAATGACCCCGAAAGTATTTATACTACAAAGCATAACAGGGCATTATTGCAAATGGTTTACTATATGTGTGGAGGGAAAAACAGGTTGACTTGTGGGATTTGGGGAATATTGTCATGACAGTGTGTAAAGTATAACACAAACATCCTGAGAGGCGTGTGCCTTGTGTCTTTGGCCTCATGCGGAGACGGGCTCACCCCCTCTGTGCACCCGCTGACTACTGCTAACACCCACATCCTGTTATGGGTGCAGACACTGTTTGTTGTCATGTGAAACAACAAAGGCAGTGGCCCCTGTGTGGGTCCCTGTGTGACCCCAGCAAACAGGTGCTTCACTTGAGAGACACTGGAAGGTTATTCTTAGAGTCACATTTGTATCATAATTGTGGTTGTCTTGTCATTTATTGTAATGAAAGCCTAAAAAATACAGTGATCCTTTTTGCGGAATAGACTGAGACAAACTTTATTGATTCACAAGGGAAATTACACGGTAGCTCACACCTAACATTATACTATAGTAACAAAGAGAAAAAATATAAATAGTAACAGTAAATTCTAGATTAGAAGCAAAATAATAATAAAATAGCAAACGACTGGTGTCAAATAAGGCATAATTATGTAAATGTATATTCACAAGGTTAAAAATTTTAATTGCAGTTAATTACCTTAAAACAAGTTTAAAATGTTTAAGTAAATGCAATAATTTTGTTTCAGTTAAAATTGCACTATGTATGTTATCTGGTGGAGGGTTTGTCACCTGCTTGTCTCATAAAAATGTTATGTGTTTGCCACAGCATGGTAAAAACGCATCTTATCTTCTATTTATTCTGATTAAAGGCACTTTATTGCCAAAAAAAAGTTTAGTGGAGTCACCTGCTTGTGGCTCTTAGGGCTGTAGTTGACTAAAGAAATTCTTGGTCGACTAAAGACGTGTCCTGTCAATCAATTAGTCAATCAGGGGTGTGGCAAAAGCTCTTAAAACTCTATGATCTCACCATGTATCTGACCCAAACTGCACTCAAAAGACAGCTGCACATGAGTTCATCCAAAAACAAATATTTAATCAGAAACATATTAGGGAACCATGTATTTGTATGCAAAAAAGATAAGAGATTAAACTCATGATTCACTCCCAAATCTTAGGCTAGCTGTTTCTGTTGTTCCCACTCTGCCATATGACCCTCTTTTCAGTTCCTCTAGTCACATAGTTTGCATTATAATGTAATTAGTGGGAAATGTATTCAAATGTATATATCTCTTGTATGTTTCCAGAAAAATAGAGTGCCAAGGCCTGCCATTGATAAATGGGCAGAACTGTGACCCCTATGCAACAGTGTCACTTGTTGGACCAGCCAGGTAAGTGCTGTTTACCACACAAATAAGGCTGTCATTCAACTGTCTATGAATGCTCTTTTTTACTTGCATCAAATATTTGCATTTTGATTTTCTGTTAGGTCTGACCAGAAGAAAACAAAAGTTAAGAAGAAAACAAGCAATCCTCAATTTGAAGAGACCTTTTTATTTGAGGTAAGGGATGGCAGTATATCATATAACACACTAGCATTTACATGACAATGTTCTGCTGGTTTTCTAACAGGTCACAAGGTCGAGCAGCTACTCAAAGAAGTCCCATTTCCAGGTGGAAGAGGAGGACATTGAGAAACTAGAAATTAAGTGAGTATATATAGTTTGCTCTTCTCACAACCGTCTCAAATGAGATTGGGGAATCATGGCAAACTTGTGAAATGTGTACTATAGTGTGTGGTTTACTGTTTTTTAATTAAAGAACCAAAAATGAATTTGAGAAAGTGAATTTGGATTTGGTGTTTCTGACTACTGGTAGAGAGAGCCTTCGTTTCTGGTTAAGGATAAGTGGGGCTCCCATCACAGTGGACTCATAGCTCACTGGGTAAGGCTAGTCTTATTCAAAGGTAATGTCCCATGCATGGTTTTTGAGGCTTGAATTTGAGGTGGTGTCATTGCAAGGACAGTATATTCTAATAGATGTACGCACGTAGCAGGTAAGCATAATATGTACACTTGGTGATTTGAGCTGTGTGATTTTGTGATGAACTCTTCAGTACGACCAGTGTTTTCAGAGCTTGAGCTAATGGTGACTGTGCATGCAGACATTTATATAGAAATATGTGCTGTCTTTTTCAGAGTGGAATTGTGGAACAATGAGAATCTGGCTCAGGATGTGTTTTTGGGAGAGACTCGGGTTCCTGTGAAGATCCTGCAAAATGACCACATTCACAAAGCCTGGTAAATAATATGGTTCAGATAACTACAGTTCACAAACACCTCTTTTTAAAGGTACACTCTCCTTTTTTTACATGGTTTATGCAACATTGTAATTTGTCACCTCTGCTAAATACTTGTGTTGTGTTATACTAGTTATACTAGAGACGGTTAATCTAAATACACTTTAGATATAATTGTTTGGTTGTTTCAGTTGGAGTTGGCAGCATTAGTAACAGGTGATTTGAAAATCCTCACTGATCTATGAATGTTCAGCAGTTTGCAGTGTGGGTGTCACCTAGCTTTGCGTCAGCGTAGGCGATGTGGGATTATGCTAGATAGCAATCTGTCAGTACATGAGGGCTGAAAGTCAAGTGCGTGGGTGGCGTTTTGCATGGTGGCAGTACCTGCTGTCCTGTGTTTATGATAGAAACCTTCAGCGTCACAAACAAAGAGGACTTTATTAAAAAGGAGACAGGTAATGTGTCCACAGCAGACATGGCTGTGTCACCAGCACTGAGCACTGATCAGCAGCTTAAGGACAAACAAGCAGCTCAAACTGTGTTTTTGTGGGGATGTGCTCCACCTGTTGGTCTTTACGTGCCTTGTCAATCCTGTTGTTAGAGAATTCTTACTGTTTTTCATTTCTATATTACAAGGTTAATTTATGTTTAATAATTGGTCACATACTGTAGTTTTATAACATGTGAGTGGGACCAACATTATTTAATTAAATCATACAATTAATGTTATTTTGTTGTTAAACATAAAATGCATGTTTGTCATCAGACTGAGAACAAAGAAAAGGTACAGAAAAAAATGCAGAAGAAAATCAAGTAAATATCAAAAGATCCACATAATTTAAAGAGAAAATATGAAATGCAATATGTAATATCTTATAATTTGTGTAGTGTACCTTACAAAATGAATAACACAATTGGAACATGCAATTTCTGAATAATCAAACCACTTTTTTGGTCCCAAAGGTATTTACTTCAGCCAAAAGGGAATGGCAACAAGTCCAAGTCCGATGATTTGGGATCATTGCGTTTAAGGCTGACCTACATAGAAGACACAGTGCTGCCCTCTGCATGTTATACTCTGCTCTGCAACCTGCTGCTCAAATCCCCTGATGTGAAGGTACTTTACCACTGCACTCAAATCTAAAAGTATTCAGAGAATACCCTTGAAGAACTTACAATATATGACATGCAAAAAGATTGTTACTGTGAGATTTCCTTATCCTTATATGTTTTGTATCGTATGATTTACTTACCTGCGCATGTGTGTGTGGTCAGCCCATCTCGGCGTCAGTGGCACATATTCTGGGGGAGATCTGTCGAGAGCGTTATGAGGCAGTGCTGCCCATGGTCCGCCTCATGCTCTACCACAGTCGCTTTGTGCCTTTTGTGTCGGCTGTGGCTGCTCTGGAGCTGGACAACACTCAGTGAGTTCTTCAGTCCACGCATTATGCATGACACTAGTGACGGCTGTTCTGCTCTGTTTGGAAATACAAGGGTCTGTGATTAATCCATGTTTCAATCATCTTGAAGCTGTCTTGTCATGCTCAAGAGGAAATTACAAAGTTAGTACAGACTTTGGTGGTACTTTAACATTTGACTAGTATTGCCATGCAGAGGAGATAATGTATTTCAATGAGACCTTAATCATTACTAATGCAATCATTTTAAACAGCGTTCAGTATTTTGGTCAGCCATTTTCCAAATGACAAATAACTCATGAAATAAAAGTTTTCACTCTCTTGTATTTATTATTATAGGGAGGCAAACACTATTTTCCGTGGCAACTCCTTAGCGACACGGTGTATTGACGACATGATGAAGATTGTGGGAAAAAACTACCTGGCAGTTACCTTGAAGCCGGTGATAGACGAGGTGAGGACAGACAGAAATGTTTGAATGTTTTTGTACATCTGACATTGTGGGCCATATTTCAGTCACTTTACACATCAGCAGCTGATGAGGGTTTTTCTCTAATTCATTAGATCTGTGACTCCAATAAATCCTGTGAGATCGACCCGTTACGACTTAAAGAAGGGGATAACGTCGAGGCCAACAAGGTAGAGCATCTCCAGCTTTGTTATTGAACAGTCAGTGAGGGGATTGGTTCATTGACTGTATGGTGCTGTTTTATTTCAGGACAACCTCCAGGGTTATGTTCAGAAGGTTTTCTCCTCCATCACCCAGTCCAGCGCCAACTGCCCCCCTCTCATGTGTGACGTCTTCAGGTCACTCCGACATCTGGCCTGCAAGCGATTCCCAGGTAGATATTGTCTTTGCTTTAGTTATATTCCATATTTTTAGAGCATAAAACTTTGTTCCCCAGACTTTGGAAAATAAGTATCATGTGTTTGTGTATCATGATGTTAAAAGAATGTGAAGACAGAAACAGAGCTTAAAAACTATAGCATTGTGTCAACAAGCTTAATAAATAAAACAAATCACTGGACGTGCTCTCCTTTAAAGTAGATGTACAGGTAAGCTAAATGTTAAAAAGACAACTTTGTACAATTCCGATCAGAGCTTTTCAATATATAAAGCAATGCGGATTTCCATAACGTCTGATGCCGTGTACAAATCATCCAGAAGGTGGTGCTAGAACTTCACTCAAGATCTTCAGTCTTTGAACAGCCAGCTGTTTTTTCCATACACAGTTTACATTACTTACTGTTCTTTTATTGATTATCAAATGTATGTATCAGATTCAAAATCAGCAGAGACGGGGAGCTGCTGGTATCCATATAACAACTGGTGCTCATGAAAAAGGGTACAGTTCATAAAGGGAAAATGAATAATATCATGCAAAATATTTAAAAACCTTTATTTAAAGATAAATAAGATATTTATCAGATTTATTATATGTAATAGTCACAATGGCAATGATTTAATAAAGTATTAAGTATTGGTCCTATATATTTTTTGTTTAAATTGAGATAATATTATTCAAATGACCTTTGGTCCTTCTCTCCACAGCCGACCCACACGTCCAGTACTCGGCTGTGAGCAGCTTTGTGTTCCTGCGTTTTTTTGCTGTTGCTGTACTTTCACCTCACTCCTTTCAACTCCGCTCCCACCACCCTGTGAGTATATGCCCCCAGTGCCCCCCACAAAGCCCCCATAAAGAGAGTCTGACATATATTTGATTCTAGGACCCAGATATCTCACGGACACTCACTCTCATCTCTAAAACCATCCAGACTCTGGGCAGCTGGGGAAGTTTATCTAAAAAAGTGGTAAATGTTTTTTTTCCTACTTATACATTTTCAATAAAGAATCTACATTCAGTTAAAAATTACATTAAAAAATGTATTTCCTTATCCATGATTTCAGTCTAGCTTCAAAGAAACATATATGTATGACTTCTACAAATCATTCCAAGAAGAGAAGTGCATTGAAAAGGTTAAAATGGTAAGCATCTGTCATATTAAATATCATGAAACTGTGTATACATTCGGTTCATTTCAGTCATGTTTATTTGCCCAGTTTCTTGATGAGATTTCATCAAATGTCAATAAGGAATTCAGTGGGGTGGAGGATGCCCTGATTCTCAAAGAGGGGTGAGTTTGATAGAAAAGTGCAACTGATTGGATTAAGTAAATTAGTTTCATTCGATCATTGTTCTAAGTGCTGCAAATTCTTTACAGAGAAGTTCAGAAACGTGCCCAAGGAAGAAAACGTCTTGGCAAGAAAAACTTTAAAAAGAGATGGCTTCGACTCACCTACAGAGAGCTGTCTTATCATAAACATAAAGGTGAGATGTGGCCTTTCCCTCAGGGGCGTTATTTGTCCTTTTGTCAGCCTAAAGGTCCACCTAAAGGTGCACTGTGTAACTTTCTGTTAGGGCTCTGCCACTTGCTTTCAGAACATATCTTCAAAAATGTGTATTCTCACTCCTGAGCAGCCTGGATTCTTTTCGGTCACTGAACCCTGCTTGTCTCCAGGGTGGTGGATCCTGCACCAGAAAAGCTACATAGTGCTCCTTTAATTTTAGCCATTTTAAATTTACTGCAAATCAAGGTCAAGAATATGTTTTGTTTTCCAGGTTACATTTAAGGCTGAAATATTTTCTTGAAATGTTCAATTTAATATTAAAGCCTTTTTCTGCAGAGGTCCAGACAAAATATAGTTGTTTCTTAGAGTTGTTCAGTTGATAAATGATAAATGAAATATTAATATGAATTTATAGTTGAATCAAACCTGCAGCTCAGCGCTCAGCTCAGGCTAGTGTGTTATTGTTGGAGTGGTTCTGATCCAGACTTGTGCTTTCAGGGAAAGAGGCCCTCTGCACCATAAGTGTCAAAAACATCCAGGCTGTGGAGAAACTGGATGAAAGTGCCTTTAACCGCAAAAATGTAAGTCCTGTCCCCATAGACCCCCATCATCACTCTGTATGTTATTCTGTCACATATGCACCAAGTGAAAACAAACCCACTGTGGTCGGGCTGTTCTGGTGCTGTGGTCAATAAAGTGATAAAGATCTTTGTGCTGCACAAAACATCTAATAGTGTCAATAATATCTTATTTGGATTTAAGAGTAAAGTCACTTATTTTTGTATAAATGGGTACAATGGCATATTGTGACATATTGTGGCGTGTTTCTGAATGTGTGTCTGACCGATGTTTTGTGTGTGTCAGATGTTTCAGGTGGTGCACTCAGATAAGCCCTTATACGTACAAGCAGGAAACTGTGTGGAGGCCAGTGAGTGGCTGGAGGTACTGGGCCAGGTGAGCCGCTGTAACCAGGGTCGCCTGGAGAGTTTTCACCCGTCCACCTTCAGCGGGGGAGTGTGGCAGTGCTGCAGGAGCCAGAACAGCAGTGCACAAGGCTGCAGGCCATGCACCACGTGAGTGTCCAACAGGAGGAGGGAGACTCACACAAGACCATTTTATACTGATAAATACCTATACCATACCTGTTTTGTAATAAACTAATAAACTACCATAATATGATTACAGAATTAAAGAATTACAGATACTAATTGTAAGGCAACTTAATGAATTTAATAATGTGGTGTATTTCAAAATGTATTTTGTATGTCCCGTAGCACAATGCTGGCTAACCTGCAGCTGGACATTGACTGTGATCGAGAAACAGAAAGGATCTTCTCTCTTCTGTCCTTAAATGACACCAAGCTCCAAAACATGGAGGGTGAGTACTCCAAGGTCAGTGTTTGTGTGTGCTGTGTAGCTGTTGTAACTCTGTGTGCGTTGTCTGCCAGTGCAGTTTGTCTTCGCCACTACTCACTTCTCTCCTTCAGTGTTCTTTGAGTATAACCATCTTGTGTGTGTTTTGTTGCAGATGCTTGTGCCACCTTGGCAGTGTACCAGGGCCCTCAGCGGGAGCAGGATGAATACTCCACATTCACCATTCAGGAACCCAAAGAGACCTTTCAGACGCTCAAACAGCTGCGCAAAGTGATGGAAGAGCTGCAGCGCCAGCACAATCTGCGGGGGGACACCACAGCGCAGTACGGCAGTCTGTAAGTCTACAGGTCACATCCTCATAACACAAGCACACAGCACTGGAGCATGCTCTAATGGGAGCTCTTTGTTCCAGGGACAATCCCATCGTAGGAAAGACCTCATAAGTGACATAAGCCGAAGAGAGGTGCAGTGTAGAACCTGCACTACAGTGAAGTCCAGTGGACCTGGAGTGGACCACAGAGCCACAGGTCCTGAACTGTGGAAACACAACCAAGAGTCAAATGTGAAGAAGCCTGTGGCACACAGGATTCGGAGGCACAGAAGGGTTTGGCATTACGCCTCTCTCTCCCCATTTTGAATCATGGGCACATTACAGGGGAGTCTATGTTGAAATTATTTATATCATATCATCAATGCCCTTTTTCATATCCAAAGCTGTGTGAAGAAGGCATCATTAGATGGTGTGTGAATAGGCTGCTAATTTTTTTATTCATCCACTTTTATATAAAGACTTGTGATCATTGAAATGAGTCCTATAAGGATAATGGTCTATTCAGAGAGAAGACGGGCCATCTACTTTTGATCCTTACAATCTTTCTGCCCATAGTGTCTTTACCTTTCCAATGAATGTATATATTTCATCTTTAGATACACTTACTTTTCCAGTTTTTACGGTGAGTAGATCAGACCAATCTGCCTTACTTTGATGGATGTTTTTCTCACATTAAATGCTGAGGGAATAATGCAAAAGCACTTTAAATATTTGGATCTTTCCAAATGGACATGACTAGATACTTAGTATCAGCTCCCCCTTCGATCAGTTCCATGATCTCCAGTACGTGTTGTTCATTCAGTAATATGACATTTATTGCCTGTAGATATAAAGATATTTTTCTTGACCAAAGAAAATTTCATAGATTTGACTTGAAAAGGTAAAAAGAATTAATGTATTTTCATGACAGATGTTTTAAAATGGACAAGTCTTTATCTGTGTATGTGTGTGTTTAACATATCATTTATTTGAAGTTGGATGTTTTCAGAAAGAGAGAGAAAGAGAAAACTCATGGCTGTGGTGTCTTTGTCATTCTTTGGCCGCTCCTCAATTCTCTTTCCTCACTTCCTTCTCCTTGATTCCTCTCCTCAAGCCTCCATTTTTCAGCTGTCATTCAAATGTGTCATATTAAGTGGGGCCCCAAAGAAGTTCTTTAGGTGGCAGACGTCAGATGAAATAATCAAACTTCATTGGTCTCAGTGAGGACTTTATATCCTCTCTCTCCTCCCTGTGTCTCCTCTGTGGGTGGGACTCCCTCACCCGTTTCTTGCCGAATGGAGGAGAGGAATCAAGGAGAAGGAAGTGAGGAAAGAGAAATGAGACGCAGCCCATGTGGTACTGCATTAAACACATGCTAAGTGACAAGTGACGGTGCTAAAATGAGCAGTATGAGTCACCCAATAACAGCCAACTAACATAAAACATATTACTTTTAGCCATTAACAATGCCAATACTGTTTTAACTCCTTGCTCTGTACTGCCAGAACCAACCAATTCATTCATTTTGATTATAATTTTAAGAAGAAAACACCAGCACATGTTTAATATATACAGTACCTGAGTGTAGTTTTGTCAAATTTATTCACATCCAGCATTCACCATCAAACTGAATGTTTTTGACCATATTATTTTCCATATTGCCTATATACGAACAATGAAGTGTTAATACAAGACATACAAGACTTGAATACTCTTTGACATATGATGGACCAGTCGATATTGTTAAGGGGGTCTTTGCCCTCCTGTTTATGTGTTTTATTTAACTTTTTATCAAATGATGTGTAATGCCACTGTTTTGACTTTTGTCGTTGTTTCCACTATTTTACCATTCTGCAAAGCCAGTTGCGTCAGAAAAATATATATTCTCAACCAGTTTCATTTGCTAAGAAAATAAAGTGAATCAAAATTGGGCAATTTAAGTATTTTGGCAAATCAAAATTGGAGCATTTCTTCATAAGAGTAGCTACAGTGCGGTACATGAGCTTGACGTTTTTAGACAGTCATGCCAAAAAGCCCTCAAATCAAGCATCAAGTATTATTCAGTTCTTCAAGATGTTTTTTCCTTGAACTTGAACTTTTCTGGCTACAATTCCCAAAACCACTCCGGCAGCAGCGTTTTAATCCTGTTTACAGACATCACATTACACCAGACAAGCAGTCATTCTCAGTGCCAGTGCAATGAAGACTTATTCTTAATCATTTCTGTTTTTAAGGGAACATTTTGCCTCCTGTACACAATAATCAGGAAAAATGTTATCATTTTAAAGCTAAATTTGGCACATGAGGTGCATTTAAAACTGTACTTCTTATGAACAAATGTAAGGGAAGATCTGAACATGCTTTAACTTAGCTGGAAAATAAGCTGTCTGTGCAATCATCCCATTGCCGATGTACTTCAAAACATTTCAATTTTGTATGTTTTTACTGTTGTTTTTATGTCGGAATATGTAAGGAATCCTCAAAACTCCATAAGTGTGTGTTTTTTATGTTTTGTTTTCCACTTGTTTGTCACTTTTGTCCAGTTAACAATAAACCAGTTGCCAGTCAAGCTGGAGTCGATTTCATGATTTCACAAAATTAAAGCACATTTTAAATCAGGGGAGTCAACAGGGGGAACAAAGCGGTCTGTTGTTCGCGGCCCAGGGTTTTAGGGATCCAGAATTGGACCCTTTTCCTATTAATTTATATTAGAGGAGGGCCCATGTGAGGCTGCTTGCCCTGGGCCCCCAAATTTCTGCCAACGGGCCTATTTTACACTATACAGGAAGTGCCCAAGTAACCCAGTTAAACACAGTAAAATGTAGATTAAATCATCTTAATGCAGTTTCATTTAAAGGTGCACAATGGAACTTTTCTGGTTTGGCATAATGTTCCACAGTGGGGCATTAAGCTTCAGTCTTCCATTTATAAAAGGTGTTTTTACTGCTCAAAAAGATAATAATAATAAAAAACTAGAATAAAAAATGTGCATCTGTCAGTAAAGTTGTCTCTCCAAAGAGTTGGAATTTAGACAGATCTCATTGTCTTCATGGAGACAGACCCATTTAATGCCATACTATGGAACATTCCAGGCAAAGCAATAACATTTACATGCAGAGAAGCTGGTGACAGACCCTCCACCAGAAACACAAACTTCTATCTTGTACTGACCACAACTGACTATGTTTTGGTGATACAGTGGCTACCGAATAACTGAGGTTAAATCATGAATTACTCTGCATCACACTGTGCTGTAGCCACTTTATATTTATTTAAGAAATTATTAATTTGATGAATTTATGTATTAGCAAAATGCACTTTTCTTTATTATTAAATTTGGGCTGATCTCTCCCTCACCTTCTCCTGCAGTCAGGTTTATCTCACCACCTGTAGCAGCAGAGGAGAAACTATTTTGTGACCATTAAAAAATCTATTGAAAGTCAGTCATGGAGAATATAATACTTTGCTTCTTTAAAAATACATTGATGATGGCAAATACTGGATCTCTGCGAGTGCTTCGTTTTTATTATTAGAGTTACAAACCTCTTCAAGCAAAAGGCCACAACGCACTGACTGCACATCGTCTGCATAAATCACTCTTTTATAAATAGCCTATAGATTAATAAAAATTGTGGAGTTTGCAACACCACCACAGCACAACAAAAACTTACAACTTGAGTGTCAATGTTCACTGCTGTATGATGATCATTTCTGAGCCTCAAGAGCAATTATTGGCAAGAATCTATGTTAAACTAAAGTGTTTTTTGTGCTCAGGATTGAGACTTGCAGTGTAAGGTTGTTTGAGTTTCCAGTTTTGGTGTCGTGTGCAGCCTCCTGACCGTGCTCCTGACACTATTAAGGATATTACAGTTTAATAGGAAGATTTCAACCACAGCCTAACGTCTTTGTGGAGACAGAAAGTTGGATCACTCAAATGAAAAATATGAACCAAAACAGGTTGAACTTGAAGAAATGAATGTAATATATGCGTCAAATGGACATCTAATGCATATTCTGATCACATGGCTTTATTTTTGGGGTTTGCTGGAGTTTTGGGCGGTCTTGCAGTGGTCTGGACATGTCATAGGCGTCAAATTAAGTGTGGAGCTATAAACATGCAATATTTTTTATCTACTCACTGTGCAGCCTCTGACTTGCTTCCTTTTAAACCACATGTGTCAAGAGTGTTTACCTAGATATCTGTAGAGGGTTGCATCAGAAAGTATTATCATTTGATCAAAGCACACTCTTGGTTTTGCTTACACTTCAACCATCAATTTACATCAATTTCTTCACAGAAAATAATTAATACATTTATACAGATTTGCTTTAGGCCAGATGTCCTTACAAATATAAAACACAAAACATTTTAGACTACAAAAAAAGAGAAATAAATAGAATACCCACTAAAAAACAATGTCTATTTAGGGAAAAAATGTTTATCCTGAAGTTTAAACCATAAAATACTGTTGTAACTTGTATTAGTAGCAGTTCATATTTTAAGTCTGTATATTACTGATTATGACCTGTGAGCTAATTCCTGATTTTAAAACTATTTAGAAATCTAGATTTTCCCCCTCAAATCCTGCAACCCCAATACACAAAGTACACTGAACACTTTGAGTCACTGTGATTGGATTATCTGTGCTATAAGATCGTAAAGTAAAAATGTCAAAAGGTTTGATAATGGGATAAAGGGATGATAATGTCAAATGATGAGCGGTGCGTCCCCTCTGCAATGGTCTCTTATCAGCATCAGTATCATGTGACCAGGGTAAAAACAGGACTAAATTTACACTCCTCAACATGTCGAGTTTCAGTGAAAAGTGGTTTCATTGTTTGCAGCTTGCACATGGGTATTAAGGAATGTTGCATGTTGTGTTTGGTTTATATAAAACCTAAGATAGACATTCACTTCTACCTTGTGTATGTTAAAAGTCTTAACTATGCTTTATTTAGTCTTATAGCCATGTGAAGTACTTCAGACCAGAATTATGTGAGTACAAAAGTTTACTAAGGCTGAATATACAAATGGCAAGCATTACATGGGCAATAGTTATTTGTTCATTTTTACATTTAAGTATTGATATTTTAACAGTTTGTTCCAATATTTTATATTTTAAATTCTTTATTATTTTTTGTTGCAAATATTCTCCCTCTGCCACTTTTTACGTGCTTTGCTGTTTTGCAAAACTACTCAATACAAACAAAAACAAAACACTAAATCTGGTATTGTGACAGATTCCTCGACTCTTTTCTAATTTTATCTAGAAAGTGTTTTATCAGGGGAAAGTACCCACAACTTAAACAGAAACAGCTATACTACTACTGCAAACAGAACCAAACAATGCCACATCAAGTGATGAAATGTGCCAATAACTCAATGAGCAACTACTAAAGCATTATTGGGAAACAGCTATTAAATAATACATTTTATTTTGTGTGCATAAATAAAGGCAGTATGGCAGTGCCCACAAATAAAAACATTAATAACCTTAATACGTTAATATAATGATATTTAGTGTATGATTTATCTGTAAAGGGTGAATGAAACACACAGTGAACCACAGAACAGTCCCACAATATTTGTGTGGCCTCATGCTTGTTAAGACAGAGGGGCAAAGTGGAAAGAACTGAAATCTGTGGCACGAGGCATCGCCACTGGAAAACACTGAGACACACTCGAGACAAGCGGCACTGATGCTGCTGCTCCTGGTGGGGATGACGAAGAGGTGATGGATGTAGATGCTCCCTGAAAAACAGCAAGATAAAAGTCAGAATTCTTTGTAACAGTCAAATGTGTCCACACTGTGAGCGTCACTACTTCCGAACCAATTGTGTATTTATTGTTTGTTTTTTTTTGTAAATAAATAAAATTCAGCGGTGAACATCTGCTTTTAGAAAGGCAGAGGTTTGTGTCTCAATGTTAATTTTGAGGCATAATCAATATTAAAACACCACCACAAACTCAACAATTGGGTAGTCTTGACTTTCACTGATTTGAATTTTAAGTTATTTATTTTATTATTTTATTAAAAGTGACTGCTGGCTTTGAGACACAGTGAGCTAGCATACCGCTGTGCACAGAGCCTATTATGTTGCAGTTGTTTTTTCAATCAGGTCTGAGCAGAGTTTATCGGCTGTATTCACACCAAAGAGGTCACCAAACAGGAAGACATTTGAAAAGATGAGATTACAACTTCCTGCGGGCTCTGTTTGTGGCAGTAAGTCTGACAAAATCTATGAAAAATGAGAAAATGGCCCAGTTTTCTTCATCTAAATGTCACTGTAGAGTTCCGGCTCATCAACAACTATAACCGAACCTCAATTTTCATAATTTTCCCACTGACGCACAACTCCGAGCGCACTGGGTACATGCGATTCGAAGAGATGAGGAGGCCAAATTCAAGATTATTCCAAACAACACATAAGTATGCAGTCTTCATTTTACCGCTGATCACATTTACTTCAGTGGGTTTGATCACAGTCGGTCAGCGAGCCCAGTGTCAGGAACTACACCGGAAGTTGTAATTGCATGTTTTCAAACGTCTTCCTGGTTTGTGACGTAAGCGTGAATAGATTGCTCTGTAAAATGCCAAGTTTTTTTGTTTTTTTATCAACCAAATAGCCAAAACTGTCACATCACACACACATTTGGGCAGGCACCTGGACAATTTTTTAAGGCAAGGTAAGGCAAGGCAAGTTTATTTGTATAGCACAATTCGTACAATGTGCAATTTAAAATTTAAATTTATTATATATATTTACGCCTCCCACTACTCGTAACTGACAATAGTAAATGATTTGAACATTTGTGTTACTTGCACCACTACATAAAGATGCATTGTCGAACTTTTCTGGTGGAGGGTCCATCAAATACTTTTCTCCATTTAGATGTTACTGCTTTGTCTGGTAAGTTTTATTATATTTATTAAAACTTGCTATCTTCATGGAGACCAAACCAGTCCAAGTTACAAGTCATATCTGTGGAGAGGAGAATGTTTGTAGGTATTGTTAAGCCATAAAACCAGCTGTAATTGAATAAGTGTAAGGTAGAGCTGTTTAATGTCATACTGTGGAACATTCCGGGCAGAGCAATGACATATGACATATCCATGTGAACAAACTTACTGCTATCAAACTTACAGATGCTATGATCAAAGTCACCAAATGGTTGAATCAGTGTTGCCTTCAACTAAACATGTCCAAAACAGTCGGCATGTACTTCACTAAAAGTGTCAACTCCACCACAAACCCTGACATATTTGTATCTGATGAAAAACTACAATTGGTTGAAGAACATAAGTACCTTGGCATTGTAATCGATTCACATATTAATTTTAAGTCACACGTTAAACAAACCATCAAAAGGGTCAAATTCAACTTATCAAATTTCAGATTCATCCGAAATTCTATGTCCACCCAAGCAGCTAATATTTACATGCACGCCATGATCTTCTCACACCTGACTTACTGCCTGACGAGCTTGTCCCAGGCCAACCACACCACACTCAGACTACTACAATCACTGTATAAACAGACACTCAAAGTTCTGGACAAAAAACCACGCCACATCCATCACTGCAGCATCTTATCTAAATATAATATCTTAAGTTGGGAGAATCTGATTAGATTCACAGATGCCTGCTTTGTTTATAAAATCTTACATGGACTCGCCCCTCCACCGCTCAATGACTTTGTTAGCCTAAGATCAAACTCAAACCGCATCACTAGAGGAGCCTCAAGAGGAGACTGTCTGATTCCATTCAGAAAGACAGGATTTGGTCAATCAGCCTATTCTGTTAGAGCTTCTAAAGGGTGGAACAGCATCCCTACAATCATCAGGGAGAGCTCCACATACAGCTCCTTTAAGTCTCAATTTAAACGTTGGCTTTTAACAAATCAGACCTGTCAACACCAAACTCCTGCTGCTGCCATCTAGTGTTTGTCCTTTGCATGTGCTTCTCTGTAACTCTGTTTTAACAAATCTTTTATTGCCCCTCTGTTTATTTTCTTGTGCTTTTTAACATAATCTTTTACTGTTATTAATTGCAAGCTGTTCTTAATAACCTATCTGTTTTTTATTATTTTGTTTGTCATTTGTCCTCGCTATGATTCACTGCTCAAGACTTAAGCTTTTCGACTTTTTAACCACGTCTGCAAATGTCTTTACAGGAGCCATCTGAATACCATGGCAACAGACAACAGATGAAAACTAGCCTCTTGGCTAATTCTGGCATGTTAAACAGTTACTGTTGGTACTGTTGGTCAACTTGCACTGTCCCCTATAAAAAAATTTTTTTTTAAAAACAAGCAGGTAATGGACCCCCAACTGAGAAGTTACGCAGTGCACCTTCAAAACATCATTTAGTTTTGGTTTATTTCTACTACTTTTTGACCTTTTATGTGCTTCTTTGTATTAACATATATTATATCCCAAAGATAACCCAAAGATAACCCAGAGATAACCCAAAGATAACCCAGAGATAACCCAAAGATAACCCAGAGATAACCCAAAGATAACCCAAAGATAACCCAGAGATAACCCAAAGATAACCCAAAGATAACCCAAAGATAACCCAAAGATAACCCAGAGATAACCCAAAGATAACCCAAAGATAACCCAAAGATAACCCAGAGATAACCCAAAGATAATCCAAAGATAACCCAGAGATAACCCAAAGATAACCCAAAGATAACCCAGAGATAACCCAAAGATAACCCAAAGATAACCCAGAGATAACCCAAAAATAACCCAGAGATAACCCAAAGATAACCCAGAGATAACCCAAAGATAACCCAGAGATAACCCAAAGATAACCCAAAGATAACCCAGAGGTAACCCAAAGATAACCCAGAGATAACCCAAAGATAACCCAGAGATAACCCAAAGATAACCCAAAGATAACCCAGAGGTAACCCAAAGATAACCCAGAGATAACCCAAAGATAACCCAGAGATAACCCAAAGATAACCCAAAGATAACCCAAAGGTAACTCTACTGAAGTGAATGCATAGAAATGAATGTGGTAAACACTGACCGGGTGGAGCTGAGGGACAAAGTGGGCGGAGTGAGCGCTGGCATCCATCAGCAGAGGAGCAGAGGGAGAGGACAGACCTCTCCCGGTGGGCTCAGAACCCGAGCCAGGACCCCTCTGAAACACAAACACACAGAGTTAGAGCTACAGATGGTGATCTGACAGCACACGGGGTGGTCCGGGGTGTTCCCTCGGCAGATTGTCTATTATTTAAATGACAATATAAAGAATCTCTTATCAAAAGCTCTTCGACAATTCCTACCAAGTAAACATCAATGGACTTACCAGTGTTTTAAATGCGTGTACTACAGATAAAAGTTCTAGTTTTTTTTTAATTGATAAAATGCCTTGCAGTGTGTGTGTTTTTTTTTTAATAAGTTTGAGCCCTCTCATCCTCACAGCCCATCTCTGTTCTGTGGTGCCAAGACAAACCTGTGAGGCTGAATATAAATCTAAAACATACTGAGAAGAACGTCATTCATCAGGAGCATCAACACTAGTTAGAATAATGTAAACTGTATAAACTGTAGTTTGTATAAATGTTTAAATTGTATAAATGCCTGTATAAACTGTAGTTTGTGCTCTGATGACAAATGACAATAAATCAGATACTTCTCTGGCCTTAAAGGTGCATTGTGCAATTTTTTGGTTGGGGGTCCATCACCTGCTCCGTTACATGGATCTGTCACTGCTTCCACAGTACGATATTAAACAGCTCTACCTTACATTATTTAATTACAGGTGATTTTATAGATCAAAAATACCTAGAAAAACAAACATTCTGGCTGAGAGCGGGGTTGCCCCTCCACAGATCTGACCTATAACTTAGTCTAGTTTGATCTCCATGAAGATAAAAATGTTTACTACCTTAATGTGACACATTTCAGACAAAGCAATAACATTTCCATCGAGAAAAGCATTTGACGGACCCTCCACTAGAAAAGTTACACAGGGCACCTTTAAATCTTTGGCTGTTGTTTTCCTGTTTATAATCTGGATCAGAGCAGATCAGCGCTTTAGTCTTTTGTCGTGATCTATGAAGCCTCACAGCACACGTATCCCTTCATCCTCAGGCCTTTGCCCTCACTTACACCAGTTCAGCCGAGTGATTATTGCTTTAAAATCTTTGGTTGTGTCTCGTGTGGTGTGTTCTCGATAAAATCCAGAACTACTGCAGACTAAAATCTATAAATTTGACAAACTGCTATCATAATTTGCTGATTTGCTGTGCTATATGTAAGGATTAAACAAACAAGTTGCTTAATCCACTTATACCATGGTCCCACCAAGTTCACTTTTCTCTGTCATGCATCTGGAACAACTTTTTATTAGTCCTAATTATTAGTGACCCAATCAATATGAAGTTTACTGGGTGGAAGCAGAGATCAATATTAAAACATTTATCTCTTACAGGAGCACTAACCTGCTTGTCTCAATGGAGATTACTTTGCCTGGAATGTATAACAGGACGTCGTTAAAAGTTTCTCTCCCTGGAAAATTCATGATCTTTAAAGTATTTTTGAGTAATAAAAACACCTGTTATTAGGTTTAGTACATACCATATTGTGAAACATTGCAGCTAAAGCATTAACATCTACGTTGTTGTGACCTCCCCTTTGGAAAAGTTAGGAGATGCTACAGTTAATCTAAAATCAGGGCACACCAAAAGCCTTGAGTTATGGATCTAAGGCAGCAGCCAGTGAATCAGATCTACAGGAGAGGAGACGGTGCCCTTCAGAGCCCAGGGTTACCTCATAAACACGCCTGTATCCACTCTACTCTAACCTTACTGTTTTCATTTCAGATTCCAAAAACACAGATCACTGATGAAACTGTACTCCAGGATTTTGTTTTTGTCTACTTTACACAGTAACACACCCAGATACTCTCTTTATTTCAACTGGACAGAGTTTGAACCACAGACAAGCCACTGCCTCCATCTGATATCTGCTTATTAGATAAGAACAGTGTGTACATTAAACCACAATATATGACTAAAAAGCCTATAGGGATGAAATTCATCGGATTAGATCTAGTATCAAGATGAAATACAAGACTGTGAACAGGAGAGTAACACTTTATATCAGGGTTAGGAAGAGAATTAACAATTACATGAGGTGAACACTTAAACAGTTTGATATACTTATACAACTTTACTAATTAGGAGCATATATATTTACATTCATTTACACTCATATTACATTCTCAGTTACTTAAAGGTGCACTACATAATTTTCCTGGTGGAGGAACTAGAATGTTCCATGGTATGACATTAAACATATCCATCTAGCACAGGGGTGGGCAATAATTTTTTCCACAGGGCCACATGAGAAACAGAGGGCCAGGCCAAAATGCTTAACTGAATTCTGTATAATATTAATTGTGTTTCTTTATAAAAAGCAGTAAATATTGTTTTGACGAGCTGGTCAGACTGGTAAAAGTTTATGTTAAGACTAATCAATTAAAAAGTGAGGTTGTCTTACAAAAGATGTCATTAAAATAACACCTCTAAAATAAAAGCAATGCAGTTTTAGTCCATACATGAGGTAAAATTATAAAATATGTTTATTTTGTAATTATAAATTATCTTAAACCGCCCGGTAAGAGTCAACCAAAGAATTGTCCCTTTGGTGGCCCAGGAGCTGTACAATGCCCAGGTCTGATCTAACATTTATTCATATCAGGTGTCTCTGTTGCTCAAAAATACATTAATTCCTTCTGTAAATGGGGGTGACTCTCCACAGATCTGAATTGTAATGGAGTGTAGTACTGTAGCATATCCTGGATTGTAATCTTGGATTATTAGGCTGTCTGCGGCCCAAAGTTTTAAAATGCTCCGTTTCACTTTGTGGTGCAATTCAGTGGGAGTTTTAAGGTTAACAGCAATTTTTAGCCTCATCTAAACGATTTTACTTGTCAGTAGTCTAGAATAACCTTATATTGTTTATTTTCTTTTTTTATATATCTGTTTTACCTTTTGTACAAGTGTGAATGTCAATACAGAGTCTGTAATATCTGATGATGCAATGAGGAGCAAAGTCGTTCCAATGAGGCTAAAACCATAGCTCTAGTTTCAAGTTAACTAAACAAGTTAAACACAAATTATATTAATGAAGGCGTATGGGGTTTAAAAACACAGTGGAGCAATTCCTGCACTCCTACACTTAATGATATCACAAAGAGAAACAGAGTCTTTTTAGTTTGAAAAAGAACGCAGCCTAAATATTCAGGATCTGTGTGTGTTAAACATGTGTAAATGAAACAAAATACAGCTCCATGTATGTTTGTGATGAAGAAACATTATAACATCAGATCAAAAATAGTGCAATATAAAAAATGCATTTATTGAATCAATAATGTAAGTTTTTCCTTTAACAGCATAATTGTGCATTGCTATTTTATACAGTCTTTCTGTAAAATGTATCTTACCATGTTCTTGATGCTGCCCAAAACTGCAGTGGTAAAGATGCCCATGAAGAAGACCACCAGGTTTAGGCCCGTCAGACTCCAGATGAGGAAGTACAAAATAAAAACATCATGGCAGCTTTGGACTCCCACAAACTCATAGTAGTTGTTCAGGTACCCCCCACTAAAATCACATAAAGAAAATTGTTTTTTTTTCTATCATTGGCAAATAACTGTATTTGAGTGTCTTACTTAGCACAGTTATACAGGTCACAGCAATAGCAGGTCCCACTTCTGACAGTTAAGTTACATGTTTCCTCTAAAGTCCAACATGAAACCTAAAATCAAATCACATAATCAGTTTATCTGACTAATTCTGACTTAGAGCTCAACACAAAATGTAGTATGCTGGACTTACTGTGGTATAATAGTTTTCATAGAGATAACCATTTCCGCTGCTATAATACTGACACCGTCCGGCTCTTAACGGACGCATATCCTGGATTTAAAAATATTCACATCAACAGCAGTAGTATACAGGACAGAAAAACTATTAGGATATCAAAGAAATAAGCCAGTTTAATATGTTTTAAGGAAAAATAAGATGAATAATACATTTTTTCACTATTGGTTGTTATTTCCCCTGTTGATTACATTGTACTTTGTCACAAAATGTAAATGTACAAATGTTAAACCTGTTTTCTGTTATTGACTAGACCCAAGAACTCCCTCTAGAACAACAATAATCTGTATTCCAACTATATTCATTTTAATTGACCTCCATCTGTATTAAATATAACCCCAGCCAATTGTGAAGCCTGAGAAAGGACTGACAGAAGCACAGACAGAGCTGAAGAGGGAAGAACAGAACAATAATATGAGGTAAAGATCCTCGGTCATTCAGGGTGTCCAAATGTAGAAGCATGAAGCCAAAAAAGCTGGTAGCTACAGTGGAGCCTTTAAGACTGAGATTTTTCACATTTTGTAATTCACAACATTTTTACAAATTACAAATCTCACAAAGCTGTGAGAAAATCTCAGGGAAAAAGAATCAAGCAGCACAGTCTCTCAGAAATGTATATACTTTTGTAGACTGAATAAATAATAATTCTCCCAGATATACTTTACCTGGGGATAACTCACCATGTTAAAGCCAATGACTCCATCTATCATCAGGCACAAGGCAGATGTGACAACTCCAAAACTGAGGAAAGCTATGGCAGCCATTATCTGGAGGCAAAGAGGATAAAACATAGTAGAAAAAGTTTGAGCTATTCCTAAGAATCTCACAATGGGAACGTTCTGACAATATTAGTTAACTTTCAACTTTAACCTGATTCAGACCATTTAGTTCATCTCAGGACAGCAACATGGAGAGAGATGCAGAAAGTGAAAAATACATTCCACTTAAAACACTCACCGTTTTATTGTTTCTTCTGACATGATTTTATCTACCCGGTGAAATGGATGAATGCTTTATAAAAAATGTATAATGGTAATGACCTTATACGCCGTGGTGTGTATACTTTGCTTATCACCATCTTAACTAAACCTGACCACAAACAAAATAAACATGAGAAATTGACATTCACAATAAAAAGTGACACCTAACTTTTAAACTAAAGGAAATATCACTATGTGTCATGCTTGTGTATTAGAGCTAGGATGTCTTATCTGATCAGGACAGGGTGTGGATAACATAAACATGAGGAAAATGTGTTATGGGGGAAGTAAGTGCGCGTGTCAGAGAAGCAAATGAAGGAAAAGTAGAGGGATATACCAGATGCCTACGGTTTTCCTCCAGGCCAAGCCCCAAGAGCCCCAGGAAGGATCCCAGTGTCAGCTGCAAAGACAACACAATTGAAATGTGATTCAAAACAAAGCCAAATGTGATTCGAAACAAAGCCAAAAGTCCATTTACACAGTCTATAATATGCAGGGAGTATGTAGTCAGATTCACAAATATTTATCATGTCTGGGTTACAGTACGAGGTCTAACATGAAAACAAATTACCCAGCTGTCTATAGTCATTGGACCTTACACCTTTATTTGTGCATTTCCATGGCTTTATGGAATTCTACTATGGCCATATAAACCATCAATTTTACACCCACAGTGCATGTGAATGTAGCAATGCTCATAAAATTAGTACTGTAGGTCAAAAAGAGTGAAGCAAGACTTCGTGAAGATGATTTATCATTCATCATGCTGAACTTTATTGTAGGTTATTGTTTGGCAACTACTTAGTAATCCTCATACATTTGCACTTTAATTACTTATTTTGATTAGTACATCCTATAGTTACCAAATAGGTCACATAACCACTTTTATTTTTTAATAAAGTTTAATATCTGTCCTATGTTATTTACAATAATTTATCACAAACTCTAGTACTTACAATAATCCCAGAAGCATAGCCAGAGACACTCACGGTCCCCGTCAGGGTGGTTGTTTTAATTCCCAGTGCCAAAAGGAGCAGAGACAAACTGAGCATGCTCAGTAGCAACCACAGCGCTCGCCTAAATCTTACCATCAGCTCTGGAAAAAGAAGAAAGAAAATGCTTCACCGTGATAAAAATAAAAAGGTTTATCCCTCTCAACTCTCTCAGCTGCTACTTTAACTTGTCTTTCTGTTTCAATGTCAACAATGCGGATTTACTTTGCTTTTACCTCATTTGTCTTAAGATGAACTAGTGCTTCATCAATTATAATTATGCATTTTAAAATTATACATGATAATAGCATGCAACTTGTTACTACAAATAATTGCCATGGTGACAATGGTCAGCTGTACCTAATAGTAAAATTATCCATCCATCCATCCATCCATCTTCTCCCGCTTAATCCGGCTGGTCGCGGGGGCAGCTTGCTGCCCAATACTCATAGCACCTGACCCCCCTATGAACCCCTCTGCAGGTGGTGAGCCCACAGGAGGGTGGACAACATGGTCCTTGATGTTAGTTCATAGGGGTGCGGGCATGTTTTGGGTTGATGGGGAAACCGGAGTACCCGGAGGAAACCCATCCAGACACGGGAGGAACATGCAAACTCCACACAGAAAGGCCCGGGCGACCCGGGGATCGAACCCGCAACCTTCTTGCTGTGAGGCCTGAGTGTTGCCACTCAGCCACCGTGCCGCTAAAATTATATAAAATGCATTTTATTAATCTCTTATTTCTAAAGTACTCCAAGCCTATTAACAGCATTCAATTGTACCAGCAGTTTTCTCTCTAGGTATAAATAATTACAATGTATTTTGGGCATTAGGTCATGCAGGAGGGACTCCTCTTTTGCAAGATAACTGTTTTGGAAAAATATTATATAAAATATAGTAACATTTGAAGTTACTACAAAATAAATAATACATTGAAGCTATATACCAAAGTCATATACCAAATTTTTAAAGTAAAATTTGAGAAAACATTAAAAAAAAAAAAAACCTACATGCAAGTAATTTCATTTGTTTTTTTACCTGTTGTGTAGCTTCTTGGAATCAGTTTGTCTGTGTCTGTTGCTGGTATTGTTGCAGTCATCATATATCCAAAGTACACAATGCACTTTTACTTCTGTCTAAATGCACTCTCTGCCTTTGTCACCTGAGGGTTGAGCTTCAGGGCGCTGCAGGAGGGTCTTCAGCTCCACATCAGCCCCTTGCTTTATGGACCATGGTAAATATGTCAGTTTATAGATGTTCATTACTGTGATTTAAGACCAGTTCATACTTCATAAGAAGTACTTCACTCACGGTAACACACAGAACAAAAAAAAAAAAAAAAAAAAGATGGCATATTTGGTGGCGGCCATAGACTGGCAGCCCTGGGTGTAGTGGTCCATGGAGTGGTCCATGGATCTAGGTCTTAACAAATGAAATACATGCACAGTTTTGACAATACTGCCCTCTGTCGACCATAGATACAGACTGTGTAGGGTGCAGAGTGCATTGCCTGCTATGCTGCTAACTGTGCACAGAAGCAAACAGGTTAGCTGATAGCCTCGTAGCTTCGTGTATCATCCATTTTGTTTAGCTTAGCTTAGCTCCTAAAGCTAACACTGGCTCGCAGACTTTACCGTGGTTCAGAGATGGATGACAGTGACGAGCCGGGGCTAGTCCTCTCACACAACACCTCTTCAGGCTCAAAGTCAGGCGGAGACAAGATGTTTTCACTAAAAAAGTGGAATGCTGTAGCCATGTGGAGTTGGGACGTTGAATGTGATACTTGTGCCATTTGTCGAGTTCAAGTAATGGGTGAGTCTAAAAAGTGACAGCTTGATTATCTTAGCCTAGCCAGAGGCTAACTTAGCCTTGTCACTTTGCTAAGGCATTCAGTTTTTGGTTTCATTTCCAGACGCTTGCCTCCGATGCCAGGCTGAAAATAAACAAGAGGACTGTGTTGGTAAGGACACTTTTAACTTTCAGCAGATTTTTGTCTAGCATCGATATAAAACATTAGCTTTAACTAAGAACTGTTAGCATTAGCAAAATCTGATGGCAATTTCTAGGACATTTAACTTAGATCTATGAAAACGAAATGCCAGTTTGAATAAAACAATACAAATAATCTCGTGCGGTGTTATGCAAAGATACATTGCTACTACTATGTACAGGTAAATAGGAGATATAGTATTGTACCCACTGATGTCTAATGTTTAAATTATTGTATGTTTCAGTGGTATGGGGAGAATGCAACCACTCTTTTCACAACTGCTGCATGTCTCTTTGGGTGAAGCAGAACAATCGCTGCCCTCTGTGCCAGCAGGACTGGGTTGTTCAGAGAATTGGAAAATAAGATGCTGCTCCAGCTGGTCATCTGCCATTTGGTCCAGAACAGCCTCAAAGACTGTCATGATACTGAAGACTGCATTAACATCAGCAGGATCACTGACACTACCAACTCTGCACATTATGTCCAATTGCATGTTCCAGGATTTCCATTGGAAAATGGACAACAAAAATCAGAGCACCACAGACTGTAAACAAGATTTTTTGCGTAAGGTCAAATAATTGCAACAGTGTTTGTGTTCACAATGCTTTACAGGTTCTTTTTTGTTTTCTGTTAGTGAATGTGTGTTAAAATAAAAGTGTACATTGTGTATTTTGTTACTTAATCTAACCTAAAATCCTCCTTCAATTCTACATAATTACAATTGCCTGATTCCTTCTTCAACACTTTATTTATCACAGTTATTTTTCTACAGTATATTTGAAAGGTTGCTACAAATCCTGCTCAAGAAGGATGAAAGTAAATTTTATTTTTTTTATTATATATGTCGGTCTTTATGAGCTTAAATAATAGTATTAATACTTAAGTATAGGAAGATAGCTCATTCGTTTTTAGAGGTGTACAATTTCCTCCTACATCTAAATATTAAATAGTAATTTAAACTGAACAGGTAGTTGTAAAAAGAGGTTTAAAGAATTACTGATTATAAAGTCATGAAAAAAGATTACTTGTTAACCTACATAGGATTACTACATCATGCAGTGATGGCAGTCAAGTTAGTGTGCGTAGGCACTTTGCATTTCTAAATAAAGACTTCACAAAGCCTCTTAAGTTCAAACCACATAAGTTGCTTTCCCTAGTGCTGTCTGCAGATCAGAATCCAAAGGCACTTACTTAGCTCCCTACAAATCCCTGAGGACAGGGCCACATGCTCATCAGGTCTAACAGGAGGAACCATGCTGAGGATGCTATTGTCGGAGGAGCTCAGATGTGTCTGTCTGCACCTTTGAAAAGTGATGTTTCAATGAACCTCTGCCTTCAGCCACACCACAGGATACATCCAGCATGGGTGACCTGGGGGTCCTGGAGAACCTGGTGGCTAACACAGCATACCTGAGGGCCCAGCAGATGGACCGGTCTGAGCTGAGAAAACACAGGCTAAGCCTTTCACTGCCCAAACCCAAGAGTGTGAGATCTCAGGAAGCAGTGGTGAAGCAATACGAGTTGCTCTGTGAACAGCAGCCCATAGGCAAAAGACTGTTTCAGCAGTTTCTCACTTCTGATCCACAGTACATGGCCGCTGGAAGGTTCTTAGAGGAGTTACGAGACTACAACTACGCTGAAGGTGTAAGCAGGAGTCTTGTCCAGAACAAGATCATTAACATGTTCAGTCAGACTGGCTCAAGGAGTTTTCTGTCATTTCTAACTGGAGATGGAGCTAAAGCACTAGCGAATCTTTCAGAAGACAACTTTGAAGCAGTTATTGGCACAATCAAAGAGGGCACAAGGGAATTCTTGAAAGGAAGGCCTTTTATGGAATATTTGGAAAGTCCATTCTATTACAAGTTTCTGCAATGGAAAGAGTATGAGAAACAAACAATCAATGACAAATACTTTTACGAGTTCAGAATATTGGGGAAAGGTGGTTTTGGTGAGGTAGGTGTCAAATATTTTGAGTAGTTTGAGTTGACAATTCATGCATGTAAAAGATGTTGCCTTTGTCTTGCAGGTATGTGCAGTGCAGGTGAAACATACTGGCCAGATGTATGCCTGCAAGAAGCTTCACAAAAGATGCCTCAAAAAGAAAGGTGGTGAACGCCTAGTCCTTCTGGAGAAACAAATCTTAGAGAAAGTCAGCAGTCTATTCATTGTAAATCTTGCTTATGCATATGAGAACAAGACCCATCTGTGCCTGGTCAT
Organism: Odontamblyopus rebecca; assembly: GCA_030686955.1. Lineage (NCBI taxonomy): Eukaryota > Metazoa > Chordata > Actinopteri > Gobiiformes > Gobiidae > Odontamblyopus > Odontamblyopus rebecca. The sequence continues at coordinate 14,740,361 of CM060668.1, forward strand.
GGACCTGATGAACGGAGGAGACCTCAAGTTTCACATCTATGATCTTGGGACAAGAGGTCTTCGAATGGATCGCATTGTTTACTACTCGGCTCAGATTACATGTGGGCTCTTACATCTTCACTCCATGGACATCATCTACCGTGACATGAAGCCAGAGAACGTGCTGCTAGACGCTAAAGGACAGTGTCGTCTCTCTGACCTTGGGCTGGCCGTGGAGCTTCCAGATGGAAAAACTGTCTGCCAAAAGGTGAGTGTTGTGACCTTGCAACAGCGTAACCTAACCCACACATTAGATTTAGTCTTAGACAAAGTTAGACAAACTACTGATCTACAAGGGAAATTACTTGAACACAGTAGCTCACAATATATTGTAATAACAAATAATGGATCAGTTTTATATAGTGCTTTTCTGGGCACTCAGAGACGCTTTACAGAGTATTATTCATTCACTCCACACTTGGTGGTGGTAAGATACAAATGTAACCACAGCTGCCCTGGGCAGACGGATGGACAAAAAGTGTATAATGGTAATAATGAATTCTAAATAAGTAGCAAAATATCAAGAGACTGGTGTCAAATAAGGCATAATTATATAAATGTATATGTACAAGTAAAAAAAAGTAATAATTAAAATAGAAAAAAGTAATAAAATATATCAGCTATACACAAGAGGTCATATGGAAAAACAGTGCAAAGATGCCCACAGACAAAGCTATATCAGTTAGTTGTTTCATTACTGGTTGGTTTCAGGTACTCCATGTTCGTCTACAAGTCTAGGCTTAAAAGAAGTAAATATGATAGGAGTCTTATCTATTTTGAAGCCAAGAAAGCAGAGGGTGACCTTAAGTGGCCGGGTCAATCCTGTTAAGAGGTCAATGACTTTAATCCCTCCTGTATGTAACACAGGCAACAAAATGTGTGACCACTGCAATGGTATTGTCTGAGATTTTTAAACTACTTTCAGCTATGACTTTGAGCAACAGAAATAACAGGGCAGATCTCCTACAGGGCCAAGACCTTAGACTGCCACTTTGCAACAGTTCGATTTAGTTAAATTTTTAGTTAAATTTTTTGGCTGATAAGAAAATATTTACAGAGGCAGATTTTTGAGTAACTAGATTAGACATGAAAAAAGCTGCACATGAGAATAAGATATAAAATCATATATATTATTATCACTTTATATCCTCTTTAGCAATTTAGAACTATATAAGAATGCACTGCAATTTCTGTAGAAATGATGTAGTATGTACATCTCAGGCCTATGCTATGCTTCATTAATGTCATGAACCATCTCCTTTTTGCTGTACGTCAGGCTGGGACCACAGGTTACATGGCTCCAGAGATTCTAAAGCAGGAGAACTACCGCACATCTGTGGACTGGTGGTCTCTGGGCTGCAGCATCTATGAGATGGTGGCTGCACGACTGCCTTTCAAAGATTTCAGAGAGAAGGTGCAGACCTCTGAGCTGACACGACGCACGCTCGAGGACACTGTCAAGTTTGAACACAAAAACTTTAATGAGACCACCAAAGATATCATAACTCGCTTTCTCAAGAAGAAGACAGAGTATCGCCTTGGTTGCCACAGGTAAGATGAAGATATTTACTGTTAATAAGTGACTAGTGAGATATTATGAAAAAAAGTTATTTCCAGCATCAGAGCTTTTGAGTCACTTTTATTACAGAAGTGGAGATGATCCTCGCAAGCATGCTTTCTTCAAGGATGTCAATTTTCAGCGTCTTGAGGTGGGGTTGGTGGACCCTCCCTGGGTGCCAAAGTCTAATGTAGTATATGCCAAGGATATGGGTGAGTTCAAAGACATCTCTGAGGAAGACAACGTGGCTCTCGATGCTATGGATGAGAAATTCTTCAAGGAGTTCAGCACAGGTGCAGTACCAATACGGTGGCAAAAGGAGATGATAGACAGTGGAGTGTTTGATGAATTGAACTGCTTCCAAATAAATGGACATGGCTACGAGGCAGCAAAATCCAGAACATGCGTCATTATGTAGTTATTAAGCACCAGTACTGCAGTTTATGAATCAAGTGCCTGTCACAATATGAAATATATCTCAAACTTGATCAGATGTAGTCAAAAAACCTTAAAACAAATGTGCATCACACGGTCATTTTGAGTGGACACTGGATGAGCTCTTCATACTTTGTCCTCTATTCCTGGAGAGACATTTTCCATTACATCACTCCCCCAGACTCCAGTCATAGCATTATCAAGAGTTAACATATGTTTGTAAACAGCATTGTGGTTGCACAGGCATCAAAATTATTATCACTATTTGCCGCTATGTGCCATACTGGTTGAGCAGACTAAGGGGTCACTGTATGCCACTAATGCCTTTTGCTCATGTGAGTGGATGATAAAATAGACTTCAGTGCAAGGCAGTTATAGACATTCACCAACAGGTGCCACTGTAGACCATTTATGAGCATTTCACACTGTGACCCTGGGCTCAAGCTTTTATAATCAAAACATCTTGTGAAAGTTAAACAAATTAGATCTGGTAAGGCAGCCATTACACTTTATTTTCTGCTTTATCTCATTTATGTGTTGGTTTTCTATAATCATTGCTGACAACATTCATCATCCCCCATAACAAACAGCATGTACTTACTGTATAGTACTTGGTATACCCATGGGTTTCAAAGTGATGAAAAATTAGCACATTGCCAAGGCGATTACAAATCAAAATATAATGCTATACCATACGAATGGTGAAATGCTCTAAATGGTGCATAAACAGAAACAGAGGTTTGATGAATTGCACAATGTTACAAAGCCTCCTTGTAAAAGTTTTACAATTAACTATGACACATTGCATGTTCAGATATGGACTGTGCTATTTTTACATATCAACATGAAAATGCCCCAGCTGAACTTCAGCAGGAATGTTGTATTAAAATCCTAATGATGTATCTCACCTATAGAGCATAAAATAAAATATTTTTTCCTCTGAGGTTTGATGTTTGCTTGTTAACGAGTGAGTCCAATGTGATGACACTGGATGTTTCAGGTGACAGCTCCACAGTTATTTTGATGATCTTCTTGTTGGTCATCTCAAACCACAGATGTCATCTGTCATCAGCTGTTCCAGTAGCCAGGCTCAGCTGAAAATCACATGTATTAACCACAAGTATAGCTGTAATGTTAGCCAGATCTTTAATTGTATCACTCAGTGAATCACTCCAAACCCTCAGACACATTTGGGCAATTAGGGACACATAAACATGTGCTGCTCTAACTCCACTGATGGCTGACCTTACAAGCCTGAGAAGAGCTTCCATTCACGCTCCTCTGTCATGAGATTAGAGGCTGCTTCAGATAGAAATCCAAGATGCAACTTGATCATGACAGCTTGAGAAGGGCAGTGGGAAGTCCACTGTGGATGATGTGATGACAAGACAAACTCGGCAGCAGGTCTCCAGAACATGTTTTTAGCAGCCGCCTACAAGAGTCTGCCAGGGTTCAGTTCCCTGTGGCCCATCAGTCTTAACTACTGCCCCTCACCACATAAACACCATCATGCACACAGTTTTGCAGGAACTGTTGCCTTCACTTTTCTTAGCCATAGTTGTGCTTCCAAAAGACAAGCCCGGCACATCTCAAAACCCGCCTCCACACAGACACAATCTTATTACCTCTGTTGCGCGGCACGGGGCTTTTCAGATCAAAGCAGCTGGCTGTAATTTGGTATCAGCGTTTGTTACATGCCCATGTGCTGGACTCACTTCAAAGGCGTGTGTCACACATTAGTCTGGCCTTGGCATCTTGGGCTTCTCTCTCAGCGCCCATGACTTAGCCTCCTCTGGCACCATTCAGGTGTCCCTAAACATGCAGATAGCACAGAGCATGAGCAGCAGGAAAAGTAGCCCTGATTGGTGACTGACTGAGCGTGTATGATTGTGTGTGTCAGAATGAGTCTGCACTGGTGAATATTGGATAGGTAAGAAAGTGGTGGGACAGAGAAGCCATTGTCTGCATAGGGAAAGTAAGAGTCAGCCTAAGGGAGGAGAAAGGGTACACTGCTGCCATCCTGTGTGCAGGATTAGGTTCACATCCTGGGGTAATTTACTCTGGGCTATTACACTATTACCGCATTATATTTGAAGATGCAGTAAAGCTACAGCTAATCACTGTGACTGTAAATAAGTAACTAAATATTGGGGAAACACAGTAGTATAATATTGGGTAAGTGGTATGATGTATATCTTGGTTGGATTTATGAATTCATCTAATAATGTTTGCACTTTTATGAAACTATTTTCTGTCACATCAGTATATCAGTAATGGGTTGATATTTAAAGACAAAGAATTGTTATTTCAATTTTTAATTATTATTATTACAATTATTAATTTCAGTTACATGCTGCAGCCAGGTCATTGTAACAAGTTTTTTATGTGCTTGCCCCTTTTTTAAATTTCCATTATAAATACTATAAACACTGACTTATTGTCATTAATCAACTGCAAATATTAAAGCTATTATGATTAAAGTATGTAGATTGCCACACACACTATGTTTATCTAAGATTTTGAATCTACTGTGTGATGGTTTCATTTTCGGGGTTAACTTGCTGCTCTAAGCGTCATTGCTTGAATTCTTAACATTTCCACAAATAAGTGAATTCCTGCAGGCCGCTCCAAAAGAAACAGAGCTGGTGAATGTGTGCACAGCATCTCCTTCCCTGTGGAGGCCCATGGGCAGTTTCCATGTGGTCCTCTCTCAGAGCAGTGTGCTGCCAGGACCTACACTAGTCTCTGGACACAGCTCCACTGGACACTAATCCACACTTGTAAACAGTTCCGCTAAACCCCTCCACTGTTCCCTTACCATTTTTGGCAAAGCACTGCTAAGTTCATCTGTCTGTGTAATTTAGTGTCATATTCAGCTTCAAAACTTTTTTCCCCCTCAGCAAGTGTGGAACCTGCCAGAGGAGTAAAGTAATCCGCCTTGTAACTTTCCAAACCTATGTTCTATGAGACTCTATTCCACAGTCTCATTTGTAATTTGACTCTTCTGCCACAATATAATGAAGTGAATATTTATATAAAGACCAAAAATGTATATCTGCTATTTTCAGTAGTAATTGAGAATTATTTTTCTTTTCTTTGCTTCTGTAATGTGTCACAAACTGGTTCAAAGTTCAATCAAAAGAATGAAGTTGAAGAAAGAAGTTTAGCCCACATAGACAGATGGGAAAGGTCATTCATTACTAAACAAGAAATCTATGCAAAAAATTACACATCCCAAACTGCTATTTGTCTTAGAATTTATGCAGACTACTGTGCATCTGTTTTCAAGAAACAAAGCCCCCCACCAGCACAAGATCCAGGTTTGAGTTGTGAAAGGGACTGCTTGCTGAAAAGTCTGAAATGTGAGTTGGCACAGGTTTAGAGCTGTGTGTGATGTCTGTGCCCTTTCCACCGCACAGCCAGTCAAGATCAGAATATCAAACAAAAAGGGATAAAATGGTGCACAATGCAGTATCAATGTCGGAAATCCTTTACAAAACATCGGCAAAAAGCTGCAGCAGGTGGTAATGCAATTTGGGTTTTTGCATTTCAGAAAAGTGTTAACCACCTCACATAGAGAATATTTGAAATAAAGAAAATGATTAAAAGTATGATTAAAAGTATTATAGGCAAAATGAACCAAAGATTATCTAGGGTGTAAAAATATTTTGTTAATCTAATCAAATTCAATCACATAAATTAAGAAGTATAAATGTCAAGACTCATCAACATTTGCACTGCTTGGACTTTGTTGCTGTGTAACTGAGCGAGCAAGAAGTAATGTCTCCATGGAAATGCTGCTTCTTTAAACCTATTAAACCTATTACTGAACCTATAGCACGAGGGAAGCAGGTTACAGCACCATGCTACATTACAATTAAGATCGGTGGAGAGTCGCCCTTATTCACAAAACAGTTTATTACATTTTACAATAGAAATGCCTGTAATTAATAAATGCTAGATGCATTAATGTCACACCATGAAACATTCCAGGCAAAGCAATAACAGACCCTCCACCAAAAAAGTGACTAAAATAAGTATGAAGAAAATGAGAGCAGATTGAGTTGAGACTAATTACACGTCACCATGCAGGTTGTCTTTGGCAAACCCCACACAGGTATAAGAACCGCACACTAGATGAGTTTGACACAAAAACAGAAACTCTAGCTTTGAGATGGTGTAACTTTCTAAGAGTTTAATCTAATTAACCGCCACTTATTGCATTCTTTGTTAGCGGTGTAATATGACTGACAGTTGGTGCAGCAGCCAGCCTGGACCAAATCCAGGTCCATTGTGTGCGCCTATAACCTGCCTCTTTCAGTCTGTCACTTCCTCTAAACTCTGTATATTGTGTTATGCGCAGCTCGCTCTGGTCACACAATCCCATAGACATCTGGGCCGTGTTGATTTACGACCGCTAATGGCTATCGTTGTGCTCAAAGCTGTGGATGTGTGTATAGACTAACCACTTCTTGTTTGAATCCAGAAGTCTGCTTAAACAAAGGAGGCTTGAGGAGAGATGGCTTCTTTACTCACTGTGCAGGTTCATGATGTGGTATTTCCTCACAGGTATTCCTCAGACTAATTCTGCCCATCGGAGCACCAGAGCAGAGGTGGAATCACATTCTTGGCAGCATCGGTCTATAAAACTGATGGAGTCCTTTGTCTTCATTAGATACTTCATCTGGCCCCAAAGTAACAGCTGCAAGGTCTATAAAAGGAAAGAGGAGGCTAATTGAGTCAGATTAGAATTCTAATTGACAAATGTGAATATCACTGAACGTACACAATGTTTCCAGGATAGGGGCTTGATTCTAACTAAAGAATGAAAGTACTTTGTTTTCATATTGTCCAAGCCATTTTATCTTCCAACTTCATCTTGCAGAACTGATTACCTGATTGAAGGTCCTATATTATGCTAAACTGGCTTCATATACCATGTTAGAATGTGGTTACCTCCTCACAAACATAGCTCAAGTTGTGTTTTGTTTCATTCGCACATGTTTGATTAATATTTTATTATTAGTCTGTCTACATTGCCAAAGCTCAAAATGTTCCGTTCCACCTTCTAATGTCAGGAAGCGGTAGTTTTCAAGTTAACAGCTCCTTTTATCTTTTGGTTAGCAGGCACCGGAAATTTCAGAGCTAAACGAAAAATGATCCAAATGATCCAAATGATTCTAGTCAAGTACAAAAAAACACAGTGAAGCACAAGAACTCAGCCTAAATATGCAGGGTTTGTGTGAAATGTGTGAAAACAACATTATAACACAGATCAGTAAATAGCGCAATACGGGCCCTTTAAACAACCTTAAAATCAGCATGAACTTTGTGATCTAAAACGCAAACTTTTTTAACAGTGGTTCTTATGGGTTTGCAGTGAGGCATTTATTCGTTCTATTTACATGAACTGGCAAATAAACCAGTTAACTTTTGCGGTACGCCACAATACCACCACCATGATTGCTGTTTATATTGTTCCTCTAAATAAGACAGCTCATTATTGAACCATATGCTAACACATCTAGTCAGGCTGTTCTTCATTGCCAAACCATCTTCTCTATGCACAATTACATCATTGTGGTCAGGGTAATTTGTCAGTGGAAACAGATTATGCATAACTTACAGCCTCTTCTTCATATTGTGTACACTAAAACAATGAATTAAATATTTTATGCTAGGCCAAAGAGTTTGACGTGCTATTAAAACAAAACAAAAAAAAGCACATTGCGTCTCGTTTTGACAGACAGGCTAATTTAGGCGGCTCTGCTTTGGGATTTTCTTGTTACGAGTCATCTCTCGGCATTTAAAATCCGACTAAGCTCAAGTTGCGAGTCCAGCCACGGCGGTCATAACTTTGCAGTGGAGAATGCTTTCAGCTGTAACATGCCAGTCGTCTATAACCTACGGCCTGTAACGCTACCACTCATATTTTTAACTCTGCTGAATGACGTTTTACACTCAAATGTATGATGGATGAATGGGCTGTGCTTTATCATAGCACTGATCGAGGGGCTGTGGTTTCTGGGTAACCAAATGCACAAATGCCAGGACAAGTCTGTGCACAATGAACGTACCCAATGTGAAACAATCTCGCTGCACCCAGATGTTTCTTGACATGGTCTGCTGTGCCTCCAATACATTTGTTTATTCTTAATGCATAGTTAACTCTGCATGCCCTGCTTCCCTTTTCCATTGACTTTTTCCATCTTAATAAATATGCGATGTTGAGCAATTTCAGACTTAAAAATAACACTGGAGGATACTGGGAAAAAAAAACTAATTCAGACAAACAGTTCGATGCCAATGCCAGGGCTGTGCCAGGAGATGTCACAACGCTGGGCACACATCTGCTTTCTAGCGTTAAACACCCCAGTGAACCCACTCGTATTTTCATGGGTGCACTATCTGACGTGTCACAGCAGGTATCTAAGAAGAGCCATCCAAATACTACACTGAATGGGATTCACCTAATGAATTTGTGGTGTAAGAGACCTCCTTTTATGATGTTCCTGATGTTCCTTTGGCAAATCTTTTCAAGTAAAAAAGCTCTATATAAAAAATACAAATTCAATACGATTTAAACTGATTGCACAAATTCATTATAAGCATTATAACCATTGTGTGATTAAAAATAAAATGATAATAATGTCTGTTCTGAATCATAATGCTTCTTGTTTTAAAGCCACTTGTCCAATCTAGAGAGGCTTTTACAATGAAGTACAAATAAATGTTAAGTACTACCACAAAAGTTAACTTTTGCTTTGACAGTATATCAAAAATAGTTATAGTGATTAAATAATACATTTCCTATTCCCTATTCTACATCCCTATGTAGAATTTGTGCTCTAAGTACAGGAATACATTTGAAAAGTGTTTATGTCATCCACCTCTGTTTATCCATGAAAGAATTCTTGTGTGAAATGATCAAGGCTACATCTCAGTTTTCTGAACCAGACCACTGGCTTGTTCTGATAACTACATGACTTTAAAGATTACATATCTAACACTAGCAATGTCCCAAAACATCAAAGTCCAAGCACTGAGTAATTAGATACTAAAATGTGTTTCTGGCAGAAAAATAACATTTCAGTCTTTCTTTTATGTTTGTCAAATGGGGCCAATGGGGAGCTTTGAAAAAAAAAATATTATATATATATATTTATATATATATATATATATATATATATATATATATATATATATATATATATATATATATATATATATATATATATATATATATATATACACGAGTACATTTAGTGGAGTTATGTGTGTTAGGTTATATGTTTTAAGTTATGTTATTTATTTATGTTTTCCTTACAACCTCTTGTATATAGCTGAGATATTTTTATTAGTTATTTTCTATTTTATTTAGACACCAGTCTCTTGCTATTTTTATTGCTATTTATTTAGAATGTTTTTTGCTCTTTGTTATTATCATATCATGTGACCTGTGAGCTACGGTGTCCAAGTAATAAAGTTTGTCTAAGTCTTATGATATTCAAATCAAGTGCTGAAAATAAGAACATTGTTGACCATGAGATTCTTAAATATTTTCCTAATGCTACAAAACTGGTTGCATTTTTAGGACTTAACAAATTTAATTGGAAACTCAATACCTAATGCAATAGAAAGAATGCCATTTCAGCAATTCAAATCCTTGGCTGTCACTTTTGGTCGTCTATAGGTGAGAGCTCTCCAGGCAGCTGCTGAGGGTCACATGGCCTGTCAGATTGTTAACGCAAAAGAAGCCCACAGCTTCTTGTAAACATCAAAGCACCGGCATTTTATTTTTTATTTGTGGGGCCCGTGATGCCGCTGTTGTTTCCTTTGAACGGATGTTGTGAGCTCTCATTAGTGCTGGTGTGAGCTAACTGCGGCATAACTGGGATGTTCTCTAAATATTTCCTGAAAGGCTACAGACATCCACAATGTTAAACACACCTATCCAATGCCTTGGCACATCTCAATAGGAGCCTTTGATGGTGCACTCCTTGTTGCCGTTTAAGTTGGCATTAGCGACGTTCTCCCGTGATCCCCGCCCGGCCTCTCTTCTCACAAAGTGCCCTGAAAGCTTGGTGCAGCCTGCGGGGAGTCAAACTGCTCTCACCTGTTGTCTCTGGCAGCCTAAGAGGAGACGATTAGCGCCCCAGCACCCACAATATGGTCTTTGTTCCTCCTTTTTCTCTCCCTCTCCCACTCTGCCATCTCACACTCGCAGTCTGTCGCTTCTGCCACTGGCACACAAGCTTTCTTTCCCTCCTGTGTTTTTACCACTCAATGTCGCTTTGTCACACTTTGTCTGCGACGCCATCTCGACGGCTATTTCTGTCTGCCCACTATTCGACTGTAATGCCCTTGTGGCCCTGAGAGCAGTGTGTGGAAAACAGTTGAGCACTTTATCGCATATCATTGTGCTAATCCCCTGCATATAGGCTTCACGGAGACGGCGTGCACATGTGCTCCAGAGGACTTTATCAAGAGCAACAAGAAGAAACAAGAACTGCACCCAGGATAAGGAGCACTCCATACACAGCCTTAACAACAAACAATACATGTTTATAACACAACTGCAAATCCTTCTGACGATATGCAAAAAAGTATCAGAAATATCAGCCATACTTTGGCATAAGATTAATTTTGATTGGTCAAACTAGTACTACTAGGGTTACATTACAATCTGTATCATCCAATTTTCAAAACAAACTATGATGTTTACCCTTAACGTGTCTACGCGGGTGTTTTTGGTGCTTTGCTGTGTAAGCAGCCGTAGTTTGTGCTAAAATAGCCACCGCATGTGATCCAAAGTTTCACTTTCACTGACCACCAGCAGTGTAAACTAACCACTCAAATCAATAGAAAATGTTTGACAAACAATGCTGAAGTAAAATCTACATGGCCTCATTTTATCTCCAAGTGGTCCATTGGTAACTCACTAAATTTCATGAATCTAGAGATGTTTAGAAACATGAACAGAATAAATCAGCAGCTTTACTGCAGGGCGTACAGACTGGCATGTGTCTGAACGAGAGGGAGAGTGAAGCACATGTCCAGGAAGAGTCTGGTGACATTTCCACTTGTGGGTCGCACATGTACAGCTGTATAAAGTGGCCTTTATGGTCAGAGGGGAAGACTTCATGGTTAGGAAGTTGAGCCAGCAATCTCACATTCAAAACATTGTGGACATCATGTCGTCTGGGAAAGGAAAAGGTAAACAGTCTACAATCTGCATACTGTGAATTTTATATACAGCTGAACCATGGCACTAAATATTGATTTAAAACTCAGAGTAAAGTCAGCCAAGAGCAGAAATATAATCCTGTAATATTTTTATACATATACTCATTTATCCATTTATTTATGTAGTCATCATTAGGTTTTCCCATAGAGGTTTACTAACAACTGAAGAACACTCCACCACCAGTAATCTAAAGAACTAAAACTGAGGAAAGACACCCACAGGGCACTTACTATACAGTATATCGCTCTATATTCTTTGCTATAAAGTCTAAGTCAACAACAGTCCTTGATCTCTACTAAGATGAAAATAATTAAGAACAGAACAGATATTTGAGAAATGAATAAAGGCAATGTTCTTACTTACAAGTTAAAGTAAGTATAAAAGTAATAGCATACAGTTTAGGGGTGCATATGGCACTTCTAAATCATATTATTGAAGTTGAATGGCTGTGATCGCTCCAAACAAACAGCTCCTCCGCTTGCCGCTGGGCTGTTTGCGTTGGCGCGTGCACACTGCAGCACAGTGACTGGTTTATATTGGCAGTGAGCGGCTGGAGCACAAACACTACCTGTCAGCTCCTGGAGGTTCACATGGGCCCAGAGAGGTGCTCGATCCCCGGACACAGCACACGCACACAGGCCCCATTCTGCTCCCTCCTCCCAGGTGAGACACAATCCTCCACCGCCACAGAACTGCAGGATGAAAAGTGAGGATACGGGTATTTCCAGTGAGAAACCACACTGTACAAACACGGTCATGAAGTTGCTCTAATTACCTTTTAATGTTCGCGAATGAGATGTGTTTATTTGCATAGGTAAGTATCTTAGTATTAATTAGTATTATTACTCATTTTATTAATTTCAGGTTTTATTTGTTCCGCCGTTATTCCTTTTGGGGACTCTTTTGTAATAAACATTAAAAACATATAATATATATCCATGATGTGAACAAACTAACAAAAAAGTTGTCAGTAGTATCGAAAAACAGATACTAATCGATTATAAAACTAGATACTCATTTGAGCAGGGGTCAGTACTAAAAAATTCACATTCACATTCAAATTAACCTTTCCTGAATAGCTTTAGAATTATCTTGCGCTGTATAAAACTAGTACAACCCCACTATGGCACCTATCTGGACCACAGAGGGATTATATCGGGCATGTCCAAACTATGGCCGGGGGGCCAAATGTGACCCTCAGACCAACAGTTTTGGCCCTGAGGCTTCCAGGTGAATTGGCCTATACTCCAGCAAGTGGTACTTTTTACTGCATGTTTTTGAAATCTATCTTGATCAAGCAAATGTAGTGTGTCCTTTTGAGGGTCTAAGCATGAACAAAGGTCTGGAGGGTCATTCAAACCTGTTATAAATGCACATATTTGAATTACTCACTGTTTTGACCACCAGTATATGACCCTCGTGCAGCCCTCATGCAGGTCTCTGTTTTAATATGTGGCCCTTGATGAAAAAAGTTTGGACACCTCTGGATTACATGGTAATATAAAAATATAAAATAAAGTACTATGATTTAATGTTGACATTCTACTAAGTAAAGAGTATTTTTTGTTATCATTGTGGTATCATAATTGAGTCTGTTCCTTAGTATCAAAATCAAGTTTGAGATTTGAGCATCCTGACACTAGTACTGCATGTGTATTTGTACTACAGTATAGAGTATAGTAACACTATGATAATTACTTACTAGAGCATTAGCAAATTGACTTCACACATTGGGTTTCAGCAAAAATGAAAAGTCACATATAATTATTACAGTGAGTGTCACTATACTTTGTAAAATGAAGGCTTTTTGCTGCTTTCATGTCATTTTACGACTATTGTCTTTTAATATGAAATGAACTGATGAAGTGTTCCTGTGCCTACATTGGAGGTCTGGTTCAGATGTGTTTTGTCCTGCACTGGAATGCCTTTTCCTGCTCCAACAGTAGCACAATGTAGTTTAGAGGTGACCCCTAAAGCCAGGAGAGGAGAAAATGATGTGAGCCAAAGCCCCTTTGTAGTTCCCCCACTGTCCACTGATGTGAGAGCTCTCTGGGCAGGCTTCAGTCAGCTGCACCAGGCATTGTAGAGTGATACAGAGCTGCTGCCACTGTGACTAATACAGGGGATGGAGTCCAAAATCAAGTCAAGTGTTCCTTTAAGTGGAGCATGTCTTGAGCTGGGGGCCTTTGGGAACATCAAACTCGTCTCATTTCCAGTAAGTGTTGTGGATGGCAGGGGTCCTAACTACTGAAACACAGTAGGAAGCCTTGAACTACTTTACTGCCTAAAGTATTTGCTGTTCTCAGTTTTTGAACACCAAAGCTCCTCAGTACGTGTAAGAAGTCTGAAAGTGACGACTTTGTAGGGAAACTGACAGCTGAAGTTCCAGGTGCGTTTTTGGTCCAGGCTTCTGTAAATCCAACAACAACTATGATGACTAAGTTGACACAAATTTGAAAGATGGTTTTGTAATATTGCCTAATATTTGTAAAGCATATTTAATTTGAACTGGCATTTGGCATGTCTTATTGGGAGGAGGACATGAAGCAGAATGAGAATTGCATCATTAAATGTTGTGCACACAGGGGCAGTCCAAGGCCAGGCCTCACTTTTTTTCTTAGCCTGCGACTTAGGTGCCCACGCTTTGAAGGAGAGGAAAGAATTGAACATACGTGCATTTTGTAATGCATAAATATATAATTTCAGTGATCTTAGCATGTAGCCTATTGCACTATCCATCCATCTTCTCCCGCTTAATCCAGCTGGGTCGCGGGGGCAGCTTGCTGCCCAATACTCATAGCACCTGACCCCCCCTATGAACCCCTCTGCAGGTGGTGAGCCCACAGGAGGGTGGACATCATGGTCCTTGATGTTAGTTCATAGGGGTGCGGGCATGTTTTAGGTTGATGGGGGAAACCGGAGTACCCGGAGGAAACCCATCCAGACACGGGGAGGAACATGCAAACTCCACACAGAAAGGCCCGGGCGACCCAGCAACCTTCTTGCTGTGAGGCCTGAGTGTTGCCACTCAGCCACCGTGCCTATTGCACTAACTGTTCAAATAAATAAATATAATTATTTGGTAAATAAACTCGAGCTTTGTTATCTATCAATGTTATATCTATATTAGAATAATTTGTCAAAGTCTGCCCCAGATCAAAAGTTAAGTACTTAATAAGTAAATTGAGTATTTGTTTACAATGTGGACTGTGGGTTACCAGGAATACATTACAAAGATGTAGGTTTGGTCACTGGTCCTATCTCCGTAAGCTCAGACAGGCGTGATTGACAGGTGGAACACACATGGTCTGTCCTTTTCAAAACAAATATGGCTGCTTATGAGGAAAAAAGAAAGGAAAAATATCATGTGGGACTGAAAAAACATTGCTGATTTCAGCAGAATGAATAAGCAAAGCACAAAATCCTGTTAATGTAGGTGAGAGAAGTTTGATTTTGTCCTAAATTATATATGATCAATGAGAGCACCTCTGTGTCCCATACATCACTGAAATAAACAAATCTGTATCTATGGTACTGTCTAAACCTGGCTGAAAGTGAGATGGAGGGCTGTGATCAGACTCATATCCCGCTGTAAAGAGATGTTATTCTGGACTTTCGAGGCAAGACTTTGGGGGGTCATTTTAGACTCTATTCTGTAATGTAGTTTATTTTTCTTCAGACAATAGGTATAAGGGCATATGCGTTTTATCCATCCATCCATCCATTTTCTTCCACTTAGCCGGGGCCAAGTAGCGAGGGCAGCAGTCTAAGCAGGGACTCCCAGACTTCCATCACCCCAGACACTTCCTCTAGCTCCTCCAGAGGGACCCTGAGGTGTTCCCCAGCCAATCCAGAGACATAGTCCCTCCTGGGTCTTCCCCGGGGCCTCCTTCCAGTGGGACATGCCCGAAACACCTCAGCTGCTCCTCTCGACGTGGAGGAGCAGCGACAATACTCCAAGCTCCTCCCGTATGACCAAGGTCCTCACCCCATCTCTAAGAGAGCGCCCAGCCACTCATTTCGACCGCTGGTATCCCCAATCTCATCCTTTTGGTCATTACCCAGAGCTCATGACCACCAATATGCATTTTATAGATTATCTGTTACACTTCTATTTACTTAATTTGTGATAGAGACATGGTTTAAGAGCTGAGCCACTCTGACCTTACTGACCTGTGTATGTGTGGTCAGTCACACCAGAAGAGGCAGTAGCAATCCACCCACACATAGGACTCTATGAGGA
Source organism: Odontamblyopus rebecca (assembly GCA_030686955.1). Classification (NCBI taxonomy): domain Eukaryota; kingdom Metazoa; phylum Chordata; class Actinopteri; order Gobiiformes; family Gobiidae; genus Odontamblyopus; species Odontamblyopus rebecca. The sequence goes on from CM060668.1 coordinate 14,755,883, forward strand.
ATACAGCTACCAACATGCTTTAAGGCTCCAGTGAACGGCTATGACAGCTTGAGTCCCCACCATGGAGCCTGGCCCCTCTCCTCTCAGACATAGTGGAGCTTTATTAGACATTAGTACTGCTCCCCACGGAACAGAGTCGCATAGAACTGACCCCGGACCGTTCTGGCTCCTAATTGGCTGAGAGCCCTCTTCAGGTTTTGGGTTGGCTACGAACACACAGAAGACACGTGCAATAAATCACTAAACAATGACACCCCTGGAACCCAAAGCTCTCCCCTCGGTGAGCAGGCGTCGTAACTCATATCTGCTTAACGCTGAGGTGCACAGTAAAACAAAGTGAGTGCCTGACCACTGCTGAAAAGATGCATTATGGCCTATGTATGAAAGACAAGTTCAGATTACAGCGCTGTTTAAGATGTCAAATTGCTCTACGGTTCACATAATACAACTGTCTGAATGTGTTTGGGGTCCATGGGTCGTAATTTGTACTTACATTGTGACATAAGTAGTAGCATGGGGGTCACACATCACACAATCTTTCACCTCAGATGACAGTCTCCGATATTTCTCAGCACATTTTTTCTGTCATGACCATGTGTTGCTAAAATAACGGCCATAACATCATTTTAACACAGTAGGAATAGCATACGAAATATATATAAATAAGTAAATGATTTTGTGTATTTATTTCAAAGCTTTTCACAAAAATGGAAAAAGTGTAAAAAAAAAAAAAAAACACTGGAAAAAACAATATCTAAGTAAGTTAAAATAACTTAAATTAAGAAAATTTTACTTTATTTAAGTAGGATCAACTTGACAAGTGAAATTATCTGCCAGTGGAATAAGTGTTTTTTTCTTAATTTAAGCAACAATTGGTTTTATTTCTTATTTTAAGTGCAAAAAGTTGTTGTTTTTCTTATTTTAAGTGTAGCAAGATGTATTTTCATATTCTAAGTCCAAAAATCTTACTGCACTGGCAGATCATTTTACTTGACAAGTGAAATTTACTCAAGTCAGGTTAAAACTTTCTTAATCCAAGTCATTTTAGCTTGATTAGATTTTGTTTTTTTTGCAGTGAACAGTACATGGAAAAAGTATAATAATAATAATAATAATAATAATGTAATAATAAAGGTTGTTGAAAAAAAAATACATTGGGTTCATGTTTGTACTTGACAAATGATTGACCAGAATTTAGATTAACTAAATCCAGACCCACCTCACCTCAAAACTCAGAGCCTTCTCAGTTTAACAGTGTTATCAATTTAAGAGGCAAACATCCAAACAGCTGCTAAACATAAACTATATAGTAATCTAATTTATGCCCATATGGAGAAAGTGATCAATATTTTCATTTTGTCCTGTGAGACTGGATCTCTTCAGGTTCAAGTACATGATTAATGTTTATACAGTGGCAGCTATCCCAAAATCAAGCCATTACACTGCCATTCTGAGGAGACAGATGTGGAAAGCATGAATGTAGTGTCTTATAATAGTGAAAGGTGTGCATATTTTATGGGTCTGAGTTATTATGTATAATAGTGGACATGAATCACAATGTCCTGCGCTTTGACGCCAGAAAACACAGCTCAATTAGACTTTGCCAGATTTAACGGAGTATGAGGTATATAAAGTTGTGTTTCTCAAGCTGTGGTATATGGGCTGTCATTTGCCAAAGACAGCCATGTTACAATGTACCAATCTCCTTAAATACAACATCCAGCACCGTGAAATAACCTGTAATAACATGTAATATAGTGTATAGATTATAGATGCTTTCAGGATAGAAAAAAGCTGTGTGCACATTTTGGCATTGTTCCCCATTCATTCCAACTTATTCAGACTGAACACGGACAGAAGAAAATGAAGATAAAAACATTTCTAGCACCAAAATGTCTGCTGTTTATTATATGTGTGGTTGTCAGGATCGATATTCTACCGGCAAACTAAAGTCTTAAAGGTTTACTCACTGATCGCATGAGGATCTGGCAATCGGACACCGTTTGTCAAAGTCAAAGTCAGCGTGTTGAGGAAATATTCTCGATCTTTAGTCAATAATCCTTTCGCAGAGTTTGACAAGCTGCTGAGTTCTGCCGTACTTCTGTTGCCAAAATGCGCAACTGAGCCTACGTCACCACTGTTTACTAGCACTAAAAGGGTCTATAGTGCCATGTGTAACCACTATTTCATATTCTCCCTCATAATCACAATAAATGAACACAAAAACACCCTCAAAATAGAAATCTGATTGTCAAATCCATTTTATCTGTCAAAGATAGCATGGATTAGTCCATGAGCATGGAGGGCTGGGAGCTGTTGCCGCTGCAGTAGTATCAAAGATGTTTACAAAATGGACAAGCATCAAACCTTTCAACGATTCCAATTGGACATTTCTGGGTCTTTGGAGAGGCATGAGGATCCCTGTGTGGTGATGTGGACGGACTGACTGATGACATTACTAGATTCAAGCTTTATTTTCACTTTAGACACAGTGACCCACACTTCCTTGCCTCCTTGCCTTTGTGTCCTTTTAAAGCTGCCACAATCATTCCTATTCCTAAAGTAATTTATTTTTCAAAAAAACTATTCTAAATGTACAGTAATTTATTCAACCCTCTAGGCAAGGCAAAGCAAGTTTATTTGTATAGCACAATTCCTACACAAAGTAATTTAAAGTTCTTTACAGAATAAGAAATGCATTAAAATCACAATTCAAACAAATCAAAACATAAATAATCATCATAAAATATAAAAATAGAGAGAGACATTAAATTAAAGAGAATTAGAAAGAATGCGTAATGAGAAATTAAAACATTTCAGTCATATGCACAGCTGAACAGAGCCGTTTTTAGCCTGGATTTAAACAGAGTCAGAGTAGAGTCTCACATGTTCAGACTGTTCCAGGTTTTAGCTGCATGAATCTGAAACTCTGACTCCCCGAGTTTAGTCCTGACTCTGGGCATCATCAGGAGGCCGGTCCCTAAGATCCTCAGAGTCTGACACCTCATATGTAATTGTAATACATAGAAATAACAAAAGATTCCCCGCTAATGCAAAGAAAAAGTACCCACAATAAATACTGACCCTCAAAAATGATTGCTTCATCTTTCATGCACTGAATGGTAATGATTTAATAATTTGATAATAATTTGATAAATCAATAGTAATTATCATGAGAGGCTTATTTAACAGAATGCAGTGCAGTGTGTAACAACTTGTAACCAAAGTGTAACCCACTATAAAACAACCTGTAGTATGTAACCTGATAACACACTGTAACAACCTGTGATACCTTGTAACCTGAATACAACACATGGAGCATCTGTTATAACATGTAACACAAATCTTCTAACCTTAACAATGAGTATGCTGTATCTACATTCATTATTTAAGTTATTGAAACAATTGTTGACCAAATATTTTTTTATAATTAAAATGTAGGTACCTCCAAAAGATTGAGTTTTTAACATCATTCTTATTCCCAAACTAAACATGGAAATTATGAGTCATTACTGAATAATGAAGCTCTCTGACATGAGTGGCCTTTCCCACCGTTTACCTGCATATAAGAATGAGACCACCAACCGAGGACTGTAACGCGTTTCGTAAACAGTTTGGCCCAGACGTGAGATTTGTGTGTTTATAAGGTTAATAGCCCGGCAGCTGCCTCATTATGACAATTACCATGTTGTGATTGTGTCTGTGGCTTGTGTTTGACTGAGCTGCCAGCCGCACCAAGAAAAACTGTGCTGCTCACGACATGTCCGTCACAATGGGAATTAAATCATCAGTGTAATAGAATATAGTGCGAACGTTTATTCCCACAGGTTCACGTCACTTCTAATTTTGGTATTTTTCTTTTGTTACTGTTTTTTTTAAGTGCCCAAGTCTGATATCAAGTTATGTGAGTGACATAATGAAGTAATTTGGTGGCAATGGATAAGTACGTTTCTATTTTAGTACAAAACATCATCATATAACGAGATAATTCTTGCCACTTAAACTCAGATGTGTTGCATAATCCTTTAACGTAAGGGAAAATAGGCCTCCTTGACCTCCACAGAGAGCAAAATATATCAAGTTTAAAATATACAGGTTATCTGTTGTCTGCCTGGATTTAGAATAGCTTATTATCACTATGGAAGAGTTGAGTGTCTTGTTCAAGGACGTCTGAACAAGCTTCAAATGTTTCCAAAGTCTGTCCAAAATCATAACTAAACTCTACTAACTTATAAACATCAAACACACTTCACATTAAGTGCATAAACATGAATTCATTTGTTCAAAGTAACCGTAACAAGTCAAAAATGATGGCTTATATTTTGCAAAAATCTAAAAGTGATTCATGGAAATAGGCTGCTTACATACTCAGTCACACACATCAACATTTGCCCGCACAGACAGTCTAAAATGTAAAAAGTCCTCCCTGGAAACACTGAAGACTCATGTGTTTTCTTCCTGCTTTTCTCACCAACCATATCTCACACTCCCCCACATGTCTAATTCACTTAAGCAGCCTCTTTGATGCTTATTGCACCAAGGCGGTTGTTATGAGTCAAGCCTAGCAGCTTGAAACCTGAACATTAGGGTTTTTTAGATCCTTATTATCTCTCAGATCAGTTTCCAGTTGTACAGTTTGGAATAGGGGCGTTTTATCGTCCTCCCTGAGCTTTAGTCTCCGTCTATCATCTCTACATGAGGGCAGGAGGTTCAGTCATGCACGTGTAACCCAACGGATACTTTTCTATGCAGGAGGATGCTACAATGCAAGAATATAATTAATGAACCGGGAAGTTGTCAAGGTCAAAGCATCAACATTTTACAACTATTGCTGCTACATTTGTGCAAACAATACTGATAGGATTTGGATAAGGGATGCAAAACTAAATGTAACTTCTGTTGAAGAAGGCAATGTCCAGTCACATAAAGAATGATCAAGTACAGACACTAAAGAACTCCCTAACCCTAAGTAAAAAGTGTTAGAAAAGTTAGTAAAAGAGTAGCACGGCACACCTGTTCAGAACCATAAACCATCTGACTTTTTGATTCACAAACCCAAAAAATGTAACAATCATCTAACAGTAACTGATATTTTGTGAAATATTTGTGAACTGACAGATTATGTACCGTAATGAAATCTACTGCGTGCTGATATTTCACACACAAAGCCTGAATATTTTTACAAAAATAACCAGCTAGCCACAGTATGTTCCTTTTAAACAAATGTTTCTGCTACAGTAATAAAGCTTGCTTGCTATTAGTCTTATATCTATTATGTTGCTGATAATATTCAAAAAGTTTTTTCTTCTAAATATTACACATCCAATCAATAAACCACTTTGCAGGTAAGGCTTCCAGGCATGTATGTGTGTATGTATGCAGGCATGTATGTAAGCATGTATGTATGTATGATGTGTAGGTGAGTGAATGCACATGTTTACATTTGTATAATGGTGTAACTTTGAATTTGACACACTGTACACTGTTTTCTGTCATTTTTACCACTGTATATTGCTGTCAATCACTGTATATTGTTGTAATTTTGATGTAAATATTTGGATATTTTAATTTCACTGCTAAGTGCACTGAGACCCTTCAGTGTGATTTTGCACTTTAAACATCAACAAACTTAAACTTAAAGTAATATTTTATGATTAGAAGTGTGCATTGCCATAAATCTGGCAATCACAGTTCAATATATCACGATATATCATTACACTAAAACAAAGGATTTATTGTGATTTATAAATAATTAAGTAAAATATTTTGGTTGAGTACATCTTCACAAGAACAAAATTGGATGAAATGCAATTACCGTATTTTTCGGACTATACGTTTTTCAGGGTTTGTGTGGTCCTGCATGCTTACATAATTACATTTTTCACACTGACAACTTGTACTCTGACAGTCCATAGACCAAATATATGAATCGTATATATGAATCAAAAATGAAAAAAACAAATTGTTATCCATTTTTTCATTTTGGTTGTAGAGAGAAATAAAAATGTTGTTTTTTCATTGTCTTATTTTTGGTTATGTATTGAAAAACGAATGAACGAATGATACACGGATTCTTCTCTATTGGGTTGTTTTTATTACTGTAACTTCTATAATTTGCCTTTCAAGATGAAATGTTGGTTCTTGGTCTCTGATTTTATAAAATAAATTTCCCCCAAGAAGAGGAACTTATAGTCCGGTGCGACTTATACATGTTTTTTTTTTCCTTGATTATGCATTTTTGGGTTGGTGCGAATTCCTACTCCCCTCAGGCAGGAGGCTACGGTCCATTCGGACCAGAACCTCTCGCCACAAAAACAGTTTCTTCCCCTCTGCTGTTGGACTCATAAATAATAACACTCGGACTGGTCCCACCCCCACTCTGCTTCTGTCACATGACCCTGTGTTCTCGCACCTGCCTGCACCTGCCTGTTTTGCACTGATCACAGATACTCTTATACTCTATATTATTATACTCCTGTAAATTTGTAAATTTTGTTATATTATACTATAGCTTTATTTTATTCTATTATTTGTTGCATGTCAGTGTTTGTCTACATCCTGCTCCAAGTACCGCAGCAATTTCTAATGTTGTGAACCTGTTCACTCATATGGCAATAAAACACATTCTGATTCTGATTCTGATTCTGATTCTGATTATACTCCGGTGTGACTTATAGTCTGAACAATACGGTCATTACATTTTTAAATCATGAGAACAGAAAACAAAACTTTAAAAAATCAATTTGGACACATTTTGATTTGATACGAGAATTGCACAATGAAGTATAACAATATACTGAATCGATTTTTCACTGAATCGATTTTTTCTTACACCCATAGTTATGATGTAAGCAAGTGCTGTAGTTAAGATGGTCACAAGCAGAACAAATATCGAAAAACAAGGTCAGCGTTGTACTGTAAGGTTTTCTAAAGGGTTGATGTGTCTTACAAAGTCCCACTGTAGTTTTATCTAGCTGGAAATCTTGTACAGTGATCCAACTATAGCCACAGTTGTCAATAGTTCCCTCTGAGGTCATTTTACTTTGTGTGATGTGGACTTCTTTGCTTTCTCAAGACACTCTGGAATAAATCAAAATGAAATATATTTAGCCAAATGTAAATCTAATGTGTTGCTTTTCCAAATCTGTTGGAAGTTCAGAAGGAGGGGGGCTTGGTAAGGTAAGGTGGGATTAAAATATCAAATCGTGTTTTGGTACTATTACAAAAGAAACAGGATTTCATACGTGGACTTGAGCAAATGGAGGCCAGGCTGTGTCGGTTGGCAATGTGTGAATGTGCACTCTATATCCTGACAGGGAGAAGAATGACTGGCTTTATTAACTGCACCACCGCCTGCCAATCATCCCCAGTCTCCAAACATAAGCGGCCTGTGAGCTATTAAGAAACAGTGGTATTCAGTATAACACGTAACACAAATTTCAATGGCATACTGTATTCTGGTTTTATCTCGCTTTTCACCTCCGTCTACCTCCTCCACAGTCACATACCAAACCTGCTGCTAATCTACATTATCAGCACATTCACAGCATGAACAGCGTGGCCAGATACTGACTAATGTTGTGGTTTCCTGTCTCATTTCCAGCCATGATAACGATGAGATAACATTCCATGGAAAGTCAACATACAAACAATTCTATTTTATTACACAGCTCAACGTCGCATTTCCGCATAACTACCTGATTGTTTGACTGCATAATGATTTTTCTGTTAATATTTTTAGGTCATTTTGTCATTAATAATGTCTCTTAGCCAGGGCTGCAACATTAACGGCAACTGAACTGAAATCGCTATTTGAATGTATGCGCTTTTTGAAGTACCATAAAACAAAATATTCTTATCTTATGCATGAAAAAGTGACATTTCTACAGTTTAGGTCTGTGCAAACATGTTCTGAAATGTGATTCTTGTATTAGTTTATCAGCTCACAATTCAGTCATGTTCTGCACACATTTAAAGGCTATATTATTACACAAAATTGTGCTTTAAACCATGTTATAATGTACTAAAAACATAACCTGGAGTTGTGTTCTGTTTCATTCTTTTAAGTCACAATTTATTATTCCTTCGTCTACATCTCCAAAGCTCAAAATGCTCTGTTCCACCTTGTAATGTCATGTAGTGGTAGTTTTCAAGTTAACAGCTCCTTTAGTTCAGTAGAGATGGGCAATTCCAGGTCTGAAATCAACCAAATGATTTTAGTGAAAGTTTAAAAACACAGTGGAGCACTTCCTGGATTACCACATGAGAGGAGAACACAGCCTAAACATGCAGGGTGTGAATGAATTGAAACACAACTCCTGGTATGTTTGTGATGAGAAAACAACATTATAACATAGATCAGAAACTAGCATAATATGGGTCCAAAGAAAAAAATCACAATTAGATATTTTTCCTAAATCATTGAAACTTTCCCAGGTAAATATACAGTATATTTTAATACTAAAGAACTGTATCGTTTCACTTTAAGTCACGTTTTATGTTTATTTTTAGCAGTAAGCTTAAAGCCAGCCACTCATTTGTATTTCAAGGCAGGCGGCTACCTCTGTGTTTAAGGGAAATCTGCAGCCGCCTTTGAAGAATCCGTGAGGGGTAACATCATTCTCCTCAGAGGCCAGCACTTGCCGAGCTGCAGCTATGTTGGCACTGGGGCAGTAAAGTGATCTGGGGGCTATCGGCGGGCCATCACTATCATCCCGCCTATCTCTATCATCTCTGGCATGTTCCGACCAATGAGCCAGGCTGGGGGTGCCTTTCCATTACCGCATCCCAAAAAATCAGAGATGAGAGATTGATTGTTGAAGGCCCCCCACCCCAGAGGACAAGTGATCCCCCTCTGCTTGACTTTGACCAATTAAGTCTCTGTGTAATCTCTGGCTGCTCGGCGCATTTCCACGTCCAAATCCAAATCCACTTTATTTATATAGCACATTTTACAAACAAAGCAGTTTCCAAAGTGCTGCACAGAAATCATAAAATGAAGGCAACAAAAAGGTAAAATTGTGATCATACCAATCCTAAAACAATCAAATAAAAGCAAAATCAGAAAAATCAGAAAATAAATAAAAGACAAATGCCACTTCTTGAATTCCACAATACAACTGCCTTATTTGCCGACTCTTATCATATCAGCATGGAGCTTAACGGAGGTGCCTGTTAGACCTCTACTTTTCCAGGCACTTTTGTCGAGATGGCATCAGTCCGGTTGTGCGTGAAACAAAACTTCAAAATCTTGGACAAGTTTAAGAACAAGGCACAACTCTGTCTCGCCAGTGTTCCCCCCTCTCTTATGCAAACACGCACCCCTCGGTTGACCCCACCGCCATATGCCAAAAATTATCATACAAGTTTCTCTTTGTATCCATATTTAAACATGATGGAGAAGAATTGGGCCTTTATATGAGAGGGAAGCCTGTGTGTTTATCCAGCACTGCCAGCACCAGGAAACAAGAGAAAGCCCCCATTGCTGCTGGTGGAAGCAGGAAGGGCCCGGAGTCTGCGGGGCTGGCGGCGGGAGAAAGAGAAAGAACGTCTTTGACTGACAGTAATTTAGGAACCTGTGCTTTTTTATATTCACCTACCTAAAGAAAACATACGGACTGAATCAAAGACACCTTTTACCATCAGGAGGTGGTTCTGTGTGCCAGGCCATTTTCCCGATCAGAGTACTTAACCCATAAACTAGATTTAGAGCTAGTTTTGAGTTATTATTAGACTTTAAAGGTCCTATATTACACAACATTTATGTGTATGAGCTTGAAACCATGTTATAATGTTATCTCATCAAAAACATACCTGGAGTAACCATTTATTTTTAGTCTGTCTACATCTCCAAAGCTCAAAATGCTATGTTCCACCTTGTGATGTCATGTAATATTAGTTTTCACGTTAACAGGTACTGTTTACCTTTAGTTCAGTAGATTCCAGGGCTGAAATGGTCCAAATGATAAGTTGTACGGAGTTTAAAAACACAGTGGAGCACTTCCCGTTTTACCACATGACGGCACTCAACAGGATATTTTTCATTTGAGGGAAGAACACAGTCTGATTATGCAGGATATGTGTGTTAAACTTGTGTGAATGAAGCAAAACTCAACTGTAGGTATGTTTTTGATGTGGAAACAACATTATAACATAGATGAGAAAGCAGTGTAATATGGACCCTTTAAGCAAAATGTATAATTTCATAATTTAACAAATAAACATCTAAGTACAGCTGTAGTACATTAGGGAATTGCTTCATCATTAGAATCTACCAAGACATTTACAGCAGTGCTCCAAATGTATATAACTGTTTATAATAGATTTCTTTTTTTTTTGGCCAAACTTTCTCAAACCTCTTTATCTTTTTTGAGGTTGCCAACTATTTTTAATATAGTATAGTACAGATTACAACATTACTCCTGCAGGGTACACCATTAACCATCCATCCATTTTCGTCCTCTTATCTGGGGCTGCGTTAAGGGGGCAGCAGTTTAAGCAGGGACTCCCAGACTTCCTTCACCCCAGACATTTCCTCCAGCTCCTTCGGGGGGACCCCAAGGCGTTCGCAGGCCAAGTTAAGAGACATACTCCCTCCAACGTGTCCTGGGTCTTCACAATTTAACCTTCTCGCTATAAGTAGCTATGACCTTAAAGAAACTCTAAATTCTGATATTGCACAAATTCTGCTTTCTGGTCCTTGTTGTCATTTCCTTGTTATCCTTTTTCAAATTTTTGTTAACTAGTACATCCCCTAAACAATAAAATGTAAAAATACTTCCACAATTCCATCCAAATCCAACTCTTAACCCTTAACAAAGTTCTTAACCCTCTTGGATTTCTCGCAAAAATACGCTGACTTCTAAAACGGTAGTGCACACATTACAAAGTGTAGGAATGCTGGGGTTGTGTAAACTGTGCTTCTGATGGATATGTGTTTTCGTCCATGTCAAAGCCTGACCAAGCTGGGAGTGAATGGGCCTCCCCTGGACCCTCTGGCCTCAGCCCTCACATACAGGCTGCTGAGGTTTGGAGCTTTCAAACCACAGCGACCTTCTCACTCCTCACGATTCATTTTTGGGGGACTTTTTATTCCGAAATGAGACACTGGATAAATTAGGTGGACTATGAAGGGCCCCGTTGTTTTAGTAAGAATAATAAAGAGAGGATAGCCCTGGTTGGAGCGCTTGTACATAGTTTGGGGGCTGTAGGTTTGTGAGTGCGTCTGGGCTCTGAGAGGGGGAGGATGCCTGTCTCATTTCCTGTGTGATGGATGAGCCTATTAGCTATCGTGTGTTAGCACAGGGTTAGCCTTACACCTCGTACATGATAGACTAGTTGCAAACTGCGGGCCGAATTACACTGTTTAAGAGGTGATAATAAGCTGTGATTAAGAAGTTGTTAATAATCATAAAGTCTGATGCCAGTTTACCAGCTATGTCTTGGTTAACACTGGTTCATGGTCTGGTTTCTAATTACAGCATTTGGCGCAGTTACCAAGTGTTTCTTCAAGGTTTGACTTGTGGTATTGCAGTTAATAAATTCCATTAATAAAAAAACCTGAAAGTCATAAATTATCTCCCCCAAGGAGTTTATATTTTCATAGTCATTATTTTGTTGGTTGGTTTGTTGACCACGAGACAGCTCAAAAGTAATGGCTGGATTAGGATTTGGGCAGAACTTCCCGGAAAAGGTCTCTAATGGTCCAAGTAGAAAATAATTTGTTTCTGTCTGGATTTTTTATCAGGTCACAGTTTCGTTAGTGAATGTAAGTCTTTGATTTTTAAGAATTTGTGTCATAAAAACCTATAGAAATGCGTTTTTGTCCAATTTAAATCAAATATTAAAGGTGCACTGCGTAATTTCTAGTGGAGGGTTCACCAAATGCTTGTCTCTACAGAAATGTGAGTTTACAAAATGAGGCTACATTACAATTCAGATCTGTGGAGAGTCGTATTGGCCCACTTATCAGACAGATGGCAGTTTGAGCCCCGCTCTCGAAACAAAAACATCACTGGTTGAGCGTTTGTCCACTGCGGTGCAATTCAAGCTCCCACAGACGAATGCTGTCGTTGTGTCCTTGGGCAAGACACTTACCCCACCTCGCCTCCAGTGTCTGCGTACATTGGTGTGTGAATGGGTGAGTGGTTCCTTGATGTGCCTTGAAGGTGGAAAAGAAATACAATAGTGAATGTGACCATTTACCATTGTATTTTTGAGCAACACCCGTGAAGAATAAACGCTAGATGGGTATGTTTAATGTCATACCACGGAACATTCCAGGCAACGCAATAACATCACGGAGATGATTAGGTAGCGCATCATCCATGTTGTGCAGGTGTCATATTTGTACAGATTTGTGTTCAGTGATTCAGTCTTCTTTCAGTATTGCAGTGATTTTTATTAGTAAAAGCCTTGATGGATAGATGTTTATTTCACGTTATTTAAAATTGTACCATATTTTCATTCCCCAAAAGGTTATTACATATCACATTTTCTCTCTCTTCAGTCTTTGCTTCTCTACAGACTTTCCATATCAGTCCTTATCAGCCAGACATTCACGGTATATGCCAACTTTGCAGCCTTGTAAACACATGCACACACATCTCCACATTAACACATACACACACCCTTCAAAACTGGCCTGTGTCCAGAGGAGACTCCACCTGATTCCCCCATCTCTCCACAGGTTATAAATAGGATTCATTTGACATCCCAGTGCCAGGGCAAATGTAGGAGGAGGGGCACTGTAGATAGCTGATATCCCTGTGCTTGTACTGTAGCTTCTCCCTCGCACCCCTCTGCCCCCCGGTCGGACATCTCAACTGTTGCCACCTCCTCCTCTCCTCTCCCAGCCCAGACCTCCACAGCTCCTCTGTCTTTATCTATGTTCTGGTGCACCATGTGTTGGGTCTCGCTGGCTCTGTGAAGCATGTGTCACTCGCACTCTTTGTGGTATGCACTGGCTCTGGCCCCCTCTGTCTCTCTCTCACCCCACAGGCCCCCAGCTGACAGCATGTAATTGTGATGGCCAAACACATGAAAACATGACAACTGGTATGAGGTATTTGTGCTTCATCATCATCATTACCCTGTGCCCATCTATGCGTCTCTCTTTCTCTTCAGTTTAGGTAAGATACACAGTGAGATTTTCTTTTTTTGTTTTTTTGTTTTACAGTTAGATCTGCCAGGTATTTTCATACCTTTCTGCAGCATAGTCTTAAGGAAGAGGCAAGTTGGGGATGCACTCCTTCTGACAGGCTTTGCAGAGATATGGATCAAATGGAAGAGACGCACTTCTATAAACAAAAGACATCAAACAAAACAAAGTACAGGATCTGAAAAGTTCTTCAGATGTCATCTCTGAAGCCAGGGTAATACTGAAGCTATTGAAGCTCCGGCAGCAGAGGATCTGGCAGTACCTTTTTCGCAGACACAAATCTAAGAAAAATTAAAAGCAGTAACCAGCATGTAACTTTTGGCAAACTTTATGTTATCGCTGGTAATCCCTCTCAGCTAAATTCTAAACTAAACATGAGTGGTGAATCTGACTTCCTGGAGCCACACTGGAGAATATTCTTGATGAAACAGATCTCAAGATAAAACAGGAAGTAGCACGCAGGGTCCCTGACCTGGGTTCCATCAACAGTCAGTCCTGACGGTAACTGTATCACTAAATGTTTGCTCAGGTAGGGGAGGTGATAATGCAATGTCTATTTGCAGGACCCTCAGCAGGAACTTTGTGTCCACTGTGTGCAAAAGGCACAAATATTTAGTGGTCATTTTGTATTTTATCAGTGAAAGAAAAGATGGAATGTGACAAAATGATTATGTACAGAAGATATTTTTGTCCAACCAAACAGCGGTAGATTTCTCATGGACCACATTTATTTTTCTATGAAAGATACATTATCTAAAAACTCGACAGTCCAAACCCCACTGCTCTCCCCAACAATAACAATGTGGTCTGTACTGCATTTGTTAGACAAAATATTTTAGGCCAACCACAAAAATAGTAATGTGAGACATGAACATTATCTGAGCTCCAGATTAGTTAGACTGAAATGTATCAGAAAAGTTTCTATATTCTGATCTATTAATAAAACACTAATAAAATCATATTTATACTTGCTTTTGAACAAATCTTATCTTAAATATAATGTACACTCCCTTTAATTGTCAGACAAATGAACCCAAATGAAATGGTTGGTTTTAACTTCCTAAAGCTCACGTACTTAAATTTAAGTATTTGTCGACTTTCATGACCACCACTGTCAATGCAGCTGTTACATTACGCAAAAACCACAGTTATGTCTAGAACTGTATGAACTAAAATCTTTACTTCAGCTTTTAGACTCCACTAATGTTTACAGTATTCATATTTTTTGCGCTCAACATTGACATCTAATGTATGAATCAGCTTAGATCGATCCCCAATTTTGTGAGTGAGGCATCAGCTGATTCCACGTCCAAATAAAAAAAGCATCTCAACCTCATGTCACTGCAACAATAACCAGAAACAGTAATCAAAATACTTCTACTCTATTTCTATTCATGTCAATTATTATTTCCAATCCCCACAGCTCACACTACATTGTCGGGCTGTTATACAAAAATGTTAATACTAGAGAAAAGGCTTGATACGCTATCTTGATTTCAGTACCACAATGACAACAAAAAACTAAATTGAATTGAACTGAAATCCCATTTTCAGCCCAAAATAATATTCCTTTAATATTATGTGTTATTTATACTGTTTATACAAGTTCGTGTTTAGGTGATTTTTTCTTGATTGGAAATTGTTCAGTGATATCTAGTTTAGATGCTAGAGTTAATATCAGTTAGTATATGGGTGCTGATATTTTTGACAACCCTACTATAATGACACGAATGCACAAATTCCTGAAAAGAATGAGTATCTACAAATGGCTTGATTTTGCCAAAACACATAGTTATCAAGTTATCTTGCTATCTAGCGCTTCCATCTTTCTGTTATCCAAGGCACCTTTTGCTCTGTCCTGTTCTAACATGAAACAAGGCCTGAACAGTGCAAAGACAGACAACAACCCTGGATACAGCGATAGCACGGGCGGGGGGCTAGTTTTCCCATGAGCGCTGCCAGGATGTGATGTACAAAAATAGGTCCGGGAGGGATTCTAGGGAGTGAGTGCAGACTGAAGTTATGTGGCTTGATAGGGAACCTTAACGCGGTTCATCCCAGTTGGCTACGGGTCCTACGGGTTTGTCTTATGTCCTGAGATCTGAAAGACCTGTCCAGGAAGTGGTGACGGGCGAGAGAAGCGGAAATATTCAGGAGTATTTCGGTGTTAATTGAGCCGATTGGTTGGTTATTCACAGCCCTGACATGTGAGTGATTTAATAGGGCCGAGCGAGGCTGCTATGGGGCTGACCTCTGAGCGAGTGGTGGCTCCTTAGATATGTGTCTGCACAGCTGTGAGAAATAATCCACTCCCTCCATGTCCCTTATCCAAACCAGCAAGAAGTTTTTCCGATTGTAGGAAACAGGAGAAAGAATAACCTGCTCAAGACAGAATGTATTCAGATTTACCAGTCAGTTAAATTTCTCGGGGAACTGTTGAATGACCAGAGGCTGTTCAAGTTAATAAAGACTACTCTTATGATGTAAAAATTCTTAATATCAGATGTACAAAAAAGAAAAAGAAAGTATGAATAAAGCATTATGGAATTTGCACTGTGAAACCTGTTACCAGCATGATTCACAAGCTATGAAAGGTTTATTAATTTCATCCTAATAATAAAATGAATACTGTCCATTATATTACAGTGGGCATGACTATCTCCCTGCTCCTGATAAATCAAATGCACTCCTCACATCAAGAACACCAGTGGAACTTGTTTGCTGTATTCACCTTTGCACATAGTCCAATTTTAGCCCTGAGTCTGGTCACTCCACTGCCCTCTGACCTATAGTGAAACTGAATCAGCCCAGGGCCTTCTAGTGCTGGAGATCTACTCACAATTCATGACCTCAGACACATTACAGAACAGCTCATGTTAGACTGGAGCACAGACAGTTGTCAAATGTGGCTGCAGTTGGTGCAGGTTGTTGGTTTGAGTCCATCTCCCTCAGTTCTTACCACCACTAGGGATGTCAAAATATATATTTTTAGTGTTAGAATTATTGTGAAAAGAAACATCACGATTTAAAGATTATTTATGATTACTGAGACAACAGTGAAATCTTTCTTTCTTTCATTCCCAAAATCTAATTCATTACTATTCCTCAAGTATGTAACTAGCTTTATGAAATCAAATTTAAAGTCAATGTGGCATAAACAGCAGATCATTTTACATTTAGATGTACTTCTTGAACTGGATTGAATTGACAAAGTCTTCATTTAGCTACTGAGCTCACCTGAATAATCTGAACCTGACCTGACCTGAATAATCACAATTATCTATTAAATATCAACAAACAATAGTGAATCTCAGTGTTCTCAAACTGACTCACTGTTGAGGTGGTGGGACACAGTGGAATACCAGGTGCTGTAGTGGAAAAGCAGTGGCTCCGTGTTGAGAGTATTTTCCTGCTCAGACCAGTGAATACTTTGTGTTTATGGGCAAGACACTTTAATCACCTTTAGCCTCTATTGCTGAAGTATGAATGAATGTTTGTGGAAGCAAATGTGGGACATCGGATAGAAGTCATCCGATAAAATCCAGCGTGCTTACAGATCATGTATGTAAACATGCACTTACAACCAATAAAACTAAATAAGAGGTTCTACTCTATTTCAAAATACTACAAATATAACCATATAATATGCAGTCAAACAGCAATAACCGATTTTGAATTGAAAAAGTCTTAATTTAGTTATTTAGTTCTTACAAATTGAGGACCTGAACAATCACAATTATTGATTAAGATAATGAACTAGACATCTCTAATCACTAGTAGACTGTGGTCATCTGTATGATTGTGCACTTGGTGAGTATGGAAAATTGTTTATAGGGTCTGATTATTGTTTAATGTACATTTTCCTGCTTAACTAAATGTTATTGATGTATTTTTGACACCTGTAACCCTGACCCATGGGACTACGGATGGAAATTAGCCTTGTGGCTACAATCCAGCGTGTTTACATTCATGCATTTTGTCATGTGTGTTCATTAACATGCATTGTCCCAATCAAATAAACAAATAAATAAATAAAATGAATAAGACCCCCAACTTGCATATTTAAGAACTTAATGCAAATATACAATAGGTGGTGTGTTATGAGATGATCTTATATGGAGGTCCAATAAGGATGCAATTATGAAAATATGGGCCTAACTATTGGAAAATATTATAAAGTACTGACACAGACAACTTAATTAACATCCAAGTCCCATCCATAAAACCCTGTCTGTCTTTCTCTGGGCTATTCAAAACACCCCCGGTCCTTTCCACTACGCATATAGTGGTATTGCTTTCAACTGCATTGCTCCCCAAGGACATGTGAGAGTGGACGCAAGTGTGCCTCGAAACTCCAGCCTTCAAAAACAAAGCAGAGACATTTTACTCATCCAAGCCCCTGCTAGTCGCTCTTCCCCTAACATAAACACAGACACATATCATCAGACTTTTTAAACACACTGTGACTATTCAGTAGTTTATGATGGAAAAATGGAAAACGCATGGCAGATTTACTGAGTACTGAGTAATTTTGTTAATACTACCACAGTGTACGGTCACTGGGGTAATTAAAAATCCAGGATGTGCATGGACTTTATATGGCCAGCTGAGCAAAGACTGTGTTGACATTTCACCTTTATGGCCGCGAGGAGTTCAGGTAAACATCCTGAAGCTAAAACATTGGGCTGCATTTACAAACAAGGACATTTCAACCTTTTGCTTATAACTGTTTTAAAGAAGACCTTTTGTGCTTGTGTCTGCTATATAACTTTAATCTATGTTAGACTTTTTGAATGGGGTCGCCTCTCCACAGATCTGAACACTAACTTGGTCTGGTTTGGTCTCCATGATGATACAAAGGTTTAATGCCATACTGTGAAACATTCCAGACAAAGCAAAAACATCTCCATAGAGCAAAGCATTTGATGGAGCCACCACCAGAAAAGTTACTTGATGCACCTTTAAATATAATTGATAATATAGTCATCTAAAACAACTTAATAAAACAAACAAATCCACAGACTTACACGTTCCACTTCTGCGTTAGAAAAATGTGATCCCCAATGGGAGCTGATGGCATCTCATATTTTTTAGTACCAAAATAACTACTCGACACTGACAAATCCTTTGGAGAATGAAATAATTACAAAGCAGTGGGTGTGTGCCAGTGGAAAGGGGGATTGAGCAGCAATATGCCGTCTTGAAAATAAGTGATTAAAGGTGGCTAATAGATGCATGAATCGCTCCTTGTTCAACTTTGGGTGAGTTTGATGAAAGGAAACAACTATAATATGGTTGAAAGCTCTGAAAAGTTGATTTTGCAGAATCTTTTTGCACGTCTGCTTTAAAAGTAAATAACTTGAGACATAATTTACCACGCTTTGTAACTTGGAAACATGTGATATATCATTTGTGGACGTCACAGTTCTGCTTCCCACAGGAACCATTTTGAGCTATTTCAATAACTCTGACAGTTGAGCTGGGGATGGGGAGAGGATACCAGCTGCCTAGGGTACCAAGTGTACCAAACCAAGTCTACCAAACCAAGTGCCAAAGCAAGAGGACCAATGCTTACATTTGACAAAGCAAGAGCATACTAATAACTGATTTTCTTAACATTTTTTTGATATATTTATTACATTCATAAACAGTGAGGTTAATACCGGTTCATACCAGTTTGTCAAAGCCTGATCCCGTCAGATCTCAGAAGTTAAGTAAGGCTGGGCCTGGTTAGTACTTGGATGGGAGACCACTGGGAATTCCAGGTGCCACAGTCGGGCACCAGTGGCAAAAACTGTTGCTGTGTCCTTAGGTAAGACACTTCACCCACATTGCCTAGTATGAAAGTGATGTGTGCATGCCAGGACTCCCTTAGTAATCTCAATGAGACTTTCCTGGTTAAATAAAGGTTAAAATGTTGTTTTGTGGGGAAATTATGATACAAATAGCTGCATTTTCTATAGGTATTAACTTGTCTCTTCTTCCAAAACAGAGTTAAACTTATAAGGACATACTGTTTTTTATTAACATTGCAATTGCATTTATTTCTGTTCTATTTCAGATACAGTTTGTTACTGTTTACTTTGCAAATGTCAAACAGGCCTGTTGTGCCAAAAGATTATAAACAGCATGTTCTTCACACTACTGTGGGCTACTTCATGTAGTTTGACATTTCTCGAAATTGGCGGAACGAGAAATGAGTGTTATTGTTCAACACAAACAGTCGTGTGTCCAAGTCAAACGTGTGTTCTCAAGCTGACTCGCTGTTCACACTGAGACACAGGGGAATACCAGGTGCTGAAGTGGGGAAGCAGAGGCTCAATGCTGAGAGTGTTTTCCTGCTCAGACCACTGAATACTTTTGTTGTGTCTTTGGGCAAGACACTTTAACCACCTATCGCCTCTAGTGTTGAAGTACACTGGTGTATGAATAAGATTGTGGGAGCAAATGTGGGACAATGGATGGAAGTCATACCATAAAATCCAGCATACTTACAGATTACAGAAAACATGCATTCACTGACAAAATAAAACTAAATAAGAGGTTCTACTTGATTTTAAAATACAACAAATATAAACATAAGATGCAGTAAAAACAGCAATAAGTGTTTTTCTGTACTGTAGGCCTACCTTGCATGAGTAAGTTCTAATAGTAAATACAGTAGATCTCAGTAGATCGTAGATTTGAGGAAACTTCTGCCATGCCATTGTTACCTACCATAAGCCGTAAAAGACATTGTTCCAAAACAGAGGTGGATGAGGAACACAGATGGGCCCCTGTGATGAATCGGTCCCATTCACTCTGTCACCTAATAGCACTATAAAAAATTACATAACAGCAAAAATGAGTGGTGCTCTCATTAAGGCAAATAATATTTTCAAAATGTGGATTTGGAAAGCAGCAAGGTATGCTACTTAAATACACATCATAACTCTGGAGTTGTCATTAAAAACAAGAAAGCGCCTCTAACTTCTACCTGTGGCCTCACGCATCTGCCAGCACTCTGTGAATTACACACTGCTGAACAAAGACATAATTACATGATCCGAGCCTTGACAATTCTCCATTCTGCTCGCTGTCAAAGAGGGTACACTGGTCCAGATGCAGTGCTTAAAGTGTGAGCTGTCTCCAGTTACACTCATAACAATCTGAGACAGCCCGCGTCTTTCCCATTGTAATGTCACGCCGCACTATGGCAGGGCTCTCCCATTGTTCTCGCCGAGATGTTTATAGCTTTGTGCCTGATATTTGATAACCAATAAGTAAGAGATTGTAATTACAAGGCCCACACTCCACGAATTACTTGACAAATGTGTGAAATAAAAGATGCAGGGGGTTCTTCAAGGAGGCTAGTTATTACAAAGACTTGGCACATGGCGGTATTGTGAACAAAAAAAGAATAGGGCAGTAATAAATAGCACACAACCACTCTCCCTACTCAATTGCAAAATAAACAACACTGACCCTCTCTATACAAATCACCTCTCAGCCAGCAAAATCAAACAGTTGGTTGCAAATATTCCTACTCTTTCACCATTCGCAGTTAAGGTCAAGAATAAAATAGCATAATTAGATGTAATAAAAGCGCACTAGGGGAGCACAATAGGCTTGTATTGTAGTGAAGGGTGATAAAGAGCGGTGGTGCGGTCAGACCTCGAGTCTCCTGAACTAATAAGCAACATAATGGTATTGATTTGTGGTAACACGGCCTGAGGAATGCATGGAAAAGTATATGGAATTACCACAATGTCCAAATGGGATAAAGTCTAATGTAAATAATTAGCATGGTCGGCTACTTTAGCTTTCGTATATACATGTATAGAGGTCATTTAGCGCAAAGTGTTCCAACAGAAACACTGCACTAGCGCTTTTACTCGAGTGGTTTGGACACTAATGCATCCTGATGTGAGCGTCTTAACTTGCAGAGAGATACAGTATCTCTGTGGTGGTAATGGAAGGCCTTCTAAGGGCACACTCTCACTTGCTCTCTCTAACGACCCTCAGTCTGTGACGTGTGAGGTAAAATACATTTAAGTGCCGAGCTGCGGAGTAAAAGTGGAACTCAATCAAACACATTTCTGATTCAAGACCTGGTGGTGATGACGTACAATAAGATATCATCGTCTGGAATTTCACCACAATCAGTCAAGTTTTTTTTTTTACTTGTTTCAAGATCTGATAACTGCACACTTTGACTCCATCTACCTCAGACTGAAGTCAGACGCCAGAAGGCATAAGAAGAAAAGATTTTCTTGTTTAAGTTCAAACAATTAGGATAAAGCTAGTACAGAAGCAACAGTTCACACCTCATTTAGAAGAAAAACATTAAACGCTTCATGGAATTAGCAATTATAGATAATGACTTAACTTAGCAGGAAAGTTTGGCATAAATATTCCTTTTCAATTATAACTTACTATGGCAATATGGAAACAAGTTTTTTATCATAATGTGCAACACAAATTAAATGTGTACATATTTTTCTATTTTTTATGGCCACTTTGTGTTAAATCACTATTTGTGTGTCACTACTGAGGAAAAGTTGAGTGCATCATGACGCAATACTCCAAATGATTGTGCAGAAAGCCAAATTCTTTGTTTTTGCTAATCTCAGCTGACAACTGGACTACATGTGGACATTCATCTGACTGGGTGGTATTTGTCTTTTTATCTAAATCTCTTTAGACATGCTCTGTGTAATTGACTGGTCAAATCTAGGATGCAGCTTGTGTTCTGCATACTTCTCCGTAGTATGTTGGCACAGGTTCATGTGGAGACAACACAGCCATTCACACAGCAGACAAGTGCAAAACTGCCCTGAGCAGACACAGTTTAAACACAGGGGCTAATAGAGATAGTATGCAGTTGACAGCCAATGCAGTTCTACAGGGTGAGAGGCCAGAATCCTCGAGTTCCTGCCCTGTTTGACAAAAGATCAAATGCTCAAGGCAACAGCTGTGGGTCCGCATGCTCTCCTCATTTAGCCACTAGATGGAAACAATGGCTCCATGCTCTGCACACTCACTTCAGCATTCATTTTCTGCATGTTAGATGTGATTTTGTGCATCACTTCGCTTATTTAGTCCATCTCATTCGAATAATCTCTTAATACATGCACTGTTTGCCTGTGTGAGAATCAAAGCAAGGACCTTACCATCAAAGTGAGGGCTTTGTCACCAATTCTTTCCTTCAAGATGAACCCTCAAAGAGCCATTCAACCTGCAGAAAATAGGGGCAAAGGTTAGGACCAGAAAAAAATCATCATATCAATAAGTACCATTACAAGGGTATAATAAACATGGACTGGTTGACATTTTTAGGATTGCCCTTCTTTCTACCCCAGGAGCTACAGGAGCACGTAGCTTTACGAATCAGAGTTAAGATCCAGTTCAGTTCAGCTCAGAGTTAAGAATCAGCTCTGTTGGGCTCAATAATAATTCTCTAAACATTAGCACTAATGATGACAGAGTAATTATGACTCAGCAACAGTACAATGCCACTGGGACTATCATTTTACTCAAATTGTGGACTATTTTCTACAACGAGACAGGAGAAAAATAAACGACTCTGTTTAACTTTGGTTGGCAGGAGAGAAAGGAAATGTGTTAAACTATTTGTTTCCAGCAACTCACAATGTGTTTAGGAAATAATAATGGGTTTATTTAGATGTTGCTGACTGTTTTTACTGAGGGACAGATGGGTTGACCTTACTGTAGTGTTTATGTTAGAGTTGTTGTTAGTCTATTTCACCATAGGTCAAGGGTCTAATATAATTAAAACGAAGCATGTCGGGATACATGGGTACAGACCCCTAAACAAAGGAAAGCAGCATCCAAACTAGTCATCGATCTACTTTTGCATCCAAATAGTCATAGATCTACTTTTGTATATTCATATTAATACGTGTCCTCATGCATGATAAACTCTAACTACTAAGCTATTAATTTAAATGGTTTACAGGCAGAAGCAAGGACAATAGGCCACACATTTAATAGGTGCATTCACACAGCTTTACCTTGCATTTGGACTGTTAATAAAAAGCGGTCCTCTGTGCATTTTTCCAAGTGATTCGTGAGTGGGGAAAATGTGCGCGTCACGGAGCCCACCCCTCGCTCCCCTCTCTCTCTCTCTGCGACTCAAGTCCCTCTGAGCTGCTCTCAAACTTCAGTGTCGAGCCTGAACGCAGACAGCAAAGAGCGGGATAGACAGACGGCGATTATTTCAGCTACACGTATTTTGGAACCGCGACAATCGTCTTTACGCACCTTACGTGTCCTCTGAACTTTGGCGCACGGCTTGGAAGATTCGCTCTTCACTCGACTGAACTGTTTTCATCTTTTTCAACTGTATTCCCACTTGAAGTTTTTGAGTGGCTTCGTGTGGACCTTAATTGTTGTTGGGATTTATTGTTTTACTCCAAAGTATCTCGGACTATTCAGTTTTTGGCGGTGTTTTGAACGGAGCGTATTGAAGTGACGTCTGGAGCTGCCATCGCAATGGGGAAAGCGGGGCTCATGGTGTAAGCGACCCCGTGTTTGTGACTCTTTCATGTTGACTTTAAACAGACAGTGACTCGTTTTATGACTACAACCATGGGCCTGGATGGCTGTCCTCTAAAGGTGGTGGTCTTTCTGTGGTGCTCGCTGGTGATTTCTGGCTCCACTTTTGAGATTGGCTCCTACGACTTGGAGCGAGACAGACCAGCGAAGTGCGAACCAATCGTGATCCCCATGTGCCAGGGGATCGGCTACAATCTGACCCGCATGCCCAACTTCATGCACCACGATGACCAGAAAGAGGCTGCAATTAAGCTAAATGAGTTTGCTCCTCTTGTGGCTTATGGCTGCGACGTGCACCTCCGCTTTTTCCTCTGCTCCCTGTACGCCCCCATGTGCACGGACAAAGTGTCAACCTCCATTTACGCCTGCAGACCCATGTGCGAGCAGGCGCGGGAGAGATGCGCCCCCATCATGAAGAAGTTCAGCTATACCTGGCCGGACTCGCTGAACTGCTCTAAGTTGCCCACCAGGAACGACCCCAACGCGCTGTGCATGGAAGCGCCAGAGAACGAGACCAGAGTGGTGGAGGGTAAGAAAGGCGAGGGCATGCTTCCTATGCCACCTCGCCCCCGGCAACCTGGTACCAACACTAATCGCTCTCCAGGTAGCATGGGCTCCTGCGAAAACCCAGACAAGTTCCAGTTTGTTGAGAAGAGTCAGTCCTGTGCCCCCCGATGCTCTCCTGCTGTGGATGTTTTCTGGTCAAGACAGGACAAGGACTTTGCGTTCATTTGGATGACTGTGTGGTCCATTCTCTGTTTTGTGTCCACAGCATTCACTGTCCTGACTTTCCTTCTGGAGCCGCATCGCTTCCAGTACCCAGAGCGGCCCATCATCTTCCTCTCTATGTGCTACAATGTCTATTCAGTGGCTTTTATAATCCGCTCTGTGGCTGGTGCTGAAAATATAGCCTGTGACCGAGAACATGGAGAGCTCTACATCATCCAGGAAGGGCTGGAGTCCACAGGATGCACTATTGTCTTCCTCATCTTGTACTACTTTGGCATGGCCTCGTCTATCTGGTGGGTCATCTTAACCCTCACCTGGTTTTTGGCAGCAGGGAAAAAGTGGGGTCATGAGGCTATAGAAGCTCACAGCAACTACTTTCACATGGCAGCGTGGGGCATCCCTGCACTGAAGACCATCATCATCCTCACTATGAGGAAGGTAGCAGGGGACGAGCTCACAGGGCTGTGCTATGTGGGCAGCATGGACGCTGGGGCATTGACAGGATTTGTCCTTATACCTCTGTCCTGTTACCTGGTCATTGGAACCTCTTTCATCCTCACAGGCTTTGTGGCTCTATTTCATATTCGCAAAGTGATGAAAACAGAGGGCACCAACACAGAGAAACTTGAGAAGCTCATGGTAAAAATTGGCATCTACTCCATCCTGTACACTGTGCCAGCCACGTGTGTGATAGTCTGCTACTTCTATGAAAGGCTCAACATGGACTACTGGAAACTCCGGGGGCTTCAAATGAAGTGTGGCTCTTTTAACAGCCACCACAGTGACTGCTCGCTGCAGAGCTCAGTGCCCACAGTGGCAGTGTTCATGCTGAAGATCTTCATGTCTCTGGTGGTGGGCATCACCAGTGGAGTGTGGGTGTGGAGCTCCAAGACCCTGCAGACCTGGCAGGGCCTGTGCAGCAGGAAGCTGGCTGACAGGACTACAAACAGAAAGCCATGCAACAGTGTAAGCTGTAACAGCACACAATGCCACTACAAGTCTCCAGCTGTGGTCCTGCACATGGCTAAGACTGAGCTGCACTCAGACAACCCCACACATGTCTGAGTGATGCAGGGGAAGCATTCAGGTACACGCTGCTCTGTGAAGGGACAAACTCAAAGACTTGGTGAATAA
This sequence comes from Odontamblyopus rebecca, assembly GCA_030686955.1. Taxonomy (NCBI): domain Eukaryota; kingdom Metazoa; phylum Chordata; class Actinopteri; order Gobiiformes; family Gobiidae; genus Odontamblyopus; species Odontamblyopus rebecca. The sequence goes on from CM060668.1 coordinate 14,781,462, forward strand.
AACTGTTATTCTGCTGCAGCCATGGAGGAACAGGCATCAGTATGAGAAGCTATTACAGTATTTTTTGCATCAGTGTTCAGTATTGTTATGCATATTTTCTGTTCCATGTGGTTTTGTGCAGTAGACAGTTCCAGTGTAGCAAAAAAGAAAATATTCTTTATAAAGGGAGATATAATTGGAGGAATGATTAACTGTAAAAATATGTATAAATGTGTTATTTATTGTAAATATATTTAATTTAAGTTCACTTTTACTCTGTTTAGATGCATTTATTGAAGTTTAAAGATCAAGGAAAAAGTGCCTTTTATAAGAACGTGGTTCTTGCATTTAGAAAGATAATAAATTGTGGATTTAATGTTTATAATTGTTGTGTTTTATTGGTGATTTATATTTGTCACAAATTATGCTTTATTTTTAAAAGTTGGGTAAGCATTTGTGCAGCATACTCTCTCCCAGAGGCTTCGCCAACAATAATCCTCAAAGAGAATTGCTGATGAATCGAGTGACAAAGCACAGCAGTATTCATGTTTGCATCACCATCTTTAAAATGCAGCAGCAGTTTGCAGAGGAATATATTTAATTAATGAATGTTTTAATCCGTGCCCCAGCATCAGTGTTGTTGCCCCTCATGCTGCTCCATTTGATCCGTGTGCAAACACTCTGCACTTTGATGTAAGAGGACAAATCTGAAGTGGATTTCTACCCTATTGCGTGGTTTCACTGACAGCTTTGAGCGCAGCTCAGGCACTCCAGGCGGGTAATTCATAGAGGAGAGGATTAAAACTAAGCTAAACTAAAAACTATTCACATTTAGTTCTGGCTTTTATGTTTGAGGGAGCTAGGGTTTTTCCTTATAAGTAATTCAGTGATACAAGTGGATGGCTTAATTTGGCTGTTTATATGTGAATTTAATTAGAATCAAAACCAAAGTATACATTTTAATTGTGGAAACAACGTGTCATTATGATTTAGTATAAATTGCTTTACGATTCAGAGAAAAAACTATGCATAGCATTATTTTTCATTAGATAAATAATCCACTTTCAGTCTAGCAGCCAGCATTTTAGTTTTTATGATGCACCAGAGTCACCATGTACTCAGATGGTCCATAAATGAGTGAAAATAAATAGTTTTTACATTACGGGACTTCTACCACTGAAGTGCCAACATAAACTGCTGCCACACAGTACAAGTCATTTTGCAGCAGGACACAGTGGAAATGAGAGTGTTTGACAGTCCGTGGAGGTGACGGTTTATTATTACATAGCCTGTAATAGTGAGCTGCAGTGTCACACATGGAGCTGGCCTGGCTGACAGCATGGAAAGAGTGTGATGATGATCATGAGCTCAAGACAGCCAGTGTCCAGCCATAACGGGACGTGCAAAGTGGGTGTGTGCACACTATACAGATGACTTCCACAGTTAATATTCATTTACGTGTTCATTTACAGGACTTCCAAAATGAATAAATCAATGTAGGCTTATAGGCTACTATATGTCCAAAGTAAACCAGCTCTAGTTCCACTGTACTGTAGTGTGGACCCATGCAACGCCTCGGTTAACTCAAATTAGTTATTCCTTCCTTCTTTAGAACACAGTGTGAATTAACTACCAACATCCTCCCTCCCATTTTTGTGTTTTCATTACTCAGCCATTGTAGACATTGTCCATGGCTTGGCAGGCTAGCGCTGCGAGTCCTGGACTCTGACACCGAACGGATCATATTTTAGCAAGAAAAAAACTTTAGTGTTTTTGTTGGAGCATGCCCCATGCAGCCAAACCTACGGCTGGTGGTGTTTTAGCCACATGTTCCAGTTCATGGACACCTGAAAAGGGGCACGTGCTGCCTCCCCAGTTCACACTCCAGTGACATGAACCACAGAGGCCGAGCACTGGCTGCGTGAGACACAAAGCAGCCTGCTCCACCTGCGCTAAGCTACACTGATTAGATAGAAAGAGGCAGCAGCAGAGGGTTAAGGACACAGGGCACGTTTGTCTTTTCCTTTCCATTCTCACAGGAACTTGAAATTTATTTTTATAGCTTTCCACTTTTGTGAGTGGAATCGGTTGTTATAAGCTTCAAAGGTCAAGAGGTATACCATGTTAAACCAGACAAGGATTTTGACCCTAGATTTCAAGGCCAGTTTCAGCTATTTATAGCCCCTCTGTCACAGTAAAGGCATCAAACATAAGGTCCGATTGCATCAAAAAAGCAGTTTGATTCCAAAAGCATGGGTTGTTTGAGTTGTGGTTCCTCTGGTGCCAGAAAACACCTTCCTCATACACCTGAGGTCAAAAGAGCTGGAGACTTGCCATCCAATCAACAGCCAACTTCCTCCGTGCACTTACCCCACCCCATGGCTCAACTATGTCAACATTTCAGGAATAAGTAAGTTCGGTCACAGCTGAAAAATTCAGTTTGGCTGGTTATGTGCGTTGTTTTGTTTTTTTTCTTCACTGGCTTTGAGGGTACAGTGAGTCAACGAGGGTCAGACTGTGGAGCAGCAAGGTTTTGGGCCAAAGCAAGACTGGTTCCACAAAAGACCACATTTTCACTTGTGGATTGTTCTTCAGTTTCCATAGTAAATCTTGCAGTTATTTGTCAAGTTTAAAACAAGCAGTACAGGTCTATTTGTACTGGATTTGCAAAGTTTATTTATTGTAAAAAGCCATCAGCTGTTATCCAACATTAGCTGCTGACTCCATGGTTTTGTCTGTGAACGACAAATCCCTCCATCTGGTCATGGGTCTGATTAAAGCCAATCATTATGGCATCAATGCGCCCTCATGGACCCCCTTGCCCACCCTGGAGGGAAAAAAAGGAAAATAAAGCATCCTTCATTGGCCTCCACTCCCTCCCTCCTTCTGCAGTGCTGTGCCCCCCTGCTCTGAGCACTATCCCTTTCCTGTGCTGTTTTGATGTGTAAATGAGCACATTGAAAACCTGCAAGCCCCTAAAGAGATGCTTTCCATGAAAATGCGCCAGTCAGAGAGCACTGGAGTTCACACAGCCAGCCACTATCTGCAACCGGACTCCGATCAGACACAAATATGCCAACGCCATCCCATCCGTTACAGCAGACAACACAATATGACCTGAAATAGGTTTAAAAATATATATATAAAAAAGGATGTGCAGTGCTTTTGATGTGCTCCAAAATCTACAAAGAAGAATGTGGAAAGCTCTTGTGAATTAAAACCAACTTTAATTGTGCAATAACATAAATACAACACCGGCTTTTTGTCCAACTTTAAACCTCAAAATAAAATGCATTAAAACAAAAACACAGAAAGGTTCCTCATGCATAAAAGATAAAAGGATTTTGTGGGGAAATATGCATCAACACTGGATGGATTTTCAAACATGGTCAACAAAGCCTGAGATAGCATGATACAAGGTAACTGAACTAATGCCAGGATGACAGTAAGTAAGTAAAATAGTGCACTTTTATGTATATAATCATAGTAATATGTAAATGGGTTAAATGCTTATTTTTTTTCTTTTATTATTGTGGCTTTCTTTCAGGTACTTTGAAAATAAGCTTGTATTAGAAGTAGTGAACGTAAGTTGGAAAGTTAAAACCAGATGACATGGATTTTTGCCAATTGTAAATAATGCTAACAAAATTATCTGTAATCCATGAAAATCTAATCTTGGTACTGGCCTTTCCTTACAAATTTATGTCCTGAAATAACCTTTTGAGTGATGTGGCTGATGGGAAAAACTAAACAGTACGGGCAAAGACAAATTATGTTAAGGTAACTACCCCCTTCCAGAAATGAAATGAGGTTATTGTTATCATATATGTACAAAAAACAGGTTTTGTTGCAGTTTTCCTTTGCTGACACATATCTTTCCTTTTCTTGAGGGGTTTAATGTGATAGGGGCATGTGTAGCAAAAGGACACAGCGTTCAAGTAGGAGATAGGTTGGAATGATAATATAATGAGCAAGTCTGAGCTTTTGGAGAGCACAGTTGTTAGCCACAGAGGGGGACGAAAGTTTTGGAGAAGTTTCAGCTTTTTACAGTATCTTTTTCCCAGTGCTTTTTCATGTTCTTTGATCAATAAGCAGAAGACAGGGAAGTAAAGCTCCTCATGCCTCTGTACTCATTCCTGCGCTGTGTCTGCCCGTGGCTGAAGCTGAGATGAATCGCTGAACAGAGGGAGGTTCCGCTGTGCGCTCTCTGAAGCCAACACCATTGCTGTGATCACGGCTAATCTCCTTTGCCACTCCGCTGCCATCTCCTCAAATACATTCAGCTCATTTCTAATAGTGTTCAGATGCAGAGCCTCTTCTTCCTTTCTAATTAGGCACGTCAAGATTTTAGAAGTCACTCTTTGGTGTTCGGCAGCGGGCGAGATGGGCCTTTGAGCAAGAAGGTCAGCGATGGCAAGTATTTGTTTGAGGGTTAAATCACAGCAGGCCTTTCATCATGTTGTTATGTTGCACGATCAGAGGCTCGGGATTATGTAGGTCAGACGTTGGAGAGTGAGAGCACCCCTTTTGTAGCTGCCATTTTTATTCAGTTGCTAGGCAGCAGCCGCTCTAATCTCTTGTACCAAAGAGTCTCTCCCCGGAGAAAAAGAGAGGGAGCAGGAGTTACAAAGGATGAAAAAAATGTGAAAACAGCATCAACAAAGAACGCAAAGCCATTCTAGGACTGCTTTTGGAAACAGTCTAAAAGAAAAGGGCAAGGAAAGACAGGATGTGGGAGTCTAAGCTCAGCACTGAGACCTGCCTCAGCCCTCCTCCAGGTCAGACTGGACATCCTTAAAAGTAGCCTGCTCATGTGGACAGTGGAACTACTGTGAAAATTAACTTACATTTGGCCATATGGACAGATTGTGCTTTACATTTCCAAGAAAATATTATTCTATCCCTCCTGTGGGCTCACCACCTGCAGAGGGGTTCATAGGGAGGGTCAGGTGCTATGAGGTTTGGGCAGCAAGCTGCCCCCGTGACTCAGCTGGATTAAGCAGGAGAAGATGGATGGATATTACCATAAACATAACAAACTATATTGGTGTATTATAATTGTATGACCAAGCTTTTAATATAAACAAGTAAAACAAATGCTTGGAAAAGTATTTTGTCAAATGATTCATTTTTGTCTTATCTTCACTTGAGTTCACACAAAGGATTTCTCCAAGCAAAACAGTTGATGATGTTACTTTGGTGTGACACCACCTTCATGCACAATAGACTGAAAAAAGTAGGTGCTTACAAGTCAAATCAAACTGACACATCAATTAGTTGCTGCAACAGATAAAGTTTGATATGAAAGGAAAGATAGACTTGAACTGAAACATTTAATGTGGAAACTAACTCAGCGCTACTTGAATTTTGGACTCTATCGCTGGCAGGTCTCTGTCCTGTGACAGTGCCACTGCTGCTACACCCCAATCCTAAATGCGCTCATGTCACGCTCCGCCATCAAAGGCTCACCCCTCGGCTCTATGTTCAGAGAGAAGCCCCCCACCACATGCACACACCCACACCCCCTCCCATCTCTGCCTCCAGCACAGTGCGGATCTGCTATTCTCCCTTGCATTTCACACTCTTTGATTTTGAGTTTTGAAGTTTGTTCTTGTCTTCCTCTGATTCCTTTTGACTTGGCAGTGCTTTTTCATATCGAACGGTCTTGATTCATGAAGCTTGTAGATTAGGCACTCTCTGCAAACCTCTGGCTCTGATACCTTTACATACTTAACACACCTGATACCTGCACATAATAACTAAATCCTTTTGAAATATTTTCAAAAGTGAAATGTCATGCACAAAAAGGAGACTATGCTGACTGATAGTGTTATTTGGTGGATAGTTAAACTGCCCTATTCAACATGGTTTGGATTACTGAGAATCTCTTCAGAATATACTGGAGCCTAAGAATCTGAGGGTTGAGCCTGCCTCGCTCATTTAAAACAGCCACCGCACTGATTAATGGTGTGCCCTAGTTGGGGGGGCGACTTAATTTTCTTGACCAGACCAAAGAGGTATAAAAGGCCTTTGTGTAGCAGCCTATGGTTTGTTTGGAGGGTACGAAGGAGGTAATTAATGGGAGGCTGTGATTGGTTCAAATATTCAATGTGTGGGGGGATTGTATCAGCAATGGAAACTCATTTCTGGTCTTGTTATTTGTTCCAGGTACTGCTGAGTCCTGAAGGAAGTTTCACTTGAGTGCATTGCTTCTTATGTAAGGCGCTAGTGAAGCTGTCCAGAGTTGTTTGTGTTTTGTGGGTAAAATGAGACAGACAGTTGGGGGCAGATCAAACATATTTTGTCCAGATTTTCCTATCATCAATTAAGACCTGTTTCCGGCCAGTGCTGTTGATGCAGGCTGATCACTGAAAATTGGCCAGTCTGTGCAGTAAAAGAAACCAGCTAAGACCACATTGTCTTTAACACTGGACCTTTTGTTCAGGTCTATAACCCCTGTGGAACTAAAATAAAACTTGCACGAGAGATAGTCTGCAGGCAGACATTGTTCCTCTTGTCAAAGCTGACATGCCAGGTCCAATGCAGTGCTGAATAAACTGTGGTTTGTGTACATACTGTAACTAAAGGCTGTGGAAAAGGAGCGAGGCCGCGGTTTGTGGTGATCTTGGCGGGCAGAGAGGATTTGGCGTGCAGAGAATGAGCTGGGGCAGCAGGACCGCATGTAGCCCTCAGGATAATAAGCACTGGGGAGCCAGGGGCAGAAAACCTGCATGGATCAGCCTTCCTGTTCACACCCCATCATACATGAGCTGGCTGAGTCCTGTGTTGTTATGGTCATGAAACATTTCCTGTGTGTGTTTTGGGGTTGCATCTGGGCTTGTTTACAGTGCAGAGTAAAGCCTCATTAAGTGGAACACTGCATTCAGAGGATGTAAGTGCCCATTAGTGGAGCTGACACGTAGCCTCAAACCAGAACCCAACTGGGCCAGGTGCTCCGGTCTCCAGCCGGGTTCAGCTAACTGAGCCTGAAGGAAGCATCAGTTACTGATGAGTAAAGTGTGTCTCATCACCTCTGGGCTAAAACCACATATTCCACAGCTTATATGCCTGGTCTGACATTCATTTTCAAAATGTGCTTGGTAACTGTTAACAAATCCTATGGAAAGAATCCAATCATGCATCCTCCTCTAACTGAGACAGCTTTACGACTTCCTTAGCTGTGTGTGGCCTAAGTCCTAAGTTCAGCACTACAACAAAATCAGTTTACTTTCATTCAATTTAATACATAATCCTTTCCTTAAACAACTGAGCTGAGCTGTTTTTAGCTAATGTTTTTCAAACAGAAATGAGCGGTGTACTTGTTGCAGACTATTTTAAGATGAGGATTAATACACATATGGAGAGTATTTGTGGCACAAGGTCTGTGTTTGTGGGAAACCACATGGCTCGTGTTCATCATAGCCATGGAACATATCAGTGCAACTGTGTCTCACTAATGTGTTTAATAGTTTTTACACAAAATGTGTGGAATAAAATTATGGCTGCAATTTGTGTGCAGACGCTGGGCAAATGTCCCTGCCACTTTTTATTGCTAAAAACTGTCCCAGCCACTAATGCCATGTTCATTCATTTTTGAGGGTAGTATTTAGAGTTCTGCACTAAATGGTTGTCAACATCTGTATCAGACTGTGTAATATTATTATACAACTGCTAGAAACTTCATTAGAGTCATATTATTTACAAAGTCTGGCCTCATGTCTTCATAAACTACCAACAAAAAAGGCTTTAGTGTGCAAATAGACAGGTTTACTTGATTTTGAATAGAACACAACATATACAGTATCTAGTTTAGACATGAAATTGGCTCCCGCTGTAAGTCATGTATAAAACATGTATTTTTTAGTTTACACAACATCCATGGATTCTTTTGTAATTCCGCACAAACTTTGTCAATTCTTCGTCAGTATGATCTATTCTTTAGGTTTAATAGTGATGAGCCAGTTAAGGACTATTTTATGGTTACTGATGTCATTGTTTTGATTGTTTCTCCAATAACCCTCATTCCTGTTTTAGTTCATAACTGAGTGTAATATGGTTGTCACATTTAGGTTAGGTCACAACAGCACTTCTTATAGTTTTGAATGTAGGAGACCTTGTGAGTGGCGTTTACATGAATTCCTGTGAGGCGGCTGTGTGAAGTGTCCTGCAAAGGCCTGGCCAGTGCAGGGGAGGACAAAGCAGAGAGGGATTAACGTCTCCCGCCTTTCTCCTCATGCACAGGCGCACCGTGTAACTCTGGGTATAATCAAACGCCCAGTGTGACACAAAACACAACCAAACACCGCTCTGCGGCTCAGCTACTCAAACAAATGGGAGGCTGCAGAGACCATGGAGGCAGGGGAGCGCTGGAGGAGCAATGGAGGAGCACAGGAGGCGGATGTGAAGGAGGCCAAGCACTCGGGCTGTTTATGCTGAACGGGCCGGGAGTGGGAAACGCACAGAACACGATCCCTATGTTTTCCTTACCCTAGCTAATCCGACAAAACGACAGAGGGTGCAGATTCTCTTACAGAAAAAGCTGCCACTTAGATATTTATCCTTGCTAAGGCAAACAATCTGGCCCCTAAGGCTCTTTTAACTGGCCATATGTGGGCGTGATACATTTATTTGGGTGTGAAGTTTTAATTAAAAGTGAAAGCGATGCCCTCTGGCCCGCCCCCATTGTTCTGTCTTTCCCCGAGCTTCATGTCAGTGTGGATTGGAATAAGAAAACAACGGAATACTTCAGTAAGGAGACACAAAGATTGAGGTAGAGCTAGCTATTTAAGAGTGGTAACTACTTTTATCCAATCAAATACACAAATCTAAATATGATCAATTTGCCTTCAAACCTTTAGCTGTCCTAAAATGAGCTATGTAGATAATACTATATAGTATCAGTATATCATAGAGTGCAATAAGGACCATGTGTGGCACTGATATGCAGGCTACACTAAATTTAAATCTATCTCTTAAAAAAATCTAACTAATGAAGATGGGTCTGGCCAATTAAATTAACTATACTTTTCCTCTGCAAAAGGAGAAATTCAATTTGTCAATTGGACAAAAGGTTATTTTGGTCAAATATGTTTCGCAGCTCATCCAAGATGCTTCTTCAGTTCTGGTCAGAATTCTGGTGGACACTTTCTTATGTCTGCCTGAAGGGAGGAGCTAACTACAATGAAATTACTCTGAAACTAACACATGGCAAGACGTATTCAACCAAAATTAACTTTTGTCCAGTTGACAAATCCAGTTGAAATTCTCCTTTTGCCATGGATTCTACCTGGGCGACAGGGATTTTACATATACTTTTCCTCATGTGACTTTTGCTTTTCTGGAGTGCCTGGATTTCATTTTGTTTAAGTTTTGATACTTTTTTTCCAAGCACACCCTCTACCTGTTTTCACTGATTGGAACAGCAAACACACACATTTTTGTTTTCTGTCAACTTTAAATCTATATTGTCATTTATTCTGCTTGAAACTATACGTCTTATTACTTTTAATACCTTACAAGGTGTGTATATCTTTTCTTGCTTTTTGTATCAGACGGGACAGTCCAGGTTACTCTCCCCACACGCACGAGGCCATATCACTGAAAAATCTGCTTACACTTCAGTCTTCCAGAAGCACTCTTGCATGTAAGATCATCTTTGTCAACCAGCTTAAAGCACATGGACCTTCTGAACACATAACCAGGAACAAAACAAGGGAGCAGCTTCATCCATACCTCCCTACCAACGCCGTTCTCAAAACTTTGGAGACATCCTTGTTTTGTTTTGCATTGTTGTTGTTTGAGTAATGCCTGACCCTGCTGCAGCTTCACATTGTGGTCACTGCCACAGTTTACGAGTGCGACTGTGCTCATGTTGTGTTTACTAATGGCCCCCGGATACAAGCGCCGGGGCCTGGTTTATGAGCTGGCAAAAGAATTCATTCATGACTTTTAAGGGAAAAAAAGCCCATTGTGCATACATGTTGTTTATAGCAGCGCAGGTAATAAAGCTAAATCTACCACCAATCTGCCATAATTACCTCGAGGGGGCTCAATCATGGCTCCCACGTGACGCATTTCCCAGACGTGTTTTAATTAAAGCCGGGTTTGTTTTTGCTGACACACTGCAAGGGATGTTTCACATTCATCAGGTCTAGCTTGAGTGTACCTTGGAAATTACAGTATGATGGAAACTGTGTAACTTTTTTGGTCTGGGTTTCTCAGGCGATGAGTGATATGTTACTGAAACTGTTAATAGAGACCTAACGCAACCTAATAGCAGAGGTTATTTAATGTGAATGTGACAGCATTCAAGACTCCATGGCTACTGACGGTGTTTGTTAAAAAGCTGCTCTCATGTGTTACCTGGCTATGGCTGTAGATGGAGACGAGGTTAACTGGAGCTGAGGCGCCAGTCTCTCTCCCTGCTGTTGCTCTGGCGTTGATTCGAGCCAGCGAAGGTGGCATAAAAAGCCTGGCTGGTGTCCTGAAGGAACAGGGGGCTTGATCCAAAGAGAGTAGGGAATCCTTGAAGCAGACACCTGGCCTCAGAACTTGAAGGGACAACCTGTCACACACCAACACAGTTGGTCAAAGTCAAAGATTATACAGTAAGGGGAATTATTTTCACCTTAAAGGGTTAATTATGTAAAATCAACATTTATGAGCAATTATTCATGTCACTGGTGGTATGAATGAATGTTTGAATAATCTTGCATTGTTCTACATTTGGGGCTTGAATGCTCTGAAAACTGAGGCGGTTGGTGTCGAAGTCAATGAACCCATTTTTATTAAGCTGTTTTACATCAATAGTGAATATTTAATGAACAAAGTGTAAAATAAGAAGCTACACATGTTAGAATGTAATCCTAAATACTCCCAAAAAGCATGATACATGATTCTTTAAAAAATTAAATCTGTGGAAAAATCTGCCCTATGGTCGATTGGAGTACACCCAATGCGTGTGTGTCCTGGCTCCTGTCTGCCGTCCCGCTGCCTCCCCTGGATTGGGCTCCTGTCGCCGTTCACGGCGAAGGGCCACTCAACCTGGGAGGATATTCTTTCCTTCACATCTGCTATGAATTTACCAGAGCCTAGCCATTCAAAGACTCCTTTATGGAGCCGTCAGCAGCCCAGTGGCTGCTTCCCATTAGGACTCACGCACACTGTAGTTGGTAAAACACACCTTGACACATGCGCACGTGAGGGTCTATCACATACATTTACATATGCCCAAATAGAAATAAACATCTCCATTGGTGGCACTCAAACTTCACACCCCCATGAACATTGTACAGCATTCTACACCCCCAGTTTCTTATTAAACTGAAAACCTTTCCTTGAGTCAGGCTGAACAGCTGCAGGGTGATGCGATTCAGGGGTGGATATAGGGGCAGCCCTTTAATCTATTTATTGCTGGCATCCCCCTCACTAGTCACTAGGCACATGCACACTAGAGAAACATGAACCCTGATAGCAGCCTGGCCATCGTGTAACTTTAATCTGGAGGAAAAAGGCATTGTATAGTTTCTGTAACAGGATGATTTTCAGGCTTATGTTCTAAAATGTTGTTTAACTTAACAGTTGAAACTGTCATTTGTTTAATTATTTTTCATTAATTCACTATTCACTATACTCATGTATGAATGGAAAACCATTCTTGTTGACGCAAGAGACCCATACACATGTCAGGTGAAACTGATGGATCAGTTTCTTAGTCACAAGCATAGACAGTATAAGGAAGTGTGATGTCACCCATAGCATGAAGCTCCAGTCAAATGAAGCTCACAAGGCCAGCAGTTACAGAGGGGTGACATTTTTAAATGTAGTTTAAGTTGACCAGATGTCTCTATTTACCCGGGACAGTCCCAGTTTTGAGCTCTGTGTTCCCCGTTCCAGCCGATTTATCCAAAACCAGTGATTTGTCCCAGTTTTATAGAAATGTCCCAGGTGTCCCTATTTTTGACCAATCTGATACATGCCACCAGTAAAGAGAGGCATACATTGTAATTTGTTTAGCTAAAATACAGAAAAGCTGATCAAAAATGACTAAAACACAAAGAAAATGTGATTATGCTGACTCATTAGTGCAGACTGCATAACAATTTTCCTTCATTACACACTCGTTTCACAATTTTATGATTACCAACTACCACAAGCCAGAGATGTCCCAGTTTTTTATTTTGAAAATATGATCACCCTAGTAAATCAAGGAGCCAGAGTCAATGGAGTCAGAAGCGCTCCCATGCTCACTTCCTGTTGGGAATGCAGTGGGTTCGTAATGTCCATTTATATAATCACAGCTACATTTCCCTTTACCTATTAAGAGGGGCATTTCACGTAGACATGTTTTGTCCACCTATACCTAATACAAGCCTAGAAGACGACACTAAACATAGAAAGAGTAACTTTCTATAAGTTTCTCATTTCTTATTGCAGTTAGCTAACACGTTGCTGCATTTTTACTGTGAATATAATATATTTAGAAAAAGTGAAAAAGAAATACTTATTGCTACTTACGTTAGCATGGGGAGGCTAATGAGGCTACCCACCTGATGTGTAGCCCATATATACCTCATGTTTAGCCCATATATACCCCATGTTTAGCCCATGTAGCCCATATATACCCCATGTTTAGTCCATATATACCCCATGTTTAGCCCGTGTAGCCCATATATACCCCATGTTTAGCCCATATATACCCCATGTTTAGCCTATATATACCCCATGTTTAGCCCATATATACCGCATGTGTAGCCCATGTTTAGCCCGTGTGTAGCCCATATATACCCCATGTTTAGCCCATATATACCTCATGTGGAGCCCATATATACGGTCTATGCTGTAGCTGTGCTCATGATGCAGGATAAAGTGACTGGGCTAATGAGTCCTCGTGGAGAGACAGCACCTGCTGCTGCTCAGTGTGTCTCAGCTTGTCTGGTCAGTGCTAACTAAGCTAGTTAAGAAAACCAAGGTCATTCATGCTTTAGTTTTGTAAAACAAAGTAAATGTAGGCTTTGCATTAATAAAGCGTCAATTGGGCAAACTAAGTCAGAGGGCAAACTAATTAAGCAGAAAATCTAAATTACAAGAAATAAACAAATAGATACATCTGGGGATACAACAGGTAAAGGAGACAGCGGTGTTTAGCCCAGACTTTCCTCTGCTCGGACAGGAGGACCCCCTGCTTATGCCTGAACACTGCACCTCAGGAGGCATCTGGGAGGCATCATGAATAAATTGCCTTGATTGATCCACTTGAAATAGAGGAGCAGAATCTCTATTCCATCTTCATCATTAAACTCACTAAACATCTGCATAGCTACAGGATATAGGCTATATATAGGCTACTGGTTTATGCCTATAGAGCAGGTTTGTTACATAAGTAGGTTGGTTGAATGCTACATGAAATCTCAAGATGACAGAACAGAGGTCTCAACACATTTATTTCATCTGCTGGTTTGACTGCTTTTCCCTTTAAGTGCTTTTATCCAGATGTTATGGCTGCCATGAGTAAATTAAACAATTAAACATATTTATTTGGCTGCAGTTACTTTGGCTGCACATTGCCTATACCTTTAATATCTGCTCTAGACTGCAAGCTAGACAGTGCCTTGATTCTGGCTCTGTCTGTCTGCAAGTATGTCAGAAATCATACATGAGTGATATGTAAATGCAGGAGAATCAGACTGTTTTAGATGCGTGCAGAAGCCCCGGTGGGATGAGCACCGTGCACTCCCAGGAGATGAGCCATCCTCTGAACTTCTCCATTTCTGCACTTCCCTCGTCTTCCACATCTTACTTTGGTTATATCATCAAAGGGAGCGGACGTACATCACTGAAAAGTACTGGGGGAAAAGACTGTTTTTGTGAATAATGCATTTGTAATCATAGAACAGAAAGAAGAAAAATATTTAGGGCATGAGTTGCTTTGAGGCCACTGTTCCCTGAATGATTATGTCACTTATGTCAATCTGTTCACCACGTCCTGCTTTGTGTGGTTCATTTTCGCTGAGTTTGTGGCTGTTTGAAGGATGTCATGTTAGGATACAAGGACATATACTATACTCAAGAAGAGTTGACACACTGCATCTGTCACTGGGGCTGTGTCAAAATTTAGACGTTCTTAAAGGTGCATCATGTGACTTTTCTGGATTAGGATTCACTGCCCGCTTGTCTCCATGGAGATGTTATGGCTTTGCCTTTGTATACAAACAAGATAAGAAAATAAAGATATTTAAAATACCTCAGAATTAACTTGAAAAACATGCTTCATCTTACTGTGAGTGGGGTCGCCACACCACAGTTACCTGGTGATAGATACGTGTAATGCCCTAGTGTGGTACATTCCAGGAAAAGGAACATCTCTACAGAGACAAGCAGGGATGCACCCTTCACCAGAAAACTTGCCTAGTGAGTCTCTGACTGTAATGGACTATGCTATGGCCCGGGTGCCAAATGGAGCCCTCAGACTAATTTTTCTTGGCCCTCAGGCTTCCAGATGAATTAACCCATATTATATTTAGCAGTACTTTTTAACCACATGTTTTTGAAAATCTATCAAGATAAAGCAAAAATACCAAACAGTGTGAAGCTTTAAGCATGAATAAAGGTCTTGTGGCTAATTACAACCCATTATAAATGCACAAATATAAATTACTGTCTGTGCTGATCACTGGTCTATGGCCCTCCATCGGTCCTCCACTTCATCTGTGTTTTCAATTGCTGCCCTTGATGACAAAAGTTTGGACACCCCTGCCTTTGGTTTGTATGAATTGTGTATGAATCGCTGCTTACATTCATGGTTTTTATAACTGATTTTTAGCATAATGTTTCATCCCACCAGTTGCACTTCAATAGAAAAGTGACCAAATAATCAACTATGAAAAACACAACATTACATTTCAAATTCTTCCCATGACTAACCCCTGGCTCTGACTTGTGTCTGGGGTAAATATTTGCTGGGTGGGTTTGCTGCCCATGCAAACTCAGGTCACACACAGCTCAGTCAGTTCAAAGTTTAGTGTGTGCATACGGCCTCTGTTTGCTTGTTGTGGAGTGAAAGCACCTGCTGTTGAACCTGCTCCAACCTGTCCCCCCCTTCTGACTTACAATCTGAACGCCAATCTCCAAGCACAATAGTTCCTACCTATATTTTTAACTGTACCTTCCCCCTCCACACATGCTTGTTCAGCCATTGCTCTGACTTTGCAGGGGAGTGATGCTTGTGTGATTAACTTGGTGCGTAGGATGCACAGACTTGTTTTTATGAGATTGGAAAACCCCTAAGACCAATGTTTTAAAATGTGTATGCCGTTGTATTTTATTTTAATGTTTCATACATAATGCAGAGTCTTGTGAGGATAAAGTGGAGAAAGTTGAATATGAGTTCATCTTTGAAATGATTTGAAGTGTAGGTTTATGCAGATGAACAAAATAATCATTTATTTTTTTTAACTCTTGTGTTTTGGTGGGGAATATTACAGAACTGATGGGCATGATGTGGTGCACTTTCATTATGACAATAAAAGTATAACACAGAAGTAAAGAGAAGGACATACAAGTTCTCATTCTGCCATCATTATGAAGTCTTTGTTTGACATACAATTTTTTGGGATATATATTTT
Organism: Odontamblyopus rebecca; assembly: GCA_030686955.1. NCBI lineage: Eukaryota > Metazoa > Chordata > Actinopteri > Gobiiformes > Gobiidae > Odontamblyopus > Odontamblyopus rebecca. The sequence continues at coordinate 14,797,064 of CM060668.1, forward strand.
ATATGTTAAAATCTGGCCTTGTTTGTGGTCTATTTTATTGTCACAATGTTACGATAATGGACTACTATAACTTTCTGTAAAAGAGATGATGATGAACAATATAATTTGATCTTATAATTTATCATTTCACCTTTTCTTTGCAATGGTGAACATTTTCCTTTTTTGAAATATGTTGATATTGGAGCAGAAGAATTTATAATCATTAACTATGACTCATTATAATTACTAGTTACGAGTTTTGTTGTGTTATTCAGCCTGTTTACTGCAGTTCATGTTTTGGTTGACTATTATTGTGAAGGGTCCAGAGTATGGTTTAAGGCAGGCATGTCCAAACTATGGCCCGGGGGCCAAATGTGGCCCTTAGACCAATTGTTTTAGCCCTCGGGCTTCCAGGTGAAGTGACCCATACTACCACAAGTTTCACTTTTACTGAATGATCATGCAAAGGTCTGGAGGGTCATTCAAACCTGTTATAAATGCAAATATTTGAATTACTCACTGTTTTGACCATCAGTCTATGACCCTCGATCGGCCCTCACACTGGTCTGTTTTTTAATATGTGGCCCTTGATGAAAAAGTTTGGACACCCCTGGTTTAAGGTATTGGTTATGGTTTATATATTAGGGCAATAAAAGGCCTAATAAATACATTTAATGTTATAAAGTGGAACATTTCAGGCAACAATATCCTCCTCAAGCCTCCACAAGCTGGTGGTGAACCTGAAGTTCCATGGTGCTATGTAATGTTTTTGGTGGAGGGTAGATCATCTCCATGTAAACTGTATTTCTTTACCCAATATGTGATGCCACCAACCCAAGTTACATGTCAGATCTGTGGAAAGAAAAGATCACTCACAGTAAGAATGTATGAGATATTTTTCAGATGCAAAACACCTGTAACAGAATAAATGCAAGACAAATCTTAATACTATACTGTGGAACATTTCAAGTAAAGCATTAACATCTCCATGAAGACAATCATGTAGCACAACCCTATAGAAAAGTTACTCTACCTTTAAGAACAGTGTGCTCAGATCAATGGCCCCCAGTCCAACTCTTGGTCATCTTGGCCCGAAATATGTTGAAGACACCAAGACACCTGCATTTCCTATATAGCTTGATAAATCACAAGATTAACTGTGTATAATTATCGTTAATAAGTATACTAGTATAATGAGTGTATGTTCAGAGAAACAGGCTACACCAGAGTAAAAGCACTGATATTTTATTACAAAGTAAAAGACATCAGTTGGATCTGTCCAAAGTTTTTCAGATGGCAGTGACATCAGCTTGACACAGAATAACCAAGGCAAACCATTGTTCACCCATAGGTTTATTGTGTATTTTTGAACATGTGACCCAGCCCAACCCCTATTTGAGAGACTATAAATATATATAAAAGGTGGTGTAAAAGACTTTTGTAGCTCCTTCACTAATAAAGAAAGCATTTACAGACAGGCTTCACGTTTGAGAGGGGCAGTTATATTAACCTGTTCTCAGCAGTGATAAACAATTGATCAATTATGAAATGTGAAAACAAAACTAAATTCACACTGGCACAGGGCAAGAGGACCTCTTCAGAGAGCTACTAGAGTATAGTGTAGATTTCTACCACCACTGGACTTAAAATCAGCTGTGCTTAAAGTGCTGAAATACAACTGGATGTTCCATCAGTCTCAGTATTGACACGGTACCCACAGACGTCTGTTCTGTGTTGAGCCAGAGCACCACCTAGTGGCATCTCTGAAGAGTCCACTGCATCATATGTGCAATGTTCTCAGTTTTCTTACATGCCCTGCTGAAATCTGGCACCGATTAAAAAGTGATCAAGATGTGATTTATTTTACAATATGTTTCATAAAAATATGACAAATGCCCATTTTAACAAACCAAATGTTTAAACACTGTTTATAGATGTTCCACATAATTGTTGCAGCTGCTGGCACAATATACTGTAAATGCACTGAAGACAAAAATAGTGCTTTGAGGTACAGGTTTGTAGTGACCGGGCACTACAGAGCAGAGGCTGGCCATTTCCATGTAGAGTTCTCTCAAACTTAAATACAACACAGTAATATGACACCAACAAGCCCTGACAAAACAGTCCAATTTGTGAATGTATAAAAATTCAAGTTTGAATTTAAAATTTGAGTGCAAAAGTAGAGCACAACAAATCTATTTGAATCTACAGGGATAACAATGGGAGTAAAGTGGCTTCACAGGACAAACAGTGACACTGAAGTACTTTGTGGTGACATACAAATGGAAAGAGCTGTGGTTGATGGAGGTTTCACTGTTGGGGCTACCTTGCTGCCAATAAGGTATAATGGCTGGATTGGTGTATCAGAATGTTAACACATCCCCCTACATGTTTCCAACTAAAGGTCAAATACTTAAAAGGAGTCTTCCAACTGGATCATGGATCCATATCAAAGTGTCTAAGAGTTCTGAGGACATTATCATAAAACGTTTGTTGAAAAAAAAAAAAAAAATCCACTGATATTAAAACATGTTACAAATATAAATTTTTCTTTTATCTCAAAATATGAACACAAATTCAAGAACACAATTACGTCCTGCTGGTGTGCCAGGGAGGACTGGAAAGCTCCTCTTAGTTTTGAACTAGAGCTGGACACTAGTTTTAAAGCAAGAAAACAAAAATATCACCCTGAAATTTAGCGCCTGAGCCTCTTGGAATGTCGCTGATTGGGCCGCTCCTCATCACTGCTGGCATCCCCACGAGTCGCTCTTTTACGAGTTCTACGAGAGTCCCGCTCTTCATCACTGTCCTGCTCTTTGTACCGCTTCTTCCCAGAGTTCCGTGCGCTCCTCCTCTTACTAGTGTCGTCGTCCTCCTCCTCCTCCTCCTCCTCACTTTCAACCTCCTCACGCTTCCTGCCCCGGCTCCTCTTCCCATTGGCCTTTCCATTTTGCATCTTCTTTTGCGGGGGCTCCTCTTCCTCCTCTTCTTCCTCGTCATCGTCATCCTCCTCCTCCTCTTCCTCCTCTTCCTCTTCCTCATCCGATGTCTCTGGAGCTTTGGTGACCCGTTTGCGAGTGCGCCTGCGGAGGTAGTTGAGACCAGGCAGCAGCTTCTGGAGGAGCTCAGTGAAGGCCTGCTCCGTTTTGGCCAGGCAGCAGAGCACTGTGCTGCCCTGTTGATTGTACTCCTCAGCGTTGGAGAACACCAGTTTCACGTCCTCCACAAACTCCTGTGCGTTGCGGTATGCACTGTCGCTGAACTTTCCCAACATGGTCTGGAAATCCATGGGCTGGGAGATGATATCCAAGTAGTCCTCAGCTTCTTCTGCCGAAACAGGCTCCCTGGAAAATCGGTTTAAGATGCACATGTAAAACTAATCCTTGAATCGGTATGTTATTTCATTCGTTTTCCAAGTTAAAATTTTTTATATTTATATTACTTATTTTGGGAGTTTGAGCTAATCTTCCTAAACAAGTATACTTTTTTTTTTAGATAACTACGTGATAGAAGAGTTCTGTTGATTTACCTGAAAGGCCAGCTGTAACGGAACTTTGCCAGCTTCTTGAGGATTTCCTCACATTTCTCCAACTCCAGGCGTAGCCTACGAGCTCCTGTCTGAGAACTTTGGCGAACCTGAAAAGAGAACAGTCAGAGGTTTAAGGGATAACATCAACTAAATATAACAAAGTGTGAAGCATATTCTTACCAATTCATCAATATCTGCAGGACTGGAGGGACCTGATTTTTTCTTGGCACTACTCGACTTCTTAGGCTTACTTTTTGAACTCTTAGATCGAGATGAGGAGTGTTTAGTTTTCTTCCTTGGTCGCACTGGGGATAATACAAAGTCAGGATTAACATACTTTCTGCATGGCGCTATTTTCCATAAAGGCATGTACGTAGTAAGTCAATACTGATTAGATGCAACAAAGAATAAGGCTATGAGTTGAGCCCTAATCTGAAAGCGGGGATCATCCTGCCACATACTTTGAGTGAAACCAGAGTGAATCTGGATTTGAAAAAAATACTAAATCCAAGATGTCCTACATGACAGAGACAAAAGGGAGACTGCATTCCCCTCATTCCAAAACCCACATTTATGAAGCCAGAAAATTTAGTGATTTTCCTTGTTTGCTTTGAGTGACAACTAAGAGCATCAAACTTGATTTGAGGCACTTACGGCTGTGGCCCATGGCCTTGTAATCATTCTCCTCATCATCCTCTTCCTCCTCAGAATCCTCCTCTTCAGACTCTTCCTCATCTTCATTGTCCTCTCCATCTTCATTATAGTTTCTGGAACAAAACATTTCGTATGTTAATTAATCCAAACTACTGATACAGGGCTACTGATACCATACTCCAGACAACTGTACAACAACTCCCCTTATGTAATAGACAAACTTATATCACCGCTATATTTTTCATCCTAGTACATTTCCTTAACCACTTTATTATGTCTATCTATACAGACAGATCTATATTTATATGTAAATTTACTAAATTTGTATCTATATATCTTTTTACTATACATATAAATATAGATCTGTCTATCTATACAGACAGATCTATATTTATATGTATATTTACTAAATTTGTATCTTTTTACTATACATATACAAAAATATATATATTGTACATCATTTGATACAAATCTTATGTTGACTTTCATAACATCGAATTTTTTTTTGCTTCATTACTACATTGTAAAGTGTGAGCTACATTGTGCACGTAATTTTCCTTGTGATGAATCAATAACGCTATAGACAACTGATGTAAAATACAGCACACCTTCAATGGGTCCACATACCTCGAGCGTGAACCCCGTCTGGGAGCTACTGTGGGTTGGCAAGCCGGGCATAGCCACTCCCCAACGGGAATACGATACAGTGCTGGTCGCAAGCAGAACAGATGGAAGGCCTTGTTGCACTCATCACAGAGAATGAGTTTCTCATCATCACCTGGAGATATTAGTATCAAATTAGTGCAAACTACTCAGTTGATTTCATGTTAGGATTGCTTTCCTACAAATGCTAATGCTAACAAACAGCTGTGAGTTTGACTGGCATCTTGTTACTGTTTAACCTGGTGGTTTCTGACACTGCTGAATGATGACCTGCCTGACACTATTAGACTGTCTTGTACTACGCTTGACATGACACTCCATCAGCTTCACCACAGACTGGCTTTGCTTGGACGCTGGATAAAAAGGCAAAAGACTGATTGGGAAAAGGAACTGCTCTTCACTTACTACTGCACATTAGCACATATGAAATATGCATAGTTATGTCATGAGTTTTTAACTTGTCCTTCACTCATATCAGCCTGCGTCACATCAGGGTAGTTTTACCTTTCCTACGGCAGACTTTGCAGCGAGCATTCTCAGCCGACATGTCCCACTTGATGCAAGAATCCAACATTCCCAACAGCACATGCATTCTGGAGAAGGTCTGAGCCTCTCGGATGGCAGTCTTCCATTTTTCAACAGCAGAAGCCACCTTAAAGCAAAAAAGAAAAGTACAGTGGACAGGAGAAAATGATAGATAGTTGTCCTGTATATCATTGTGTTTTGGCCCTTACCCTTGCCTCCTCAGCTAGTTTCTTCTCTTCATTTACTTCTTCTACTTTGCTGTTTTCTTCAGGATCTTGCTTTTTCTTCTTCTTCTGTTTGGGGGCCATGAAACCCTGGAGGAACTTCTTGATGACACATGACTGAATAGTAATGATCAGCTCCCCAAAGTCTTTGAGATGTTCAATCTTTTCCAACTGTGTCCAAGAGAGAATTTTCATTGATCACTGATCATACAATTTAGAAATGTAAGGTCATTCTAAACAAATTGAATCACCTGCTCTTCAATATCAACATTATCTTCCATGTATCCAAGGCCTCCCTTCTGAAGTCGTGAGGCTACCTCCAGGATGTCACTGCGCAGGTACTTGAGCAGCTCTTCATGGCCATCACAGGTCCGGAGGCCAGTCTTTCCCTTGCGTGTCAGATAGATGGAGTGGAGGATATCCTGGTAACTGTCACAGGAAATGGCCAATAAAAGTAGGTATAAATTGCATATTCCCATTTGAAATTACTTTAAAATACACAAAAAAAATGTATTCACCTCTTTTGTATTTTGGCTTTCAGTGAACTCTCCCTTACACCTTGAGGATGAAGACAGTCCACCAGCTCCTCAAGTTCAGCAGGGGTGTCGCAAATAAACCTGTACAGACAAAATATTTTAACATATATGAACAAGAACCACGAATTAGAACAGAGAAGGCCAGACCCCTACCATAGGTTTTGCCCTTGCTTAGGAACGGTCGTTTCCAAACAGACTTCTGCAGCAGGTGCTGCCCCCTGCAGGCCTGTTTCAGTAACAGCACCATCTATGCTGCTATCATCCTTTTCATCTGCTGTAAATGTAAGGAAATGGTTTATTACCAACTCGCAGGTAAATAAATGTCTAACAAAATTAAATTCAAAGTACTGTGTTACACTATGCCTATAATGAAATATACCTTGTGAATCAACCTTGGGTTGATCAGAGCCAATATCATCCTTGCCTTCAGCTTCAGACTCTGTTGGGTTTTTTTCTTCAGGCGGCGGTGTGAAGTTGTAGTCAATACTGTCGTTCACCCAACCTTTTTCAATGTACAGACCAGGTACCACATCAGAGAACAGCCAGTATCTGAACAAAGAAAAACACCAAAACAATTTAAAATAATGCTTCTTTCATCATGACAAAAAAAGGCACATTTTGTAAGAGAACAGACCTGTTGTGATTTCTGTCTGTACCAAGAGGTGCTCTACGCAATACAAGTTTGGCTTTGGCAATGCCTTCCTGGAAGGCCTTCTCCACTGCAGCCCGTTGTCTGCGTACCCGTTCCTCTTCTGCTTCCTTCTCCATTCGCTCTAAAAAAAGAATTAATTGAATAAACTTTGAATCTACATTTGCACATTACAATATTATTATACTCAAAATAACCATTTACCTTTATTCTGACGATCCATTTCTTCCTTTTCCTTCTTGGCCTGTGCAGCCATCAGCCGCCTACTCTTTACTAAACTGATCAGATCCTCTGGTTGGGGCTCCACTTTTACATCACTTTTGCGGTCGGTCTTGCTAGCGCCTTCTTTTTTCTTGTCAGTCTTTCCTGTCCCTCCATCTTCTTTACCTAAATCAAATAAAACAGCAATTTTATTACGTTCTTCAAATTAATTGCCATGGTTACATATTTGTGATCACAAACCTTTATCATCCAACTCCTTCCGCTTTTGTTTCTCAGCTTTCTTTTGATCGTTGGCCTGTTTGAGCATGGCCAGACGTTCCTTCCACAATTCTCCCGCTCGTTGCTGCATTGAGTCCACATGGTCCTCCACTGAGTAGGTCATAAGGATGCGGTGACACAGCCCTACAAGGAGGTTGACTTTCTCCTCTGGGCTGAGTTCAAACACTTCCACCGTCTCAAGCTTTTCTAAAAACTCACTGCTCACCACATCATCGAAGCCTGACACAGTGGCAGAATCCTCAGAACCCTGGTTGCTCTCTTCCCCGTGAGCATCAGACGGTCGTAGGCACAGCCGGGCCAGTTCTGATGCTGAGTGCATGGTGAGGGGGATTTCTGACAAGGGCATGTCCAGCTCACTGTAGCCTTCTGCCAGTTCATCCTGAAGAAGAGTCTGCAGAAGAACCACCAACACACGATTCAGGTAAAGAAATCCTGAAGTGTCCCCTGCCAGAGCTTCCATCAGGGCTACAGAGGTTATGGGATACTGGTCGTCTGGCATTAGAAGCCCTGCGTAACAACTGAGGAAGTCCACCACCATTGCAATCTGACCAAAGAGAGCATTTGGCAATCCTTCCGGCATGTCTACAAGTTTAAATACAGGGAGCACTTTGCCATCTGTGATCTCCTGGTCCTCAAATCTACGGGACTCTTTCTCACGTCTCTCCTTGGCCTTCTCTCGCATCTTCTCATTAAGTTCTTGTCGTCTCCTTTTCAATTCTTCCTTCTTCTCCTCATCGGTCAGGGCTGCCCAGCGTCTCTTTTGCTCCAACAGATCCCAGCGTTTCTGCACCAAAGCCTTAAGCTCCTCGGGCAGACGATTGCGTTCTTCTTCGGACAATGTTTTGGCAGCCTTACTAATCAATGTAGAAAGGAAGTGTTTTTTGTCCTCTTTACCCTTGTGTTCCTTATAGTACCTCACGAGACGGAGAGCCATTGGGTGTAAGGGCCTGCCAAGTTTGGGACTCGCAGTGACAGAGCTTCGCGGCCTTTTCTTTGGACTTCCGGCAGGTGTGCTTTTGGCAAGATGCAGCAGTGTCATCTGCTTCATCTTTGGTGTTTTTGGTCCTGCTTTACCATCCTTCTTGAAGACCTTAAGGACATTCTTTCCAGATTTCTTTCCATCTTTCTTTTCTGATTTTTTCCCTGATTTTGGAGTAGAAGAAGTTGAACCTTTTCCGTCTTTTTTAGGAGTACCTGAGTTTTTAACCTTAAGTGAAGAGCCATTCACTTTTATTTTCTAGAAATAAAATGAAAAAGCAGTTAAAAATTAAATGTACTTGACTGAAATATGCACTATAATCACCAACCTGCATATGGCCTAAAATAGTGGGGCTGAGAGGTGTTTTTTTCTTTTTCTTCTCATTTGCTAAATCGTCTCCTGGTGTAGTGGGAGTCTTCAACTTTTTGCTTGGCTTTCCTTCGGGAGATGACAAGCTTTTTCTCTTTGCCGATGAATTCTCCGCTAAGAACTATAAACCACACCTACATTAGATGTAATCATCCATATTAAAAAAATAGTGACAAAAACCTAGAACATTTACCTTTTGTGGATCAAGAAGAAAGTCGCTGAATTTACTTGGGAGGTTAAACTTTTTCACCATTTCATCCTCAACAACCCAGGGGGCGCTGTCACTTGTGCCCAACCTCAGAGAATGGTGCCTGATGAAATAGCGGATTATCTCTTTGGTTGGTGGGCGCTCAGTTCTAAAAAGACTGTCAGTTGGAACATCACTGATCACCTGAAACAAACAAGATTCATACAGTGACAAACTATAAAAATATAAAAACAAATTCTGGTGAAAACTATGTAGATGGGAGAAAACATTCAGATACGATATATTTTACACAACCAAAACAACAAACCTTGTCTTCGCTGATTAACTTCACGTCATATTTGTGAGGAAGAAATTTGGGCATTACCCATCTCTTCTTTTCTTCTTTGACTGTAGTTTGAACTTTTCTTGGTGACCGGCGAGCCCTATCACCTAACAGCAAATAGAACTTGTTATAATAAAATGACAAGTACACACAAATACTGCCTTTACTGTATTAAGCTCTTAACACAATACATACTCAAGCTCTCCCTCCGAATCTCCTCTTCTCGTGAAGGAGGCTCTTTCCTCTGATTCTCTTGACTGGCATTCTCCTTATCACTTGATGGAGAGTCACAGGCACCCTCGAGCTTTTTATCACCCATTTCGCCTTCTGGATTCTCTAAAGGGTGAATCTTAATTACGTTCACTCTCAAATTTTTGTCTTTTCCCACCTGAAAAAACAAACAAAAAAAAACATGCCAAAATAAGTTCTACTTTGAGGCATCAATTGTTTACAAAATGCTGATCAACATATGACTCAAGGCACAGAGAATATTGTTTCAAACATTTGTTTTAAATTAGAAAGCTTACCAGGAAGTCACACTCTTCACCAACAGCATACTTGGTTAGAATTTCCATCCATGCCATTTCAACCAGCTTGTCCAAAGAGACAGTGTTGTGGTGGACCATCTCTAAAATTGGTTTCTCAAACCAACTGGGATATTCTTCCTGCAGTCTGGAAGTAAAGGCAATCTTTACAAAAATGTACAGTCATGTGAAATGTGATAATGGTCCAGACTAGAGTGTTGTTGCCTGAGAGGTATTTTTCAAACAAAAGTATAGCAACTAGATATACATTACATAAGATGTTACATCAGCAGACCAAGAGTGACCACTAGAGGTCCCATGACCAATTACAGGGTTAGGTGTATTATTATTGTTATTATTATTATAGCACTTGTCAGAAAGGCCAGAGGGCCATGAACACCTGTGTTCTGTCAAGATGTCAAAACTTAAATGCCTAGACTTAAACTTTTATAATGATTAAGCTTGTTCTATATAAAGAGTGGCAGGACTATATAGCCAAATATTGCAATCAAAACAATGTAAACACTAAAAACAGCAATATTTATCTTCAAAAAGAGTACAAATGTACAATCAAAAGACATTTAAAAGTGAGCCATCTGAATAATTAAAAGGGTGTACTGTACAGTGTTGTTACTCACAGTTCAGTGACCTCCTGCTCCTCCTCCCATGCTTCTTTGTGTGTTAACTGGGAGCTTCCCGTGCTTTTGCAAGTCCAGATGCGCTCATTATATCGCTCTAGACGTGCTTCATATTCCCTGAAAGTGTTTAGTTAAGGTGCAAAACAAAACAAAAAACAGATTTTCCTTGTTCAGATCTAAAAACCACACAATTCTACCATTTATTTGAATAATAAAAAGGTACCCTAAGGGAGATGCATGGGCACCTTTATTTGCCATCAGCAATCATAATGTGTACATCTTACAGGTAAATCATAATTTCATAATAAGTACTTTTAGTATAGAAGTGCACTTTGTGATTCACTGTGTAGGATACAGATAGAGTTAGAATACATTTTATGCAAATATTTTTTTTCCGGGATATTAAACTATGAAGCCAGTGTTCAGTGCACACTTGAGCGATGCTTAGGCAGGCGTGCTAAGGGCTATTGTGACAAATGCCAATATTAGCAGCGTGTGTGCTAACCCTGTTAGCTGTCAACAGCACCATGAACGCGTACATCATGATAGTGTTAACGCTTCAAAGATTGTAAGAAGAACCACACAGTCTATGGTAGAAACCCACTAAAATGTTAGGTAAACCCCTATTTGAACCCACACTGATGCATTGAACTTTAGCTTTGAACTGGAAGTGCTAGCATGTTATCCATTGAAAAGCAGAGGGGCCACAAACAGCCAAATGTGATGCAACAATGAATCAGGCAGTCACTTACACTCCTGTCTAATGTGACCGAGGTGAAAAGAGTGGTTTGGACTGGAGTCATGCGTGTTTGTGTGCGCCATGTAGCTACAATGAGCCTCAGCGGCATAATGTGAAGGATACTCTTTGTTCCTGAAGGCCTCCTTGCTGTGCTCGATGATGTAGACCTCTTCTCCCGGGCCTGGTGGCTCTGCTAGCGGTTTCACTAGCGGGTAAGGTTTCCGGCCCAATAGCGGCGCCATCGTATATCCAAAGATGACACGGCGACCAACGTCCAAGTCAATTTATGTAACAATCTAATTCAGTAAGGCGCGTTTAGATGGTCCAAACATTTATCCAAAAGTACAGTATACAGGCGTCAGGTGATAACACGGCTCACGTTACCGGTGGCAGGCTCAACGTGTAGCTGCTAGTTAGCTCGTCGGCTAACAGGCTGGATTGCTGTGTCGTTGCAAAACAATAACAGAGCTATTCTCACCACCTGCTTCATCGCATCCTCTTGTCCTTTTGGAGTGACAAGTTGCTTAAGCACAGTCTGTTAGTGAGATTATGCCCGGCTTGATTTCACGAACAACCTGGAAACTTTGAACATCCGCAAAGGAAAGTGAAAACACGCGAACAAAAATCTAACTAGCGGCAACAGTGGCTTCTCACCGAGCGGTCTGGCGCGCAGTGTTAGCCAAGTGCGGTAAAAAGTACGTCTGTTCTTGCGCGATCGGTCAAGATTTGCAGTTGCATCAAAACTCTTAGTTCTCGCTGTGACGACCCCACGAGGTATGCAGTGGGCGAGAACTACCCGGTGCAATCAAAAGGTTAATTCCTTGTCGAAATGGCGGGAGTTTCTCAGTCCACCGGCACAATTCGCGTACCCACCGCTCGGTTTCCCCGGCAGCAGGCAGCGTCGTCGGGTCGCCTCGCCCACCCTCTACCGCGATTGGTTCAGCAGCTTTAGCGCCCTCGGAAAATTAAGAGGCACGTGCAACTGATTGGGTGCTTTTGGCTGCCTATTTTGATTAAGGTCCGGCCTCTAAATATTTGCCCCGCCTCAGTGTTGATTACGTATCAGTGGATGAAGGTCAGGTGACCACAACTGAGAGGGCAACGCGAATTCATGTGTTTTGGGATGACATATATTTGTTTGTGGATAGAAATCATTCATTCTTTCATTCATTTTAATTTATTTGAGCAAGTTGTAGAACAATAGAACAACATTTTAGAATATATACAGACAGGAAAAATTGCAATGATCAAAAAGACTGTGCAGAAGCAAGACCCCTCTCACATCAAACACCTGGTGGATAAAACGGCTGTTTGTTTCATCCAGTACCTTTTTTTTCCGTTAGTTATTTATTTAAAACATGCACAATTCACAGAACAACATAACAAGACAGACTTATACATGGGCATCACTGCCTCTCCTCCAGGTATTCTTTCATTGTTTCTTTTTTAAATATCTTACACACTTTTAGTTCTTCTGATAAGTCATTCCATAGATGAACTCCATGTATTGAGATACACATTCACTTTAAGTAGTTCTAAATTTCTGCTGATAAAATTTCTTTTTGCCTCTAAGTTTATAATGGGAATTGTCTATCTTGAAATAAATTGTTTAGATTAGTTAGGAGAGAGTTGAAAGATGTCCTGAACATAATTTGAGCTGTTGTAAAAGTTTACCAGATCATAAACGTTTAAGTCTGATGATTTTAAAACTGTGGGGTTGTCTTATAGCAGTTTCCCCACACTTCAACTTCAATTATTTTAGTAAGACAAGACTGAAAACTTCATACAAATCTACAATTTAATGCAAAACATGTACTTCTTGGTGTCTTTCAGAAAGATATTCCTGCAAAAAAATATATGTGTTGAATTTAATCCTAATCCTATCCAAATTTCATAGCCATTGCTGTAAATTTTCTAGCCAGAAACCAAAATATATTGTATTAGTCCCTCTTGTCCTCTTATATAAATTCTCTAAATTATTGTCCAAATCCCAAAGCCCTGAAAACAAAAGCATTGTATGGAATTTGAAATTTAAAATGTGAATGTTTATTGTTTTTTTCTATGCTTGTATAACACATACTTTTTGCACATGCTGAACCCTGTGAATTTGAATTAAGCCTCTAGCAATGTCATTGTTTATTGTTACTGTATATGACTCTGTATATTTGAAAAAAAAACCAAAACAAAAAAAAAACGGGCTGGCATCATTACCACATCTACATTTTATGTCTTAAGAGTATGGTATGAAATGAATGTAGTCCTGTATCTCTCACTGGTTGAGCAGAGCTGTAGGAGGCTGTTGGTGGAATTTATTGTGAAAGCATCAAGAACTATCCTAATTCTTATACAGTGCAACTTAATTTACAAATATAAAGAAAGCCAGTGTTTATTTAGACATGTTTATTTAAATACAGAGACAAATAATAAATACTTAACAGTATGTAATCTTATCAGAACCATGACTGTTGTGAGGAAATGTATGCATATGAAATGAGTTGGGTCCATATGAATGTTTCATATATACTAATGCTAAATAAACATGCAAAACTCGAATGCACCACATACTTGACTACATTTGACAAACTATTTGATATATAAACAAAATAATAAGAAAAAAGGGCAGTGTATCTAATGGAATTATTTTAAATGAAATGTCTAGAAATTGTATAGCCTGAATTTGCTTATACAATGTTCAGTTACTATATATCTAATATATATTTTAATTTTAGCTTAGTGACACATTTACGAAAAGAAACAAGGAACAAAAACTTGATTTAACTATCTAAGCACAGAGTTTTCTCCAGTGCAAATCTTCTTCAATGGGGGTGCACCTGTTTCGTCCACATCTTCCTGTTAAAACATTTAGGGTAAACATTGAAACAGACAAAAACTACTAAAATGTTCAGTATCAATCCAGTGTTTAACCTGTGGGTTAGGAGCACTTCGTCTTACAGTTACAGATGAAAGAAGGTCTTCTTTTATAAGCGTAGGAGGTTCATCTGCTCCATCTCGTCTAGAACTGACTGGCTCTGCAATCACAAATAGACAAGTACTTCTCTTATTTGTACAGCCATTTTTATTAGTTTTTAAATTGTATGTACCTCCAGTTTTCCTTTTTATCATTGTGAAATTTAACATTAATAAAAAAAAAAAAACAATCCAATTTTACAAGCATAGTAGTACAATAATATTTTTTTGGATTTGTAACATTTATTAGGGTTATGGTTCCATACTCCACTGGATGACCCCAGTCCCCTTTAAAAACCTTAACTATGGACAACAATGTATACATAACTAAAAATAAAAAATTGTATGACAAAGACCAAAGCGTACCATCCACAGTTTCCTGACCCAACATTGGTGGCTGGGAGTCCTCGGTCCTGAGACTGGTATGTGGTGGACTAACTTGTTGTGAACTGGAGCTGCTGCTATTATCCATCTTAGGTTGGTATACATCAGACAGAAAACTCTGATTGCTATTTTCATCTGAAATGAAAGACCGACATTCATCAATAATACTACATTTTTAAGCAATACTAGTAGACTAGACTGTGATAGCAACAAACCATACCACCAAAATCCAGTAGGGAATTTGTGTTTTCCAGCACTACATCTTTTAGTCCTCTAACTTCTCCACCTGTGGATTTGGTGCGATAAATCTATAAGGAAAGAGATGTTAAAATGGATTATTAGGCCAAGTAATGTTATTGTTTTACTTCTACCCTTACCTGTTTTGTTTCTGTTATAGGAACCCACTTGAAGATTCGCAGGGATGTGTCTCCTACTGTCACCCATTTTTTCTCCCTATTTAATGAGTAAAAACCAGTAATTAATACCAATTGTCCAACATCACATCTCACAGATCTCTATTTAAGACCTAGTAGCCAATACGGCAAGATGCTTAGACGGCTTAGTAGAATCTGGTCATGATTTTATCTAAGATTTATTACAGTAAGTTAAAGTGTTATCCGTGAGTCTTAGACGATCAGTAGCCATATTTTGAACACATTAAATCTCAAATGTCTTAAATAACGTGTCTGTAATGGGCTTTCACGGGTTACAGGGCAGTCGTGTCATTTATAGCGCACAGCATGAGAGGCTCAAGTGTAGCCATATTGACAACTCTCAGCGGAAATCTCTTTAGTCCCGCCCCTTCTCTCCAAACAGCGCAGCCATTGGCCAGCGGCTCCGTCAATCAGTCAACTTTCCCGACTGAAGTTTGTTGAGCGGCGCAGCGGCGGCAGATAACGAGACCCTCTACAAATACTATTTCCACCATGTTGTTCTTACACACGCATAGATTACGTACCATTTGCGCACTTTTTCGATGGCCGCCAACACCTTTTTAATGTCGTCTTTAGCCCGACTTCGCGTTTCTGCTCGGCCTGATCGCCCCGACATCTTGATGCTGTTATGATTCATCTACCGATGCATCTGAAAACTTCAAGACCAAGCCCCAGCACTACTGCGCTGATCTCGCGAGATGTCGAAATGTCCTCCCTGCGGGCTTTTGGCACACGGACTATGCGCACAGTGAATATTTATTATGAACAGTTACTTCTAATATACAGTCTGTGGCTTTACTATGGATGGCAGAAGGCCTAAAGATTTGTTAGGATGAAGCTACATAGAATACTTTGTGAAATATGGACATGGCTACACATAGAATAAATATAATATATTTTGGATACAATTACAGCATGATAATAACTGCAACGCAAGGATGGTTGTTGGTTAATCTTCTTGCCTTTTATTGACTGACCTGTGGCTTTTCTGTTGTGATATTTTTATTAAAGAAACAAAAGAAACAGGAAAAAAAATTTAACTCTATTGAAATAAACTTTACAATCAAGCCAATGTCTTATCTGTGGGTGTAATATTTTGTTATTTTATACATTTTTCTATCATAGTCTAATCTTTCATCACTGCTCACTTACAGAAGGCCACACGGGGTAGCCTTGACCACTGACCAAAGATGCACTTATCTTTTTCATCGCCACAGAATTGTTTTGCATGTCCCACAGTTTGGTACGTTTTATTTAACATTTAAGCAGAATGTTTTATTGCTCAAAAAACTAGGCATTCTTAATAGTTCAATAGAAAACAATACACATTAAAGCAATTAGGCTGTCTATGGTTCTATATCTAAACTAAGTTTGAGTTATTGAGTTATCTGTTTAAATCCAGGTTAAAAACGGTTCTGTTTAGCTGTGCATATGACTGAAAGGTTTTCATTTTCCATTCCGCACTCTCCTCTCTAATTCTCTCTAATTTAATGTCGCATCTCTATTTTAAAATTTTATGATGATTATTTATGTTTTAATTTGTTTGTATTGTGATTTTAATGTATTTCTTATTCTGTAAAGCACTTTGAATTACTTTGTGTACGAATAGTGCTATACAAATAAACTTGCCTTGCCTATTCTTCTGTGGTGTGATCATAGAGCTATAATAAAATCTTATTATTATACATCCATTATATCTCTTATTATACATCCATTGGTGTGATATGCCATGCTCAACATGAACATTATTGAACCTTGGCTGTAGGTGGGGACAGGGGGTAGATGAAAACAGACATTTTCTCAGCACTCAAGCATAATTAAGAAAAATTGTTATGCAGAGACTATTCATGACTAACATGGGTCAATATAGTCATTTTTTTATGTTTTGGTAATTTTTGCAGCTTTTCTGCACTTTACCTAAACAAATGTCAATTAATGCCTCTGTTTACTGTCGGCGGGGATCAAATTGGCCAAAAATAGGGACACCTGGGACATTTTCTTTATAAAATTGGGACAAATCAATGGTTTTGGATAAATCTGCTGGGGCATGGTACACAGGGCTCTTATAGCATGGTTGAAACTCAATTTTACATCATGTTTGTTCCCCTTTAAAATGGCAGAAGTCGTAGTATTTATTTTGAAGGAATCTGACTCGGAAAATATGTTGTTTCCAGTTCCGCTGCCACTTGACGCTTGCGTTTTGGTTCAGACGGCTCCTGTCATATAGTGGACAAATGCTCGCACAGTGAACGGGAGAGACGCAGACAAGTCCATCAAACTATGGACTTTTGCGCGCCATAGCTGCTTAGATCGGCCTGGCAACGTTTGTATTGTGTACAGCTTTGTTAACATTTATTATACGTTTTCGGTTCGCCGTGTATTTTTGGTCACAGTAAACACGACAATGGATCGAGTGAAGAGCTCCATGCAGCAAGTACCCAACGCTATTCCCAAAGTGATCAGACGGACAGGAGGGGCCAACAGTCTGGAGCTGGAGAAGGAAAACTTTGAGAGGGGCCAGGTACGTAGAGACCGACTGGCTTCACTGTTTGTCAGATAAATAAAGCAGCTAATTGCAAACGTGAGCGGGTGATGTGAGATTTCCTTTGTAATGTTCATAATTATAAGCACGGCGTCATGTTCGCAAAGAGCCACGTTGTGAAGACGAGTATCCACATGTCTCTTAATTTGAGATATAACCTTTAATGTAAATGCATGTGTCTGTTGTGCAAAACTGCAAAAATGTTATTTAATTCATTCAGTATATTCCAGTTTAGTGAGCGCCCGTCAGTGATAAACCCTGTGCAACAAAGGAACTGTAGAAATTTAGGTCAATAGCCTTTTGAGTTGCATATCTGTTTTGTTTGGCTCATGTAAATAACCAGATAGTCACAGGAGCAATGTGGACGTGCCATGTCTAACAGACTTGTGTGTGCTACAGAATCCATGTTGTTATGTGAAGAGTCATGTCATAAGAAAAATGCTACATATAGTCTAGTTGTGGGAAAATACTATATCTACAATACACATGAATAATGAATTTGTAGTTGCACATACCCACTGTTCTCCCAGACAGTAGGATATGCAAGCATGTAGGCTGTTGTCATGCTCATGTATCGGCCTGCCTCCTACCCTGGTGGTCGCCTCTCCCCTCTACCCAGACCAGGCACATGGGAGTGGAAGAGGAGGGGAAGAGTGGAAGGGGGAAAGTAGGTCAGATGAATTGAGGCAGTCAAACTGTCTTGGTAGTGCTACAACATGCCTCTTGCATTTGCATTGCCTGCTAACTGTAACAGTCAACACACCGCCCTAACATGCACAGCAAGCAGCTCTGGAAGGAAATGCTACAGATTCCTCCCTTTTGGCTGTCCCACAGGAGACAGTAACTGCATGGATTAGAGTTGAGGGGAGGAGCATGTGTGTTGGACGTGTGGTCAGTAGGTCAATGTCCCATAGCAAGATCATACGATGCTTGTCCTATGGCAGGTGTTTGGATTTTTTAAAAAGAAGTTTTAAGTTATTGTCATTTTTGTGTGATTTATTTAATCAGATTACATTAGATTTTTATAAAGTTTATTATTTTTTATACTTGCCATCTTTTGATTTTGATTTCTCTTGTAGTGTCTCTCAGAACCATTATTCCAGTCTATTTGTCATTATGTTATTTATACATAGTGATGAATATGCTAGTTGTTTTACACAGATCAGTGAACAATAATCTCATTTGATCTATTGTGCTGTAAAGCTGTCTAAATCTTCTGGGTGCCTGGCTTTCACCTTCTTTACAGAAATCTAACTATCTCACACATCCATTTGCTGCTCAGTGTTTTTGGCAATGAGACGCCACTGGAGCAGGACCAAGCTCTTCAAGAGTAAATGGACGGTGTTCAGCTATGTTTTCAAATCGTATCCTCCTTACACAATAAAACTGTACAATATTTCACATATTTATTGTCATGCTGTGTCATGAATCTAAATAATGGACATGTTGCTTGTAAAAAGTATATGCCCAATCATCAAATGATTCCAAATGAAAAAAATCCTAGTACTGTTCTTTTACTACTGCTACTAGGAGTACTACTACTACTTTTCCAGTATGTTGTTCAGAGAATGCATAGTGAGTAGAATTGCTTTTTTGACTTTGGTAAACAACCAGGGTGTGTTCTAAATCCTTTGCAGTGTCCACAGTGGGTTATAAAAAGAATGGGAGGAAGGCAGATAGCACCAACACTACATTTAATGACACATGTTGGCTCTTTCTAGCAACATACTCTATAATTTACAATTCAAGGGCATAATCTTTGTGTTCCAACCATAATGGTCCCAACATCACGACATGGTTGGGTTACACTGTTTTCCTAAAAGAGAGAGATGAGTAATGTGTAAATAACATGATGTATTTTTTATAGTCTGTATTATAGCATTTTTATCAACGGCCATCGCCCAAACAGAAACAGAGCTGACAAAGTCCAACAAGGTGAAGATTAGAAATCTGTCCAGGAATCTCCAGTCAACAACATAATAACTGCTTGTGGTAAAGTCTGGGCCTATACCACATGGTGTTGCATAATTAGACTTCCCCACATTGAGGTTAACCTACGGATTTTCAGATTTAATTCTAGATGAGTAGTATATGTGCAGTAATCAATGGCTTTGGTGCAGTGGGGTGCTGTGGTAGCGTTCAGGGTAGGAGTGGGAACATAGCTTTCAGGCACAAGTGGAAGTAGATGTACAGTAGTAGTAGTGTTGTGGCAAGCCTTGTTTTTTATAGTGCAACTGTGTTTATTTAAAAAGAATTACTTTTCTAAAGTGTCTGGAACATATACCAGTACTTGTAGTTACAGCACTAACATTATATGTCCAAGGTCTAAGTTATAAAATAACTTATCAAAATATTCTAAGATATGCTATAAATTGCCAAAATATTCATAATGCATGGTTGATGCTCAATATCTTGACTGGAAAAAAGTATTTCATATTATTTTTAAAAAGTATTTCATATTATTAAATGAAAGCATTTTAACACCACCTTTCTCATCAACAACCTGTCAAGTGCAGTATAGCTCTTATTAAGCAGTATAGCACATTATTTGAGATTGGTGATTTTTTCATGTGTGTAGTTCATTGTATGAAGTCTTGCATGCCTTGCTTAACATCCTGTGATACAAAATACTGGAATGTTTCAGAAGGATATCCATGTATTTTGGGTACACACACCAGCATACCATGAGAGTGGAGTTAGAAGACTGCTCAGCCATCAGGCGGTGTTATGTGGCCTCATTATAGAGAATGGCTAAACAATAATTGGACTGAGTAGAGACGGGTCAGTAAGTGGTTCACTTGTGATTTCTTGCTGTTTCAGTCATTACATACAGTAGGACTGTTTACTTATTGAGTTGGTATGGATGGTTCGTTACGGTGAGTTTATGGTGTGATTGAGGAGCCAATTAATGTTACTACAACTTTGCAGCAACAAGTTGCATGGGGGAAAGGTCAACTGTGTTTACTGGAGCGATAGAACAGTAATGGGAACTATGTGGCACATTGTAGTTTCGGTATCAAAAGAAGAAGTCACTGTTATTAAATTCCTTTAATTGCATTTAAAATACATCATCAAGATCATAAATACATGATGGCCTTTTTACAGTTCCAAGAGCCTCTACACAAAATTGCAAGACAGCCTGTGAGGTTAATTATTATGTGATAATACTACCTTGAATATCTTAGTCTTCACAGTCTTAAAGGTGCATTTTGTAACTTTTCTGGTGATGTTATGGGTTTGTTCTACAGCATGGCATGTAACATATATTGCATTTATTCAATAGAGGTGTATTGTAAAATATGCTATGTGTAGGTAATTCATAATTTCTTTGTCTTTTTGCTTACTGTCCCTCCTTTTCTATATTTTTCTTGCTTTGATACCTAAGCCAAGTTTTGAAAAGCCTTCAGGCTGGTGTGAGTGGGAGGTTGAATGTCCAGCAGAGACAGAGTAGGCCTGGTGTATGTGAGAAATGCTGTACCAGGAAGTGAAGAGCCTCACTGTCAATGAGCTGCCTTTGTGTGAGGACCCACTGTTTATGTTGAGCTAGTCTGAAAGTGTAATTAGCAGCATATTATTGATTCTTGTTGCAAGTTTAAAACTTTTAGACTATAATATGCCCTAAAGGTCTACTACAAAAATTAACACCATATAAATGTATTCAGTTATGATAAATTAGGAATATAAACAAGATATAAAATAGTGCATTGTTTGGAGAAGTAAACATTCATTTTCAATGCAAACCCCTGCAGCTAGCTACCATACCTGATATTGTAATACTATTATTACTTCTGCTTATTGTCTACTACAACTTCAAGTACTACACATGCCATTAATGCACCACTAATAGTATGGTTTCTATAATATTATAGCAGTATATTGGCTACTGCTTGAAGCTATTACAGTATTATTACTAGGCATGCTGCAGTCATATCTCTAACCACTTTTTACTCTACTTGAATTAAACACTTTATGTCAGGTAAGGTCATCTTTACTATTGACATGAAGGTATTCTCTTTTGTATCTCTTGTGGACAGTGAAAACCCAAGGAATAATATATTATGTTCATATTTTCTTACGCCATAACGTTGTTTAATAAGCAGAGGATAGGCCACACCTTAGTCTTAAAATACTAGACCTGCCAATAATGACCAGAAGTGTATTGAAAAAGTATTATTTTTAACCAGACGGGGGCGTCAGTCACCTATGTGCACTTGCTTTGGTGGTGGCGGAGTTGCTCCTCTAACTTTTCTTTTAGTGGTTTGATTAAAAGCATGTTAGTCCTGCGGCGCACGTCTTTACGCACGATATCGTTTCATATGCTGCGTTCTTGGCATGGTTCCAATAACTACCGGTAATTCATTTCTCACACCTCCATCTCATAGCCCCTAATACATTATCTATTTTGCAGGGAAGAACCAAAAATTGCTTTCTTATTCCTGCAGCCCTACTAATCCTTCATATAAGCTACACCCATTTTCTCATAGGAGACCCTGCAGAGGTCCCCGTGCCACAGCTTGGCCACCACCGGTCTTCAAGCCGCCCCACTCCGCTCCACTATTGTCTCAGGCAGAGCGGGTAATTTGCAGAATAAAGGTGGCTCACCAGTGTCTTGGTCTTTGACGTTATGTGGGCTGCGACGTGCGCGGGGTGGCTTTAACGCGAGGCGGTCCTCCTGAATGTGGGACTCTTCCCAGCAGAAGTGCCCGTGTTTATCGCCCCACTCCTCGGCTTGGATGCTGGACGCGTACACCGAAATAAGCGCTAGTGGCTCGGGTAGAGGGGCACGGAGAGGAGGAAGGAAAGAAGGCAGAATGATAGGGGGCATTTTAATACCAAAACGGGACACATGTTGAGCTAATGGCCCAGTCCACCTCCCCCTTCTCCTCCCAAATGCATTCGTTGCCTCACTCGCCTTCCCGTTACTAATTAGTCCACGGATCTGCGCCTTACGAGCCGTTTCAAGGACTACAACTATGGATCTCAGTAAAATCGTAAGTTTTCCTGTCGCTCCGTTTCCTTTTCTCCACTATTCAGGCTCTCACACATGGGGCGGCTTTGCATGTTTTGGAGGTGGGGGTGGTGTCCATAGAAAGTCCTGTTGCGCACGGGGGCTGCTGTTTGCGCCAATTCGTTCAAGTTGTGCTCACGGCAAGACGAGACAAGACAGAGCGAAACGTGGCCGTGGGAAGTTCGTGTATGGGTTTTGTTTTTGTTCCGGAGAGAAGGCATGAGAGACTGAGCGTGTGGGTATTTTTTGCAAACTGGGGCGCTGGGATCTTGAAAGGGGCTTCTCTGGGTTGTTTGCCATTGAGAATCTTGCCAAAACATAGTTCTAAGTTATTTCAGTGAAATTAGAAGTAGGCCAAACGTCTACTGCTTGTTTCTTCACTGAATTTACATGTAGCCTACAGGTACCCTACTACTGAGGAAACCCAAGACACTGGAAACAAAAATGTGACTTGCATATTATCCAACCGTTTGTTATAACTCTTTCTAAACTCGTCTCCTTATGTCGGTAACCCATATAGCTTTGCGCTTGGCATCCAAATGTAGTTCTAAAAAAGATTGGATAGATTTAGAGTCTGCCTTTCTTTTAGCGTTGAATGATGGCACAGACATGCACAGACTGCCTAAGTACATGGCCAGTAGCAGGTGCACACTGACCAGAGCAACAAGACTGGCCTTTCAGGGCCAACATGGATGGATGGGTGTGCTTCGAGCCCCCTGTCTCCATGCACAGATGTGGGGGAGGGCGCAGGAAGATGGGTGATATAGTACCCACTCCAGAAGAAAATGTGTACATGTTCTGAACTCAGACAGTGGTAGGACAGCAGGGCACAAATCCAAACTGGGAAAAAAAATGAAAATCAATATGACGCCTACTTGTAGCTGGACAGGATACAGTGGTTAGAAATGTTGTAATTCATTCATACATGGTAAAAAATGGCATACTGTGGTAACTTACTGGCACCTGGATGCGGCCAATATATAGTGGTGATACTGTTGACTAAGTTTACAGTAAAAATGTTCACTTAGTACAACTAAACACAGGTAGTCGTGGCTTTTATATTGTGGGCATAGCAAATACTGTGTTTATGTACATTATTCTTTTACTCTGTAAGGCAAAGATGCCAGATCCCATCCATTCCCACACCTTAACCCGAGTCACCCTAACATACTGTAAGACCCTATGTTCTGTCAGCTGTTTGTTTTACTTGGAAGTTGTCGTTGTCAACCCTGAGGCCGATTTGGCTTGTGCGTGTATGAGATTATTTTTCATTCCATCGCTTTAACACAATATGTCTGATATCAATGAAAGGTGTTTTTGGAGCTCCTAAAGCTGTGTTTACCTAAAATTATTAGCAACATCCTGAAGGTGTTGAAATCCCTTTTTCCATTCTGAGTGTGTGTGTTATTAAATGAGTTCATACCCTAATTGTTTATTTCTTCAACACCTCCAGCAGTTCAGTTGAGACGCTATAGTTACAGAAAAATGAAGGAAAACATGCTGCAATCCTCTTTGGCATTGTTTGTATTGTGCATCATATCATTGCTAATGATTGCTTTCCTGAAATCTTTAATTTTGTTCTCCTAAAAGTTTGTCCTTATATCTTAGAAAGAACCTAACATAATTACAGTGTCTTGTCAAAAATGCAATGTACAACTTTAACAAAGCAAGACTTTGCTGGGCCAGTAGAAAAAATGATCTTAGAAGGAACCTGTGACCGTACACTTTTGGCTCTAAGGAGAGCTGTAATATGAAGACAAAAACACCTGGGTAATGTGCCTATGGGACTGTTGAGTTTTTTTTTTTTTTTTTTTTTTTGATGGAATATCACCGAAAGCTTGTTGTGGTTAGTTTATTGTTTTGCCATGATATTAAGAAATCCAAACTGTGGGAAAGTTTTGTCTCTTTTGCACCAGTATATCAGTTCTAAGCACCTTAGGAAACATCTAAATTGGTCTCTTCAGATGTTCATGGGTTCACAGTCTTGGCTGACCAGGGAGGGGAAAACAACACTTGTGTTTGAGCTGAGAGCTGCATTGAACAGAAATGCACTGAATCACAACACAACATTCTCTCTTGATTGGGAGATTGTTACACAGTCATGTCTTAATTTCATTTTCTCAATGCAGTCCACCCCGAGTCACAACAATCACAAACTCCGAGAAATGCACATTTGCTATGAACATTTACCACAAAAGTCAAACATCACCTATCACTGCTTGATAGTGAGAATATTATTTATGATGACCCTGGAACAGAAAATCTTATGCCACTGATAGAAGTGGGAAGATATAATCTAAAAATACTAGTCTTATAGAAGACAAAACAGTGTAGGTCAGGGCAATATGCCCTAAAATCTTAATCACACTATAAAAGAGAACATTTGTGATAACTCTTTAATTGACCATATGCCTGGTGGGGCCGCTTATTTGTTTTTCTTTTCTTTTTTTTCTTTTTTTTTCTTGTTTCAGGGCAGGGTATTTAAATTAGTTATTATAAATTCTGCTTCCTCACACCTTGTCTTACTCATTATTCAAGTGTATAGCAATGTGTATTGTTTGACAAATAAAATTATGAAAAGCTACATCAATGTCATTTTCACAGACACACTTCAGCACACATCCCAAAATTCAGATCGTTGTCAAGATTACCACCCTTAGTCAGCGAGATTAATATATATTTTAATTATCTTGTCAGTCACCACACAGCCTAAATGTTGTATTAATGATAGTTGCTTGATTTGCTCTGGCCGTACGTCAGGTCCTCATATTGTTTTAAGAACACAGATGTCTCTTTATCTTGTGTGTTCATGACATCACCAGGCTGCAGGATTTGGGCTGAGAGAAGTTCACACCAGGCTGAGATGGCTTGTCTTTATAGAAGAAGCTGAAAGTGCCATGTGGGTGGAGACCTGGGAGTTTAATTACACCTGTGCCCATCCCTCAACATATGTGCGTGTGTCTCCCTGGTAGATCAGTAACCAGCTGCTGCCCGGTGCTCCTCTGCTCCACCATCACTGGCATCGTGCTCTGAGTTCACTGCTTTCTATCGTTCAGATCTGTTTGTATGTTTTTAATGGGCTCTTAAGAGACTTGAGCATCCCATTGGGTTCATCACTCAGAGCTCTGAAAGAAGCAAAGAAGTGCATTTCGAAATAATCATGTAGTGCATGTGACTGACAAGTAGGATTGAAACTAAGGACTATTTTACTGATTAATTAATGTAGATACTATTTTTTTTTGATTGTTAAGACTGTGAAAGGCATGTGAGTTATACACATTTTGAACAGATCATCATTTGCCAACATTTTTTATGCACAATTTTCTGTTAATTATTGGTTTCCCCCACTCAGTATGCCTAAAAGGCCCATGTTACTCACTTCCTAATCTATGTTATAACGTAGTTTCTCATCCAAAACATATGGAGTTGTGTTTTGTTTCATTCACACACAGGCCTGCTTACTAAGGTTGATGTTCTTCTCTCACACCAAAAACACTCTGTTCCACCTTGTGATGTCATGTGGTAATACAGGAAGTGCTCCACTAAGTTTTTAAACTTTATACACCTTCACTAAAATCATTTG
Source organism: Odontamblyopus rebecca (assembly GCA_030686955.1). Classification (NCBI taxonomy): domain Eukaryota; kingdom Metazoa; phylum Chordata; class Actinopteri; order Gobiiformes; family Gobiidae; genus Odontamblyopus; species Odontamblyopus rebecca. Next base: position 14,823,021 of record CM060668.1, read on the forward strand.
GATAATTTCATCCCTGGAATTGCAAATCTCTACTGAACTGTAAAAGGAGCTGTTAACTTTAAGAAAAATTACTGCTTGATGACATCACAAGGTGGAACAGAGCATTTTGAGTTTTGGAGATGTGGAGCGACTAATAATAAAGGGTTATTACTCAAAGTCAAGTCAATTTTGCATAATATAGGACCTTTAATGCAAAACTACCTCATTATTTATGTAAAATATGAAAGATGGAATGATTGCAAAAAACACCAGTGTTCCTTTTCCTCTCCTAATATGGAAAAATTACTGTAAAAGTGCAATCTCTCCTGCTACTTTCCTCTGCTGGTGGAGGTGTGGAGTGACTGGTGAATGGGAGCGGATGTCCTTGTCCCATATTATACGAAAAATAGCACTCAAAAAGCAACACTGTAGGCTCTGTGTAGAGGGACCTTTGAAATGGGTGGAGCATATTGTGATTCAATTCAATAATCTTTCCGTTTATTAGCTAAATGTTAGCAGCCTGTGCCATTTAACACAAACTATGCTGACGTCATGTGAAAAACCAAAGCAGAACTACTTGTACAGGCAGCTGATTCTTGTGATTATTTTGGGTTATGGAATGGTTGTTATTGTACATGGGGTATAATCGATGCACATTATTCACATTATTGTTTACTTCATTAATATTGTCAGTCAAACTCTTTCAGCAGGCGATAAATTTAAGAACATTTAGTTGTAGCTTTCAGTCAAATTGTGTATCAAAAATTGTACTCCACAACTTTAAAGAGCAACAGTGGTCTGCTTAGGACTGGACAAGATCTTGTGCTGCAAGTTCTCTCAAGGTCAAAATAGATTACCGTACTTATTTAAGTTGCTTACAAACTCAGGGAGGAAGTTCAGTTACATGTTTTTTATTCCAAGACACCTGGAAGAAGCTGGCAAGAAACCTGAGCGGGCCCAAAAGGGCCCTGTGGCGGATGGTGTAGGCGCTGTCTGGGTTGGCTGAGCACAGTTTTAGCAGAGGGAGGGGGAGTGGAGCTGGGTAGCAGGAAATGGGCAGTGCAGGGTGTGCCAAGACAGGAAGCCCTCACTGAGCCCCTGTCACCCTCCTCTGTGTGTCTCTCCATCCACAGTGCATGTCAGTAACCACACCTCAACACTTTCACTGCTCTCACCACATTCTCTGTGTAGGTCATATGTTTTATATCAAACATTTTGCATATTTGTGTCTCCATGTTTAATGCAATGAATATAACCATAAAATATTCAAGTCAGACTTTTGACTGAGCATGCAGGACATTAACAGGACCTAACAGTATTTAAACAATCAATAGAGGTGGTAGTTTCTCCTATACGGAAATCATTATAAAAACAATAACCCATGTTTGATTTTCATTTATTTCCATACACTTCTATTTCCGTAGCCCAGCTGTTGCCTCAGATAGCTCAAACTAAAGTTTCCTTTGGAACTTGTATGACAACATTTGATAGATCTCTTGTGTAAAAGTGACCAAACCAATATTTTTTCTGTGAATTCTGGCTATATTACAAATCTGATCTCAAAAGGGTCACTTGTGAAATGTGGCCACAGAGGGGGATGAGGAAGTGAGCCAGTGAGTATAGGCTGTTGGATTTCACATGCAGAAGACACTTCCTCTCTGTGTAACTTGCACTGGCTCTTAAGCCAAGAACAGAGGCTCTTTGGCACTACCTTACAGTGGGTAGTAACTATTTAGCAGATCACCCAGCATTGCTTTAAAAAGCTGCATGCTTTGCATACTAAAAACTAAGAAAAACAGGATGTTAGTAAATGTTACCCCATTGTTCTGTGTGTAATTAACTATATTGTTTTCATGCTATACTATCCTGCATGGCCACATTATGTGTAGCTTATGACAACAAACCTAAAGAGCCATTGCCAGGAGTTTTAAAAATGAAAATACAGTATTTCATACCCTAAGCAAATATATCATTTTCATCTATGCAATCTGTACCTAGACTGTTTTATATCTTGTAATGTTTGCATTACCTCATTGGTGCTTTACTGTATCAGAACGTGATACAGTGAGGCAGACCTATCATCAGTACTCAAGTGTTTTTTTCCTGTAAGGCTTTGAGTGAGTGACAGCTGGATCACAGTGAAGTGTAGATTTTCAAATGAAGCGGATGACTTTGTTACTTCTTAAATGCTGTAGAAAAATACACTGTATGTTTTTAATAATGTCTTTGTACTCATTACACTTTATCTTCTAATTTTATATAAGCACAACAAGGACTTGGGATTGGGAATCTTTGGCTACAGCTGGGTCTTAGAACTGAGCTTCAAAAGAAAATTGACTTGCACCTCTGGTTGGGTCTGAAGAGCTACTGTTTGTAGCTTCATTTCTGGGAAGCTGTCGCCTATCTGCTGTGAATCAGGCCGTGACAGCAGAGATCTTAGTTATAAATTAAATGCTTGTCATAGCGACAGGAATGCACACAGAGCTTTTCGTTCAGCAGCCCTTGCTTGATGACATCAATCTTATGTGTAACTGAACAGTGTTAACTGGAATACATGGTTCTGGACTAACCTATTCTGTGTGTATTATTTGTGGAACAAATGGTTCTGGACAAACTTGTACTTTATCCAGTCTACAAAGCTGTGCTTTAAACCTGGGTCTTTTTTAAAATCTATACGTTTTAGTTGTATTCGGCAGATCAGGCGCTCTGCTTTAACCGTGTCTGAGTATTGCTTTTTGAAAGGCAAGAGGTGCTTTCAGAACTGCTGCCTTGAATACCAACTCTGCCGAAAATAGGTCAATCACCATTCTCTTAAAATCTCCCCTGCGTCTTATTTCCCAGGTGAAGAAGACAAAAACAGCACTATTTTCTAAAAGCAAAGCTGTAAATCACTGAAAGAAGTACTCCTGCCATTGTTGACTGAATACTATTTTACTATTGTCTTATTTGAGTTATTGTTTCTTTGTCTTTCAGGCGGTCAGCATCAATAAGGCCATCAACACGCAGGAAGTCGCAGTCAAAGAGAAACATGCCAGGAATATCCTTTTATTTGCCTATTTCTAGTAGTCTCTTTCAGTTCCTCCATCACTATGTGCTACTTCAGTGCAGAACATTATACTTGCTATAAACCTTTCATGTTAAGTTTATGCTGCAGAGATCATTCATGATTTAAGAAGGTGGAGTACGCTAACTCTAGCAGCATTTAGCCTGGGAACATTTGGCACAGACCATTTCAAATAAAACAAAATGTTCAATTACATATTTTAAAACAATTTTATTATGAAGGATGTCATTATTAAATCATATATACTTACAGGCTGAGTTTGTTTTTCTTGCACAGGATACTTATTGGTCAAAATATTGTGTAATTTTTAGGCATGTTACATCATTAATTGCCCTTGTGCCCAATCCTTGACTATTTCTTTCACCTTGTATTTTGGGAACCCATCATGAGAAAGGAGCCCACACTTTTTGGGCAGCTGTCAACAGACTTCCTCTTTCTAGCAACGCTGTTCTCTGCTGGAAGTTCTGTCACGTTTTTCACAAGTTATTACGAGACGGCCATCCAAATGTGAGAACACAAAATCAAGTCCGAATCATTGACACATTAAAGACCATGTTTCAGCTTTTCTTTCTGTTTTCTCTCATGTGTAGGTGATTAAAGACTCGATGCGAAACAAGGCTGATCTAACAGATATGAGCAGGATGTGGGTAAGGATGTGGGTTCATTTATTTAAAGCATACGTGCATTTTAAACATTTTTTAATGCAAGATAATGGGTCCAAAACATTAATAACAAGACATACTAATTCAAATGAAAAGACAGAAGACATAACTGGACAAGACAAGAAAAAACAGTAAATCAATAAAATAAAAGCATATTGACTATTAACTGATCAACATAATTATTAAAGGGGCTGTACCCGATTATTTTCATGTAATAAAGAAAAAATTTGGTTTGATCAGAAACCAAGTTCAGACCTAGCAGTTCTTCAGGTCAAAATGAGACCAATATGTGCTGCATGCATAGAATAAACACTTCAGTCATCTGTGAACTAAGAAGTAGCTCACTGTTAGCATGCTAGTTGTAGTTAGAAGTGGCATTATGGCAAAACTCCACTCTTGTCTCTGAAAGTTGTGTGCTATAAATTGATCACAGTGAATAATTACAATGCTAGTATTGCATTAAAATATTAGGAATAAGTGTGGACTGCTGCAAACTGCTTAAAATGTACTAATTCATGACAGTAAGAATCAGGTGTCCTTTTAAAATGCGTATCCAAACGTTACATCCCGAGGAGGCTGTCTAAACTGAGGTGATGCAGAGGTTCAGGAATTATATGACGCTACCTTCTGAAGTATGTAATTGCCCATTTCTAGTCTTTCGTCAGGTTTTAAATGGGAAGCAAGAAGGGTAATTTGGTTAATGGTGCAAAATCTTAGGGCTGAAAAAAAAAAAGCATAGTATGAAGTTTCTTAACATAACACTGATGAAACCCAATGCAATTTATTGTGTCATTCCTCACTTAAGCAAGAGTGACCTGGGTGTAGGCCTCAGCATTCTTGGTAATACTTATAATATCAGCAAAAACATATAAAAACTGCCAACATAAGTCATGAGGATACAGGAAGTGACCAGTGTTATGACCTCTCTTTCCTGTTAAATCATGGCCACCCACGCTCCTACTGCATGGGGATGACGAAAGTTTAAAGCAATTGGCAGCATAATGACAAATATTCTAACATTTATCCAACTTTTAAGTGTATGGACAGTGGAGACCCTGAAACTCCTAAGGAATTATGTGAATTAATAAATACAAATTATTATCAAATTAAATGTGAATGATTTTAATATCAAAACCAAATCCAAAATGTTGGTGGCCAAACCGTACAAGTTTTTTGTACTAAACATGGGCGCTAAAGATGAAGTTATCAGAAAGTACAGTTTGTGAATCGCGTTGTTTAACATTTACTTCTTATGTTTACCTCTTATGCTGGATCTGCACATTTTAGGAGGAGGTGAGACAACATACTGACTATAAATTGACAAGATGCTGCTCATAGTTGTGGTGTGGATGTAGTTTCCAAACATGTCTTAAGTGTATTACTAAAGCTTATGCAGGAGTTGTTACACTTCCTCTTGTCCTCTGTTTTTATTTTCTTGTCTTGTCTCTCCACAGGGTCACCTGAGCGAAGGCTATGGCAAGCTGTGCAGTATCTACCTCAAACTGCTCATCACCAAAATGGAGTTCCACATCAAAGTGAGTGAGGCTGGCCCATAAAAAGCCCACACCAGTCCCTCTCCACTCATTATCTTTGTATCTATGTCTCTTTTTAGTGCCTGCATGTCTCTGCTGGGTATTCTCTTCATAGAAAACTCAGCCTTTTACACTAATGGCCTCTCAGTAATGTGTAATGTAGCCTATTTATGAGACTAGAGGGGGGACAAGATGATATTATCACAGAGGAGTTGATGGGCTAACTATTTCACGTGAAAGCTTGCCTAGGAGGTGGATGTCTTAAAAACAGTATGATAAGTAATCTTACCCTGGTAGGATGGTCTGTTTTGTTTAGCACTCCTAAAACAGTAGTCAGTGTATCTTGGATATGCTAACACAATTTTAAGTATGGGTAGAAAAAGAGACAAGATCATGATTTAAATGTAAAACAGTTAGTTTGTTTATATAAGAACCTGTCACTCAGTCGGAGCACGACAAAGCCCTGACTAATAGGAAATGTGGGTGGGGGAAAATGTCTGTGTTTGAGCATAGAGCTGCAATAAACTTTTTATGAAATGACATTTTATAGGCCAAAAAGATTGAATACAGACTGGGGACAGCAAAAAATATTTGATTTAGGTCTAGTCACTTATCAAATTAATCAGGTTCAGCATTTGTGAATTTACTTTTTGGATATTTCATGGCAAAATATAATGTTATGATTAGAGAAAACCGTCTTTTACCCCCATCTGGGAGCAGGGGAGTTGACGGGGGGGGGGGCAAAGGGGCCCAGAATTGGAACCTCTGCCTATTAAATAATATTAGAGGGGTGCCCATGTGAGACTTTGTGTCCGGGCCCCAAAATGTCGGTCGGTGGGCCTGTCTGGGAGCATGACATCATCACTGAATGGTCGCAGGGATCTGATCATAATGAATTTTTTTTATTTAATTAATTTAATTTTTTTGGTATCGCCCAGATCTAATTCTAAGAAATATAACGCATTCTTCTGTTTGGATTTCTGGTTCTTTCTGGTTTAGAGCGGATGCTTATTTAATCATTGTTATATTATCTTTATCTAAGTAAAATACTGTCACGCATCAAAAACTCAAAGGACAAAAATGTTCATAATCTAGGTCTAATCCTTGTTCCTTGTCTAACACCTGCTAATACAACATTCCTTCTTAAAGGTCAGTTAATCATCCCTACGCTTGTGTAAACATAGTGTGATATTAACTAATAATCCAGTCCCGTGTGAATCTTAATGTCGTCTATAGAGTGATATCCTGCCCGTCAATAGTGCGGAGCTTTCACCTCTGATAAGCATCGTCCTGTCTGAATCACTGCTGCCATCTTTCTTTTTCAGAATCCACGTTTCCCTGGCAACCTGCAGATGTCAAACCGACAGCTGGAAGAGGCCGGAGAGAACGACGTGAACAATTTGTGAGTGTGAGATATTGCTGAGCACAGAACGGTCATCTGGGTTGATTATTGATTGAAAGGCGGTTTTGCTGTTTCTAAATCAACATTTACAGTCCTCAGGGATATGATATCGCAATAAAAAAGGATAAGAACCTGCACAAGCCAGCTCTACATCTATAATCCTTAGTAACATTTTTTATTCATAATTTTAGTGAGAGTAATGTAAAGTTTGTGTTTATATCTGTATATGAAACAAAAGGCATTTATTGCATCTATAGGCTGATGATATTGACAGGGAGATTAAAGTTATTATGTAAATTCCTCATAAATATTTAAAAAATTATAAATGTAAATGTATATATTTTTTGTAATATATATTTTGTTTATATATGTCAATATCTGTCTGTCACAGAATAGCTTTTTCATTTTGAATGTATGTAGATCTGAATTGCATCATTAGTATATATGAACAAAATGCAAAGAAACTAAATTATTTACAACACAACCAAATTCCAGGCACTCCAAAAAAAGTAAAAAACGCACGAGGAAAAGTATAGGTAAAACAAATTTAACCCAACATGTTTCGACCATGACGGGTCTTCATCAGGGCTTTTAGTAGCTTATGTAGATCTCTATTGCATCATTAGTGTATATGAACAAAATGCAATGAAACTAAATTATTTACCCTTCTGTGGGCTCACCACCTGCAGAGGGGTTCATAGGGGGCTATGAGGTGCTATGAGTATTGGGCAGCAAGCTGCCCCGCGACCCAGCTGGATTAAGCGGGAGAAGATGGATGGATGGATGGACTAAATTATTTGTTTCTCTTCCAGCTTCCAGTTGACAGTAGAGATGTTCGACTACTTGGAGTGTGAGCTCAACCTTTTTCTCGGTGGTAAGTTACTTTATATTCTAACATGAGAAGGGCGTATTGTTAGATACTCAAGTACATGTATATAAATATAGTTATGCTAGAGCAGACAGGAAGATGCCTGCAGATTTAGACAGGCACAGTGGTTTCTGAATTTTAGCTGCATCAGTGCTGAAGTAATACCCCCCTCACATATCTGTGGGTGTGGATAGGCGCTGCTGTTAATGGTCACAAACCTAACCCTACTGTCGGGGTGAGTCATCCTCCGTTAATGTCTCTTAAAGTATGGACATGACTAAAAATAGCAGGTAGAATGTGACCAGGAGAATAGAAACGATTGGAAACACTGGAGACCTGGTCAATGCCACTGAAATTTGTTTTGCCACTTTATATTTTGTTACAGTAATTATATTAATGAAATAAGCCTACTGTGGCTTCTTCCTTCCTCTTTTGTTACCGCAAGTCATGTCAAGTCAAGGCTGTAGAGGCCATGATGTCATTCTGGTTTGTAGACTTAAAGCCGAGTCGTGCGTATGATGTATTTGTGTATGTTTGTGTTTTTAGCGGCGCAGGAAACCACACCTTTGGGTTTTTGAGCATGTCTGACTTTAGGGCTGGTGCAAATAGGGCCAGGGAAATTAAATGAGCGAGTAATGGTGGACTTAGACAATCCTGTTACTGTTCACTTCACTGCAGCCCAAACTGTGTACTTCCTCCAAACCCTTGATTAGCTTTAGTATTAGCACTTTTATTGATTCATGAATAACTTACTATTTAAGAGTCTAATGCAAGACTATTAGTTTTTATACAGAGTAGATGTGTGTGAGTAGTAGCTTCTGTGCCTTATTGACATTGTAAATCAGATTATTGACCTGTTTCTCTCCTCTAGTCTTCAACTCTCTGGACATGTCTCGCTCGGTGTCAGTGACAGCAGCGGGACAGTGCCGCCTGGCGCCCCTCATCCAGGTCATTCTGGACTCTAGTCACCTTTATGACTACACTGTCAAGCTGCTATTCAAGCTTCACTCTTGTGAGTAAAATGCACATTCATACACAACATTGAAAAGAACCTGTGAAAAGTAATATTTGATCATTATTTAATCTTCTTTCACTGTTCCCTATCCAATACATTCATCCTATCTAATTCCCCCTGTTATTTTTTATTCACATGAACATTTTAATTGCATTTAAGCACACATGAGAAAGTGTTTAACCAACGGTAATGCAATTATCAGTGCATACAAAGTTCTATTTATCTCTTGTTTTATAATATAACACCTTTTACTTGAGTAAATACTTTTCATATGCAAAGAAGTGTGAGAAAAATGGTCTAATAAGGCATATTTTGTTCACTTCATGTACATACATACTTGATAAAATAGTACATTGAAATCTTATCTGAGAACTACACTTCATCATTATGCCAAGAATACATCAATGCTGAAATGAATGAATTTTAAGAATCTTGCTGTATCCTTGCATAGTTTTTACAGTTATGTTTGTTAATGTGCAATATTACATGTGCCCTGTGTGCAGGCCTTCCAGCAGACACGCTCCAAGGCCACAGAGACCGTTTTCAGGAGCAGTTTAAAAAGTATGAACATCTTTTCCATACTTTTTGCACTATCTTAAACTGATTTGACACAGTCTGTACTCTTGGTCTCTTTTTGTACCCTATGACCAAAGTGTAAATCCGCTGAAATGTGCTAAATTGTATTTCTGATGTGAAGCCCTTCTGTCTGCACTCCTCACACCTCTCTCTTTATGCAGGTTAAAGAGTCTTTTCTACCGCTCCAGCAACTTACAGTATTTTAAAAGACTCATTCAGATCCCACAGTTGCCTGAGGTAAATCACTATATTTGTATTTCTTAGCTTTGGATTCAATGCCGTCAAAACCAATCAGGAATGTAAACAAAGATTTTACAGCAAGTATATGTAGCAAGCAATTTGACTGAAATAACTACAATTGCGTCTTAAAACGGAGACTCTCTACTATATGTTGAGGAAATACATGTTGGTTAGAGCATTAATCTGGCAAAGCAAGGCACTCGGATAAGAAGCATAATCATAACCAACTTTATACATCAAGTAACTCCACAAAATGTATAAATATTACAATAGACACAGACAGGTAATGTATATGAAACATGTACACACAATTCCTACACATGCGCTCTGTCTTTAATACCTTACTTTTATGTCGGATACCATTAACATTTTTTATCTGGATAAGTTTACTTTTTCCTTAAAGCTGAAAACACAAATTGACCTCTAATCCATTGTGATATTTTCAGAATCCTCCCAACTTCCTGCGTGCGTCAGCCCTGTCAGAGCACATCAGCCCCGTGGTGGTGATACCGGCAGAGTCGTCGTCCCCCGAGTCTGAGCATGTGGTTGAGACAGATGACCTCGTAGACACAGACATCCCTGTACTACCGGTAAAATACAAGCCTAAAACCTAAACAGCAAATTGTGATGATAGCTTTATTTGTCATTATTGCTGAGGTAGTTCTAAACACTTGGGGATCATGGGTATTGTGATAACATGATTGTATTTGTTTAGAATGTAATTAAGTCTAATGTATTGTATTTCTCATAGTTTGGGGTTGAAATTGACGACTCAGGAGATTATGAGGTAATGAAGTATGTAGGTTGTGTAGATTGGCCAATGCAGTACTAGTTCATTAAAGTAGGTAGGATTTGCAAGTAAACGGAAGTAGGTTTCTATCGTCTGTTCTTCACCTTATGCATTTTTTATACTTTTAGGCTGCTGTGGAGACCAAATTTGATGATCTTTTTGGCACAACAGCAGCCGTTGACCCGTTTAATTTCAACAATCAGAATGGGATGCGCAAAGATGACAAGTAAGTAAAGCTCGATCGTGCACTGAATATAGTGGAATGATAAAATACTGTTATGCTTAATATCCATATAGTAAGAGTGTAGTTTAAAGATAATGTTATAATGCTGCTTTTGCCCTTTTCAGAGACAGGTTAATTGAACAGTTGACCAGGGAGATTCAGAGCCTTAAAGAGGAGCTGGAGTCGTTCAGGCTAGAGGTAAAACTCTTCTTAAAAACTCACTGGTTAAAGTAGGATGTTTATTTTGACAGCCCTAAGTTCCCTAGTTTGTAGTGAAATGTGCACTATGCAACTTTTCTGGTGGAGGGTTAGCTGCGTGCTTGTCTTCACAGATAGGTTATTGCTTTACCTGAATGTTCCACAGTATGGCATTGCACAAGAACGTGACACCGCTGGCAAAGATACAGGTCAGATCTGTGGAGAGGGGAGCTCACACACAGTAAAATGCTGTTTTTAAGTATTTGTGTGGATGAAAAGTACATGTAACTGAATTAAATCAACATACTGCCATACTGTGGAACAATCAAGGCAAAACAAAAACATTTCCATGGAGACAAGGAAATAAAACATGAAAATTACAGCTTGCACCTTTTTAATTACACTGTATAAAATAAATGAGAGAAAATAAAATAAGCAAACTAATCTCATTATGTTGTTTTGTTTGTTATGCAAACAAATAACAGATTTTAGTCTAACCTGATTGTTTGTGATTGTCCTCAGAGTGGGCGGTTGTGCCAGGCACTGCGGGGGCGTGTCAGTGAGCTGGAGGCGGAGCTCGCCGAGCAGAGCCACCTGAGGCTCCAGGCCATGGGAGAGGCTGAGTTCCTGAAGGCAGAGCTAGACGACCTGCGAAGGGTCAGAGAGGACACTGAGAAGGAGCAGCGCAGCCTCACAGAGATAGAGAGTATGGTGCCATCTCTCTTTTTTTTGTTTTGTTTTTTTAATCTCTACCAATGAAAAGAGGGACACATTGTTGTGGTGGGACATGGGCAGATGATAATAATAACTTTATTTATATAGCAATTTTCTTTACAAATATACAAAGTTAGAAAGTGCTTTACATAGAGTTAAATAAGCAGGCATAAGGCACAGATCAAAACTGTACAATGCAGAAAAATAACTGTGCTGTTCTATATAAGTGTGTTTTTAACTTCAATTTAAAAGTGCTGTTTTAGTTTCTCAGGTAAGAAAATCCATAGCTTTGGGATAGAAAAGGCATGGCCCCCTCTAGTATGGAGTTAAAAGGGGGTACAATGGATAATGAAAAGGCCTGTAATATAATAGCGTCTGAGACCATTAAGCGTTATGAAAGTTATTAATAAACTTTTAAAATCGATTCGAAAGTCGATAGGGAGCCAGTGTAGGGAGACTAGTATCGATGTAATGTGCTCATGTGTCTACATGTCTACAGTTTGGATGAACTCGTAAAATTTCATATCGTAGATAATAACTAAAGGAATGACACCATATGATTTCTGTATCACTTGTAATACACAGAGAAATAAGAATTGCAATAGGTGCCACCACATGATAGCCTTGGTTGCCAGCATACCCAAAAGTCTTGATTTCTTAGAGAGAAAAAAATTCATGTATGTCAGTCTCACATTTTATAATCCATGTGGTATCAATGAAAAAGTGGGACATTCTCTAAATAAGTAGGACAACGAACAGGGGGCAAAATGACTGTCCAGGACAACTAAAAGAGGGACAGCCTATTCTGGGTGATGTTGGTGTCATGATTGGTTGGTATCAGATGAAGGGAACATGACCAGTACCTTAAAAGTACCTTGTTTGTTGTTTATTTTTCAGAGAAGGCACAGGCCAATGAGCAACGCTACACCAAACTGAAAGAGAAGTACACGGAGCTGGTTCAGAGCCATGCCGACCTGCTGAGGAAGGTTAGATAGACACTTAATGCTTTATGAAACTATGGGATGCCCTGAACTAACTTAAGCCTGACAAGAGATCTCTTGTCATCTTGTGTGTTTATGTGCTGCTCCTTTGTGCCTCGTGTGGCCAGAACGCAGAAGTGACGCGGCAGATGACCGTTGCTCGGGCGGCGCAGGACGAGGTGGAGGCTGTGAGGAGAGAGATGCAGGAGAAGGTGAAGGCTGCTCAGGAGGTGGCCGACAGACAGGTACGTAGCAAAAGCACCCTTTTATTTTGAAACTGGATATACAGTGCACAACAAAATAAAAGCTATGAAAAAGTTAATATTAAGTAGGTGAATGGAAATGGATAAAAATGCAAAACACATTTTGATGGCTTTATATTATTTTATGGTTTTTAACAATTGACCTACCACAACCTTATATGTAAATGAGATGGGGAACTTTATAAATATTGTATAGCTATAATATTGTAGCTGGAAGCTGGGCATTGACTCGTAATACTCTTTGCCAAATGTAGTGAACAACAATAATATGCCTTTGTGGTCTACAAATGTCCAAATGTTTTTATTTTGATGACTCAATAAAATTAATGGGATGGACTGATTACATTAGTACCAGGCTGTGAGTGCAGTTATTCTAAACAGGGCATTTCTGGAAGGGTCCATACCATTTGTACAAGATTGAAGACTAATTTTGTTGAAAATGTCTGAGATGTTGGATAAATAATATTTATATATGCATTTTCTTCTTGTTGCACCAGGAGAAGGCACAGCAGGAGCAACTTCAGGAACTCCAGAGAGAACTGCTGTCCAGTCGAACTGAGCTGGAGAGTCTCAAATCAACTGTGACTTCATCACAACAGGTCAGCAGTCACTTATTTACAGATACACATACAGACATATATACAAAACATATAACAATATACAGACATACATACAAAACAATTTGAATGCTTGAGGATATCATTTTTGTATTCAAGTGTCAAACATTGGCCAAAGTTTATTTTCCTTTCTAATCATCTCACTGACATTGCATTAGTCATCATCCTTCTGCCGAGCCAAGTTGAACTCACTGATGCCAAGTCACTGTTTATAATGGACCACTGCAGAGTCATTAGTTTAAATATGCATCAAACATCAGTAGCAGCTGACCTCAAGAGGCAGGTGTTGGTTACTTTAATCATGTAATGCTTATTTACAAGTTTAAATTATCTAAAAAGTCTAAATGTATCCTAACAAACAATGGATTCTTGTCACTGTAGTTCCCAGCATTGCAGTCATTGTGGTTTCCTGCATCACCCGCTTCCTCTGAATATGCTCTATTCCCAAGGCCTTTCATCTGTCTTCTGTCTCCCCGAGCCTCCCACTGCCATCCTATTTTTGTACTCATTACTTATCAACTATGTCATTCTCACTGTCCTCCGCCATCTTTCCTATTTCCGTACTTTTTTGAAGTCCATGATGTACTGTTCTTGTCCAGGCTTGTAATATCTCATTTGCTCATAGACTAATTGTTGCTTTTTTTCTGAACACTTCTTCTGTGCTGCTTCTTGCTGACTGAGCCTAGATTGTAAGTCAACCGCAAACATTTAACATTTGACTTTGGTGTTGCTTTTCAGTTGTTTTTGAACTCAAGCCAATTTGTAAATTGTAATTGGTTGTAAAGTAAACCTCAAACCAAAACCCTACAGACTGAATGCCTCCCCACAAACCTAAGTACATCTAATTTTATTAAGTTTTGTCATGTCTTTTTTATTTATAGGGTGATTCAAAGCACTCTCTTTTAGACCACATCCTGATGTTTTCAAACTGTTATATCCCCAAGTGACTCTTTACTTAGCTCTTTCACTTTGTGCCATTATCTCTTTTTCTCACATTTTAATGTTTCTTCTCAGTCAAGTGAGGCGCTCAGTACTCAGGTGGCGGCCCTTGAGTCCGAGAAAGCGGAGCTTGTGCAGTCTCTGTCCAAAGTGGAGGCAGAGCTTGCTGTTCGAGGGGAGGAGCTACAGGAGGCCCAAACTTCACTGGCCACTGAGAGGGAAAGTGGTGTCAAGGCAGCAGAGACCTTGCAGAATCAGCTGAATGAAAAGGTGAAGGGTTTTAGCAGTTTATTCATATTTAAAGAAAAACTTCTAGTTTCTTTTATATGAATTACTCTAATAAGAGATTTTTCTCCGATTCCACAGGAAAGCAGAGAGCAGGCCCTGGAGAGCCAGTTGGTGGCTGCTCGTTGGTGCAGCCTACAGGGGGCAGTGGAGGAGGCAGAAAGGATCATCCAGGACTCCCTGGCTCAGATCGAAGACCCAGCACACATAAGCTGCACAAGTTCAGCAGGTTTGGATGAGTGCTTGTAATATAGCATATTAAAGTTTTAGTGTTATGAAGCTTTGTTTTCTATTTTTTCTTTGTTCAGACTACCTTGCATCCAGATGTCAGGCCTCGTTGGACTGTGTAGACAGGCTCCCTCCTGCACTGGAGACCTTTTTGGCAGACAACACAGGTAATGTGTATCATTGCAGTTGTCAGATCTTAGCCATATAAATGACAATAAAAGCCGGAATAGACAAAAAAAGTATCTTGTTGTCATATTTCCTTCCTTTATATAATATATGTATTCCAATTTGTCTGATATGTTTATTTTTGCAGCTGTGTCTGAACTGGTACGAGCACTGACTCAATGTGGCCACCTGGTGGGGGACACCATAGTGCAAGGCAGTGCTACCTCCCACATGGTTCCTGTAGAGAAGGCGGATGGTGAGTTCGTATTTATGTTTATGTGCAGGGTATTTAAATTTAATGCTCACCAGTCACATTTTCTTTTGCTTTGAAGACTTGTTAAAATATGTATTTATATATTTAAATTCTATTCTATGAAGACACATTGTTATATTTGTCCCAAAGTACAAACTAATCAGCCTGGCCAAGTCTAAACATGTCTAAGTATCATGCTGCTCATGCAACATGCCCCTACATGCAGCATTGTATTTTAATTTAACTTTTAACATTTCACTGTGATGAGCTTAACTGTATGTTAAAGATTTATAAATCCTCAAAAACACTAGTTTAGACATCCTAGGCATGAGAAGGTGTTGAGTACATTACCTACCTAGTTTCAGTAGATGTTTATGGTAGTTTGTTTTTATCATGCAGAGTTGATGCATTTACATATATAGTTATATATATAAAATTATATATATATATATATATATATATATATATATATATATATATATATATATATATATATATAAATAATGCTTAAAGAGGGCACTTAAAGGGCATTTAAAGACTTTAGAAAATAACAGTTATAAAAACATAATTTAAATACATTTTAATATAGGTTTTAGTAATTATACAGATTGTTGCAGTAATCCTATCTTGTTATGTATTTGCTGTGTGTGTATTGTCTATGGCAGCCCTGTCAGAGAGCGTAAAGATGTGTGGCGCAGAAGCCTTGACTCTTCTGAGGACCATGAAGCAGCAGGACGCCATGTCCTCGGCTGACATCAGCAAACTCAAGGCCAGTCTGCACCTCATCCTGGACACAGCCGAGGTGACTGCCAGCTCTCATTTCACATCGTTAAGAGTGCAGCCGGCACAAACCTAATTAAAACATAGTCATTAAAAGCCCCCTGCAACTGAGCTGCTTCGGACTATTTACTTTGATGTTGTTTGATTTTAGAAACTGCGGCCTCGAGGTTTGGAGCTACAGCAGGGGGAGCTTGGGGATCTGGTGGAGCAGGAAATGGCTGCCACTTCTGCTGCGGTGGAGTCAGCTGCCGCCAGGATAGAGGTGGGTTTGTGTGTCTTTAGTTATGGTCGTCTATGGCAGCTGTGCATTTCAGTGTGCTTACTACTAGTATGTGAGTGTGTGTACGCAAATCTTAATGTGGAAACCCTGGCCCTTCTCTCAAAGCACTATAGTACTGACTTCAAAGAGTTTGTTATATTTTGTGTGCCCTTGTGAATTCTAACAGGAAATGCTCAACAAGTCCCGAGCAGTGGACACAGGAATCAAGATGGAGGTCAATGAGAGGTAAGAGTACATTTCAGACACAAGACTCTAGTCTAATCTGTTTATTCACTGTCTATGGCAGTGACGGATTAAAGCAGCAACCACAACCACATCTTATAAAAACTTCTGGAGCTTCTGAGGTAGTGAAACAAAAGGAAGTTAAATAAACATGATCAAAATGATTCAAACTCTGAACTAGGTTTCATTCAATGTGCTGACACCAAGGCAAATAAAGGTTTCTGAACTAAAGGAAGTAAAAAGGTTATGATCTATATTCTGCATGGAATGCAACCAAAAACAGGCCTGCATTTGTGTCCTGCAAATGTCCACTAATGTTTTACGCACTAATAGGTGAACTTTTGTAATTGTGCAAATTTTGTTACAATAAAGAAAAACAGATGTATTAAAAATAAATGGAACCATTCAATGGAAGTATTTATTCTTTTCAGGATTTAGCATTCTGTTATATGCAACATTTTGAGGATTTTTAGTCATTTGTTATAAATTGCCAATTGGTCTGGCAACAGCTGTAACTTTCCATCATTTGGTACCCATGGGTTCTTTATCTATTGACTTCTAAAAGGTCAAATTAGTACTCCACACCCCACTAGCAGCACTAAAATAGGGTTAATGAATGTAAACCGGAAACATGTCAATAAAACGAAATTGGTTGGTTATGTTTTCTGATCTGGATGTCCTCTGTCGCCCCCTTCAGGATCCTTGCATCTTGTACAGAACTGATGCAGGCCATTAAGGAGCTTGTTCTATCTTCCAAAGATCTGCAAAGGGACATTGTGGAGAGTGGCCGGGTGAGTCATATTGTACTTGTTATTCTCTTGTAAAAGATGAAAAGAACCGACACAAGAATGACAACTGATTGTATTTTTTTAGGGCTGTCAAACGATAATTTTTTTAAATCGCGATTAATCTCAGAAATTCCATAGTTAATGGAGATTATTTTGTATTTTAAGACCGTTTTAAAGCCATAACGTAAAGCAATTATATTTATAACTTATTATTTTCTGATTCGTGTGATCATCCACAGGTCTGAAGTGGTAATTAGTCGGATCTGAGGCTCTTGGCTGGGACGCTCCGGTCGCTGCACCTGAGTGTTTATCTTGGAGGTGCTAATTTAAGGCGCTTTCACACCGCTAGTTCGATTATTTTGTCCGCACCAGGCAATAACATTATCATGTAGCCTATAGGCTCCAGTGCGGTCCGCTTTCACACCGGCAAACGAACCAAAATTGGTCCGATGGACGTTTCATCAATGCTTAGCCATTATCCGCCCATTTTGGGGTCAGCCCGACGTTCCCCGTACCTCTGTTACTAGAACTTTGTACACAACTCACTGCACATGAGCCCAGAGCAGAAGCTCTGGGTTCGGGTAACAGCGATAAAGACTCAAGAGCTTCACCGTAGAGCGCGGCCCCTCAGGACAAACCCGGGGCCCCTCAGGACGGGCCCGGGGATCTGGTCCTTGGTCTTGTTTCATCCTTCGAGCGCGTTGGTCAGATCGGTCCAGCTCCGTCCAGCTCCGTCCTCCATGTGCTGGATCTCGGACGTGCAAGACCAGTCCACTGGACTGGGGCAGAGCGGTTCCGTGCTGTCCTCTGCGTATTGGATCCGTGCGGGGAAAGGGATAATGTGCTGTAGACAACAGGCCCGGGCTACTCCGGGTCTCCGTGCTCGAGGTTTACGGCTGGTTCCGCGGTGGTGCAAAGCATATGGACAGTAGCGTGAACCCAGTTTGGTTCATTATAATTTGTTCTGAGTGATCCATCCTTTGGGCACTTGGTTCTTCCCGGGGAAGCCACCGAACACTACTTCCCGCTCCAACTCATCTGAGCCCGGCCTGAACCAGAGCTGATCATCACGTTAGAAGGGACAAAAGGCTGGCGAACTTTAATCACGATTTAAAAAAAAAAATATCGCGTTAAGGATTGGATTAATGTAATCGCGATTAACTCGTTAACAGAAATTTGTACATTAAAGACTAGCAGGTATTGGCACTTGATGATTCTGACTCTAATACATAAACGTAAAAATAGTGCTGTCAAAAATATTGAGTTATTAATGAGTTAACTCAAAACAATTTTAACAGCTTTAATTTTTTTTATCGCAAACTAGTTTTTTTCATACGCTGTGGCCATTGCTGTAGTGTTAGAAATCTGCAGGATCCGACTGTATACAAGAAGGAAAACAATTTGTACGAAGATCCACGTGCTGCTGCGACATGTAAACAAACAGCGCCATGTGATGACGTCATCGCCATTAGTACAGCAGCATCGGGGCCATGGATCTATAATAAATTTTAATAATAGTTTTTATTATAGTACTATGATTGGGGCAGACAAACACGTTCGCAAACACAGTTGTAATAAAAAAAAGTGCACAAAGCAAGCCTATCCACTTTTATATGTTGATAAGGGTATTAAAATGATTTTTCAATTGCAATTAATCATGAGTTAACTATAACATTCACAAAATTAACCGTGATTAAATATTTTAATCGACAGCACTAATTAAAAACAAAAATAAAGCATTGGTAAGTCCGAGTTCAATAATTGGACAAACATAGATGGCCCAACATTACTGATAGTTATCTTCAAAAGTAATAAAACCTGAACTAATCGGAAATTGCAATACAATTTATGATGGTGGTGACATCACTGATAGAGAGTCTGATTGATTGTTCTGGACACTGCCATGTTACAAGGTCAGAAAAACATCGACACTGAAAATATAATGTTTGTGGACATTTTGAGATGTAGACAGATTACATTAGAGGTTCTGCAAATATGACATACTTCAAATGCATAATGCTAAATTGGTCACTTTCGTGATTGTTTTAACTCTGCCTGTCTCCTCAACTATAGGTGTTCATTTAAAAAAACAAGTGGTTTTACCTCTTTTGTCCATCAGGGGGCAGCCTCCATGAAGGAGTTTTATGCAAAGAACTCCCGCTGGACTGAAGGCCTGATCTCAGCCTCCAAAGCAGTGGGATGGGGGGCTACAGTCATGGTGTAAGTCCCACATGTCACAACACACAGTTTTCTTAATCACAAATAGACTTACAACAACAGAACTAAAACAAAAGTTTGTTCTTATTTGTTTAAACACATGTGGGGGATTTGACTATGATGTGTTATGTGCAGGGATGCTGCGGACCTGGTGGTGCAGGGCAAGGGAAAGTTTGAGGAGCTGATGGTTTGTTCCCATGAAATCGCTGCCAGTACAGCACAACTGGTGGCTGCTTCCAAGGTACGCAGCTAATGCAAACTACCATATATCCCAGAGCAGACCAACTGTTCTGTGTTAGATCATGTTTTGCGAAAAGGCAGGATGGTTAATATTAGAATATGCATTTTTTTTTTACATTTTCTCAGGTAAAGGCAGACAAAGACAGCCCCAAACTTCAACGTCTAAAGCAGGCATCCCGGGGCGTCACACAGGCCACTGCAGGTGTGGTGGCTTCAACCAAGTCGGGCAAGTCCCAGATAGAGGAGAAAGGTGGGTGGTCACAATAACATTAAGTGTACTTAGTATATTTCACTGTATATAACAATATAATTAAATAATGAAATAGTTCAAATATATAAGTTACATTATAAGTTATGATTATTTATGAGTGATAAAAATAATTATACATTCTAATAATAAACAAGCAAACACAAAATAATAAACACATTCTATTTGTTCTAGTTATTTTAATGCACTTAGGGAAATCACTTTGGTTCAGTTGTTGCTGTTACAAAACACTATGCAAATAAAGCATAATTGATTGATAGAAACACTTACTTTACACATTAACAGTTGCAGACATGTACAAACAGAAGTGTTCCCTCGCTCAGCCACCACTTCATCCTTACATTTACCCTCCCCGACTTCTTCTCACATGCAGCATTGTATAGAACAGAATTATTAACAAATATATACACCATTTTCTGCACCTTTCTTTTTAGACACAATGGACTTTTCCAGCATGACCCTGACACAGATCAAGAGACAAGAGATGGACTCACAGGTGAGCAGAGCCGCAGATGTGGGCTCAAATGTCACATCCATGTAACAGCTGTGGGCAACACGACACATGGTCCTCATCTTACAATGAGCGAGGGTGAAGTTAAAATATCCAGGCACAATGTTATAGTCTGTAAAATCATGTTAAACTAATGAAAGGCAATGGTCACCAGACTTTAGAGTTAGACTTAGCCAAAGTTTATTGATCTGCAAGGGAAATTCAGTTGTGTTTCATGTTTGACATAATGTATTTAATCTAAGGTGTGTAAATGTAATTTTTTAAGTAATGCACAGCTATAATGTTCAATTTGAATGTATTTATAAGGTGGAGGCTTTAATATTAGCCCTTTTGGGTTTTTGCCTTCCTGCACCTACTTTTTTATTTAGTGTGCTTTTTTATTGTTATATGTTATATATGCAATAAATTAATTATATATATATATATATATATATATATATATATATATATATATATATATATATATATATATATATATATATATATATATATATATATATATGGACATAGTAGCACACACCTTATTATAATAACAAAAAGAAAGATAAGAATGGTATAATAATTCTGACTACATAGCAGAAATGGCAAAAGATGGCATCCAATAAGCCATAATTATATAAATGTTTGTGTGCAAGTAAAAAGAAAATATAGAAATATTAATTAATAAAAATGTATCTCAGCTATATATGAGAGGTCAGGAAAGGAAAAACAGTCCAAAGATGATGAATAACCAGACACAGAGTTATAGATTCAGTCATTCAGTGTATGGCCTTTGACACAGTTTGAACCAGGACATTTTTTAGCTATTGGTTATATTTAGAAAACCTTTTAAATGACAAAATATTTCTACCAATGCTTTTGCCTTAGACTGCCAAGCCCCACTGAGAGCGTTTATGTAATTTAGTCGTTTATTTTAGTTTAAGCAAAGCTTGTTTTTCTGCCTGTATATCGATCAAAAAGCGGACTTCAAATCTAGCGTGTAAGTGATGGGGTAGCATATCTATAGCAGCCTCTGTTCCCCCGACAGAGAAAGAAAAACAGAAAGGTCTGGACCCAATCGCACACACGTCTCATTGTTGTAAGGGAGAGCGCTGCTATTTAAAGACTTAAAGATTTTTTTTTCAGTAGGCTAACTCAAACCTGTGTCAGTAATGTGTTCTTAAAGGGCAAATTCAACAGACCCTGGGCCAATGGAGAAACCAGCTATTTGTCCATGAAAATTGCTGAATGTTTTGGAAGGGTAAAAATAGCTGGCGTTGAGTGATGTGGAATAATAGTTAAGTGCATTTCTCTTCAGGTGTTGGTTTTGGAGTTGGAAACGCGTCTACAGAAGGAGAGGGAGCGTCTGGGCGAGCTGAGGAAGAAGCACTACGAGCTGGCTGGGGTCGCAGAGGGCTGGGGCGAGGAAGAGGAGGGTGAGGAAGAGTGTGGCCTTTATAAAAATTGCACCATTGAGCCGTAAAAAGCACCATGTAATGTGTGACTTCACCCATTCACTAAAGCAGAGTCTGTTTTAAGTTTATGAAGCTAGAAGCGATGCCCATATTTGGAAGAGACCAGTTACAGCAGAGTGCAAAGGCAGCAGCATGAGTAGAGGTGGTTAGCTTCTAATCCTATTGAGGTTAAAGGACCAAATGGTTCATGAGGCAATTGTGGAACATGCTGGTTAGCCACAGGCACTTACGAAAGCGGCACGCTCTTTAATTGTTCAGTTAAGGTACATTTTAAGTAACTTTATACAGGCTAATAAAATGGCTAGTCAAAATACTTGTAGACTTACTTAGACAAACGTTAATGATCAAGGGAAATTACTTTTAGCTCACAAATTGCAATATAATAACAAAGAGCAAAAAACTAATGGTAGAAACTCTTAATAAAACTTTTCAACTTCTTTTAGCTGTTTGCAGTAGGCATGAGAAACTGTCATCAAGACGTAATATCCTGCCAATTTATAGAATTCTCCTTTCTTCTCACTTTTCCACTAATCCTGTAAATATGCAGCTTTTGGCAGTACAAAAGAGATGACCTTGAATGGAAAAAGCAAAATGCTAAACATTTACAAAACTTGAAAGCTAATCAAGCAAGTCTGATTACTAGAGGTCATGAGCATTAGATAGACACATGTCATTTTAATAGTCCTAATTTCAAGTTAATGTGAATTTATGGTGCTGCCGACTACACTAATCAGACTAAACAAACTTTTTCTGCATCTCCTGTGTAAACCCAGATGTGTATGTTAAGAATGTTGTTCACCAAGACCCTTAAAATGTGCTTGTTTGCTCTCATCTGCAGGGACCGGCTGAAATCTCCGCTCTCTGTTGACCCTCTCCTCCCCTCAAAAAGACTGCCTGCCTCGCTATTTACACATTTCCTTTTTTTTATGTTTGTTTGCCATCCAAGCCAACTGAAAAGGTGCTTCTTCTAACATCAAGATCCTGCTCCCCTGCCTGCTCTCTGGACACTTCCATCCCAAGGGCTTCAGCAAAACAAACGGACAAGTCTAGACCCTTGTTTTACCCGTTCATATACTCCCACTGAATTTAACCATCCAATTTTTGTACATTTTGGATCTACAAAAAAGACTAGAAGCACAAACTCTAATCTTCCAGACTGAACTGCACAAGGATCTGCCAAATTCCCCACTAGAATCATGTCTCTGTGTAGCATAGATGGCACACTCGACAACTAAAAACAAGTGGTGTTTTGTCGGCGTATGGACGTGGGGGTCAGAACAGCTCTAAATGTGTGCATTCTTCACCTTTGCCAACCTCCACAGGCTCTAGTTTCTTCCTATTCTTTTCTCACTGTGAGTTGCCACCTAGTGAGTCCATACCACGTCACAAAACTGGTTCCCTGGACTTTTTGCCTTTTCCCAATTGGAGCCATGACTGTTAAAACCAATCTTTATTTTGTTTTTAATCAGCACGTGTAAAAAGCTTCAGAACTGGAAAGCACACGTTATTTTCCGTTTTGATTTTTTGTTTTTCCTTCGAGCTCAGACTGCCAGCTACCTCAAGCCACACGGTCGGAGGTAGGAGTGCCACATTATGGGAACATTTAACAACTTTTTGAAAAGGGTGTCGCCCGAAACACTTAAGCACATTTCTTTTTACTGATTTCATTTCAAAATATTTATGTGTGAAGGGACATTTTGTGTGTTTAACAATGACAGGAAGTGTGCAGTGGGCTTGATTTGCCTCCTAGCTGCTCCCGGCACACACAACACAAGACTTCTTCTTCTGTTAAATACAGTCAAAGTCCTCTAGTGTATTTTTAGACACATTTCTTTAATAGCTGAGTCAGTGGTTTGGCAGCAATGACGTAAATCAAAGCAACTCTAATGGCCAGTTGTTCAATGATCCACTAATGGTGAGGTCTGAAAGAAAGTGTATAAAACGCATAGCTTGTCTCGGAGATGCTGTGATTATACAGACAGCAAACGATGATGATGATGATGTGTTTTTGTCAGATGAAGCTGGGGACTGAACAAATGTAAATGTTAAATCTAAAATAGATATAGTTTTATCAGGTATTATTTCACATGCAAATATACAGTGCATATTGTACCTAATTTATCATGAGAGCCGTTTTATAATGGACCAGAATGGGCTAAATTGTGTACACTACAGTATACATTTCATTTCTGGAGTAGATCTTGTCAACTTGTGTGGCACTAATTCACACATCTTTTTATAATAGTGACTGATAAGAAAGTAATTGCAAATAATGACTCCCATAACATTAGAGACAGTAGATTCTATCATTCAAACCAGTTAAATTAAGACTTTTGTACTGAAATTTCTAGATATCATTTCAAATCTCATTGAATTTGTGTCTAGCTCACCCAGCTGCTTGTGCTAATTTAGCTGTGTTTTTGACCTGTGATACCTGTTAAAATCTGTTTATAATCATGATTGGCAGATAGAGCAGCATAGTTAGCATTCTTCTATAGCAAAACATTTATTAAAGTTGGGGAGAAACCAAGTAATCATTTCAACTTCAAAACTTTTAATTTTTCACTTTTGTTTTAAGTAAAACAAATCCAAAACATGAAGTGAAAATCGAAATTAGGCTGAAAAAAACTGACGTGTCCATAGATTTCATGTATTTTTCAATTCATTAATATTGAACACACCTTGTTGACAGCTGTGTTGTCTTTTTTACTATTAACTGTGGCTCTGTGTCTGTATTCATAACCAGCTCGGCCAAACTGCCTCACACACTGTAGAAAAGTCACATAACAACATCGAACTATGTCTTTGTATGATATACTAAAACTGTTGGTGGGTTCATTTTTATTGTTTTTTCAGTTTTTGGAAATAATAAATATTTCAACACATTAATTATAAAGAATGTGTGGGTTTGTGTTGCTTAACTCGATTTTTAAGATGAGTGATATAGTTTCAGATGCAGCAAACACAAAAACAATCGAATTTATTCACTCTGACCTTTTGCTTTGTTTTTGCCATTTCAGGGAAAAGTTACACGTTGCATAAGCGTGTAATGGCTCACTTTGGGTGTTTGTATTCAATTCTCTTACGTGTCACTGTGTTTCTAGGAATTGACCGGACATTTTATTACATCTGCTTCTTTAAATGGACAAAATGTGGAGCCGAAACCCTTGCACAATAGACCGATGATGTGAGTACATCTAGCAGGAAAAGGCTTGTTCTTAGTGGAGTGCTGCTCAAACCCTATCTTATTGATTGATTTGGGGTTTTCCGATAAACGCATTGGATTGTGAAATGGCCAAAGCTTTTAAATCCTTTACAGTTATCGAACTAAACAGACTGGAGGTGAATACTGTTGTGTACGTTTACCTTAGCTCCGCGTTACATTTCCATGGATGGATGAAACGCTGGTAAATAAATGAATCAGCGTCATCTGAAACCTCTGTGCTGAGATTACAGAAATCCCTAATCCCAGTCTGAGCACGCTTCAGGATCAGGCCATTGGTTAAAACTCTTATCCTGTCACGTCTACAAAGCTACAACTCAACTAGACAGTGCAGAGGTGGAAGCTCACTGATTCACTGAAATAATTTACTCATTACTTTAGAATATTGGTTTCCGGACAATTATAAAAACACAGTAGTCCGTTATTTAGTCATTCTCCAGACCATTGTGCTATGGAGTATTTCTGGTGTTTCTGAATGCAATTGTAGTCGCTTAACTTGTGATTAATAAGGGAAACTTTGAAGAATTCATATTAGTGTATGTAACAAGTATAGGTGGGAGATGAAAATGTATTTAAAAAAATATATTATCGCCCATTAAAACACTATTCATAAAAAAGCAAAGAAGAATGTACTACTACTACTTACTACTGGACTACACATTCTACTAAAACACAGCCAAGATCATTATATTTAAGATTTTACTCAAAATTGTAAACATTTTTTTCTTAATTTGGTAATTTCTTAGGTTGAAAACTTTACTTCCTGGTTGGAAATTTCATAACTGTGACATACTGGGCCACAACTCCTACTCCTAATATACACAGAGATTGGGATGTGACACATAAAAATATAAGAAAACACCTTTATTCTGGTGAAATCGTGTTTAAAGTATTGGATAAATGTGTTTTGTAAGTATAAATTGTACCAAACTTTTGGACAGAACTCTTCCCAGTGTGATGTCAGTGTGTTTAAAACTCTCTCCTTTCTGTATTCTTCAACACATTTTTCAACTTTTCTTTGCAAATTGCTTCTTGATTGGAGTAAAACTATAATATATATTTACAACAGGTTTTATCCAAATGAAGTCTAAATTTGAGAATCATCAAGACCTGTCATATACTCTTTAGCAAAGAAGAAAATACGCTTTCAAAACAAGTGAATAAGGGGAATTGTGTGCATCTTCTGGTTAATTTTATAGTGCAGATATATATATATATATATATATATATATATATATATATATATATCCAGTGTTATGGTTGTGGAATTAGTACTAGTATTGAAAATCACCCAACTTTACATTATATTTTGCAGATTTTTGTGGAACCTGCTCTGTGGTCCACAGTTTTTCCAAAACAATTTTTTAACTTGAACAAAGATAAACCCCGATGACAACAAAGAATCTTCTGGAAAACACCTGCCGCACATGTTGGGTAAAGACAGTTAATAACACTTCTCCTTTCCACTGATAAGCTGCCCACAGAAACAACAGTGGCAGCGGTAGTAAAAAGAGCTTTGTGGCAGGTTAGGCGAGGGCATGTTTACGCACAACTCCCAGGTGAACAGCAAACCCCCCAACGCCCTTCACTGCAAATGCAATGAGAGATGTCGGATGCAGATTCATGACAGCTCACATAGCTGCATTTCAGATGGCATCACAACATAATATTTCATACAGACAGGGACAGCTAAAGTGAATAATGTTAATATTCAGATCTTGGTTGTAATGAATTCAATGCTCTAGTCAGGTTATATTGTTGTATTATGAGAATACAGTGTTATCAAAAGGGAAATCTGCTTCTTGCCCCCATCTGTGAGAATGACATCAACATGAGAATCTGAAAACCACCCATAGCGTTGCAGATCTTTGTCATCAAGAATTGACAAATGTTAAACAGTCTGAGTAGACCATCGAGGTCTACTCAGACTGTTTAACATTTGTCAGTTTACCTTTTAGATGTTTTTTATGAGAATACAATGTTATCAATAAGGAAATCTGGTATTTGCCCCCATCTGGGAGTAAGACATCAACACTAGGATCTGAAAACCACCCATAGTGTTATGTTCACACTCTGTGCATATAGTTTCAGATGGAGAGCAGGGGCTTTTAGATCTGCATTGGCGAGTCGCTGTTTTTGAATTTAATACCCAGACTCAAAATCTTTGAAAATACTGAACCTTTTTACAGTATTTGTTATTGATTGGCTCTATAAACTTATTTTATGGCTACTTTCATTACTTTCAAAGGTGAATTTTCATGTCTTTGGGGGTTTAATGGTGCCAGCATTTTTTTGAAGCTTGACTTTGTGCCAATTTTTGTTTAATGTGGATAATTACACATATATTAACCATAACAACATAGCAACACATCTGTAATTTGACAGTTTAACCACAAAAGGATTTTAGATTCTTGATGTCGCATGAACACAGCCTAAAGGTATGGCTCAAGAATGTGATAATGTGATGGGCAGCAAGAGCCAGTTTTCCCTATTGGTTACATTGAACTTTGCAATGAAATATCAGAAGCGAAATTCCCAAATACAGAACCTGATCATTTCTATTACTTACTCGACCCAAGACCGTGCTATATTACAAGAAAAAACTACAGTTGAACAATTTTAGCTGTTCCACATCTGTATGAAATAATATAGGCCTATTGGATGCTGTGACGTCACCTGAAACCCTGCAATTGCATTATCCAGCATGTTTTTACAACTAAGTTTAACCCAGGGAATAGGACGGAGAAAAGTCTGACTTTGGAATGAGTGTCGGTGCCAAATAACACATTAATCCAATAGTGATTCCCAAACGGTGTGCTGCTAAGTCGGTCAAAGAGAGGTCAATGCACGCACTGGACATCTCATTTGAAGCACTTTTTGGATTTAATTGAATTTACTTTTAATTCTTTAATCTAGTTAGTTTTAATTCTCACACATCAGCACATTTGACGCATATTAATTAGAAATCTAGGAAACTGTGATCACATGAATAATAATTTCAAGATTTCTACAAATACAAAACAAAATGTTGAAACAAAATGCATGTAAATACTGAACTCTGTAAAAAGATGGTAAAGTAGGTAAGGTAACTTTATTTATATAGCACTTTTCACAGACACATGTCCCCCAAAACGCTTTACAGATCATTATTAACAGAGCATTCTTTATTCACTCCCGACCTGGTGGTGGTAAACTACTGTTGTAGCCACAGCTGCCCTGAGAAGATAAAGATAAAAAGATTATTTAACAAATCTCAAACTTGTGTAAACAGACTAAATGAATGCATATTTTTTTAAAACTACTTTTGTGCAATGTAATGCCTATTTTAATCAATATATTATATGTGTTTCATATGCAAATTAAATACATGCATCCAAGGAAGGCTTGGTTATGAGGAAAGCACTGCATAAGTAAACAGAAACTATTGCTCTTCAGTAACTGAAACTGAACCAAGTCTCTGCAGGTAACTGAAGTGAGCCGTAACAAATGTCACTGCTCTAATTGGCTCCAGCTCAGGTGCATTCCAGGAGAGTTCTTTAATACATAATTCATGTTTTTGATCTATCTCCCTCAATGCAACTCCCTCCGTACAACGTTAGCTCCTCCGTGACGCACTCATAAGACTTCTGTGTGAATCAGCCTATCCTAAACAAACGGATGGATACTGTGCTCTTTCTTGCAAAACATTTCTAGGAACTTCCTGCAGTGTCACATGGGAAATGAAAGAGAGATTTGATTAGTTTCACAGGTCGGACATTCGATAGGTGGTGTTTACAACATTCTTGGATATTATGTCACAAGTGCAGATGGACAGGAGGAGCCTCTATACCTATGGGGCATTCACTGTTTTCGAAAGAAATGTCCAAACTTCATGACCCACAAAGGCTATCCAGCTATTTCCTTATTTGTTATTTGTCCAACTATATCCTTATTTGGCACCACAAAATTGACATATATCTTAAAGGTACACTAAGTAGCTTTTCTAACGGAGGGTATACCACCTGGTTATTTACTATGACATTAAACTGATTTATATATAATAACTAAAGATTAGAACATTATGCTGTTTTCTGATCTATGTTATAAAGTTGTTTCCTCATCAAAACATACCTAGAGTTGTGTTTTGTTTATTTCACTGACATGTTTAAAACTCAAAACCTGCATATTTACAGTTTATAGTGTTTTATTTATTTAGAGCTCTTCTCTCAAACAGAAAATACTCTGTTCCCCTTTGTGGTGTCGTGTAGTAATACAGAAAGTGCTCCACCATTTTTAAGCTCCGTACACCTTCACTAGATTCATTTGGATGATTTCAGTCCTAGAATTGCTGATCTCTGTTGAACTAAATGTAAAAGGGTCGCTGTGAACTTGAAAACTACAGCTTTATGACATCACAAGATGTAACAGAACATTTTGAGCTATGGAGATGGAGACAGACTAATAATAAAGGGTTACTCAAATATCTGAATTTGAAACAAAACACAACTCCAGGCATGTTTTTGAGGAGGTAACTGCATTATAACATGGGTTAAAAGGGGCAGTTTCACGAAATATACAACCTTTAAAAAACATATTATACTTGAAGAAGACCAAATAAGCCCAAAAACGTTACATAGTGAAACTTTAAAGACCATTAAACTGACAACTATCACATCCTGGGGGTTAAACTATGGCCTCTCTTTGTGAAGTCATGAGTTTTTTGTTATTTATGCTGAAATTCACAATAAATTCATCTCAAAGTATCTGCATTCTGACCTGCCTTCAAGCCAAGTTTTACACTATGAGCAGTTCAGAATGCTGTGATTCCTCGTGAACCCATTGTGTATTGTGACAAATAAAACAAACACAAGCACAGCCCATAACCTCTTTGACCTTTTCATTTCTCATCCACTATCTGTAGCCGTGTAGTGTGCCACAGTTTGCTCTCAGTGGTGCTTGTTTTGCTGCTGCTCACACGTCACATGTCGCAATAGGAGGGTGGTGCTTGTGAAGGGGGAAAAAAGAGAAGAGGCAGGCCACTCTATTTTTAGCCTCTGCAGTCCTGAGCTGCCTTTCAGCTGGTCTCCTGGCGGCTGCTGCATTGTCTGAGCTGCCTCCTCTGGATCTCCAGTAACAAAAACAAGCGACCTCAGTGATATTACTCCCTGCTATGTAATTTAATAATCATATTTCTGTCAAAGTTGTAGAATATTAACAAGGAACTGTGGTTTTAAAGACATCTATCAAGTTTAAGAATGCAAACGACCATGGGACTTGGAAAGCCAGCTGGATAGTTTCCATTTTACATAATGTAATTCAGGGCAACCTTTTTTTCACAGTAAATGTCTCTATTGCTCTTCTAATTATGCGAGCAACTCCATTATATGATTTACTCCTGTGGTCAGGAGTGAGTCATCGTTCTCACAAGTCTTCTGTGTTCAATCTGGTGCAACACAGAATGAATCGCAGCTTTTGTTTTTCCCGTAATGCACTGCTTTCTTAAACAAAACTGCTCTATTGTTGTTGTCATTGAGTTTAACAAATGCAAGGTAAAACTAAAAGCCAACTGCACTTATAGGGCTATTGAAATAAAGGAAATCCACACAATGATTAAACAACTGCAGGAACTTAGCTATAAGATACTGAATGAACCTAGGTTAAACAAGGATAGTGGGCATTAATTCAGGACAAAACGAGGCCTGCCATTAAGATAACTCCCATAAAGACACTGCACTGGAACAAAAACCTTTTCTTAATAGGCCTATCAAGCTTACAGTAGGTACCTATATGATACTTACTGCTATAGAGAATAACAAAACCAAGGATCATTGGCTGAATTAAATTCAACAGCTTGTTATTTCTTCTAAGATATACTGTAGTCTATTCATACATTTCTATAGCTCCCCTCCCACTAGGCATCAAAACTTGTAAGAAAACCTTTTTTGGTATTTTGCGGTACTGGTATTTTTCACAGTACCCAATTTTAAAGTTAAATATGTTCCAAAACACTGAGTAAACAACAGCAATGTACACACTTATTACAAACTGGGCTTACTAGACTCAAAGTTTCAACAAATGCAGTCAGGGTTATATGAGGACTGAACTGGAGTCAGGATACTTTTGAGATAAGATGGAAACAGGGCACTCTCACTGCAGCCCTTTGAATTTCTTGCTTGCCCTGCACATTACTGCACTGCCTCGAACTGCTTTTCTGATACAGATATAAGGTCACAAGAGGCTATGAAAAAGCTTTGCCTCTCTCCCTCCACATGGGCCCGTGGGCACTTCTGGACGAGTAAACAAACACGAAGGAGGCACTTTGCTCCCCTCCGGGACCAGCAATACTCCCTTTAAACCGAAACAAGAGCCACGAAAGCGGCTTTTTAGGGCAAAGACTGCGCCCTGGAGATGCACTGTTCACTTCCATCGATCCAAATCATCTAACAACCGCACCATTTTGAAGCTTGTTTGTGAAGTGAGCCAAAAGACATTTCTTCTTGCGCTTTTATTACAGACGCGCGGCTTTTGTTGTTGTACGCCACAAATGATGGAGCGTTTGTTGTCTGTGCGCTGCAGCTGGAGGTAAATTAAAGCAATTAATCAAGTGCCGCAGCGTCATAACACGGCTATTGGCTGCTGTCTGGATTGCGTGCCAGTCCCTGAGCTCGTCTATAAAGTGTCGCACGACGCACTGTGGCCCCTTGCGTACGTGTGCGCAATGACTGATCACTCTGAGCCAGTAGAGTTGCCCGTGAACGTGAGGACAAAACTATAAAAGCGCAGGAGAAGACTTGGGAGAGGGAAGAGGGGCATTTAAGTAAGGTGTTGTGAGGACACTTGTTTCTTTTCTTATCATAGCAGTGCAGTGAGGCTATTGAAACCTGTATTATGGATCGCTAATCTCAATCAAAGGCTGTATCAAAAGCCAGTATGCTGAATAGACTACTACACAATTATGGTAGCGACAGTTGATGTGCTGAACACCACGCATATGTTTTCCATTTTAAAAGTTACTGCAGTCGCAACAGAGAAACACATTCAGCTCATTCAGGGTGTTCCCAGGAG
This sequence comes from Odontamblyopus rebecca, assembly GCA_030686955.1. Classification (NCBI taxonomy): domain Eukaryota; kingdom Metazoa; phylum Chordata; class Actinopteri; order Gobiiformes; family Gobiidae; genus Odontamblyopus; species Odontamblyopus rebecca. Next base: position 14,855,041 of record CM060668.1, read on the forward strand.
TCACTTCCCACTGGAACATGCCCTGACACATCTCCACACAGGCAAACACGGGCTGCTCAAAACAGATGCTGAGCCACCTGAGAGTAGCAGCTCTACTCCAAGCTGTTTCTGACTTTTAGGACAGCCCAAACAGGTGATCAAATCTGTCTTATCTTTAACAATCTTTTTTTATAGGCCGATAGATGATCCTAAACTCGTGGAGTGGGTAATTTACGACAGATCACTTCTGGAGCTTGTCACAGTTCAGCCGGGACACTGAACATTTCTCACATACTCCAAAAACGTGGATGGTTCGTGTCCTTAAGAGCCCTCAGTCTTTCTCTTTCACACAACCCCACTGGATTCTAAATCAGAAATCTGTGACAGTCTCTTTGCATAGAGGAGTGATGCTGCGTTGTTATCATCACACATCCCGTAGTGGTTATATAAGTGCTGACACAGTCTTGCTTGACCTAGATTTTGGAGTCAGTATATTCAAAATTGTCCTCAAAAATCCTACTCGTGTTCGCTGACAACATATCCAAAATGTAGGTCATGTAAGGTTACCCATTACATTTTGGTGTTGGCATGCTTCGTTTGTCCGTCCCTCCCTGTATCCAAGTTTTTACACATCACCACTGCTCATGTATCCAGACAAGCAGGAGCATGCCCCACTTTTTTAACATTTGCCATCGATGCTGACATGTAGGGAGGCAGCAGTCAGGTCAACAGCGGAGAGGAGCCAGGGGAGGGAGGGCTGGGCATAGCAGACCCAGACAGTGCACGACACCAACTCCTCCATTGGTTTAGATTTTGCACAGGCAAAGACGGAGAGAGAGGCAGAAAGAGTGTTGCTAGGAGACGTGGCCCAATGCAAACACGGCACCATCTGCTGCAGAGAGATTTGGAGTGGGTTAGCCAAGTCGGACAGCCAGAGACCCTACAGGACCAATCAAAACAGACACTGCAGTAGGGTGTGAAGCAACTTAATGCCTCAATTTACTTAAAATTACCTTTTCAAACACATATTGATTAAAGTGAGAGCATTGTACCAGAACTACTTTTTGTTGAATTACCTAAAAGTAGACTGAAAGTTAGGCCTACATATGCTAGAATCATTAACACCTCAATTTCAAGCATCATGGGCGTAGCAGCAGGAAAAGTGTGAATGTTGTACAAGAAGCTTAAAGTACTTCTAACTCTATAGTGCAGCTTAAAAGTAGTAATACTCACAATGGGAAGGGTGATAGAAAGACCGTATATAACTTTTGTCATAAGCATTAAAATAAAGTAGTACCTGCAGAAGTAGTACAACTATTGGTAGTAGCAATGATAGTAGTAGTAGTACCAGAGGTGATGGTGATTTTAGTCGGGTGACCAGATGTTCCTATTTCCTCAGGAAGAGGCCTAGTTTTGAGCCCTGTGTCCCTTGTCCCAGCAGATTTATCCAAAACCAGTGATTTGTCACAGTTTTACACAAGAAATGTCCCAGGTGTCCCCATTTTTGACCAATTTGACCCCTGCTAACAGTAAAGAGAGGCATAAATTGTCATTTGTTTAGGTAAAATCTAGAAAATCTGCTTAAAAATGACCGAAACACACAGAAAACGTGACTATACTGACTATGGTAATCATGAATGGTCCGAGTGCAGAGCTATTCTCCTTAATTACACACTTGTTTCACAGTTTTATTATGTAGTATGTAAAAATACAAGAAAAGGATATGTACATAAAGTTATAGAATAGCTGTGGGTCAATAAATACAAACTGTCTGCAAATTTTATTATAACCTGGAAAAGTATTTTAACAACTAACACCAGCTGTGAGTTGAATTGAAAAATAAACTTATGACCATGTGCACACTGTTATTTATAGGTGGTGAGGTGGGCAAAATTTGAGAATAGTCACCACATTGATAAAAATAACCAGACTATATCAGGCGTTACAGCTTTAGTAAATTCCTACAGCGTGAAACAGATATTCATCATAAACTGTACCTATAAACATACATTGCTTTTAACACAAGATCTGGCTTTTTCATTTAGAATCACTAGTGGCAACAACAGTGAGTCATTTGTACCAAGTGTGATGTTTTGATGTGACCGACACGTACCACCAGCAGGGCCACTGAGCATCTTCGCAGTTGCGTTTGATCGTCCCCATGGTAACAGGCGTTCATTTTCTACTATTAGGATGAAAAAATGGATAGGGATGCACGGCTCACAAGATGTTTCACTCCTGTGTAATGAAAATACGAGGTTTGAGGGGGCTGTAAGCAGGTGGGCGGTGTTAGCAGTCACAGCAGCTAGTCATACCACTCTTCTTCGCTCTAACCCACCTCTATCACTTACACAACATGATCTTGTTTATCTGATTCTATTTCGGGGTATTAGAGGTATTAAAAATCATAATACGGGCAAGTAAATATGTAAGCATGACTAAAGTACTATTTTTGTATTTATGGTTTTAGCAATATGGTGCTTTGACTGTGGAAAGCTTTTTGTAGTGACTCTGAATCTGAACTTTATGCATAATTTATACTGTACCTACCAAAATAAATGTTCTTCCCGCACTTATCTGATTTATTTATGTAGACCTGACAAATGGAGGCGGCTGACCAGGCCAAATATGACCCACTGAGACCAGATCGCCCAATGTTTTCAACTACACAGCTGACATAAAGGCAAAAAAGTATGAAAAGTAATACATTTCAGTATGGATACCAAGATGCCTTTTATTAAATGAAGATCCAATGATACATAGTCAACATCAGCATCCTCCCTTACAAAAGACATTAAAATTGTAACATTTCAGTAAAAAAGTAGTTATTGTACAGCCGATGTGGGATACCGGAGAGAAAGCATGACATGACCGAAATCATATTCATTCAAGATCATATAGATCATAATAAAACACAGTACAATAACACTATTTACAATCTGTAACACAGAGGTCGACAAGAGAACAGTAATCCTCATGGTGAATACAGTAAATTGAATATATATCATATATTAAGATCTGTTGTTTACAAAATCATAATGCATTATATATATACTCACAAAGAAAGGCTATCCACAACCTTGGCTTTCAGCTATACACACACCCCCTTGTTTTGCAACACTTTGCCCAAGCAAAAAGAGAGCTTTTGTTTGGTCAATTTATTGTTGTCGGGTGAGTTCTTTGGTTGTGCTGGAGCAGTTAGATAGAGAATGCAAGTCTCCGTGGTAAGCTCAGAACCGGACTCAATAAATACAGGGCAATGTCTCGAGAGCAATGTTCACAACATCAGGAAACACAAAGAAAGCAGGAGAATTCAGACTTTAATGCTGTGGTCCTGCTGCAAGGGGAACCCACTGCTCCAACCTCACCGTCTGTGTCCCATTTACATTTAGCATGTGGTCACTATAGAACAGCACACCAAAACAAATGTAACTGTGATCAAGAAAATACAGTCCAGAGCACTATTAGCATGCATGTTGTACACCAGAAATAATGATGTGACTGCATTTCACCACTGCATGTTACATATCCCCTCAGTAAATCTGCCAAGTGGCAAGCATCAATAAAAAATAAACCAAAGTACATTGCTCTTAATCTTGCCCAGTAGGTTTTGTGGATGTGGTAGTTACAGCCGGTTAGAACAGCCATCCCAGACTGAAAGAGCCCGTCTTTTCTGTTTGAAAGTATAAATGCAGTCTCCTCCAAAATGACTTCAGCTAGTCAAGCATTCTCTGTCCAGTACGTTTACATGCGTGAGCTTAGTCGCACTATGTCCCTTTACCGGATTTCTCATTTCGTACAGGAACATATCAAACTACTGTGTGCCTCCGGTCTTGATCTCGTTAGGGCTAATGCTGCTAACGTGATGCCTATTAACAGTATGTAGCCTTTGTCAAAAAGTAGAAAAGAAGCTAACACTACCTATAATTAGATTAGAGCGCCCGCACTCGATTAATTTATAAATATCAACATTTAGCAGACAAATGCAAGACAATACCTATATGCCTTCTGCTAGCACATTTGAGCATTATAACAGTTTAATTTTAACTACGTTTGAAACCAAGTTTGCAGAGATACTAAAAGATGCCACATCGGTACCACTGTCTGGCTCTGAAATACGCTTTGAGATTGTAAACATGGGCCAATAACCAACTAAATAATTCAGCTGTTATTGCGATTATTACAGTTTTTCTCGTAGCCTCTCGTAGCCTCGTAGCAAAAAAATTGAATTTGCTCTCTGCATGTAAACGTACTGAGTGATCACACCTTTGCTCACTCACGCTGCGAAGGTGCTGACAGCGCTGTTCACCTGAGACACGCTCCTGTTGTGTAATTCTACCTGCTTAAGTAACAGAACGCAGACAGCCGACAAGCAGCTCACGATTCTGTATCGCTTTACACCGCATGGATGAATACAGCTCTGAGGGGGGCTCCACTTCGCTCCTGCCTCTACACTGTGCGGTTTTGGGCAGGGCCGTGTGCGTGGCATATCTCTTTCACTACCCCCGCCCTGTTTGAAACCACTACATCTGAGCCGGAGCGGCCCCGGAAGCCATCAAAGCTTAAAGCGACAGCGAGATCAAGCCACTATGTCGAAATCCACCCTCTACCACCGCTACCGCTGCTTCGTATCTATAGCGACCGTGCCAAATCCTGCCCTCCAAATACCGGGGGGTCATCGCTGGCACAGCTGGCATGCCACCCCCCCACCCCCTCCTCTGCCATCAACTGGATTTTTGTGCTGATCACCCTTAGGTCACCTCATTCACAGCAGGGACAAGCGCAAGCCTCATCAGATCTTCAACCTGTCAGTCAAAATCAATTTTTTTTGTTTTCAAAGAGCGCACACCACACCGTATATACCCAGCGTATCCCCGTTTGCTACGACTACATATTCGCTTAGCTGCGACAGGTCTCTCAAGCTGGGATGTCTGCGTGGTTTTGTTAATTGAGTGTATACATCCAGAGAGGTGTGGTCAAAAGGGAGGGAATGGGCAGAGAGTTACAGAGTTTAATGGTAGATCAGCCAAACCCAAGTCACACACTAACCCGCCACACATAAGACCCCGCCCCTTGCCCCTCCCCTTCAGTTTCTAATTATTTGTCCATCCGTGCGCGTGCCACTCGGTCGGTATCAGTCCCAGCCGTTGTCCTTGATCATGTGGGCCAGCTCGATGATGAACTTTCCTTCTTTGTATTTCTGGCTGCTCTCAAAGGCATGCTCCTATAGGGCACAGAGAGGAGAGGGAGAGAGAACAGTTAAAAAAGTCAAGTGCCATCTCATCTACTATACCTGATGACAATATCCTTGACTCAGTGGCCCGGGCTGGTCCCTGGAAGCTGGTTATATAACTAAAAAAGAGTCGGTCATTAAGCGATGAGGAGTAGCGCAGAGGGGAGTCCGCACAAGTGAAAGTCAAATCCTTGTAACATTGCGCTGGCAGGAGTGAGTTTGGAAAGGAAGATACTGTGCCAAAATGAAAAGCCCTGCAGGTTTTACACAGCCTCACATGGAGCCAGCTAAAAAGGTGATGTTTGGAGTGTGCAGGCAGCAACATGCACTAATTCTCCCACTCGCATGCAATCCAGAACACCCCAGGACAAAATGAGTGGCAAATCAGAGGCATAAAGAGAGACCCCACTGCTTAAAACATAGAAGTGTGTGTATTTTTTTCACAAACTGCTCAACACTATTAAGGTGATATGTGTGAGCAAAAATATAATGTATCACTGTAGTTTAAAGACATAATTTCAAAAAGCACCAGGACTAAACAAGTGGTTGATGCAAACAATGCAATTATTATCATCTGTACAGGCCTGTTGGACACTTTCAAGTTGCTCTAAACATAAACTTTGATAAAGGTTCAAGTAAATCACAACATTGATTTTGCTTGATTAATTTACTCAAGTAATCCATAAACATGTTTGTTTCCAATTATCAGTAGTTCACAATCTACAGCTCTGAAGTAATTTGATGAGTAATATTGACCCAATCACTGGCAGTGTTCACTAAATTCGTACTCTACTCAGGCCCGTTGACAGAAATTTGGGGGCCCTGGGCAAGAAGCCTCACATGGGCCCCTGTTTATAGCTTATAAAACCACAGGGATCACCAGTGACACCACGGCGTATGACTATAATTTACAGTTTTTACGGCACACCTTGGAGGAGACATTACCGTTATACAATAGCCTGGTGACTACTTTGCCTATCTTGTCGGCACGGTTACTGCTGCCTCGTCCCCTGCCTTTTTTCGCCCCTTTGCCACAATTTTCCTCTTACACCACAGCAGCTACAATGACATTGTTGATTCCTCCGAATTGCCAAACTGAAGTAATATTCTCCCAAGTTTTCCTCTGCTATTTTACCACAGAAAGTTTAAATTTTAAGTCGTATTGTTTATTTTTTCACTGCACTGGAGCCATGGCGTTCAACAATGTGGTCAAAGCTTGACAGAAAAAAAGCACAATAGGCTACATAAAAAAAAAGAAAAACAAAACAAGAAGAAAAACGTGCAGCATCAGTGGTCACGTCTTCTTCCTTGATTTGTTTTAGACTCAGCGTTTATTTGGAGCCGTCGGTTATTTATCAAATGTACCCGTGCACCCAGCGTTTAAAGGGTTATTATAAATGAATAGGAAGAGGGTCCAATTCTGATTCTGGGCCCCTAAAACCCTGGGGCCTGGGACAACAGACCCCTTTGTCCCCCAGTCTACTGCCCTGACTCTACTGACTGATATGTACAATGATTTAACGTTTTAAGTCTAAACTGTTGTGCAAGGATGTGATTTGAATTACATTTTTACAGCTTTTCAGCATGTGGTCAGACACAAATTTAGTCATGCAAATCAAATGTCAACATAGAAAATAATCTGTTTGTTGATATTAACTTAATAATGTTTACCTAAGAACATTATGACAAAATAAATAGTATAAAGAGATTTCTGAATGACAGTTTGATACATAATAAATTGATTGAATCTATTATTTTACTTAATAACTGCAGATATCATCATTAATCACATTTCGAGGTGAGTAGCGCATTGGAATTAATGTTTTGGGTGATGTCAGTCCTTGTTGATAAAAGCACTAACAGCGCCACATGGTTTACCAGCACAAACACACCACACTTTGACTGCGAATGTCTGAGTCCTATTTTAGCTTGAAGGCTATACAGTACATTATCAGATTTCTCAGTGAAGGAGAGCAGTGGGTCAGTCCTCTCCATGGGACTCTGACCACTGCAAAAAAAAAAAAAAAAAAAAACAGCTGATATTAATGGCAAGCATCCATTATGTGCTATCTGGTGTCGGCGGTGTGTTCCAGTCCAAAAAAAGAGCAAACAGAATCAAGAGTGAAGACACAGGACTCCATAAGGAAATTGTTATTTTTGAGGTTAAGATGTTGGTCAATGGGTCTTTACATGAGGTGAACAACATGGGGGTTGTCTTTGCCTCCTGATGGGTGAGTTACAGATATCTGACAGCTGCACATGCTCATAGCCCGTCTGATATATGGAGACATGTGTGGATGTTGTGACACGGGAACTCAAATTCCACCTGGTCCGCACACTGCAGGCACGTGCTTCTTCACATGTTGTGCAAAAACCAAGATCGTGGATACAGTTATTGAGGTTAAAGCAAGTCTGAACACATTTGATACACAAAACATCTTCAAAAGCGAAAGGCAGATTACGCTGCTCAGGCACTGCAAAAACTGTAGCTAAGTCACTGCCCTCATTTTGTTTTATGCGATGGTCCATAAATCCATATGCTTTTAATTAAACTATTAGTCAACAGACACCATCAACCAATTCATCAGCTAAAGAACTAAATTATGTTAGCCCTAGTAATTATATAAGTTTTTGTAAGAATATTACAAAGTTGTTTTTACCAGATGCTGAAAAATCTATCTATCTATTATTTGTGTACTGTACTTGGGCATTATGGTTACATGATATGGGCCTGGTCTGACCATTTATTATTATAATTTCTAGACAAAGATTCAAGTTCTGTCTTGGTGAGTGGAGCAAAAAGCAACAATTGGCCAATTAGAAAACAAGTAACAGGACAGCATCGCTTCATCACACGTTTGCCCTGGTCTGATTAGTCCATTGAATTGTGAAGGCTCCATACGGTCCTTTGATAATTTAATGGTACAGATCATTATTGGTTTTGTATTGTTTCCTTTGTTAATGGCTTTGAATTTTAAATTAGTTTTATTATATGTAACATTGACACCATCAGCACTTTAGATGATCAATAGTCGCCTTTATTCTGTACGATAGCTACTGTTAAATCTGAGAGCCGTGGCCTGTAACTGTTGGCACTGACGTCAATATTTTGTAACAGTGAGTCATGTGGAGATGATTTTCACTTTTATGCAGCATCAAAGCCTTTTTTTTACAGCTTCTACACCGTGGGCAACTCTAGTCTGGCACATCCAAGTGACGGGCCCATTTGCACCTATTTGATGACCTAGAATTCTTGGTGCAATCTAAAACTTTTCTGTTTGAGAGTGGGATGCTCCTCCACTCTGGACCCAGCTGGATTAAGCGGGAGAAGATGGATGGATGGATGCTCCTCCACTTGTCTCCATTGAGTTATTATTGCTTAGAATTTTGCACAGTATGGCATTAAATTTATCTTTATCTTTATTCAATTACAGATGTAGTTCATACCTTGAAAAACATGCATTCTTACTGTGAGCGGGGTCACCTCTTCATGCATCTGACTTGTACCTTGGCCATTTTTTCTCCACTGAGATAGATAACTTTACTGCCATACTCTAGAACATTTCAGGTTGACAAACTGGCACTAGAAAAGTTACTTGGTGCACCTTTAAGATCCTGGTAGTTCTTTTTTAGTTCTTATTGAGTGGTGTGTTTACTCCAAGGCATGACTCTTGATTACTGCTCCTAACAATCAAACTCCTCATGTTCCCTTGTATCCCCTAGTGGGCTGTTCAAATTTTTTTTCTGTTTTCGTTTACAGCATAACATGTTTGTTGACAATGACCATGTATTGCATTCTCCCTCTCTCTAAGCATTTCCAAAACGATAAAATGCCATCCCCATTTACAGTCGGTAATCCACTTACAGTGAAAGGAGCTCATAAAACCTTTACTTTGCAGTGAACACAATAATGAAACAACCTCTTATTCCTTCAGACTCCGATGAACTAAGCCATATACACTATTACTGCACTTCCTCGTACTATGTCCCTCTGCCTAGGCCATATACAATTAAAAAGCAAACAAAATTATTGTGGACTATAACCTGAGACTGGATCCCTCTCTAACCTTGCCTGCCAGCCTGTGTATTGTGAATCAATGGGAACAGGAGGACACTTACGTATTTCCAGCCCAGGGTGGTCTTGCAGTTCTCACAGTAAATATCTGCTACAGCATGCAGCCCCGTGAGCAAGACTCTCTCCTCCGCAGGACCGCACCCAACGTTCACCCTGAGATGCACAAATTATACACATTTAATAGAAATAGGAAATAACAGGAACAGAAACATGGTGAGTGAAATCTACGTACTAATATATTCAGTAAACAGAACAATGAGAAACTTTGGGTATTTTCATAAAACTGTACTATAACTATACACAGCTATCCATCCATCCAACGCTTTATCCAGGGCCAGGTACACAGCTTTTATTAGTTTGTTTTAACTTCTGAATTTTATTGGGATGTCATAGTGAAGGACGATAGGAGATCCTTGCTATAATTTCTGACTTTTTAGAGCCTCAGAAACACCAAAAGAAGCTTAGCGCCCTGACAGTGTCTTCTTAAATAGTCCTGACTTAATCAGCTTACTAGACAAGATATTAAAAGACAGGAGTTGTGAAAATCTTTAAATTGATTATTTGTTTAACACTCTAACTGTGACATTAATATAATATAATATAAATTTAACATTAATTTACACTCTTATAAAACAAAGGTAAAATTATGCATCTTAGTTAAAGGGCTCATATTACACTATTTCCTGTTGTGTCATGTTGTTTCCTCATCAAAAACAAACCTGGAGTTGTGTTTTGTTTCATTCACGTTCACGTTTAACACTCAAATCCTGCATATTTAGGCTGAGTTCTTCTCTCAAACTGAAAACACTCTACCTGATGCCATATCATAACACAGGAAGTGCTCTGCTTTGTTTTTAAATGCCATACGCCTTCACTAGATTCATTTTACTGCTTCATATTGCTTCATGACATCACAAGGTGCAGAGCAATTTGAGCTTTTGAGATGGAGACAGATGAACTAATGCAGGATTACTTACTTATGTGTGAATGAAACAAAAGACAACTCCAGGTATGTCTTTGATAAGGTAACATTATTCCAACATTTGCGTAATAAAGGTCCTTTAAAGTGCACTAGTTAAAGATGCTATTTAGTTAAAATGGTGTATGATGTGTTGGAGTGAGTCAGTGCCTCACACCCACTCACACTGAATACTGATGGGGCACCGGGCCACAGAGCACCGTCTCATTTTCACTCTCAATTCAGCTGATAATGGTCTGCGCTGCGAGCCATACGCTGGCTTTGTCTCTACTAGGACACCAACGTGACCACTATGTCACAAAGATACTATACATGTCCTATTTCTCCTATCTCCTAAGTCGAGTGGACTACATGTGTTCCCAGCGCACCATATCTCTGCACATTCAACCCCTGTTTGTAAAAGCCACAAAAGAGAGGTACTTACACTGAGTTGAATAGGTAGGCCCTGCCCTGACTGCCTTGGAAAGACTGCACAAAGAGAAAGAGACATAAGGGTTATTTGAAGATGAGTTAGTTTATTATTATGGCAAATGTATCCAAATGTTTATAAAATGTAAATATAATCAGTTATTAATTATTTACTAATTACATTAAACTATTTATGGGGTTTCAAGCTATGACAGAGGTTCTCTGTTGTTACAGCAATAATGCCAATAAAATCAATATAATATATCTTTTGAATGGGGAATAGTCAAAACATCTTTAATTTTATTCTTTTATGGGATGGTACATACGCTATTTCATTACTACTGTCATCATAGTACCAAATTAAGTTGAATAAATGCCTGAAACATTTGCTGTGGTACTGAACAAATCTGCAATCAATGTTTATCAGTGGGTAGCTGTGGCCATACCAAACTGGCCCACGGGCCTGGACATCTATAGCCTGTCCGTCAATGGGAGTGGATCTCTCCTTCACTGTAGTTCTCCCCGAGGTTTCTTCTTTTTCCCAGGACCCTGGGTTTTTTGGAGTTTTTCCTTGCTGAGAAGGAGGGTCTAAGGACAGGGGATGACTGGACGATGTTTCATTTGCTGCCTTACATGAATGTTGTTTATTCCTGTTTTGATATGTCTGTGTGTATGTTTTACTCATCCATATCTTGGAACGCCCTTAGAGGCAACTGTTGTTGCGATTTTGGGCGCTACAAAATAAATTGAATTAAATTGAGTTTACATTTTTAGTCACCAAACTAAATTAAACTTTAAATAATTACATACCTACTGCCTGCTGAACTGTTACATGTTTATAATGGCATTTAGCATGACAAAGAGTCTTTATTCTGCATTTAAACATGTGTTCGAGCTTCAGGTAAAGGCCGCATGTTTCCAATGACCTGGCGGTTGGCCGGGCTACAGTAACTAACAGAAAGCAGAAGCATGAGGAGGAAACAATAAAGCATTTGCCTGCTTTGTGTGGTGCTCTTACAACTGGCACAGGGCCTTTGTCAGAAGAGCTGAGCTGTGTTTTCATGATCACGTATGGAAAAAGTGACAGTGCATTCATAATCCAACGTGTTTAGAGCCTAATCCATCCACAGACAATAGAGTGGCAGATGACAATGAGGTACAGGTGCTCATTGTCAGAATATTGTTTTATGTACATTTCTCATTCATACCCTTTCAGTCCGATAGGTCACATAAAGAACAATGTAGAGGGCAACATTATACTGCAAGTTGATGTATTGAAAAGTTAAGTGGCTGGTACACTTAGGCATTTTTGTTGCATGAATTAATAATAATGCTGAACTATATGGGTGTATAGAGGGATATTGACATGCAGCCTTAACCTTAACACCATGCATACTTTTAAAATAGTCATATCTTCTAGTTACAGCTTTATAACTTCTACTTTTGTGTTGTTCCTTTTGTTGAACTTGCTGTTAAAGTTATTACACACAGGAACTGTTCAAATAGGAGTGTGGTTTGAAGGGTGTGAACTGTTCTACTGCTGTTTTCACTGCACAAAGGGGCTGTTGCATGATTGAAAAATAAACATTGGCATCGATCAACAGGTTTTTAGAGCTCCCCTTTTTAATACACGTGAACCACCCACACAAGGCCACCTGTGTTTCCTAAGTAAGTTCAGGTCTGGTACACTTTTAGTATTGAAAAAGTATCCAAGCTGACCTAAAATGTAACTGTCTACTTCATTGTATTTGATTGGCCATTGGTAATTAAACTATTATTACTACTATTAACTATCACAAAAGAAAATTGATCTGGACGAAAGGTTTTAAGAGTGAGAATAGATCCAAATAGCTTCTTCAATTCTGACAGGAGCTGACTGAAGCGGTGAAACTTTGCTCTTAAAAACAATCCATTTGACAGCCAATTTTGTTTGGCAATGGAACTGGATGACCGAGGAATTGCAGGCTACTAATGTTAACAATAAAATGTAAAAGAAAACAAAAGTACTGTTTTTGAAGCACTTATGTAATGTCATGTTTACGTCACTTCTTGTGTCTCATGGTGACAGAAACCCAAGCCTCCTCAAATGCTCCAACTGCTCCATCTTTGTACTGTTTTCCTTACAACCTCTTGTATATAGCTGGTATATTTTAACATTTACATTTATATAATTGTCTTATTTGACACCAGTCTCTTGCTATTTTTTTGCTACTTATTTAGAACTTTTTATTACCATTTGCATTTTTTACTCTTGGTTATTATAATATGATATGATGTGATGTGTGAGCTACAGTGCCCAAGTAATTTCCTTTGTGGATCAATAAAATGTATCTAAGTAAACCACGTATGCACGCTATATAAGGCCTGTGCTCACCTTGGAGATGAGCTCGTCATGGTTGGCCAGGTGAGCTCGGCAGTGGATGCAGCTGTAGGTCCGATGACAGCTGGGCAGGTAGGCCTGAAAGGTCTTGGAGCGCGTCATTCTGACCATGGGCGGTGTTGGCGGGCGGTGCAAGAAGGGACTGCCAGCCCAGGTCGGCTCACAAGGAAAGCACCGCAACACACAGGTGAGGGCCGTGGTGGGCGCTGGGGCGGGAGGCACACACCTGAGGGGGGAGGAGGGGGAGGGTGAGACAGGGTGGACTTGTGTAACGGCTGCAAACTGACACTGGGCGAGCAAACTGAGGAGCAGGTGCCGTCTGATAGGATTAGTACTCCTTCTCTTCACAACATTCAGTTTCCCACCTGCATAAACATGGGAAGTGTTCCAACAGGCTTTGTGCTAGGCTAGCTAAAAATAAGTGTTTGTGCACATTTGTAAAGTTCAACCGATTACTGCTCGTCTTATCAATGGTGTTGGTATTGCTAAAAATACAAAATAATGCCATACAGTGGAACATTCCAAGCAAAGCAATAGAGACATGGATGGATCGTAAGCAATATTTTAAGCAGTAGTTATTGGGTTCAACAATAATAAATATTTAAATATGACACTTGCATGGTGATTCATAAATATGCAGAATTTGCTAGACTGCAGAAAAGCTTCACCAAAATGTAAGATATAAACACTTAAATCTATCCGAAAATGACTTAAAAGTAGTGAAATTATCTGTTCATGCAGCAAGATAATTTTAGTTGACAAGTTATCTTAAAATAAACTACCTCTAAACTAGAATTAAGCAGTCCCAGAACTAATAAGGCAATAATAAATCTGAAAACAAGATGAATAACCTGATATAAGTTTTAAAATCTTGGCCAGATCAAAGAAATTACCAGTGTGTTCTATTAAAAGTTTTCTCTGAGCCCCTCTGAGTACTTCCACCATGTTGACACACTAAACAGTCCACTATACTGTATTTCCCTCCTTAAAAGCCACACTGTCTTCAGGCTAATGGACTGGCAGCACGCACCAAAGCAGCTGCACCCTCGCTGCAGGTGCCGCCATCAGCTGCCTCCATTCGCCGTGTCCCACCAGCTCTGGCCTTATCGGGACACAGAGACGGCATTGCTCGCTCACATTTAGTATTTAAGTCCAGGAGGCCGTGGGGATAATCTGCTTAGACTAGCACAACTGCGAAGCCCCTGCTCTGCGAAGACCGTGCTCACACCACAACATTGAAATAGATGGAGCCCTTAAAATACTGTGCACCCTGGTGACTGAGGGGATTAGTGCGCTGACCAGGAACCTGTCCAAAATCAGGGCCACATGGGAGAGGCAAATTTGAAACAACGCAAATAGTTATTCATCAGCGTGACGGCATCAAGCTCGACTGGGAATACTGGATAAAGTTAGACACACATAAGGTTAAAAGTCTTATATTATGCAGTGTGTAACTTTTCTGGTGGGGGACACATCAAATGCTTTTCACAGTATGATATTAAACCTTTCTATCTTCATGGAGACATAACCAGGTCAGATCTGTGGAAAGGCGACCCCGCTAACAGTCAGAATGCCTGTCTTTCTATGTATTTTTGAGCTATATAAAACCACAGTATAAATGTAAGGTAGAGCTGTTTAATGTCATACTGTGAAACATTTCAGGCAGCGAAATGACGTATCCATAAGCAGGTGACAAACCAAAGTTACACAGTGCACCTTTAAGCCTTGTTATAATGTTACTTCATCAAAAACATAATTAAGTTGTGCTTTCTTTCATTCACACATGTTTGATTAATCCTTGTTTACTAGTCTGTCCATATCTCCAAAGCTCAAAATGCCCTGTTCCACCTTGTGATGTCATGTAGTGGTAGCTTTCAAGTTAACAGCTAGCTCCCTTTTTACCTTTCGTTCAGGAGAGACTGGTACTATTGGACTCTAGACTGTAATGTACTGGGACACTTCATCCAAATACTCCAAACAGAGAGTGAAGGAGGACGCTTGAATAGATCTGTGGAGCTTTAATGTCCTTTCTTGAATCTTTGTATCTGGTTATCTAAAAGAACATTTAAATAATATTACTAGATGAAATGACTATACAGAGTAGTAATAACTTAACTAGCACATATAATCAGCATATGAAAAACTGTTAAACAATGCACATCAACAATCGCATATAAATATGTAAATGAATCATGAATGTCTTCCTATGACCTCTTGTATATAGCTGAGATTTTATATTTTATTACTTATTTTCCTATTTTATTTTATTTTTTTATGTTCTGATTTGTTTGTATTGTGATTTTTATGTATTTCTTATTTTGTAAAGCACTTTGAATTACTTTTTTGTACAAATTGTGCTACACAAATAAACTTCCCTTGCCTTGCCTTGCCTTTATTTTGACTCATCCATATACATTTTTATACGCCCGTTGTGTAAGACGGGACGTATTATGTTATGGCGCTGTCCGTCCGTCCGTCCGTCTGTGGACACTTCAAAGCTTTGAAGTCTTTGAAGCTTTGTCTTCATGAAAGATCTGAACTCTCTTCTCAAATGTTCTGCTGCTGAAAGCGAGAACAACCCACATTCTCTGCTTCTTTGAGCTTTGACACATTAAAGCTTTGTAGTGTCTTTAAGTTCTGTTGCTGCAATCTGATTGGTGGAATTCCGATTCTAGAATTCTATATACAATAATTCAAAGTACGGGCGTATTTTGCCCCGCTGGAGGAGCTCTTGTTGCTACTTATGCTATTATACCTACTGTGCTGAATAACTCATTAGATTAATCAAAAGGTGATCACGATTGCAAATGTGTCACTTTGCTGCTTAACTTTGTGCACTAAATAAACTTATAAACATCTAACTGTACCCCAGCCAAGGCCATGTCTCTTATATACTGCTCCAAAAAAATAAGAAGCACTTTGAAAACACATCAGATCTCAATGTGAAAAGAAAAAATGTTGGATACAAATATGAATATAACAAAAGGATGTCACTGCTCTCAAATTTTCAGCCTACAGAGGACTTGAGATCTGATGTGTTTTCAAAGTGTTCCTTTAAATTTTTTTCTGTGACCACTAAGATGAGGAGCTCTTTGGCATTTTCATTCTGTAAAAGTAGCTCACCGGAGGAAAAAGGTTGGAGACGCCTGATTTAGATTGTTTACAAATCAGCTCTGCAGATGTTTTGGGGACGATGTCGAGCTCAACAGTCCCACCCACTTTAAAGTCCACTCCAGTTCAATTTTAAATACATTTTTCCCATATTCTAATATTAAGAGTTCAAAATTGGGACAAATGATTGGTTTTGGATAAATCTACTGGGACAGGAAATACAGGGCTCAAAACTGGGACTGTCCGAGGTAAACAGAGACATCTATTCAGCACTCAATAGTAAATAAGTACATATAAATTAGGGGTGTGTTCAAAAAATCGGTACGGGGATACATCGTCGTGGGCCTCTTGGCGATACACGTATCGATACGGAGGCGTCAGTATCGATATTTTACATGCAACAAACATTATTTATCAAGCTTCAGCAAACTGCGTCTGATAAGTGATCCTTGCTTGCAATGCGCATTTCGTATTGTCAAAGGCAGCATTCCTTCTGCACTACAGCCTTGTTAAGGCCATATCTTAAGTTTACTTTCATCAAAGGTAGCTACATGTCAGCATACAGCCTTGTTAAGCCATGTTTACATTAATAAACTTAACATCCACCCGCGCGCCGGCGGGCGATTACACAACATTAAAAAGTCAAGCCAGATATTCACCGTACTTATTATTGTGTATTGTGTATTATGGTATGGCGCTGTCCGTCCGTCCGTCCGTCTGTCCGTCCGTCCGTCCGTCTGTCCGTCCGTCCGTCTGTGGACACTTCAAAGCTTTGAAGTCTTTGAAGCTTTGTCTTCATGAAAGATCTGAACTCTCTTCTCAAATGTTCTGCTGAAAGCGAGAACAACCCACATTCTCTGCTTCTTTGAGCTTTGACACATTAAAGCTTTGTAGTGTCTTTAAGTTCTGTTGCTGCAATCTGATTGGTGGAATTCCGATTCTAGAATTCTATATACAATAATTCAAAGTACGGGCGTATTTTGCCCCGCTGGAGGAGCTCTTGTTATATTATATTGTGATGTAAACAACTGTGTCCAAACAATTTCCCTTGTGGATCAATAAAGTCTGTCTAAGTCTAAGTCTAAAAAGTAAATTAGCATCAGAACATTTACACAACAATTAAAGAACAGTTAAACAAACAAACTTATTTACAAACTCACCTCTAGCAAAGGTGCATATTTGGATTGGTGGACAATGAACACAGCACCAATACAACAGGCTAGAAACAACACTGTTACCATGGTACCAGCAACAGCATTACCATGGTGCTCCCAAGGACCCCTGAGCTGCCCAAGAATGCCTGAACTAAATAAACAGGTACTGAACTAACAGTTATACTAGGGCATTTACAACAGGTAATGCCAGGGCTGAAATCATCCCAGTGATCATAGTGAAGGTGTGTGAAGTTTAAAAACAGTGGAGCACTTCCTGTATTACCACATGACATCACAAGGTGGAACAAGAGGTTTTCTGTTTGAGAGAAGAACAAACTACATGTGCAGGGTTTGTGTGTTAAACATGTTTGAATGAAACAAAACATAACTGGGTATGTTTTTGATGAGGAAACATAACATTATAACAGATCAGAAAATTGTGCAACATGGGCCTTTTAAGCAGAGAGAAGTGGCTGAAATGTGACTCAGTTATGGTCATAAGTGCTGCATGTCAACAATGTAATATAATGTTTGTTTCCACTGAGATGTCATTGCTTTGCCTGGATTGTTTTACACAGCGGTATTACTTATCTTTTATGCATTTATTAAAATTAACTACTATTTTTATTGCTCTAAGTTACCTTTGAAAACATACATTTCTGACTTGTAATCTCTCCTGGTGATGTTGCCTGCACGGAAACAATTTTGGTTTAATGCTATACTGTGGAACAAAGCATAACATCTTCATTGAGACATGCAGGTGATGGATTCTCCACTAGAAAAGCTACATAGTGCGCTTTTCAGTGGAAGCATGCATTTTCTGGGTTTCCTCATTTGATATTGCTGATATGCCGTCATCATTCTAACACTGGTCTTTTGTAAATTGTTTTTACTCGTTATCTATTATTAAAGTCAAAAGAAACTCATGTAACCTCCATCAACTATCCACATGTTGTCTCCTCTTTCTCTTGTGTGTCTGTGGTGAGCCATCTGGAAAAACTAATAAAATTGTGAATGGGAGCAGGAGGACAAACAAAAGAGGCCTCTGCGCTCTTCAGTGTCCTGTGATATGATTGGTTTGAGAGGCTGATGATAACCGCTCCATCCGGTGCAGTTGGTTAGGACGAAGGAAAGAGAGAGAAAAATGGGAGGGAGGGGGGCATATAAATAAATAGTGGCAAAGAGACGTGCCCTTGTTTTCTCTCCTCTGAATGGCAGCCAGCGGTGTGGGATTGGGGCACAAAGACACGCTCAGTACAGTTGTCGGATTTGACCCCCCGTCACACACACGCAGACATTTAGCCCAAAGCTGGAGCTCTCCTCACGGTCATTTCAGGGCTTGAAATGCGGACAGAAAAATTCTTGCTTGTTTGTGGTGGCTTTCAGTTCATCTAAATATGATATAAGACATTGGTGAGAAGAACAGTTTTAGCAAATTGGTTCTAGCCTATTAAATTATTATACCGCGATGGAGAAAAGTCGGTTATTATGTTTCAGTGTTGATAATGCTGCAAGTATCAGCCCACCTCAGCTCCGAAGTTGTAAATGTACAACAGTGTATTCCGTTTTTTTGTGTTTTTTACAATACATGTGAGGTAATACTAAAGATAAACAAATATAGTAACAAATGAGCACAAAGAGATCAGCTCGTTTGCACTTCCTCTCGGCCAGAGCTGGGGTTGACCATTCTAAGTAATGTGTATTTTCGAGTGAGATCCACCTAATGTCAGTATATAAATGTGATTGTTTTTGATTGTGTGTCAGTGTCAGATCTCCAAAGCTAAGCAAGGCAGGCCTGTTCACTGGATGAGAGACCACAGTGGGGCAGCAATGGCTCTAGTAGAAACTGTGAGTGTGAAGACACTTCACCCACATGTATGATTGCAGTGTGAGTGTTGATGATTGTGAGTGTTGAGAAGCCGATGGTGCAAATTGGGAGCCTCTCTTTCGTCAGTCTACCCCAGGGCAGCTGTGGTTACAATATTAGCTCACAACAACTGAGTAATAATAATGCTCTTTGGGTGCTTGAAAGTCGCTATATAAATCAATAATTATTATGAATTATTATTTCATCTCTATCAGCTTGCCAAGTCTGTAAACAACTACGTAAATCTGGCCTTTTATTACTTGTGACTCATTCAGATCCATGAGAACATTTACCCCTAAACTGGAAAATGGAGTCTGGGTCACTAAGCTTTTGAGCCATGTCTGCACCTGTCATGCATGTCTAATGACACAGTTTTATTGTGTCATTACAAAAAACAAAATGATGATTCTTTGATCAAATTACCTTGCTGGCCTCAGCTGGTCACCGCAGATAAACAAAGCTAGCTAATTATTCTAAGTAATTGGGTTCAGAGATAGTCTAAGAATAAAAAGCTCCAGCCTAAGCCCCCCAATACATTTAATGACATTAAATTGTAGCTCATCCGAGGCTTTGGCAGCTACATTTGTTTCTTTGTGATGAGGGGGACAGCTGAACCTTTTCAAATGTAAATGTGATTCATGCGGGCGACCTGTCCATTAGTCCTGAAGCGGGGGCCAGACACATGAAGTGCTCCCTCAAATACAGAGCTTTGATGGATGCTTACAGCTGTCATCAGTGGCTGATCTGTACATGTATAAACCCCAATGATAATGTGCCCTCACTAAATAAATAGACCTACAATGAAATGCTTTATATAATCTAAGCAGAGATGTGTCTGAATTAGCTGAATGAAGTAATAAAAAATATAGATAGTGGTAAATCTTGTCTCCAAATCCTCTGTCGTATCAACTGTATAAGATTGTAATTAAGTAAGTAGTTAGACAGCCTGCAATTTGTCATGTTGTTACCATCATAGAACATTTGTTTATTTATGTATCGTTGGTTTTCAAAGTGTTCCTCAATTATATGTTTGGGTCTTGTGGATTGGTGCAAAATTTAGACTTAAGAAGAACCACTGTTACTGTTTTTTTGTGTTGAAAGGAAATGATTAAAAGTTTGTGGTGTTTTTGTTCGGGAAATTAATGTTGAAAGACATTTTATTAAGAAAAATACGCCACCCCATCTCCTTTTGTGTGTTGTCTCTGTTGTGTCTGATGTACAACTTGTCTTATTGTAAATATTGATTTTGAATCTATTTCCTAAATATAGTTCAAAATCAAAATAAAATCTGAAAAAGTAAAATCAAATTGTATTGAAATTAATCTTTTGTCATATCATGATCAGAGTTCAAGGTAAAACCCTTAGAATAGTCCTTCGTAAGTCATAAAATATTAATAGTGAAAATATCCTTTGCCCTACAAGAGAGCCAAACTCATCTACGTGAATGTAAAATAAATTATTTCAGACATTATTGTTTGAAGTTTGAAATATCTTGACAGCTGAAAAAATGCTGATGTAAAAAGCCAATTTGGCAGCTTTGCAAGTGAAAAAGCTTCTCTGACAAACTAAAAAATTACGAGTGATTTGCGTGAGAAGTGGGATATGAGACATCCAGACAGGTCCTTCCTTTCAAACATGTTATTAGGACTGGCAAATCAGGGCCAAGATTACCTCCGTAGTTGTTAACAAATGCATGACTCCGTTCTCACTTCCTGTCTTTGTCTATACTTGTGTTTTCCACCTCAGTCTATTCATCCATCCTGATGCAGGCCATCCGAGGACACCGAAATAGCTCATTCTGGTGATTTCGGGATGCCAGCACAAAAGACTATACGTACCACCCTTCTCACTCGCCAAAAGCTCCCCTTGTATGACAACAAAAAACCTTTGTTATGTAACACTCTGATGCTGCTGTCTTTTTCTCCGGACAATGACAGAAAGTGGGAGAAGGTTGGAGGAGATACAAGATGAGATATGGAGGGGGTATAGACCAAACAAGGACGCAACTCAGAGTATCGGACTGGTCCTTGGTTCCCTCGACGCTACCTCACTCAGAACTTTGTGTGCTCTCAGTGTTAACATCAAGGCCTTTAGCTCAGAGTGTCTGCATGACATCACTGAGTGAAGAGGCAAGACTCCTCCGCACGTATCCCCCTATCAAATCTCCCTGATGAGGTCTTGACTCACTGCTAAAAGGGGCAGTATAAAATATGGATGAAAGTACAGCATTGGCGGCAGTGGAATGGGTAATAAGTGAACAGTGAAATTAGTTTTTGAAATAGCATCTAACGTAAATCTATGACGCAAGATTATTTTTACTGTCAAAAATGTAGACTATGGCTAAAGTCAAGTAAACAAACTGACAACCAGACAGAGCTCAGAAGGTGGAGCCAACATTCAATAACACCAATAATAATATAGAAATAAGCAAATAATAACTACGTACACCAATATGGTGTCTTGGAATCAAATCTCCCAACTTCAGTTCTTCTCTATACCATGGTGCCACCGCCAACCCAGTAATACTTTTTTTTTAAAGTTTGTAAGTTGCTCATGACTCCATCTGCTGGTAGTAATATTTATTTGTCTTGATAATTTGTCGGAAGTGCTACTCTTTTGTTCTGTCTGGAGACTGTGAAATGGTATTCATTTGCCACGTGTATAACATCCACATTTAAGCAAATACTCATATTGTACACGTTGTGTTTTTGTATAGCCAAGAGAAGGGCTCACTTTTCAAGGCCCCCCAACTCTCTGACCCATGCCTGTGTATTGACCCACTAGGATCAATACCTATCTGCACGCACACTCTGCAATGGAAATAGATGCAAACAGACAGGCTACGACTCATCAACAACATAAGTGCCCTCACGTGAGCATAGCAGAACACATTTGTGACTTAAATGTTGGTAAATTTAACTTATGAATGTAAAAGGAGCCCATTCACATTTTGAAATCTTTCTTTAACATTAAAAACATAAGGTCTTCTGAATACATTGAACTGTTATGTCCTGATGTGATTACCTGTTTCGCTTGTAATACATTTGTGTTCTCCAAGATAAAAGCAAGTAGGACTGAGGAATGTAGTTATTGGAATGAATCAGGTCACAGGCAGTGGCGCACTTTATCTGGGGCATAACTTCTGCCACCACACGGAGCACAGATGGCGGGGATGCCTCAGCTCAGCAGTGCTTAACTCGTGCACACACTCACACTTGTATTATCGGACACGTAGGCCTTTTAAATCGCCATATATCTGTAGATACAGGAGAAGCAGGTGATGCACCCAGACTTTCTCATCTCATGATGTTATTGTAACCCACAACCATAACGCGCTGACGTGCGCGCTGTATGCGCTATCCTCTACGTGCGCAAAGTGCGTGCACACTGTGATGATGGCGCATACATGCAGAATCTTCCACCACAAACATGGGTCCTAATAATAACCTACTATAGGACCACTGTGCTGCAGTGTGGCCCGTAGACCTGAGCCACGAGGAGACACGAGTGCAGACCTACTCGTTCAACAACAAAGACTTTCATCAGAAAATAACATTAGACATGTGCTAACGCTGTAATAAACATGACAACAAGCACCAAGTTAGAGGCTAATTATAAAAAAAAGTTGTCTTAGTTGTAATCTAAAAATGCCAACTGCCTTTGGTGACATCCTTTTTGTTAGAATGCTTAAGAAGGTAAGCAATATGTGACAATGCGCCAAAGCAAATCATCGTTGTTACCTTTGATGGGAAGAAAACACGGTTCACCACGTAGCCCGAAAACGTCGCACCTCCTCGTTTCCTCTTGGCAGTGCCAATTCTAAAGCTCTTTTCGCATTCCTTCCAGGGATATTTTCCTCTGCTCTTTTCTGGCCCTGGCAAGTCAAGCTTAGACGCAATGTTTTGACGCGCAACGATGCCCAGCAGAGTTTAGAAGAGCAGAGAGACGCAGAGAGGTAATAAAGGCACCAGCCGGGACAAGAGAATTAAGACCCAACTTCCGCCTTTGTAAGAATGTGCAGAGGATTTGTTAGTAGAACCACGATTACATGTGAAACTAAATCCAACTCACACAACTACATGAATAAAATGTCCTCACTTGTTACAGACAATCCAAAATCACGATGGGTTAAAATAATTACCAGTAGCTGTGCGAGTCAAAACACAAACACTTCCTGTGGTTGATGGAATATAAACACAAACACGTTATTTTTACAGAATAATGTAGGAATTTTGCGTTGTATAGTGAACTCACATAAGGGCCAAACTTATGCTGAAAATGTAAGTTTTTTCCCCCCGTAACTAAGTTTTAAGGTTCTGCGGAGTATTTATCATTTTGACATTACAAAATCTTTGGCAAAATAACATGAGCACGGGTAAATGACGGACTAGCCAGCCAATCAGCGATTTCGACAAGCATAGCAACATTGACCTGATTGGGTGAAAATATAGACGAATGACCAATAAATAGCACAGAATTCTCCAGAAAGCACAATAAACAAAGCTAACGTGGTCGCATTTGTTGAAACTGAAAGTGAACGTACACATATTACACCAGTGAGTGTAAAACCCCCTCAAACTTTACATGACAAAGGGAATAAGACAGTTAGTAAAAAGCAATAACTAAACATTGAGCCAAGCTGTGAACACGTGTATTGATCACCACGCAGCACCCCCAAGTGTCGGCCGAGCAGTAAAGCAGAGACAAAAGTCCAATGAAAAGAGCATAACATTTATTTTAATTGGCAAAATGAACACATACTATTTCAGCATTCAATCCACTGCAAAATACTTGACAACTGTTTGTTGAACAAGTAAGTAGCCCGGTGCACATTTAAAAGATTTACAATACTGATTTCAAAATGTTCATTGCAACAAATCACTTTTTTTAAAATGAAACTGACACCAATAAAACAAACATGATATGAATAATAATAATTTCCTTTTTCAAGTATATATAAAGTATATAATATATAAGTATATAAAAACACTTTACATTCAGTGGAACTAATTTCCTAGACAGTACATTTGGATGAAATAGATAATAATAGATCTAATCAGTCAGTTGAATCAAGTCATTATAAAATACACAAATAAGTTATTAATTTTTTGCAAACATTGATTTATTTACTTTAGCTAGTTGAACATTGACAGAATATTAATCAATACCTTAACTGGCAAACTCCAACAAATGCAACATGCAAACTCCTGGTTGGAGTTTGCATGTTCTCCCTGTGTCTGGATGGGTTTCCTCCGGGCACTCCGGTTTCCCCCATCAATTCAAAACATGCTAGCACCCCTATGAACTAACATCAAGGACCATGACGTCCCCCCCTCCTGTGGGCTCATCACTCACAGAGAGGTTCACAGGGGTCAGGTGCTATGAGGACCGGGTGGCAAACAGCTGCCCCCATGACCTGGATAAAGTGGAAGAAGATGGACGGACAGACCTTAACTGGCTGATTAACAAATACTCCTTTCTCGAGATACTTAAAAAAAACTTGGAAGATAAAACTCAGTTCTTCAGTAGGATATTTCTTTCATCTCCATTCAAGTGTAAGAGGCAGTGACAGGTACACTGTTTTCTGATGGGGGTACTCCATCTATTTGGCTCCATGAAGATGTTATTGCATTGTCTGCAATGTTCCAGCAATGTAATACAGCAAACATCATTCTAGACAAGCAGGTTGCAGACCCTCCAGAAAGGCTACATACTGCATGTTTAACCTACAAATACAATATTCAATAATGCTATATATTCAACAGTGAATAGAACACACAAAAAAGTAATAGAATAGGATAAAATCAAAATGTAGGAGTGGCTGTGACGCGAAAGACTATTTAAATTAATACTCCACGTCCTGTTTGACATTGACACTCAGGTGAGCAGTAAATTGCTGGAATGCATGCAGGATAAATACCGTAGGTGTGGTAGGTTAAGGGTCTGGCATGATATGTTAGCCAATTTGAAGGAAAATTAGTGGTATAGAGCTCTGAGGTTGCTTCTAGCAGCAAGTCATTCAGGCTTTGAAATGCCATTCTTGTCAATGAAGTCTCTAAGCTGTGTGGGAAAATCTGTCATAACCCCTGTGGCTCCCAAGTCAAACGCCCTCTGAAAGTCCTCCTCATCATTCAGCACCCAGATGTACACCTGAAACCAGACACACAACACACAAAGACTTGTTTGGACCACTGCTGCCTATTAACACGTTAAGAGCCTCGTACATTTTTAGCATGACACAGTTCAAAGCAGGTCATATAAAAGCTAAACAACACTGTTATTCCCAGAAATAACTGATACAAGGTATATTTTAAGCCCACATGCAACTAATTACACTAACAATAAAAATATGTCGTGTACCTGTATTCCTCTTGCTGTCAAGTGACTGAACAGGGCTTTTCTCATAAGCAAGCTAAAAGAAGAGCAGTTATAACTGGTCAATAAAACAAATAATAATGACAAACGTGCATGTGAATCACTACAAAATAATGGTATTTTGGTGCACTCACGCATCAGCAAACCAGATGATAAATCTCTGACTTCGGGTTAAGCCACTAGGATCCTTCATCCTGAATGATTTAACATGCTAATATTAGCTCAATAAGACACACATACTCAGTAAATATTACTGGCTAATTCTTTTAATATATTGACAACTCAATACATACATACATACAAGTTGGTTCTTTATGTTTTCCCTTCTGCAATCCTTAACCATATTATTTTCAGTGTTTTAAACCCACAAAACAGTGCAAAATATATAGCGTGTGTTTATATCATACCAAATATTGTTGGTTGTTTGTGTTTATTAGTATTTTTGTAAGAGCATTGAGCAACTGGGAAAATTCTTGCTTGTTATTAATCTGGCCCAGCATTATACCTTAATCTGGCGAAAAAGTCTCACTAAAACCTTCCTTACAGCATTGCATAGAAGTCTTTGTTTTGGGCTTGTTGTAAATGTGCTTGTAACCCATTATATGCAATGTATGAATACAAGAATGCCCTTAGGTGTGTGTCTCACTCTCCCCTCTGGCCTAGTTAAATGTAATACACAGCAGTATCGGGTTTTATTCATAAGTTTATATGGCTAGTACAAATCTTTTTAACTTACTTGGTGAGAATGGAAGGCATGGGGATCTCTAAAAACTGTTCTTTGAGTGGAACAAAAGGTAGAAGGCCTGTGTAAAAGAGCCCCAACAGCTGCAGCACTCTGGGCAGACTAAACAACACAGGGATACGTGGATTCTGCAAAACACAGCACAAACAGAACAAACATTCAGTATTATTTTTAAATATCCTGATTTTAAACTATTGACTCTCTTTGTACCTCTTTGTAACACTTTTTAACAACTTGATTGCTGGCATTTCCCCAAACGGTTAGATTCTCTCTGTCATACTTCATTACAAGATCAGAAACCTGCAAGTCATAATTTTAATCACATTATTCTCACATGATATATTCATAAACAATAAAACATATGATTTGTTTAGTCACAGTCACCTTCTTAATGAGGGTGTCACTGTTTTCCTTAATGTCAATGTTAACTGGAGTATTGGGAAAAGCATCAAAAACATCTCGAAGAAGTGGGATCCTTTTGTCATCTCCTCCAGCACAATAACACTCTAAAATATAAATAAAAGAAAGCCAAAAACTGGTCAGCTGGCCTTACATTACATAGTTACATAAGCTATTGCGATTACAGGTTAATATGAATTTTGCTCTTCAGTGATGTTGGTGACTGTTGTAGGTCAGAGGTTGTATAATAAGTCATTCACAAATGATGTTATCTTACTAAAGGTAAAGGCCACCTGCTCACCTCTTTGAAATGTAACATCCAGTTTGCAGAGGTATGGGGGCAGCTCCTGAACAAAGACAAAAAGGGATTAAAGTTAGCACTGTATTCTGTGTTATTCTGACAAAGTAACAATATAGATTTTGCTCACTGTCGCCTATGTAGATTCACCATTTTCATTGTGCAGTACATGTATGGTGGTTGAGAGATAAATTTAGTTAAAAAAAATTTTATCCAGTGCAATATTTTCCTGAGTATGAGCACTCAATAACAACTATTGCTTAAATAATTCTTTGAAGTGTATCTAACAAGGTCAAAGGGCTCAATAACAGACAAAATGTATGTTTCTTACATTGTATGCCATGTCAGAGATGTAGGCATTGATCCCAGTGGCCCTCCGAAGGTTGGCATCATGTGATACCACGACCTGTTCATCTTTAGTGAGGTGACAGTCCAGCTCCAGCATATCTGTGCCAACATCCACAGCACTATGCACAAATACACATTTAAAGTATAGTAATCTAGTTATTTTGTCATCTTATCTTAGTGTAGCTGAAAATGTGTTACCTATTTAACCTGGCTATTTGTTTTCCATTTTATAAAGTGTTTTAGACCTTTTTGCAACATGTTTCAATGCAAGTAAACACATAAACATAATGTCACAGGTCAATAATGTCGCAATCTAATCATGATGTAGCTCACATGACTGGTCTCGTCTACTGATCATAGGAACAAACACATGTTAAAACCACAGGAGCTCATTCAGTGCATACTTACTGCTTAAAAGCCGCCATGGTGTTTTCAAGATTTTCCCCTGCTCCTGTTATGAGAAAACAAATTATTAGATTAGAGTCTACAATACTAATGCGTATTTTTGCAGTAATAAAACCACTTGAACAAACCTCCTCGATGGGAGATGTGCCGGCTGAGGAAAGGCTCTCGTTTCCTCCGGTGTAAGAGGTTGGGGCATTTCAGAAGTAGTGCAGAGGTGAGCACATAACCAGTGACGGTGGACAGGATGTAAACAGCAGCACACATTTCCCTAAAGTTTAAATCTAGAAAAGTATGGACACACCGATATACATGACAGAATTGGAGAGGTAAAAATAAACATGTGGGCATATATAAATACATATCTGTGTGCAGGAAAATGAGCCTATACGTCCATAAACTAGAGGTAGATAAACTAAAATATGTTTGACCACGTGCAGAAGGTTGAGTTTAGCCATTGAGTTGAAGTAGAGGTCTCCATCCATTCATTCTCCAACTGAACTACACACAAGCAGGTCTAGTCACGATGTGATTACAAGAACACACCAAACAATTGAAGTGAACAATAGAATATGTCAAAATCGTTATCTTTGCAGCAAGAGCAAGAGCATGCATAGGCTTTTGCTGACTACAGAACCACCTACATTTACGGGAAGCATATACATCCGATCACACCTTGTTAGGGGCCTACCTTGGAGTTGTGCTGTGTGTCTCCTGTTGGTCAATGTGGGAAACGTGAAAATAATCTCTAAAATCGGACACCATTCGCTCTGAGTCTGCAGCTCTCAGCTGTGAACAAATATTAGCCGGTACTCTCACAAGTGCGCATGCGTCACCATGCCGAGCCAGTAATAAACATCCGCTACAGACACTTTCAAAATAAAATGTTTGAAACGTTAAGTTAAAACTATTGTGTTGTTGTGCCATAGACTTCTTTGTACAGTCTGTGTGTTGTGTCTATATTATGTAAAATGTACTTTTCTGAACTTTTAAAACAACCCCCCAAATAGTTTTTGTTTCATTCGTAGATTTTACATCAGGGGCAATATTTTCATATGCCACTACGTTTTGGTTATGAACACAGACTATGGTTATCATGGAAGTAATCTATATATATGAGCGGGAACGCTAAATGAATGAATGAATGAATGAATGAATGAATAAATAAATAAATAAATAAATAAATAAATAAATAAATAAATAAATAAATAAATAAATAAATAAATAAATACCCTATTTTTCTTTCGCTTTTTCTGTCCCTATCTGTCCACCAGATGGGGCTCTATATCTTATTTTTATACGCCCGTTGTAATACGGGACGTATTATGGTATGGCGCTGTCCGTCCGTCCGTCTGTCCGTCTGTGGACACTTCAAAGCTTTGAAGTCTTTGAAGCTTTGTCTTCATGAAAGATCTGAACTCTCTTCTCAAATGTTCTGCTGCTGAAAGCGAGAACAACCCACATTCTCTGCTTCTTTGAGCTTTGACACATTAAAGCTTTGTAGTGTCATTAAGTTCTTTAAGTGGAATTCCGATTCTAGAATTCTATATACAATAATTCAAAGTACGGGCGTATTTTGCCCCGCTGGCGGAGCTCTTGTTGTAGAATAAAACGCTACAATCAGGTCTACCAGCCATTTGTCGCGGACAAAAATGATCAATCAATCAATCAAATGGATTGACAAAAATTAAAGAGAAAAAGATTGCCAATTGATTTAAGTCGTGTGTTTCCTAAAATATCACCATTTGTGGTAGAGTTACAGCTAGCCTAATGACCAAGAAGTGAGTGGAAATTGTTTTAGAGCAGAGCAATGTCCAAGACAAATCTTGAACACTATCAGTCAAAGTTCATGCTCAATAAATTTCACACACGCTTCTAATAGGTGTGTGTGTATGTATGTATGTTCTCTGTTTTTAAGAGACTTTACTTTCAAAACTATTTACAGAAATGTCTCAGAACCTGTCAAATGTGTTAGAGGAATGGGCAAGTTTAGAGGAGGAATTCCAGCACCTTCAGGTAAGTCACACAAATATTATGGCCATGGGCATTGTTCTGAAACTGTGCGCTAAATGATGTCCTGACTATCTGTGTTTTTACTGTACTCAGGAGACACACAAATTATATCTGCAAAAATTGGATGAAATTTCAAAGCTGCAAAATAATTGTTCTTCCACAATTTCTCGTCACCATAAAAGACTAAAGGAGTTGTCTCACCAAGTGAAAAGGTTATTTTGGAGTTTTTCTTAAATGTCCCTCATATTGTTAGTGGTCAGTAAACTGACTTAAAACAATTTCTGCACATTAGATGTGGCAACGCATCATCACCAGAAGACTCAAAGACAGTGGAAGCAGTAAAAGAGAGAATTAAAACACGACCAAATGTCTTATTTGAAATGGAGTCTTTCCTTCCTAAGAAAAATGGGTGAGTAGAGTTATTTGTGAGCTTATTTAGATTTGTAATGTTAATGTCAACTCAACAACTTGTAATTACAATACATTTTGCAGCCTTTATCTCAGCTTGGTTCTTGGGAATGTCAATGTCACCCTCTTCAGTAAACAGTCAAAGTAAGTAAAGATGTTCAAAGCAATTTTGGTCAGATTTACTATTATTCTCAAACACATTTTTGCAATCTCTATTACTAAAACGCTACTTATGTGATGATAAAACCATCTCATTGTGATATCCTTCATTGTGATATCCTACAGATTTGCCTACAAAGACGAATATGAGCGGTTCAAGCTGTACCTCACAGTCCTCGTCCTGCTGCTCTCCTTCACATGCTATTTCTTTGCCAGCTACAAGTAACTTTACACAAGCAACTTTTTAAATTTAAAATATTCTATGTGACCAACAAAATCTTCCCTCTGCTTTCAGATTTGTTGATGCAATCCTGCACTTCCTGTTGGTGTGGTATTATTGCACATTAACTATCAGGGAAAGCATCCTTATCACCAATGGTTCCAGGTAAGACAAAAAATAAAATAAAAGATAAAAAAATACAAATATCGCAGAATTATAACAGCATTTTCAAACATGAATGTCCCAATGCATGCATCATATATCAGGGAACAGTAAACTGTATTACATGCTTTTTAAATTTTAATTATTTTGCATTTACAGAATCAAAGGCTGGTGGGTTTTCCATCACTATATATCAGCGTTTCTTTCCGGAGTCATTCTAACATGGTATAAGTGTAATATGGGTATTTGCATTGCAACAGTTTTACTTCTTTACTACATTTATTTTCCTTTTTTCTTCGCAAAAGGCCAGATGGTGAACTCTACAAACTGTTTAGGAACCAGTTTCTTGCTTATTGCTTGTATCAAAGTAAGCTTAAGGAGACTAATTTACACAGTTTATCCACAATACTTTTTCCACAATACTTTAAATGTTTCTTTTCTGTCAATCTCCCAGGCTTCGTTCAGTGCCTGCAGTGCTATTATCAGAGTGGTTGTCTCTATCGACTCAGGGCTCTGGGAGAAAGACACAACTTGGATTTGACAGTGGGTAAGGAAAGTCCAAGGATACATGATCATTATAGACATGGTTCATGATAAATTACAGTAGTGGTAAAAACATAACTAAATACAAATTCTCATGTTAATATAATTGAGTAGATATTTTGGGTAATCAAACTTTTTTGAGTAGATGTTTAGTCTAATTTAATTCTTGCATGTAATTGTAATTAGCTAAACCTACATTTTAAGTAATAGGAATTACTGGGTACAGCACAAGTCCCAGTTGTCTTTGATTTTCTGTTGAGGAAAACAGCCTTTTCCTCACGTGTTCATTAGTTTTTGCTTAGATTAAAAAAAAAAATCACTCGAAACAGAAATAAAGTCCAGATATTTTACTTATTCAAATATTAGAAAGCCATACTTGTATAAGAAGTCTGTGCCGACATTCCCGAGCAGAGACTCAATATTTACGCCTATACAATGACTTTTATAAGCAAACTATAGTGGGAGGTGACCATGGTTTTATCCATTATTTACCCAGGAAAGTCCCATTGAGATTATTAATCTCTTTTTCAAGAGAGTCCTGCCACACACACATCACTTTCATATTAGGCAATGTGGGCTAAGTGTCTTGCCTAAGGATACAACACCAATTTTTCGTGTCTGGTGCCCCACTGTGGCACCTGGAATTCCCAGTGGTCTCCCATCCAAGTACTAACCAGGTCCAGTCCTGCTTAGCTTCTGAGATCT
Organism: Odontamblyopus rebecca; assembly: GCA_030686955.1. Classification (NCBI taxonomy): domain Eukaryota; kingdom Metazoa; phylum Chordata; class Actinopteri; order Gobiiformes; family Gobiidae; genus Odontamblyopus; species Odontamblyopus rebecca. The sequence goes on from CM060668.1 coordinate 14,887,001, forward strand.
GACGGGATCAGGCTTTGACGAGCTGGTATGGCCTTAGCTAGTTTATTGTTTTAAAGATTGGAATATCATGCATTTGTCTTGACATACAGTATGTCTCTGAGTCTTACAGCTGTGATTAGAGCCCTTTTCTTCACATGACCTCGATACAATAATGAAATATAGCAATCGTTAATCAAAATAGCTAAGCATAGTTATTTATCCTAACATTTCTATACACAAATATACAGTACACCACAGCTCTGATTGGCCAGAGCTCAGAGAAAATGCTGGATGTGGTTACAAACTACTTTGTTGGTGTTTGATTGGTGTTGAACAATTAAACCAAGTTTAGTATAAAAGACTAAGATTCTACTAAATTTGCCTTAAATTGTAAATAGCAACCAGTACTTTCTACTCTTGTGAACTTTTTCCTTGAAAGTAAAATGTCAGTACTTGCATTTGAGTCATGTAAACTGTATGTTTTCTTAAATAAGCCTACACATTTTCAGTACTCTTTCCACTGGTCATAACAATAACAAAGCATGTTAATGTATTTGTTTGTTGCTATAGAGGGTTTTCAGTCATGGATGTGGAAAGGGCTGACATTTCTTTTGCCCTTCCTGTTTTTTGGTCATGTGAGTACAGTCTTAATCATTGCACTTTTGCATGGTTTGCTTTAAAATTAGTCATGGCTTTAGTCATGGCTGGATTGACGGAGTGGCATTGCTAAATCCTGACTAGAAATGCTGATGACATGTTGAGAAGAAATGCTGATGTCATGTTACTCAGCAAAAATAAAACTCTTTTGTGTGTTGCATGTGTTTATATTTCCAAAATCCACTGTCTTTTCATGTCTTTTCAATTTCAGTTCTGGCAACTCTTTAATAGCATTTCTCTGTTCAACATGGCTCAGCCCCCAGATTGTAAAGAAGGCCAGGTCAGTGTGGGCTAATTCACCCAAGGTTCACACGAGTTTACACAGTTTTGGCCTAAACCAGTATATACACATATCAAACATTGTCAAATATGGTAAATGCCTTATTCTTTTCTATCAATTCCAGGTCTTGTTATGTGGTATTTGCTTCCTTATTTTGTTCTTGGGAAACTTCTTAACTACTGTCGCTGTGGTTCGTCAGAAGATGAAGAGCAGAAATCAAAAAGCAAAGAGCCAATAAAAATGTATTACAAAATCTTGACATTTGTTATTTAAAGTCTACAGAGATTGTTAACATGTGCTGTGTATATTATACAGTGTATACTTTCTGAATCAACTATCATTAAAAGTACTGCAAAAGATATTTCAGTTACTACTTTTTCTCTAAAATACTACAGTTAAAATAAATAAATAATAAAAACCAGGCCTATGAGTTGTAGTGCAACGTTGTGACTTCTTAAATTAACTTCCTCATCTCTATAATCATCCCTTGCACTTTATTTGATTATAGCCTACTCAGCCCACTAGTTGCATATTTTAGTAGAAAACATACTTTTATTAAATATTGTCAATTAAAGTGCAGTGCAGTCTTGATTCCAGGTTTTATGTTTACAATAGAGCAGTTTAGCAGCACAACATAAGTCAAGTTTATGAGGCCTTTCCTCCCAAGTAATAGTTTCAAATTAGGTACAATGTGTTGAAGTTCCGAAAAGAAGGATTGTAGGACTGTCTCAGAAGTGGCCTTGGCAGGAGAAAAATAAACTGATTTAAACTCGGGAGGACACTCCCGATAACGCCCTATTAGTCCAACACTGTGTCGAGTGTGGATTACATAACCATGACCCTTATACCGCTACACGTCCTCCGCTTTTATTTGTCGGAGGAGGTTACATGCGCACATTGAAATTAGGTAATACTTCGTGTACGGGTTCAGCTATAGCCACAGGCCGAGGAGAAAATACAAAGAAAGCTGTCAAATATAGTCTTATTATTTCGGATGCATATACTTTTTCATCTTTTACACGTTGTCATTTTTGGGGGTGTAAAGTGATTTGTATTTGCGGTATTTGGCAGAGAGCGAACCGTAGGATGGTAGGGGAAGGTCCCGCTCTCCTCGCCTCTGATTGGCCAGAATTGCTCTCCTCTGATTGGCTGTTTCATTTGGCCACGAAAACGTCTCGTCCCGTTCACCGTTGCTGAATAAAGTTTGGAATTACTTTAATTTATTTTATTTTAACAACTGAGGTAAGTAGCTGAACAGAGCAAAACGTTTTAAGCAAATCTGGAAATTCATCAGCCAAATAACACCAAGCAAACGAGTAGTTAGGCATCCACCGAACACAAAGGCCTTCATTCCCTTCATATGATTCCCTGACATACACTGGCTTTACACACATTGCACCTCGTTATTTTTTAGTTTTAGATATTATCTTGTTATTTCGAGATAATATTATGTTGTCCAAGGATGACATTCTATTATTATTGTGAGATTCCATCCATCCATCTTCTTCCGCTTATCCGGGGCCGGGTCGCGGGGCAGCAGTCTAAGCAGGGGCTCCCAAGCTTCCTTCTCCCCAGCCACTTCCTCCAGCTCCTCCGGACGGACCCCGAGGCGTTCCCAGGCCAGCCGAGAGACATAGTCCCTCCAGCGTGTCCTGGGTCTTCCCCGGGCCCTCCTACCGGTGGGACATGCCCGGAACACCTCCCGAGGGAGGCGTCCAGGAGGCATCCGGACCAGATGCCCTAACCACCTCAGCTGGCTCCTCTCGACGTGGAGGAGCAGCGACTCTACTCCGAGCTCCTCCCGTGTGACCGAGCTCCTCACCCTATCTCTAATTATTGTGAGATTATTATTGTAAAATTGTTATCAGCCACTAGAGGGCAGACGATGATAGCAGGCGGCAGTACTCAAGTGCCTATGAATTTAAGCGTAATTTTGGCAGTTCAACCATCAGTTCGATAGGCCTATCTAAAAATATCTTCATAAACACCACGTGACATGCTATACGGCGATACTGGTTATGGGTTTATGGTGCAATGATCCGTCCGATGCGCCTCCGTTCTGTTGCTGCAATCTGATTGGTGGAATTCAGATTCTAGAATGTGATGATGTCATACTCATACGCCTACTGCAAGAGCCAGATTTCCCTATATCCGTCCGTCTGTCTGTCCGTCTGTCCGTCTGTCCGTGGACAATTTCTTGTCCGCGCTCTAACTCCACAACCGTCTCACCTAGGAATGTCAAACTTCCAAACTGCACCAACAATTCATCTTTAACTAGGTTTGACAAATTCTAACTTAATTCTATATACAATAATTCAAAGTACGGGCGTATTTTGCCCCGCTGGCGGAGCTCTTGTTATTATTATTATTCAAATACATCTGAGTACACATGGACATGCATCATTAAAGGTGTGTGTGGACTACGTACCCTGAAACGCTGTGTGTTGGTTGGTGCTTCCTCCAGCTCCTCCATCAGATTGAACTCCTGGCTGTAGAGGAGTTTGTCATCTTCAGACGTGTAATCTTTGTTTCTGCGAGTTGCGTAGTTGTGTATCAGTCGAAGGTCTGAGTTGAAGTGAGTTTCTCAGGACCTGTGTCACCCTTATATACTTATAGAACCCTTTATAAGAGACTCTTGATGATGTCACAAAGAAATAGAATGTCTGACGGAACGTGTTGCCAGGTGACGCCAGGTGAATCTTTCCTTATATGGACATGAGTGCGTTGCCATAGTTACACAATGCTGAATGTCAATAATTACATTGGAAGTGTCTGAATGTCCATCCTAGGCCCTAAACCCCAAACACTACACTGACCTGCACTCTTTAGTGAACTCTATAGAACCTCATTCACTGAGGTCCAGACGCAGTTCACGACTTTGAGGTCACATGTGTATTAGACCTCAATTAGTCTTGATTTAGACCTTATTTAAAACTGGTGTAGACCTGGTTTAGACCTAGTTTAGTCCTGGTTTACTTTTGGTTTAGATCTGGGTCAGACTTTTAGTAATTAGACATGGTTTAGCCCTATATTAGTCCTGGTTTAGACCTGGATTAGTCCTGGTTTAGTCCTGGCTTAGACCTGATTTTGTCACTGTATTTCTCCAGGTTTAGTCCTGTACAGTATATTAGACCTGATTTAGTCCTGGTTAAGACTTAAACAATGGTTTTGTCCTCTAGTGGTCCTGTTTTAGACCTGGTTCAGATCGGGTTTAGACCTAGTTTAGACCTGATTTAGTTTTGGTATAGACCTAGTTCAGATCTGGCTTAGCCCTATATTAGTCCTGTTTAAATCTGGTTTAGAGCTGGTTTAGCCCTGTATTAGTCCTGTATTAGAACCCCTCGGAGGAATAAGATGGACTCGCAGCCCCGACTTTGAACTACACTAAATGTGAACTGTGCCTGAGTGAACTGTGGTAGTAGTTATTACCCCACAGAAGTAAAATTCCCCCCTCTTTAAGCAGGGCTCTACAGTGCGCACATTTCACTCGCATTTGCGAGTAAATATTTCGTCGTGCGAACGTGGTAAACAAAACAGGCGCACATGTGGGGTTCATGGGGGGGTCAGGTGCTATGAGTATTGGGCAGCACGCTGCCCCCGCAACCCAGCCGGATTAAGCGGGAGAAGATGGATGGATGGATGGATGTCCCTAACAGGGTGGAACACTTTCAGCAACAACATTTAATAAAACTACCTGTAATTATTACTATATTCATCCTTGAGCTTGACCATTATGCATTTCTTATAGTTAAACATGTCAGTATTAAAAAACAACATGAAAAATATATTCCATTACCATTTTTTACCTCCAACTTTACAAACCCAAAATGTTGCCGCAAAAAGAGAATCACCCATTTATTGATTGATTGATTGATTGAGAATCAGTCGTGACAAATACAGATGCATGTATCTACCGCAACATGCATCTGTATTTGTCACGACGCACGTTTGGTAAATGTGCAGAGGCTGGAAAGTACTACTGCAAAACCAATAAGATATTGTAACACCAGTGGAACTTGGGGGGGGGGGGGGGAACAGGTTTGAAAATCCTACACTCTTTATTGACTTTCTTCAGTTTTGTGTAAAGTGCCGGTGGAAGTTCTCTTAATGAATGAGCTTGCAAACTGTGGGTGAGGGTCCAAAAAGGGACACAGTGTTTCCGTGAAGTACAGTTTGTTTGGCTTAAATAAACATTTATCAGATAAAATGGAGAAAGATCTATAAAAACTTATTTATGTGAGTCAGCCTTTTACCACATGAAGTCATTAAGTCCAAGTACCACCACGACTGATTTTCAATATATTTATAAATAAATAAATAAATAAATAAATTGCATTTTTGTATAGGCTAGAATTTCTAGATACCAGAGTTTTGCAAGAAGATAGAATCTTCAAAACCACTGGCATAGTAAACCACAAACAACTTTATTTTGTACAGATTCCCCACTTACGAGTAAAAGAAAAATAATTAAAGCCGCAAGCGGCATCGAACGGCCCTCGCAGGCTGCGTTTCGCACTCGGCCGACCCGGTGCTCCTCCCGGGTGGCACTGACGCTCCCCTGGGTGGCGCTGACGCTCTCCTGGGTGGCGCTGACGCTCCCCCGGGTGGCACTGTTGAACCTCTTGGCTCTGTGTGATTGTGGCTTTGGGCTGAACTTGTCACTAAACATGAAGTTCGCACACGCTGGAGATGCTGATGTGCCAACATAGACAAACATGGGCATTTTGGGACATCGCCATGGAAACACAGTGTAAAATATGACTTTGGCCCCTCGGACTTTTTTGATCGGGCTGACCTGAAGAATCACGGTGCCAAATTTTACGTTCTTCAATTAAACTAATAAATCGTCACTTTGAAATGTAAGAAATTGTTGAAATTTTCCCATTAGGATAACATGGGCACTTTGGTGCATCCCCATGGAAACCCACTGAAATATACCATATGGTTGTCATTGACTTTTTTGATCGAAGACATGAGTTATTGTGCCAAATTTGAGAATATTCTATGAAAGTAAAATATTTTTCATGAATGGGAATTTATCCAATCTCTCCCCTTAGAATAACATTGGAGCTTTTGTGCATCACTATGGCAACACAGTTAAAAATACCATATGGTTTACATTGACTTTTTTGATTGAGGTGGCCCAAAGTAATTTTCTGCAAAATTTCGGCATTTTGGAGAAAGTTAAATTTTGACCCTTTTGTTGTGTTCTGTAGGGGACGCTATCACATTTTTGTTTGCGTCACAATTAGTAGGCTTTGGAATGAAAGTTGTACAAGTGATTCAAATTTAAGCCCAAATGGACTTTGTATGGCCGAACGGGAGCAAATTTTGATATTAGTAAAAAACAAAACAAAATTTGTAGCTTCGCTGCACATAAACCATGACAGTTATCAAAAAAATTCTGCTAACTTTTGAAGTCGCACTTGATGTACAGTGATTTTCACCCCTGTGGGTGAAAGGAGGAGTGCGTTGAATGCGACGTGAGCGAAAATGCAGACTCCACATTTTTAAAATTTCAATCCAAGATGGCCGCCTTCTGGTTTGTCAGGGGGCGTGGCCATAATAATATATATTTTTTCTGTCTTCACATAAGGAATGTCTGTGCCTAATTTCATGACTGTGTGACAAACTTTACGTCGGGACGTCTCCCGCTTGTCATTCACCATCTCGTTGGGGTCGCCCATTGACTCCCATTGATTTCCATTAACTTTAGCAGAGAAGAAAAAAGTCATTAATAAAGTTTGACGTTATATGCACATGCTTATATTACTATGAAACACAGCAAATATAAATATGCATGATAATGTGTTTGCTTAAAGGTGTAATTATGTTGTATCTTTAACCATATGAATGTTCCTATGCACTGCAATATTGTGTGCACTGTTTGACAACTAGAAGACTTACAGACTGGTGGCATGGTGGCTGAGTGGCTAGCACTCATGCCTCACAGCAAGAAGGTCGATCCCCGGGTCGCCCGGGCCTCCGGTTTCCCTCATCAACTCAAAACATGCACTGTAGGTGTGAAAGTTGTGTGAATGAGTGATGGTGGTGGTCGGAGGGACCGTTGGCGCTGCTTGGCTTGGCAGCCGCGCCTCCGTCAGTCTGCCCCAGGGCAACTGTGGCTACAACAGTAGCTTACTGTTAGAATAAAATGCTTATAATGATGAAGTTATTAAAAAATGTACATCAAGCTAATGCAGTCTCAATTTGCAGAGGGTCTTTCTTTGTTAAAAGAAAGGCAGGCTCAGAGGATGAGCCTTTGTTAACGCTATCTCTGCTAAAACCAGATGTGTGACCTCTTGTGACCTCTTGTTTAGTTCTCGGCTTCGTTCTCAAGCCATATTTCTGTGCTTATCTCATCAAATGTAAACCAAGTCATGATAAACCTCACTATGTTATCTGTGGTAAACTTAACGAGATTATGTATACGTTGACCAGGTTGTCTTTGTACTGACATGATGGATTGTTAAAAGTGAATAAAAGCCATGCTGGAAGGGGGGAGCTTTGGGAGAGAAACGTGGACGAGCCTAGAGAAGAGCGCGCCTGAGCTCTCCCCCGTGCAGTGCACGTAAAAAGAGAACTGGCTCAGGCTGATTTAATCCCAATTAGGTAGGAGACTGGCGTTTAAATGTCACAAATACTTTCGCTGGTTTGTGATTGTATAAAATTATGACACTTACCACCACTGGGTATGGAGTGAATGAAAAAAAAAAAGCTCTGTAAATTGCTGTGTAAAGCGCTTTGGGGACATGTGTCTGTGTAAAGCGCTTTATAAATAAACCTTACCTTACCTTACAGAGGTCTCGGGAATGTTTGGGTCCCATGCATCGAGGAGGAGTGTCACGGGGTCCTCTTCAAAACACTCAGGCTGAGTCGGGATGCTCGTTTAGGATGTTTTATTCCGCAGTGCAGAACAGGAAAACAGGCGCAAAAATGGGTGCAGGAAATATTTACAGTGAAACAGTGAGGAAAAAAAGGTCTATTTACAGGGCAGGCCAAAAAAAAAAGGTTGACTTCTCCTTCAAGTCTCTCTCTAGTTTTCGCTCCACTCGCCCTTAGTCTCTCAGTCGTTTGCTTGCTTGCTCGCTCCCTCGCTTGTCCAGCGAAACACTACCTTCATTGCAGCTAGGACACGACAAGACACGACCCGACCAGACACGACGAGAGTAGAGACTAGACTAACACCACAGGTGCTGAGCGGCAGGGCGCACATTTATACACCCCTCGCCCCTCCCACCTTACGTAACTCCCCTCTAAAAGCTTAATTAAATCATTTCTACAACTAAATGATTCATATTACAGGGGCCAACAGTTACACATAGAGAATTGCTTTTATCTCACCTCCATAAATTACCGAAAATGGGTTAAACACAAATAAAACACAATTAATTGTCCAGGCCAGTCACCTGTGGCTCACATGACCCCGGAGCGCGCACAATGGGAGGATTTAAGCTCCTGACGTGGAAGTGTCCGGGTTTGCCAGTGCGCACCGGGATGCGGCAGCAGCGGCAGCGCGAAACAGTCGACCACCGCGGGTCTCTGAAGGACAGCTCCGGCGCTTCCAAGTGTGCACCCTTAGTCGCGGCCGAGAACACGCAAAAGCGAAGTCCACTGCGCGCCCGCAGCGCAGCGCCCGCAGCGCGGAGCCCAGCAAACAAGGAAACAGGTGAGCACGCGTCTTCCCACGTTTTCCCCCGGGGACCGTGCTCTCAGGGACGGACCTGCTCCGTCACAGGTCGAAGGTACCAGGTCGAAGATGGGGTGAGAAGCAGCGAAGAAGCTGGTGGAACTTCATCAATATAATATTGCATATTCATAATCTTTCTTGTAAAAAAGTCGAAGGGAGATATAGTGGTTGGTCTACATTTAACATCAGGACTAGGTGGACCCCAGTGCGCGCTGTATTAGATTTCTCTGTTAGGGGAATAAACTTTTAATTGAACTGGGATCTTTTTGAATCTTAGTTGTCTTTCGATAAGAACACACATTCCAACAGCAGCTGTAAATATGGCCCATGCCTTCGGTATGGGGGCTTGGATACAGCTTGATGTCAGGAGTGTGTTTGGGGGGCAACAAATACACATGCACATCGTGCTATTTTTGTCAACAACTTTGGTCAACATGTTGACGATGACTTGTTAGGAAGAACAAATATGCATGCCCCATGCCTTTGGCATCTCGTTTGGCACACGCTCTCGTTGCGAAACCAATAGGCCCTAACGAGGTGCAATGTGTGTGAAGGCAGTTTATGTATGGGAACATAGACCGTATATATGAGTGGACTAAGCTATCCCGTTAGCCACCGTGTGCCAAATAGGAAGTGCGCCAGGAGGCTCTTCCGGCTCTCCCTTTTCTTCCGGTTCTTTCTTCTCTCCCTTTTTCCCATTGACTTACATTGGGATCTGATCGCTCCTCTCTCTGTACCTGTTGCTGTGAGCCTCGTCATTTTGGTCTTAAAATATTCGTATGAACCCGCTCTACATGATTCTGAATTTTTTTTCGCTATTTTGTCCGTCAAAAAAACCTGTTCATAACATAGAGCCTGGCTCCAGACTTGCTCCTGTAGCTGTTAGCATCGCGAGCCTCATTTGAACGGCGCTAAACGCTATGGGTGACATCACGCTCACTTAGTCCACTTCTTTTATACAATCTATGTATGGGAATCATATGAACGTGAATAAACTGCCCCTATGTTCGAGTTATTTTGCTGATAAATTTCCAGCTTTGCTTAAAACGTTTGCCTCTGTTCAGCTCCTTACCTCAGCCATTAGTAAATAAAACAAAACAAAACAAAACAACCAAGCCAACCAAGCAAAACAAAAGATTCAAGATTTATTTGTCATATGCAGGTTCAACACAAGGTCTACAGTGCAATGAAATGCTTAGGATGAGAAGAATCGTTTGACTCGCTAATATTTTACTAAGTACTAATAGCTGCAATAAATAGTACTGTTAAAAAGTGTTTGCAAATACAAGGGAAGATGAGTAAACAATATAGTAAAAAAATATAATAAAATATAATAAAATACAGATCTAATAAAAAATGTAATAAAATATAGTAAAACAAAACAAAACAACCAAACAAAACAAAACAAAGGACAGCCATTCTAGCCAATCAGAGCCGAGGTAGGCGGGACCTTCCCCTGCCATCCTACGGTTCGTAAATTCGCCGCCAGGTCGCCTCCCCCCGCGGATCCGATCGAGTTGGTTTCGTCCTTCATGGCGTAAAGTTTCCTTCCGCATTGTGTTCGGTGTCTGACACGGAGAGAAGAGCTGAAGGTAAGGTATGAACACGAGTTCTCCTTAAACTTTCAACCCAAGAGAGGCATACGCTTAATTTGTATCACAGATCGACCTGTTTAGTTAAATAAAAATGGACTATTTAGTGGGGCAGGAGTGAAGCGTCTTTAGCAGGACATTATGAAACGTGTTACTTTTAATGTCTGCTCAAAAGGAAATTAGTGTCACCTGTCTCCTCCTATATGGGCAAACCTAAGATAAGACAGATAATGTAGACTTTTTCTTTTTTAATTTCAGTACAAACAACATTATGTGACTAAATAGTGAGACCACGTATGACACGCAGTTGGAGCCTCTTGGCAGAATGAGTGGTGAAATGAACTCTGATGACCCATCTAACGCAATGAATGATGATTTCAGGACTTAAACTTACTCCTTATCTCGATAGGTTTTCATGAATGGTTCTTTGACATACTGGAGAGACAAGATATTAGGATATACACTGGGCCATAAGGCACGTTTCATAAGATTGTGGAGCTAATCGTGTGTCAGAGGTTTTAGAGATAAGTTTGAGTCTTTGAATTGTGTTATCCACATGGCCGGTGTGTATTAAGTTACCTCAGATTAGGGCTTTTAATTTTGTCACTGAAGGAAAAGAGTTTAATTGCTCTACTGAGAGTATAGTTGGCATGACCACTCTTACACAACACTTTGTTTCCCAGGAGTATTGTCTTACTGCTATTAACATTACTAAGGCATTGTTTCCAGACAGTTACATACCATAGAGCATCTAAAAGTGAATCTACATTAGTTACATGGACTTAGTTAGTTTTTTCTGTCCTTCAGCAATGTGTTTAAGCTTAGACTTGTTCTTTTTGGGCTGTACAAAAACATCCATTGTGTGCTGAGCATGTGCAAAGTGAAGCCTATGAGTAAATACTGCAGTAGTAGTTGTAGTATCCATCACAGAGCCTGTCATTGTAACGAATTGAAACAATACTAGTTATGAATGGTACCTTTTCTGCTACATTTTATAAGACTATTTTTTATTGCTGTGATCCAACCTTGAATCAGACCCAAATGTTTTCCTCCAGCTGCCTCACTTCTTTTTTCTGTTGATCACATAAAACTTTTATCATCTAAATAAAATAGTTATCAGTCTACTATGAATGTTGATCGATTAAGACTCCCATCTGTAGATACTGTAGATAAAATACACTTTTTTGTTTCCCTTTGAATATAGAGTGTCAACATGGCGGACATGGATGCTGAGACTGTTGGCCACACTGAATCGGGGATGGACCAGGAGGAGCCATTATTCAGCAACTTGGACATCTTGCTCTTCTCTCTGGTAGTCGGCCTGGTCATCTACTGGTTTCTGTCCCGCAAGAAGCCTGAGCCCATCCCCGAATTCAAAAAACTTGACACAATGTGAGTAATCAACTATATCAAGTCTAAGGATGTAACAATATCCAAATATCTCAGTATATTTTCACGATATGCATCTCACGCTACGATATTTATTGGGATATTTTGTGGAGACTCACAAAACTCTGAATACCCTACTTTTTCCTCTTAAAACGCCTCGGCAAGACTTAACCCAAAGAACTAAGATTTAAAAGTGCTTAGAACAGTTATTTCTTCATAAAGTCTGCACTGAAATGGAGCAAAGGATCATGGTCTATGTAGTTCCCTCTGTTTTTTTTAGCTTTTACCGCACCATAGGTATTAATTTAAGTGTGATATATTTGATATATTGTGATTACCCACAATATTATTGCGAGACCTTTGCCGATACGATATCACTATATTTCGATTATTGTCACATTCCTAATCATGTCACTTACCTGTTGCACTAGTCCCAATTTTTAGTTTATATATATTAGATAGGGGTGTGCAAAAATATCGCTATATCATTTAATGTGATGATACAGTATCGATATTGTGAGCTGCTGTATTGAGTATTTTTTGTATATTTTACATTTTCACTGTTTTGATGATTAAAATGGATGTTTCACATTCAATTTACACAGGAAGTGGTTTAACAAAGACTTTCAGCATCACAGCCATGATTTAGCCATTATTTTTTTATTCAGCCATATCAAATCAATTTGAAATATATTATATCGAATTGAAAGCTCACCGTATCAAGATATGTATCGTATTTGCAACTTCTTAATGATACCCAGCTTCATTGTGACAGTAGATATGTTTTAATAAATGTATAAAATAATGCATAATTTAATACATTACATTTTATTACATTGTCCACACTGTAAAACCACGCTGTAATTCTTTTTATACTGCATGATAAAACTTCACGAATTCATACTATCTTGCCCTCTGGCATTTTCAGGAGCAGCATATTTGATCATACAACTGTGGATTACAACACAACTACACAAAATTGAGCAAATATTTCCACCTATACAATTTTATTCGATCTTAAATCGAGAAAGTGTCGCTTGCTTATGCTGATCTACATTTTTCATTATCAGCTTTTGATCACTGACTGTACACAGCGGGGAGTAGAGCGACCTGTGACTTAAATTATCTGCTTTCGGCCTGATAAATAATTAGAGCTTGCAGTAACAAACAGTCCCTCAATATCGTATAACTGTTTGCCCATAATGGTACTGATTGTTACAGTACCCGTGTGTAAGAGGGCACAGCTTGGCGTTCTCCTTGTCAATGTTCCACTAGATATGACCTTTGTTTCTCCTGCTTTCAGTTGCTCTTTTGCACAGTTGCTCCTAAGCCACATTGGCTCGTGTCTGCCAGTCTCCCTTGGACCAGGGATCCTCCCCTCTCCCCGCCCCTTATCAGTGAACTATTGGAGTGGTGCTCTATTGTGCTTTATTGTGCTTTACAGTTAAACAGGTCTTTCTCATATAGGTTGAGTCTTGACATGTTTGTAAGATTTTGTGAGATTTTGTCTGCAAATAAACGCCTACAACTAAAGAATATGTTTGCACTGGGTGGGGCTACAGGAAGAAAGTATAGAACAGCTCTGGTTGGCCTCTCCTCCCGTTTAAGTTATTATCTAACTGCTAGGGGGCGTAGTCTTTGTGTCTTTCCTGTGCTTTTTTGTTTTTGGCTCTGAACTCATTTTGAAAGTTCCCTGGAGAGTGAAGGAGGAGGAGAGCCAAGTCTCTTTTGTGAGGTTGCTCCAAAGGTGGAAAGTTGAGGCAAAAGACAAGCAGTCCTTTCTTCCCCCCCAAGTTACTTTTTTCATTCTTCTCTCCATGCTTCTGTGCTTGTCTTTTTTCATCTTGAGTGCGAGCTGAGCTGCTTTTGGAGCAGGGCTGTGTCACAAATGGAATCCTTTTATGATAAATGAGGTTACCATAGCAATGACATTCCCCTCTCTCCTCCATCGAGATGGGGGCAGGGGACATCAGAAAACAACTACCATTCACAGCTTTTCCTCGTTCAGTGTGCCACACACGAGTTGCTCCGATAACAAGCAGGCTTTTTTTTACGATGGATCTTGAATACTTTTTGGTTGCTAACACCTTTCAGAGCAGAGAGGAAAAGGGGCGGGATGAAGAGGAAGGCATTTTCAACTCCTGAGTGTTTCAGTGTGTGTGACTCCAAAGTGTGGGGCTGCTGCTCGTCTGCGTTTTATGGGAAAGTCAGTTTCCCACCATTGTGTCCATAGCGGCTGCCAGACACAACCTGGGCTTGTAGGCTGCGGTCATAGAGCTCCGTGTGTTGGCTTCAGAGCAGCACAGGAAGAGGCAGACTTCACACTACACCGGTGCTTTTGGGACTAGGCAAACCTGGGGTGCTGTGGACTGGCTTATGTTTCCACTGTGGTGCATTGTCAACTGTCATTAGCTGTCACTGTGAGTGTGACGGTGGCCGGCGTGGGTTAGCTGAGGTGCTAGTGGCAGTGTGAGCAACAGGGCTGCATGCCATGGGCTGTGTGTTCCCCCTGCCAGATGCTCCTGAGAGGTCAGTAAAGGTTTGCTGCTACTCTACTCTTTTCTGTCCTGAAAGCTTTGGAAAAATGATGTCTACTTACTACTTTAACTACTACTACTACGACATTCTGACTGTTGGAGCTGGTGACTCTGATGCGAGGCAGATGTTTATAAATGCTTATCAAAAATATCTACTGAAATTGAGTTAGAACATGTCCTGTTTTCAATCACTCTTTCCGTTGAGCTCCAAAACACTGTTCACTGGTTCACTTTGTATACATACACAAATGTGGCTCTACAAAAATACCAAAATCTGCAAAACAAGTAAATTTTCTTTGGCCTTTTACTTGGAAGTTCAAAGCATGTGACCTGTAGTAAACCGCTCCTCCTGATGATGCACAGAAGTTCCTTGGGAAGCTGCTCAGATGATAATGGTGTTGACAGATCCTGTTAAAGCAGTCAGGAATGTTTACGCTTGGGCTCCTACTCCTTGTTTCAAATGTCAAGCTGGAATTGACTTGCATCGTCTTGCATGCATTTCCTAAGCACCAATTCACACTGAGACAAACTGAACTTGCAAAATATTGTGCCTTGAGTTAGGTCACTGGAACAGGCTGTTTACCTTTGATGTTCTCCCTCTCCTGGTGCAACCATTGCCCATCTCATTTGGTACACGCTCTATTTGCCTCATGTGTTTGTTGCTGTTTTGATCTTTGCACTTGTAGTAATTGCTTCTGGACTCTGAACAAGGCTTTGTGGTTCTAGCACAAGAGGGAGAAAAATGGTGACATCTATAATGTAAAAATTAATTTAAAAGACTGTTTTCATTGCAGGACTCCCACCACAAGAGAGACAAGTTTCATTGAGAAAATGAAGAAAACTGTAAGTAAATATGCATCAACAGGGTTTTATACTTTTTGTGATGTAATGTATTAAGTATGATGTCTGTACATGTGTATATGGTATAACTAAATGAATACTGTCATAGTTGATAGATGTTTTGATACATTGATTTGAACTATTAGCCATCACATTTCTGATGAACTGCCATAATCATACTGAATGAATATAGTCACCGAGATAATCCCAACAATATTGATACATATTTTTTCAATTGTGTGGTTATGTAAAACACATTAAAATGATTTTGACTGTGCTCTAAATTTTGATTTTTAAAATGATTTGGAGATTTTTGCCATGTTGTTATATGTTTAAATGTTTGATTGAATAGAAACACATGTCTAGGATGAAAATTTAGATGGAGGCATGAGTTTCTCCAAACCTCCTCTTCCTGCCCCCTTTAAGGCCAGACTCAGGAAAAGGCTTTTGTTTCCAATCATGTGGTTGTGCAGCAAATAGTTGAGATGCCACAATGAATTTGTGCTTGCGTTATGTTTTATAAGCACAGGGACATGATACACTGGTGGTCTATCCTCTGCTTTATGCTTATGTTTCTGTTTGTGTTTTTACCAGGGCAAGAACATCATTGTGTTCTACGGCTCCCAAACGGGCACAGCAGAGGAATTTGCCAACAGACTGTCCAAAGATGCTCACCGCTACGGCATGAAAGGAATGGCAGCCGATCCAGAGGAATATGACTTGGTAACCTGTTTTGGTGAAATAACATATAAAACCACACATTTTAAGCCAACAGACCCCTTTAGTTTGGAACAAGCATAGAGGCTTGCCAACTTTGCACTACAGTGTTGAATTGTGTATTGCTATTACAGCACACTGACTCACTAAATGCCCTTGTGGTGAAAAAAGTGGTTCACAAATCAAAGTTTTTCCTGTCATCTCACAGCAGCAGTTTCATAAAAGCCATTAAAGAAGGGTAATAAAACCTGATCAGTATTCTCTTTGTAATGTAGGGTGAGCTGTCTCGTCTGTCTGAGATTTCCAACTCTCTGGCCATATTCTGCATGGCCACTTATGGTGAAGGAGACCCCACTGACAATGCACAAGACTTCTATGACTGGCTCCAGGAAAATGATGACGAGGATCTGTCTGGACTTAACTACACAGTGAGTTATGCGGAAGTTTAATATGTATTTTCCACTGCCTTTACATAAGGAGTAGACTTCTTGAATTGCTACTTTTCAGTGTAGGTTGTGGCACAATCATTATATGTAATTATTTTATGGTTAATAAAGATGTTATAGAGCAGTAATGATTATATAGTAATGATTATATAGTAATAATATAATACTTTGTTGCAATTATGTCATCCCTTTATTAAAATCTTCACAAACTAGTTTGGACTTATTTTCTAAGAACCCCCAGAGACCCCCTGAGAATCACTGACTCCCCCCAGATTGGCAATGATTGAACACTCCACACACACTGGGAACTTTTAATAAAATTACCACAATAACTCATAATAAAGTTAAAGGTATTTTAGATTATGCAACAGTATAGTAGTAGAGTGGTTCTTGTATCATTGTAGTTTGTTGGTCCTATTGACTGTGAAGTAGTTTAAAGTAGAACTTCTTGTCTCTTTGTTCTTCTGTTAGTAACGCTGTGTCAATGTTCCTGCCTGTACAGACAAGAGACGGTCTGTGCATCAATTGTACTGAACATGAAAGGAAATGCTTTGAGTGCCGTCATGGTCAGGCTTTCTGGGTTATTGTTGTTATGCTGTGGCCCTGACCTCGATCCAGTAAAGAATATGACTGTGAGAAACTGGGCTTGGTTGTCACATCTAGAATTGAATTGAGTAAAGAATTGAGTTGTATTTTTCTTATAAGATCTTCTCATAGCAAACATGTGTTGCTCTCTTTGTAGGTATTTGCCCTAGGAAATAAGACTTATGAACACTACAATGCAATGGGCAAGTATGTTGATAAAAGACTCGAAGAGCTGGGAGCCAAACGTATCTTTGACCTCGGTTTAGGAGATGACGACGGAAAGTGAGTGAATTCTTAAAACTAGAGAACAGTAAAATGCTGTGATTTTTCTTAGATGTATCTACACAAATCTAAATGTTCCTCTTGTCTTTTAGCCTGGAGGAAGATTTTGTTTCATGGAGAGAACAGTTTTGGCCGGCTGTTTGTGAGCACTTTGGTGTGGAACCCTTAGGAGACGAATCAAGGTTTGTTACCAACTATTTTTATTTTAACTGTTGCTTTGTGGATTAGTTGAGTCTTCAGATTTCAACTCATTGAACGTAGAACCTACCTGGAAAGGGCTATACCTGCTTTTTGTTGTGTACTAAAGTCAAATTTGTCTTGCTTTCATAGAGATATATTATAAAACCAGCTTTTAAGGTCCAAATGACACTCTTGTGTGCTGTCTGCATGAAATTATAAGGCTTTATTGTCATCAAATCAGGAGTAATGCTGGTGGGCAGTTAGAATGCAAGTTGTTATGATGGAACAAAGTGACAAAGTTCAGTTCTGGCCTCTGAAAGTTGTGAAAACACACTCAGGATGTTTGGAATAGTAGTAGTAGTGACGTACACTGCAAACTGTTATAATGAACTAGTTCTGTTTTTTTGCTAAGAAGTTATACATATTACAAGTCACATAACATATTTTTTTAATGATGATGATTACATGCTATTCTTTCAAACAGCATTAGGCAGTATGAACTAAAGGAACACACAGACATCAACATGAACAAGGTGTATACTGGAGAAATTGGGCGGCTTAAGAGTTTTGAGAATCAGAAGCCGTAAGTACTTAATAAGTTATAACTTAATAAGTGGTTCTTTGTTCTGGTCTTACTTCTTTGACTTTTATGACTCTTTTCAGACCCTTTGATTCTAAAAACCCATTCCTTGCGCCAGTCACTGTGAATCGCAAACTCAACAAAGCTGGAGAAAGACACCTGATGCACCTTGAACTGGACATAACAGGCTCCAAGATCAGGTGGGTGTCACTAACTGTACTTGTGTGGGTTGTATAATCAGATTGTAAAAGCCTGCTCTATGGATTGTCTCATTTCAGATATGAGTCTGGAGACCATGTTGCCGTTTTCCCCACCAATGACTCCACATTAGTGAACAAACTTGGGCAAGTCCTTGGTGTTGACCTTGACGTGGTTATCTCTCTGAACAACCTTGATGGTATGTTATTGAAAGCACTAAATAACAGCTGAAGAGCTTGACTTCTCACAGAATCTAACCATAAATCACTGGCCCTGAGCAAACAAACCTTAAGTTTTATATTGCTCAGATTAATTCTTGATAGCTTGATATCATCATATGTATATAACAAATAACAAGGCAGCTATGCCCCATGTTGCATTCTTGTGTTGTTAATTTAAAAGAGGATTCTTATTTTATTTTATTTTTGCAGAGGAATCCAACAAGAAGCACCCATTCCCTTGTCCCACTACTTATCGCACTGCCTTAACTCACTACCTGGACATTACAAACCCACCTCGCACCAATGTTCTTTATGAATTGGCACAGTATGCATCTGACCCGAAAGACCAAGAAAATATGCGCAAGATGGCCTCCTCCTCCCCTGAAGGCAAAGTCAGTAAAAGTAGAATAAAAAGCATTGTCTTTTCAGTTGGTTATATTACTCATTAGTACTAAAGTAAGACTCAATATCTGGCTCTTGACAGGCTCTTTACCAGAATTGGGTGTTGGATTCCTGTAGAAATATTTTGGCTATTCTGGAAGATATGCCATCTTTAAGGCCTCCCATTGACCACTTGTGTGAGCTGTTACCCCGCCTACAAGCTCGGTACTACTCCATTGCTTCCTCCGCCAAGGTAATTACATCTATAATTACAATAGGAATAAGACAATATTAAGTCATCCATCCATCTTCTTCCACTTGATCCGGCTGGGTCACGGGGGCAGCTGTTTGCCGCCCAGTCCACTATGCACCTGACCATCCCTATGAACCTCTCTGTGGGTGGTGAGCCCACAGGAGGGATATTAAGTATGATAAGAATATTAAGTCATGTTTCATTTTAAATTAACTAAAAGAGTTTTTCATGTTTTTTATTGTAATGTTTTTAATGTTGACTTATATTTTGCTTCTTTGTAGGTTCACCCCAACAGCATTCACATCTGTGCCGTGGTTGTGGAGTATAAGACAAAGACTGGACGCACCAATAGGGGTGTTGCCACAAACTGGCTGAAGAACAAACTTATCACTGACAATGGTCACAAATCCACTGTCCCCATGTATATCCGCAAGTCACAGTTCCGCCTGCCATTCAAACCCACAAACCCAGTCATCATGGTTGGACCTGGCACAGGAATTGCACCATTTATGGGCTTCATCCAGGAGAGAGGCTGGCTCAAACAGCAAGGTTTGTTTTTATTTTAAACCATTTTTCTCTCTTATTATTGAATTTAACCTTCTAAAAATAGTTTCTTATCAAAGGAAATACTCTCCACCAGAAAAGTTACATCTTGCATCTGAACTCGACTCTATTATATATTAAATTTTTACTTAAGCAAACTATGATTTCCTATTTACAGGGAAAGAAGTTGGCGAGACTGCCATGTATTTTGGTTGTAGACATAAAAATGAAGATTACCTTTATCAAGAAGAACTAGAGGAAGCCGAGGGCAGTGGCATACTAACACAGCTGCATGTTGCCTTTTCAAGAGATCAGGAGCATAAGGTTGGTTTTTCCACAGTTCTGCTCAACAATACTGCTTAACTTTATATTTTTGATCAGTTTCAAGTAATAATCTGAGTATCTTTTACTCACTCTGAAGGTATATGTTCAACACCTCATTAAGCAGAATAAAGAGAACGTTTGGAAGTTGGTTCATACAGACAATGCTCACATCTATGTCTGCGGGTAAGTGAGTGTGTTAATAATTCCTACAATGTGTGTTACTTTACGTACATGTTTATATTCTGATTAATTATCTTGCCAATTTGAACTATTTTTGAAAACATCTTTTATCTTTCAGTGATGCAAGAAACATGGCTAAAGATGTGCAGACAGCCTTTTATGAGATTGCAGAAGAATTTGGAGGCATGACGCGCACTCAGGCCACAGATTACGTTAAGAAACTGATGGCCAAGGGACGCTACTCACAAGATGTGTGGAGCTAAAGAGTCTCCAATCCAGCCGTCATGTCACTACTACTATTTTTAAATCATGTATCTTGTTTTAACTTGGACTGAATATGAAACACTTATATGCCTCATGTTATAGAGCTGATACAGTGACTTAATCTCTCATGCCTACACTTATAGCTGGTCCATAAGCATTATCCACTTGTAAGCTCCACAGTTGGGAGAAGTTTTGTTGATTACTCAAAGACGTTTAAGAGATGAATGCATTTAATGTATTTCATTGTATGAATTACACTTTATTCATCCCAATAATCTCCAATAATTTAATACATTTTTATCACCTAAAACATTCGGCCCGTCTGTTCATAGAGCATGCATTTTGACACGGAAGGTACTGTTGGCATGTACAAGTAAGACCTGGGTTTGTGCATCTCTGTTCAGTGTAAAGCCATGTAGGGAGTCACATTTTACGGTGTGTCCCACTCTCATTGTTCTGTGGTAAAGTTAACTGTGCATTCCGTGTATGTGCAATCTAGTACGTGTGAAATGTACTATTTGGTGCAAAGAGGGGCTGCAGAGGTACAACAATATGAATCTTTGTATTTTAACAAGGGTTCTTTTTGCCTTTTATGCATATGTTGCTGATGTTTAAATCAAGACCAGTAGCATTTTGAAAGGCACAAAATTATTTGATGCAAAGGGGAAAATATGAGAGGATTCCTGCATTTTGTCATGCCGGTCCTTCTGATAGAATGTGATAAAATGTGTTGGTATATATCATGGATGGTATTTACATTTTTAGACTCATTTCAGTCCCTATGAATGTTTTATATGCATTTGTGCAGTAACACAACATGGCAATAATCTTTGAAATGTCTTGTTTTTTTTTTTTTTTACCTTCAATCTGCTGTTTTATTATGCAGTGATATTGCAAATTATATTAGGAAGCAAATGTGCCAGATTTCAAAACTGAGCTGGCTTCAGAATTTTCTTGTCATTTGGATTACATAATGAACTGTGTGCCTTGTTTAACTGCCTTATGTATTATACATGTAATAAAACCACAATACTTAATTTTCTTAGTTTTTTGTTAATATCTTGAGACTAATTGCAATATATTATGCTTCATTTCATCTGTTGTAATTATTTGTGTTTCCACTTTTTTAATTAATAAAGTTAAATGTATAATAATTTAATAATACTCAGTTTTACATAGTATTATTATATAGTCCGTTTTACAGACAGTTACTTTGTTTATTTTCTTATTGATACGTTTTTATTTTGAGTTTGTGCCAAGAGAGAAACAATAGTCATATACATACTACATAAATGCATTGTCAACAACAGAAAAGCACATTTTAAAAAAACAACACTCTTATTCACTACATAGTTTCAAAAATGATACGGTTGCTGTACATCGATGATGAAACTTTACAAATATTTATAGCAAAATAAATTACATACTAAACATAATTTAACCCAATTTCTGTCTTTTTTTGCATTGTACTGTGTTATGGTCATCCAACCTAATAATAATGATAAAGAAAATTACAATAGTTACAGTGGGAAGTGTCCAACACGAATGGTCACTAGTATATATACTCATAAAACTATAATAACAATATATAATAATAAAAAGTTTTCATGATAGATCCATGGGCGCACTAGTATGTCGTGCCATGTCGTGCCATTACCAGTAGGTGGCGGTGCTGAGCTTTCTGGTCTGGTGTTCAGTATAATAGAGCGAAGAAGCGCCGCAGTGCGGAAGTGACTGTGGGCAGCGCTCGTTGTGGACGCGGCCTGGTTTTGTGGGGCTGCGTTTATGTCTTTGTGGTTTTTAATCGATTAATCAAGGGACGTATTAGTTGTTTTTAAATTAAAAAAGAGTTAAAACGCCGTGAAAGATGTCTGCGGGTAAGTCTGTCTTGGTGTTCACATGTTTGTTTATTTTGTTCAGATTTGAAACTAGGTCACTAGCATTGTAGCTAAAGTCACTGCTAACCGCGAGGCCGGATGAATGGGCCAAATTTAGCGCTATTCTGTGTCACACATGGAAGATAGTTGCTAACAAATCAAGCAAACCGAATTTCTTACAATGTTATTTTAGTTGTTCTTTTGGCCAGCTAAATATCGCCACCATTTTGTTTCTGTAATAATTTTGGAAACCTCTCTTGGGCGGTGCATGTTCTCGGAGCGGCCTCTTTGTTTATGCCGTATTCACTTACAGTGCCCATGTCGACAGAGATCTTGTTTTCTTCTTCGAGAGTTTTTGTAAAGACCATATATTTACCTGATCTGGTGAACGCATTATGATGGCTAAAAGTGTATGTTTTACTATGGCCAATCCGAAGGCAAGGTCTCCACCAAAGGCTCAAAAATAAGCGCCATTTTCAGCGCAGTGGCGTGGCTACAGGCCCGGCTACAGGCCCGTGTCTCCCCGCTGAACATAATACACACTGCATCATACCACAAGAACCTTATTGCAATCACATGACAAAACAAAGAAGACAAACTTTTTCTGTTTTATAGATTCGGGGTACGGCCAGCAAGGCGGTCCACAAAGGTAAAACAAATATTTATTCCGTGCACTAAACACTACTTTGGACAATTCTTTCATTCAATATATTTCTCTCATAGCTATGGATCTTATAGTGGACAGCCTACAGGCGGCCAGGTAAGAATACTGTTTTTAACTGAATATACAAATAATTTATATTCCATATTAAGCTGTAAACCTTTTAGGGATACGGGCAAGGAAATGGCACTGGCTCATATGGAGCACAACCTTACAGTGGCTATGGTCAACAAGCTGCAACTCAAGGTATATAAGTGAATTCTCAGTTATGTAAAAGGGAATGTACATACATTTGAAGTAACCTTCATTAAATCTTTTCAGAAAATTATGGGCAGTCTAATGTGAGTGGCTATGGTCAGCAACAGACTGCATATGAAGGATATGGACAGGACACATCTGCGTAAGCCTTTTAAAAAAAAAATAATAATTTTACTTGTCCACGTTTTTGTTATGGGTGTTAATGAATATTCTCATTAAACTGTGTTAAAAAATTACACTTGACCTCCTATTTGGTCCATTTTTCTATTTCTAGGTATGGAGACAAGTCTTCCTCCTATGGCCAACAAACTTCAGGGTCTTATGGCCAGCAAGCTTCATATGGGCAGCCACCGCCAGCAGTTTCCTATGGCCAGCCAGGCTCTTATGGCAGTCAGAGTCAAGGGGGAGACTCGTATGGAAGCCAGGGTGGTGGTGGCAGCAGTGGTGGCTACGGAGGCCAGAGTCAAGGAGGAAGTGGAGGAAGTGGAGGAAGTGGAGGAAGCGGCGGTAGTGGCAGCTATGGAAGATGGAATGACGGTACAAACTTTTGTTTAGCCTTAAAATATAATTAAAAATGTACCTTGTTTTAAGTTTTTTTTTTTTTTAATTTAGGTGAAGACAGTGGTCAAGGTGGGAGGTTTGGTGACCGATCAGAAGGAGGCGGGTTCAGAGGCAGAGGGCGTGGTGGCTATGACCGTGGCGGTGGTTATGACCGCAGTGGGGGGTACGACCGCGGAGGTGGAGGGGGCTACGATCGCAGTGGTGGCTATGACCGTGGTGGATACGACCGGGGTGGAAGAGGAGGACCTCCTGGTATGGGGTAAGTTGCAGAGTGCCACTGCCCCCAAGGTATTTTGATACATTTGCAAAATCACACCTGTTCTGCAACGTGCCATCTCACAGTTTTCATCCCTGTGACCCATTTTGCTGCGCATTCACCAGATTTTCCTTCATGTCAAAGCTGACCGCTACCACCACCATGATTCAGATTTCTTAAGTGAAGTTTGATTTGGTTACATTTTTAACACTTTAACACAGCATCTACACAAATCTGACCACCTTTTTGGTCAAGAGATGAACATGCTTTTGCTGTTCCCTGTTGGTGTACAAATGTTTGAGCCATATCAGCGGTACTTTATTCCCTATTTACTATGTAAACACTCCCTCTGACATGTGTATGGTAAAATAATAAAAAAAAATTGTAACTTTTTTTTTTTTTTTTTTTTTTAAGTAGTTTTTTTTTTCTTTTGGCAATTTGTGATAAGTATAAAAATAATGTGGCTTGTTCATTGTGTACTTTCTTGCCACAATATTTGAGCTTGTAAGCATGAGGGCTTTCCCTCCACCCACCCCCCTTCACAATGTTCTTCGAAATCCAAAAGGCACATCTTCAGTTACGTAGCATTTAGTTTTCATTCAAATGCTGTATCTTTTCAAAGTGACAAACATGTGTGATGTGTTTTAACATAGATGTACATTTTACACCACAGGTATTCAGAGTGGTTGGACTTTAACTTGGACTCGAGTTAAAGGATCTCAAACACTCTCAGTGGAAGATTGCACCCATTTATAATATTGGCATCAATTAAAACATTAATGACATTTATTGAAAATTTACTGGTATTTAATCTGGACTCCAAAACTTGTAAATGTTCACCCACTGACTTGTGATCGTCTGCCTGAATTTTCAGACAGCTCTGACTCTACCTGGCTGTACATTTATCTGTATTGTGAAAGACTAATGCATTCCTCGAGACATTTCCACTATAGTTGCAAACTCCGGCAGGAGTGCATACTGGTGGGGATGTAGGGGAGCTATGTGCTCTCATTTGGGACAAAGGAAAAGCCATCAAATATCTCCAATTTTTCCTCTGCAGAGGTGGTGACCGTGGTGGCTACAAAAATTTTGGTGGTAAGTGATGAGCATCAGAACTGTGTCGGTGGGGGAGTCAAGAGTTCAGATAGAAGATAGAAGATAGGAGGTTTAAAAGAACTCACCATTTTATACCCACATCCGAAGGGACATAAATTATAACAGAAAATAGCCCTGTGAAATGGTATCAGAACGAACTGAGGTACAATAATGGTATTGCATGGAGACCTGGGTAAATGGTAAAAGGTAATGACAAAGTGTTCCAGGTAACAATCTAATGTTGGAAACCTTTTGGTGGTTGACATCCTGGTAAACGCTCCAACATGCTGTTGGTATGTGTTGCATTGGTTTGAACACTCATCAGAAAACACCAGTAGATTGGTATTATATATTGGTAGGGATTATGGCAATATGATTAAATTTGTTTAAATATTACAAAACCTATGAAAAAGAGTCTTTCTTTAAAATGTATTTCTTCCCATCATTTGTTTTCCCAGGATCTCGAGACTATGGCTCCAGGGATGAACCAGGTAAAATGGCTTTTAAGATAATTTTGTTTTAATTTCACAGTTAACTGTTTTGTTGTGTGCTTAATGGGGTTCTGTGTTTCACAGCTGGTGAGCAGGATAACTCTGACAACAACACAATCTTTGTACAAGGACTGGGAGAGGATGTGTCGGTTCAGGAAGTTGCAGACTACTTCAAACAAATTGGAGTCATCAAGGTGTGTAACTGGAAAGCCTTGTGTAATGCATGTTCTGTGATTTATTTATTATATTAACTGAAATCTTAGCATTTCTCCCCCTCATTCTTCTGACATTGCTTTCAGGTGAATAAGAAAACTAGCCTGCCTATGATCAACATCTACAATGATAAGGTCACTGGTCGTCCAAAGGGAGAAGCAACAGTGTCGTTCGATGACCCTCCTTCTGCCAAAGCTGCCATTGACTGGTTTGATGGTGAGATTATCGTTGCATTTGCACTTTCTCTTCATTTCGTATATTTTAAGCAATATATAACAGACTTGGTTTTACTTTGTTACAGGTAAAGAGTTCAATGGCAAACCACTTAAAGTATCTTTTGCAACCCGGAGAGCTGAGTTCACCCAGCGTGGAGGCAGCAGAGGCGGACGTGGAGGTGGAGGTGAAAACTTGAACAAAGGCAGATTCTGTGTACTGTGCTCTAATGACTAATGACCATCTTTAATACTGCCAGGTTTCAGAGGTCGTGGGGGTGGTGGTCCCAACTTTGATATTAAAGGAGGTGACTGGCCCTGTCCAAACAGGTTTGTGTCTGTTATTTATTTTTTGTATTTTATTTTTGAAAAAAAAATGCTTTGCCCTAGAGATGAGTTTTACATTTCTGCTAGCAAAGCATGTTTAATTTTAAATATTCTTTAATTTCAGTTCTTGCGGCAACATGAATTTTGCTCGGCGGCATGAGTGTAATAAGTGTGGCACACCTAAACCTGATGGTGGTGGTGGAGGTGGTGGAGGTAAGTCTATAATTTACACACATCACTGCCTCCATTGTGAATGAGACAATGATGTTTACTGCGATTGTCCTTTATAGGCAGGGGTGGCTTTGGCGGAGACCGGGGCGGCGGCTACAGAGGACGAGGTGGAGGTTTCCGTGGAGATCGTGGAGGCTATGAAAGGGGAGGCGGTGGTGGATATGGAGGCGGTTACAAAATGGGAGGAAGGTTTGTATCAGATATTTACTGAATATGGATTTTAATCTGCATTATAACATTTGGGCCACTAGATGGAGACATGTAGCACTTGATAAAATGCTACAACTTGACACTTGAGTGTCAATTATGCCCTTCACAAGGTAATTGTCCTGTGCACCTGTTTGCATATTGTTAAACTCAAAAGTGCTTTATCATGCGTGTGAATGAAACGTACTTACCAGCAATATATGTCCACAATTTACTGATTCTCAAGTGACAAGGAATGCTTTGATAAGAAAATAAATATCTGTACCGAAGAGCATTTGTCCATTGCATTTACTTTAATGCTAAAGGTGCCCTTGAACAGCTGGTAACAGACATTTATCGTGTCTTTCAGAGGTGACCGTAGAGACGACAGACGAGACCGGCCATACTGAACGTGTCGAGAATTGACGCCATTTTTAGCTCTTGGGTTTTGTTTAAAGTCAGGAATACATCATATGACTGATTTGTGTACCTTTGTCATAGCCATAGTCCATCTCAATGTTGTAAACATCCGTCAATGTTGTGATGAACTGCTGTGATAGGGCAATGTTAACTCTTTTTTTTTTGTTTTTTTTGTTCATTGTACATCTTTTAATTTTGCAGATCCTAGTTGCATTTATGTGTAATAGGCCTGTTGCATTGTTTTGTATGAAAGATTGTTTTATGTGGTTCTTTTCCAAAACAATATTAAACTGTGATTTTTTTTCTCGTCGTTTGTGATATTGCTTCTTGACATGAGACTGCCGCATCCACTGTATTGTAGGTTTTTAGAAAATTGTTAATAAAATAGTACACAATACTTCAATACAGAGAACTATCATTCTGGATTTGGGAATAGGAAAACACATCATTCCAATGATTGTTCCCAGACAATGATGCGGTTGAGTTCGTAGTGCTGACATACATGCATATATATATTTTTAAGCACACTTCTAGGGGTGTGTTTCACCTCCAGTTGGCGCGGGTGCCCTCAGAGGGGCGGTGCAGGCCCTCCTCCTGTAAACACCGCTAAATGTGCTCGTCAGTGCTGTGGATGGAGCTGTCAGGCGAGCAGCAGCATGCTCTCTCTGACAGCGGCTAAAACAAACTATGGAAAACTAGCAGCGGGCGCACAGAAATGCCATGTTCTGGGAGTGGAGTGCGCGTCATTTTGAGGCTGTCCCGAGATGAGACGTGGACCTCCGGACCGGGGCGCAGGCGGCGGACCGGCGCGATGGGTCCTGGCTGTCACCGCGCTGCTGACCGCCGGGGCCGCTGTGGGCTCACCGCTGGACCCTGAGGTGAAAAGTTTTATTTTCGCAGATAATCGCGATCTTTATTTCTGCATCATGTTTAGGCTTCATGAAAGATATTGGGTTTAAATGGCAGATATTTATTAAGTGCTTATAAATATAATTAGGCCCTATTACCACCCGCACATCCTCCCCTCCCCTCATCTGATTTACTGATTTAGGCCTAATTGTTTAGAGAATTATAGGATAGATTGGAGGTCTTAATTGAAGGCTAATGCTCACTATCATATTTCAAGCCCAAGATTAAATATCTTGGCTGATAAACGCCCTTTGATTCCCCCCTGAGCATTGCCTGTTTTCATGCCAATTGAAGGCTACATCTCAGTCACAATCCATATGATCAATATTTGCCTTGATAAAATCTGCAATCTCATGTAGATGCCTTTTACTGTTATGTGTATAATTTCACTATTGTCTCTACTCAGTATTCTATCAATCTTTGTTGTCACATGGGCTCTATTCTCAATTTACATAACTGTAGGCTACATTACAATTTTATAGCTTCAATAAATGTCCTACTAAATTATACATGTGGAGTTGGGATTCCCCAAACTTACTGTCATGTGTGGTCTTATACATGGCATCAAATATATTACAATATGCTACAAATGGATAATTACACTCTTTGAAGGCATTCTTTCAGGTGGTCTTTATACACACGTCCTATAAACTCTTGGTGGGCTCATCTTATAAAAGTAACATGTTTTAAGCAGGTAATCAATCTAGTTCTGTAGTCTGTAGTTCCAACCATAAAATGTAGCTTGTAGCAGTGTTGAAATATTGATGGCAACTGTGGGTTGTTAACACTGATATGCGTTAAATGTTGCAGGATTTTCTGGAAAAGTATGGCTACCTCCACGAAGACAGCCACATTCATAATGCTGTTGAGATGCAGTCTGCCATTCGGTAAGACACTGTAACTGTATGGTGCATAGTGCATAATATAAGTGGTGAACTTGTGTGTATCATATGGATGTAGTTGAGTTTTCAGTGCGACTGGAGTTGCTTGAAGGGGTGAGTGTCAAGGTAGTCAGACACGCCCTCACCTCAATACCTCAACTGAACCTACAGAAGAGGAAACACAACTACACCAAATATAACAGAAAAAAGTCCTGTTATGTCTCCTTCATTTCAAACAAGTCAAAATAGGAGAATGTCTTATAATATCATTGGTATGACTGGAATGGTTTTTGTTTGCTGCTTGCAGGGAGTTCCAGTGGCTGTCCCGCCTTCCTGTCACTGGCAGACTGGACAGCGCCACCTTGAGGCAGATGGCTGAGCCTCGCTGTGGCGTCTCTGATGAGGGGAGCCACCAGGTCTGGGCTCGGAGAATCAACACTGTTTTCACTGGGAAAAGTGCCAAATTATGGAACGAAAATCGTAGAAAACGCTCTTCTACTCAAGGTATTGTTTTGCTATACCAGGACATGACCACACTTATTTTGGTTTGGTTTTGAGAAGTGATAAAGCGAGTTTGCTGGGAGGGTCTACCTTGAAAATGAAGCCTAAGGGTGCAGTTAAAGATGGTGGACTGTCTGATGTTGCACACTTCAGCTTGAGATAATTATGGCTCTGAGACACTTAAAGTCTATTAGGTTTGTGTATGTTGTTGCTTACTGTTAACTGAAATTAAAACTTAAGGTGTGTTACCACTTTGGGTTTGATCCCGGTTTGGTTTCACTTCAGTCCTAATGTAGACTTGGCTTGATCCCAATTTAATTCCAATTTTAGGTGACTTTTGTGCGAAGTGTGAATGAATTCTTTAATTCTTTCTCTCTTTAAGTTTTTTGTTTTCTCCTATATACAGTAAACACTAGTGGTCTCTATTCTCAGATGTTAAGATTTCAGTCTAAACAAGACTTTTCATGTCTTGTTTAGACCAGTGATTGCCAGCCATTAATGCTGCAGCTGCACACTTGAGTTTGAAGTCAATTATCTGGCTTTTCCTTTGATGGTGAAATATAGAAAGCATAAATGGTGCAATTCAACATGGCTAAAGATGTCTGAATTGAAAGCATTTAGCATTAAGTGCTGCTAAATTTCTTGCAGACCTACAGTGAAATAATGAAGCAAATGTCTGTGACATATAACCTTTGTGGTGTTTGGTCTGCCTCCATAGAGATGCAATTGCTTTCCCTTGAATGTTGCACAGTATAGCATTAAAGTCATCTATTTTTATATGTAAAATTACAGATGTTTTGCTAAAAATACTCTACTGTGAGCAGGATCAACGTTCCATAGATCTGACCTGTACTTGGCCTGGTGGCATCACTTACCTGGAGAGAGATAACTTCAAT
The DNA here is from genome assembly GCA_030686955.1 of Odontamblyopus rebecca. NCBI lineage: Eukaryota > Metazoa > Chordata > Actinopteri > Gobiiformes > Gobiidae > Odontamblyopus > Odontamblyopus rebecca. The sequence continues at coordinate 14,917,094 of CM060668.1, forward strand.
GCCGTATTGTGTAACTCTCTCGGTATAGATAGAGATGCACCCATCCAGGTATTTCTGTTCTGATCTTTGGCTTTAAGTATCTACTGATCCCAGGACAGAGAAAATATAATATATTTCCTTTAGACGTTTGGGGCCAACATTAGCCAGTAAATAATCTTATTACACCACTTATAGACTAAAATTGTATACTGGCTGAACCGACATCTTGGAATGAATATCTGAACATCTGGGCTGATATCTGATACCAGTATTGTATCAGTGCATCCCTAGCAATAACATTTAACGTTTAACTCTCCCTGTACTGGCTAAATTCTCTCTCTCTCTTTGTCTCTTTTATAATACCAGAATTTATACAGTATTAACAACAATACTTGCTTTTTTGTTGTTTAGTCTTTAATCAGTTAATCAGTGCTTTAGTATTTCAATCACTTTAACCCTGTTACTCTTGCGGATATTTTTTTTTGCATTTTTGTTTGATTTTTACACTAAAGTTTGTTGTTTTTTTCCCGTTGCTCTCATCCATCACCTGTCTTGTCAGAGTAGCAGTGGCTGGAGTGCTCACTGCCTCCAGCCCCTCAGCACATGTAGCCTTTACATTCCTGTGACAGCGTTGGCTAATGGTTTGGGAATGCAGCAGCAGTGGCCCTTGTTTGCTGCTGCCTCTTCATGTCAGTACCTGAAATATTCCTCCTACTAAATACATCCACTACGGACTGACTGGATTATGCTGTTAGCCACGGGATGATGATCCGAATAGGCCAATATCACACGAACTAAAGAGGTGGTTAAGTTGTGGAGTGATTGAGCCATACTTGGATTACAGCTTGTCGTCGTGTTAGAAAACAACTACTATTATTCAAGTTCTAGACGTGACTCATGAAGATAATAGCAGATACATGTACAGCCTTAGGTCTAACCCCTGGGTGTAGTTTGAGAATGTAACATGTCTTAAAACTGTATGGAAGGGCTTTAATGTATCTGCAGTCTACACAAATTTTCCATGGCGGTGTATATGGTAACACAATGGGCCCGAGGCTATGAGAGGACTGAATGCATCAGCCCCATGTTTGGATAAGACAATTTGTAATTCACTCACACACCTGTTTTATCAGCACCCAGTGTAGACAAAAATCCCCTAAATAAATGACTATGATTACAGCTGTATTTCAATAGATGTTGTGGTAGTCATAGTAAAATGTATTCATAAAGGGGCTTCAGACCAGTTGTTTCCTATACTAAGGATGTACAGTGATTATATGTAAGTAATGGGGCAAGGAAGAAAGAATTGATGTTGATTTTCTAGGAGTATTAGCATTTGGGAGGAAACTGACTCTTTGTAGAGGTCTAAACTACGGGTACAAGAGTTTCTATAAAAAAAAACAAGATAATTTGTTCTTTGCACAGAGGACATTTTATTATCTAAATAATTACAGCCTTTCTGATATGATAATTGTGTGGTTGTGATTAGATTGCAGCCTTAGACAGTTCTACTGTATATTTGGTAGGCTCGTCAACAGAAATTTGGGGGCAAGAAATCTCACATGGGCCTTGCTTTAATATAAATTAAGGAAGAGTTTCCAGTTCTGGACCCCTAAAACCCTGGGGCCTGGGACAACAGACCCCTTTGTCCCCCCTGTCTACTGCCCTGATATTTGGTACCAGCATTGCATACTACCGTTATGTTTTCGATAAGACAGAAAATGTATTTGCCTAATACAAATGTGGCATTTGTAGAAGCTTGAAAAGTATAATTGAATCACAACATGGCATATAATTATCCTAGTTACTTTGCCTTAGGCCAAATGCTTGACTGTCATAATTGTTTAGTTTGTTATTCAGGAACACACCGGCTTTATCAGCTGTACCTAGGCCTACGGTAATATGGAAAGCCCCATATTTTTACTTTTTCAGAGTCTACTTATATATGGATGTATGCATATCATTCTGTGTCTCTGGTGGGCCCTGATAGCTGAATACATTTTGCTTTAAGCATTTTGTCCTAGTACCACAGGTGTTAGTACTGATGAGATGGATGCCTTCTCTCAGCTATAGAATTGATGATGCGATTTTTGGGCTGTTTGCCCTGAGCACTGCTGTCTGACTGAGCTTCTCACAGCCAAATGAAAACAGACCTTGACTCATGGTGCTCCTGGTAGTTGCTCCCAGTGATATTTGCAGAGCTGAAATTCCATTGCCCTTGTAGGAGATAAGTGCAGTGGGAGCAGTTAGGTGTGTATGTTGTGAGGGGTGTGCATTGCCTGGTCTATGGGTTTACAGCAGGAAAAGGCAGTCCATAGGTCACTTACATAATACTAACAATACCCTTATCACTAACTTATTGTTCTACATTTTCTCTCTGATAAGTGTGGTCCTCACTTTTCTTGTGTAGAGAGATTGAATACAAGTGAATGCAGTACAGGCTGTGCTGATAAAGGGCCCCAAACTGCTAAATGACATTGTAAATACACACAGCGAACCAGAGCAATAAAGAATGACAAAATCTCATTCCATTTTGGTTTCACATTTGATTGCTCCCATGGAATTTAATATAATTATTGACTACTTCAAGATTCCAACTAACTAGGGTTGACTTCTTGACTACGATAACAAATAACAGTTTCTAATCAATATTCAGTTTGTAGTGCATGCAGCTAGAGATCTAAATGACAGTTTTCTGCATATGTTTCTTATTGTATCTTATCTCCGGAATGATTTAATCATTATGAATTGTTCATTTCGATAGCGATTCATTTTGTTGCCCTACAACTAACTTGGTGGCTAAATGCTATTAAGTAGTAAGGTGACAAAATCCATCGCTATCAAAGCAAAACACTTATGCTGCTTAATTTCTAACAGAAATTAATTGACAAAGATGTATGACTTTGAACACACTGGGACTTTACATTACAAGGCACAAGATTTGGACTGACATACCAGACTGTTCTTCGTCATGATAGCGAAGATGAAAGAGCGTCTCTCAGAGCTAAACCCCATCTCTGACACCAGCCAACAAAACAAACAATAAGTGCGTCTATCTGATGATCGGCTCCACTTCCGAATATCTGCAATATCTCTGCCTCTCTGCTCTGTTCACATTATGGGCATCATGTTAATGACTTCCACAGGGGAAGTGGTGGAATGTCGCGAGTGTCTGACTTCCTGGCTTCCCCTCTGTCTCCAGGGACCTTTTATACTTGAGCAGACTGGGTCATACTTAAGACGCCAAGTGTAGGGTCTGCTAGGGCTACACGGTTTTGGGGAAGAGAAACAAAAGCAAAATGCTGTTTCACATACTGGGAGTTATATTTTATGTTGCATGAAAACAAAAATCCAAGACCTAGTTTTTCCATCCATAAAAGAGTTGTTTTGTTGATTTCATAACTTACTAAATTACAGCTGTTCTATCTGATATGGCTATAATTCAAATAGCGATTTTGGTTGTGATTAATTGTGCAGCCTTACAGTACATTTCCCCAGCTTGTGTGGCAATAAAGTCACCTGGGAATGAACCTATGCCTCACTAACTCTCATGGAAAATGTGGTCTATAATGGCACCCTCCACTCCTAAGGTGAAATACTTACTCTTGTTTTTCTCTAATTGACCGCACTGCAGTAAGTGTTGCAGTCTCCAGGCGTTTCCACTCCATCTATCATAAGTTCATGTGAAACATTGCAACATAAATACCAAGAATTATGTCCTCTGTGCACACACTTTAAGAGTTGTGTTGACTTGCATCAGTTCTGTTTACACTCTAAAACACACACTGATGTCATTGCCAAGACCACAGCCTAATGGGCTGAGATATCCAGATATTTAGTATTTCCTCAGGGTGCTGTACAGTGAACTGTTGCACTGAACAATGTGTAATATGTTACACATTGTTCACATTGTTAGGACAGGTGATGTATCAGTCCCAGTGTTGGTGTTGTTGGAGAGTTTTCATAGATCTCAGTATTGCTTTCATGTTTTGCTGATATATTTTTTATAACATGCCCCAGTTTCGGTGTGCCTGCTCTCTGTGCGCCTGCTCTTTTACTTTGTCATAAATTTTTTTAAATCTCAGATAAATAAAATTAATTAGAATTTCATTTGCACATTTTGCTATAACTTAACCTAAATTTGTGGGTCTTGCTAAGGATTCTTAATATGTATATTGGCAGATTTGCCCCCTGCCTGTTTCCGTGGGCATGATATTGCTTTGCCTGGAATGTTTCTCATTAAGTCATTGAACTTATGTATCTTGCATTTATTCAGTTACTGGTGTTTTTATTGCTTTAGCAGGATTGCCTCACCACAGATCTGATCTATAACTTGGTCTGGTGGCCTCACCTGCTCATCTCAATGGACACAGATTTAATGCCTTGTTGTCTAATAAGAAATAACATCCACATAGTGACAAGCAGGTTACAGGCCTTCCACCAGAAAAGTTATCTAATGTTCCACCAGTTTTAGTGGCTCTTGATATGTCCATCCATCCATCTTCTTCCGCTTATCCGGGGCCGGGTTGCGGGGCAGCAGTCTAAGCAGGGGCTCCCAAGCTTCCTTTTCCCCAGCCACTTCCTCCAGCTCCTCCGGACGGACCCCGAGGTGTTCCCAGGCCAGCCGAGAGACAAAGTCTCTCCAGCGTGTCCTGGGTCTTCCCCAGGGCCTCCTACCGGTGGGACATGCCCGGAACACCTCCCGAGGGAGGCGTCCAGGAGGCATCTGGACCAGATGCCCGAGCCACCTCAACTGGCTCCTCTCGATGTGGAGGAGCAGCGACTCTACTCCGAGCTCCTCTCGTGTGACCGAGCTCCTCACCCTATCTCTAAGGGAGCGCCCGGCCACTCTGCGAAGGAAACTCATTTCGGCCGCTTGTATCAGCGATCTCGTTCTTTCGGTCATTACCCAGAGCTCATGACCATAGGTGAGGGTAGGAACGTAAATTGACCGGTAAATTGAGAGCTTTGCCTTTCGGCTCAGCTCCCTCTTCACCACAATGGTCCAATACAGCGACTGCATCACTGCCGACGCTGCACCGATCCGCCTGTCAATCTCACGCTCCATCCTCCCCTCACTCGTGAACAAGACCCCGAGATACTTGAACTCCTCCACTTGAGGCAGAGACTCCCCACCCACCCGGAGAGGGCAATCCACCTTTTTCCGGTCGAGAACCATGGCCTCGGATTTGGAACAGCTGATTCTCATCCCGGCCGCTTCACACTCAGCTGCAAACCACCCCAGTGCACACTGCAGGTCCTGGTTCGATGGAGCCAACAGGACAACATCATCCGCGAAAAGCAGAGATGAGATCCTGTGGTCCCCAAACTGGACCCCCTCCGGCCCCTGGCTGCGCCTAGAAATTCTGTCCATAAATACAATGAACAGAACCGGTGACAAAGGGCAGCCCTGGCGGAGTCCAACATGCACCGGGAACAAGTCTGACTTACTGCCGGCAATGCGAACACAGCTCCTGCTCCGGTCATACAGCGACCGGACAGCCCTTAGCAAAGGGCCCCGGACCCCATACTCCTGGAGCACCCCCCACAGGGCACCACGAGAGACACGGTCGAATACCTTCTCCAGGTCCACAAAGCACATGTGGACTGGTTGGGGAAACTCCCATGAACCCTCGAGCACCTGTTGGAGGGTGTAGAGCTGGTCCAGTGTTCCATGACCAGGCCGAAAACCACACTGCTCCTCTTGAATCCGAGGTTCAACTATCGGCCGAACTCTCCAGTACCCTGGCATAGACTTTACCGGGGAGGCTGAGGAGTGTGATTCCCCTATAGTTGGAACACACCCTCCGGTCCCCCTTTTTATACAGAGGGACCACCACCCCGGTCTGCCAGTCCAAAGGTACTGTTCCCAACCGCTACACGATGTTGCAGAGGCGTGTCAGCCAAGACAGCCCCACAACACCCAGAGACTTAAGGTACTCAGGACGGATCTCATCCACCCCCGGAGCCTTGCCACCGAGGAGCTTTCCGACCACCTCAGTGACTTCGGCCAGGGTGATGGGTGAGTCCGCCTCTGGGTCCCCAGCCTCGGCCTCCTCTTTGGAGGACGTGACGGTGGGATTGAGGAGATCCCCAAAGTATTCCTTCCACCGCCCGACAACATCCCCAGTCGAGGTCAGCAGCTCTCCCCCCGCACTGTAAACAGTGTTGGTGAACCAGTGTTGGTTCCCCCTCCTGAGGCGCCGGACGGTTTGCCAGAATTTCCTTGGGGCCAGCCAATAGTCCTCCTCCATGGCCTTCCCGAACTCCTCCCAGACCCGAGTTTTTGCCTCTGCCACTGCCCGGGCTGCAACACGCTTGGCCCGACGGTACCCGTCAGCTGCTTCAGGAGTCCCCCGAGCCAGCAAGGCCCGGTAGGACTCCTTCTTCAGCTTGACGGCATCCCTTACTTCCAGTGTCCACCACCGGGTTCGGGGATTGCCGCCGCGACAGGCACCACAGACCTTACGGCCACAGCTACGAGCAGCCGCATCGACAACAGAGGCCGAGAACGAAGCCACTCAGGCTCCATGTCCCCAGCCTCCCCCGGAATCCGGGAGAAGCTCTCCCGGAGGTGTGAGTTGAAGGCTGCACTGACAGAAGGTTCCGCCAGACGTTCCCAACAGACCCTCACGATACGCTTGGGCCTGCCAGGTCTTTCTGGCTTCCTCCTCTGCCAGCGGACCCAACTCACCACCAGGTGGTGATCAGTTGACAGCTCTGCCCCTCTCTTCACCCGAGTGTCCAAGACACACGGCCGGAGGTCAGATGACACGACAACAAAGTCGATCATCGACCTCTGGCCTAGGGAGTCCTGGTGCCACGTGCACCGATGGACCCCCTTGTGCTCGAACATGGTGTTCGTTATGGACAAACTGTGACTAGCACAGAAGTCCAATAACAGAACACCGCTCGGGTTCAGATCGGGGAGGCCGTTCCTCCCAATCACCCCTCTCCAAGTGTCACTGTCGTTGCCCACGTGGGCGTTGAAGTCCCCCAGTAGAACAACGGAGTCCCCGGTTGGTGCACTGTCCAGTACCCCTCCCAGAGACTCCAAGAAGGCCAGGTACTCTGCACTGCTGTACGGCCCGTAGGCCGACACCACAGTGAGAGACCTGTCCCCGACCCGAAGGTGCAGGGACGCGACCCTCTCGTTCACCGGGGTGAACTCCAACACGCAGCGGCTGAGCTGTGGGGCGATGAGCAGGCCCACAACAGCTCGCCGCCGCTCCCCGCGGCCAACGCCAGAGAAATGGAGAGTCCAGCCCCTCTCAAGGTGTTGGGTTCTGGAACCCAAGCTGTGCGTGGAGGTGAGGCCAACTACATCTAGCCGGTAACGCTCAACCTCCCGCACAAGCTCAGGCTCCTTCCCCCCCAGCGAGGTGACATTCCATGTCCCCAGAGCTAGTCTCCATGTCCGGAGATCCGGTCGCCGAGGCCACTGCCTTTGGCCGCCGCCCAGATCTCTCCGCACCCGACCCCTATGGCTCCTCTCGCGGGTGGTGGGCCCACCAGGGGGCGGCCCCACGTCGCTCCTTCGGGCTGGGCCCGGCCGGGCCCCGTGGGGAAAGGCCCGGCCACCAGGCGCTCGCCGGCGTGCACCCACCCCAGGCCTGGCTCCAGGGTGGGACCCCGGTGTCGCCATTCCAGGCGACGTAACTGGCCTTTGCATGTTCATCATCATAAGGGTCTTCTGAACTGCTCTTCGTCTGACCCGTCCCCCCGGACCTGTTTGCCTTGGGTGACCCTACCAGGGGCATAAAGCCCCCGACAACATAGCTCCTGGGATCATTCGGGCACTCAAACCCCTCCACCACTTTAAGGTGGCGGTTCGAGGAGGGGAGGCTCTTTATATGTGTATAACTAAATGTATGCCTAGCAGTGCATGGCTCCTGTTGCTGCATTAGTTGAGCTGTGCCTCTGAGGTCTCCTATCTAATGATGGTTTCCTATACGGCTGGCTCTCCGTCTGCTGCATGTGTGCTCCTCTGTTCCCCTCTTACACTCCTGATCCCGTGTATGCAAAGAGATTACAGCAGCGCCAAATCAAGACCAGCTGAATGTAGCACCCTTCAACTAATGAGAGATTTGTATGGGAACAGCTCATGTAATTATGCTTAAGCTGAGAAGCCACAGGCACGCGTTGAAGTAAACTGTTTAGTCAAGGGTACTTTGAGAGCTTATTTGTTTATCCAGCATAAGTCTATGTGGTTAAGGGTATTCTATCATTTTAGTCCTGCTGCTGGATATAACAGACTGTACTTCAACACATCTTGGCTACACCTCGGACTAGTGACATCCGAGTCTATAATCCCAGAGATAGAAGATGAAAATACATGGTTCTACATGACTGCAATAATAATGCATTGGTGTGTGTAATTAATGTAGTCGTGCATGGGCTTACAATAATGTGTTTTATTTTATTATTTATTGTCAGCACTTTTAAGATGAATGTTGACATACTATGTAGGTCAGAAACGTATGACTAAGCATATGACTTGTGTTAAATGCTTATTTGCCAGAATGGCTTTTTAGATTGAATCAAGAAGTTCATTAGGACTGCAGTGAACTACTTTAAATCATGGCTTGCTGAGTGGACTGGTGTCTTGACTTGGGAGTTTTCTTGAAATATTTGGAGGAAGTATAGGGAAAGGGGGTCTGCACTTTGACAATTGTATAAGTAGGTTATAGATTAAAGAGAACATATTATGCTTTTTCACTTACTTAGTATTGAACTATAGGATCTGCAACTTTTTGTTCATTGTAAACCGCAAGCTTGATCTAAAATGGCTTAATAATTAGGGGTTTTATAATTAGGGACAAGATCTTGTGCCACAGGATCTCACCAGACAAAACTGGCACAAGAACGTGGTGATCTTGTGAGATATTTTTCCATGTAATTCGGATAGGACCAAAACGGGTTAAGTACTGGCGAGTTACATTTCTTGAGATGCTATAGTTCCAAAAAGCAGTGCTACAATGACAAAAATGTTAAATTACGTTTTTATAGTATGGAAAAGTGGCTTCTTTATTTTTTTAAAGGTCACATGAATGTTGAGCAATACAAGGTAACTCAAACATGTATGAATAAAGTGTATTTTGCAATTTCCCTTAAAGATGGTTTTCTGGTCAAGGGACATCTTGTCTCTATGTTGATGCTATTGCCTTGCCTGGAATATTCCACAGTATGGCTTTAAACATATATATTTTGTATTTATTGTGTTATAGGAGTTTTTTATTTCTCAAAATTACCACTGAAACATGCATTATTACTGTGTGCCCACTTATCTACAGATGACAGGGATGTGGCTGCTTGTCTCTCTGAACACAGTTAAACTGAACACCATACTGTAGTGTAGAACCTTCCAGGAAACAACATTTTCATGGAGTCAAGCAGGTGGGTGACCCTTTGCCTGAAAAGCTACACAGTGCCCCTTTAACCTCATGTGCCTTCTTTACTATTTTCACAGTTGAGAAGTGGTACAAGCGTCACCTCACCTACCAGATTGTGAACTGGCCTCGGCACCTGTCCCCGGGCTCAGTGCGGCTGGCGGTGCAGGCGGCCTTCCAGCTCTGGAGCAACGTATCAGGTCTGATGTTCCAAGAGTCGCCTAAAGGGGCAGCAGCGGACATCCGACTGGCGTTCTATGATGGGGACCACAATGACGGGGCCAGCAACGCCTTTGACGGACCAGGTCAGGCCCGGGTCTAGTGCAGGGTGAAGGGTGCAAGGGTGCAAAGCTGGAGGGTGTTGACAGAGGCTCATTTTGGAACACAAAAATGAATGGCTGCCTGTGGATGTGATGACTGTTTTGTGTGACTCACTCCAGCTGGAACATGCATGTATGTAATTTGTACTCTCTGCAAATAGATCTTCATCCCAGCTTCCTGAATACTTAATGTCTATGTGTGTACAATAACAGGACATCCCTGCACTAGCAAACAAATAGATGGCTTCATGTAATAACAGTTTGCACTCAGCAGAGTTTTGTCAATTGCCCTGTGTAAAATCAATTCATCAGTTCAGTTTTGATAGTACACTAAATACTATTTTAGAGCACAGATACTGTCTCTCATGCTAGGTGTAGACTGTGGCATTATATTGCCTCTAGTTGGATGCCTTTGACAGTAGACGCTTGAAACACATGCAAGCATCTGAAACGCATGGCTAATTTTGCCAAAAGTTCATATTTTTCTCTCTGGCATGCATGTGAACGCTTAAGACACTAGCCTAGACATGCGTCCGTCACTTGCCTCACTTTCCAATTTAATTAAATAAACACTGGTTTTATGTAGCATCTGCCAGTATACCCAAAGCACTTTACAGTACATTATATTCATTCATTCCACACTTTGTGGTGGCAAGCTACTCTTGTATCCTTGTTTTGTTTGTACGACACTATTTCCCCACCTGCTCATAAGTATGGGTATTGTGGGAGGATTTCTTTAGCTGAAGGCCTATTCTTGATCTAGTAGATGCACTCTGCTGCTTTTCCCTAAAACAAAATACAAAAGGAAAAAGTTAAAGGCTTACAGAAAATAAAAAAATACTGAAATTATATGTTCTGTATGTTGATACCTAAAACTTATTGTTTGATGTTCAGGGGGCACTTTAGCCCACGCGTTCCTGCCTCGGCGAGGAGAGGCTCACTTCGACATAGCAGAGAGGTGGACCCTGAACGGCCACAAGGGGCACAACCTGTTCCTGGTGACAGCGCATGAGATCGGGCACACTCTGGGCCTGGAGCATTCGCCCGTCAGACACGCCCTCATGTCGCCATACTACAGGAGACTGGGCCGTAGCCTGATGCTCAGCTGGGACGACATCATCGCTGTTCAGCAGCTCTATGGTGATGATGATGGGTTTACATGGGGCAATATGGGATTCAAATCTAATACTCATTCTTACATGAAGACTTTTTCACACTAATATCACCAGCATGGCCTCTTAATGTGAATCTCCATTTTGGTTATTTGTCTATTTACCTTTAATTCAGTCCATGCAGGAGGTAATGTTATCTTCCTTTTGGTCCCAAGCTTACATACAGCCCTAGAAAAAGGCTAAACAATAAAAAATATATATCGACTGACTAGACCCATTCTCCTTCATATTAGATCAGCCCTGTTGTTTTTTCCCTCTCAAAATTTAACTTGAACTCACCACAAACCCGTATTACTCTTTATATGGGATTGTAAAGCATACTAGGATGAATGACCAGTCTGCTACTACGCAATAACATGTGTCTGTGGAGCATGCTGCAAATACCAGGGAAGTTCATATACAGTGCATTTATATTTATATGATAACAAATTGGGCCACATTCCTTCCACCTATATGTCTGTCTTCATCGCCCAAGTGTAACAAGCATAAGTCAGTGATGGTGTAGGGCAGTTTTAACTTAACCACATATGAGCAATGGCAACTTTGAATTTTTATTAAGAAGATTGGACATGAAAAACATAGAAACAAAGAGGAGGAGCGGCTCTCGGACTGTAAACATTGAGAGAAAAAAGTTGAAAGAAAATGCCAACAACAATAATGAAATGTTCCCAGGTCAAAATGCAGTTCAAATACCAATAATTTACTCATATTTTGTTGCATTTTTTTTTGGCAACAGTTGCTTATGATATTACAGAACCAAAATATATTGTCCTTGGGCAAGACACTGCTTCCTACACCTTGCCTACACTTGAATGAGGTATGTGTGTGTGAGTTATTGTTGGTGGGTGGAGAGACTATTGGCACAGATTCGCACCTACTTCTCTGTTATTCAACTCCAGGACATTTGTGGCCGTAGTGGTGCTAGAAATACAAATATACATTATACTACCTTAAAGGGCCCTTATTACACTGTTTTCTGAACTATCTTATAATGTTGTTTCCTCATCAGAAAATACCAGGAGTTGTGTTTTGTTTCATTCATGTTTAACACACAAATCCTGCATATTTAGACTGAGTTCTCTCAAAGCACTCTGTTCCACCTGTGACGTCATGTGGCAATACAGGAAGTGCTCCACTGGGTTTTTAAACCCCAATAGCCTTCACTTTGTTGAATGATTTGGATAGTATTTTGAGCTTTGGAGATGCAAAGCCTAATAATGCAGGATTACTCAAACATATGTAAATGAAACACAACTCCAGGTATGTTTTTGATGAGGTAACAACATTATAACAGGTCTTAAAGCTCACAATAGTAATTTTTGCGTAATATAGGACTTTTAACCAGTTTTGTAGTTATAAATATATATTCAGTATGTACAGGTATTTGATATTTCTCTCATGAAGGTTGTGTTGTTGATCTGTGACACTAGATTTTGACTACAAAAGTGAAGTATTTGAGTTGGAAGCAGTTGTCTGTTTTAGTAGTTTGAGCCTGAGGTGAGCAAGTGTCTAATAATAAGGCACATTCTCAGACACTCACTTGACCCCATGCTGTGACTGTAACTGCTGCTGGTTTTCTACTCACTCACATTTAAACTACAATTGTTTTAGCTTCAACAAACCTACCTCAGACGCAACTCTGTGCAAACACCAACTAAGCATACTTCCATTTGTTATTTCAGAGCAAGTGTAAGACAGGTTCTTACAAGTGCTGCTTTGTATATTTTCATTGGTTGTCTCTTTTTCTCATTGCTGCTAAGACGTTAATTACACTTGGAAAATATATCCTTGTCTGGAGCTGCCCAACCAGAGTTTCCTCATGAGCCGTTCCTTCACACCACAGAGACAAATTAAAACTTTTCAGCTTTTATGTCTGAGATGGTGAGACAAACTAAATCCCACATTTTTAAAAGTTGTGTAATTTGCTCACCCACGTGTCAATTTGAACATCCATAACGACTGATTTGAGTAACAGATATATTGTTTATATTAAACAATGAGATTAAAATAAAACCAGAACAAACTCATGTTGTAATCTCCAAACCAAGTGTAGAAAGTGATATCTCTGAACTCACATTTCACTTATACTTCAAAGGTGCTACATTTAAAGACACGTTTTAACACATTTCTGATTTAATCTGATTTTCCACTAGACACAACACATAACTTATCCTGTCAGAGGGAACTGTCAGTGTCACAGATGTTCAGACCAGGGCAAAAAGGTCTTTTTCTTTCTCTGTCTTTCTCACTTTTTCCCTCACCTTTCTCTCTCTTTCTCTCTCCTTCACTTTCCCTCTCTCCCTCCCTCTCTTGCTTTCTCTCCCCCTCCCTCTTCCTGTTTCTCTCATTCTCTCCCTCTCCCCCTTTATCTCTCTGTCCTTTTTCTCACTCTTTCCTTCTCCCCTTTTTCTTTTCCTCACTCTCTCTCTTTCTCCCCTTTCTCTCCCTCACTCTCTCAATCACCCTCTCTCTGTTTATCTCTTTTTTCTCTCTCTCCTTCTCATCCTGTCCCTCTCTGTTACTCTTTCCCTCTCCCCTTTCTCTCTTTCTCTCTTCCTTACTCTCCCTCTTTCTCCCTCTCTCTATTTCTCTCTCTATCACTCTCCCTCTATCTTCTCTCTCTTTCTCTCACCCTCTGTTTCTCTTTTTCCCTCTCTCCCCTTCTCTCTGTCCCTCTCTCTCTTTTTCTTTCTTTCTCTCTTGTTCTCACTTTTCCATCACCTCTTTCTTTCTCTTTCTCCCTCTCGCTCTTTCTCTCTCCCTATCACCTTCTCTGCTTTTTTCTCTCCCCTTCTCTCTGTTCCTCTCTCTCACTCTTTCCCTCTCTCCCTATCTCTCTCTCCCTCTATATTTCTCTCTCCGTCCCTCTCTCTGTTCCTCTCCCTTTCTCTCTCTGTCACTCTCCCTCTCTATTCTCTCTTTTTCTCTCATCCTTTCGCTTTCTCTTTTTCTCCCTCTCCCTTTCTCTCTCTCCCTCTCCCCCTACCTCTCTTTTTCTTTCTGTCTCTTTCTCACTTTTTCCCTCACCTCTCTCTCTCTTTCTCTCTCTCTATCACCTTCTCTGTTTATCTCTCTTTCTCTCCCCTTCTCTCTCTGTTCCTCTCTCTCACTCTTTCTCTCTCTCCCTATCTCTCTCTCTGTCCCACTCGATATTTCTCTCTCCCTCACTCTCCCTCTTTCTCTCTCACCCTCTCTATTTCCATCTCTGCTTCTCTTTCTGTTTCACTCCCTCTGTCACTCTCCTTCTCCCCTCTGTCTTTTTCTCACTCCCTTATTCTCCCTCTTTCTCTCCCTCTCCCACTTTCTCTCTCTGCTTCTGTCCTTTCTCCCTCTATAACTGTGAGATCTCCCACCTGCACTGCTCTTCCTAAAAAGGTATTTGTCAGCTTCATATCCTCGGGGCCTCCCTTCTTCATTTATGACACACACACCCACCCACACACACACACACACACGCATACACACACACACACACACACACACACTCAGCCCTGCCTGATCTCCCCTCCAGAGGCTACGACTTCAGATCACATTACTGACACACAACCATCGCACGTTTATGAGTTTGACCAATTACCATAAAGCTGCCCCACTACACACTACAGATGGTAAGTTAGAGCAGGCTGTCTGAACGCTCCAGTCATTAGGGTTTAACTGTGGCTTTAGGGGCCAGTACAGTGTCAAAACAGACTTATTTTCCTTCTTTCATAGGACAGACACGGGAGCAGGACTTTTTGGGCTTTTATTTAAAGATTCTATTCATAGCTATAATAAAAGACACAGTGTACGAGAAATGTTATAGTGGGGACATTCAATTAAAACGACGTTCTGTTTTATCTTGAAGCAGACAGATGTAGTTCTGTTTTGCACTCATACCGCAAAAATCACGCATGTGGCAATAGCGGTGTGAAGTATAATCTTTATGAGTTGAGAAAACGTAAATATGTGGCTAACGTTTGCTAAAATTGTGCATCAGTAAAAGCTTAGACTACTCAACATAAAACTACAATTGGTTCTCTGGTATGTCTTTTCCTACGCTGCAAATTTCTCTGATCTGGCTAAGATTTTAAAACTAATATCAGGTTATTCATCTTGTTTTCAGATTTATTATTGCCTTACTCGTTCTGCTTAATTCTAGTCTAGAGGTAGTTTATTTTAAGATAACTTTTAACTAAAATTATCTGTCCAAGCAGCAAGATAATGTCCCAACTTTTAAGTCATTTTCTGATCGATTTAAGTGTTTATATCTTAAGCTTTTTGCCATGTAAAATACTGTACAGCTTATTGCGTGGTTTTAAGTTTTTGCAGAAGTCATGCTTTAGATACCAGCTTAGTGAAGTATAAGCCTTATTAGCTGAAAATACTTAAATATTTAACCATTTTTGATAGATTAAACGAGTTGAATATACATATACTTAATAACAACATAGAACTAAACTTATATTTGAGATGTATGAGATGTATCAATTGGTTTCAGAAGTGTAAGTTAATTTAAAAATCATGCATTAAAGGTGCATTGTGTAACTTTTCTGGTGAAGTATCTGTTAAATGCTCTTCTCCATGGCTCACAGTCAGAATGCCTGTTATTCTTTGTGTTTTTAAGCTATAAAACCACCTGTAATTGAATAAATGTAAGGTAGAGCTGTTGAATATCATACTGTGGAACATTCCAGGCAGAGCAGTGACATATCCATAGAAACATACACAGTGCATCTTTAAACAATAGCTTTATAAAGTCTAGATAAGTGTGATTAAGTATTTAATTTGACAGTTTTACAATTTTACAGTTTTGGCGTGCTACAACGTAATTAAACCCAGTACAGTTACAATCTGTTTCAAAAATGTGTATTAATCAAAAGTCAAAACCTTTACATTGTCGTTTTTTCCCTGCATATGCCAAGTGTACCTCCAGCTATCGTTCTGACCTCTGGCAGGAACCTCTCCCCAGCTACTCCCACGCAAATGTCAGGCAGATGTGGACAAGACCCGGCCCTGACAGCTCCTGTAGCGTAATGAAAGTGCCGTATTTCCCGTGCTTTGGGCTGTAGGCAGTGCATGTGTGACTAGGCTCTGTGTTAGACTGAATGAGGTGAGAGAAAGCAGATGTATAGGCAGCTGGACATGTCAGCCTCTTTGCAGCACTCCTCCTCTGCTCCCTCTCAGGCAAGCCACATTAAATACCTCAAAGTATGCAGTACAAATACACATAGGTTACATACAAGTACATGAAAAGGACTATTGTCTTTTTTTTTACCACGATACTACTTTTGCCTATTATTTCTTCTCACTGTAGACATTGGGAATAGCAGCAATATATAGTTTTGTCTACTTGGGTGTGCTGATTTTATCCAACCTCGTAGATACAAATATTTGTTCAGTCTTACAAACATTCTTTTTTAATCAAATCTAAAAAAGCCTTTATAAACTTCTGTGCTATCCCATTGTTTAGCACTAGTTTCCTAAGTGCTCTGTATTTAAACTAATTTAAACAAATTGCTTCATATCTAAATCCATGTGATTCATCATGTTGAAGGCAGTTTTGCCTCTCAGTGATTCCAATGAAACCATGAAATCAATTCAAAGGGGTTAAGTATAGTTTATGGGACGGGTGGTAATAGTCTGTTATATATTATAAACTGGTCAAGGGCAAGTTTCCAGTACAGGGTAGGTCACCGGCGGCTAAACCATGGAGATGTTTCCTTGCAATGTTAATCTGATTTTATAGAATTACAAGTGTTTCTATTACAAAAACAAATATGGTGTCACCTGCTTGTCTCCATGAAGACTGTTTTGTCTTATTTATTTCAGATTAGACAATATTTTAAAATGAGCTTTTCCTTTTACCTTTCTATGTTTTAACTTGTAAATCTGTCTCTCTTACAAGCAGCATTTGTATGACTTAGTTAGAACATTGTTGTAGTGACATGATGAGCTAACTTTGGTTGTATCTGTAGGAAAGCCATCAGGGGAGCGTACAGTCAGACTGCCAGGACAGGTGCTCCACGCAGTGCTGCAGCAGTGGGAGCTCACAGACATCCCCGAGAGCACCCAGCACCCTCTGTACTGCCAAGGGGCATTTGATGCCATTACCATGGGTGTGTTAATCATGATCAGTCCGAGTCATCAATATTTAATCACTCTCAAAATTCACAATATGATTTTGTTTTGTCTTAGACCAAAACGATACAGTGCTGGTGTTTCGGGGCAGTTTCTTCTGGGCAGTGTCACCCAAAGGTGCTGTTACTAAACCCCTGCCTCTTCGACAGCGATGGGCAGACCTGCCTCCAGCCATCGAAGCAGCTGCTTTTTCACCTCTGGACTCCAAGTTATACTTCTTTAAAGGTAGGGCTCACCAGTGCCTAGTCTAGCCCTCTTGTTCCTCAATGTAAGTGTATGGTTGTGTGTTTAGGGCGGAGAATGTGGCGATACTCTGGCTCTCAGCTGGACTCAGGCTTTCCCAGGAGTACAGTAGAGTTGGAGCTCCCTCGGCATCCTGACTGCGCCTTCTTCTATGCCCCTCTGGGACACATGATCCTGTTTAAGGGCTCACGATACTTTGTTCTGAACCTGAGGACGCTGCGTGCAGAGCCCTACTACCCCCGCAGACTGTCAGACTGGGCAGGAGTGCCCCAAGGCACCAATGGGGCTCTGACCCGCCCAGATGGACGCCTCTACCTGTTCAGAGAGCAGCGCTTCTGGAGGTTTGACCCTCTTAAGGTGCGAGTGACCAAAGAGGGACTGTGGGCCAAAGACATAAACTGGTCTGGTTGCAGTGACAGTCCCCAGAGCAATAATATTCTTTGATGGAGCTGGGACGTCAACATCAAGTGCAATTTGTGGCCATACCGGCTTGTCAAAGCCTGATCCCGTCAGATCTCAGAAGCTAAGCAGGGCCGGGCCTGGTTAGTACTTGGATGGGAGACACTGGGAATTCCAGGTGCCACAGTGGGACGCCAGTGGCAAAAACTGTCGTAGTGTCCTTAGGCAAGGCACATCACCCACATTGCCTAGTATGAAAGTGGTGTGTGCGTGAATGGTGGTGGTGGTCGGAGGGGCCGATGGCGCAGATTGGCAGCCTCGCTTCCGTCAGTCTGCTCCAGGGCAGCTGTGGCTACAATAGTAGTTTACCACCACCAGGTCTGGAGTGAATGAATAATGCTCTGTAAAAGCCTCTTTGAGTGTCCAGAAAAGCGCTATATAAAACTGATGCATTATTATTATTATTATTAATGAATTCATGTGTAACTGTTTAATTCAAGTACCCACAACAAACTCCTGTTACAATCACCTGACTTTTGCAAGGTGGTTGAAAAAAATGCAATAATTACATTACACAGCAGGGTGAGTTACTCCGGATTGCCCTGCACAAGTACTTTTCTGTTAGATTTGCACAATGTCAGAAGATGGTCTTAGAAGAAGTTGTTAAAAAAATCTGAGCTTGTTTTTTTTGTCAGTAATTGTTGTTCATCAGTACAGAACATGTGTATAGAAACTAAACTAATTATATTCAGTATAAAAAGCCCACATGTTGAAAATAAGAGAGGTAATAGGAGAGTTTTTATAAACATTTTACTGTTTGAATCACGCGTATCCTATTTTCTTTTAAACTGGTCTCCTAATCTTTAAATCCGTATAATCATACACACTACAATCTGAGAGCAGAAAAGGGGGTTTTGAGCATCTGCTGTTCCACTGAAGTTTCACTTAATCTCTCTCTGTACAGCTGATCCCACCGCGTACTTAGGCCAGAACCCCATCACAATATAAGGGACGGTCTGCCTACATGGACTCAGGTGTCAGGTCACCGTTTCATTCTGACTTAAACAGTTTGAATCAGGATGAGAAGCTGCATGCCATCTTCAGACAATTCTTAATTGAGTCATTTGCATTAGTACACAGGATTTCTATTCATATGAAGTCATATGGAGTCTGTTTACCAATATTCCAGCATGATCACATTAAATACAATTTATACTTCTACAAATACTAATATTTTCAGAGGACCTTTTATCTAAAACATCAAATCTCATATTTCATGTTATAAAAAAGCAGTCCTTGCTCTATGTGTGTCCTGCCCTGGACAGGGTTCATATGTAAAACTCATCCATGCTGTCTTCACTGTTTGCCTTCAGACTCAGCAGTATGGAGTTGTCAGGGTTAGTCCTGTTGATCCCATTGGATTTGGGGCTGTGTGCAGTTTGTGCAGTTTGTACAGTAGTGCTGGGGGTCCGGGGCAGACACTCACTCAGCTCCTTAGCCAACACTTCCACTGCTGAGGCCCCCACTGCAGCCGGCCTCTCTGAGCTCACAGTCATCAGCAGGTCTACAGAGGAAGAGCGCCTGATGCTTTTGGGAACAATGTTGAGCGGAGGTGAGACCAGGTCTCCTGTGTCCACATTAGTCTCCTCCTCATCCTCCTCCAGGAGCAGGTGTGACAGAGAGCGTGTGATGTGGGGCCGAAGAGGGGACTCTGTCTGATGGGAGGGGGGCATTGATGCCGGACTGCTGCGCTGGGACGAGTAACAGGAGCTGCCAGGGGGACTGCTGCACCCACTGCCTGAGCCAAAACTGTCTGCTCCTCCATCACAGTCTCGGGCTTTATGTCCTGCTGACACCAAACCACAAAGTTATTAATAGGAACACAAACCCTGTGAAGTAAACCAACACATGTTACACATGTTACTGAATGAAGATATCATTCTAGGAGTTGTGACCTAGGCTAGTTGTGTTGACTTTTACATAATTTAATTTGCCTGGAAATCCAAAATGATATTGCTCTGTATTTCTTAATATCAATATCAGTCTGGTTCTCATACCCTCCACCGAAGCTCAAGCCCGGTCAAATGTGATTGCGCAGTCAAATTTGTATTTTTTTTTTTTTTTTTTTGTAATGCATGTGCTTCACTCATTAATTCAGAAATGCAGAAATCTATAATGTGTTTCAGTTCCCTGTGATATTTTTTCTTTTCTTTTTTCTGATATGGGTGGATGACCATGTCCCTGATTGGCTAATCCACCTGTCAGTCACACCCAATTGAAAACAAGGCGATGTCCTGGTGACCAGACTCACACTTATGTAAAGTACTGAAGAAATGTGTATTCTGGATCCCAGGCAATAATGCCATATCCCCTGATGTATAAATGAGAGCTCACATGCCTTGTCTGTGTGTGTGCCAGGAGAGGGCGCTGCTGAGCCTGCTAGGGGACACATTGCTGAGCTGCTGCCCTCGAGGGGACACCTCAGAGCCGCTTAGGGGGAAAGCACAGGTCAAAGGTCGCTGACGCTGAACCAGGGTTTTCACCTGGAGCACAGAAGGACAGGATTATGATCCACACTCTGACCAAAGAGATTTGAACAAGTGACTTAAGTGACTTAACACGTACACACTTGACATATGGCTCTGTGACAGCTTTTAGCTACATGTAATGGTTGTTCTCAAATAATATAGCAAAGAAATTCTGAACGGTAAGAACTGAGGGGTCTTTTGTTCTATTACCTGGAAGAGCACCTTGTTTCCATCCAGGTCCTCAGTTTGCCAGCGTGTTAGGCTGATAGGGGTACAGGGATTAGGCAGCAGAGGAACCAACTGTCCAATTTCCTCCACATTGAACTGCAGCACAGCAGAGTTGCATGGCTCAACTCTCACCTCTGGTGACAACTGCTTTATAGCAAGCTGCAGGCTCAGCCCTGGCTCTGTCAAATATATATACATTCAGCTCTGTTCAGTTTATCTATACGTCAGAATCTGTCACATTTACCTGTGTGAAGGGTGAACCAGCAGAAGCCTGACTTTTGTTCCTCCGCTTGTCGTTGTAATACTGTCTCATAGAGCCTCACTGAGTCCTGATAGTTATCATATGCACTGTACAGTGTGACACGTAGGATTTCTCCTCCACAGTGCACTGGGCGCACCCCCCACACAGGCATACCTGCACCCAGACTGTAGAAGTCTCTGCTGGGCAAGAGATAGGGTCGAAGGGAGGGGTTGGCAGCAGGCGAGCTGCAGGAGGAGATGTGGACCCCTCCTGTCCGACTGCCACAGCTCTCTGTGTGGTGATACTGCCACGGAGGGTGCTGGAAGAAGTCAAGGACCTTAAGAATTCGCTCTTCTCCATAAGCTTCATGAAGAAAGAAGGTGATGGCTACAGATGGATAGCCTAAAGTATGAAGAGTTATTTTATGTTGTCAGTAGAATTAATCAGTTCATTCATAAATGCTTCAAAATCAAGATAACTCACCCGCCACAGGACACAAGCGGGTGTAGGTGCTGTAAGGTGACGCCCTCTCGGACACATGGAAGACGCGGAGGCTGGGGCAGAGCCAACGCAGCAGCTGGTCCAGGGTCTGCTGCAGGAGCAGGGAGTCTCCAGGGTTTGCCAATAAGTGCAAATGTAACAAAAGTGCGCTCTGCAGCCGCTGCTGCCTGAGTCGTCTCGTCACCTCAGCTGAAAGCGAGGGCCCACATACATTAATGACACTAAATCAACACACACAGCGTATTCGAATTTTTTTTTTTTACTTACTGGCAGATAAGGACATCCTGCTGAAGTCAGATCTGAATGACAAAAGTAAGACAACATAATTCTGCTTTCTGACTTGGATGAAAGACAAACATCTGTCTCCATCTTGTGGTGGTGGGTATACGCACAGCCCGTCACCATGACAACACATGATCTGTTGTTAGCCAACATAAGCTAAAAAGCTATGGGATAAATCCACAATCACAAGACAGCAAAGCAGTACAAACCACCCCATCGCACGCTTTATAAGTAATATGACGTTTTCCTCTATCCAAGCCGTGTAGAAGGTGCCCCATTGTAACACAACAAAGTTATTAGCTCGCGTTAGCCCTCAGCTAGCGCGTACTGACTTCTGAATACTCACTCTGCAGTTTCTGCTCCGGAGTCCACGTTTTCATGATCGCCTGTGTGTATCAGAGGCGCTCTATGAAACATGGCTCAGCAGCACATTTTACCCCTGGACAAAGGTGCGGCTGCTGCAGGAGTCCGGACGGAGCGGAGCATCCCGTCTGACTCCGGTCCAGAGGACTGAGGGCACTGACGTAACCCGACAACCAAACTCCGATATGTAAAAAAAAAAAGAAAAAAAGAAAAAAAAGTGCAACTAACTACACGGCGACACGGGATGTGTAAGTGGTATCATCCCTCGGTTTGACACGTACAAGTAGGTCTGAAGAATTGGGAAAGGACCGTGCAGAGACGTGCAGATTAAAGCTGTCGATAATAACGGGAGCAGATGGCATGTGTCTAACAAGACTATGCACCCACCATATGAGGACAAAGGAGGTGTCCAGACGGGTCGGATAGATTTTTAAGAACAATACGTAGAAGCCGCTCTAAACCCTGGAAACATCGTGGTGTCCAGACGGGTCGGATAGATTTTTAAGAACAATACGTAGAAGCCGCTCTAAACCCTGGAAACTATGTGGTTAGAGAGTTAAGAGCATTACTTAATGAGCGCAGATAGAAAACATTACAGCTAACAAGCACATGGTTTGATAACTCCACAAACAATCTGACATGTCTAACAAGCTTCTCTACAGACACTCCTCACCTCATTCAGAGTTTTGTTGCACATACGAGGAGTGTCTGTTTATTAGGAAACACAAACTCTAATGGAAAATGACTGGTTCCTATGTATAAAAATGTCAACATTGTTATGGTTAAAATAAAATAAAAACACAGATAACTCATTTACTCTACATTTAATATGATGAAAACAAGGCCCTGTACAATCCACCTTTGCAGTGAGTACAATAATTATTTTACAGTTTGTACATATTGGAACATGGTGCTAGACAGATCCACTTGTTCAGATTGGAGAAGGGGGAGAATGGTTTTCCTTGTAACTCGCACCTTGAAGAATGTTCTGTTCTGAGGAGATAGATTATAAGTCAGTCAGCATGCCGTGAACTTACAGCTGTGGATGTGACCAGCTACCTAGTCCAGGGCAAATGTGTTTCTGAAACTGGTAATTAAATATTTCATTCTATGTGAGGTGTAACTAATTCATACCAGATAGTAAAACGACAACCTCAAAACAGTTATAATTGCAACATAAATTAAGCACTCTTCCTGTTTTGCCAAGTCCTCACTATGTATTTGCCTGCTTTGGTAAACCAGGCTGGTACCACACTGTTAACACTGTGACCTCTTAATGATTTAAAATCTCTGGTGGGAAGGTCAGCAGCTGTACATCCACCTGTACAGCCATAAACTGTGCCACAAAACAACCGGAACACAATGACATAAACATTTAAAAAGTGGGGAGTGAATTCAATCGTTGTCTTGCTCTCAGACAGTGTAGCTGATTGTTTGCTTAGTAGCTTAGCCATTCACTTATTCTTGACTCTTTGTTGTTAAGAACAGCATGTGGCGAACATGCCCACCCAATTCTCTCCAAAGGCCACAAGGAACATGATTTGTACAAAACTAGACCCCCTCGTCTCTCTTACCAGAAGAAATCTAATATTGCTAGAGAACTTCCCATCTTTTATGTGATTTGTACACATTTCATGGAAGAAAATTTAAGCTTCCCAGTGTTTCCCAGAATCATCGATGAAAGCACTTCCAAGTTCATCGAATGCTGTCCACAAAAAGACTCAGATTCAACTTTCATTGAATTTGCATTACGCTACATAGGTGTACACTTTACGGTCCTCTGGCGTTCGTGCCAAATATTCTCGCTCAATAAGTCCTTCAATGCGCTTCTTGATGACTACAGGACTGGGTAGGAACCGTGCTCTTAACTGCTGTGTGACCTGTGAGAACGACACTGTATTAATAATGGCCTTTTACCCATTTCTGTATCTTTTTTCATTCTATTTTCTTACTTACCTCTGCTACTAGAACATTGTGCTGCATCTTCTTTCTGGACTTCATGATGCGGACTATTGCAGCTTCTATTTCATGCTTTCGGTCATCATCCACTTTTTGTCGTGTCTCTTTCCGTTCTGGGTCCGATTCTCCTTGTTTAGCCGCCACTAGCGCATGAAGAAGAATATATCTCACCATTACAGCACGACCACAGAAACAACTAAAGAATCAATGAATCAATCAGCTTTCATCTACCTGTCTGGATCTTAACTCGATGTAATTTGGAGGTGAACTGGTCATTGACAGTAAACACATGGCCATTCTCTATCTCCTTGGATTTAGGCTCCTTGGTGAGAACTCTTTGGGTTGGTTTCCCACAGGCCAGGGACTGCAGAGCTCGCACCAGCTCCCTCTCAGGTATGTCCGTCTCCTGCTGGATTTCCTACAATGGATATAGACATGTCAGTAAAAGAATATGCAGATTTAATAAGGCACATGGTTGTTTAGATACCTCAAATGTGGACTTTTCTCTCGTATTAAATAGCATAAGGATGGTCATTTGGAAGGTGGACACCTGCAGGATGTGCTTTCTAGTGTTGGAGCCCGTTACTTGAGCTCCTCCCACTCCAACTTCAGACCCATCCTCCTATAGCAAGGTGAGGACAACGGTAAATCAGGTTTATGGTAGAAGTAGGAACAAATGTGGCACACAAAATATATAATAAACAATGCTGCTTTAGATCTCCTTGGAACATCATCATTTTCCCAGCCCTGCTTACCTTTTTGATTGGACCATAAAAAGTGGCATTTAAATCTGCAGAGCCCATGTGATGTTGAAGTGTGAGTTGTCTGCCACTGTGCTTACCAAGATAAAACCTATAGAGCAAGTTAAAATGTTATAGATCATTAAAAACAAAAGAAATATTGATGGAATGACTGACTAACCTCCTAAAAACTTCAAATGCATGACGTGGAGAGGGTGGGATGTTACACTTGGGTGTTGCTGATTGGGTGGGCCAGTACCCTGTGGTCAAAACTCTTACGGTCAGATCCACACCCCCAAGCGACACCTGTAATGTGCATAACAAAAGTATATTAAAGACAATCTATTCACCACTACAGTACTTGTTGAGGAGTCAAATAAAATTAAAGATCAATCTGTAGGAGCACAATATGGATATTATAACAAAATCACAGTTGTGCATAAACCACATCACACATGGTTAGACTTAAGGGTATTTAAGATTTTAGTTTAAAAAGAAAACATTATTTTGACAATTTGGCAGTAAAAGAATATTCTGTACTGTTCTTATGCTTTGTCATGAAGTGGGTCCTTACCCCAGTAGTTTGTAAATGTTGTCTAAACTCATCCAAGGTCGTGTTAGAGATGCTCATATCCCGGAACATACCCTCCAGTTTTGAGGTAAACTGACAGCCACACTCTGTCTGTTGGAGACAAAAACACACGTGTACAGTTTATTGGCTCACACAAATACTGGCTTTCAAAGGATGGTCTGTTCAAAGCTGATACAGTGAGGAAATCTTACTGCACTAAATGACATATTCTCTTACCTTAAGCTTGGAGATCATGTTTTTCTCAGAGTCATCAGAGACACTCTTGTTAGTGAGCAGTCTGCGGGCAAGGTGCTGTTTGTAATACCTTTCAAACACATCCTTCTCCTGCATAAATCGGAATAACACCATGGCTTTGTCCAGTATGGACTCCACCTCCTGCTCTGTGAGCTGTAAAATACAAAAGCACATAGAGAGATTTGGTATGAAACAATGTAGGTTATTTCAACCAGAGTTTAAACTTACCCCTTTGACCCCTTTCTTCAGCTTATCATCAATAAAAAGTGAAAGGTATTCAGGAGAACGAGAGTTGAGGTTTAGGAAGTACTCAAAGTCTCCAGCGATGGTTTGTTTGAATAGTCTGTCATTGTTAAAAGACTCTTGAAGGAAGCGATCAAATCGTAACTTGAGGTCCAGCAAGCCCTTAAATGAACACAGATATTACACGTCAAGGAGAAGTAAAAACTTCCCTTAAACAGGAACATGTAGTTTTACTGAGCATGCATTTAGGCTTGATAATAATATTGTAATCTCACTTTTCAATATTCCTGTTGTTTGGTGTTATTTTTTGGGTTGGTGCGCTGCTTTCAGTGTTTCTTGAGGGTGTTTTTTCAATATTTTTTTGTCCAATGTGTATCTTACCTGGATATAGTCCACGGGGTTCTTTCCCTCTCCCTCCTCAGACACGAGAGCCTTGCCCTGCTCTCTC
Source organism: Odontamblyopus rebecca (assembly GCA_030686955.1). Classification (NCBI taxonomy): domain Eukaryota; kingdom Metazoa; phylum Chordata; class Actinopteri; order Gobiiformes; family Gobiidae; genus Odontamblyopus; species Odontamblyopus rebecca. The sequence goes on from CM060668.1 coordinate 14,943,072, forward strand.
AGGTAGGAGCTCATGCACTCACACATGGTCTTCAACCCATTGGGAACTCTACTGAACAGCTTGTACATACACGCCAGATCTGTCAAGTGCACACACAAACACAGAAAGTTACTCTCTGCTTGTAAATACAACATTAGGCTCATTCAGATCAGCCTCATACCATCTGTCTTGCCATTCTTGAGCATATGGACCAGGCCTGAGTTTTCCATCTCTACAATAGTCTTCATGTGTTTAGAGATGAGTTCACGCTCCACCACTTTGACAATGGGCTCCTCTGTGGATTTATCCAGGCAATGCATCACCCGCTCAATCTCCTCATTAATCCTGGCTTCCACTTTCTTGATGTATACACTGGCACTGTTTTCAGCAAGGAACTTTTGACTTTCCATCTGTAATACAAACAAACAATTATCCGAAAGTCACTCCACTGTAAACTATGTTCAATATGTTAGTTAGCTCAAACCTGGAAAAACTCTGCAGACATTTCAAGGAACGGTGCTTCAAAGTCCTCTTCATAAACAGACCTCCCTTCTAAACCAAGGATCATCAGCATTTGGCACGCGTTTCTTATAGCACCCCTGGAGTAATGAAAACACAAACAAATCATGGCACATACATTTTCAGAATCTTCAGTAATAAGTATGTTTTGTAAGGTTGTGGGTTGAAAAGTAATTTATAGTGAGAGAGGATTTGGTTATAATCAAAGCAGTTATCTGGTCAGTAAACTTCAGGCTCATATAGATTACCTGTCCACCACCTCCCCTTTTCTCTCCCTGGCGATCATGTCCAGGAGGGTTTGTCGGAGGTGGTCTCGGATGCAGCCATAACGGACCACCTGGTCTCTGAAGATGATGAGGCCCAGGTTGTAGACGTTTTCCACGTTATTCTGTTGTACGTACACGCGGTCCTAAAAAAAGTTTAAATGATTACATTGATATTACAGTGGCCAAACCATTAAGAATATTCTTAATCTGAACTAGCTCTTGTTAACACACGTGAACGAGACACACCAAACCTAAAATAGCTTTAGTAAATCACAGCAAAAAATTTCTATAACAAAACATCAGCTTTATGTTTGATTTGAGGGATTTTGTGAGGAACTTTCTCCATTCAAATTATATAACAGATCTGATTATTTAATTTATTGGTATAATAACGGAGGACCATTGCCTTGCCAAATCCTAATCCTTCTGCCTGAAACCCAAAAATTATTATACGCCCGTATAAAAAGACGGGACGTATTATGTTATGGCGCTGTCCGTCCGTCTGTCCGTCCGTCTGTCTGTCCGTCCGTCTGTGGACACTTCAAAGCTTTGAAGTCTTTGAAGCTTTGTCCGTGCTCTAACTCGACAACTGTCTCACCTAGGAATGTCAAACTTCATGGCTGGACACCCCATGGGTCAAGGATGTTCCCTAATGATTTCAAGGTCACAGGGTCAAAGGTCAAGGTCACGGCCCGACCCTTTGCGAAAACCTGCCCGTCGCTCTTGCTAACTGTGATCGTTTCCATCTCTGTCTTTTTATCTTCCATCTCTGTCCTTTTATGTTACGTGCCGTAGATCTGAACTCTCTTCTCAAATGTTCTGCTGCTGAAAGCGAGAACAACCCACATTCTCTGCTTCTTTGAGCTTTGACACATTAAAGCTTTGTAGTGTCTTTAAGTTCTGTTGCTGCAATCTGATTGGTGGAATTCCGATTCTAGAATGTGATGATGTCATACTCATACTCCTACTGCAAGAGCCAGATTTCCCTATTGATTATCCGTCCGTCTGTCTGTCCGTCTGTCTGTCCGTCTGTCTGTGGACAATTTCTTGTTCACACTTGTTATTATTATATTGGTAGTGAACTGCCTTATTGTGCTTACCGGTATGTGCCATAGAACGCCAGTATTGGAATCTTCCAAACTGCACCAACAATTCATCTTTAACTAGGTTTGACAAATTCTAACTTAATTCTATATACAATAATTCAAAGTACGGGCGTATTTTGCCCCGCTGGAGGAGCAAAATCCAGCGTTGTTTTTGTAAAGGTGCAGCCTCATACTTTAGTTTTTATACGCCCGTTGTGTAAGACGGGACGTATTATGGTATGGCGCTGTCCTTCCGTCTGTCTGTCCATCCGTCTGTCTGTCTGTGGACACTTCAAAGCTTTGAAGTCTTTGAAGCTTTGTCTTCATGAAAGATCTGAACTCTCTTCTCAAATGTTCTGCTGCTGAAAGCGAGAACAACCCACATTCTCTGCTTCTTTGAGCTTTGACACATTAAAGCTTTGTAGTGTCTTTAAGTTCTGTTGCTGCAATCTGATTGGTGGAATTCCGATTCTAGAATTCTATATACAATAATTCAAAGTACGGGCGTATTTTGCCCCGCTGGCGGAGCTCTTGTTGGAATATGTTTCAAGGCATAGGAGCCATATGATTGGGTAGAATATTTATGCAAATTGTAAGAGACTGACAAAGTTGATTTCGCCCACAATGCATGACTCACCATGTACATGAGGATGTCTCGAATCATCACCATTGCTGTTTGATGATCATTCCAGGCTTGATTCAACGTTTGAAGGAAGTTATTATTTAGGGAATTTAGCACATCTTCTCGAACCTTTGGAAGAGGGAGGGGAGATTAAAACAGTGTTTTTCTACCAAGAGCTCTGTTTTAACACAAGTGTACCTCACACCAGATCTCTCACACAATCATCTTTCATTTGCTTTCATTTGTCCCTAGACTTGTGAGCCTTAAAAGCCCGCCACCAGTCTCACTGCAGCATGACTCAGCACCAAACATCTCAGCAGACGGCTGAAATTCTTCAGGACACACTGACCTCACCATGGTTCTGAACAGACATGATGGAGGATGAGTGCTCCCACTTCAGGGGCATGTGATCACACCTCACTAATGCACTTTGAGTGGCTTTCAATCTGCAGCACCTAGCATTTTGACACTACAGAAAAACACGAAGGATAAGATGGGTATGAGGAAACATGTATAATAATAGTAATGCATCAGTTTTATATAGCGCTTTTCTGGATACTCAAAGACGCTTTACAGTTCATTATTCATTTACTTCACACCTGGTGGTGGTAAACCACTATTGTAGTCACAGCTGCCCTGGGGCAGACTGATGCTGCCAATCTGCACCATGACCCCTCAGACCATCACTCACGTACACACCACTTTCATACTAGGGAATGTGGGTGAAGCGCCTGGTCTAAGGACACGACAGTTTTTGTGACTGACGCCCCACTGTGGCACCTAATTAGTCCAGTGGTCTCCCATCCAAGTACTAACCAGGCCCAGCCTTGCTTAGCTTCTGAGATCTGACGGGATCAGGCTTTGACAAGCTTGTATGGCCACAAATATATTGCTACAAAACTTGATGGCTCACTTTAAACTGAAAGCTAGACAAAAAAAAAAAAAAAAAAACTAACTAACTAACAATACTATATTAACTAATAACTAATAATAATATTAAAGAGAGCTGTTGGTCATTTCAGATCTGTGCTTCTTATTCTGGAATATTAAATGGGGAATTTTCAGAACAAATGGTTAAAGATCTTATATTATGCTATTTTTTGAACTATGTTATAATGTTGCTTCCTCATCAAAAACATACATGGAGTTGTGTTTTGTTTCATTCACACGTTTGAAACATAATTCCTGCATACTGAGCTCTTCTCTCAAATTCTGTTCATCTTTGTGATGTGATGAAATGGTCCACTCTTTCAGACTCTATACACCTTCACTAGAATAAGATGAATGATTTCAGCCCTAGAATTGTCTATCTCTATTGAACTAAAGGTAAAATGTAGCTGTTAACTTGAAAACTACCACTACGTGATATTACAAGGTGGAACAGGGCATTTTGAGCTTTGGAGATGTAGACTGACTAATAAAAAAGATTTTCTCAAACATGTCGAATGAAACAAAACACAACTCTGGATATGTTTTTAATAACAACATTATGTCATGGCTTAAGGCTCACTAGAGTCAGTTTTAAGTACTATAGTTAACTAATACAGTTTTAAGACCATTAATTGTGAAGCGTTCTGTAGATCCTGCACAGACCCAAAATCAACATAATAAATCCTGTTTTGTTAAACAACAAAAACATTTCTGAGGTTTAATACTTGGCTGTGACAGTTGTCCTTAAAAGTCTTTTTTAAATTAAATATATTCTTTCCCAATTCCCAAAAAAACATGTCACAATTTGCACCCAATTGAGACACCCAAAGTAGGATCGTCCAAGGTTGCTCCACTTAAGGTGGTATGCACCCTCAAGTCTCCAAGGCATTTTAACACAAGAATTACTTGTTTGGATTCACCTTGCTCTTGATAGTTGGAAAAGGGGAAATGATTAATCTTTTAAGTCAAGAATAAGACTTACTTTATTGATAAGGTGCTCTGTGACCACCTCACGCAGGCCTGTGTACAGCTTCTCCCCATGTTTGTGCAGCACCATGGTATATGCATTTCTGTACAGCTCCTCGAAGCTCAGGCCACTGTTGTTCTTCCTCTGAATCTCCTGGATGGCATTCTTTAGTAGGTCCCAGATGTTGTTTACATACTTCTCATCCATCGTCATCTGAAAAGAGAAGAGGTGCAACAATCTTGTTACAATTTATCAGAAGCTCAAGCAATAAATCCGCTATGAACTGCCTAATTAGAGAAGCACTGATCAGATACTGGTATTGGATACTGCAGCAAATTACTGAAAAATTAGCTGGGGCCGATATTGGCTGGCTTAAAAATATAGGTTCAGTTAATTCTATGGTCATAGTCGGCCCAGAAAGTCTCAATATTTGAACTTTTATGGTGCTCCACAGTCCTGCTCTGGTTCTGGAAGCAAAATTCCCATTCATTTTTGCCGTAGACATTTAAAAAAAAAAAAAAATCAAATATTAGGAGTTCAAGAACACAGCTATGTGCACAAGTATCCATCAACTGTTGCTTGTGAAAAGGGGGTAGGCTCAAATAAGCATTTTCTTTTGCCAACTCTTTTTGAGCATTGTCAATTCCCCTGTATTTACATATTAAAAAAAATTTCTCCTGTGTTACACTGTGTAACAGTTTGCTCATATAAAATAATCCATCCATCTTCTTCCACTTATCCGGGGCTGGGTCGCGGGGGCAGCAGTCTAAGCAGGGGTTCCCAAGCTTCCACCTCCCCAGCCACTTCCTCCAGCTCCTCCGGACGGACCCCGAGGCGTTCCCAGGCCAGCCGAGAGACATAGTCCCTCCAGCATGTCCTAGGTCTTCCCCGGGGCCTCCTACCGGTGGGACATGCCCGGAACACCTCCCGAGGGAGGCGTCCAGGAGGCATCCGGACCAGATGCCCGAGCCACCTCAGCTGGCTCCTCTCGACGTGGAGGAGCAGCGACTCTACTCCGAGCTCCTCCCGTGTAACCAAGCTCCTCACCCTATCTCTAAGGAGGGAGTGCCCAGCCACTCTGCGGAGGAAACTCATTTCAGCTGCTTGTATCCACGATCTTGTCCTTTCGGTCATTACCCAGAGCTCATGACCATAGGTGAGGGTAGGAACGTAGATTGACCGCCTGTCAATCTCACGCTCCATCCTCCCCTCACTCGTGAACAAGACCCCGAGATACTTGAACTCCTCCACTTGAGGCAGAGACTCCCCACCCACCCGGAGAGGACAATCCACCTTTTTCCGGTCGAGAACCATGGCCTCGGATTTGGAACAGCTGATTCTCATCCCAGCCGCTTCACACTCGGCTGGAAACCGCATCAGTGCACGCTGCGATGAAGCCAACAGGACATCATCATCCGCAAAAAGCAGCGATGAAATCCTGTGGTTCCCAAACTGGACCCCCTCCGGACCCTGGCTGCACCTAGAAATTCTGTCCATAAATACAATGAACAGAACCAGTGACAAAGGGCAGCCCTGGCAGAGTCCAACATGCACCGGGAACAGGTCTGACTTACTGCCGGCAATGCGAACACAGCTCCTGCTCCGGTCATACAGGGACCGGACAGCTCTGAGCAAAGGGCCCCGGACCCCATACTCCCGAAGCACCCCCCACAGGGCACTACGAGGGACACGGTCGAATGCCTTCTCCAAGTCCACAAAACACATGTGGACTGGTTGGGCAAACTCCCATGAACCCTCGAGCACCCGATGGAGGGTGTAGAGCTGGTCCAGTGTTCCACGACCAGGCCGAAAACCACACTGCTCCTCTTGAATCCGAGGTTCGACTATCGGCCGAACTCTCCTCTCCAGTACCCTGGTATAGACTTTACCGGGGAGGCTGAGGAGTGTGATTCCCCTGTAGTTGGAACACACCCTCCGGTCCCCCTTCTTATACAGAGGGACCACCACCCCGGTCTGCCAGTCCAGAGGTACTGTTCCCGACCGCCACGCGATGTTGCAGAGGCGTGTCAGCCAAGACAGCCCCACAACACCCAGAGACTTAAGGTACTCAGGACGGATCTCATCCACCCCCGGAGCCTTGCCACCGAGGAGCTTTCCAACCACCTCAGTGACTTCGGCCAGGGTGATGGATGAGTCCGCCTCTGGGTCCCCAGCCTCGGCCTCCTCTTCGGAGGACGTGACGGTGGGATTGAGGAGATCCCCAAAGTATTCCTTCCACCGCCCGACAACATCCTCAGTCGAGGTCAGCAGCTCTCCCCCCGCACTGTAAACAGTGTTGGTGGAGCACCGCTTCCCCCTTCTGAGGCGCAGGACGGTTTGCCAGAATTTCCTTGGGGCTGTCCGATAGTCCTCCTCCATGGCCTCCAAACTCCTCTCAGACCCGAGTTTTTGCCTCTGCCACCGCCCGGGCTGCAGCACGCTTGGCCCGACGGTACCCGTCAGCTGCCTTAGGAGTCCCCTGAGCCAGCAAGGCCCGGTAGGACTCCTTCTTCAGCTTGACGGCATCCCTTACTTCTGGTGTCCACCACCGGGTTCGGGGATTGCCGCCGCGACAGGCACCGCAGACCTTACGGCCACAGCTACGAACGGCTGCATCAACAATGGAGGCTGAGAACAAAGCCCACTCGGGCTCCATGTCCCCAGCCCCCCCCTGGGATCCGGGAGAGCTTCTCCCGGATCCCGGAGAGTTGAAGCCCGCACTAACAGAAGGTTCTGCCAGACGTTCCCAACAGACCCTCACGATACGCCTGGGCCTACCAGGTCTTTCTGGCTTCCTCCTCCGCCAGCGGACCCAACTCACCACCAGGCGGTGATCAGTTGACAGCTCTGCCCCTCTCTTCACCCGAGTGTCCAAGACACACGGCCGGAGATCAGATGACACGACAACAAAGTCGATCATCGACCTCCGGCCTAGGGAGTCCTGGTGCCACGTGCACCGACACCCTTGTGCTTGAACATGGTGTTCGTTATGGACAGACCGTGACTAGCACAGAAGTCCAATAACAGAACACGGGTTCAGATCAGGGAGGCCGTTCCTCCCAATCACCCCTCCCCAAGTGTCACTGTCATTGCCCATGTGGGCGTTGAAGTCCTCCAGTAAAACAACAGAGTCCCCGGTCGGTGCACTGTCCAGTACCCCTCCCAGAGACTCCAAGAAGGCCGGGTACTCTGCACTGCTGTTCGGCCCGTAGGCTGACACCACAGTGAGAAACCTGTCCCCGACCCGAAGGCGCAGGGAGGCGACCCTCTCGTTCACCGGGGTGAACTCCAACACACAGCGGCTGAGCTGTGGGGCGATGAGCAGGCCCACACCAGCTCGCCGCCGCTCCCCGCGGCCAACGCCAGAGAAATGGAGAGTCCAACCCCTCTCAAGGAGTTGGGTTCCAGAGCCCACGCATATAAACTAGTATTTATTTATATAGCGCTTTTCACAGACACATGTCCCCAAAGACGCTTTACAAAACATTATTTACAGATCATTATTCATTCACTCCATACTCGGTGGGGGTAAGCTACTACTGCAGACTGACGGAAGTGCGGCTGCCAATCCAATAGGCACCATCGGTCCCTCCAACCACCGTCATCACTCACGCACACACCACTTTCATACCTATGGTACATGTTTTTTGGGTAAAATAAGTGAAAGATTAAAATGAAATTAAATACGTGCCAACTAATATCCATATCCCAGTTGTTTTAAGTCCAAAGAGCACATTTAAAATGCCAGATTAAAATGTTTTAATAACTTTGTGGTTTACAAAGTTTCAAAAACAGATTTTAAATAAAATGACAGCTCTTGTGGTCATTAGTTCCACAGAGCTGATTTACTCTGAGCTTTCAAACTTTTAATATACATTTCTTTTGTAAAGTCTATGGCAGCAAATTGAGGGGAAATTTATTTCCGTAACCAATAACAAAGTTACTTGAGAGCCAAACAACACCTAGATAACACATACGGATCTGTTTTGTCTTATTTGTATCTTTATGTTTAAAAGAGATAAATGCTGTTTTCAGTCTCTGCACTGGTATTGATTGATATCGGGACTGAAAAGGCTGGCTTGGTGCATCAGTGTTTAATTACATCAAAATCCCATAAGACATTGCAGCACATATTTTTCCTATTATTATCATTAATGACCAAAGTTGCTGGAAAGTTGTATTTATACCTAAAAATGTACGAAATCAACAGTATATCTACCTTCTTTTACATGCCCAGCGAAACTATGATATTTGATGTTTTCTGAATGTATGAAATATGGCTTATGACTCAAAGTACACAGATGACATGCCACCTGCATGCTTCCATGTAAACAGAAAATTAAAAATTTTCAGAACATTCTCCATGGAAATACATAGGTTTTATGCCATACTGTGGAAGATTAGACAAAGGAACATTTGCATAGAATCCACACGAGGCAGCCCTCCTCCAGGTACACAAGTCAGGTTTGTGGAGATGAAGCGTGCTCAGAGTAAAGGCACATGGTTTTTTGTCAATTCAAATGATTTTCATTGTGCAGTAAACACAATGAAAATGTGTAGACTATTTTTGTCTACAAAATTACTTACTGTGACTTCAACTATTCACTCTCAGCTCTTACATTACCATCAACAACATTCCGCTGCTATATCCCCTGAGGCAGACTGGTCTTGCAGTAGTCATGGATAATTTACACATCCAAGACTTTGATCTGCTCTTATTAGCTCTGCATGATGTGTCTGAATCACTTAAACTAGTCAACTGTCACTTTATGAGGCCCTGCAGAGTATTCTCTGCTCTGTGCAAGCGGACAAGCCCAAACACATGCATGACTCTGGCACTAGCAGGTCTGTCAGGACTGGGCTACATTCAACAGCCTCTTTCTTACGTGCAGGTCCTATTTCTAATAACATGTAGCTGACAGGAGACCTAATGTATCAACAATCATAAAACAGGAAACCAACCTACACAGATTTCAGCATGTCAGAAGCATCATGTCCCAAATTCACTCGCTTAGATTAATGCCAATGCTTTATTAATGATCATATTACGTTATGTTATAACGGAAGATAGCCCTTTAGTGTGGACAGACATATTTAGGTTCTCTCTTGGCAGAGCATCGTTAGCACGGATGTGTTAGTTCACATCACCCATCTCCAAACGTTACAGTTACTAATATAAGAACATGTTCATTTACCTGTCTATGACCAACTCAACTAGCTGGTTAATATAAGGTGGGTTAACTAGAAAGGACAGCGGCAAAGTCAGAAGTAAACATGCAAAACAACAAGTGTCAAAAGAGAGTGCTAATGTTAGCGTGAGGGCTCTGCAGGTTTTCATGTTGATCCAGTCTGCTAGCAAAGCATGAGACACTGACAATATAATTAAAGTGTCTACGATGCGTCTGTGTTTACATGATCAAAGCCTAAACTAGACAATTATGACAACAACATGGCATTAGCTGAAGGTCCTCCAAAAAGCTGTGGCAGTTGGCCTCTTAGCATGTTAGCTCGTAGCCGGACCACGGTGTTTGAGTGTGCCACGGTGCGGCAGACGGAGCTCTGTCTGCGGAGTGCACTTACAGGAAAGGCCCGTATTCGCATTTTGGTGTCCTTCTTGGTACCGCCTTTGCTGAGATTGGACATGGTTGCCTCGTCTGTGGGCGCTGTATTTACATGAAAATATTCTCCGGGAAGGGACGGGATGGCTACTGAATAAAGGAGCAGCCGACCAGCTTCCACCCGACCTCGTCGCTCCTCGCCCCGACTCAAGTTTATTGTTGACAGCCAAACGCCAGAGCCGATACTTCTACATGGAGCAATGGCGGACTACCTGCACTTCTCACTGCGCACATCTCACGCACCGCAAATCCCGCGATACTGCGCCCTCCACAAACTTTACTTAATTTACAAGTATAAATTTTTATTTTCAATTTTATTTCAATTCTACATTTTCTCTGTGGGCCTTCTTTATATTCCTTGTCACCAAAAACGTCTTGGCTTGCCAGGTTACATAATTAACATATAACATAAGACACACACACACGCACACACACACACACACACACATTGAGACTTTAAGGGTGTTTGAAAAAAAGCCCATACACTGGCAACACTGGGAAATTTTATGAAAACATAACCTTTTTAACTTGTTACCAATTTTAATTATCTTAAATTATTATTATTTGTGTCTTGCCTCTGATGTACCCATGACCATAAAATGTACACACATAGCTCTACAAGAGGAGCTACTAGTGGTACTTGTGTGGCGCCAGTGTACAGGAAAACTCAGTCTCTTTCTCTGCCAAAAAGGCCTGGCTGTGGAACTGCTTACCAGCTGATTTAACATTGGAAACCAATGTTAACAACAAATTTAAATGTAAATTAAAATTATTGTGTTTCCAACCAAAAAAATCACTCACTGAAAATCTAATAATGCCGTATTTATCTTATCTGTTCGTTGCATGTATCTTATATTTTTTCTACAGCCATGTGTTGAAACCTAGTACTTGTGCTAAAACACTCAAAATGCATCTGGCTTGTTCAATGCGACTGTAATGTCCTTAATAAACATAAATAAAAAAAGAATATAAAGTCTATGATGTGTCAGTGAACCTAGAATTGCCTCAATATTTGACCTTCTGTTCAGTTATACTATAATTTTATATTGATTAATAATAGTGACCTAATTAATGAGTGGTTTAGCGTATAGCCTATTCTTTCAGACATAAGTAAAAAAAAAAAAAAAAATTAAAAAGTCAAAATGTCAAACCCACTGATTTTTATACGCCCGTTGTGTAAGACGGGACGTATTATGGTATGGCGCTGTCCGTCCTTCCGTCCGTCTGTCTGTCCGTCTGTGGACACTTCAAAGCTTTGAAGTCTTTGAAGCTTTGTCTTCATGAAAGATCTGAACTCTCTTCTCAAATGTTCTGCTGCTGAAAGCGAGAACAACCCACATTCTCTGCTTCTTTGAGCTTTGACACATTAAAGCTTTGTAGTGTCATTAAGTTCTTTAAGTGGAATTCCGATTCTAGAATTCTATATACAATAATTCAAAGTACGGGCGTATTTTGCCCCGCTGGCGGAGCTCTTGTTAAATTATATTCTATTCTGTAGCATAATTTCATAATAAAGAAGTCAACCCAGATGAACAAGGCTTCCACCATATTTATTTCAAGAAAAGCAACAAAAACAAAACAAAAGACTCAGATTCAGTAATCTTCTCAAAATTCTTGTTCAGCATAAAGGTAACAAACGATCAAACTAAACCAAAATTTAATTATTAACTGAAGTGTATTACTTAATATAATAATTTATATCATATAATTATATGAATTTGGCATATTTGTTGAACATGTAAATCCTAAATAAACATATTGGGCTTTTTAATTCTATATTTCAGACAATCTAAGCTTGTGGTTCTTCAAAATGGCATGAAAAAGGTGAACAGGATGCAACAACTGTAGTACAATACAGAATTGGGGACCTCCCATTGTAATAACTACAGACAATTAAGTAACATCTTGAAAAGTCTTTATGTACAGTAATTATCTTTTGCCACTTGAAACAGGTCCATCTGTTGAAAAAGCCTTGATTAGGTATACTACCTGGATTAGCAGCATTTTTCACACTGCGCATTATGTCGCAACATTTCAATATGAAAACATAATTTATATTTCAGAGAACAAAAAGGTTTGCCTTGGTTTGCCTTTGCAACTGAGCCAGGAAGTAATACATAAATGTTTGCTTGGCACATAAAACCCTGACATTGGAACAAGAACAGACACACAATAGCCTATAGAAGGAAAAAACAAAACAAAAATAAGATTTATATCTGAACAGCATATCACAGTCCTTTAAGTCTTTCAATTGAAGCGCCTCACTGTGTCACCTCATTGCCTTTGGGAAACACATACCTGTTAGTACAGTAATTTAAGAAGAGGCATAGGTATTTACATAGTTATCTATGCAATATTACAGAGGCAGACACTTCATATTGCACATAAAAAGGCAGGTAATTGTGAAAGAGTGGTTTCAAACAATATGCAAAAACTACCTGTTAATGTGTGAGACACTCCTATGTGTATCTATATGCCCTTAGAACTTGACAGTACAAAATCACATAATAAGTTATATCATCTTCATTTCTAATATTTTCAATTCATCATGTCTGCATATAAGGGTAAAGAAACTGGTAAGAAATCATTAAATAAAGTTGCAGTCAGTCTTTCTTGCTTTTTAACACCCACATACTGATGTAGTCACACAGCCTACATAAAAACAATGCATCATCATTTCACTGTTGCCCACATCCTATGAAAGATAAAATTAAACTGAAATAATATGCTGTGGGCTAAAATGGCTATCTCTAGATTCATAAACTGGTTCTGACAAAATACTATTGTCGCAGAGCTTTCTAATTTACACTATATATAACCAAAATTACAATGTGTATAGTGACATCTTCACACAATTAATTCACAAATATACATATTCTGAGCATGGCGGCCATTCAGTCCCCACTCATACTATGTTACAGCATACACCCCGGACAGGCTCTGTAGTTCATTTGAATATATTAAAAGCTCTAAGAAAGGCAGCAGAGATGCGCAATAAGGCATAGAACACACTCAGAAACACACTTGTATTTATAACACAGTCTATAGTCTACATTGACACAAACAAATGAGATGGATATTTAAAGGGCTTCCGTTGCTCTTCTAGTAAAATTATACTAAAACTAGCTTAGTGGAATCATTTACCAAGTGTAAGGTATTGGGATGTCCACACAAACAATGATGACGGATGCTGCGGGGTGCCCTAGTATGTAATGTGCTGTTTTATGTGTATCATTGACTGTGATTGTCAAATTGTCCCTACACAAAGTAATTATGATATATAATGGCATGAATGTAATCTTAGTAAAACCAAGGTAGATCAACATGTCCAAAAAGCTAAATACAAAATGGCCTGTGATATTAATGGACTGTGATCATTTCTCAAGAACACTGACCCAGATCAAAAGAATAAAATATGATGAATTGGTTGGCATGCATCTGTAAGCATTGGGTGAGGGGGCCGTTACAGCAGCAGTGTCTGAGAGCTGCCTTGATGTGAACGAAGCTAAGCCATAGAAACCAATAAAAGCTACAGTTAGAAAACATTTACAGAAAGTATAGCACTTAGTCTCACTGTTACATTTGAAATAGTAGTCTTTTGAATCTGTCGTGAGCATCTTTAAACAGGGTGTGCATTTGTGTGTCAGTGTGTGTTTTTACAATCTTAAAACAGGATCAGTAGTACAAGACATTTAGTACAAACTTTTTCCCATTGTAGCTGCTGCTGATAAGGAACAAGTCACTAGCTCCTGCATTCCTGGACGTGGGGAGAGACAGACAATGTGTGGCATCTACTGAACCAGCTGGGATGAATCCACTTGTCTCTACTTCTTTAGTGTGAAACTCAGTCCTGCGTGCCTGAATGGCCTGCTAAAGCATCTAAGTAACAGCACAGAGACCCCTCCCTCTAAGGTCCCTAAAAACGTGCACACTGCCTCGTATTGGGCCATGTCAAATCTTCAGGAAACCATCAGCGGTGGGGTCGTTGATGTCACTGGCACTGGCCCCCGTCCGCGTCATCAAGGCAACCGTTGAGGCAGTGGTCACTACCAAAGGCGCCCTGGGCCTGCAGCAGCTCGTACTCCTGGTCCAGAAAGTCCAGGCTGTTGTTGCTTGGTAACCCGCGGATGGTGAACTTGTGCGACACTTTGGTCCACTGTTCCTTGTTTGCAGACACTCGCTCGAACAGCTCAGTGGCACCAGGGAACAGCTCCGACAACAACCTGCGAACACGAATCAAGTAAAAATAATACCTCAGAATACTGCCATAGTCACTACTGTCTGCAAGATATAATAATCCCTAACAAAAAAGAAAACAAACCATCTGGAATAGGAATTCTCTTAGACAGGTAGATAGACAGATAGGCAGATAGATACCATATTTTTCTGACTATATGTCACGTTTTTCAGGTTTTTGGTGGTCCTGCAACTTATACTCAGGTGCGATATTACGTTTTTCACACTGACAGCCCATAGACCAAATATATGAATTCTATATATAAATCAAAAATGAAAAAACTAATTGTTATCCGTTTTTTTCATTTTGGTTTTAGAGACAAATAATAAAGAAAATAGCTGTTTTTTCATTTTCTTATTTTTGGTTCTATATTGAAAAATTAAGGAACGAATGATACAAGGATTGTTCTCTATTCAGTTGTTTTTATTACTATAACTTCTATAATTTGCCTTTCAAGATGAAATGTTGGTTCTTGGTCTCTGATTTTATAAAATAAACCACCCCCAAAAAGTGTGACTTATAGTCTGGTGCGACTTATACATGTTTTTTTCTTCTTCATTACACATTTTTGGCTGGTGCGACTTATAGTCCTGAGCAACTTGTAATCCGAAAAATAGGGTAAATAGATAATACTTTTTCAAGCTGGACTGAAAAACATTAAACATTAAAACATTACCCATCAGATAAAAATAATGTGCAACAATACATAAGTGCAGCACAGAAAGTAGATTGTTGTGGCACTGAAAGACACATATTTCCTTCCCTGACACTGTGGCCTGGTCACATCCAACCCACACCACCTGTTTGTCCTGGCGCCCTGAGGGAGAACAGGTCCATCCAGAACCAGGCCAGAGCCAGACTGGAAGATGCTTGTCCCTACAGGCACTGACTCTGCAACCGCCTCCTCACCTCTGCTAACCACATACACCCAATTCTATTCTCACCATCTAATATACGTCATACCTAACCCCAACCAGACCATGTGGTAAGTTGCACCTGATATGTTGGACTACTGATTTCCGTTACTATGTTGGGCTTTTTACTAATGTATGACTCTTATATGACTTATTTTTGCAATAATTCTATTTTGTACGAGCAAGGTTGTAGAGGTGGGCAGATTATACTGTTTTTGATTAAAAAGAAAGGCCAATTAAAAATACAAATGCAAAAATATAAAGTTATAAAGGTGCATTTCAACTTATACATTAAATCAACTTATACATATACAAACATGATATAACAGATTTCCGTTGGCTGGACACACTATTGTCTGAATAAAGTTTTAAATATTTGAATCTGGTTGAGCTTTGCCCTTTTTCACAGCTTCCTTTTGTTTTACTGTACGTACTTGTAGATGGGCATGGCAATATGTTCCATAAAGCTGATCTGGAGCTCGGGGATGTAGGCCTTCTCTCGGTCCATCATCTCACTGGGTCTGTTCCCCATGGCTTTTTCCTGTGCACACAGCATCAGCATAACGACATGACAGACGAGTTAGATTTGTCAAACAGCACACACTCCAGACACTTGTATAATCATTTCATCATAAATCAATAGGCTGCCTCATCAACACATACCAGATCTCCTTGAGAAAAGAATTCCTTGTAGATCAGCTCCTGTTGGGGCATGAAATATACATCACAAAATATACTTCACCATTTTGTATATTTGTGGAGGACACAGTATACAGTACATAATTTAGACAGGTTTGACTTTCTAATTTTTGGATATATCATGGTAAATCATGCAAACTAATCCCACTTAAAATAGAGAAATGTGAGTACACGTTAAAGATTAAAGATTATTATGTATTAGTTGAGGTGTAGGGTTTAACAAAGGGGTCAGAGGTGTGCTAATCTAATGAGGGCAGGCTAAGATTAAGCATAATCCTAAAATGGCACACAAAACGGAGAATATCACAGAATACAGTATATACATTATATTGTATGCCATCACTGAGCATCACATTAATCTGTATTTTCCTGAAAATGGGTCATTCTCGCTCTTATGGAATAATCCCTTTGATAGCTGTTATTACACCATAGGGGAATGTGTTGAAATGTGAAAAAGCTAGTAAAGCCTACAGCGATCTTGCGTGTAGTTTTCCAGCCCTTAGTTTGGTCTGACAGGTCACATGACGTCATCAACAGGCACAACAGCAGTGAGTGGTGTGTACGGCTTTTTGGGTTATATCCATCTGAAACCACACAGCAAATACCACATTAACAGGACTTTACTTTAATGTAGTACAGTGATTTTATTTATTTTACTAATGACACAATAAAGTTGAATGTACATGTTTGTATTGTATGTGTGTATGTATGTACTATGTTTGCTGTTACATAGATGTTTTTTGCCATTGCTTGGTTCTGGTAAATGTAGTTGCCACCTTTATGTCAGTCCCAGGTGTGGCATTATATTTGACTGTGCTTGTAAAACTGTTATACAAGATTCATGTATATTAATAGTAGATTTAAGTAATAGTATGCCACAGTATAGTAGATCAAGTACATGAATAATGGCAAGACATAATATGGCCATAATTCAAGTCCAAGTCCAGAAGTGCTCCTTCTGTGATTGGCAAGTGACACAGTTTGTGAGGTGAAGCCATTTAGAAGCTTTTAATGTCCTTGCATTACTTTAACAGCTCCAAATTGATTCCTCTGAAGAGACAGTTACTCAGATGACTTATAATTACATGCATTCAGGCATTACCACCCACTGGCCACAAGGTTTTAGCCAATTATATTACATAACACTGCAGAAAGCAACTGTCCTTCAAAATTGCAAATAGGCTAAAACAGCTAGATAAATAATACCAGCAATGTATGGTGTGCTAATGACAGAGTAGAATTATTGTCAAACAAAAGCCTCGGACTTTCTTGAACTATGACCAATTAGTCATAGAGTTGACATTTAACAAAATGACAACAATTCTTAACCAATGATTCACCAGTTCACCCCACACAGACATAGTACAGAAATAGTGAGAGGAAATTCTGCATAGTCTTCCTTCTAACACAAGGGGGCATGCTTACTCCGCACAACCCAAGAACTGAACCCACAACCTTCCAGAAACAGAAATACAAACCATCTGCCATCTTTTGCAAATCTTTGAAAATGCGAAGGTGATGAGCCAAGTCAGTAGCCAAGATGATATCCCTCATCAAGTCCAGCATGCGTTGGTAGTCCTAGAACATATCCAGGTTGCTTCAGCTTGCAGAAAATCACTGAGAGGAAGATTTTGAGAAAAAGTTTGAGATCTCACCTTTCGGTTAAACTTCTCAAAAATGTTGCAGCCTTGAGTATTTAAAATGGCGATGGCCTGGGCAAAGTGATGTCTCTGTCAAGAAATGCAAACAGAAAAGTCAAAGAGTGCTCCTGAAGAAATGATGAGTCATGAAACTGAGCAAGAGCATAGGCCAATTTACATAGATCTACAGCCCTTTAGCTAACACTTTGTGAAGTAGGTCAGACTAGGACCACTATATGCCACATTAAAACACATCACAGTAACATTATAAAGGCACCTACATGAAAGAAGAGAAAAAGAAATGAACAAATGCTAAATAGGAGTGCTAGTTGTTCTGTCCAGTACATTCCTCCAACAATAGAAGGTTTTATATTAGAAGACTGTTCCTTTATGATGTATAAAATGTAAAAACATACATTCATACAGCTAATAATGCTTAAAAAATCCTTTTGCTGTATAACTAATTGCTTACCTCCATGACAGATCCCTCTGAGCTGTAGAGAGCAGCCAGGACAGATTGCTGCAGCAGAAGAACAGACTAATGAGAATACAAAGCCTTATTGTACACATTGTATTGACTTAAGACACTGTGAGCAGTGCTGGAGAGTTGTTTATGTACAGAGTTATTATATCAAGCTGAGGAACAGATCAACAGGCAAGTCAACAATGACACTTGTATCACGTCTTTAGTGAACTTACTGAGCATACGACACAATACAGTACAATAAAAGAGCACAGCTTTGTGAGGTTTAATTAATTTCCCAATAGAGCAGAGATTTGCGCGCTTGTCAGACTAAAGCTCCTTCATTTAAAATTGTGATTTTACAACTCACCATTATGTAACAGATAACCCTACTGTCAATCATCATATCATCTTTGCACTTCCTTACAACCTCTTCTATATAACTATAGATATTTTTATTGCTTATTTTTCTATTTTATTTTTATTTGTACATATACATTTATATAATTCTGCTTTATTTGACACCAGTCTCTTGCTATTATTATTTTTTTGCTACTTATATTTAATTTATTTTTTTTATGATATGATATGATATGATATGATATAATATAATATAATATAATATAATATAATATAATATAATATAATATAATATAATATAATATAATATAATATAATATAATATAATATAATATAATATAATATAATATAATATAATATAATATAATTAATATAATATAATATAATATAATATAATTAATATAATACATTATATTATATTATGTGATGTGATGTGATGTGATGTGTGACCTACTGAGTCCAAGTAATTATCCTTGTGGATCAATAGTTTGTCTAAATCTATGTGTATGTGTACTTTTGGATATGAACTAGATCTAAAAAAAAAAAAAAAAAATCAGAAAACATAATCGAAATTAGATTTAGCCAAGTCTGAACTAAACTAGTACTAAAACCAGTGCCAAACCAACCAAGGTAGCACTAACAGAACGGGCATGAGTACGATCCTTTCTAAGCATGAGGGAGCAAGTCTGTCTGTATGTGTGTTTTATAATGTAAAGTTTTGTATTCTGTCCATTATATTGTGTATTACTAATGTTTTGTTCTTTTTGGACCCCTTCAAAAACGAGATAGTACATACAATTAAATAAATAAATAAACCATGGCTTATTTTGAGACCCCCTTGCCTTAGATTACATACAAAATACTGTGGTTCTTACAGAGGCGACTTGGAAAGAGTTGTTGGTGCCGCGGTGGTCCAGGTCATGGCACAAACAGGAGACAAAGAGAGCTAATATCTCAATGTCCCTAAAACGAAGATAAAAAAGTTATTATATCTTTGAGGGATGAATACAATATTTTAACTACCAATGCAAGCAATAGGTCAATAAATTATGCATGGCAGCGCTGTACTCACTCGAGGTAGTTGGACAGCATCAGGTTTTTATACATAAGGTAGAGGAAGTGTGAGACTGAGAAGGCATGCATCCAGTTGTGGTAAGGAGGGTCCCGGTAACCTTTCTTCACCATCAAACAGAACCTGCAAAATATCCAACCATCATCCAAATGCTCATGTATTAGCTGAGCTTGTGTTAAGTTTTAATTTCATTTCATTTGAATCATGGTCACTATTTAAAATTGGTTGAAGCTTTGGGGAAGATTGTGTTTTTTGGCTCTAGGAAAAGGGTTTTTTATCCTCAATGTCAAACTTAATTAAATTTGCAAATGGAAACACAAGTTGTAATCAAAAACCTCAATAAGAGACACTGAACCCAATTTGGGGTGGTTTGATTTAATTTGAATAGTATTTTTGTTCTTGTCTAATTGGAGAAATTTAAATAGAAAAACGGTCTTGTGTTGTGACGTTGTTTTAAGGCGACCTCGGGTGTCCAAGGCGCCTAATAAATAAAATGTATTATTATTATTATTGTGCAAAGTGCAAAGTCTAACCTGCACAATGGGCTAACATACAGTACTGTATATATTCAGAGATAAATGTAGAATATTTTGTACACAGACCTAGCAAGAGTCTGCATGTCGATCTTGTATCTGTTGATGAAGCCCATGTCCTCAAACATACTGAGGACGCACTGCAGGAAAAGTAAAAACACAAAATGTTATAGAATTACATATAACTGGTATATTGGTGCAGTTTATAAATAGCAGGTTGTACCATGGGTGTTGTGTCATCGTGGAGAGAGCGTGGAGTGTATGTGAATTCGGCAAAGCACGGGTGAATCTCTTTGACTGGATCGATCCCTGCAACCAGCAACTTGGACACCTCTTCTTCTGAAACCTACATCACATCAAGAGGGATTCAGTAAAAAATATGTTGTAGATGTTTTAGCTCAAAAGGATTTCAGTTAAGTATTTTAAATTGCTTAGTAAACGTTATAAAAACAATGACAATTCAAAGGTTTAGAACAATAAAAATGCATTTAAAAAAAGAAAACTACGAGAAGAACTCAATATACCACACAAATCATAGGTTAAAATATCTATTACCGGTAATTTATTAGACTGGCACTTCAATTGTGCACATAATGCAACAATGATGAGGAAAACTTATGAAAAGAGCAATTCAAATGGCACAAGTGAAGTTACCTTCATATGGTACATCATCATCTCATTGGCCAGATGAGACCTGAATTGGGCTTCATGGACTTTCTTGTAGAGAAGAGACTGAAAGAGACAGAACAATCATTTAAATTCCAAATACATTTTAGGACTGAGGATTCAAAGCTTTAAACCAGCAACCGGATACAGACACATTCAGAAAACACTAAGACACTTTGACATATTGAAATTATGTCAATGTATTATTGATGAAGCAGAAGATAATTATTTCCGCTGTGATGCATCATCACACTTTTGAGTATGAACAACAAGGCACCCGTAGTTTCTCAAAGGTCAAACAATAGGTTCCGTACACAGATTTAATGATGTTATTATTTCAGATGTAGTACAGGAGCCTACTCTATGGGGGATTCACTGTTGGAAAAAATATCCAAACTGAAAATCAAGGAAGAAATTGGGTCCACAAACCAAATCAATCGTATGGTTCTTTCAGCCGACAACAATCAAATCTCTGGAGTTGAAAAGTGACCCTAATTTCCTTTTTGTTTATTTGTGCTGACAAGAACTGTTGAACATTGTGCCAGTGTTTGTTTTATGTGGACAGGCCCAGTAATTACAGAGTTATTGACCATAAACCAGGTAAATAACTGTACTTTACAGTCTTAATACATGTCACCACAAAAGCTAATCTTCTCTCCAGTTTAATTTCAAACTATATGGATTGTAGCCTCCTGTGATATCATGTGAATACAACTACTGGAGAATCACAGCCGGAGTCTCCCATGTCCCTGTTTACCACTCTTCATCCCAGACTAAACCTGTGTAGATTTCCCTGGAGGTGCTGCTCACTCCTGCCTTTGAAGGAGCATTTTGTGCCCACTGAAGCGCTGTACTTTAGCAGACAGGATCGATCCCTAAACACGGCTAACAGCTAATGTACAAGTGCGCGGATGGGAAAGGACGACTTGCCAAGGAGACTCCAAGTTCAGTAACATCCACTGACTACTTCTTCAATCATGTCGGTTGATTACACATCTAAGATTAGAATATTGGGTTTATAATTGGATATTAGCACTGCTTACAATTATTTTAGGTCTAGCACACTACAAAAAATATGACATAATTAGAAATATTATATAATTTTTAGGAATTCCACTTCTAATGACATGTTGAAATGTCATTTAGTTGACTCACAACTAGAATTTCTTGGATAGGCCTTGATATGGGAATTGCTAAAAGCTGTAATGGTAAGAGTAATGTAGTTTGAGGAAGAGAATCGTAAAGGTCATTATAGAGGCATAACAACTTATACGTCATAATATTTACTAGCATTTAGGGATGTAACAATAACTGAAATATTGTGATATCATATCGTCAGAGGTCTTACAATAATATCGTGGATCATCACAATATATCGAATCACAAGTCTCTTTGATTAAATAAATTATGAAATAGCTAAAAAAACAAAGGGAACCACACAGACCATGATCCTTTGCTCCGTTTCAGTGCAGACTACATGCAGAAATAACTGTTCTAAGCACTTCTAAACCTTAGAGGAAAAAGTAGCATATTCACAGTTTTGTGAGCCTCCACAAAATATTGCAATAAATATGGTACTGTGAGATGTATATGGTGAAAATATCGTACAGAGACATTTGAATATTGTTACATCCCTAATGACAATAAATGTACCAAATGACTGATCAATGCATTTTATAATATCAGTCTTGTTATTATGTAGAATATCGTAATATCGTGAGCCTCCCCACCATATCGTGAGCTTTCCAAAGATATCACAATAAATATCATACCGTGAGGTTAATACCGTGACGATATCGTATCATGAGACTTGGATATCATTATATCCCTACTAACAATGGCATTTGAATTCAATATTTGTAACACATAACCAATTTATCATGTTCTGTCTACAATTTTTTCTGTCTACATTTATTTACCTATCATAAGCATAACTTCTGTATTGTGTATATAATGTGTGTAATAATAATAATACTAACATGTGCAATACTTATACCACAGTAGATTGAGAACGCTGTAGCCAGGTCCTCATCAAAGCGATTAAACCAGGGGCCGTTCATTTTATTCACCAGCTCAGCCACACCAATCACCTCTGGATCAAGACAAGGTCGAGAGTGAAAAGGGAGATTTTGAGCAAGTAGGGCCATAACCTGATTGCATTTTAATGAGTCTGAATTTTAAAGTGAAGGATAAGACAATAGGGTACAGGGAGTGATGACTATAATCTATACTAATTGCAAATACAAAGGTGAAATATCAGTTTTATTTCTAAAGGGCAACAATTTCACACAATTTAGGAGGGTGCTGGCTGTACCCTCAAAATGATGCGAAAGTATGGAACAAACTGAAGAAACATGAGGTGCACTCCAAAAGGCCACTTTAACATTTAGGCTCCAGGTTGTCGTATAATTTGCTATTCCACGTGCAACTCTTATAAAAGGGCAGAGTCGGTATGAACACTAACAGAATATGTATGACTATGTGTGTGTGTACCATCGTTCTCGTCTTTGATGGGGAAGCAGAGAATGTTTCTTGTCCTGAAGCCTGTGCTGTCGTCGACACCGCGATAGAAGAGCGGGTGTGAGTAGGCATCTTTAATATTTAGGATCTGACCAGTAGTTGCCACATGACCCGCGATTCCCTGATCCGCCGGGATACGGAACTCTTTCTGCAAATGAGACAGAGAAGTTTTGTTTTTAGATATGTGCAATATAATTTGGGATTACAGAGGATTGGGATTATTTTATAACATTTAAAGGTGCACAACCCAACTATTCTGATGGAGGGTCTGTCATCTGCCTGTCTCCATGGAAATGTAATTGTTTTGCCAAGAATATTGCACAGTATGGCATTAAAGGGGAACTCCGGCACGTTTGCAGCTAAAGTCCATTGCAAGAGGTGGTCGAATACTGTCAAAAGCCCAAAAACAGGACAGATCAGTGTTGTCTAGGTGGAGATCTCGCTGTGGTAATGAGTCTGTCAAGGCAACAAGCTAGCATAGTGAATTGGGGAAGTTTTTAGCTTCCATGTAAAACACCAATTTGTACACTGAAGAAGCTTAACACCATTTTCTAACCCATCTTACAATATACCCACGAGTCTAACAAACAAAACGCTCTGCCTGGCTCACTCATTAGTGGTCTGGAAACGTCATAAAACAACTTTAGCATTACCTTTCTCGATTTCCCACTGTGCCTAGAAAACACTGACCTGTGCTCTTTTTTGGCTTCTGACAGTATTCGATCACCTCTAGCAATGGACATTAGCTTCAAAAGTGCCGGAGTTCCCCTTTAAATGCCTCTCCCCAGATACGACCTGAAACTTTGCCTGGTGGCACCTTGTCTCCATGATGATAAATAAGTTTCCAGCCAAAGCAATTACATCTCCTTAGAGAAAAGCTGGCGATGGATCCTCCAACAAAACTTACATAGTGCACCTAAAGATAGAAAATGTAAGAACCAATTCAACTGATTTCTGGTGCAATTAATAAATATATATGTGGTGACATTATAAACATGTTAAGTTGAACATAATAACTAACAAGTAATTATAGCTATAACTAATAAAAAGCTACAAATAATATGAAAGAGCATTGTTTCCTACCTCTTCATCACTGACCACACCTCCATCAAACACCTTTGCCACCAGCTCATGGCTCAGACGGTCCAGGAGGAACACTGAACAGCTACAAGACACCGTAATGCAGGTGGTTAGGCATGGAACCTATACAGTACACAGCATCTATAATTTCATTTTGTAACTGTCATCCAATGAGGTGAACAAATTGCTGGCCAGATTGGAATAACTATAGACCAGCACACATCTTTCTATATTATACATGCTTTGAAGAACAATCTTACATCTCTGCTCCACTCAGGTTCCTGGCTTCCACTATAATTTCCTGTAACAGCACTGAGACATCATCTGCAAAAATCAAAGAGAAAGAGAGGGAGAAAGAAGCAGAGAGAGAGGATAGTGAATGCATGAACAAACACACAAACCAAACAGGAAATGAACAGAATAACAGAGGATGCATAGCCCTGCCGGATCTGTTCCACATGCGATAAGAGTTTTGTAATCCGACAAGAAACTAGACACAAGGAGGCAGTTTGTTTTGCCGTCCACGACAAATCACCGCAAGCTGATAATGTTCTCTGTGGATAAAATCTGAGCGTAATTACGGGATGGAAAGGTGGAGCCATCCTTTTTAATGCCCTTTTGATTTTACAGTTATGATCAGGCGTGTAATCACCTTTCAGGTCAGCAATATCTCATTTAATTATACGCTCCATTAGTTTCACAAGGCAATTACTGACAAATCGACTATTAACTCTGAGTGTCCTTTCACGAGACGGACAGAGGGATAAAAGATGTGTACCCAGGTGTGTGAAGAGGTTCTTGGCCACTTGTAGCAGAGCCTGTGTGAGGAGAGAGTGGAAATAGTCAAATACTATATATCACTATGTTTATATGAATGTGTGTAGGTGTGTGAGTGTGTGAGTGTGTGTGTGTGTGTGTGTGTGAGTGTGTGTGTGTGTGTGTGTGTGTGAGTGTGTACCTGGCATTCGACTTTGAGCTTCTGTTCTTTCTGAAAGGCTAAAGTTGACGTGAGGACGGTGGACGTGTAGCAGAAGCAGTGCTGGATGGCATGCTCATCAGCCTCTGTGTGTCTTGAAAATACAAACCAAAATTAGGATTTACATAATAGACTGTTGCTTGCAATATGGACATTTGTATCAGAAACTGAGTGTTAATAATGTTATGGGAACATGTATTTTAAGTAGCTGAAAACAAAAAAAGGACGGCTTAACAATGCATCTCTATAAATGATAAATTATTGCTGTATTCTTATTCTTATAATTTTTATGTTTCATTGTTGCAGCCAAAAAATTAATTTCCTTCAGGATAAATAAAGTATCTATCTATCTGTTTATCTGTCTATAAAGTAAACAATAATTCCCTTCTTATTTAAATACTGTTGTCAAATGTTACCAAAAGTACCACTCGCAGAACAGTTGTATCATGCTTGATGCACTTATAATTTTCAGTTTTCTTACACATTTACTAACTTATATATTTACTATTTACTAATATATATAAACAATACATAAAATCTAAAAACAAAAAGGTTATGAACATCTTTGAACCTGCAAGCAAAAACAGAGAAAAATCTGGTTACGATCTATCATCTGTTTCCTTTCATCACCAACAGAGGGCAGTGCTACATTGCGGACTTCAGCTTGAGCCATATCAGCGCTCGGCTTTACTGCCCAGAGAATCCCCCAAATCCTCAAACAGGAGGCAAAATGTATTTTCCAGCAATCAAACTGGTGTGGGGGATTTAGTCCTGGGGCAACGGTTTTATCGCAGCCTTCAGTGGTCATGATGAGATGAAGTCTGCAGGCTGTGCTGGTTTAGGTGTCCATCTTATTGGGGTTTTGTACTGAATTCATAACAGGAGAAAACGTCTTTTCAGAAATTTATTGTGAGAGCTGGTTTAATGTAATTTTATCAGAAAAACACAGAGGGTATGTAAAAACAAAAGTAGTATAAACTATTGCATGCTTCTTCTGTCAATAATCATTTAAAACTTGGCGATGTCTTTGGCAAAATCTACAATAAGTTGATATGGCAGATTTGGAGAAAAGTGCAAAAATATACATGTTAGTCTTGGTACTGTTCCACCAATAAAAGCTAAAACTGTTGTAGGCTAAAACTAAAAAAGGAGTAGCGAAGGAGCATTTATCATGTATATCCCCGGAGTCCAAACAACAGACGAAATATTGACTGCATCCAGTTCTGGTTCACAGGCCAACCTTTTCTGTTGTTTGGATTGAATGTAGTATTTTACAGCAATTACTTTGCTCAGAATCTTGAAGGTGCCAGGCCAAGTTACAAATCAGATCTGTGGAGTGGCAAGGACGCTCACAGAAAAGCTATGTTATTTACTTTATTTACAAAGATTTTATCTCAAATTTCGACCTCTTGTAGAACCAATACATAATAACACAGGAGATGTCAAAGCCCGTTTTTAAACTTCATTTTTAAAAATCAGATGCCCTTCGGGCACAATTACTGAGACTAGCGTGGGAAATGCACTTGATATTGTACTCAAAGACACAGATATGGAACCCCTCATGTTGGTATGACAAAGACCTACCAGTTTGCAAGTCCAATACATCTAAAACTTTTGTGAACCAAGTATAACAACCTTTAATCTCCATGAAAGCAACAATCAGATGTATCATTGAGAAATATGGCTCTGGTAAACTCTGTATAACAGTGCATGGAGAGATAGCACCAGATTTATCACATTTTATGCGCAGTTGCCACTGTAATCCGACTGCTGTTACTATGGAAATGAGATGCCAGATCTGTGACTGGAGCCAGTGGCAGAGGCAGAAATTATGGGCCCTAATCCCCTCTCATCTATCTTTGCCGTCAGAGGAAGAGCGTGAGTGGCAAAAGGGATTGTGGGTAAGCTCCTGGATGTGGGAGTCAAGAGGCCATGTAGATATGTCAATGGATAGGAGCAAAAGGGGTATGTGCCTTACGTGTTAGTTACAATATGCAAATATACGTCTGATTAGTATATATGCGGAATATTTTTTTATCTGAGTTCATTTATACTGATAGAAAAGGCTTGAACTTTGTGCCATTTAATGTTTTATGTGGATAGGTCCAGAAAGTACAGAGATAGTACCCATAAACCAAACACATTCCTTCATGGTACGTTCTGTGACTGAAATGGAAATTTTGAAAGTGTCGTGCTAAACAATGACGCACTGACAGTTTGCACTTTAAGCATTGTTTGAATTGCCAGTCATGGGGTTAGATAGTGAATGCTTAAGACCCACTCAGTTCCCCACTCAAATACATAAAAACAACACTTTCCCTTTAATGATTCCAACAATGCTCTCAGCTGGGTTTTGTCTACACACTTGTCTGTATTCAGGGGGCATTATGGCTGCCTCAGGACAGACAACGAAAGAAGAAAGCCAATTCCCAAACAGCGTGCTACAGCAGTTCGCCGAGCCTCCTTCTGTGAGAACCCGACTCCACATCACCATGCCATCTGCGGGGTTAAAGGTTGCAGATTCTCTCACTGACATAACAATGATGGGCTGCTGCCAACAACACAGGGAGGCTGAAGTTCTACAAGGTATACGCTACGGTTGCAGAATATACAACGCAAACACATGCATTTGTAAACGCCACCATCCTGATCCTCTGAGTCAAAATTTAAGCTTCTGTCTGCAAATATTTGTGTATGTGTGGCGAATTAGGGATGATGGATAAACAAAGTAAATATACACTGAATTCAAAGATGCCGCAACAATCTGCCATAATCTTTTGTAAAGGAAAAATAATGAATTAGGGTGCCATGGTTAGATCAAATCAATGTAGTGCCACTTGGAAATTAAAAATGGATAAAATATGCTGGTACTAGCTTTTTTGACATTAGGCAGAGTCTCTTCCCCAGTAATAAACACACTTTCTTCTTAATTGAATTTGTCATGTGAATATAGACGTGGCATGAATTAGTCCTGTTTTGTATTGTAATAAATATAATATGAAAGAAAAACATTCCATTGTCAAACCTAAGATGACTTATGGTCCTCCAAAACGAAGTTACTGAGCTATAAGGGAAGTATTGATGCCATACATTTAAATAATATGACACTTTTCTGTTATTTCCCAGCTGCTATGGGTCAACCCTTAATATACTTCTGCCTTTGCCATCTGTTTTATAACTGTCAGTCACTGCTTGCAGAAAAATTTCCTGTATTTGCGAGACAGTGTGTTATTTACCGTAGAAACAACACCATTTTTGGGTCTATATTTAGTTGTTTCCTCATCAAAAACAGGAACAGAGTTTTGTTTCATTCACACATGTTTAACACACAAATCTTGCACATTTAGGCACATTCGCCTGTAAAACTGAAAATACTCTGTTCTAGCTTCCACATGAACTGCATACACCTACACTAGAATAATTTGGATGATTACAGCCCTGGAATTGCCAACTCTACTGAACTAAACGTAAATGGTAGCTGTTCATTTGAAAACTACCACTGCATGACAACGCAAGGTGGAACAGAGCATTTTGAGCTTTGGAGATGTAGACAGACTAATGATAAAAAGCTACTCAAACATATAAATAAAAAAACAAACACAACTCTAGGTACATTTTTGAGGAGGCAACAACGTTCTAACAAGGCCTAAAGCTCACAGGAATCCATTTCACATAATACAGGAGCTTTAAAAGAACCATAATATACTGCACAATGTAATATATCATACGGCATACTGCATACATCGTAGTGTTACCTTTTCCCTCCCTGCTTGTTGAAGGCGCAGGCCAGAGCCACCACCTGACCTGTGGCTCTGCTGACAACAGGGACACACAGCATAGATGAGATCTCACAGCCCAGCATACTGGACAGCTGTCTCCGCTCCTCCTGCAACGTCATGCATTATTCACAATTATGTCATAAAGACGAGGAATACATCTGTGAGAAAAAGGTGGACTTACAGCACTGATGTCTTGAAGGGAAATCGACTTCTTCTTTTCCACGACTTGACCAAACCTCCCAAACATAAGCTGAACAAGACAAGATACAGGCCTACCATAGGCATTTAGGGCTTAACAAAAACATTCATTTGTTCAAATAGAAACAGACTGGAATCAAAGTCTTTTGGCTCTAACATAAACAGAAGCTTTGTCCATTCTGTTTGTTGTTTTTTCTGGCATTTTGCACGTGCATATGTTTGGAAACAGATATTTCATGACAAAAGGAAAGAGTAATGTAAAAGTACATGTAAGAAGTGCCATACCAGAACCTGTTCCACTCTTTGGACTCAGTATGATCTGATCTCTATAGTGTTTTCAGAAGAATAATTGCTAAATAAATCATGTCTGCTTGCACTCTTGTTAATTTAACACCAATAACAAACCCAGGCGGTGTTTGTTTGTGCTCTAATATCTATCTACATCCAGATTTCACACTTAATTTCTCCTCAGCTCCACGCTCTGTTCGCATCATAATAGAAAGCCTGCTTAAAAATGCAAGGTCTGCACTGCAAGCAGGGAACGCGACAGCACCCAGAGGAAGTGATTACCTTCCTCACCCAAATTTCTTAATTATAAGCCCTGCCAGGGATTATGAACGATTACATGTGGGAGGGCCATGGTGTCAGTCAGAGAAACCAATATATGGCAGCAGCTTTACAAAGCACAATGCACCTTCCTAACAGGATTTGGTGTACTAGGCCATTCCAGCTCACACATGTAAATAATTCAAGCAATCCTATTAATCTGGAAATGTTCGTAGGAATTAATGAAGGGAACCAAATCGAATAAGGAATTAAGGAATTATGGGAGGCCTGAAAGGAAACATGCAGAGGGATACTCACTGGGAAGCTGATCTCCTCCTCTAGGACCTTGTCTCCTACTACCTAAAATGAAAGTGCAAAAGTCATGGTGATTATTCAAATGCATTAGAGAGATCATGAGAGAACATTGATGCTCAGAATAGTAAATTGAATATGGTGATCATTTCAGTGATGTCTGTGCTTAAAATATAATCTATGACATACTTGTTCATGTGCCGATCTGTAAGTATTTTTTACTTCAACTATAAGCTTCATCAGGTATAGAAGCTTGGAAAAAACATATTTATCTTGGCTAAAATGGATTCTTGTGTCAACTAAGAAGTAGCGGTATTTTTAAAAAAATGAGTCGTAATGAAAACAGTGCAGAGAAGCATTTTGCAAATCAAGTTAGGAAACCATTATTACCTTTAAAATGTACTTCAGTATATGTAGAAGCACATGGAATCTCTTTGTACCACTGCTCTCTATAATCACTAAATTCATTCAATCCAAAATGAAAATACAGAAAACATCAAATTCTGCGCTGTTTCACATGCATGTCTGAAGGGACATAATTCTATTTACTCACTGGCACATTTGCACCCCATTACAGTGGCCTGCTATGTACACAATTGAATTTGGAGGTGTGTAATTGGCCTCCTGAGGACCACTGAATGAGGTACTGATGAGTGTGAATGTACCTGGCAGAAGAGCTGGTGGTTGTCCTCCGATACCAGTAACAGACAGCAGCACTGTGACTTGGTCTGCTCCTGCAACTGTACACGAGCAAAACACACACACAACATTTTCAGTGCTCATGTAATCTTGTGCACGGACGCATCACCACATTGTCTAAAGCTGCAATTTAACATTCTCTCAAGACACTAAAGATGAGATTAGAGAAAGGATGAAATGGAAAATCAGTGAAGCAGAGCGATGAGGAAAAACTGTATTGTTTGTCATAAGCTTTGAAGCTACGTGCTTTAGTTTCAGAGTGGAAGTGTAATAGCTGGTATAAACTGTGATAGTATGCACTGAGCTGCTTTCTCATGAGTTTTATCATGAACATGCACTGGGTATCTTTACTGTATGTAACCAATTAATATTCAACCAGTACAAGTTAATTTACCAATTTACACATTATATAACATTAAAGGTATTTTAAGTCATCAACACAGCTATCATTTGAGAGACAGACTCCACACAAACAGATTCTTGTCAAATTATAACCCCAAAAATGTTCCATTCCTTGCAGAGCTGTACCAAGGATACCTACAGTCCTTGAGTCCTTGTTGATGTTTCTTTGTGGCTAACTCTCTCTCTGAGCTACATCATTTTAGATTATACAAGCCATTACATTGGAAGTGTAGGCAGTACTGAAGGCAGATCATAATGTGCTGAGTATTTATGCACATTTAGGGACCATGAATCTCTCTTGCCTAAAATATTTTGAGTCTAAAGTATCTCTAGTACCGCAACCTCTCACTCAGACTGCACCCGGTCCATCTGAGACTCCTGGGTTGGACCAGTTGTGTTGCCGTGTGAAATCTAAAAAGGTTTGCGGTGCACTCCAGCATCCCAATCCGGAGCGCCTCCAATTGTGCTCCTCTCGTTACTTGTAATTCTTCTGAATACTTGCGCCCACTGCAGTACCGTGTGCAGTATGAGCCTGATGTCAAGTGCCAAAGAGCTAGCCACGTACCATTCAACTTAGCACAGTGGCATACTCTCAACAACATTCAACCTTTTTTATACAGAACTTTGCTTTCTGAATTCCATTGCGTGGCTATAACCTTGGATGGGTCTCATCCTCTGCTTTCATAATGCTCCTTTGCACTTACTGAACATAACATTCAAATATATCTATTATATTTTCAATCTTGAACACAGAGAAATACGAATCAAGGTTTTTGCATTCAGACTGAAAGTACAGCAGTTCTTTACAAACAGGATGGAGAGTTGCAGTGAAATAAATGAAGAAGAGTGCGGCGCTGTGCTCGGCTGGAGATGCAGAGGTGGAGACCAGTGTCCTGCTGTTAGCGCTGATAGAAAACATTGCGTTCTCTTTCTTACAATCACCACTCATTATCTGTCCGGCTGCGGCCCTATTTACATCATATGAAGGACTAAGGAGCTACAGCAGCGTTTGATGGAGGTGACAGGCAACAAAAAAGTAATGACTTGGGGCTGTTTAGGTTTGCGTCTAACGGAGAGGAAGAGTTGGCATTTATGTTTTTTAATTAGAATTCAATTTACATTTTGAAAAACCTCAGGAGCATCAAGACATGAGAAAAGACTGAAAACTTAACAGTAAATCTAATACAAGAATCACCCACATTTCATAACATGTTAGCAAAGGTCTGAACTACAATGTTAGCAGGGTTTTTTAATTGTGATAATTCAAATTGCAGTTTGATTGCTGCCACTTTTATTAGCACCATGAACCAGTCTAGTGTAATAAAGGTGTATTGTGTAAAGTTTCTTGCAGAGAGGCCTGCCACTTGCTTGTTTCCATGAGAATGGTATTGCTTTGCCTGCAATATTTCAAAGTATAGCATTAAACTTCTCAACCTCCAGAGAGACAAGCAGGAGACGTCATAGTCAAAATGCATGTTTTAAAGATATTTTTGAGCAATAAAAACACCCATAATTGAATAAATGCATCATAAGTTTAATATTATATTGGGGAACATTACAGACAAACCAATAGCATCTCTATAGTGGCAGACCTCCAACCTGAAAAGTTACGCAGTGCACCTTTAACATGATATCCTTTTACCTAAAATGTGTGAAATATAATCTGTCCTGGCCAATAAATGCTGGTCATAATATTTACTGCATATTCAAAGCTAGACACCTGTATGACCTTGCACAGAATATAGCACCCCACGTCTTTAAGCAGCCGTATCTCCTCAGCGTGCATTCTTCTCCGTAATCTACAGAGCTGGATGGAGAACACAGCGCGACGTCAGGAATAAACAGGAGCCCTCTGCCAAGACATTCGCCCCCAGTCAAACATGCAAGTACTGAGTGAACCTAACAAATCCTGCGCCCTCATCTCCCAAATACTGTTAATCCCATAAGAACTGCCCCCAGGTTTTTTCCACGCAACTGACAATTCTTCAATTCTTCTTCATGCGACCAGCCATCTTTGCCTCCTCGCTCCCTCCTCTCCTCATCCCCTCACAACGGCAACAATAAACAGGAGAAATGTCTGATTCAGAACACATTTAACCCTCCCTGAAGCCCTGCATATCACAAGAACATCTCACTATCTCCCTCTTTTCAGATGTAAAGTAAATAGTACAAGCTGTAGCTGAATAGACTGGGTTTACATCATGCTATAGACTCATGATAGAAAAATGGGGAGCAAACATGTAGCATAATAAATAGATATATTGTTATTACTATGCCAACAAAAGCAAGGGGTTTAAAATACAGGTTACTGATAAGTCCTATACTTTCAAAGTCTTGTAAAGGGTGTTGAAATTCACCATTATGGATGGTCCCTGAGAGAAAATAGCTTGTCCTCTGTGCTATATTGCTGTGTTTGCTGAGTGTTCAGATAGCAGAGAAAGTTACTTGGCGGACAAAGGACAAATTAACAACAGGTTTTAAGTGGCATTTTAATCCCTCAATCATCCAATAGTGTTACAAGTTATTTAATTAATCTTAAACTCTGCACACAACCACATGTCAAATAGAGCTACTAAACTGGGCAGTAATGAAGGACTAAAGAAGATGAGGAACGACATCTAGAGATATAAGGGAGTGTCACTGGTCGAACACAGAGGTCATTAAATCACCCTCGATGGACACACTTTGGGCACACCTGGTCTAACAGGTATCCACAGTTTAAACTTTGCTCCTGCGGGTGTTTGTGATCAGAAACATCTGGCTGTGACGGGCAGTCCTGAGTAATGTCACCAAGCACTGGAAATGTCATTGTTCACTGAAGGCAGCACACACTTCGATTTGGATGTGTGCAAATTTACCTAGTTTGCCCTAAAATGACCACAAGATGAGTACGAACAGTAGATAATGTTATTAAAACACCAGATACATAGTTCAGTAGTGGAAAAGGGCGACAGCAGCTCATTTGGTAGAGCGTATGTCCACTGATCCGAAAACTGGCGGCTTGAATCCCGCTCTTGACATAAACCTCATTGGTTGAGTGGTCAAATCCACTGATCCACAGATTGGCTGGTATGATTCCAGCTCCTACAGATGAATGCTGTCACTGTGTCCTTGGACAAGACAACCTACCTCTCCCCCAGTGCCTGTGTACACTGGTGTATGAATGGGTGTGTGAATGGGTGAGTGGTTCCTTGTTGTAAAGCGCTGTGAGTGCCTTGAAGGTGGAAAAGCACTATATAAAAATGTGACCATTTACCATCTACCAAAAAAGTGGAAATAGTTATTTGTCACAAACACATTCAGTATAATTCTGTTCTATCATAAAAAATAGTATGATGTCACAATGTCTTGCCCACACTTACAACAGGAGAAAAGAACGCTGTGAACTAATTTTTGTCTATGGCGCTCTGACCCCACACTCTCTCTTATCTAACTCCCCGCTCAGCCCCTTCTCCCACTGGGTGAATAATCCCAGGAATTGAGAGTACAGTCAGGTGCCTTTCCATCATGTTGTCTTCTTATGATCCATCTCCACCAGCTCTTCCCATTTCTATACAGTCCTATCAGAAGAATATAGGGCACTGTACAGTACAAGTAAAGCCATAATTGAGTGATAAAAAGCTTGTGGTCAATGCAGTGACTGAATGAGGGTAGTTAGTGACCAATAAGGAGAAAGATTTTAGCCCTATGGTTTTTTCCCAGCCTCTGGTGAGTATGTGTGTGCATGAGAGAGCCCAGGTACTTACATAATGGATGACTTTGAGTTGGAGAGATGCTGCATCAAGGTCAAAGAGCTCACCTGAAAAAGAGAGAGTGAGGAGGAAAGAGAAGGAAAGAGAGGGGGAGAGAGAGGATGGGGTTTTAAAGAGAAGCCATATTAAGTCCATAAACTATGAATCTGACTGGATTTTCAATATTTATAGGTGTTGGTGCAGAGAACATTTGAGAAGTTTTGTGTTTTCACTGTTTTTATGGCATACATTTTTTATGAAAAACATAAAAATGTGAACATCCTTTTAAATAAACTCTCAAAAATAATGTACATTTACTTTCTTTCTTTTGTTGTTTATTTACCATTTACTTTTAATTGTGTTATATTATTTGAAGTGATATTAGTGCAACTGTTGCTTGAGTCAGAAAATTCATTCATCATTGCTCTTACTCCTTGTATCTTAATAAATAAACCCACTACCCAGAGTGAACTTCTAGTTGGGGATAAATTATTGGTCGATGAGTCAAGCTGTCTTCTTGAACACAAAGAGATGTTACTTCAAGGTCACAGGAAGAGCACAGGATGGAAAAGCATACAGGAGTGAGGGCAGGGTGGATGAAAAAAGGATAAAAAACTGTAGAAAGCTGAGTATGCTAGTGGTCCACAGAGCATCCCACAGTGGGGTAAAACTAACACAGAGGTCAGAGAGAGTGATGTGCTATGCAGGGACTAATAATGACCACTGTACGAGTGAGGAAAGAGGGGGAAAAGGAAAGAATAAAAAAAACAGTGGATAGATGGAAAGCGGAAAGAGAGAAAATAGTAGAAGTAAAAAAAAAACTGCCAGCTGCTAGATGTGTGTTGGTTTGCTGACAATTACCACAGAGTAAACAATGCATGTGTGTTGAAGGAGATTAGCATTAGCAGCTACATTATGCATGAGGTTTTAAACAGTGTTCTTAAGCCAAATGTTTTGTTTTCATCAAGTCTGTCTCAAAGTGCGGAAAGTCTGTCTAAATGCATAGAGATTTGAATCAGAATGGGCGTCTACTATTAGCATAATTTGCCAGTGCTGTATTTTGTGTGTGCGATGTGTGTGTGCCTCTGTTTAAAATGGAGGACGATGAAATTATGGGTTGGGAGTAAACAACTTATGTGAATAGTACGGGTACAAATATTGTAGCAGCATAGTACATTCGTATGGTGGCTGCATTTCAGTTGTAGCCACTATCCGAAAATAATGTAGAATCTATTTCTGCTACAAATATTTCTTACTAACTATCATAAGTACTACGGTTGCTAAATTTGAGATATGTAACAATTATATTAGTTTTGGATTCTGGTCTTATCTGACTGGTTGCAGATGTGGAATAAATTGTCCTTGGGAGTTGTCACTTATATAGCCAGTACAGAATACCTTTCTGTTGTACATTACATATAAATGCAGAGAACATTGTCATTTAAGAATCAAAATATAGTTGAATGGATGTGCCTTTGGTTTATTTGTATTAGAAGAAAAGACCATTTTGAATGCGCTCTCTGCATATGGATGTACCACAGAGCTGTAGAATGTTCCGGTCCAGCTCGCAGTAATCCTGCTCGGAAACGTTGAGGTGTAGCAGTGCATTGTGGGACTGTAGCGGCGACGGGCTGAGTGGAGGTCTCTGATAGGAGGCCTGGATGGCTTGGACACGCCCGCACGCCACTGATGCCTGTCAAATCAAATCTATGAGTCAAGGTTTTATAAAAGACAGATATCTGGAAAAGAGAGAAGGGGCATACATGTCTTTCCAGTGTGTTAAGATGCACTTCATCCTGGTCACTCAGCGGATTACAGGCCACCTACAATACAGGACAGTCACATTGTAGCAAGAATATTAGCGAATGCTGCATTGCTTTGGCTATACCTGAAATATAGTGCTTAGACTATTTATGTATTTTACAGATACAACATGCTGTTCTGCAATCTATGTGCGCAGCTTTCCATTTTCATTGTAATGATGTATTAATGTTGGGTAACTTTATATATACCACTGCTTTGCTTGTTCAGAGGTGTGTGAAGGAATTTACAGACATAACACTGGTCTTGATAGTTGTCAGACCCAGACAGAGGCTGATTTTGTTGAAATTGCAGTAGTTCATTTTATATTGTCCAGAGCCATATACTGACAACCAGGGAAGTAGACGAGGGGTTGGGGGCTAAAGGGGTCTGTTGTCCCAGGCTCCAGCATTTTAGGGGTCCAGAATTGGAACCTCTGTCTATTAATTTATATTAAAAAGGGACCCATGTGAGGCTGCTCGCCCCAGGCTTCCAAATTTCTGTCGACAAGCCTGCTGCCAACCTATAGGGCTCTTCATTTGCACAGATTTTACTTGTGAATAACTCATATCTATCAATCCATCAAACTTTATTTACAGAGCGCATTTCATGCAAAAAATGCAACACAAAGCGCTTTACAATGATAAAAAAAAAGAACAATCCCACATTTCCCTCCCCCCCACACTCCACAAAGCTAAGCTAAACAGGTGAACTAGAGATTACTATCTGTGACAATCCCACATAAAGCTAAACTAAATAAATAAATATCTACAATATTTTAGCATTTTTACAATATATTCCAAAGCATACCATATGCATTACCTTAATACTCGGCTTTACTGTAATCTGAGTGAGCTGAATACCATGAAAAATGCATGTATGCGGGACACTGATCCAGCCTGTTTGGGATTCACTGTCCTTGAACAGAGACTCACCAGTAAGACAGCGATGGCCTTGTTTCTCTCTGGGTTCAGAAGTGGAATGACAACAGCTGAAAGCAAAACGCAAGAAAAAAATCAGACATTATAATAGATTTTGCATTGATTTAGACCCAACACTCTCCAATCTCCTGCCTTAATTTTCCTTGCATGTCCTTGTCCTGCTACTAATCTTATTTACGTATCCATCTTGTTCTAATACGGAGAGAGACAAGCATGCAGAAAAACAAACATGATTGAAAAATAATGTCCCCAGTGCCGCACTAGTGTTTGCATATTCCCATCTCACCGTAAGGCTTTTATCTGTTGTATTGTGCTGTATTAAGAGACTAGCAGTGGTCTCTGCAGGACAAAATGCACGTAATCCAAAAGTGCCCATGTGCAATGCATATGATTTTTTATTGTTACTGTGAAATCGTGTAGTGATTTCTCATACATGTACCAACACATCTAGAGACATGTGGCATTGTGTAACTTTTCTGGTGTAGGGTCCATCAAAAGCTTTTCTCTGAGGAGATGTTATCGCTTTGTCTGGAATGATACACAATTGCACAATTAAACCTTTTATATCTTCATGGAGACCAAACCGGACCAAAGTACAGGTCAGATCTGTGGACAGGTAACTCCACGCACAGTCAGAATGTCTGTTTTTTGAGCTATAACACCACCTATAATTCAATAAATGTAAGGTAGAACTGTTTATTGTCATATTGTGGAACATTTCAGACATATTCATTGTAACAAGCAGGTGACGGACCCCTAACCAAAAAGTTAAATAGAGTACCTTTAAGCAATTTTTAATTATTGTAAAATAAATACATTCTTTCCAAAATATTCCATTCAAAAGGGTAAAAGTGCAGATGTTATGCTATCTTACAGTAAAAGTCATTAAGAATGTGCCACAACATTTTTTGCACCATCGTAAATGAACTAAAAAAGCTATTTGGATGAGTAGCAAAACATATACATCTTAAAACTTTCCCCAACTTGCTTGCAAAAGCATAATTTTTGTGAAGGCAAGATGGACAAAATACTTTTTGCTTAATATGGCTTGTAATCAGACTTTCCTCTGTACAAAAACACTAACCACTAACATTTTTGGTTAATATTACTTGTCATATTAAATTTTTCCACTATTGATACAGTATATGTTGCTACTTTCCAACTCATTATGTGGTATTATATTTTATTATTAATGAATATAACATCTCAGTAACAGTTGATCTTCTATGAATAGATCTTTACAAGAGTCCCCTTGAATATTATTTTAACTCCATCATGCCTTATTTTTCCAAACCCTTACTTGCACACCACTCTTTCCACATTCTTCAAGTTTTGTTTTGTCTTCCTCTGTTCCTACCTCCTTCCATCCTACATTTTTCTCTCATCTCCAAACCTCACACACTCTCAGGTGAAGCTGTACAGATCTGTTTGTCTTGGTGCCAAACTTACGTAAAACTCACTCATGCACTTAAACACTCACACAAAAAAATTGTACAAACATAAAACCCAGGCCAGGGGGCAAGAAGACTCACATGGACCCCCATCTAATATAAATTAATAGGAAGAGGGTCTGATTCTGGGCCCTTAAGACCCTGCAGATTCCTTTGTCCCCCCCTCATCTACTGCTCTGTACTAGGGGTGGGCGATATCTCGATATTTAAAATATATCGAGATATTTTTTAAATTCCATATGAATTCTGACATATCGATATATCGCTATAATGCTTATGTTTACTTCTGGTTTCGCTGCTTCACTTGTTTTGCCTTCTCTGTGCCGTGCTCGCCTCCGCCTCCTCGCGTTTGTCCCCCGAGCTCATCCGTGAAGCCCGGAGCTGGCCTCGGACTAAACCAGGACTAGGACTAAACCAGGACTAAACGCGGCCGCAGAGCCCGGAGCTCGGTCGTGGACTAAACCAAGACTGGGACCAGGGCTCTCCAGTGCGTCCATTTCACTCGCATTTGCGAGTAAATATTTCGTTGTGCAAACGGGGAAAACAAACAGCATCTGTGCAAGTGCTTCTGCAGCTACAATAAGGAGAACTGCGCACAGACGCAACGTGACGAGTTAATCTTTCTAAATGCACCTGCCCAGCACGAGCGCAACCGAACTGTGCTCGGGCATGACACCTCCGACCGCGCACGACTCCAGCATACGGGCTCCGCGTGTGGCCGATATCACTCATATGAACAAAATCCGCTTCAAAACACACCCACACCCCCTTAAACGAGGAGCGCCCCGCAGCAGGACCCACACCTGTCCCACCACTCATTAGACACCCCCACACCGCTGTACTTCCTTCTCTAAAGCAAGCGCATTTGGACTCGGTCTTGTCATGGACTCAAGGTCTGAATACTGAGTGTGATCATATTTGTCACAATGTGCGTTTGGTTTGGTAAATGTGCAGAGACTAAACATCACTTTAAAACAAGAGAATGTTACTCCAGTTCGGAATGTCAAAATACAGGTTTAAAAATCCTAGCCACTTTTTTCACTTTGAAGTAGTTTTCTTTAAAGTACCACTGGAAGTCCTCTTAAAGAAGAGGTTTTTAAACTGTGGGTGAGGGTCCAAAAAGGGGCACAGAGTGTTTAAGTGCAGTACTAAATGAATATTAATCAGATAAAATTTGTTGTTTTTGCAGTAGTGTGGGAGGGGGTTATTTTTCCTGTAAAGATATCGAGATATATATCGTATATCGAGATATAGCAAAAATATATCGAGATATATTTTTTGGCCCATATCGCCCAGCCCTACTCTGTACCAACCTCTTCTATGTGCTGGTAGCGGTGCAGCCAAATATGTCCTATGTTTTTCTGGCAGTTCTGGTGGAGGCAGTCCGGCGCATTGACATCTCTTCAACTGGTCGGCAATATTCCTAAAAGCAAAAGAACACAAACTATAGGTGAGACA
Source organism: Odontamblyopus rebecca (assembly GCA_030686955.1). NCBI lineage: Eukaryota > Metazoa > Chordata > Actinopteri > Gobiiformes > Gobiidae > Odontamblyopus > Odontamblyopus rebecca. The sequence continues at coordinate 14,983,535 of CM060668.1, forward strand.
GGTTTCACAATGCTCACTCTGACAGATATTTGGACAGGGAGAGGACAACTGGAGTGGGCGGGAGTATAATCATTCGCTATGACAAAAACACATTGTACCATAGCCATAGAAAAACACCATGCATTGTGAAATCATGAGTGATATGATTTCAATAGTGGGCTGGTTTGGAGCCAGGTGTCACAATTGTGGAGCTTTTGTTGAATATGAGCAGGGTGTCTGCTTATTTTGGAGGTGTCTGTTCAAAAGAATAAGAAAACAGAACACTGCTGGTCCCTGTTCCAACAAGTGTTTTAGCTATTAAAATGTAAATTAGGGATGGCGTATTAAAATGGGTTAGTCTGTTATGGAGGGGCACAGATCAAGTGGTGCTAAAGTAATTAAAATATTTAACAGCTAAATCTGGAAGTAATTAATTTCATGTAAAACTGGACTAAAAACTGCTAAAACTACTATCAACACCTGGATAATTTTAGAGATTGTCAGGTAGGGCATCTGGTGATAAAATTGCATAAAGATGTTTGTTCTCTCAGAAAATATTGTTACCATTTTGAAGACCTTTGGCAGCTCAAAACATAGAACAATCTTTTCATTCTGACAGGCAACAGTATTATTTTTTCAGAACTGCATAGGGAAGAATTATAAAAATACAGAAACAGCCTCTCTTAGAGATTGGAAGCTCGGTTGTATATAATCCTGGTTTTGACTGATAATTCCTGGTACAGTCCACAAAAACATGCAAACAGCATCATAATGACCCTTAAAAATAGATGGAACATTTGCCATCAATCTACTTGCTTGGTCAAAATGCTACTGTTCAGTTGTGCCTACAAATATAATACCCCCATTTATAATCCATGATCCTTGAGTTCACTAATAACTGTGCATTGGATTTATAATTCTCAGAACAACCCAATTGCAAATGTCCAGAAATCAGTTCTGGGAAAAGGAAGACAATGAATAGCTGCACTGAAATACTTTACTGCGAATTCCTGATTAATTTCCTGCTCTGAAAAGTGCCCCTATCAAATGTGATCTTAGTAATGATGTCTTTAAGCTAAAAATAATCGAAATTAGAGCACAGGTGACGGTCCACTGTCCCATACCGCGTGCCTCTCACATGCTCACAGAAAGTCCAAACCCCAGTGAGCAGTGTGCCCATATCTCTGCATGGTGCATTGATTTAAAAGTCCACATTTATTTCGGCCCACTGAGGAGTAGTCGGGTTCAGTCAAAAAGCTTTTCCATCCTGGTTTACTACTGTGGCCAATGTGCTTGACCTTTTGCAATGTCTTTGTTCAAAGCAATGGCCCCGAAACCATTATGACACCCATTTGGACCGAGGCAGGCCATAGAGAGCGCAGCCACCCATCGATAAGCAAAATACAGGCTTTGTGTTTTTGTGAGACGTGAAAAGATTGGAAACATCAATGCACACTAGGTGGGTTGGATAAATAGAGTGGCAACAGTTGAAACTGTAGGAGACAAAAATGGTAGAACCTGGGTTTTCGCATTTTACCTGTAATTCTGTGTTCCTGACTACAGGTCATTTAAAGAATTTTGAAAAACTAAAATAAAAATACATGATACAGCAAAAGATATGTACATAATTAGGGCAGCAGGGGCCTGAAAGACAAAAGAATCAAATAACTTTTAATGGCTAAAGCTACTCATACTTTCTAAGTAATTCCCTTTTTTGTCTTCCTTTCTATGTTACAGTTCTCAAGATACCACTTTATATATGCACAAACTCCCTAACAGAATCTCATCATCTATTGCCATCTCCTTATTTTAACCTTGTAGTCGACAGATTGGACATCGTAGGTTTCTGCACAGCTATGATCCCCCTGTATTCCGTTTTGCATATTTCATTATGCATCTAATATTATGTAGGCCAACACATGGGAAAGTGTCAACGTTTCCAAGTCAGGGAAATCCCTGTGTGGTTCCCCCCATGCCATACAGGATACATTAGAGGGTGATAATGAAAATGAACATAAGGGATATTTTTGTACTATATATATTTTATTGTTAAACATTCACCACAGACTATATGTAGAAGTAATACATATTTATATAGTATATTCCTAGTACAGATGTGTTCATGGGGTGTAAAGATGAAGTTAACCAGTATTTTAAAGGACACATATTATGCATTCTTGTGATTTTAATTGGCTTTCAAACATGCATTTGACCACCTTGGCACTGCGTACGTTTTTGATTGGGGGTCGATCACCTGCTTGTTTCTGTGGATATGTCAGTGCTCTACCAGGAATGTTTCACAGTATGACATTAAGCAGCTCTACAGGTTGTTTAATAGCTCAAAAATACTCAGAAAAACAGACATTCTGACTGTGATTTGACCTGTAACTTGTTCTAGTTTGGTCTCCATGAAGATACAAAGGGTGTAAGGCTACGCTGTGAAACATTTCAGACAAAGCACCTCCATGGAGAAAAGCATTTGACGAACCCTCCACCAGAAAAGTTAGACAATACCAAGTCAGCACTGGGAATGAAGAATTAAAATATAAAGAATTTAAGCCACAAACGTCCTCAAGCATGGAAAACTTGTGTCCTCAAGTTGTGTCAAAACAAGCATGGAAAAAAAAAATACCACTCCAGGTAAGTTTTTGAGGAGTAATATAACAAGTTAAAACCACAAAAAGGATGTAGGATGATGTATATTTAAAATTGTGAAAAAATGTGTAAACATTAGTCATACTGTATAAATTGTATGGCTACAGATAGAAACATGTTTGTCATAGCGCCTTTTATTTCTGAAACCTTGGACACTGTGTACTTATCTTCCAATATTTCTTCTTTGCCATTTCCTCATTCAAGTATAACAAAAAATAAACAACCTGGCATCTTTATGATGGACTTAGTATTTCAGAGTCTTTGTATCTCAAGGTTGAGTAAATGGAGGAGTTTGAACTAAGTGGCCTTCTGCAAATGGCTTCAGCATCTATGTATTTCAACTATTTGTACCTGGGTATGCTGGGCTCTGATAACACCCTTATGTAAGCTGGCGCACTGCAGGGAAAAAAGAAACACAGTGTCCAAGTACAGTCCTTTTAATATGGGCCTTTAACCTTCATGCAGGTCAATAAATGTGGTTATGTGATAGCTAAGGTGTAATAACAAGTCTGTGAAGACAGATGACCATTCAGTGTCAATTCACCAAGGTGTCATTTCTGGTGTCCATCACTAAGATAAAAGGCTTACAATGTCAGTATTTCTGGGAATATTTTCATAAGTCTGAAGAAAGAAATTCTGAAAAATCTGTCTAATAATTAATGTTTATATACACATAAATGACTTATTGATGTATTCTTATTTACTAATGAACTAATCTACAAACATGAGTGCCAATAAACAGTTGGCTAAGTGTTAGAATAAAATGCTTATAATGATGAGGTTATTAAAAAAATGTACATCTAAGTTAAAAGGTGATCTCAAATTTGCAGAGGATGAAAAGAGCCTGTGTTAACACTATCTCTGCTAAAACCAGATGTGTGACCTCTTGTGACCTCTTGCTTCGTGCCCAGCTCAGTCCCGATCGTAAATTTGTACTATCTGATCCAATGTAAAACAAAGTCATGATATACTTCACTATGTTATCTGTGGTAAGCTTAACGAGATTATGTATACGTTGATCAGGTTGCCTTTGTACTGACATGATAAATTGTTTGAACCAAATAAAACCGTACTGCAAGGGGAGGAGCTTTGGAAGAGCAGCGTGAACGGGCCTAGAGAGCCGGACGCAGTGGCCATGCTCTTCCCCGTGAAAGGCACGTAAAAGAGATCTGACTCAGTGATTTAATCTCAATTGGTAGGAGACTGGCGTTTAAATGTCAGAAATACTGTCACTGGTTTGTGATTGTATAAAAATTATGACATAATGGTCCTTGGAGCCGGATTCGGTGTACTTCTGCCTGGAGGATGAACGACAGAGATTGGAAAGCGCGCACCCAGCTGGAGCTGGAAAATCCGTCTTTTCTCGACGGCAACCCCTGTGGGGCATCCTCTTCGTGGAAGGACCCGGTCAACCAGATCCAGTTATATCACCTGAGGTCAGAAATTTAACTTCTAAAGAGTGAAGTTAAACAGAACTACATAGAGATTTGTAGTTATTGCAGAGTGTGAATGAATGGGGAAAGTCAAATTGATCATTGTTAAGATGTATCAAGGTTGAATCTCATTCAGGACACAGGTCGATGTTTTGTTGAAAATTGATCCAGCGTCCTTCTCGGTGTGTGAATTAACACCCAGTTTATGACCGCCCATCGTGGTAGAAGCTTGTCATAAAACACAGAGAAGTTTCGTTGATCAACAGTAGGCAAAACTTAGACACAAAGTATCATGGCAGAGAAAAAGGGAAAAAAAACAGTAAAAATAGAAACAGACTCGGAGAGAGTTGCAAATTCCTATGAAAATGAAAAGTAAAATATAATTTTGGTGAAAAATTAGATGAAATAAAGTTAAGTGAGCTAATGATGAACCTATCAATTCATGATAAGTAAAAAGCGCAAAAGCGTTAAAAAAGTGTTAAAGTGTCTCGTCCGAAGGGCGATGATAGCACAGTGGTGAAAAAAAGCCCTCTACAGGCAGGACAGGTAGAGGGTGGTGAGGAACAAGGCGAAAATGGAAAATAAGACGAAAAAGAAAAGAAAAGGAGGAGTTTAGGACTATGGGGCTTTATCCAAAACTTCCAGAATTAGAAGTACGAAAACACAAGCCAACCAAAATCTAGTTTGGGCACTTCCCACTGATCCAGAGGCCCAGCAGAGCCCTCCACCCGCATATGATAAGAAAACTCCACCCCCCTGCGTTTCCCATCTCCTAGGTCAAAAGGTGACAGAAAGGCAGGCGCAAGGCCTAGTCAACTGTGCCAAGAGAAGAGATAGGGGAGGGGGGAAGATAAAAAGAGAGGAAAAAGTAAGAGACAGAAAGACAGAAAGAAATCGAAAAGAAATTGAAAGTGAGAAAGCAAGAATAGAGAGAGTGAGAGACAAACAAAGGGGAGATAGTGACAGTGAGAAAGACAGAAACACAAATTCCGTAAGCATGACTAAATAAGAAATACAAATATAAGTGTCAGGAAAATAAAAGAAAATTGACACAATAGGCTTTGCCAAATGTGTCAAACAGGGGGAAATAAGGTTAATACAATAGGTTTTAATAAATACTAAAAAAAATTTTTTGTAAACAATGCCTAATCTGTATTAAAAATAATGCACAAAGACAACAGAGACCTAGAGGAGATTACCTACTCCAGAGCATCCTTTTCACATGTTACACATGGACTCATGAAGATAAAAGAACAACCAGACTCTGATCAAGATCTTATTGACTATATGAGAAAAACCCTGTTAACAAGAAACGTTGTAAACAACAATAAACTGCCAGAAAGAACTATTTCTCCACAGAGCAACACGGCAAAACCAGGAGACCACGTGTTCATAAAGACTCTAAGGCAGAACAGGACCAGTCCAAGGTGGGACCCATCAAGTCGTCCTGGCTACATCTACTGCAGAAAGGTCAAGGAAAGGTCAACCTGGACACCTACAGCTGCACTGTAAGTGAAGGAACCAGTTGGACCTGACAGATCCAGACCCAGCCTCCGAGAACTCGCAAACGCAGAACGTCTAGACTACTCCTAGACCAAGACTCCGCTTCAAGAGTGAGCAGTAGGTAAACTACGTTCACTCCAACGGTGTTCTTACGAGGAAGTTACCCTCGGGCACTGAAAAAGATGACAGCTCCATCCATCCCAAGGGAAAAACAACTGTCTGAGAGAAGAAGACGTCAGACATGACACCCAGTTAAGATGGTTAAATAAGGTGTTATTTGTAATGATTCTATTCATGGTGCACATAGCAATATTGTTTGTGATACATATCAAACATACACACCCTGACTTGGTAGTGAGTGCACAATTCACACAACACAAATGTAACAACTGTCTTTGAGACTGTGACACAGCCTACAACCACACTGACAAAAGAGGACAAGACAGAACTGACCCTGACGAAGACAACCAGGACTTTGAACACAAATAAGCAAATGTAAACACAAGTTAAAATGACTAAGAGCCAACATTATCCTCAGTGTATGATTTTACACATTTTTGTGATGACATGTGCTAATATAAAGTGAAATGACATGTTCTGATCTTATATGATGTAATTTTTTATAAACAGGGGGAAAATGTTAGAATAAAATGCTTATAATGATGAGGTTATTAAAAAATGTACATCTAAGTTAAAAGGTGATCTCAAATTTGCAGAGGATGAAAAGAGCCTGTGTTAACACTATCTCTGCTAAAACCAGATGTGTGACCTCTTGTGACCTCTTGCTTCGTGCCCAGCTCAGTCCCGATCGTAAATTTGTACTATCTGATCCAATGTAAAACAAAGTCATGATATACTTCACTATGTTATCTGTGGTAAGCTTAACGAGATTATGTATACGTTGATCAGGTTGCCTTTGTACTGACATGATGGATTGTTTGAAATTAATAAAACCGTGCTGCAAGGGGAGGGGCTTTGGAAGAGCAGCGTGAACGGGCCTAGAGAGCCGGACGCAGTGGCCATGCTCTTCTCCGTGCAAAAGGCACGTAAAAGAGATCTGACTCAGTGGTTTAATCCCAATTGGCAGGAGACTGGCGTTTAAATGTCAGAAATACTGTCACTGGTTTGTGATTGTATAAAAATTATGACACTAAGGTAGGCAACTCCTTATAATGATCAGCTGAAGCTCTGGAGAAGGGTCCTCAATGGAGGAAACTGGAATTCCTGGGCACAAGACTTCTATGTAAATGAGAGCATTCAGCGAGTTCAAAAGTTTGCATGCCTCCGGTCCTGTGGCCATTGGTTTGTTGAAGTGTTGTGCAAATTAACATTTGCCTCTACTTTCAAACATTCTTCAAAAGCTCCTGTGGCATCGGAGTGATGCAGGGACAATGATGCACATCGTGTCTCATCCAGGACACTACAGGACACCAATGTATCACCAATGACTGGACCGAGCAGTCTCTGCTTTGGGACATGGGAGAAACAGGTGAAAGCCTAGTTTGATGGACAGCTGCTGTAAAATGCTCCGGTTCATTGGAAGACTTGTAGGAGTTAGGGCCAATATGCCACAGGTAAAGAAGTTATATTTTATTACTGCTGCTTTGAAAACTACATGTTATTATTTTATCTGTCCTTGTGGGTTATTTTAAAGCAAAGGCCGTATAGGTGCACAAAGTACAGCAGCTATCCTGTGCAAAATGTATGTAACTGTCTCTCCAGTGTGCTATATTATCACTTTTGCTCTCATAGTTGTAATGCATGCTACACGGCTGCAGTAGCAATTCCTCCACCTCAGATTTTGCGCATGTTGGTGAAAAATGTTTTGAATACGCATTTGCTCAAAGGGAAAAACTGCATTGCTTTTGGTTAGGCCTTAATGCCATACACTGGAACATTCTAGGCTTTGGATTAATGACTACAGGGAGACAAAGGCAGACAGGCAGTAACACAGCACGCCTTCAGGAAAGGCACTGTAGAACAAACCAATTTTCAGCCAATTTCTTTCCACTTGCATGTGGCCATTGCTTGTAACTGTATATTCACAGTGGACCCATCGCTCTTGTACTTTGTCAGTGTTAGCTTTAGCATGTTCACCACCACTGATCCCTGGTTTGTGTGGAAATTAAGTGTTAGGGAGTGGCTTCTTGTCTGACACTTTCATCAATAATGCAATGTTGGTTTTCTCTGCCATCGTGCCGCTAGCATCAGCACTGTAGTCGTGGCAACAGGAGCACATGGAGGCTTGGAGAGCTTCGTAGAGCACTTAAGAGCCGGAGACCGATTGACTTCTGAGTGTGGGACCCCAGGGCCACTGTCACCCTGGCTATTAGCCCCGCCATACCTCCACTGGGAGAGAGGGGGATCAGCAAGTAGGGGGGCAGAGGCGCAGCAAAGGGAAGATAAGAAGACCTGAGGGTGTATGTACAAAGCATGTTGATAGGAACAAAAGGATAGAAAAAGAGTGTGGGAGAGGGTGTCACATGATGTGACATGAAAGAAAAAGTTTTTGCATTTAGCGCCTGGGCTGGAGTGTGATGTTGTGAAACCATATGGTGATGTAATGGGGTGCTCCTGTCAGTACTGTGTTATAGATAGCTAAAGATGGAAAACATAAATACTGTGATCTTTTTTCAAACTGTACATGATAAAATCATTGATTAATGTCACCCTAGAAAATTGTTTGAGATTGAAAAACAGGTATTTTTCATAGTAGTTATATTTACCATCTTGCTACTATGAAATTGGCAAAAATTGATAATACAATTCATAAACAGTGGTCATTTCAGGCCAGTGCTTTTAATTTTCTGATATCAAATTATATGTTTGGATAACAAGTGACAAGTGGAAAAGAGTGGTATCCAACAATTTTCTCAATATAAAGCTTTGGTTTTCTCCCCCATGTTATGTTGTCACATGTTTATTATTCAGATTCTTTTGACAGTCCTGTTTCAGCCCAAACCCTTCGTGGGATTATCCCTCAAACCTTTTAATCATTTTTGGATAATGGTATTTTCAAATACTTATCCCAGCTCTTGGTAATGATTTTTAGTTTGTCAGTGTTAAATAAAAGTATTAATATTAAATAAATGAGACAGCTTGTGTTTACTGCTCATGTCTGAGATCTGTCACATTTCTCTCCTTCTGGAGCACATAATTGTTCAACACCTGTATCTCCCACAGAGCAGCCCGACAGTGGCACCTCTTTGTGATGTGGTCCTTCTCCACACGGCGAAGCAAATTAGTGCACAGCTGTGAACCCCCTTCCCCCCCCCATGCCCTCTCACACACACACACACACACACACATGCACACGCACACAATGCACACGCACACACACACACACCCACACACACACACCCACACGCACACACACACACACACACACACCTAAACACACCCTCACACATGTTGAGACAGGTGAGAGGAGAGCCCACCTGATCTTGCCCTCCGGTGGCAGTTCATGTGGAGGGTCTTCACACAACAGGCGCACTTCTCCCTCCAGCAGGTACACGCACACACATTCCTGAAGGAAAAGTGAAGAGTATAGTTAATCTTATGCAGTTATGTTATATTGTAATAGTATAAGTAGGCATTAGGGTGACCACCTGTTCCTTTTTTGGATGTCCTGTGCAGCGCAGTCCCTTGTACCACTTATTGGGAGAATGTCTGACTTCTTTAGTGATGCTCGTGAATTTTCTGGGTTGTAATATGTTGGCACCATAGACTGTATATATAAATAGGCATAGCTAACGCACTAGCCACAATGTTCTAAACAGAAAGTGAGCATGGGCGCACTTTCGGCTCCATCGACTCTGGCTCCAGTTTACTTTCTACTGAAAAAATTTGCCTCTGTCTGTAACTGCTGTGGCCAGACTTGTTATTTGTCAAAGCCTGATCTCGTCAGATCTCAAAAGCTAAGCAGGACCGGGCCTGGTTAGTACTTGGATGGGAGACCACTGGGAATTCCAGGTGCCACAGTGGGGCGCCAGTGGCAAAAAACTGTCGTAGTGTCCTTAGGCAAGGCACATCACCCACATTGCCTAGTATGAAAGTGGTGTGTGCGTGAGTAATGGTGGTGGTCGGAAGGGCCGATGGCACAGATTGGCAGCCTCGCTTCCGTCAGTCTGCCCCAGGGCAACTGTGGCTACAATAGTAGTTTACCACCACCGGGTCTGGAGTGAATGAATAATGCTCTGTAAAGCGTCTTTGAGTGTCCTGAAAAGCGCTATATAATGTGTGACTTACACACGTTTTTTTCTTCTTCATTGTGCATCTTTTGGCTGGTCCGAAAAATACAGTAACCAGCTCTACATGATCCTGGCATTTTTATTTTGCTATTTTATCTGTAAATCAAGATATGAACATTAATAACAAACAAATCAAGCGCCTTCTTTCCCTGCAGTCAATCCTGCAAACATCAGCAATGGTCGCTATTCTAAATTTGAAATGAGGCTTCAAATTTACCCTTACAAATACTAGCCTTGAAGCACTTCATTTGAATGGAGCCGCAACCTATGGGCATCATCGGACTCATCTATTGCTATTCCAAATGTTTAAAAAAATGAAAATCGTAGATCTTATTGCAGGTATTATTTATGAGCAAATTTTTTACACATTTGTGGTGGTCACCCTAGTAGCAATTGCAGTATACCAGAAGTTGCAGAAGTAACTTTCTGCATCTATATGTATAAAGTTGCATCTATACAGTATTACTCATTTTGATGTCACTCTGTAATGCAATGTAATCTATTTACTGTAGTAAGCCTTGTGGTTTCTCCCTGGTATCTGTACTCACTTTCATATCCAACAGCTCTTATATAATAAATAAAATATGCATATGTATGTGTGGGTACCGTAGAGGGCAGCAGCTCCTGGACACTGTCTCGTAGTGCGCCCCGAAGCGAGCGCACATCCACCACCGCCGCCAGCCGCAGCAAAGCATCCTGGGAAAATAAACACAGCCACATCAACAATTGATTATGAACTGTGCATCTGCAAGCCTCCGGCACTGGCTTTAGTTTGTTGGTACAAGATTCATGTTGTAGCTGCTCTTCCCTCGATATTTCACTTGGCAAGGCACAAACAATATTTAAACAGGGACATTTTAGATCCAATTGATGTTCGCTGAAGATAAGAAATATGTCCTAAGGGACTTAAATTTGGATTTTGCAAAACATTTTGGGGAATTCAGTGATCAGATTGTTTCTAAAATGGGTAGTGTGCATATGTATAAGAGATTAGACCAACTGCGTGCTTCTAGCTGCTGCTGTTTTGGAAATCTGCAAAGCACTCAGCCTCTGGGGGCCCATTTGAAAAGACGATGGTTATCTTAATTGGATTCACCCTGTGAGCAGCCGGATTCAAATTAATACTGTATCTGCTTTTATCTGTGATGACATGTGTCTTTTAAGATGCCATTGTTGCGCACATGATTTGAGAGGACCTACAATCGAGATGTCAAACACACTTCTGTCTTTGTGCTTTAAAAGTCTTGACAATGAGAAATTTCAATATTGAAAGAAGGAAATAAATCGTAATTTGTTGGATGAGTTGCCTTAAGAGGACGAGCTGAAATGATTAGGCTTAAAATGGTTGATTAAGCACAGTAATTTGGATTTAGTGGAGTCTTCAGAGATTCCAGATAAAAAAGTCTTATTTAAACAAAAAAAAGCAAGCAAGCAGCACATTTTACTACAGTAGATATAGATAATAAATGATTTCCAACATTGCACACACTGCACTTCATTTCATTAGTAATAATAAATAGTAATGCCTTGCACTTGTAATGCACTTTGGAGTCTTGTCAAAGCCTTTCAAAGTGCTGCACTGTGGTCATTATTCATTGACTCTGTGGTGACCAACTACTACTGCTGCCACAGCTGCTCTGGGGCAGAGTGGCAGGAAGATTGGTCCACACCACATGCTCCTCTAACCACCAGCACTCACCTACTACAGTCACGTAATGTGGTGTCTTGCTTGAGGACACAGAACTTTGGGAACAGATCCTCAGACCTTTAGATTGGTGGATGACTGCCCTAACACTACTACACTAATGAGTACATAAGTAAATGTTTGTCCTGTTCACATCATCTCTCAAACAAAGTAACATTTCCTCTTTTCATAAGGCCCCCCGTGATGCATCTACCAAAACATGATGATTATATGCATGCACTAACAAGGTATTCAACCACAAACAAATGGTATTCACGCATGGGTACTTGTGAAAGAGGATGCCAAAATCTGCAGAGAACCAGCAACAGGTAGCACTGTAGATGTAGATAGTGTTCCTTTTCAATATTACACAATAAACATGATTTCATATTGTGACAAATTAGTTCACATGAAGCTTCAAAGCAGATGTTGTGCTTAGGTAACTCCAGAAGGATAATTTCAGAGCATGAGACCTATCCATATGTTGTTAAAAAAAACTGCAGATGTCAGAGGAATTTCTTCTTTTTAATTTGCTTATTAAGATTTTTTTTGTCATTCTGACATTAGAGTGTCTGGGAGCAATTACAAAACCTATGAGCCTATCCAACTATATTAAATAAAGCAATTGCACATTTTTTGAATAGAAAACTAATGCATTTTACAATCTTTTACCCATAAAGATGATTTCTCAGACAAACAGTTGTCTTTTATCCTCTTTGAATACACAATGAGTCTCCCTAAATCCATGTGCTTCAGCTTATCTCTGTACATTATTACTACATGTCAGGGCTGTCTGAAGTAACATCAGGGCAGGACTTTAACATTTGATCAAAGAGCTGGAAAACACTGAGAAATCTCTATGGCTTAAGACACAGTGGCTTAAAAACTGTGTTGAATGCAAATCAGACAAAAGCTGATAAAGGAGAGAATCTTTGCCCATGAATGTCAGCTCTGTTCCAAATCATCCACAATCCTGTTTTGTTCTAGCATCTTGTTGCTTTTTCAAGTCTGCAAAAAGCCCCTGCAGCTTCAGCCGGTGATCAAACACAACACCCCGCCCCCCCGGCTTTGCACATGAAGTAAACACGAATATTAACTGAGTTGGAGAGTGAGATGAGTAAAGAGAGTGGAGTGTCTTCTTGTCATTCCTGAGCACCCCGACTGGCTTATTACATACGATTAGATCAGATTAAATATGATTAACTATGATCACTCAATCAGGTTGCGGAGTGCCGTTGTGAATGTGGAAAAAGCTGTACTTCTGTCTGAATATGATAAAATGCTAATTCAAATAAGAAAGTATTTGAATGCTAGCAGACTAGACCTCAGTATTAGTAAAAAGAGGAAGAGAATTTGAACAATGCTTGCAATAACATGTGTGGCCAGGTAAATGTCAGGAGCCTTGTTATGACCTTTCACAGTCATTTCTTGACGTCAGAATTGCTGTATTCGTTCACCTGTTTCCCATAATTCCCAGCACATGCAAAGGTCCTAGCAGGTAAAAACAGTGAAATGTACTGAGTTGTTTGAAAAGAATAAAAATGGTCTACTTTGAGTTTTATTGAACTTGGGGCAAAGACACTTGTGGCCTTACCTAAATAATTACAGAAATCTTTGCATATTCATGCAATACAGTTCATACAGGCAAAGCAAATGAAATAAGGAACAAACTTCAAGGCGACTCACCAGGACTAACAATGAATATGATGTGTGTGAATGAGTGAATAGGCGAAGGAGAAAAGGAGGCGGTCAAAGAGACCACTGGCACAGACTGGCAGCCATGTTTCTGTCAGTAAGCCTTATGGCAGCTACGTCTACAACAGTGGGTTTGTAGAGTGTAGAGAGTGAATAAGCAATGCAATATAAAGTATTAACTATGATGTTTTATTTTTACCAGTGCACACATCATTGATCTTCTATAATGATGAAATCATTGCCATATTTACTGCCACCAGAAGTTTAAGTTTTTATTCCTTTCTAGAAATGCATCAAGTTAGTGGGCAAGTATAAAACAACAGTAAGATACTAAAATTCAAACAATCTGGAGAGCATTGTACGCTGTTTGCCTCAAAAACTGTATTTTTCTGTTTATAAATATAATTTTTTTAAAATGCCACAATTTGTGTAAAGCTTTTGGTTTAGAAGACTAAATGATATTAATCAGTAAATTATAAAATGTTTGGTCACTTCCTGAGGTCTGGAATGGACAGCTTCCTCTCTCCCTCTTCTTGTCTCGCTCATCTATGTCTCTAATGGCAGATGACATTCTGTAGGACAGCCAGATGCACACATACAGTCCCTCACAGTGTTATAGCTCTGTTTAGGTTGCAGTAATTGTTGCCGGTCATTACAACGCTCCGCCAGTGAAAGTTAATGGTGCAATTGCCATCCAGTATAATCCCTGTGCACACATATTAAAGTGATGTATAGATTAGGCAACAAAAGGTCAAGCAAACATTTAAGTATAATTACACACGACATTCTGTTCAATTGATATGCTTCCTCATCTGGAAAAAGACAGTAGGTGTTAGCCAGAATCATGCTCAACCTGCCCTTCAGGATTGCACCATAGTCCATAGTGTGTTACTGCGATGTGTAAAGTAATGGCTAGTTGTGCTTATGGTTGTGTCGATGCCTCTGAGCCTATTTTGCTTTGGGTCTTGGGTGGGCAACGCCAACAAAAGAATAGCATTAAATACTATGCAAATAGGTTTATTCCAAGTTTATTCCTGACAAAATAAACTAATATTTTTAGTCACTTCTTCACTTCATGACTAATTTAATCTATCATAATTGTCTGGACTATTCACAAATGTCAAATTCCACCTCTCCAACTATCATTTCATCAGACCACAGCTGTCACTCAGTTCTGCCACAATCTAAATGCACACCATGATATTCACCCATATCCAATACTGTCTAACTACCTGGTCACATACAAACATCACTACCCTCAAACCACTTGAGACATTATGCAAATGAACAATAAAAACACTTAACAGAAACCAAGCCATTATCATCACTGTGCAATATTAAAGAAGCTCCAACTCCTGAACTGGGACAACATGATTAAATACACAAATCTGTCTTCTGTTTAAGGTGAATGGTGTGTTGCCACCTCCACTTATAAGATCATCTGCAAACTGGGTCACCAGGGGGGCAGGTAGAGGGGCTGCATAATTCCACACAGAAGAAGCACATTTGGACAATCATCCAACTAAGCCTTGTGGCAAAATCTGGTGCATTTACAAAAATGTTCATTAACGTACTGTCCCTGTCAAATAAATAAATATATAACTAAATAAACAAACAAACTACACTATTTTTCCAGTCATCTTCATCCTTCTTGCCTAGGTATGAATGTTGGTAAGATGACAGCTTATGTGTACTTCTGTTATTCCAAACACACTTGGACACAAGAGGACTTTTATGGCTGATCCACTCAGAGGAAGAGGGACCATCTGCCCTCCCCATAAGTGAAGAGTTGGAGATGTCACTGAAAGAGTCAGAAGATCGGCTACAGCAAACCAAGCTGGAGGAGCTCCAAGCCCAGTTGGACAAGAAGAACAAGAAGAAGAGGAGAAGGTGGTTTAAGTGGTGGGACTAGGCTTAGTCTCCTGGCACTTACCCTCTGGTCTGAACATGACACACCTTTAACCGGTGTCTGCGCATCTGAAGTTGAATACATATATGTTATATGATATGTCAAATTGTGAAATACATATTTTATACAGGAAGAAATGTCCATTCTTCTAGCAATTGTTTGCATTACACAGATCACTATAATTTAACTCAGATTGTTTTCTCTAGAGGATAGATTTTACACCTATGGCAGTATGCCCTATTTGCTCTCTAGGAATGTCCTTAAATCCCTATTAGCGTGCATCAAACTGCTCCTTGGGCGCACGTATAGTGTTATGTAAATGTGATTCCTATCAAGCAGCTGTTGAACAAGGCCGTGTCTGACCTGCTTACAAATGCTCACATGCTTCACCGTTCTGGGCCTTAAAACTGCTCCTTCTCAGTCATGTGCCATTTCCCCGGAGCACCTCACTCATATATCAGAGGTAATAGACGGGAGGAAGACTGGGAGAGCATAACTCCAGGCGGACGGCTAGCTGAGGATTTTAATTAAGTCTATACGGACACAGTGCTAGAGGGCTAACAGCACATCAGCACCAGGATAATGCCAAGATCATTCCCAACTTACAACAACTAGGGCAAGTCATTCTTTCAAGGATTTTCCTCTGTGCAGCTGAAAATGCCTGGAGAGGCATTTATTAGCTATTCTCTTTCCAGTCAAAGCAGATTTTGAGAAACATACAAAGCTGGCTGTTTGAAGCTGAGTTAAAACACAACTCAGCTTTCATCTCTGTCATGCATTACCTCCGTCTGATCGCTAAAACCGTAATTGCACAAATAGGATGCACAAATAAATGAGGAAATTAATTTGTTTGAGGGATTTCAGTTTGATCCTGCGGTCGTCATGGAGATATTTATTAAAAAGGATTCGTAAGGTCATTATAAAGCGCTGGCCCGGCATTAATTTTCATTAAGAGGAGCTGCCCAGGCTTAACATAGCCAGGTCAAGGGAAAGTTCAAGAATTCATTGAAGTGTTGGGGCAAAGTATATTTTTTAAAATAAAATCCAATGCTGACAACATAGTTAAAATTTCTGTGCGTCATTCATAATTGATGATGAGTAAGCCCAATGTCAGACTAATTTCATTATTCTAAAATCATCTACATTCATGCACAAAAGTCTCTTGCCCAAGGACACCCAGTGGCACAAAACATAACTATAATATAATGACTATAACCAATCAGCTATTGGTGTATTGGATATTTTAATTTTATTACAAAATATGCTAATGCAATGTACTCTCTCTCAGAGCAAATTATATGGTAAAGGAACAAAAAGTTGGTTTAAAAAAATCCTCCATAAATTAATTAAATAAAAAATCCCAAAAGTCAAATTTTTTTCTATGCTAAATTTGAAGCGTTTTTATTTTAGTTGCAATACTACTCAAAAATCTGACAGAACTAATGATTTTACCTTCAGTCTTGAAAGCAGTAAACTCACCCAAATGAGTACACCATGTTTAGAGATGTGACACGATGCTGACAAAATGAGAAGTGCCTACATTTAATTGAGTCTTAATTAATGACTGACTGTGGCTCCACTGCCTGAAACAATAATCTGAACAGCATGAGCCTCTGCCTGTGTGTGCAAACTCACATCTCTAATCATTGCCTAAATAAGTCCTGTCAAATTCAACTTTCAACTCCTTCTTACATCTGTAATTATTGTATAAAAATATTACCATAAAACTTATCACTAGTTTACATGATTTTACATAAGCAGTAATGCTAATATGAGATATGATATGGTACTATAAAGTGGCATTAATTAGATGTATCAATATATTGCATTGGGTTTATATATTGCATCTTTCAACAGCATGCACTGGTCTGAGCACTGACCTTCAAGTTGGTGGATTAGAAAATGAGCTATGTCTAGTTTTATACTTTTTAGTTTTATACTCTGGACAACCTGGGGCAGCTCCTTGCATGGCCTTCACCCTCCACAAAGTGGTTAATGTCAGTGGCTAACTGGATAATGGAGAAGGTGTCTGATATGCTATTATATTAGATTACAGTGTTTTTATCCCTTATATAATACCTTGAATTCCCAGCGCACAGTTCTAATAATAAGCTTATTACCATAGAATGTAGTTTTAGCACATCCCAGAGGTGCAGCCCAATCACAGCAGGATCAACAGAAACAATGGGGGGGTAAGGAATAATGATGTCTCACTCATACATTGTTCATACATTGTCCTTGAAGCCTTTAAGTGTGTCAAACCAATAGAGCAAATGATGTAACTCGCACCTGAGCGCCTCCCTCACCTGTGGCATGTTTACTTAAGAGATGTCAATAGGGACCTGCTGTTGACACACCATCATGCTACATACTGATGCAATTTGATTTTTTCCATTTGGTCTGTCAGTCCCTGAAGGCAGAATAACATGTTTAACTCTCAGAGGTCAAAGACTGGCTGTGATACCTGTGTTAGCGTGAACGTCGGGGAGTAGACAGGGGTATATGATACATATGATACATACTACAGAGAGAAGAAGGAGCAGCACGAGGCCTTGTATGATGCATTAGGTCCTGGTTGTTATTCCAACAGAGCCGGGTCTCCAGTAGCATCACTAACATACTGGAGACACATGCACTGTAGAATACAGCCAGGCCATGAGGATAGGCCATACACACATATTACAGATAGAAAGTCATAAAATATCAGGGTGAACCTGGGTATGTACTACCAGAATCTGAGCAAAAATTGAGTTAATGTCTAAACCAGGACTAAACCAAAACTAAACCAGGACTACACCAGGACTAAATCAGGACTAAAATGGGACTATCAGCATTCTGCACTAAACAATAAAATAAAATTATAATAACATTAAATAAATACATTATACACAATAGTAAGTTGGCCATAAAGTTAAGAGTCACATACACTAACAAGCACACCTGACACAAACTCGTCTTAAAACAGCTAACCACTCTGCCACAATACACCATCTTTGGCAACAATCGGGACTATTTTAGCCCACCGTTTGGCTGACGTGAGTGCCAAAATGGTCTGAGTTCCCATTGCGTCAGGTCTCTAAAATGGCAAAGGGTAAAAAAGGAATATATATTTATCCGACTAGCAGGGGTCCGTACTACTCTGTCTATAATGATATGTCAGTGGATGCAACTTGTGCGTGGGAGGACATACAGGAGGAGCATGTCCATGAAGAAGTTTAATGAGCCAACTAGAGTTTGAGAAAGCCATGCAGTGCAAATCAAGCCTACCAGGGACTATGGGTTGAACTGTATTAAATTTTATTCTGGGTGAATCTAGGGGAGTAGATGATGGTCAGCAGAGGTAGGAAAGCGACTAATAACACAGCAAAAACAAGTAGAAAGGCAGTAAATGACAGAATAAACAGGGGAAATCTAATCCTATAAAAAAGTATATTAAATTTATCCAGAGAGAGGCCATGAGAAAGTCTGGAGACTGGCCAAGAAACAATGAAGATGAGAAAGTCCTCCTGCCACCGCATATGCGTGGCCATTTATAACTCCCCACATCATCAATCAGATCACATTTAAGGCGGTATTATTAAAACATCAGGCGTTAATTAGACTAGCAGAGCCCCTCGGCCAAGTTCCACACAAGCGTATCCATAACATATTCTGTTCCATTGATACGGAGCAAACCCCAGCGGGATAGGCCAAGGCAATCACATTTCCGCCTTAATGAACATCTGCCAATTCTCAGAGCCGGGCTGGTTTATCATCTGCAGAGACAGCCGGGGACAGGTACTCTTCATTGTTATAATATCGGAAAAGAATGACATTACATATAAAGCATTTACCCTTGAATTATACGATCTCCAATTCAAGTTAAAGACTATTTAACCATTTTGAAATAGAGCTATCCTTGTACACATCAGTGCTTTACAAGTGTTTCTTGAAAGTGGTTAAACAGTCGATTACTTGGCTTCTTGATTTTTCATGTCAACCATGAAGTTGCGTGTTGAAATGTATCAGCCAAAACAATAAAAAAGTAGAGAGATGAGCTGTTCACTGTAAGAATGCATGATTTTTACTTTAAGCGACAAAAACACCTGCAGTTGAATAAATAGATTAAAAACATTAGATGCTTTGTCATACAGTAACACTTGTTGTGATACTTTTTTCAATGATTATTTAGTGGGTGACAGTAGCTCAGTTGGAAGAACATTTGTCCACTGATCTGAAGGTTGGTGCCACGATTCCAGCTGCCACAGATGAAGACTGTTGTTGTGTTCTTGGGCAAGACACTTAACCCACCTCACGCCCAGTGTCTTCATACATTGGTGTATGAATGGGTGAGTGGTTCTTTGATGTAAAACACTTTGAGTGCCTTGAAGGTGGAGAAGCACTATATAAAAATGTGACCATTTACCATGACCAAAATCTAGTTATGAACTGTAAGTCATGACAGAGGACATATTGTGTAGTGTTGTTGGCAGCTGTCTCCTCTCTGTAGATGAATAAACTTGGGCCTCATGCCTCTTTTGTGTGTCTGGGACTGATCCACACATGACTTTTGTGTGCCCTGCTCCCTCCTTGTTCGTCAGGGCCCTGCTGCTCTCTGCCTCTCTGACTGGGGACACTAATAATGGCTGCCGCTTGTCATTACCACAATTAGCCATGCACTAATGACACCACTGATGGTTAAGACTTCACAGCCTGGGAATGTCTTTCTTCCACTAATGCTGTACTTATGATCTGTTCGCCTGTGACTGTTATTGAGGCTATTGTTGTGCTGCTTAATGCTCAAACTACATCCAGCAATTGTTTACTTTCTGTGTTCATTCCATTGACAATATTGTAACAGGCAGACATAACCATACCATACCAGCTTACAGTCAGCTTTGTTATGGGTCTGGCTGGTCGAATATACATCTTACTTCAAGGCCTTAGTTTTGTTTTGTTTTTTACTTTTATTTACCCAGGAATGTCCCACTGAGATTATTAATCTCTTTTTCAAGGGAGTCCTGCCATGCACACACTACTTTCATACTAGGCAATGTGGGTGAAGTGTCTTGCCTGAGGACACAACAACAGTTTTTCCCACTGGCGCCCCACTGTGGCACCTGGAATTCCCAGTGGTCTCCCATCCAAGTACTACCCAGGCCCGGCCCTGCTGAGCTTCTGAGATCTGGATCAGGCTTTGACAAGCCGGTATGGCCACGTTGGCAGGAAGTAGTAAGTAATACGCCAGCAGGAGGCACAATGGCTGCATCTGCTGCCACATACAGTATAAGTGAAGAGGTTTGTATGAAGCTAAAACCAATGGTGGTTATTTGCAAACATGCACCCTTTATTACAGGGTTCCTACAGGTTTTTTCAAGTTAAATTCAAGTCTTTTAAAGACCTTTTTAAGACCATTTATATAAAAACGGAATAACTATTTCACGGCCTCTTTCATAGATCTACTGGCAAAGAAAAACAATATTCTTGAATTTGTGGAGTAGAAGCTCTTCCCCATAACCGCAGCATGACATGAGTCACTCGGAAACATAAAACCAATGTTAAAAAACAACATAACGGCATTAGTCCAACTTTGTGTTCTGATTTTAGTCTTCTGCTGAGCTTGTTTCTTGTGGTGCTGTAGCGTGTGATCTTCAGTGACGTGTTTTGACCCAGGGCTGTGCTGTGTTCTCAATTATTGGTTCTGCCGCGCTTTATTTAGGCTACGTTAACCAAATAATGATGGTTGAGAGAAGTTCATAAATTCAAGACTTTTTAAGACACTGTGGAAACTCTGTATTATGAGTCTGTCTACATCTCCAAAGCTCAAAATGCTCTGTTCCACCTTCTGATGTCATGTAGTGGTAGTTTTCAAGTTAACAGAGACCTTTTACCTTTAAGATCAGTAGAGACAATTCCAGGGCTGAAATTATCCAAATCAATTATCCAAAAAAGTGAAGGTGTATGGAGTTTTAAAACAGTGGAGCGCTGCCTGTATGACATCACAAGGTGGAACAGAGTGTTTTTTGTTTGAGTGAAGAACTCAGCTTAAATATGCAGAGTTTGTGTCTTCATAGCAACTAAAACCACACAGAACAATTCAATCTCTTGCTGTGATGTCATGGAGTCTAGGTGCCACACTTTGACAATGCCATAATAGAAACCACCTCCAACAAAGACGCCACTGTTTTTATTTCTGCTTTTGTTATAATTAAATGCTAAGTGCCTCCTGTAATTTTGATGGTGCTGATTATCATTTGTTGTAGCTGAACCATTGGCCTCCCTTCAAATGTCAACAACTGCCAATCTGTGCGCTGAAAATATCATGGTCGCTCAAATGGTATGGAAATGCAACACGCACATCATGCAACACCGTGCTTGTCGTCACTATTATGTTTTATATTAAATTGAATCAATATTCGCAGCTGTTATAACCGAAAATAACAAAAACTATTCCCGTGGGCACCAAAATTGGACACATTCGTCATCCTTTTCCACAGACTCATTTGCTCATATATTTCGCATGTCTTCACTGTTCGCATTGGTCTGTGTGCCACCTGCCAGTTGCTCCATTGGGTCCCTTAGATCCCATTCTGTATTGTACATGTGGCAGTCTTGTCTCCTCAGCAGGTGTGTGACAGAGGCGCTGTCGTCATGAGCCTGTTGATCTATTTTAATCTGTCCTCCTCTGTTCAGGAACAGACACCCACACACTGGCTCACTCGCACCCTCTGCTTGGCACTGGCACCCGCTTCTTATAGCAGTCCTCACACCCTCCATCGCAGTTTGTCCAGCCTCTTAGTCCCCACATACAAGAAATTCTTTGGCGACTATGTGCATCAAGCTGAATATTTTCAATTCCTTTAGTTTTATTCTTCAACTTCAGATTTCAGATTTTACTTCATTTGCTTTCATGTGATGACAATACCATTAGATTCCCTTTAAAACTGAGATGGAAGACAGGTCAGAGAAGTAACTAGTCAAATTTGCTGTTTAACTGTCAGATTACAAATTTACTGACCTTTTTTAAAAAAATAAAACCTCTGTAATTACAAAAAACTGCACAAGATCTGACATCTTCTCTGGTAGTATAAATAAATAACAATCGCTTCAGAAAGTGGAACCATTATTCAACTTCAAGTCATGATTGTTGTCAGTTGAAAGGACTTGCAGCCTCAAGATTAATATGGCAAGTTGGGGAGCCAAGCTTTAACAAATAATGATAAGAAACTGTGTATCATAAGTTTGGATCGTTCTTTCAATGGCCCATAGAGTTATATAAGACCCTGCCCTCCATCTGAGATCATGAGATCATCAAATTGTAACTCGTAAACGCAACCTAAGGATGAATTTAAGGAGTATTAAACCATGTTAATGAACAGAAAGGTTTGAGGTTCAAGTACAGCTTTCCATAGTTCATGCTGCAAAACATGTCACTTACTTTTCCAGCATGTGTCAGTTCATCTATATAACTCACGATGGAATGTAAAAACGGCCATTACCAGGAAAATCCGCCATGTTTGTGAGATATATTGGCTAAAACAACGTTAAAAAGTAAACAAAAGTGTGGTGGAACAACCCTAAATAAGAAATAAACTGCTGTCACCATCGTGTCAGAAAACATTTGAGTAAAGCTGGTATTTAGCATCTTAAAATCATTGGTTTAACATTAGGCTCAGGAAAAATTCAGAGAGAGACGTCACAATCTCTATTCAGAAATTCCAAAAAACGTCATGCAATAATGTCCAGGTGTTATGCATATGTAAATGTAATGCATTACAAGGTGCTGGTCCAGAAATGCATCATAATTTGCTTGATTGCAGTCTAAAAGCAATATTGAAAGTGATTTTAATGAACTGAAGATACTTGGTGAGGACACAACTGTTGCTGCCACGGCAACTACTCGCACATTAGCAACAAATCGCCATGGATACAGATCAGAGCTCCATCTCCGCACACAGCCCCACTGCTCAAAGTGAATTTCTTTTTCTCTTCATTTCAGCGCTCTTGCCTAAGAATAGCCTAGTGATACACAGAGGGAACAAAGGTGACAGAACATTGCTTGGAGTTCTTTGCAAATACAGGTTAGAGCTAAGGCAACTGGCTGTTAAATTGCAGAACACTTTTGTTAAAACTAAATCTTGAACGCTGGTTGTTTTATCATATCACTTTGGGGGGAAATGGTTCAGAGAATTGGAGCCCTGGGATTCAGATAGAAATGAGAAAGTCAGTGAATGTAGGAGATTTGGCTCAAAATAAGATAATAAATCTTTATGGTTTTCTGACCTGCTTCAGGCTTTTGGTTAGCGATCACCTAGTTATTAGTTATTGATTTTCAGTCCCAGCTGTCAGTAAAAATTAATCTGCGCTCTGTCCCCTTCACATCTTCAGTATAAGCTGCTGGCTAAAGTCCAACTGCACAAATCAATAATGAGGGAAGTGTTCAGGGAGAGCCATCATTTGATCGACAGTGACTTATAGCTCTCTGGTTATCATGCCCTATTGTTCCCAAGCATCTTCAGCATCAACATAAAGGCTAAGAATACTAAGAATACCAATGTTAAGAGTGTAAAATCCATAGCAAGAAATTTATGTTTTAGGGTCTTTTTGCACTGTTTTCTGATTTATGTTATAATGTTTCCTCATCAAAAACATATCTGGAGTTGCGTTTTGTTTCATTCACACAAAACAAAACCTTTGTGTTTCTAATCTCCATACACCTTCACGGAGCATGGAATTGAGCATTTTGAGGCTAATAAAGGATTATTCAAACATGTGTGAATAAAACAAAACACAAATCCAGGTATGTTTTTGATGAGGTAACATTATAACATGGCTAAAAGCTCACAAACTGACCTACAACCCTTTTTGAGTGCACAACCCTTCCTCACTCCAGAGGGTCTGGCTGATAAAGTAAAGTTAGTCTACTCTACTAGGCTATTGCTTATCTTCATGTCTAAGCAACAGTGTCCATCCAACTGGTTTACAATACCACAGCCATGTCTTTGTTTAAATGTCTCCAGCTTTCAAAGGCTGTCTTGCTTTTACAGTTTAGTTTTTTTTAAACTTCATCCCCTGTGTACCAACGTGCATGAGAGAACACACCTGGAGCACAAATGAAACATGAATGAAACAAAATTAAAATGTATTAAACTGGCATGAGTAATTAGCAGACAAGCTCTAATATGTATTGTAACCAGGTGCATGCTCACAGAATGGTTTAATAGCTGCATAAATACTCCATTGTTTAGAAGCATATTTCCTGTTCAAAATTCCAGGATGGACTCCCATTGGGGGACTTCCCTGTTTATCAGTGCTGAACACACACACATATATGGACATGAGTGTGCACACACGGGTCTCCTGACGTTACCTTCCATTCTCCTTGACATTTAGCTCACCTCTCTCCCCCCACCCTCTCTCCCTGTCTGGGTCATCCTCTGTCGCCACAAGCTCTCCTCCACTTTCCCATGACCTTCTTTCCTCTTCACTTTTTGGGCTGATCTTGCCCAATATAAGGCTCAAAGTTAAGATAATGACTTGGACTATTTATGCTAATGTTAAAATGTTTGAGACAGGTCTTTCTCAAACTGTGGTATGTGTACCCACTACCGATTGAAGACAAATATAGAAATAGTTATGTCTTTCCTTTGGCTCATCATCCTTTACCTTATCCATGATTTAGTCTCATGTATGTGTCTAATTTTAGACTGTTTAACCCTAATTTAATCTGCTAACCTTCAGGTTTAGATCTGTATACTCTGAAAGCTCTGAAATACTCTGAAATATTAGTGGTACTAGAACTCATAGCTGTAGGATATGAATCTATATAAGAGAGATATCCTTCTGGATTTCCATGCAAGGTACTAGGTAATCTAGATCTATGTCCAATACAGTCTATGTGCTACTACAACTAACATATTTTCCAATGTTTACAATTTTCTTTTTGTAAACTGTTAACCATGCTATAATGTTGCCTTATTTGCTAATAGCTACCTAAAATGAAGATGAGTGACCAGACGTCCCTATTTCCCCGGGACAGTTCCAGTTTTGAGCCCTGTGCCCCTGTCACGGCAGATTTTTCCAAAACCAATGTCCCAGGTGTCGCTACAGTTTGACCAGTTTGATTCCTGCCGACCGTAAAAAGAGGCATAAATTGTAATTTGTTTAGGTAAAATACAGAAAATCCACTTAAAAATAATCAAAACACAAAGAAAATGTTAGTCCTGAGTAAGTCACGAATGGGCTGAGTGCAGAAAAGTTTTGCATAATTACGCACTCATTTCACAATTTTATTATTACCAACAGCCAAAAACTGAGGGTGTTTTTATTTTGAAAATCTGGTCACCTTAACCTAAAATATAATATGGCCATCTTAGCATATAAACCATTTGTTCACTGTTACATAATTATGTAAAAACAGACCAGTACAGACCGACCTCTAGTGCGTGTATCTCATCCGTTAAATATGCTAAATGAATAAAACTGATTTATTCTAAAATTATTATTCTAGTCACTGTATACTGTATCTCCGCTAGTGCAATGTAGGGAGATCTCCATGATGTTCTTGTTACCATACTAACTACAGTTTAATCATGCACTCCACGTAAAAAGAAAACCTGTGCTTTAACAGGCGAGAACATATGAGATAACTGAATGCACGGGCGGAGGTGTGCGCCCAGAGGCTAACACATGCAGAATGTCATCACTTTTAAAAAAGGACAGTTTCACTAAATAGTGCCAGACGGCTGCGCATGATCTCACCTAACTACAGTGTTAATTATGCCAGTGAAATTATAGTGCACCAAAACTGCCAACCACTTCCCAGTAAAATGTACCATATCAAACTTATTATAAATTATACAACACCTTTTACTGTAGCCGAACCAGCACCACCCAGATGAAACCCGCCAAGGCATTGTTTCATTTGGCACTGATCACAGGGCCAAAAAATAATTAAGCAGGATATTATGAAAATAATAAAGCAGGATATTATGAACATTTTATGGAACAGTCCCAGAAATTGTAATTACAAGCTGGCAAAATGTCTACCATAATTGAAAAGAGCTAATTTGATGCCACGTTGCTCTTTTGGTTAATTTTGTAACAACCGGTGAACATCTCAGAGGAGAAATTCAGAAGGGAACATCAAAAATGTCCAACTTCCAAGCTGCGAGTGTGTTTTTCCCTATCATTTACTGTAACACCCCAGCGATTTGAATATCAAGCTTGTTCTGGTCCACAGCCAGTACACAGCAGACAAAAGGCAGGTGACAGGGACATTGCATTGTGCCAAAGTGTGTTTTTATTGCAATAGACTGACAGTTTGTTGAGGCTTTAGTCCACTGAAGATCTTTTATCTCGCCATGTCAGGGCCTGGATACTGGCGCTCTCCCCTGTTGCAGTCACTCAACCAATGACCCGGCTATGGCTGGAGCAGAACAGAGCTGCCAGACTTCTGAAAACAATCCAGCTTTTATATTAGTCTTCACCTTTTCATCACACCTATGACAGCCATGGAGGAGCCTTTAAGAACGGTATTAAGTCGTCAATACACCCAGTGAGATTTTAAAGAGAAGATCTTAAAGGGATTTGCTCAGATTTGAGGGGTTAGAACTTGCCCATGTATAATTGAGAAGTACTTTTGCATAACATTAAGAAAAACGGGAACCTAAAATGTCATTGCTGCATAATTTTGGCCACTTGCACCATGTCTGCCCGCAATTATTCTTGGGTTGATTCCAGTCACAGAAATGACAAAGTCAGCTCGACCTTTGACTTGAATCAGTTGATGGTTGATCTCAAAAATTCCCCCATGGGAGATTTTTATGTTAACACAACCAAAGGGACCAAATGCCCAGAGTCTGTGCTTTGAAGTAACTTGCAAAAGACTAGAGATAAATGGCATTTCAAGTCTTAACTGTTTTAGGTGAGGTGTTTGTGCGTTCACCAACAATTGCAGATTTTACAAGGCTACTGCTTTGCATGCACAGGTCTGTTATAGGTCAAATTTGAGAGAAACACCTTGTAATAACTACATCTTAATTAGAAAGAATAAAGCATGAAGACAGGCTTTAAACAGACCTATTTGCAAAAGCAAAGTTTTTTTTATCCCCTCACCATTTATTGACCTTTATTTAATTGACCTTTATTTAATCCACTGAGATTAATAAACTCTTTTTCAGCAGAGTCCTGGACCCAAAAGAGACTCTATTCTATATGGTTTTAGTGGGAGGGGAAACTGGAGCACCCAGAGGAAGCATACGCAGGCACAGAGAGAACATGCAAAGTCCACACAAAAAGGCCCCACATCGACCCAAAATCAAACCCAGGAGCTTCGTGCTGTGAGGTGAGAGCATATTCAGAGTGAATGTTTGAATCTTACCAACACATCACAATTTATACTCTTCATAATGTTCTGTTTTGCTACATTTCATTGCATAACCAGATGTCAATAACATTCATCGTAATCAATAAATCAAATTTTCTCCCCTTGACATTCATTTGAGGTGAATTAATGTTGCCGCACTCATTTAACCAAACAGTGTTTTGCCCCATTACACATCTGTCCTTCACAGCCCATTGTCTCAAATTAAGTTGCTAAAGCTCATTAACACTTTGTCTGCGCTACCCTTCAAAATGCAAAAGTGACAAAGCAGGGTCTGGAGGGAAGGAGGCCACTGCTGGACGAAGAGACTGATGAAGGCTGTTGGAGTGATGAAGATGATTGACAAGAGAGATCAGAAGAGCAAGGGGGGCTCTGCGGGACCTATTTCTAATGAGACTAACAGAGCACTGACAACAGGGCAGTGCACACTAAATCAATAGCAGTCCCACAGGTCACGCACACACACGACTTCACGGGAGCCACTGCCTCTGGCCACACTTCACACTAACGCATTTCCAGCAGCCCTCCACCAGCACGGCAGGGAGCAGACAAAAGGGGCTTACAGTCACTCAAGGAAGAAATATACCCCAACAAGGTGGAAAAGATGGAGAGGTTCAGTTTAAAGGGGCACTGGGGGTTTATACACAGACAAAAACTAGACTGGTAATGTTTGGTTTGAAATAAAATGTTTTGCATACATTCTGGGGTTGTTTCCAGTGACAGAAATGCCTGGCGGACCTTTGACTTGAATCGTGATCTTGAAAATTCAGCCAAAGGAGATTTATATGTTAATAAAACCAAAGGGACCAAAAGCTCAATGTCAATGTTATGCATGGAATGGAATACAAATTATGTGTGTCCCTTATCTAGTGGACATATACACAAGCTTAACAGTCTCAATAAACTGTGCAGAAGTAAACTTACTTATAACAAGTAAACTTACTTATAACAAGATGGGGGAAGTGTGGCAACCTGAGCACTGTCCTCTGTTTCCTCCTATTTTCTCATCAGCATCACTTACTATGTTCTCATCTGTAGCTCGTTCATTGCTATTCACATGTTGTCCCCTGTCCCACACCCCCTGTGGAGTGTAACTCTTTCAGATGCCTGATGGCAGCTGGACCCCTCTCCTCCTCCTCGCCTGGCTTCCTCCTCCTCGCCCAGCTCCTCCACCTCGCCCGGCCTCCTCCTCCTCGCCCGGCCTCCTCCTCCTCGCCCGGCCTCCTCCTCTTCGCCCGGGCTCCTTCCCCACCTGAGTAGCTGTGGCCATACCGAACTGGCCCACGGGCCTGGACATCTATAGCCTGTCCGTCCATGGGAGTGGATCTCTCCTTCACTGTAGTTCTCCCTGAGGTTTCTTCTTTTTCCCAGGACCCTGTTTTTTTTGGAGTTTTTCCTTGCTGAGAAGGAGGGTCTAAGGACAGGGGATGACTGGACAATGTTTCATTTGCTGCCTTACATGAATTTTGTTTATTCCTGTTTTGATATGTCTGTCTGTATGTTTTGCTCATCCAAATCTTGGAACGCCCTTAGAGGCAACTGTTGTTGCAATTTTGGGCGCTACAAAAAATAAATTGAATTACTTAGTCTGATGGAAGTAATGTTTTAAATATGAAGCCAAATACACATGTTGGAAACTGGACTGTATAAACTCACACTTGCTTTTAGTCCTCTTGTACATTGGGTTTCGTCTAGTCTTGGTTTAGTTTTGGTTTAGTCCTTGCTCAGTCCTGGTTTACTTCCCATTTTGATGTGGTGATTGTGCAAGTGTGAACACACTCTATTGTCTCGACCACCTTCCAAAGCTGATCTGACCACTGCAGATGAAAAAAAACAACAACATTTTTGCAACTTGGCAATGATGCATGGTTAAAGATGCATTTCACTTTGACACAATGTTTATTACAGTAAACATGTACAATTTGACAGTGACCATTATGCTTACTCCAGTATAGTCTTATTATTAAAATTCTGCACAAATAATCAACCTAACTTGTCAGAAGGTCATGGTAGCATGCACTGCCTAGAGAGGTTCTTGCAGTAGTGATTGCAGCTTCCTTCACCCTCATGTATCACACACGGGTCCATATTAAACAGAGCCAGAGAGGCTCGACGAACTGTAAATCTGGCATTTAAATATGTGGTGCTGACTCCACAGAAAGTGTAAATAGATTCAGTGAAAATGAATGAAATGCCTTCACACAAGCCCCAGATGAGGTCCACTTAGCTGATTGGACTAGCAGTGATTGATAGAGCCTTTAGTGAATAGCGCCTCCTTCACAAAATAACACACTAACACACATTCTCACACACACTGACGCAAACACAAGGAAATGCGCTGCAATAGTCTAAACTAATATTATTATTTTTGTATCTGGCCCAAGGCGGCCTTATCAGGGACTAGCAGGAGTCGACTTTGAATTTCAGTATAATTACATTTGCCCATATACAGTCTATGCAAGTGACTTGGCGACACTGGGTAATAAGGATGTTTAAATCAGTCAAAGTGAATTATTCTATGCACTTGTCAAAAGCCCAACAATGGCTGTAGGCCATAGCGCTGGCATGTTGTGCTTAGGTTTTGAGCAATTCATGTGTAATTGTTGCTTTAGAAAACACACATTTCACATTGCCCTTTTTTTCCTTTTCTGTTTTGTACATTTTTACTCATAAAAAATAACTTAATCCAGGTATGCAACATGGCTGGGAAGACCGAGATTCAGTCTTGTCTAATCCTCAATGATATGCAAGGGGTATTTTGAATCAAGGGATCCATAGGGTTGGTGCAGAGTTCAGATTTACAAGAAATAAATGTAACTACTTTCTGAGTTACTGGTACACTGATAAACATAAAATCAATATTGGAAACCATGATTATACTGTTTTTGAAAGTAAAAAATCAAATCAATAATTGAGATTGATCAATGTGAAGAAAAAAATGACGGCTTTTTTTTTTTTTGACCCATGTTGCCCAACCCTAATGCACCAAATCACCTCTGTGAAACCTCTACCAAGTCCTATTTATTTGATCAGTTCATTTATTTAACTTATCGGTCTATTGTATTAATCTTTTTTCCCATGCAGAAATGTTCATGTATTGCATTGGAGTAGATGCAATGGTTTATAAAGACAGGGGCAGGGTCAGAGATTATGGCCAGTCCATTAACTTCACAGCACAAACACATGCTGGAGTGTTGATAATGTGAGAACTGTAATCTGGACAGTGTTACTCACCTGGGTTAGATCCACTGTGTCCACCTGTGTGTGCATACAGGCTAATGTGCTTAACTGGCCACTGAGCACACAAGTACATAAACACCATTGTATCACAGATCTGTTAGAGATGCACAGACCCAAGTGTTATGGAAATCAGAAATTATACTATAATCACGTTCAAGCTACTTTCATTTTGAGTGGATAAAAATGTGTGCTCCAGCAAGGATAAAAAAGCCATTAAAAACATAAAGATGGAGTTTATCTTTTCTGGTGGAGGTTCTGCCACCTGCTTGTCTTCATAGAGATGTTATTGGTTTGTTTGGAATGTTCCACAGTAGGGCATTAAACATATCTAAAAGAACAAGAGACCCCACGTGGTCAAGGTATAGGTTACCTTTTACTTTGTGCATCACTGTTGATTATTAATGCAGCTAGAATATTATTCACTAAAATTTGTCAAAACAATCAACCACCAAACCATATTCAATTGGTATTCAAAATAAAGTAAAAATAAAAAAAGAAATAATACACAAAAATGAGTATAAAACCAAATAACAAAACACATTAAAAAGAACTTAACATGTATTGATTTTTCCAGGACACAAACCAAACAACAGACAATTGAATATGTTTGGTCAGACTTCTCAACAGCCATCAGAAAAACCCATAAGGACACTGCACCTTATTACAGGCAGGTGCAACCTTTCACACCTCTTCTCCGCTTCCATCAGTTTATTAATATTGATTCGAGCCAACAGTTCAAAAATCACATGGGAACAAAATGAACATTATTGGCTTAGATAAAGCGGGACAAAATAAAAGAGGCCCAAAAGGAGGAGTTACAAAACAGTAGTGGGTGAGTCTGGACGATCCGGAGTGATTGATAAACGCTGCGCTCAGGGCACGGTGCAAATGTCAGGGGGAGTTAAAAAGACAGATGGGGAGACCTGAAGGCCTGATGAAACGTGGGATTAAAATATATGACCCGGGTCAGAGGATCGAAGGGAGGGGAGAGGTCAGAGAAAGCAGACAGAAAACTGAAAAAGACAGAGGTGCAGCAAGGTTAGCAGCACCTGTCACGGATAATGCATACTGTGAACATGCTAGCCTTTTCAGTACTAATGCAAGGAGATTTAAGGTGGACACAGATATGGTAGAGTAGAGGCTGGTTTAAAGAATTCTTGGAGAATTCAGGGTGCTCTCAGAAATTTGTTACAACAAAGTTTCTCAAAAAAAAGGTAATTTTTAAAATGTAATGCTGTACAATGATCCACTATAATGCATTTAAAATTTTATATGGGTGTTTTTATTTCTCAAACCTACCTTGAAACACATGCACAGTGTTACTTGCCTTTCTCCAAGGAGCTAGATACGTTTAGTGGCATACTGTGGAACCTTCTAAGCAAAGCAATGACTTTGCTCCATAAAGAACATTCTCTAAATAAAGCCTTTTGTAATACCCATAGACTGTATAAAAAAGTTGACTAAGTGAGTGTGACGTCACCCATAACCACGAGTATCACAGCAACCACAACAGCCAATCATGACTGAGGTTGTTAAATGTGCCCGCCCTTCTCACTGGAAAGTGGGAAGGGGGCTTACTTAGCACAAACCAGACTAGTTATCAATCAAACCTGTTGCTAAGGGTAGCGGGGAATGAAGGCATCTGATTGGTCCGTTATTTATGTTCATATCTTGATTTAGGAACAAAATAGTGAAATGGCAAATTCAGGATCAAAATGACAAGGCTCGCAGCAGCAGTTACAGAGAGAAGGATGACAAAATCCCAATATAAGTCAACTGGAGCCAGGGTCAGAAGGACCCAGAAGAGCTCCCTGGGGCACTTCCTATTTGGCATGGGGTACTTAAAGCATTAGCTGTGTCCATTCATATATACGGTCTATGGTAATACCATTTCAAAGCTATTTATTAAATGTGAGAAAACAGTTAAGAGTTAAAGTTAAATAGGCAGTTTCTGTTGATTGGTTTTCAGCTAAGAGGACTTTACTCAGCCAAAGCAGTATGGCTAAGATAGATCAAATCAACCTTGTCCTGATTAAAGGGGCAATTTGAGCTTGTGGTGTTGCTAATTGCTAATTCAACAAGTGGGTAAAGGCTGTAGGCTGAAAGTGAAGCGTTTGACTGTACAATCAAATGGATCAATAGTACTGTGGCCCCTGTGTTTACACCTAAGTCAGAGCCAAACAGTAAACTGACCCCCTGTTCTGACTACACTGATCCTACTCAGCTTTTGACTTTATAATCAAACCCTTTGGAAAAACAATACAACTCAAAGGGACAAAAAACAACAGACTACAGGTGGAAATTAGCTCTAATGATACGACCTGGCACAAAGCATCTCTCCTGTTAAGGTTAATGTATATTGTGCACCGCCCCTGTCTCATAAATTAACTATGGTAAATAGTAATAAAATAAAATAATAATTGGCTTGCTTATGGTAAATAGGAAGAATTTGATCATGATTTTCTATAGCGTGAAATGAGTAGAGCAGAGGGGTCTCCAACCTTTAGCTCCCCTTCCAAGTATCCATTACCATTGTAAATGTATTTTGTTGCCTAATAAGTGGATGATGGTTTATTTTTTATAGGCATTTAACTGTAACCCACCTAAGGCTTGCCATGGCTCTTATATTCACTCAATTTCTTGTGAATGCTATAATTAGTAGCTCACTGGCATTTTTGTTTTTTAAGGCAACCCACCGGGGGAAAAAGGTTGGAGACCCCTGGGAATGAGACATTCAGCCAACTGTTGAGAGCTGGAAGTGAATCCATGACACAAACCTACAAGACCTAAAACCACTACATCAGGTGAGCACACGTTTTGATTTTAATCTAAATTTGAAAAGAATAATTGAGAATCTAGGAAAACAACCAATGAAAATGTCATGTTTTGTTTTTGGTGTGTGCGGACAGTAGGGCCATTGGAGCAAACCCTAGATTAGATTATAGAATTATTTAGTCACAGTTGTGAGATGCTCATGGTGTCCAGTGCTCTTAGTGTTTTGAAAGAACCAAACAGATTTTCACTCAGGATGTGACCAAACAAATTAAAACTAGATGACTATTTAGACAACCGTCACTAATCAAAAAGTCAAATTTTTTTTACCTACATGTTAACAAGTTGGATTAGAGGTAACACTATGACAAAGTATTTCTGCCATCCCACTTTTAAACAGCACTTTGACAATAATTGCTTCATTTGCATCTCACTAGAAAAGTGTTTTAAATGTGTGTTATTATTAAGTCCAATATCCATTCTGCAAAAGTGAATGTTTTGGACCGTGTGCTTGTCTCCCCCATCCAGCTGGTATGTGGCGATGCTGCTATGGCAACAAGGACAAGCCATCACAGCCAAAATGTCTGAGAGCAGCAAATATGATGGCCCTTCTGTCCACCCCCCTTCAAATCTCCGCTTCCTCGCCAGTGTTTGTGCCGAAAAATGAATTCTGACATTTCACAGCATCCAAAAGCAATCGTTCTGTTCTTAAGCCTGTTTATGAACACTGCCATCGATATTAATTATTTTTCCAAAGCAATTATTTTTTCAAAGCAAAGTGTGTGGAGGTGGGATTTACTGTCTTACCTTCAAAATGAACAACCAAGAGCATCATGGGAAGACAGGCACCGAGGGACATAGAGAAAGAAAAGACAACATAAAAACTTTGTTAGCACAACTTCAAAATAAACTGTTTCACTTTACATTATAATCGCCCATACATTATACAATGAGAATACATATTTGGAAAGTGATTATAGTTCATAGTTTATATGATTCTGAGTCAAGATGGAGATTGTTAAGCAGTCTTTACCCACAAAATTGAAAATGCTCATGATAACTGTCAAAATAAAGTGGTTTTTGAGGTGAAATAATCAATCAACGCATGCTCAGAATCTATAAAAACAAATATCTTCCATGACACTGACATGCTTTCGATGGCAGCCTGTTTGGGTTCAAAGATTACAGCGCTGCCCTGATTCTGGGGTCAGGGATCATCACACACACTTCCACAATAGTAGGAAGCGCTCTCACTTCCTGTTGACCCCTGAACTCATGCCTTGCGATTATACAAAACACTAGCGCACACACACCATTGTAGAGACATCTGAACGTGCTGGGTAATTAATGGCCTGGTGTGAATTGTGTACTAATTATTGTTATTAGGGAAAAGTGGGCACAGGAAGAGTTCAGCCTTACGTCACTGCTGGATCTGAGGCCACGTGTTAGGAAACGTATCTCATGTATCTTTTAAATGTCTAATATACACGCACAATGCACTGTTGTGTCTACAGAGTGTGTGGGCAGGTTACATTAAAAGACACACTTGTGCATGATCTCCTTGTTTACTGTTATACAATAGATACGTCAGTGTGACTCCATGACTCCATGTTTATGCAATGCAACAGTCATTAAGTTGATCCTGGTCATTAGCAATGGATTGTAAACCTTATATTTTTATCTACTCTGCTGAATATTTTGTGTTTTTTAAATTTTCAACCTAATATTGTACTGAAGCTTGTACTATTTTTAATCAGGTTGTGAGTTGCGTTTTGCTTTACATTTCTGACACGTTTGTTTACGTAATCCATCATATTCAGTCAATTTCCTACTCAAGACCTTGTTCCACCAGCTGTGTACCCTTTGTGTATTTGAAGTCCGTACACTTTTACTTGTCTTATTGTGATAATTTTGCAGCTCAAATTGCCTTTACTACAAAACATATAACATATAATAGCTAACAGTTATTGATTTAGACTTATTTATGCTTAAATACTTACTTACCTTTATATTACGCAAAATTTACAACATTTAATTAAACCATGTTATAATCTTGTTACCTCATCTAAAACAAACCTAAAGTTGTGTTTTGTTTCATTCACAGATGTTTGAGTAACGCTTTATTATGTTTTCAACAGCTACCATTTTGTCCAGGACTGAAATGTCACACCTGTGTTAAAACGGGAAATGAAATGAAATAAAACACAACTCCAGATGTGTTTTTGATAAGGAAACAACTTTATAACATAAATCAGAGAATACTGAAATATGGGCCCTTTAATACAAACCCTAAATGTTTTCCTGTTTGGCATAAAATGTGTCAAAGTAAATTTATCTCCTCTGCAATGTATGCCTAAAACAAACAGGCATTCACTCATTTTTGAAGGGCAACAAGTAATAGTAAAAGAGCTATAAAACTACCCCAAGTAGCCATTTAAACCCACAGAGGTCCAGTACATTAACAGCATTATGTGCCCATATGTGTGCAGAAAGCCTCTCTAGCCTTAACTGCATGCTCTGAATATCTGTGCTGCTCCATGTGGCGCTGCTGATGATGCGCACACTTGTACATAAAACTCAATATGGCAGGGTCAGCTCTGCACAAAACGCTCCATTGAACACCCAACGCATTCTGCTGCCAAGGACTCTCGGCTTTGACTCTCCTGCCTTTTCTATGGAGCTTTACGTAAACGTGGAGCCCACACACACACACACACACACGGACAGATACACACTTGTGGAAGAGAGGATAAAGGCGGTAGTGGAGGAGGTGTGACTAATCTGTCTTCCTCTGTTGGAGAAGACTGGAGGAGATGAGCGAGGCCTGTAAAATCATTTTGACAGGGAGGATTAAGATACCAGATACACAAATATACTCATAGAAAGACGCAGGTATGTTGCCTTTTACACCTACAAGGGCCTACCGCTGCCACCCCCACGCTCGTATTGACGTTAAGAACTGTGGCATTAAACATTAGATTTGAAAGGAGTACACAAATCAAAGCTCCCTCTATTTATTTTTGACATTCCTAAATGCACTATAGGTTTGCTGTTTTATTTAAGTTCTCAACAGACTTTTACTCTTAAATTCACTATTCCTCCTCACATGTCCAAACCATCTCACGCTCGCTTCTTCAACCTTATCTCCAGAAACATCTAACATTCAATATACATCCACAACTATGAAAAAAGACGAAAGGGAAATTAGCAACTGTGCAATACCGCCAACTCTGACTCCTGTGTTTTCCTTCATGTCACTGTCATGCCCATGTCAAGTCCATTGCTCGTCTGATTTGTAATTAGGACTGTCACGACAACAAATTTTTGTGTTGTGTGTGAGTTTTGTGTGAGAAGAAATGTCACAATTACTGAGACCTTGACCAAACAACAGTGAAATCCTACATTTTTATAGTATGTGACCAGCTTTGTGAAATTAAACTTTCTGAAAGATTAAGTATAAAGTTAATGAGAATGAAAATGTATTTAAAATTAAGGTTTACTTTGCTGTCAAAATAATCACGATGATCAACTAAACCAATAATTTTCACATTCCTACTTGTAATACAGTCGGTCTCTGAGCAAGATTATTTTGGGTTATAAAATCAAACATGCACCATCAGTAAAAGTGTTCAGCTAAGGGAGTCCTGACCAAGTCTAACAAAAAGGTTACAGAGATGGGTCTGAGAGAAGCTCACTGCACCCAAGGAGATGCCCGAGCAGCATTGATGGATGAGTCAAACGCAGAGGAGAAATTCCCCTACGCGGACAATAAAGTGTACCTTAACCTTTTGATATTTTCTCAGACCATGTTCCAACCTGTTTGCTTAATTTAAATTATTCAGTGTTGGACAACCCACTATCCCAACAGGCTGCATATTGTTAGAAGTAGTTTGAAGATATGTAGACTACAAATTCATATAAGGAACTTCTTTTTGGTCTTCAGCCACTATACCATTCACAACACTTCAACTATTCAAAAGTAGAAAACAAAGACAGTGTTAGTGCATTCTCCTACGGTGGTCCAAATTTGCATACGCTTCCTCCCACACGTGCAAAAGCTAGGAGCTCCTACGCATGTAAACACACAAGAGCCTCCTTTACACCTTCCATTGTAACAGGCGTAACCTATCCAAATGAAGCATCCGGATTATTTTCATATCTGAGGAAGAGAATCTGATTCAAGCTATAATAGGTTCTGTCACACCATGATCTTTCCATTTATGAAAACAAAACTGGTAAATATCGTGTGTCATTAAATTTTCATGTTTTTAGCTACTCCAGGGCACCATCAGCAGTACATTTGTCTCAGCGCCTGGTAAAGTTAAAACTAAGCATTGCCAAATTAGAACATCTTCACAGAGAGAGTTTTCACTCAGTTTTCTTTATTGCTCTTCCATGTGCTTCAGGCTCATTTGAGAGTATTTTCTCAGTTTTTTAGTTGCAGCTGTTTCCATACTATAAACAATGTTCTTCCAAGTGTGCCTACAATTAAAAAGCTAAATTGTTTTTTTGTACAGATGTTGAGTTGAGTTTTGGTATAATTTAAATCAACATTTGAATAATAGTGAGCAGGCTGTTCCTCAAACCACACAAATTCATACTAGCTTTCCCAATTATAATAATAAATTTAAATGCATATGCCCCAAAGAAGTAAGAACGTGCTTTGGTGTCAGAAATCAAACCAATAATGTGGGTGAAATTCTCTACGGACTAAGCAACTGCTGTATTTTTTTGTTTTTTATAATGTCTGAAAAGCATTTGTAGTCCCAACTTCTTCTTTTTAACTCAACCACCAGTTTTCACAAGACAATATGCTCTTTCATCCAACCCCAAACTTGGATAACGATTGGCCGCAGCCAGAATAAAGCCGAATATTTACTATTTCTACCATGAAAACAGAAACCCCAAATAAAAGAAAACAACTTCCATCATAGAGCCCTAGTATTCAGTGCAGACCACAACCCCAGTCATTCCCTGCTGTTTCTCATAATAGCGTGCCCATATGTCCTTTTAGTCCAAAGTTTGCCAAGGCTAGAGTAACGATGTTGAACTCATGCTATAAGACAGCTTGCGCCCCTGCGTTTGACCCGGGCGCTGCGTGGGGTAGACCAGAGGAGGTTAAGCTGACAGCGGACACATGCCACGTTAGTCAGACATCTCCTGCCTTGTATCCTGTCCATCCCTCTGTGTCAAAGAGTCGGGCGGTTGCCAAGATACCAGTCTGCTTCTTTCCTCCGATGTGTCAGAGCAAGAGGAGCTAAAGTTTGCGATTGCGCTGTCACTTACAAATCACTCCACAGCTTTTGATCTTGCAGACTGCGCGTGTCATTTGGAACCACCCACTACTGTTGTATTCATAATTCAGTCATTCCACATTGATCGCATATCCTACTTTAGTGGTAATGTGTTCATACTTTTTAGCTTGACAGGTATTTTTCAAGCAATTCAATGCAAAATTTGCAAATTTATCTCCTTGATCTACTGTTTATGCAAAAAAATCCCAATTTAATTTCTGTACAACCACATACATTTTAATACTGATTATCTATAAAGGTTTGACCAGAAACAGTTTATGCAAATGTTGTTTTTGAACATGGAGCCATGACAAACTACAGTCTCTTTGTGTCTGTCCCAATGTCTGAATGAATAGGGCTGCATAGGGGAGAGCATTTGAGGTAATGTAAAATATATGCCAAATCTGCCTTTATTCATTACTGCATGCATTACTAAGAGGCAGATGGTCTGTCACCCAACCACATTAGTTATTTTATTCATACGAAATGCATGTTTTCTTAGCTACAAATGAATTATGTATTCGTGAACGTGATACCTTTCTTTAGCTTTAGCTACAAATATCACCATGTGAAAAGCGTAATAAATTCTGAACTGTGTATATTTGACCGTCAATCTTTAAAGCCCTGGACTGTTACTCTTCTGTATAAATGTCAATGATTATTTTGGAGCAGAGCCGGAGTGTAACCCGAGCGACCTGAAACAGACTTAGACAGGCTAAAAGGATCAAAAACAATGAAGTGAGTGATAGAGCTGCTCTGCTCTTTGCATTTGGAACAGCGAGACATTTTCAGCTCAGAAGGTGGCTTAACTTCATTGATTTTTCATAGCGCTTTCTTTTTTCTGCTGTAAGAATATCATTACTCGGTGCGTAATTGTCGAGTGCATGATCTAGTCCCAGTGCGGGCTCCATCTGCTGCAGTCACCCGTGAAGGGAAGTGTCACTGACTGCAGGCTTCACTGGAGGAATCAAGCAAACCAGACTCCACCACAAGGGGATAAAAGCGTTTAGTCAATGAATTCACATAAATAAACTCATCTAAACTGCTTATTCTAAACTCCCACTGAAAATATGTGGAGGTTTAGATATTGTGAAAAAAGTGAAACCAGAAAAAATCAATTTGTCATATCAAAATGCAAAGACACAAAATTTTAAGTTTTCCTCGTATTTATCTGTCTGCACTTTCGCCAGTTACATTGTCAGTATTTCTATTTGTCTGTAAATAAATAGTTTGATTTTAGAGCATGGATAAGGAAAATCTTGAAAATAACAATAAAAGTTATGTAAACTCTATTCAGAAAGTTTAGAAAATCAATGAAATTGTCATTGGTCAGTTAAAGACAAGATTAACCAATAAACCACTAAATACACTAACAAATAAATGCAGGTTTGTTTAAGTGTATATAGTATTTAATTCAAACATTTTTATATGTAGGTTGCCCCAATGAAAGGTAATTTTGATAAATTATGCATAAATGTGGGATTTGAACCAAAGAACTTGCAGTTCCAAAACAATTACATGTTAGCCACTACAAATGCACAATTTATTATTCTTTTCACAATACTTGGTAGGTGAATATAGTTTTTGAATGCATTTTTCAATTATCCAACTACTGTCTCGTTACCTCAGTTAATATATTCTGATCCAACACCTTTACACTGAAATAGCTCAAATTACAGCGTTGAACTTCTTTGAATTCTCACTCATTCTAACACCTAATTTACACCCACCTTCAGCTCCTCTTCAGGCTTTAATTTCTTTAGCTGCATTAGACAATCATGTGTATGAGACAATGTGCTCATTTTCGTATTCGTAGACACATACAATTGCTACACTTCTGAAGTAGAGTTTTTTTTCTGACAAACCAAACTTTAACATCTTCATTCAAACATTTAAGACATAAAAACCCCAACCCTAAGTATTATGTGGACTATCATGGTTGTTTTTGTAAAGACTCTTGCTAGTTTAGTTGCTTTTATGATGAAACAAACATAAAAACTAAAACTATGGTATGCAATCTTTTCATTTGCACAGAAGGAGGAAATTATCTTTTGAGCGCTGTCAGTGGGGGGTTCTTTTCAATGGGCTGTTTGGGGACATAGATTATAAATATACCGGATTTTAAAAGCAGGATTTGGAAGATTGGCTTGTTATGTAAAAGATTTGCATATTGTTGGGTAATGAGTCACGGGAGGTTAGCAGTGATTCATGGGGTCGAGAAGGTTGACTACACAGCAGCGCAGGAGCCACTACTAATACAGTACAACACCCACGGCAGGAGGGCACAAAGAGCGGGTGCGAAGGAGGAGAGGAATGGGCAAACACGTGTGCAGAAAATGTATTATTAGCATACGTCGTTTTATTTTATATGTTAAGAGGTTGTTTTTACTTAATTAAATTTGCTTGTTATAATGGAATATGAATGCAAGTTGTAAACAAGGCCTAAGTCAGGACAAAAAAGTAAGTCTTAAACCAGAACTAAACCAATTCCCAACGAGGACTAAACCAGAACTAAACCAGATAGGGACATAACGCTAAAGGTGCACTATGTAATATTTCTGGTGAAGGCAGCTACCTGTTTGTCTCCATGGAGATACTGCTTTACCTGGAATGTTCCACAGTGACACATTTAACTTTTCTATCTTAAATCTAGGCAAGGCAAGTTTATTTGTACAGCACAATTTGTACAGAAAGCAATTCAATCAATACATTAAAATCACAATACAAACAAATCAAAACATAAATAATAATAATAATAATAATAATAATAATAATAATAATAATAATAATAATAATAATAATAATAATTTTTTTGGGCGCCTTTCTGGACATCCACAGTCGCCTTACAACAACAGCTATAGTGCTTTTTCACAGACACATGTCCTCAAAGACGCTTTACAGAGCTTTATTAACAGAATAATCATCATAAAATTTTATTTCTATTCCAATAGTTGATTTTTAATTGACATGCTTGTCTCTGTAGAGTCTCCTGCAAAATTTCTCTGATCTGACCAAGATTTTAAAACTTATATCATGTTATTCATCTTGTTTTCAGATTTATTATCGCATTACTAGTTCTGAGGCTGCTTAATTCTAGTTTAGAGGTTGTTTATTTTAAGATAACTTGTCAAGTAAAATTATCTTGCTGCATGGACAGACAATTTCACTACTTTTAAGCCATTTTCTGATAGATTTAAGTGTTTATATCTTAAATTTTGCCCAAGCTTTTTGCAGTGCATACGTTTAATGCCATACTCAAGTATAGGAGACCCTCCAACAGTAAAACTGCATAGTGTCCCTCTAACCAACAACAGCTAAGGTTTAAACCAGGGTTAGACTAAACCTAAATTTTAACCACAACCCCGAGAGTTAGTAGATGTTCAGCGTGCTACTGGTGTAACCTTTACCACAGTTTGACAACCACTGCTGTACGTAACGAGGGAACATCCATCAGTATGCTCCCCCACTTGCATGATTAAGTCCTGTCCTAGCCTTGATTTCTTACACTGACACTCCCCTCGCCGCACATTCGTATCCTGAGTCCAACCTGCTGCCATAACGACATCCATCATCTCCTTCCATACTTCCCTCCCTCCACATTCTCCCTTGTTCCCTAGGTGACGGCCATTTTACATCTCTATTGGCCGTTACTAAGGTTACTGAGAGATGACTAACTGTAACAGGTGCCCTTTTTCTGTCATACCTCCCACCCTCCCTCTCGCTTTCTCTCTTTGTCGCCAGGGGTGGGGTGGAGGATTTTTCAAGGCAACTACAAATTATCACCTCGATTCCAAAAGTGTGAGCCTAAAGGTGCACTGTGTAACTTTTCGGGCAGAGGGTAAGCCATCTACTTGTCTCCATGGAGATGTTATTGCGTTCCCTGGGATGATTCACAGTACGGTATTAATCAGACCTATCTTGTCTTTATTTCTCATGATCTGACCTCCAACTTGCCTTTATAAAAATGTTGTTGCTTTGCCTTGAATGTTTTTATCTATCTCAATGGAGCATTATAGGCACGCTAAGAAAGAGGAAAAATGTGCAATTAATTGAGGAATGCAAGCAAATAACTGCAAAGGTGCATTGTGCTTTTCGAGTGGAGGGTCTGTCAAATGCTTTTCTTTAGGGAAATGTTATTACCGGTACTTTGTCTGGAATGTTTCACAGTATGGCATTAAACCTTTCTACATTCACGAAGACCAAACCAGGCCAAGTTACTGATCAGATCGCCTACAGTCAGAAGGCCTGTTTTTGCCTGTAGTTGAATAAATGTAAGGTAGGTCTGTTTAATGTCATATTGTGGAACATTCTAAGCAAAGTAATGACATAGCCATAGAAACAAGAAGGTGACAAACTGCCAAACGAAAAGTTAGACAGTGCACCTTTAACATTTTTGGTAAATAACAAAAGAAAAAAAAAGACGTTTAAGAAATGCCAATTAAACCATCTTTTTGACTGAACACAGAAAACAATTAACTGTTTTTCATTGATGCTTTGTGCTGGACTCATCACAAACAATTGCACAACACATGAAACTTCCCTAAACATCAATTCAGAATTGAATCAGTCATTTTTCTACCCAAAGTGATCCAAGTTATATCAAGCAGAAAATTAGTTTCTTCAGCATTTTGCTTTTTCATCAAATCATGGAGTTTAACAAAGTGTGACTGTATCTTCTCATTACAGATGTTGTAGTCGCATTCTTGTGTAACTCACATTAGCATTTTAACATTCAATTTAGCCGCTCTCCATCTGTATAATATGTATTGTTATGATGTCCTCTGAAACCCAGGAATGGATAAATATGTCTTTACAAACCACAGCGTTTTGGAACGGTACAGGTCTACGTTAAATATCCCTATGTAACCCCCACACACCTACAGCCTGTCCCTCCTGTCTCTTTTTCCAGCTGAGAGGACCCTCCACCCAAAGTTTGTTTCCATTTCCATCTCTCCACCTCTCTCCATCATACACCTCCAGTACGCTCTACCTCTCCACTCCCCCTGCAGTCCCGCACTTGGGCGCCCACTCACCGCCTCTCTCACCGAAGGACTCGCCAAAATACTCTGATCAAGTGAAATCAAACATGAGTGCATGAGGTGCAGGGACGATAATTGCCAACTTTTTTTTTTGCATGAGGTAATGGACCTGTATAAATATTGGGATAATAGTCACAGTTTTAGTGAAATTAATAAAAAGCCACAAATGTTTTTTTTCACCTGCATATAAATTTAAACCATTTTTTTTGCAACATTCTCCATGGCAAAAATATATACATTTTATGGCATGTCGCGGAGTATTATAGTCCAGGCAACTTTGTGTTTCAATA
The DNA here is from genome assembly GCA_030686955.1 of Odontamblyopus rebecca. Classification (NCBI taxonomy): domain Eukaryota; kingdom Metazoa; phylum Chordata; class Actinopteri; order Gobiiformes; family Gobiidae; genus Odontamblyopus; species Odontamblyopus rebecca. The sequence goes on from CM060668.1 coordinate 15,027,642, forward strand.
ATGCCAACACTTTTTAATACTAATACTAATACTAAGGCCTTAGAGGTTTGAATCGGCCGTGTAATTGCAGAGGTATTAATCAAAAAACAGTGAAAAAACATAAGCATTTTGACAAAATAAATTCTAGCCTAGAGCTTATATCTGGTCTCCTCAATTTTAAAACTATATGGGCAGTTTAGAAAGTTGAACCATGTGAACTAAGCCATAGCCAGAACGTACGATGGTGTCAAAGCTGCAGTTTTTTTAGTAGTCTCTCATTCCTGTTCCCTTTGGTGATGACACACATTTCTTGCCGAGCTCTTCACCCTGCACACTAGTCCAGCCTGCACAGAGGTGTTGTAACTCCCCCAGGCCTGCCTCAAGCAAAGTACACAGTTCATTGTTAGATCTCTGCGTCTTGACCTTCCCCTGTTTGCCTCTTACGAAGTCTTTCATTGCAGCTCTATTGTGCTGCTACAGGTAAAAGCATATGTAGTTCAAACCTAACCTTTGGTGCAAATAGCTCCTTCTAAAAGTGCATGCTCAAGAAAAATAAACTTCTACAAGTAGTTGTTCAAAAGTTTTATATCTTTGACTAAAGACTGGAATGAATATTGGATCTAAGAGACTTTAAGTGCAGAAGTGTAACTGTATTTGATATAGTATACATATTAAGTGCACACAAAAAAGTGCCAAAATACAAATACATACAACATTCCTGTGTTGCTGTTTACTTTAAAGTTTAAATTACTTATTTTGGCAAGTCGCCCAACCGTACTTTGCCAACATTTTCTGTATATATAACAGATAGTTTGTTCTAGGCCTTTTGCTAATCAAGATGCTGAAAAACTCTTTAATGGCACATCTACTCCAGTCATTTGTCACCAGCTACTTTTACTTGCTGTGCAGCTTTGGATCTTTCAGGTCTTCTACACCTCTGCATGCTCTGGATAGAAACCACTGTGCAGCATGAATTTTCCTGCTTGCTCTATAGATTCTCCTGGTTCCTTATTGCAGCGGGGAGGAGCCGGTGTATCTTCACGCCCACATGGCTTTTGTTTGAAGAAAGAATTGTGCTGATCCTGTCCCCACAATTCACTGCAGGCTGCACTTTTACTTTCACTTTGATCAGTGTCAGCATGTATCATTACGGCCCAGTGAACAATGTGCCCCTGGGTTAGGGTGCAGTTAAGAATCTGACAAAATAATTACTTTGTATTTTCCACTCTCCCCCGTGCCTCAATTTTGCGGTACGCTTTCTTGCCACAATATATATATGTAATGCTATTGACGAACTTCACCCTGATGGTTTAGCTGCGGTTTACGGCTCAAACAGGATGCAGCTAAGAGTCCTTTTACTATAAGGGCTGTTTTGTTTTGTTTTTTTGGCCGGGAGCGATCACACACGCTCACCAGAGACAGATAATGATTGTGGTTTCTGAACCTTTTAGTGGCAGCAATCTTCGCTATTAAACTTCTGGAGGGACCCAAGAACATCTCTGCATCTATCTGTTAGTGGCATAGGGTTTTTCTTTAAAAAGTCTGCATGTGGTAGATGTGTTTGTCTATCCGTGTACCAAACGGCAATACTTTTAACCAGGCTATACCATTATACCATGCATTAACTTAATGTTGCCCTGTGTAACTATTCTGGAATTAGCTGCAACTTCCCATCTCTCCAGGATCTCTAAGTCTCTAGGACTTGAGGATGAACAGATGAGATTACAGATAACCGTTCTATTCTGGACACTGACTATTTGTCAAGGCCAAATTACAGGTCAATTCTAGAGACTGGACAACACTCACAGTAAGAATGTATGCTTTTCAATATGTTTTTGAGCAACAAAAACCTGTAACTGAATAAATGTAGTGCTGAATGGGGGAACTTTAAACTTTCATTATATTAAGAGATCATAGTGAAAGATTTGATCTCTCTTAAATTTTCATATGGAGGGCTTCTAATAGCTGACATCATGCACCCACCCTGCTTAAAAATTCCTCACTCTCTTCATTAACGTGCAATCCTCCCTTAAGACTTCAAAGTTTTGTCTTTAGAACTCATTCCCAACTTTCTATGTCTAACATTTAAGGTTCGTTTAACATCTTTTAGGAAAGCATGGCCCCCTAAAAGCAGTTAAACGAACCTTGGCATGAGCTTCATCATCTGTCTTCCTCTCCTAATCCCCAAACAGCTGTGGCACTCTGCGATGCACCCAGCGAGGGGGTGAGTGACGCACTGAGCAGCGGATGCCAGGAGGAGAAAAGACAAAGACCAAGTAATAATAGGCTAAAGATGTCCGTGTAGGAAAGGGCACGAGTATTGCTATAGAGACAATGACGGAGATCAAACCAGCGTGTTCTCAACAGCAGAAAATATTTAATTTCCTGATTTAATTTCCAATGAAAAGAGATACGTGTAACAATGGATAGCCAGTTGTAATGTTTTATCAGCAGTTATGTTTTTATCAGCCATAATGATAGAGGATTAATTTGAGAGTCTGTCTGCACTCTTTTCCAAAATCTGTAGTCACGAAAGATAACGTTTTAAAAGTAACTAAAAACCAAAATCAAATAGGTTGCACGTTGTGAATAGAACATCTTATAAAGACAGGAAAAAAAGAAAAAGTTCAGGGGCATTCGTTTTCAAATCAAAATGAACCTCTCTATCATACAGATTAATCACTTTTTACACCACCTTTTTAGATTCCATCTAAACACATGGACACCGAAGCAGCACTTAGCCCATCTTTTCTGGTTCAAACTGACAATTTGGCTCTTGTTATTTCCATGGAAACGCAGGAGAGGAGCATGTCGACAAGTCTAAATATACTCTTGCACATGTTCAGTGGACATTCGGCTATGGTAGCATATTAGTTTGAGCCACCTGATGATCGCTTATAAAGTATATTTTCCAGTTGTTAGAATTTGACTTTTGATAGAAACAAAAGAGATGATGCTAGACCAGCTAGGTTGAGCATGCCATTGTTTTGGGCTTGTTTTCTGAACAATAGGCTGAGTATTTATAAAAGGGAAAGTGTTTGTGTGATGGCGACATGACAGCCAAACAATAAGTTCCAGAGTCTACCCGCTCCTCTCTTTCTTCCTTTCCATCATTGTTCTGGCACAACCTTCCTACTGCTCCTATAACTTTCAATTTGACCAATGAATTAAGACAATCTGTAAAGGAGTAAAACATATTTTCTTTTCAATTCAATTCAATTCAGTTTATTTTTGTAGCGCCCAAAATCGCAACAACAGTAGCTATATATATATATATATATATATATATATATATATATATATATATATATATATATATATATATATATATCATCATAAAATTATTATTATTATTACACATCCAAATGGATTTAGATGTAGTTAAATATTTTCTGTCACACACCGGTAACACATAACATTATCAAATGTTCACTCACTGCCAATCAATTCCACTTGCTACAAGGTGCTATGATGAGAAGCTAGTACATATTATTCACCTGCCAGTCATATTGTAGCTGATCTATGTAGGAATGCGTGTGAATATTGCCCTATGTGAGTTCTTCTTGCCTCACATCCATATTAGCTGCGACTTTGGATGCTTTGAATACCTCAACTTAGGAATTTCTTATAATGTAACTTAGAATTGTGTATGAATCTTCTTCACAGCCTTATTTGGCATGAAATTTGTCAATACATAATGTCACCAACAAATAATAGGGCTGAGTCTGCTAGCTCATTGTAAAGGAAAGGCTGAGGGGAATAGAATAGAAGGAAGCTAAATACAATGGTTTCCCACCTTGCATGGAGGCTATAGAAGCACCAACACTGAAAAAAGTCTGCTGAATATGGACATTAAAAACACCGAGGCGCTTCAGGGATTACAGTGTACTTGCTTACATCATTAATTGGGTGTGGGTGCCATTTTGAGCTCTAGGTTAGTTAGCTGAGTAAAAATGCAACATGACTAAAAAGAGAATGAGCAAATGAAGAGACAAATTGATGCATGTGGATACATGGCATACTTTTGAAAGCTCAGGAAAGGTGGTTTAGCAAAACACAGGCCTTACAATGTTGGAAAAACAAAACAAGAACAAGTGCAAAATTTCCCCAATTGAAAACAAAAAATAAAAAACTCTTATTCCTTTGTTCCAATGTATCCCTCTGAACTGTGGAGGCGGTTAAATCAAGCGAAGACAAATTCTCCACCAAATGTGCAGTAATAACATGTTCTACATTCAGATTGGTGCGTGACGGGCAGGGTTAGAAAGAAGTTATGCCTCGTGTCAGAAAGTAATGACTGGCTGCAAAGCAATTTTCAGCACTTCCACTTTCACATCACACAGCAATGCATAAATTGTACACTAAAAGACTGGGCTTTGTTTTTTATTCTTTGCTTAGAGATTGAGAGAAAGAGCATCACGTTTATGTATAATTGGAAAGTTAAGATATTGGATTGCTTATATCAATGTTTGCTTGATTGTGAAACCATTTTATTGTGATTGGGCAAAAACCTCCTGAAAGCTTTCAGACTGTAGCTATTCTCAAATTGAAAAGGCTACGGAGAACAAAAGAGAGAATTTAAAAAAAAAAATCTCTTGGCTCACATGATTTGTGCATTGGATTTTGTGTGTGTCTTGGTTGCCATACCTCTACATATTATCATTATTCTGCTGGGTTTTCATGTGTACATGTGTGACAGGCAACAGCTGTGAGGTCTGTCAGGGCTTCCTGTGATTAAATCACAATTAATGGCTGCTTAAATCACAATTAATGGCTGCTTTGAAAGTGAAAGAACGTGAGCGAGGGAGAGACAGAGTGATATGTCTAATTATGAGAGCTGGGTTAATTATAAGATCGTTGGAACAAGCCCTCGACTAAGGTAGGTATAGGGAAAGAAATGCCGCTTGGTCTAATAAAACAATTTTATATATATATATATATATATATATATATATATATATATATATATATATATATATATATATATATATATATATAGTATGCATAGTATGCATAGTATGCAAAGTTGGCAGAATAAAGTTGAGCCAGTTTTAATACAGCTTTACAGATATTACCTATACTATCAATAAAAGACATATGAAACATGGCAGTTTAAAGGCAAACGATGAGTTGACCCCAGCTCAATGTTAACTTATAGTATTGGTTCTTAGAATATCCCAACCTTTTTCATCTTGGGAGAGACACAAATTTTAATTGTACTATAAACAGTTTATCCATCCCTTACTATTAATAACATGAACAAGCTCAAGTCTGAACTATAATCATTTAAACTCCCTCAATTCCATGAACATAATAGTAATAATTAAAAGGCCCAGAGAAAATCTTTAGACAACTTGGCAATATAGTTCAGGCTAAAAAGAAGAAGAAAACATGATAAGGAACAGCCACTGTCTGTGTCATCACTTTTCTTAGCAAAAATAAACTGGGTTCAGAGCATTTCTCAGAGATCATCTTTATCGAGACATCATTTATCTATTTATCTAGGATTAGATTCTTCACAGTGGTTCTTTTCTAAAATAGTAAATCCAACTTTGTGCAAAGACATATACATATTTGTTGGCCATTTTTGTCGCTAACATATTCGAAGTATGATTCCTTGTTAGTTTGCTGATATCACATATACAAACTAACTGCCATGGCTTTTAGGGATTGTGGTACACAGCTATTTTGCTTTCAAAATGCAAACAACTTTCCTATTTTGGGGAACGCTATTGTCAAACAAACAGCCTTGAGGTGTAAAAACCAGAACATAATGACCCAGGTGAAACAAGTGGACCGAATCCAATATTTTTGTTTTTTCTCATTGAGCCAATCTAATAGCTATTGTCGCTTCTAGGGCGCCTTTTCAGATTTTTTCCAGGTACGTGGTCAAAATGAAAAGAGGGGACTGAATGAATAGTTTAGCAAGTGGTCGATGCTGTTGTCCTATTTTGTTGCAATGTGGGAGTCGATACACACAAAGCATCTACACCGCTACAGTGCAGATCCATACACACTATATTTTTAAGTTCCTCTGCGCTGTATTGAACCTCCTAATATCGCTGTAAGCCGTTCTTCCACTCCCATCACAGGAGCTGGCTCAAATGTTCACTCTGACTTTATTGTGTTGCTTGTCTCGTCTCTCCTCATTCACACAAAAGCCACCCCAGGTCTTTGCACCTCGCTGTTGTATCCATTACTGAACACGGGGTGCACAGATCCAAGGAAAGTCAATTTACAACTCTCCCCTTTCCTCTCTGACATTTGCCTCCATATCTCACTTGTACCATACTTGTAAGGTACTTTGCTTCCCTCTCAATGCTTCCTTTGTCTTTGTCTGAGTGTTTCAGATGCCCGTAATTACTATCATTACAGGCGATGCGTTCATCCTATTTCAAAATGTGAAATCAACAAAAGACTTGTTGTTTTGATGTATACCTGTTAGGAATACCAAGCCTGTCGGCAGAAATTTGGGAGCCCGGGGCAAGAAACCTCACGTAGGCCACTCTCTAATATATATATGAACAGGAAGAGGGTCAAATTCAGGACCCCTAAGAGACTAGAGCCGGAGAAATAAGACCCCTTGTCCCCCCTGTCAATTCCCCTGTGGAAAACATACACTATATAATCTGAAGACATGGATTTTCTCATAGTGAATGTATTCAACAGTAAATGATTAGTCGACCTGCTATGATAATTAATACATTGACATACTGTGCAATAAATGGACAATAATTTTTGTCAATATTTATCCTGGGCACTTTTTTGTAGCATTGGGGACATTTTTTATGTAATCTGTCTTTATTATTTGTGCCTCAAACGAGTAAACAACCTGCAACAAACTTGTCGCCCAGAGTAAGAAAAAATAGACTCTGGTAGAATATGTCTCGAATAGAAATAAGGTGAATGGACTTCTTTTGACAACACTGGGAAGGCTTAATACATCAGACTAAATAGAATTTAATGGCAGCGGAGTGATTAGTGCTTCTGCCTCACAGCAAGGAGAATGTGTTACTCTGGCGTCCTTCCCATCATCCTAACACAAGCTTGTTAATTGCTAGTTATAAATGGATTTAAACAGGAGTTCATTTCTGACTTTGAATGCAAGTCTCTTGAGCAGGTGCCTCTCTGCCTCAGGCCCATAGTTTATGAAACACCGCTCCTGATTCTGCTCCAATAATGACCACAGAAACGTTGTCGTAACCATACATACTGTATTCAATTACAAGACTGTAATTAACTTTCTATGTCCTTTCCCTTTATGTTGTCACCAATTCACTGCTCACCACAGTTGACTTTCAATTAATCAAATCTTCTGTCATTGATATGAATGCACCATTTCCCCTTAAACCTGTAATTCATTAAGTTATGTAACATACCCCTTTTCAACTCCATCATGTCGTAGTAAAAAAACATGGCAGCACCACCCATATCCCCCTCAGCCTCTCCATCTCCTCTTTTTCAGTGTCAATCATACTGTAGTTGCTTCACCAAAAACAGGGCAAAATTTCTGTAGTGGTAATACACGTTGACAGCTCAAACTTTCTTTGACCAGTGTATCTATTTAACATTTTACTGTGCGCCTGGGTTGCTTCATCTCATTGCTGACATTTCTTCTAGCTAAGGTCAACTTGCACCATAGTTTATCAATGTAGTAAAACTATTCTTTGCACCCAACTCATTTATGTCTCTGCAAGTTTGAAATGTTACTTTGGCGTGTAAACTTTGCAAGAAGGGTAACTGTGAGAAACAGCAGAATGAGTTGGTTACAAATAAAACCTTTTAAAAACAGATATAATGATCCATCCAATATTTTTTTTTGATTAAATAAACCAGAAAAAGTAGAGGTTGGGTTTTTTAATCAAGAAATCTACAGACAGTCCTCTGCCATGTGGTTTGAAGCAGAGTTCAGACTTTTATTTGTTTCAATAAGAGATCATGATTTTTATTTGTCATATGGCTGGGCCCTAAAACAACGTCACCTGAAATGACCAGTCCACACTTGCATTCTCTTGCAGGAAGTGGCCCTTATCTGCCCCCAAACACAAAGAGCCCAGTACAAAGGGGACATGTTTTATCTGTGCAGGGCAGTGAGCGCCCATAAGGGAGCCCAGTTATCGTCTACAGACTCAGACAGGGAACAGAACAGGCACAGGCTTCATCTCTCTGCCCGATAGAGACATAGATATAAGAGAAATTACAGCAGAAATCACCTGGGAACTTAGGCGGAGGTGGGCAGGACTTGGCCCATATCCATCTAGCCGACAGACATCACTCCCCAGAGGATACAAGTTTTTACGGTTCCTTTGGTTTGCAAGAGGCAGGAGCGCGACACAGGGGCGAGAGTGCTATTTGCGATTCCCGAATTTTCATTACGAGTTAGCATTTGCTGAAACACCCCCAGGATGGATTCAGTTTAGAGCAAGAAAAAGTTATATGGGAGACTTTAAATATATGGAGGCTTGTTAGGTCATTTAAGAACATGGACTGCAGGAGCGTGAGCTCCAAGTTTGTTTCTTTTGAGAGGAAGTAGTACATTCAGTGCCAAAAGTGAACAAACTTGTCCACTGGCATCATTCAATTTCAAAAACTTTTATCAATCTTCTCATTAGTGAATAGAAGTGGCATTAGCCTTAGGTGGAGAACAAGAGGAAACCACAACCTCCTTTCGAGAAAGGTTGAGGTTGATTTTAACTTTGCCACAGTACATTTAAGTGAGTTAATAGGGCATATATTGAAGGACTACATTATTATATTAGAAACATATTAAGCTATGTGTTATGCTTCTTATTTGTGGAGATTTTAGCGTATAATTTAACAGTTAGGAGCATTCTAGTTATAGGCTATCTTCACCGACTCTTTACTATATAACTTATTATGTGCTTAGAAAGATATTAAGGGGGAGAACAAGTTTAATTCAGAGACAGTGTATGCATTTTCAGCATGACTCACAAATTTGGGCTTTTAAAATTGTATTTTGTTGACAAATTACATTTGTTGCATATTTATTTCATGTTTCTACACTGTAAACACTTGCTCCTCACAGGGAAAGTGGCTGTAACAAAAAGCTGATTAAATGTTCACTGTGATGGATTATGCATCTTAGGCAGGTTCACAGTGTGCCAGCATGCACTGAAAGCAGCAGCTGCCTCCAGCTACTCCATCACTTTCTCCAAAAAGTATTTGCACTTAATGAAATGTAAAATCCCACCTGATCCTCTTGTTAAAACAAATGACATTCTGACAATTCATTTCTCCTTATGCGCTACTTTTGAAATTAGCTGAGGTATAATGGTTTTTGCTCTGACTTGTGGATCATTAAGAGGATGGACTGATATCAAATGTTGGAGATGCACTGTTTTGTCACACTTCATTACACTAATGACTGTATCAGTGTAACATATTTAAGGCTATTTTTCATTTTAATTTGAACAGAGTCCATATCAAACCATATTCAGGTCTACTCAATCATCAGAACAAGGCATAATGGGTTTTTTTTATGTTTACTAGCTGGAGAAGGTTAGTTAACTTTTTTAATGTTAGGAAGACTGTGACTGATGAGGGCGCTTTCATGTGCCGTGCCCAAGAGCTACATAACAACATGATATCGTTTCCAAACCTATTCTAGCAGCAAATCTTTTTTATTTCCCAATGGTTAAGGGTTACAGGGGAATAATTTCAGAATTTAAAATGAGAATTCTTTCAGAATATGACTCAAGATCATAATATGATTACTTTTTTCATTATCCGACTTACAATTAACTGCAGAAATGGCGTTGATTACCTATGTTTTTATTAGACTGGTGTGGGATTTGTGATTTCACATTGAATGCTAAACATGTCATTATGTTGCATTGGTGGGATGTTGTGGATGTGCGATTACCAGGAGCCTCATGTGCACCACCACCAGACATGGGCCACTGATCACAGGCAGCCTTATTATTCATTCAAATATTGACTGTTTTCAAGTCCTGATTTGCATTTACAGTATCCATCAACAGACTTCTCCATCCTTTTCTCACCAAAGATTCATTCAAGTGTACAATTCAGTACAATAACAAACTAACTGCTAACTTTATTGTAAGGCAAAATTTAAAACTTTGTCTCCATCTGTCACTTTGGAGGCATATGTTTTATTTTTCTTGCTTTTCTGAACCCCTGTTTATTGACTAGGATTTATGCCTGACAAAAGGAGCACACTGCCTTGTTTGCTGTTGTGGATAGATTTGGAACAGCTTTCTTTTGACAACATAACAAAAATGTTTTATTTATTTATACTTCTCATGTTTTTTCCTATCGCTCTGAAAGCTGCATACTAGGGCTGGGCAAAATGGAGCAAAAAATGTATCTCAATATATTTTGCTATATCTCAATATACGATATATATCTGGATATCTGTACAGGAAAAATAACCATACAAAACTACAGATAAAATAAATATGCCAAATTCCACAAGGTCTTTTTTATTGAAGTGCAAAGAGGTACCATCACCCTGAGCTCCTTTAGCCGAGGAAGCTTGGGAGGTTCCTTCTTTTAACAGGCCCATGTTCCTACCCAGCGGTCAGGAGCTCTGAGGTATCCCACAATCTACTGCGCAGATCTAACAGAACGTTTCCAAACACTATTGGACAAGTTCAACACTACAGCAGATTATTAATTAAAATCTTCTGCATAAATAAACTCAACGTTATAACATATAAACCACAACTATGATAGAGCCACATCAGCCCGTTTGAAACAGTGATGTGTTTAATGTATCTTTGCGGACATTTGTTTACGGTTTACAGAAACGAAAATTAAAACTGCGTGGCTTATTTGCATAAACTATTAATGCTGAAAAAACAGCTTGCTCACCCTGATGTGGTCAGCTTCTGTCGGGCTAAAGGACACGACTCAGTGAAATATGAGTTTTTTCTGTGACAGAGGATGTGCTGCTGATGGCCTTGTCTGTAAATGGTGGAAAAGGTTTGTGGTGCTAGAAGCTTTGGTTGGCACCAACTTTGGGCATTCGCAGGCTGGTTGTGGCGCTGCCGTGTTGAATGAGACACATGAGGGGAGGGCAGGGAGGCGGGGGCGAGCACAGAGATGTCAAACAAGCGAAATCAGGAGTAAATATAAGCATTATATCGTTACATACAATATGTCAAAATCCAAATCCATGCAACAATAGTCCGACTACAATTCTGGTGGCAATAATTCTAATACCTTGATTTGCCTAAAAAGCTACTCTCAATTTCAGTCTCATTTCGGGGGGATTCTGACTTCTAATCTGGCAGCACAGTAGCACTTAGTCAGTCCACCCTCCTAAGCTTGCAAAAGGCACCACGGTTAAAGACCTCATTAGTCCTTAGAGCATCTCACCTCATGCATACATTTAATACATTCCACCACCATTACTGTGCATGACTTTGTAAATCTATTGTTTTTAGTCAAATACCTCCAAAAAGCCCAGACGCTGCTGCAGTTGGTAGCACTATGCTGACACTCGTTTACTCATAGCCTACAGCCCACTCTAGGCAAACGCTCACACAAAAGGTAGGGTAATATAGAGCTGCATCGACGCGCAACATGCTCACCAAACCTCATTTGAGCCTCATGATTCATGGAGCAATGGCTGTAGGGGTAAGAAGGAAAGGCAGCAGGGAGTGAGAAAAAGGTTCAGCAGACTGCAGTTATTAGAAAGCAAACGGCACCTTAACTAAGACTTATATATTGATCTGTGCAGTATTTATTCAATGCAGTGTTCATTTTGTAGACATATTATTAAAATATTATTACGTTATAGTTTTTGTCTAAAATTAACTAAAACTATGACTAAAATCGCATACATTTTTATTGACAAACTATGACAAACACTATTTTTGTTCTTGTTAAAAAAAAAAGTAAAATATTTTTGCCAAATAATTAATTAATGAGTAGAAACTAGACACAATTACATCTCCCATGAAGCAATGGCATACAAAAAATAAATAAAATAAAAACTAAAAGTAAATGAACATGGCATTGTCGTCAAAAAACTAGAATAAAACTAGACCAAAACCTTTCTCTTTTACAACCAAAATTGGTTTTAGTGGGCTAAAGCCTGACTGAACCTAAAAATGATTATAGCCAAAAGATTAAGTTATTGTCAAATTTAACCCTGGTTTCTGTGTGGCTTTTTTTCCTAGTTCCTTTCCATGCTGTTGGTCTGACTTGTGGTGTCAGTTCTCTCATCCATATTCAGACTTGGGACCATCTGTGTGCCTCCAATATGCATGGGCCAGCCTGCTAGACTGTGTGTGCCAAAGTGGAGATACTGGTGTCACTGCTAGTTAAAAGTACACAATTTTTTCTCTCTTTCTCATACGGGATGCATGTTTCAACATGTGATGCCTCTAATTACTTGTCTTTTGTTGCTTTTTGTTCAGGTCAGCTGTGAGTCACCTCCAACAGATGTGTCAAAGTAAAGTGAGGGGTTGAGAGAGGAATAATTGGGGGATGTTGGTAAGTCTTGTACTATAGCAAATTAATTTATTCCAGGGAATATTCAGATCCTTGGAGAGGTCGGTGAGGCTATGAAAAGATATATGGGAATTTCTACTTGCTTTTCCCTGGTTTATTCATTATTATGTGTAAATAAAACAAGTTGAGTTCAGGAAAGATAGGACATGCCAAGTTATGATCTGTGAGTTTCCAGCATATCAATATGGGCAAGTAAGTTCATGAGATATAATTTAATTTCATAATTTGCATTTTTTAAAATAAATATCCAAGCTTAAATAATAAAAGAATAAAACTGTCTGCAATGTCATTTCAACTTGCTGAAATATGTTTATATGCCAGATGACCCTTCCCTTCAAGCATTCACTGTGGATGTGGTGTTTTGTCCAAGAGCACAGTATTCACTTTATTATTTTCATTATATTGAGTTAAAACTTCTGCTTTTTTGGTTGCACTTACAAAACACGTCATTTCCTATCCAATCTTCTAAACCTACTGGATAATGCCTACACTTAGATAATGAAAGGAGCTGTGACACTTATCATTCTAGCCCGAGTCTTGCTTGAGGATATGATACACTTACAGTAGAAGAGACAACCTCATCTTGTTTTATGAATGATGGGAAGCAACGGTATCCATCTACTACTCAATCCAGGCAGCAATTAGAGACGATGGCAGGCAGAAATATGTGATCTTAGAAGGCACCTACAGGGGCTAAAGATGATGATGCTGATTGTAGGTTGAGAATAGACGTATTTTGAAGCTGTGTTTCCCAGTCAGGGGTAAAGGTACATGAGCCTTTTTGCATTGGTCCCATATGTACACTACACTACGCTAAAACTAACAAAACACAAGGATAAGGGACTAAAAAGGTGGTAAATTATTTCTTCTTTTTTTTGTAATTCCTTATTTTTTGTATTTATGTGATATGAAAAAAGAATGAATACAATACAACATGTGAGGTGTGCCTTGGTGCGAACACATGAATAGTTATTTCCACCAACTGCAACAGAAGCTAAGAAAAGAGTCAAACAAAATCTGGTCTTACAGTTTTGATAAAGTCAGTCCACCGTTTCCATTTAGTCTTAAATTTGTCTTGTTGTAACCTTATACTAAAAGTGATTCTCTCCATCTTCAAAAATATCGTAAATGATCTCAAACCATTCGTCTAAAGTTGGTATTTGTGAATTAAGCCATTTCCTGGTTATAGCTTTTCTAGCAGCTGCACTCAAAATTTGGAACAGGTATTTATATGTCCATCCATCCATCTTCTCCCGCTTAATCCAGCTGGGTCACGGAGGCAGAGTGCTGCCCAGTTCTCATAGCACCTGACCCCCCCATGAACCCCTCTGTGAGTGGTGAGCCCACAGGAGAATTTATATATTTATATTTCTTTACACAGTTTCTAAAGATTTGTGAATTTCCCTCCAAAAAGGAACAATATGAGGGCATGTCCAAAATATATGGGAATGATTTGCCCCCAGTCCAGTAAATTATTTCCACATATTTTTTGTTAAATTTTCGAAGATATAATAAGTAATAATGATTAAAAATGCATTAAAGCCACCTGCTTGTTTCCATGGAGATATAAACAAGCACATGGTTGCCAAGAATGTTCCATGGTATGGCATTAAACTTATCTATTACGCATGACATTTATTCATTTATAGCCGTAACTGCTAAAAAATGCATTGTGAGTGGAATCGCCTCTCCACAGACCTGACTTGTAACCTGGCCCTGTGGAGTCACCTTTTTCGAAACATTTAGCATCTCTCTATTCCCATTCTCGATTCCCATGATTTACAATTCTTGGATAACTCTTGTGGTGTGGCCCCCAACTTTTCCACTGTCCCTCACACTCCTCCTCCTCCCTGCATTTTCTCTGCCTCCGTGCCAGTTCAACACATACCCACTCTTCTCCTCGTTATGAAGCCAATTAGTGTGGTCCTAACTGAAACGGTCTCCATGGCGACCGGGGTGCTAATAATAACAGACACCCCCACAGCGATGGCGGCTATGAATTTATACACAGGCGTATCTACTGACAAACACACGGGACCAAACAGGAATCAGAGGCAGCGTGGTGTTAAGATGGACTGGGAATCTTTGAACGCCACATGTGTCTGAGCCTGCGGGATTCAACAAACATGCACACGTTTATCTATTTGTATTTTTAGTTACAGATGAATGGGAATGAGAAAATGATGTGTATAGGGGAGGCTAGCAGAGCAAAATGTGCACATAGCTACGGTAAAGGCATTATTTTTATTTTATTATTTATTGCATTATTGTTCATTTATTTACTCTTCCTGCATTTGACCCATGCTGCTGGAACAACCTGTCAGGAGAAGTGTGTGACCATTTTTCAGATTATACTGAGATATTCAGATTCACTAAAAAATATACTAAAACAAAAAAGCATTCTTCGTCAAGAGTCAAGGCTAGTTTGGCTAAATGACTCTGATTAGGTCGATCCTTAGGGTTGGCATATTATTGCATCATTTGATTTTTTAAGTCATTCAAGATTTGTAAAAATTGACTTAAAAATGTAATATTTTATTTCATTACCTGCCCTTTCTCTAAGTCAAGCTCTGTATCTTAGCACCCCATGGCCAAGCACTGGGCTCAAAGGGTGATGTAATGTTTCTCAACAGGACGACAACTCTCCTAGAAAAACACACTGTGAATAACTTAGTATAGTCCTTTACAAAGTGCTGGAGCTGAGCCAAAGTCGCAGAAGTCAAGAATTATGTGAGCTTTAATACAGCAAAATCCGTATTTAATCCTCCATATGCTGCAAGGGGAGGGCAAAGATTGTGGACATGTGAAGACAGCCTATTGTCTTGTAAGAATTATGAGCACTACAGCAATTGTTACTGTTAATTAATCACTATTACGAACATGAATGCTATCTCAAAAATAGGGTTTCATTATTTAGATTATTCACCCACATGCAAGGTTGGTGGCTTGTTCCCGGCTCTGAGTAGTGCATATTAAATTAAATTTAATTCATTTTATCTTTGTATAGTCCAAAATCACAATAGCATCACAGGGATTCACAAAATAGTTGATTTAACCAATAGTAAGTGAGGAAATCAAACGGTGAAATAGTCACAGGAAACAAGAAAATAGATACTGTCCCAATGTGCCCCATGTCTTCTCCTTCTCCTCCTTCTCAGCAAGAAAAAATTGGGGGAAAAAAAACCTCAAAGATAACCACAGAGAAGAAAAGATCCACTCCCATGGACAGACGTGCTTCCAGTTGCTGATAGAGTTCAAGTCTATCTCAATTTTGTGCCCACTCAAGACAGAAGGACAGAGGGTTCCTCGTCCACACGTTGTGACTTTGTGCAAGTAGCTTCACCCATCCTGCCTATGCACAGTATGGATGTGGTGTAGAAGTGAGCAGTTGGGGTGAGAATTGGAGAGACTCTTGGTGCTGATTTGCAGTAAAATCTCCATCAGTCTACCCTATAGGGAAGAAGTGACCCCAAATGTACCTCGCCTTAAGTACATGATAATGATTAGACTTAAAAGTAAATGGCATAAAAACATTCTGCAATAAAAATCACCCATTCAAGAAGTGTCAAAAAAACACATGAAGCCCCTTGATTATTCTACCTTTCTACTGAAATATTTGATGACGTTTTGTTGGATTCAAATTGATTCTCAAAGTGTTTTTCTTTGTGGAGTTGAGATGACACAGGGGACGGCTCAGAAGAGGAAACATGAGAGGCCTGGGGCTGAGGGACAAACACCAGAACAAAGCCACAACTCAAAGGAAAGAGAGGGAGTTTAGATAGGAAGGAAGTGCAGTCTATTAGGTGCGAAGCAAGGGTCCGCTTTGATGCCACGGATAAATGCCATCACCAACAAAAAGCAGCCTTTTAGATTGATTTGACTTGAGAGAGTGCATTTGAAGACTGGCACAAATGGAGGTGGTCTCAGGAGGAGTGAGTGACGCACAAGGTAGGCCAGGTTCACCATGCCAGCGTGGCTAATAGAGCACACTTTCACCTGGCCTCAACTCCTCACAGTCTGCTTCAGATAGCAGGGAGTAGCAGGGGGTAGCAGAGGGTGCGGGGACAAACATCAACAGGTCAGTAGGTCCATGCAGACAAAATAGAGCTTTATAGGAGGCGCACTCAGATGGGAGGTATAGGTGAAGTGTTATGTAAGATCAAAGGCTCACGTCTGCTCGGGAGAAAAAGTTGAAGAAAACCTAAAGCCTAAAAACAGACAGAAAATAGGTTCCAAGAGTGAATGCGTTTAGATGGAAAGCACTATGAACCATGCGACTTTTACTAGGTAATAACTTTAAGTGCAAAGGTCTTGTCCACAGCAGCCAGATTCTGAAGTTTATTTCTGGACTGTGACCTATCAAAAAGATAATAAACATTTTAAATCACAATATAAAAGGAAAAAATTGCAATAACACTATCATTTTCAATGCTGCTTTTATTATATTTGTACTTACTTGTGCTTTTGGGTTATTTTGCCTTATCTCTTTTATGACTAGGGTTTTTATCCTCTGTAGAGCCCCCACTCAGTACTTCAGTAGCTCTAGGTTTTAATAGTAATTGACCACAATGTCTGTCAGCCGGGGCACATGCAAGTATGTTACGATAATCCAAAATTTATAATTTATGTATCACAATATATGGCCAGCAATGTGATGTGGCTCAGCCTATAGGTGGGTGATATCTCGATATTTAAAATATATCAAGATATTTTTGAAACTCGATATGAATTCTGACATATCGATATATCGCTATAATGCTTACGTTTACTTCTGGTTTCGCCGCTTCGCTTGTCCCCCCAAGCTCCTCCGCGGAGCCCGCAGCTGGCCGCGGACTAAACCAGGACTAGGACTAAACCAGGACTAAACGCGACCGCAGAGCCCGGGGCTCGGTCGCGGACTAAACCAAGACTAGGACCAGGGCTCTACAGTGCGCCCATTTCACTTGCATTTGCGAGCAAATATTTTGTTGTGCGAATGTGGAAAACAAAACAGGCGCATCTGTGCGAGTGCTTCTGCAGCCACAATAAGCAGAGCTGCGCACAGACGTAACATGACGAGTTAAACTTTCTAAATGCACGTTTCCCAGCACAAGTGCAACCACATGACACCTCCGACCGCGCAGGACTCCAGCGTACGAGCTCCGCGTGTGGCCGATATCACTCGAACAAACTCCGCTTCAAAACACACCCACGCCCCCTTAAACGAGGAGTGCCGCACAGCAGGACACACACCTGTAGCACCACTCATTAGACACCCCCACCCCGCTGGATTTCCTTCTCCGCCAAAGCGAGAGCTTTGTCTTGGTCCTGGTCTTGGACTCGAGCGCATTTGGACTCGGTCTTGTCATGGACTCAAGGTCTGAATACTGAGTGCGGTCATTTTTCATTAAGGCCGCTGCTGTTGCCAATAAACTCATCCCGGTGTGCGGGAGCATGAGGGGCTTCTCTCTGCAGCCTGTGCCAAATGCCAAATAAATCCGTTTGTCACAATTTGTGTTTGGTTTGGTCAATGTGCAGAGACTAAATACCACTTTAAAACAAGAGAATGTAACTCCAGTTTGGAATTTAAAAATACAGGTTATAAATACAGGTTTAAAATCCTACACACTTTATTCACTTTGAAGCAGTTTTGTGTAAAGTGCCAGTGGAAGTTCTCTTAAAGAAGAGGTTCTTAAACTGTGAGTGAGGGTCCAAAAAGGGGTGCAGAGTGTTTAAGTGCAGAACTAAATGAATATTAATCAGATAAAATTAGTTTTTTTTGTTTTTGCAGTAGTTTGCGGGGGATATTTTTTCCTGTAAATATATCGAGATATATATCATATATCGAGATATAGCAAAATATATCGAGATATATTTTTTGGTCCATATCGCCCAGCCCTAGCTCAGCCCTACGTATCAGTGTGGAGTTTGCATGTTCTCTGGATTTTTTCTGAGTACCCTGATATTTGCCATATACGGGCTAATTCTTGACTAGGTGCCCCAGAAGAAGATCCTGGCTGAAGTGTCTCTGAACAATGCAGTGCAGTCTATAACCTCTCTATAGCCCAGGGGCATTGATGTATGAAATGAAATGGAGAAATGGTTGGAACAAAAAAAAAGCATCCTTCACCAAGCGACATCCTGCTGTTTTACATCTGGCAACACAGAAACCGCCCCAGTATTTACGCCCATATCACAAGTTTTGACCACTTGGGGTATTTATCAAGTAATGAATCCTGATTTCCCTTGGTTGAAATGTATCCAGGATGATGCTGAGGAAATGGAGAGCTCTCACACACTCCCACCAAAATAATCGTCGCACTGACACTGAGAATCCCATTTTCAGGAGGAGTCCCCCGGCAGTTGAGCTGCTACCGAGCTCCGAGGCAAAACAGAATTACTCTAACAAACAAGCTCAGCGTGCTCACCTGACAAATAGC
The DNA here is from genome assembly GCA_030686955.1 of Odontamblyopus rebecca. Taxonomy (NCBI): domain Eukaryota; kingdom Metazoa; phylum Chordata; class Actinopteri; order Gobiiformes; family Gobiidae; genus Odontamblyopus; species Odontamblyopus rebecca. The sequence continues at coordinate 15,046,541 of CM060668.1, forward strand.
TGCCTTTTTAAAGTGGATGGGCTAGTTCAGCACAGTTTAGGCAGTCAATTAGCAACACAGCTTCAATAAATCAACACATTTACAATTTAATCCTATGTGCATAAGATTTCTTTCATAACATTTCATATTATCAAGCCTTATAGGGAAAAGTGACTGTTACTGATTTTAATGGAATAATTCATGGAATGCCATGAAAAGATAATAGGAAAGGGACATTTTGTGGTTTGCCTATTGGACTTATATTTGTCAAATGTGCACAAATGAAATGAAGCCAACTAGTTCTGTTTGATACACAATTATACCATAAAGCTAAAAGAAAAAAACTGTCAAGCAAAATATAAGCCCTTAAAGAAGTCTAGAATACATTGTTTCAACAGTGTCCAGGAGCTTTAAGTTACCTGAGTTATTATAACACAATGTGGTACCTCATGACTGCATTGTCCATTCAAAACCAATTTACCACAACCGCAAAAGTCGACAAAGGCAAATTACATCTGAATTAGGGGCATATTCTAGTTCCACAGCATGATACCTCTTTTAAATCAAGGCAGAGAACATTAAGATCGAGTTTCATTGCTCAGCCCTGTTTGAACTATTTTCAAAGTATATGCTATTGAACCATTTTTTCAGCATTTCCATTACAACAATAACTGCCACCCCATTGCTTTTGCCTACACTTGAAGTTACTTTGTAGTGGCCAAACCTGTTAAGCCCTTGACATGTCCATTCCCCTCCGTGTCACTTGTGTTGCTGTTAATTTACTGGTGAAAGGAGAGAGTAAAAAGAATAACCTTTATACTGGGTGGACAGCTGCTGGACCTCACCATTAACATGCATACAAAAGTGTATGTTAAACATAGTGATTTTGCAGTCACAATGCGCAAACACTTGTGCATCCTGTTCAATTCTACTCTACAATGGTAGTAATACATTATTCTATTCAATAAAAGTTCAAATTAGGGGTTGTGCAGATTGGCTTCTCGAAGGGTTAGTGGAAGGAAGCCAATGTTAGGCCACGATGCAGCTGGGGCATACAATGTTATATATTCTTTACTAAAATTAATGTTTCAAATGGCTTTTGTCTCAATGCACCCCACCGACTGTCTCTCACTTCAACTAAACTTCTTGAGAAAGTTTTCGAAGCCAGCCCACACCTACACATCACAGAGCTCACCATCCACCATCTTCCCCATATATATAGTTACGCTGAAGCATGTGCTCTCTGACATGAAACCCATAATGAAAAGTGTCTGCCAACTTATAAAGCGCAGAAAGAAAGGAAGGAGACCGTGCACACCTACACACGTGCACTGTTTGAACAAGCAGCAGCGCAAACAGCCCAGCACAATAGCGCATTGATTACTGGATAGACAAGCGGAGAGATAGAGGAATACTTCAAAATATGTCCTCGGGCGCAGGATCAAGCAAACAACCTGTATATTATGCACCGTTACTGTACGCTTTAATTATTGAGGTACATTTTTCATCTCGGCTGAATTAGGTGTCAGTGTTTGTGTTATAGGGCGACATGACATACTACAATCCTGGAAAAGCCATTTTAATTTATTTTCTGTTCAGTAGCGTAAAATGGGCACCTGTGGGTTTAGGGTTGATGTATTTGAATGTAACACTAATGAGCAGAGGGTGAACTTTTAGCCAATCAGGTAACGAGAAGAAAAATGCAGTTAGGTAGTTTAGTTTAGGTATGTCAATAGAGAGGAATCTACAGTATATGTTATTGCTTTGTCTGGAATATTTTACAGTATGGCATTAAACATTTTTATCTTCATGGAGATCAAACCAAACCAAGTTAGAGGTCAGATCTGTGGCGAGGCAACCCCGCACAGAATGCCTGTTTTTCTAAGTATTTTTGAGCTATAAAACCCCCTGTAATTTAATAAATGTAAGGGAGAACTGTTTAATGTCATACTGTGGAACATTTCAGGCAAAGCAATGCCATAGAAACAAGCAGGTGACGGACCCTCCACCAGAAAATTTCCACAATGTACCTTTAAAACAGTTCCCAAAAGAGTAACTAAATAAAACTAAAAAATAAATAAAATACAAGGTCGAATCTAATCTCAGCCCAATCACTACATTTAATCAGTGTGTACCGCAGGCAGAATATTTTACTTAAGAAGAGAGACAAAAGAAAATAATAAATTGTCCTTAAATCTTAAATTGCACATACAAAATGGCAACGTCAAACCACCTGCAGCAACGGTTTACACATAAAAACATTTTTTTTTAAACTATGTCCTTTTTTAAACTGATCCTATCCATTAATCCTACTTTAAAATATAATATTTTGTTTTAGAAATGACTCTAAATTGATTGTGAATATATCTGTAATATTCAGAAAGAGATCATCACAGGCACAGTTTATTTTACTAAGAATAGGTCTAAACGAGGAGCCGAACACTGTATACTCCAACCACAACATTGTTTGCTGTCATTCTCAATAATGATAGAAAGACGTCTTTGAAAAAATAATCTTATTCAAACTGATAACAAATGTAACGTTAAATTTGTAATTAATTTGCCCATATGAGGCTTTTGGAAGTCTTTATCTCCACACACAGATGAGAGAATACTGTCATCTGCAGTGGACACTTCTTAGACAGCGCTGACGTGCCTGATTTTCCGGATCTTGGCATAACGGAACAGGCGAACACTCCCACCATTTCTGTTTCCTGTTGCCAATAACACATCCCATCGCCCCCACATCGACACCATTTAAGTGACAGTTGCCACGGTGCCACACAACTGAGGAAGAATGGGGAAAAAAAATCACCTCTCTGTGTGTCTCCGTCTCACTGGCAGTCCTCTGCTTATGCTCTCTATGCCCACAACAAAAACAAATTATTTCTTTCATTGTCTTATCATAAATGTCTGACCACACCTTTTGAATATGTATGGCTAACCAACAAACTGTACTAACAATATATCAGTTTTACAACTTTGACCCTAAAACCCTCTTACCATTAAGGATGCAATTTTCACCTGCTATCATGGCTGCCAATCTACGGCAACGGCCACTTCAACCACTACAAATCACCCAATCACGCATCACAATCACATTTGGTGGGTGAAGGGTCTTGCCAAAGGACACAATAATGGTATACACTGGTGGGAGCTGGAATAAAACTTCTTACCTTTCTGTTATAATACCATTACCCCACCACCTGAGCCAAATTCAAAAGCTATAAAAGATGTAAAAGTTATGTTTGAAATTTAATATTTTATGCATTCCACAAAAAGCAGCAATTAAATGTAAAGGTCAATGCCTTCTCATTATCCCCCGCCTGGTTCATTGTGCCCGCTCGTTTGCATCTGTTGAACATGCTAACAGTGGGTAGCAATCGCTCACTCTTGCCTATGTCTATTTTCATCATTTCACTGGGAGGACTTGAAGGGGGCTAAAGGCTAATGAAGTGCCACACAGGGCGGTCACGATCATTAAACGTTTCCACTGGGTCCCTGTCAAATATAGATTTTAGTCACGGGTGTTCCATCGACTTCACCGTGTAAAATGTAACCAAGCGGTCTAGTCCATTGTGCAAAAGGGGAATTGATAAAGGAGAATACAGAAATAACCAGATTAGCAACCAGACAAAAATCGATTATACTCAATTAAAAGAAGTTAAGTAATGGGTATGTTCGCAGAATGAAATCAGTGCAGTGGTGGAAAGAAGGGATCTAGGAGTTGGGTTTAATCCATTTTGCGAAGAACTTTTTTTTTTCCTTAGAAACTTTGGATAAAACACTTGGTCACACTTTTTCTTATCACACCAAAGGAGTTAGATAACATTGTTTACACTTATGTCCACCTTGAAAGTCTTTATCAGCGCATCTCCAAAGCGATAAACAGAATCAGAATGTTCTAAGGACAAGAAAAAAAAAGAGAAAAATGAAGACAACACTATAATTGAAAGTCACACCGACGTGGCGCGATAATGAGTAACTTTTCACTTAATCAGTAGTGACCATATGGAGATGTTTTGAGTGAATGGTAACAGAGGGCCCCTCCCGCTCCTCTGGGCAACAGATACAGTTGTGAGTGATTAAAATGGTTACCGGCTGTGACATATGCTTGTGTTCTCATACATCTCCATATACGCAGACATTAAGCAGACATGTCAGAGGAGACGGATCAGGCAGGCTTCTGTTCACATCATGCGCTACATTCTCTGACACAATCCGTTACAACGCAATATGAGCTGACTGATATTGAACAATGTTGGCATATATGGTTATTAGTGTGATTTATAACTTTTTTTCCCCTTTTCAATATACAGTATATGTAAATTTTCATACAGGAGAAAAAGACACTGAGTTATGAATGTACACCCCAATCAAGACAAGGATTAAGAATAAAAAAGATGGACCAATAAATCATTCAGTTAACCCTTTTAATACCACAGGGATCATCAGTGACCCCACTATTTCAAATTATCATAACTCCTTGCTACTTTTAATCATTCAAACTACCCCTGAAAGCTGTGAAACAGGGCTTGAAACGGGGCTTGAAAGCTGAAGAAAATTCTATTTCTTTTTGGCCTTTTCGTCTTATAACACACAGTTTTAGGTATTTAATTACATAAGAATGGTAAAAACTTCACAGTTCTACTTCTCCTGGAAAAGGGTGTAAATTATTTCCACATAGGACATTCTTTGACACAATTATTGACAAAAATCACTATTCAATTCAATTTAATCTTTATTAAAAACACATAATATCTGGTTCATAGTAAGCAAGTATGTAAAAAATAAGAATAATCATAAAAAAGAAAGAGACAAAAAAGACCAGGTGTTTCAATAAATACAGCTATTATTATAGGGTTAAAAGGATTAAAGGTGCACTAAGTAACATTTCTGATGGATGGCCCACTACATGCTTGTCACCTTAGAGTAGTTTTGGTTTGCATGAGGTGATTCGCAGTATGGCATTAAACCTAAACTAAAATTAAACTAATATCTCCATGGAGACAATCGGGTGACCCCACCAAACCAAGTTACGGGTCATATCTGTGAAGAGGCGACCCTGCTCACAGTAAGAATGCAGGTTTTTGAGCAATAAAATGACAACAAAAAAGTAATATAATGAGCATTTAAGGGGTACATGCTTTAAATCAATCTGATCTTAAATTTTGTAATATTAATATGTCTGAAAATGTCATAAACATTTGAGAACTGATTTATTGTATCTGCCCAACAGACAAACCTATGGCAGAAAAACACAAGATACTGAAAAATAATGTGTAAAAAATATGATTATAAAAAACAGCACGACTTTTGGCTTTGAAATGTCAACTTTATAGTCACTTCTTTAACTTCACCCTACAGCGTTAAACCGGAAAATACTAGACGTGTGTCAAATGCAAGCAGAAAAAATTGTATTATCATATTATCAGCGGCTGACACAGAAATCAAAAGAAATGAAACGTAGTGCCTCCTAGTGAGTGCTAAAAGCCAAGTTTGAAATTGAAATTCTTAAAACATAACAGCATACCCGCTCACAGCAGCCTAGTTTAAAAAAAACAGGGATCAAAACCTAAAAGACAGTGCATTCACATTATCAAAGGGCCCAATACACTACAGTGCATCTCTGAAGAATGACAGCATGTGGCTGGCGAACAGGCTTGTGCAACTGATAAGCCCCTAACAAATGATTTAGCCGTATATGAGAGACAGAGAAACCCAACAGATGGTGCTGGCAAAGTGTTGGGAATAACCACAAAAAAAAGGAAAGTTTTGAAAATGAAGATGAATAGCAGTGGTGTGTGTGGCATATCAGGCTTATGCACTACATGGTAGATTGGGATCAAAACGACAAAGCAAAAAACTAAAAAAAAAAAAAAACTAGCATAAGACCAGGAAGTGAAGTGACACAGAGGGGTGGATGGACAAAATGTAAAAACAAGAGCAGTGGAGAGATGACGGAAGGGATAGAGAGTCTGATAGATGAGTAATGTCAGGTTCATTTCCTGAGGAGCAGAACAAGACAAAGCCCATTTAATAACTGTCACACTGGCAACACAATCCAAGCGTGAGGTGTGCTTCTCTGATCACAGATTTGAGCCAGTCTCAACAGATAACATGTCATCTCATTCTCCTCTGATTGAATGGAGCGGCTGTTTAGAAACAAAACTCACCCCCACCTGCACCTCCACCTGTCTGGCCCTCCGCATCCACCTTACTGTGTTGTGTACACGCGTGATGTCCAGCGCAGGTGCCAGCAACTTTAAATATATTCCAGGAAATGTGATTTGGCCCATGTGGGAGGAAAATAGCATAATAAAACCATGTAATTTGATTTTGATTATTATATCACCGGACATTTGCATTTTCCTTGACTTTTTATTGTGATCTATGTGTGCAGCTGCTGCCAGTTGTGTCCCTCTTTATGTCTGTGCGTCTTTCTGTTGGGTGACTCGCAACTGTCGGACTTCTAGCTGAATCCCCCCACAGAGCTATGTAATTGGTTGTTTAAACAATGGCTACCTGTCTGCTGTGGGCTAATCAATGCAGGAGTAAACATTAAGATTAGCTTGTTAGGCAGCAGGATAGTGTAATGTACAGGCATGTCAGTGGGTGGGAGTGAGCAGAATGAGTGAGCAGAATGAAAGAAGAGATGGAGAGACACTTGCCTGGGGAAAAGCACCAGGACTACAGACACAGGGGCCTCTAGGAAGCATCACACGCTGACCTTTGGCTAATTAGCTCATTAGTTAATTAACTGAGCTTAACACCACGGAGTAATGCTTCACTAATCACCTGGGATACTGACCAATCAGCTGCCAAATTAAGTTGAGCAACAGTGTGCAGCTACAGTAAGAGCCTAAAGTAAAAGCGATGGATGCAAATACCCAATTAACAGAAGCAAACAGCAAGAGAAAATTAAGTTCTAGCATGAGAGATTTTTTTTTCTTTTAGTTTGTAGTGTTTAATTAAAGTTGTTTAAAAGCCAAAACTAGAGCACACTAATGAAATGATTAAATGGGTGGTAGGGCAAAAAATATAGGCCTATATCACAATCTTTTTATGGATAGATCAGAATTTCTGATTTGATTGTGTTGCTTGGAAAACACTGTCTGATTTTCTAACTTTTTGTTGGCTAAATCAGTGATCTTGTTAAGCCCCACAAGGTTAGAGCTTTTGTGATTTTGGACTTGAATAAACAGAAATGAAATGAATAGAAAAAGCAAATAAATAACTCTCTTAATCAAGCGTTTAAACCCCAAACTTTTAATCAGCGGTATTCAATAAAAAAGTCCAGTTTTATCCTCCAAAGTCTGAATTATTCTCCAAATCATTTGCTGTATGACCTGTTGATTAAAAAGTTAATAACTTACAACTAGAAATGTTCGATCAATTTAAATTCAATTAGTAGCCTATCCCTAATTTCAGCTATGAACACATTTTTATAGTGTAATAAAATAAATAATTCCAACAGATATGATTTGAATATATAAGTGTATTCCTTGACTAGTGTTTTTGCTAATAGATAAGGCTTCAGTTTGATCAAAACACACTATTAACATAAATGTAGAGGGAGGTCTACTATGGTTCAATAAACAGCCCGCGGCATTTGGATGGAGGCATGAATTCGACTGTCATTCAAAGTCCCTCATCCAGGTTTAATGCATTGATCACAGATTCCACTCTTGCAGTTTGTTAGTTTATTTATTTGGGGTGAATTGGGACTAAGTGGAAATAAAATCAGTAAATAACTGATAACTTCATTTGGATAAAAGACTCACGATTTAATCAACTAGATAGCGGTAAATACCTGTTGTTATTGTTGTCATTTCTGTGAATTATTTGAAAGAGAACTTTGAAGGTCATTTTCAGACAACATATGGAAGAGAACTGGGTATATAACTGCTATTGATCTTATTGACTCAACAATAAATCCTAAGTAAATCACCATAACATTGGTTTTAATCAGAGCAAAAACATTCTCTTAATGTGCAATAGGCTTCCCATGTTGAAACATTCATTCTTGTATAAGCCCCCAAGACTATATCAACACAATATCGATGTCACCAAATCCAATGTAGCAACATGGCTTATTATTAAGTACAATCCTCGTCATTGCCAATCACTACTGTGGCCACCCTGCTGACACACTCCGATTGACTGTTTGTTTTCTGACCTCATCCTCCACTGCCCTGCATTTCATGAACTTTCAACTCAATCACCAAGATGCCCTGCCAATACTGAGCTATTGATTCAGCATTGATTTTTAGGAAACACGTCTCTGCTTTGACATTCTTTGTATTTTAAAATTGGTTGGTCTGGGTGAATTTGTATTCAGGTTGCGCACTAGAGTTCATTGATAGAATGGGCAAAATAATGAGGTCTCTTAAAGGGCCTTGTAAAGTAAAAGTTAAACAGAATAAAGAGGACTTAGATGTAGGACTCATTTCATTTTATTCAATGTTCATTGCAAAGATTTTAAGACCCAAGGACCTGAACATCTATTACATGATCACTGTTTTTCATGTAACACTGTAAATTCACAGTTGCCTCTGTGTATTTGTCTCTGTTTAATACCTCAGAAGTCTTCTGTTGAAGAATACAGGACTGTCTGCTATTGATATCATGTCACGCTGCATAGGTCATCTCTCTCAATCAGTGCTGGGGTTGAGCAAGGATATTATCTCATATTCTTTGCATGGAGGTTGACAGGTTGTGTAATCTTAATTAACCAGCAAGATAAAAAAAAAACTGACAGGAGGACTATAGGTACTAAATATAGAATAGATGTATAAAAGACCAGATATTTTATTCATTGTGCTGCTGGTGTTGGGATAATCGGTAAATATTTACAAGTATTCCCCAGGGCATAGCTTAGGCAACTATATAGAGTCAAGAATATGGAAATGTTCCCCAAGCCGACTTCACCCACACAGCCACATTCATCCATATGCATCCACAGCTGCAACTGTCAATCGAAAAATGTACTTCTACTGCATAAAACACCAGCTTCTAAGTTGTAGTTATAAAGACAGATAAAGCAATGACATAAGTGATTATCAAACTCTTTACACCAAATTCTGCCAATATTTTGCCTTGACCACAGGGCTAAAACATTACTTAAATCGTTTTATATGAGGATTAAGATTCAGTTGTTAGGATCATTGAAGGATTTGAATGGAGAAGCGTTTGACCAGTAATTTGAGGATCAAAATTCTGGAAGAAAAATGATGCCAGTTTAATATTTATAATACATTCAATTCTCTTTTTTGGACACTTTTAATGCATTACAAGACACTTTATAATGCATTATTCATTCACTCCTCACTCAGTGGTGGCAAGCTATAACCTACTTAACGGACAGTTTCCCTGTGGTAGACTGATGGATGAGAGGCTGCCAACCTGCACCATCTGCCCCTCTGACCACCACCAATCACCCATACATCACCTTCATAAAAGGCAAGATGGGTGAAGTGTCTTGCCTAAGGACACAACATTAGAGCCACTGCTATCCCACTACAGCACCTGGTATTCCCTATACAGCCTCCCAGTACTAACAAGGCCCAAAGCTTAGCTAGATAAGCACTGTCAAGGTTGTGTGGTCGCAAACTTGTTTATATGTTGGAACCTTGTCTCTATGCTCTATTATTCTAGTGAGTTAAAGGCCATTTTAACTGATCACATAGTGAAAGCAGATGGATTTAGTTACCTTTTAGAAAGAATATAAGCCACAAAATGTACCAAAATCATTACAAAATGTAGGCTCATCACACAGGAAAATCATTTTGACAAAACATTACACTTTATGCCATCACCCTGATATTTTCCGAAACTTTATATAAACAGACTGGAGGTAAAACTGCCTGGCCTTCAGTATTGCCAATGTGGGAGACTTTTCTAAACCAAAGACCATCTGGAAAAGGCTACACTTAATGCAGCATGTTGGAAACTGTGTGTTCAGGGCTATTTACTGGTGTTGTGCTTGTCTGTGGTTCAGGTACTATTAGACAAATGGCACCGTTGATGACACTGCACAAAGATTACATATCACTGGGAGTTTGTTCGTGAAGGCAGCCACAAGTGAGCTTCTTCAGGGAACGCCTACTGTGGCTAACGCTGCACAGAGCAAGATGGTGGAGGTGTAGGAGGAAGAGCAGTCTATTTTGAGGATTGGCAAAGAAAATAGAGGTTTGAAATAGGTTTATCTGGCTTAATACTTTATCAAGTAATTGGTGTTTTCACATGTGAGAATAAAAGGAGTTTCTCTTCCCATCACTTTTTACGAATGCAGCATTTTTCCATTTAATATTAAAGCTTCAGGGCATGTAATGTAATTGAACTGAATGTAAAATGACATTCAAATTGGAATGGAAAATAAGTTGTATGGTGTTTTTGTATTCCATGATTAAACTAAACTGGTTTGGTGTTTTTGAGTTACCCCCACAGTAATGGCTAATGGCTTCAACTTTTTAATGAAATGCACAAACTTTTTGGAGTTTTGTGTCCCAAAACAACTACCTGGACCACCAATTTATCTTTAAGAATTCCTAACACATATATGCTCTACTTACATTCCACTGGGTAATTACCAACTCCACAAAACTTCTTCTTTGAGGCTACATATAATCACTACTTTGTATAATCCAACACCTGTAAATGTCATAATCAGGTGCTTTCAGTTTAAGGCTTAAGATGTGTGATTTTTGTGCAGATTTTGACAAAAATTGTAGCCGCACGACAATCTTTAATTCAGGCCAAATTTCGACTCCTTTGTGCATCAGTGTTGTGTGGTGTTCAGAGGGTTACCAGCTTGACATCAAATTTTGGGACATTAGACATGTGTGATATTTGTCGTGAGTTGTGAAGCTGAGTGAGACCAAAGTGTGCAGGTAAAATACAGCTGCATGTGACCTAAACACAGCTCCGTTGGCTGGAGTGAGGAGCAGAGATGAGCTGGGGCAATAAAGCACCTATAACACAAATTCTGAACAAATCCCCGCACACACAAGAGCCAGAAAAGTTCGGTGACAAAAGCCTTGCACAGTGTGAGTTTGGGAATAATATGGAATGACGTAAAATCGTACGAAATCGCACAGTGCTGCTTTAGACTTGCAACTAATTCGCAACACTCAGCAAAAGTTCATATTTTTTTCTTTTGAGCCATTAATGTCTGCAGTTTTCTGTCACATTTTATTGTATTTTCGTAGCTTAAGTATTGAGAGGCATAGTTTCTTTCCCATGGAGTTAGTGTCAGGTGCTATTTTACTTTTTAGCTGTGAAACTAAAATGATTGAAGTTGGCAGATAAGTCACACAAAGTACTACTGTTTTGTTTATGTTTTGTACGGAACTTTAAAAACTGTAAAATTTTGAAAGCCATAGAAAAGACAGAGCGGAAAGATGGGCAGCTGATCCATACAGCAGTGACATTTGTGTTTCCTTCAATGGAAGCAGTGTGACACATTAGACATACGCTCCGGTGCACGCTTGTCGAACCACTGAACGATCGCACACTTTGAAGCGGATTACCCCCCGAAAACACAACACAGCGAGAGTCTAGAGAAGAGCCTGCGCTATTATGAGACCTTCCAGATAGTTGTCAGGGAAATGTGGAGAAGAAACAGGGTGGAATCAGACAAGCATGGCAGAAAGACAAGGAGCAGTCGCCAAGGACAGCCCTGACAGGACCTATCCGAAATGACAGTTAAATACAGGGATCAGGGTGAACTCTTCTCATCAATGTGCTGCCAGGAAGTAAAACAGTATTCTATGTTTATGTTATAGATGGGGCATGATTTTTTTTATTTTTTGCACTACATGGTTGGGTCATTAGCAAATGTGCCTCACAGCGAAGGGGTTCTGTGGTATATTACATGGATAAGTTTGTATGTTCTCCCTGTATTTGGTTGCTTTTCTCCAACTACAAAGAATGTACAAATGAATACTTCACTAAATAGGCAGTCCTGATCAAGTTGCCCGGTTTGGAATAGGCTGGGGCAAAGGCAGCCAGACAGATTTCTCTATGGGGATAATAAAGTATATAAAGCCAAAGCGCTGGTGGACAAAAGGTACTGTATGTCAAGGTGAGAAAGACAGGTATTAGCCTGTCGCTCACAGCTGTTTGCTAACAGCTAAAGTGTTGACAGAAAGGTCAGAGGACTTCTGCTACCTTTAAGTCCTGAATCAAAGTGACTTCAGTGTTTTCCTTTGTTCCTTAAAGTAGATGAGGTTCAAGGGCTTGTGAACCCAGTTACAGTAATACATTTCTTTTTATTAATTGATCTTCTGTAAAAAAAACAAAACTAAACTAAACCTAAAGAATACTGTAGTTTTATTAGTTCATAGGAGACGTGCCAAATAAACTGGGTTGAGGTCAAATGCATATAAATATTACCAAAGGATTCAAACATCTTTGGCACATCTTGTTCTTGCTAAGAGCAGCCTTGATTACAACTCTTAAAAGAAAAACAATTTCTCAGCTCTCCAAGTTGCAATTATAAGCCAGTTTTAATGTTTTTAATCACAGTCCAAATCAGTGAAGATGTTTGCTTATCCTTCTAAAGTGGGATAATTTTCTCTTCATAACATTAAAAAGATCTTTGAACCACATGGACAGATCTTGTTCAGTATATGTGCATGAGCGAGGTATTTCGTTTTTCCGTCTGACATTTGGTCCGATGGCTGTGATCCTCACCAACCAGCACCACCCACCAACTGCACATCAGACCCATCTAACCAAAAACAAAAGCACAAGGAAGATTAGTCTGTTTAGTGTGTAAGTATATGATTTATTTTATTTTATTTTGTTAATTTAGATTTAATTTTGAAAATTTCCCCTCGGGGATGAATAAAAGTAATTCTGATTCTGAATTTATTGTGGTAGGTGACTGGCCATTTTCAATTTTCTGTCTGGATATTCTCTCGGCTTCTCTTATGTACCAATACTGAATGAATTTGGGGGAAAAATTGTTTGTAATTTTTATTTTGTAGTATCTCTCAGTATTAAAGTTTGAAAGCAGATTATGTCTCTCCAAAACACACTAATTTCTAAACACATTTACTGAAGCTTTTTCAGTAATACTCTTACTTAAAAAAGGAAAGAAAAATAGACAGTTTGGTTAAACGTAGGTGGTTGGTCCAAGAAAATTTGTCATTTGAGCCTTTGTACTTTTTCCTATTCGTTCACTTCATATCACCAAAGTTGGTAGCAATTTGCTCGGTACAGCATAGCGTGACAACAGGACTTAAATAAAGGTAACTGAATTCTTAATTCGCTTAATTACACAACAAGATATATCTGTGATCCTACTTTATTTAAAAGTAGGTTAAAAAAATAGGTTAAGCACTAATACTGGCAAAACATGATGTGACTTAGACAACAGTGACTGGCATTAAATTGTTTTAACTTACTTTTGTCAGGCAATAAGAGTATATAGAACAAAACATATCTAAAGCACATTTCACACAAATTCTTAATAATAATGCTTAGATTATACACCCTCTCAAAAGCCGGATGCCTCAATAAACCTTGAATTTGGAGATCATCAAATGAAACTGATGCGTCATTGAAGTGCAGGTCCAGTCGAAAACACAAATGCTCTGCGGAGATACTGCAGCTCATTTTACTCTGTCAGGACTGTCCACAGGGATATCTAAAAGCCACTCACATGTCTCCATGCATCCCTCCTGGTACTGCTGAGCTTTTAGAGTAAAAGGTACAGGGACCTGAGGGATGCTGACCTCTGAGCCTATGGAAAATATGAAGTGTAAGCTTGAGTGCCCTGTGACGTTTTACCAGAGACGGGTGTGTGGGTGTGTGTCCATGTGCGCTGAATGGGAACAGGTCGATCTCCATTATTGGTGTGAATTGGATCAATAAAGCATGCAGTCAGGCAGTTTGAAAATGGCAGATATATATAGTGGATACAAACATTCAGACTTGCTTCACAACTAATGCTTCTTATACCTGGACAGCACTTATGAATTTGTTGACCTCAACATTTTTCCCTTCTTTGATGATTGCATGCAGGAGAACCCATGAGTCTGCCTAAAAGAAACCAAGATACCTCCAAAAATGGTACAAAACTCGATTAAGTAAGAAAAATATTGAAACTATTAACGAGACATCACAGTCTAGCAAAGTAGAGATCAAAATCATCATCATGAAAAGAGTCAAAATGAATAAAAATCTGAATGTTTGTCATTTCTTTGATTTCTTAATGGTAGTGAGCAAAAAGAATGCTCCTACCTACATGTGAAATGTGTATGTCCGGCTTTGACCCAAATGTGCCCCGCCCCTCTCTTTTAGGCCCATCCCCAGGGGAAATCACAGACAGCACCTCTTCTCCTGCTGTTCTTTTACACCTCCTCTAAGCTCCATTCTTTTCTGCTTTTTTCTGCCCTTTATTCTCTCCCCTATTCAAGTCCCATTCAGTAATGCTCTATTACCACAATGGAAGTGCCACAAATTGGAGGGGACAGAAGGAGAGAGGAGCACTAAAACACACAAACACCTCCCACAAACACCACATTAAGCCCCCCAAACCCGAGAGTTCTTCCACAAAGGTTATTCGAAATAAACAGGACATATTTCTTATTTTTCGCAACATCCATGTATCTATCTATTACTCATTCTGCCTCCTCTGCTGCGGCTCTCTGGTCCTTATGTGAGTTGCCCTTGCTGCCAGTGGGTTGAGTTGCCGCGGCGATGAAGCCAGATGAAGAGAAAACTATCGACTTTTTCTGCAAAAGCATCGTAGGCAGACCGCCCACGCTAACGTTCAGATAGACACACTTTATACATTGGCTGAGAAAACAAGCAAAGGATTGTTCCAACTGTGTTTTTTTTTTTTTTTTTTTCGCAAGGGCAGTAACAGAAGGTTGCTTTTTTTCTGGAACACATGGAGATATTTAAAAATACGTGTTTACATATTTTGGTTGGTCAGGATAATCATTTAGGTGACATTTGTTAGATTGGTTGGATTTTTGACTTTTACTTAGACTAGTGTAACTCCTATTTGTTCATATTTGTCAGAGGAAAGGAAAGAGATGGAAGGATGGAAGAACAACTGTAATCATCAAGTAGCCAAAAACAAAAGAATGTAAGATTTAAAAAGTGGCGGTGTCACAAAGCAGGTCTGGAAAAAAGGTCTGCCCTGTGAACTGTAAACAGAAAACAGAAAACCCTAGGCCAGCGATAAAGTGGGTTTAATGCGCAAAATCTATAAGAATTTACACTTTTGCTGGTTATGTGCATAACCTGGTTCAAACACATCCCACATTGGTGCAAAGCAATATTTACACCTACACATGTCTTGATTTTATTCATCCATCCATCCATCCATCCATCCATCTTCTCCCGCTTAATCCGGCTGGGTCGCGGGGCAGCATGCTGCCCAATCCTCATAGCACCTGACCCCCCTATGAACCCCTCTGCAGGTGGTGAGCCCACAGGCGGGTGGACAACATGGTCCTTGATGTTAGTTCATAGGGGATTTTGATGATTTTATTCATTTATTCATTAAAACAGAGGTACAAAGTGAAACTTTTCCATATCAAAATCTATGAAGAACTTCTCAAACAGGCACTAAAATAAAATACCAAATTTCTTTCCACCTCTGCTGTAGCCTTGACATTTGCTGACGCTTATTACAATGAACTACACCTAATCTTGTCAATAGGATTTTCATTATTGCTTGGCTTCTGGGGCATCAGTTTTACGTAAGTTCCTTTCTGAGCAGATGAATCATGCAGCAGAAAAGTTCCCTGTCGTCCTCCTCCCTCCACAGGTGACTCACTGGTCCATGCTCCTGACAGAGACACATTGTATTTTCACTTATATCCAGGTCTGCCACAGCCAGGAATGAATTATCTGCTTCAGATCTCATTAGGGGTTACAACAGGTGTACAGAAGCCGGACAAAACAAAGAAAGATTTAAAAAAAGGAAAATATGTCAGAGTGAGCCATGAATAAAGCATGTAATCATGTTCCTTACCAAAAATTTGTAGAAAATAATTATACTGAAAATAAATCTAATTTATTTTACAGGAAATATGGTCTTCAAGTCCGTTGGGCATCTATTGCTGGACATAACGTCACAACGTTCTATAGGCCTACATTATATAATACAGATGGGGGCAGCTAAAATTAAGTTTTAAAAAGCTGATTTTTATTATAATTCAATGAGTTCTTGGGTTTAGTCAAAAATAGAAATGATCAGGTCAAACATTTGTCAATTTATCTTTTGAATATTTCATGGCAAAATACAATGTAATCAATAGGGAAAATGGTCTCTTCCCCCATCTGAGAGTATGACATCGTCACATGTTAGACTCTGAAAACCACCGATAGGCTTTTGAGCTTGTTGTATCGTTTAGGAAGTGCATTTCTGGGCTGGCCCAAGGCTATGTCTTGGTAGGGAAATGTAATCTCTGCAAGTGAGCAGGTGCAATTTATTGTCCCACTGTGTACATTTGTCTTTGCATTTGGCCCATCCTTGAATGACACTTTCCAATGCAACCTGTCAATAACTGTGGAAATCTCCCTCCCAAATTGTGAGCGAGCATGTCAGAAGAAACTTATTAGAGTACCTTAAGGAGCATGCTAGCCCCACACACAAAGAATTTAACCAGGCCTTCTTACTTGCTGTGAAGCTGGAGTTCTAAACACTTGGCCAATATACAGCATATTCTTCTGATAATAAAAATCAGCATAAGTGACATTTATAGCTATTATTGACGTAGTGCAGTACAGTCAATATTCTTAATTCATCCTGCTTTATTGTCCACTGTATTATTTCATGACTATAAATCCCATTGTAAAAATTGTTGACCGCAGACACCATAAAACCAACACGAACTGCCAGTGTGTCTCTTGCCTTGTCCAAACAATCCTTGTAAATACAACGTAGAGTTCACGGCTCCACGCCGACTCCTACTCTGTGCACTGTGAAGTCAGCAGTGGCTCTAGTGCACATTGAGAAAAAAAACAACAACAAAAAACAACAACAACAACAGCAGCAGCAGATTTGCTGCATCTGCCATGGACAGAAGTCAGGTATAGCGCTGCAACATGGGGCTTGGAGCATTCCCACTCAGCACATCGGAGAGGGAGCTAGCTAGGTCTCTTTACCCTGCAGGGATCCACTCCAGATAACATTCAGCACCCCGGAATAATGCAGTCCATTTATCACACAAAAAACACTGGCCCTGACACACACGGCTCTCGTACATAGCAGCGAGTTGGAATGAAGGTGCCCTTGTGTTGTACAGTATATCAGAAGATTTGATTCAAAGTGCCGGGCCAGGCAAATCAGGGCGCAGTGTTAACGCTGCGTGTAAATTTGCCCTCATTGCTTTGAGCCCCGGAGTATATCAAAGCATGCCAAAACGACTCGCGTTCTCTGGTGGGCATTTAGGAGTAATAGAATCCTGCATGACAGGGTGTGCAGGGGCAATAGTGGAGAAGTACTATCAAAGGAAAACAGTTGCGGGTTAAATTTTGAAGCTGGTAAATATACTGTGTTCTCACTTCTAGTTCAACAAAGTGTAGAGCAGAGTAGATACAAAAAGGGTGCCAGCAGAGGGCACCAGGAACACATTTGGCAGTGAATTTAAAAGTAAACTTGTTACAGTTATGCCTTGAAGCAAAAAATGTTCTGTCATTTAACTAACCCTAGTTAACCCTACACTAAGGAGTATCTGTTATTAGTGCATTGTGTAAGTTTTCTGGTGGAAGGTCCATCACCTGCTTGTTCCTATGGATATGTCACTGCTCTCTGACCAATGTTCCACAGTATGACAATTACATGTGGTTTTATAGCTCAAAAATACCTAGAAAAACCGCCATTCTGACTGTGAGTGGGGTCGCAGATCCGACCTGTAACTTGTTCTGGTTTGGTCTCCATGAAGATAGAAAGGTTTAATTCCATACTGTGTGAAACGTTCCAAACAAAGCAATAACATTTCACGGACCCTCCACCAGAAAAGTTACACAACGCACTTTTAAGTCCATTGGTGAACTTTGAAGATACATCAATATAACATAGATTAACATTAAAAAAAGTTAGTTTAGCATAATATAGAATACACAATTTCAGTCAGCTTCTGTAGTCTTCTAAAATGTGAGGTTGTTTACATACTCAAACTCATTTACATCAGATGAGACTTACAGATCAACTCTATTCAAATACTACATCGCTTTACTACTGTAGTGGATAAATAAAACAGCCATTTCCATTTGATGAGCAAACGTAGCTTGCGCCTCACTAACCACCAGTGATCAATTTTACTTGACAACTTGTAGCATGTCCAGAAGCTCTTTGTGGCTGCTACCTATGCGTATCACACCTTCCCTGTTCTGTGGCGAATCCCTGGATGGTATCTAATCGGAAAACGTTGTTGGGAATTGTTATGTATTCCACTTGTGGCAGTTTAATCCAAGCCACAAAGGATCAATGTAATAAATTCAACATAGGAAAGCACTAGGTAAATTTATGTTGTACAGCTGGCTGGGAAAGTAGAAGAATGCTAGAATACTGGATTCTATGGGTATCTAGTCTTTTCATAACTGTAATCTTATCTTATTTTAGTTCTGCTTTTTTGATTGAACTGGAAAAATAATTGTAGACACATTTAGGGCATACTTAAAAGGTGTACAGGTTGATGCCTACTAAATGAGATTAAAAATAGAATAAAACTGATGCAACCATTGGCACAATATGTACACATATCCACCAACTGCACTTTTTTTTTCTATAAGCAGAGGTAGCCTTAAAATATAAATTGAGAGATTCTTACACTGCAATATATTGTCTTTTAAATAATATCAAAATGAATTTAAAAATATACATAAGATAACCTAGTAACATTGTGAACTGTCAAAAAGCGGCAAAAATAGTAGATAAAAGTGTAATTTTCTAAACAATAGTGATATTTATGCACATCAATGCTGATGTCCTCTTATTTTTAGTGCAATAGTTGAACTTTAACCAAGACATTTACAGGCATAATTTGGCACATTTTATGGGATTATGAAATGACAAATATATGAGCGTTATTGGTGGAATAAAAAGCATCGCCCACTCAGCATGGCAGACAATTTCTTGACAGAAAATGACAAGAACAAATATCTAGACCTGATCGTGTGTAATTCACATGTGATGTGGTAGTGCTACAATAATCAAACTTGAACCTAGTTTCCTTATAAAGTCAGGATATCCATGCCCTCAGACCTAATAGTTGACAAATCCCCTGCGAGGCCAGGAATAACAGGCTTCTAAGATCTAAGGTCATTCTATATGGGACAGAAGTCTATGTATAGTTCAAACTTACCTTTATAAACAGTACATGGGGCTACTTTGACTTCCTGTTCTATAAATGACCACAACCTCTATGCCGATAGGAAAAATGCAAAAGTGCACATTTCGTCCTTAGACATAGTGGCGCTATGCACAGCCCTCACCAGCGTTTCCCTGACGATTTAATCCTCACATCTGTTCTGCAGGAGACTGAGATGAGATTAACCTGCTGCTTTTACATCCGCACAGAGGACGGGATGTGTCAACTCTCATACATGACCCGTGCATGCCACATTGATGCGCTAAAGAGGGAGCATTTAAAGTTTGCATGCAGTGAAAAATCCTTCTTAGGGAAACATTTCACACTAGAGTTAAGGATTGTGAAACAGCATTACCTGATAAAGAATGTAAAAGGTGCAACAGTGTGTCTCCAAGGGCCACAACACAGGAAGGTAAGTATAAGAAGATGCATTATGTATTTAAATTACCTGCTGTCAGTCAACATATAGCAATATAAACATACACAGCAATAAATATTGATGTTATGCTTTTCATATCATGAAGTGTGTTAGAATTAGAATACTTTTTTTGATCCCCTTTTTAGGTGGAAGTTAGTTTTGCTTTATCTTGCTATTTTTCTTTACTTCAGGTCATCTAAATCTATATCAAAACTCTAGAACAAAATAAATGAATAAATTGAATAAATTTAAACAGAAAACAGACCCTGTTTGTGTTACAGTGAATAATTGAGAATGACTGAGTTTAAGGACAGTGAACTTCCTGTACATGGCGCTGTGTTCATCAACTACATATGTTTTTACAGTACTGGACAGCCAGCCCACAAAGGCAAGTATATACAAACCCAAATGAGTGCGAGAGAGGAATGCAGTCTGACTGGTCTACTGGCATTGTTACCTGGCTATCTATGTAAAAGTATGATACTATGTGAACAAATACTAACACACTGGAGTGGAGTAAAGCAATGCAATGTTATTGTAATATCTGCACAGCATGGCCATTGGCATTAGCAATTAAAATGTAAATTACTTCAATGTTGACATTAAAACATCAGTATGGAAATGGTTTAATGCAAGTGTCTTTGTATTCATTGACTTTCTTCAAATTCTTGTTCCCAAACTTTACGTGTGATTTCTTTCATTTATTGGTACAATGTTTTTAATTTATTTAATATATTTTCCAGGTTTCAATTCAGAAAACAATGTCAGTGTAGTTCTTTTCCCTATTTCATACATGACTGGTTCAGCATGCATCCAATCGCTGTGTACACATGCGCCTGCCACTCCTCGGAGCAAGTGCGCCGTTCGAGGTAATAAGATCTGAACACAACATGTCGACACTGGCAGCCAATCAACAATGTTTCTCTAATTTGCTGCCAACAATAAATCCCATTGCACTGTAGAAAATAAAAAAGCAGAACTGCGGGGATATGAAATGTGTTCAAAGTGCTTTGTATTGGAATGGAAGAGTTTTTTTAGTTTTTGCTTGTGAATCATAATCATCACAAAACAGCGTGGTGTTTCAGAAGTTTGCAGATTTGGAAAGGCATGCTGCATACTTTTTCATTCAAAAATGTCACAAAAAATGTTTTTGTTGTTCTCAATGTTGTCAAGCAAGCACATCATTTCATATAGACTGCTATATGGTTTAGAAACTTACCTTCTTTGAACAAGTAATTAAAATACAAACATAATATACATAATAACAATAATAAATTAAATATAATGACAATCTAAAGTTTGCAAGTGGCATTTTTGCTGAAACTGTCCAACGCTCTGTTAGTTGAAGGGAACCCAAAAATCTTGCAAACCTATTGATCAGTATAAAAATGTCTCTGGACTCTGGACTCAGTCAGCGAGTCACAAACAATTTTGCAACTTTTTCTCAGAATAGTTAAAAAGATGAGTAAATATTCACAATACTGAATGAATACTACAAAAAATGCCCTTAAAACATAGGATTGAACGTTTTACACTCCATGCCAAACTGTACATCAGTCTTTAAAGTTCACTGCTAAGTTTCAAAAAAGCCACTTTTGTTCCTCTACCTCTCCTATGTGTATGCATGCACAAAGCACTGTAACCTTATTGTTGACAATGGAAACAGTCTATATAAAGCGAGCACAGGAACGCATGGGGTAAAGTGTGAGGAGGTCAAAGGGGCGTAAAGAGAGAAGCATCCTGTTTTGCTCTATGACGGGAAGAGGACCTTACCTGGAGCTGGTCTGACGGTGCTGCGGACAGTCTGGCGGGGGCTGAACCCTCCTCTGGACGCAGGAAAACTTGCTGACCACGTCTAAAAAAACAAAAACAATTACATATTATTTTTAAGTTTCAACTCAATACTTCAGCGAGTAATGTCACTTGTGCAAAGGAATGCCTCTGGTGCTCTGCTTACAGGTCCTTGCATTTCTTCCTCTCCAGTGCAGTCATGTCATCTCCACCTGTCGGCCGCCGCAGAGGGATGGCTGGGGTCTCACACACATTCACACACGCTGGCTAGGCAGGCTACTCACCGTGCGCACTGCCACACTCTCACTCACACTCTGAGCCTGCATGCGATGAAACAACCAGCCCGGGCTCACACAAGCACCTCCCCTCCCACCGTCCCCTCCTTCTCCACCACTGAGGCAGCAGCGGAGGCTGGCGTAAGGAAAGCTTGCTCAAAGTCTCCTCCAGACACATGCTCCACCTCCTCCTAAGCGGCCCCGCCCCCCCTCCTCTCCAATGCTGCTGCTTCTGTCGGATGTCACTGTGGTACACTTGCAATAAAGCAAAGGCAAAAGAAAGCTACAGGGAGTAATAATGGGCTTGGTCCTCTAAAGAAAATAATTTCACTATTGATTCATGCTATGAGTGCCTTGTGTGATATAAGATAACATAAAATCTTCAGGCAATCAATGTTATGAATGAGAACTGTTAAATTCTCTGCTAAAAGAAAACCCTTTAACTAAGGTTCAGCTAGTGAGGTTGCTAGTTCAATCACTCAGCCTTGCTCTTTAGCCACGATACATCAGCAACACTCACAGAGGTTTCTTCTTTCAACTGGATGGGTAGCACTATAATTATCATAATTCATCTTAGCCATGTGAGGTGGGTTTAGAACCTTTAATTTAAACTAAGTTGCACAGATGCTTAGACAAAGGCCACATTATTTATATTATATATTATGTTATATTATAACATCAAATTAAATTGTGTTGCCTCAGGTAGGGCATCGAACAATTTCCGCTTTATCCTCGAAACAGCATCCAGTCTCCAGACACAAACCACCACATCTTATAGCACAATACATATTCATAATGAATCAGATTGCTAAAAGATTTATAGAAGATCCTTGAAGTGACACTTCCATACATTTAATTCAGTCTTATCGTGACGGCCTGTCCCAGACCTGTCCCCCTCCCGCTACATGCCCCACAGCTGTGCCAGAGGTGACATTGTCCGGATATCGGGAGCAGTCCACAACAGGTCGACTACAGGGACGTGCTAATGTAGTCTCATCAATCTGAAGGCGACCAAAGTCATTTACTCAAATCAAGCCTGTCAGAATGCAGCGGGAATGCAGAGGATCACAGTTGTTTAGGGGTGTATTTTTCCATAATAGCGCACTTCAATCGCCATTGTGTGAATGTAAATGACTTTGAATGGGAGAATCAATGGAGCTATCAGAGAGAGCCTGATCATAACTGTCTTGTGAAAATACAACTGCAGTAAATCAAAAAAATTGTTAGAAGTTCAAATCATAAAAAGTGTCAGACTAACAGAATGGAATATATTAGGAGTTGAAACTATGGGGTTCTGTAGTGCTCATAATGTTAATTAAACATACAAACCCATGCATAAATCACAAGGCTATGCAATGACACATTTGCCAAATATAGATCAAGATCAGGAGATACGTTCCCAAGTCCTGCACTGCGGACGTCCACTGCTCTTGTTTCATTAAAGGATGGGTCAGATGCAGAGGTCAGATAAGTCAGTTAGTCAGTTAACCTTAATACAACAGAAATGTCACTTTCAATTTAATTCAGTTTGAACAAACCAACTTGCAGCTATCTTTATCACTCTTGCTAAAATCTAAGTTATAAATTCAATTATACATCTTGACATTAACATTCCCTTTAATAGCTCCCCTCATTAATAATCTTACACACATTGTTTTATGGAAGTAATTAATTCACATCCATAAAAAGCCCTTTAAAAGTATGCCTCTTGTGTCTGTATAAGCAGTATTTTGCAAAGAGTGGAGAATTGCGCTAGATTTAATCCTTGGTTTGTGGGCCATGTGAATGGCTGTGGGCATGTTGTCTGTAAAATGCTATAATATGCTCCGAACTCAGCAGTCGGCTGTTTTTGTCAACAACACGGTGAAAGGTTATTCAAGGGTAGCACAATCTCTGTCTATTGACCAATGTTGGCTTTGACAAGATACACAATAAAGTCGTCAGAATGGAACATGGGGTATTGTTGCAGTCAGTATATTTCTGGACACACATACATGGTCTCTCAGGTACACAAGCACACAAACTGAAAAAAGACTAGTTCAAAAGAAATTCGACTCAAAGGCTGTCTCTCCTCATCAGCCCGGTCGTTCTGATGTGGATTAACTCCCATCGCATTAACCAAACACACACACGCTGTAGTATTGATCCACATTTGTGATTAAGAAGCTGGCTGTTGTTGTGTCTCCACATGGTTATCATTAATGATTTTAGTATTGTGATGGCCAGCAGATTTGCAACTTTGGTTTTGAAATCAGTATTCCACAAAATCAAAATCAAAATTCAGAACAGATGGAAATACAGTCTACTAAATTGAAACATATGGCTTTAAGAATATGTTTGTAAGGGTTTAAACTGCAGGGTTATCCAAATGGAATAGGATATTTTCTTGGTTGTGGAGGACATTGCAATGTCTAAATAATTACAACTTTTGCCGTTAGATTAGTTTGTGGTTTATCTTGTGGCCCATTGTCTTTGATGTGTGTTTTTGTTCCATTAGTCTCGGATTCTTAACATGCATGTTGAGGCATACAGTGGGTCAGAACGTAATAATAAGCCTGTGAAATTAAGATGGAGTGTAACCTTGGTGCACTCTTTCTCAGTCTAAGAATACGCCCTGTGAAAGCACTGATGGAAAGTGTACCATAAACATACTGCATGTTTGTGTATATGTCGGCTCTGGTATTCATCACATTTTGGGAACTGAAATCTGTCACTTTATTCTGACCTTGTGCTTTGTGGAGGAACAGCAATCGGGTCCCCATAAGGCAATTGTTCAATATTAGATCAATGTTGTCGTTAAAAGTTAGGATATGGTTATGTTTAGGTTTAGTCAGTAAGTCAAGAGCTTCATTCTCCTTGAAATTAAAGTCGACGCATTGTCCCCACAAAGCATAGGAACTTTACATGAGTGAGTGTGTGACTCCCATAAAGCCGCCCTGGTGATTGAAGGCTCTAAATGCAGAAGGCACACTCAAGGGAATGGGGCTAATCTACATAATGGTGAGGCTGTATTAAAGGCATCCAAATGCACACATGCACACGCACGTGCACATCACACCTGGGTGTCAATTGTGCTGAGGTCCTCGTCATCTCTTTCATGTAGGCACTTTAACTCTGAGCCAATAAACAGGTTACAGAGCAAATAAGTTCAAATATGAAGAGAAATGTTCCAGATAAGGCTTTTGGCCATTTGGGTTCATCCTCAAAGACAATGTTCACCCTCAGCTCTCAAGCATTTATCCTGCATCTTTCAAAGTGGCAAATGGGATACGTCTGACTTTCAGATAGAGAGAAGTTTAAAGAATCACAGATAAATTAGTTTCTCAAAAGAAAAAGAAAAAAACATTGCACATTTACGGTACTTTAGGAAAAAAAATCTAACTTGAGAAAAAGATTTGTTTTTATTCAACCACTCTGGTTTTCAGCCCACAGTAAATAGCATATTGATCTGGTTTTATGGCTTGAATTCACTTGATTCTCCAAAACCTACTCTCCAAAGGCACACTCTTGTGATACCTTACAGTGTTAGTCTGCCTTAACTCGGCCTTCCCCTCACAGATCTATGCAGCAGACAACAGTAGCAGCTCCCTTTGGACATGGGCTGATGAGCTGTGTGCCTGTGGGAGATGCTTGTACATGAGGTGAGCCACCAGTCAATGGTACAATGTCATAGGGAGAATACAAGGTGATAAGAGTTAATGAACTAAGTTGGATAACCTTATTGATACAGATATTCATTTAGGGCCTCATTCTCAAGTGTTTGCTCATGTGCAAAACAGAAATCCATTGTAACCACTGCGTAGCAAATGATACTACAAGAGATACTGAGCTGTGGATGAAGTTTGAAGGCAATAGATCAAGTCAAGTGGACCACAACACATTCGTGGATAGGGCTGTGTTGGAAAAATCCATCCATCTATCAATCTTCTTCCGCTTATCCGGGGCCGGGTTGCGGGGGCAACAGTCTAAGCAGGGGCTCCCAAGCTTCCTTCTCCCCAGCAATTCCTCCAGCTCCGCCGGATGGACCCCGAGGCGTTCCCAGGCCAGCCGAGAGACACAGTCCCTCAAGTGTGTCCTGGGTCTTCGCCGGGGCCTCCTACTGGTGGGACATGCCCGGAACACCTCCCGAGGTAGGCGTCCAGGAGGCATCCGGACCAGATGCCCGAGCCACCTCAGCTGGCTCCTCTCGATGTGGAGGAGCAGCGACTCTACTCCGAGCTCCTCCCGTGTGACCGAGCTCCTCACCCTATCTCTAAGGAGGGAGCGCCCGGCCACTCTGTGGAGGAAACTCATTTCGGCTGCTTGTATCCACGATCTTGTCCTTTCGGTCACTACCCAGAGCTCATGACCATAGGTGAGGGTAGGAACGTAGATTGACCGGTGAATCGAGAGCTTCGCCTTTCGGCTCAGCTCCCTCTTCACCACAACGGTCCGATGCAGCGACCGCATCACTGCCGACGCTGCACCGATCCGCCTGTCAATCTCACGCTCCATCCTCCCCTCACTCGTGAACAAGACCCCGAGATACTTGAACTCCTCCACTTGAGGCAGAGACTCCCCACCCACCCGGAGAGGGCAATCCACCTTTTTCCGGTCGAGAACCATGGCCTCGGATTTGGAACAGCTGATTCTCATCCCAGCCGCTTCACATTCGGCTGCAAACCGCCCCAGTGCACGCAGCAGGTCCTGGTTCGATGAAGCCAACAGGACATCATCCGCAAAAAGCAGCGATGAAATCCTGTAGTTCCCAAACTGGACCCCCTCCGGCCCCTGGCTGCGCCTAGAAATTCTGTCCATAAATACAATGAACAGAACTGGTGACAAAGGGCAGCCCTGGCGCAGTCCAACATGCACCAGGAACAGGTCTGACTTACTGCCGGCAATGCGAACACAGCTCCTGCTCTGGTCATACAGGACCCCGGACCCCATACTCCCGAAGCACCCCCCACAGGGCAACACGAGGGACACGGTCGAATGCCTTCTCCAAGTCCACAAAACACATGTGGACTGGTTGGGCAAACTCCCATGAACCCTCGAGCACCCGATGGAGAGTATAGAGCTGGTCCAGTGTTCCACGACCAGGCCGAAAACCACACTGCTCCTCTTGGATCCGAGGTTCAACTATCGGCCGAACTCTCCTCTCCAGTACCCTGGCATAGACTTTACCGGGGAGGCTGAGGAGTGTGATTCCCCTATAGTTGGAACACACCCTCCGGTCCCCCTTCTTATACAGAGGGAACACCACCCCGGTCTGCCAGTCCAGAGGCACTGTTCCCGACCGCCACGTGATGTTGTAGAGACGTGTCAGCCAAGACAGCCCCACAACACCCAGAGACTTAAGGTACTCAGGACGGATCTCATTCACCCCCGGAGCCTTGCCACCGAGGAGCTTTCCGACCACCTCAGTGACTTCGGCCAGGGTGATGGATGAGTCCGCCTCTGGGTCCCCAGCCTCGGCCTCCTCTTCGGAGGACGTGACGGTGGGATTGAGGAGATCCCCAAAGTATTCCTTCCACCACCCGACAACATCCTCAGTCGAGGTCAGCAGCTCTCCCCCCGCACTGTAAACAATGTTGAGGGAGCACTGCTTCCCCCTCCTGAGGCGCTGGACGGTTTGCCAGAATTTCCTTGGGGCCGTCCGATAGTCCTCCTCCATGGCCTCCCTGAACTCCTCCCAGACCCGAATTTTTGCCTCTGCCACCACCCGGGCTGCAACACGCTTGGCCCGATGGTACCCGTCGGCTGCCTCAGGAGACCCCCGAGCCAGTAAGGCCCGGTAGGACTCCTTCTTCAGCTTGACGGCATTCCTTACTTCCGGTGTCCACCACCGAGTTGGGGGATTGTCGCCGCGACAGGCACCGCAGACCTTACGGCCACAGCTACGAACGGCCGCATCGACAATGGAGGCCGAGAACGAAGCCCACTCGGGCTCCATGTCCCCAGCCTCCCCCGGGATCTGGGAGAAGCTCTCCCGGAGGTGTGAGTTGAAGGCTGCACTGACAGAAGGTTCCGCCAGACGTTCCCAACAGACCCTCACGATACGCTTGGGCCTGCCAGGTCTTTCCAGCTTCCTCCTCCGCCAGCGGACCCAACTCACCACCAGGTGGTGATCAGTTGACAGCTCTGCCCCTCTCTTCACCCGAGTGTCCAAGACACACGGCCGGAGGTCAGATGACACGACAACAAAGTCAATCATCGACTTCCGGCCTAGGGAGTCCTGGTGCCACATGCACCGATGGACCCCCTTGTGCTCAAACATGGTGTTCGTTATGGACAAACTATGACTAGCACAGAAGTCCAATAACAGAACACCGCTCGGGTTCAGATCAGGGAGGCCGTTCTTCCCAATCATCCCTCTCCAAGTGTCACTGCCGTTGCCCCCAGTAAAACAACGGAGTCCCCGGTTGGTGCACTGTCCAGTACCCCTCCCAGAGACTCCAAGAAGGCCGGGTACTCTACACTGCTCTACACTCTACACAACTCCAACACACAGCGGCTGAGCTGTGGGGCGATGAGCAGGCCCACACCAGCTCGCCGCCACTCCCCGCCGCCAACACCAGAGAAATGGAGAGTCCAACCCCTCTCAAGGAGTTGGGTTCCAGAGCCCAAGCTGTGCATGGAGGCGAGGCCGACTATATCTAGCCGGTAACGCTCGACCTCCCGCACAAGCTCAGGCTCCTTCCCCCCCAGCGAGGTGACATTCCATGTCCCCAAAGCTAGTGTCCGCAGATCCGGTCGCCGAGGCCCCCGCCTTCGACTGACACCCAGATCTCTATGTACCCGGGCCCTATGGCTCCTCCCGCGGATGGTGGGTCCAGGGGAGGGCAGTCCCACGTCGCTCCTTTGGGCTGGACCTAGCCAGGCCCCGTGGGGAAAGCCCTGGCTACCAGGCGCTCGCCCACGTGCACCCACCGCAGGCCTGGCTCCAGGGTGGGGCCCTGATACCGCCCTACCGCCACTGACCTCGTTCTTTGACTCAACATAGGGGGTTATGTTGAAAAAATCAATTTTCCAATTTTGAATCGATTTCCATATTAATTCTTTAAAATCGATTTTCAGTTTCATCTTTATTACAACTTTAACCCCACTCTTCGTGTCACTGAATTCACACAGGCGCGCGGTCTGACTATATCAGAACAATTAACCTGGCATCGGACACTAGTGACAATGTTAGCCAAGTCCCGGCTTTGAAGACCCCAGAAACACTCAAAGCTCCGTCTGGCACTATTTCGGGATCAGAAACAATAAAGCCAAATATGCACTTGACAGAAGCGATTTGCAAGGCCAAATGGAGGTGAAGTATAGCAATACAATCAACCTCTTGTAACAGCTCAAAAACGGTTCTAATAACACGAACCCAAATCGAAATCGGATCAAATCAAATCGAATTGTGATAATCGATTCTGACCCAGCCATATTCGTGGATTACAAGACTGACGAAGGCCTGGGAGGGACACCTGCTTTGACCACTGAAGAGTCAGATGGGGAGGATTAGTGAAATGTGAGCAAGTGAGAACAGGTTTTGATGAGGATATAACATGGTTAAAAGCGAACAAAGTATGTGTAACTGTAACAACTAACTTTGGCCCACAACCTAAATTGAGTTTAACACCCCTGCTGGAACATAGGTCTATAAGCACTTTAAAGGCTAAAAATCAGATGGCATTTGCACATATTCAGAGAAAGTTGGTTTACATGCCTTATTGACTGGGTTCCTCATTATGTGGTTCAAATGTCTGGTTAGCAAGACACAAGACATCCATACCTTTAATTATTCCTAACATACTTGACAGTATGTGTGGGTGTTAATTTGTTATACACTTAATACAAAAAATAGACTCCCCGTCTTGTTAGTAGTTAAATCTTGAGGCTATTACTTTCTCAGATAAACTGTAATCCTCACGAATAAGCAGAACCCCCTGTGAAAAAAGGTTTATCCAATTTTTGACAGCTTCAAATGTGCGGACATCTCACATAAATCCTTGTGCCAGACTCTGTGAGAAGACATTTTTTAGCTTTTGCATAATTTAGAAGTAAATATTGGTTCAAATCATTCATACACAATTTCATACTTTAATAGCACTTCTGAAAGGGAGAAAACAAGACAAAATACTGAACATTTTGGGTAGACTGTTCAGGAAAATCCAAACACCAAAACCTCTGCTGAATCAATAACTAGTATAGGCCTCTGTGCAATCACCATGTACTCTAAGCATATTTAGTACAATATTTTGTGCAAATTGTGCATGAAGAAGTTATCATTTATCACATTGTTTATTTTGCTTTTTTTAGCTTATGGTTAGCTGTAAGATTTGTCCAATACTCCGCTCACAAGCCTATGTCATCCATGCTCCCATACAACAATTCTCCATAAATATAGAAAGACACTATACAAAACTATACAGCACAGCTTTACAAGCCTGATCCGATGTGCAGTAGTTTCTTTAGCGGAACACATACTGATTGTAATGTGATAACGCTCTAAAGGGGGAGTGAGTTTTAACTCAGAGCATCAAAAATGGAAAATGGAAATGGAAAAACATGTTAATATGTTGTATTTGACAAATATAGCATTTTCAAAACAATAAAAGGTAACTTGGCGATCGTTAAGTGTTAGCAATTAATACCTCATATAAGCACCCATATCCATATAAGTAAAATAACCCCTAACCCTTCAGTTTACCCTTGCAGCAAGGATTTCCTAACATAGACAATGGGTGCTATCTCTTCCTCTATACAGTATATGCCAAAATTTACTTATATAATTTCAAAGACAACTTGCTTTTCACTGAATGATTCTGTTTCTCTGCTTACTCAAGAAGTACATTCAAATACTTTTTTCCCCTGTTGTATAGATTTCTGATTGTACATTCAAATTATTTCATAACAAACCCTAGGAACAAAATCAATTCCTAGATCATACAATTAATGCTTTATTTTTATCCTAAATGCAAATGTATGACGCAACATACTGTAACCTTTGCATGTAGCCTGGTGCACAGTGTAAATGCACATGCCTTGCACATTTGTAATTCAAGTTGATGGTCCACATTAAATTATACATTTGTTTGTCATATAGTATATGTTCTTTAAATGTGGTGAATCTGCTTGTACTGACTTGTTCATTATTTATAAAACTCTACAGAGATCATGAGTTTTGCTATGCACAACCTAGTGGTATGGTAACAGTTTCAAGCCTATTGTAACACTATTATAAGTATTTGGGGGGATATTGTTTATATAATCACAACACTAAAATTAATAGGAAAGGTGTGCTGTGAATATTACTTGAGCATATTGTTGGCCTAACTAATTTCCGTGCACAACTTGAGTGCTTAGACAACAGCAGGAAAGCCACGCTGACACGCCCAGCTTTGCTAACTGAGAGGCAGCATAATGTTTGTATTGATAACCTATTTCAACAGAATACATGGTGTGTTAACCGGACATGGCATGCAGACACGGATATAAATACCTGAGTTTATAATGATGACTTTGAAGAGACATCAAAAGTACACCAGATAAAGTAATGCTATGTTTTTAGACCATCTTGTATCGTGTTAGAATGCTGAAGGGTCTGCAACTGGACCATAAAGGGTGTCAAACAACCATCTTAACTTTAGATGATCCAAGCACAGTCGCTAATTTGCAGCACATGTCTCTCAAACGCAGAGGATATTTCCTCTCACAAATTCTCAAATCATTCAGAACAAAATATATACTGTAAAATACCAAATAAGAGCTGGGTCCAATTAAGCACCGGGTCGCCTTTAAACGGAGGGTGCAGGTGTATATTTTGATAAATAACCGCCGGTTTCAAATAAACGCTGAGTCTAATGTGCATGCTGAAAGACAGAAGTCCTGTCTGCAACAATGGGATGCAGGACTGATCCTCGCGTTGTCTCTACAGAAACAAAACTTAAAAACACATGGCTAATTTGCATAAATGCTTTCAAATTTGAGGGAAAATCCATGCCATAGATATTTTGTTGTAACATTTTAAATTAACTAGCCTACGTCTGTATAGAAAGTAGTTGAAATTATAGTCTGAGTATCATATTTTTCCAGTTTTGCTGAGCAAGATTTTTGTAAGGAAAGAATTAATCATCTGCCCCAAATTGCCGCCTGATCTCAAATGCCTGGTTTGTTAAGTGATTGAAACAAATAAACCCCCCGATTGTTATTTGGTATTTTACGGTAATGTCTTTAAAGTGAGATAAATAAAGCTTTAGTGCTTTTCCTGTTGATTCTGCTGAAATCAGCACTGTTTTTCCGTACAGTGTTATTTTTTTCCCTTTACTTAACTCATAAGTCGCTGTGCATTTCTCTCTGTCCATCACACCCAAAGGAAATCAGAGAGGTGTGATTCTAGACCCCCACGTCTTTGTCAAACCAGTATTTTCAAAGCATTGGGTTTCACTGTAAAATTATTAATATCAAAAGGGATAACATCTATTCATTATAGTATGTGTGTCTTACCCATAGATATGGTTCAAAGGGCCAATCTTAACATTTGTGGGTGAGTTCATGTTCAGCCACTGAGCCACAGTCAATTTGAAATGTGTTATTTTCTTGAGACTTTTCATTACTAGTCGTTGTGCACATACTGTAAATGGAATTAGTCACGTCGCCATGAAATGAAAGCATAGCAATGTACAAATAAGACAAACTCTTTCATGATTCATTCCACATCGTTTATCAGGCAAAAAATTTCTATCAGTGTACTTAGTGTGATTGAAATTCTCATCTATTCAACTTGAGCAATGAAAGCCCTTTGAGAATGTTCTATTACATTTCAAGGTAGCCGTGTGGGCGTCAATTCAGATCAGACTGAACGCACAGTCGAAGTCAAGCTCCTCACTTAAAACATGGCATAAAGTATAAAACATATATTTAAGTATATAATTGAAAATACATTTATCATTTCTTGTATTAACATTTGTCCGGCGGCTACTTTCTCCTTTTCATTCCCTTGTCACTAAGCCAAAACGTCAACACTTTGAATGGTTGGTTAGCGCGGTTGCTATGTGAGTTTAGGACATTGGCAACCAGAACACTTTACAAACCCGTTTCCATACCAACACATGCGCTGCTGGCTAACTATAGCCCGGCCTTAACAAGAATTTGGAGGATGGGCAGATGAAAAGGAAAAAGCTAAAGTATACAAATGCATTTTTCACCATCATTCAGAGCCCACCTGCTGAGATGTGTAATGGTGCAGCCGTGCATGTTGTCAAATACAAAAATTAAATGAAATGCAATCGTATGGAACAATGCACGTGGTTTATGCAACATGCTACGTCTACCTGCGAGTAAATAGGAGCTGCAGAGAAGACAGCAGGAGTGCGATTTTGTTTGCTCAGAGATTGATGGTTCAGCGCTGCCAGTGTGGAATGACAAAGCCCATTCAGGAGCCAGTGTATTAGACTACTATCATGCACCTGTTTTCTCGGGTGGACATTTAGGGACAAGATTGGACAACTTCACTTAAGATCTCACTGTAAATACACAATAAATTACACCCTAATGGTAGCTGTCTATTTCTTCCCTTGGAGATACTCATTCCATGTAGATTTCACTCCCGGTTTCTGATAAAATTGGACCAAATGTGTGGTACTTTAGCTAGCAGGCTTGGTTAGGAAGCACTACAGGACTTTACAGTCTTGCTGTTGTTGCTTAAGAATTAGAGTGAAATGGCCTTTTGTTTTTCAAAGGTCAAGAATATAATACACATAGGTAAAAAGACATTGCAGCATTTTTGTTTGTTTTATGGTTAGGATAGGCCAAAGAGCTTGAAATGTAAGCTTACAACCTTGAGAAATCTCTATAGGATTGGTTTGTCTTTTTATTTTGTCATTTGTCTAAAATGATGACTTGTGAGAGGGATCCCAAAGTGTTTGAATCTATTTGTGAAAGAACCAAAAATGGTTAAGTGCAATTGTTTTTGCTAACACCAGCTCTGATGCTTTGATCTTGACATAGCCCCCTGTCATTCACTCCAATACACACAGGCCCCAATTGGATTTGGTGTAATACAAATAATACTCGCACAGGGTGAAGTGTCCTGGCTCCTCTATGGGGTGGTACAATGTCACATGAACCCCGTGCTGAGGGCAACAGCTTTGTAATCCACCAGTTTCCCTCTAAATTAAAACTCCAAATCCCGAGTGTAACTTCATAGAGTAATCAGGAAGGAGTCTGGAAGGTTTAGGAAAATGTGGGGATTGAGTCTTGGAATAATGTGCAACCAATCAATCATTATTTTATTTAACTGACACAATAAGAGGCTCTGATGCAATGCTCCTGTATAATTTTCCTAATATTAAAGAAAACTGCTGCCTTATGTTTGAAGATGCGGGTGCAGGGGGGAGCAAGGGTGCCGAAAGAATCCATAAGGAGAAGAATATATTTCCCAGACACCATAGCTAACCCGAGCAGTTTTACATTAAGATGATGGAATGGCATAAACTAAACAGGAGTGGAGTAGGTTTGGTGCTTTTCCAAATAAACTTCACTTAATTTCACCCACATTAACTATACTAATATAATAACTGGGAAAACTTGGCAAAACATGGCTATTACTGAATATTATTTTGTTATTTATTCATATAGCGCTTTCTGGTGATGTATAACGACTTTTACCTTTGGGCAGAAAAGGCAAACCAATCTGAGCAAATAGACTGGTAAGTAGACCAGCATTAATCACTTATTCACACATCTCAAAGAGTCTCTTGCCCATGAACACAACAACAGTGTAGATGGGACCAAATCAACCTTTGGGTTTAAACACCAGTGCAGAGTACAGGCTGGAGACCCCAAGGTCCACCCCAAAGGTTGTGGAGAATGACCGAGCCAAGATCCTGTAGGACTTCCAGACTGACAGAATGGTGATGGTGAACCAACCAGACATAGTGGTTCTGGATAAGCAACAGAACAAAGCTGTGATGGTGGACATTACAATACTAAGCGATGGTAGTATCAAGAAAAAGGAACAGAAAAATACCAGGGGCTCAATGAAGAGCTGGAGAGGGCCTGGAAGGTGAAGGCATCAGTGGTGCCCGTGGTGATTGGGGCACTCGGGGCTGTAACCCCCAAACTGGAAGAGTGGCTACAGCAGATCCCAGGAAAAACATCAGACATCTCAGTTCAGAAAAGTGCAGTACTAGGAACAGAAAAGACACTCCGCAGAACTCTCAATCAGTTTCATCCTGGACAATGGTTCCCACACTCACTGGTCCTCGGCCTCCTTCCTTCCGGCTCGTGTACAGTCTCAGGGTGCTGGACTTGGGATGGAACCCTCCATGCATGGTCAGGAGCTTTCGTGTCTTAACATCTGTGGTCTGTATCTCCTCCTTTGGCCAGCTTATGATTCCTGCTGGGTATCTGATCACTGGCAGGGTGTAGCTGTTTATTGCCTGCGCCTTGTTCTTGCCATTGAGCTGGCTTCTTAGGACCTGCCGTACTCTTTGCAGGTATTTGGCTGTCGCCGCTTTCCTTGTTGCCTCGTCAAGGTTGCCATTTGCCTGTGGGATACCAAGGTACTTGTAACTGTCCTCAATGTCTGTTATTGTTCCCTCTGGGAGTGAGACCCCCACTGTGTGGACTACCTTCCCTCTCTTTGTCACCATCCTACTACATTTCTCGACATCTCCAATGTCTGTGCTGTAGATCCTGGTGGTGTGGATCAGTGAGTCGATGTCTCGCTCGCTCTTAGCGTACAGCTTGATGGCATCCATGTAGAGGAGGTGACTGATGGTGGCTCCGTTTCTGAGTCAGTATCCATAGCCAGTGTGGTTGATTATTTGGCTGAGAGGGTTCAGACCTATGCAGAACAGCAGTGGGGACAGTGCATCTCCTTGGTATATGCCACATTTGATGGTCACTTGTGCAAGTGGCTTGCCATTGGCTTCAAGGGTGGTTTTCCACAACCGCATCGAGTTTGCAATGAACGCCCTTAGAGTCCTGTTGATATTGTACAGCTCCAGGCTCTGGTCAACCAGGAGTTGGTGTTTGGCTCCCCTGGTGTTTTTGCCAATGCCTTTCTGTGCTGCGCTCACGTATTGATCCATGTGCCCGCTTATCTTAGCCGCAATGATGCCTGATATGAGCTTCCATGTTGTGGAGAGACAGGTTATTGGCCGATAGTTGGATGGGACCTTTGCGGGATCCTTCAGGACCAGGATCGTACGCCCTTGGGTTAGCCATTCAGGGTGAGTCCCATCCCTTAGCAGCTGGTTCATTTGTGCTGCTAGACGCTCGTGGAGAGCAGTGAGCTTCTTTAGCCAGTATGTGTGGATCATGTCAGGGCCTATTTTTTTCCTACACATTGTTGGTTGAATATTTACTTTAAAAAGGTGCATTGTAACTTTGGGATCCATCAAATAGAGATGCATCTGCTTTCTCTGGAATGTTTCACAGTATTAAACCTTTCTATCATCATGGAAACCAAACCAGACCAATTTACAGGTGAGATCTGTGGAGAGACAATGCCACTCACATTCAGAATGTCTGTTTTTTAATGTATTTTTGCACTATAAAATCATCTGTAATTGAGTTAATGTACAGTAGAGCTGTTTAATGCCATACTGTGGACCATTCCAGGCAGAACAATGACATATCCATAGAAACAAGCAGGTGGCGGACCCCTATCAAAAAGTTACATAGTGCACCTTTATGCTTTCTGCTGCAAGGTCCAATTGTAGTACAATCTTAAATCTTTTAATCTCTCTATTTCTACGTATTCACAATATCTCTCCATTGTTCCCCATATAGACTGTAGCCTTCTAATGGTACTATAAATAACTAATACAAGACTACTGCTTATTTCCTAGTACCATATATATTTTCCTAGTACCATATATATGTTTTGGGTTACTCATATCTGCATAAGTGGAAGCATTAGTGATAATGTGTGATAATTTCACATTATTTTCCAAAAAAAGGCAGTTTAAGCAGTAATTTAGCTCTCAGCCTCGTTTCCATGTTAGCCATTTTGTGACATGTGCAGTACTCGGCTCCAGGGTCGACTTGGACTTGGTTTCATATCGAGAAATGTTGGTCCTAGGGATGTTAATAATCTGCCAAAGTTTCATGCTTGTACCATAAAAGTGGACAATTGGACACTTTTTTGGTCCTTAACAGCTCCACTAAGGTATGTTCCATAATGGTCTATGTGCATCTATAGTCAAGATCAATCTAAAATTATTCAGGGAAAATTCAACTCTTTCCTGTGAATGTGACATTTTTAGTACGATAGCTGCTCAAACCAGTGTCTAGTTTTCATACTTGTTTTAGTATCAACTAGTATCTGATTTTCGATACTTTTGTTAACCCTACTGCTGATAAAATGTCTTTTCAGTTGCTAAAGGACACCGACATTGTAAAATTGTAAAATATATATATATATATATCCCTTGACTATCTCATGTAGTCATGACTTCCACATTTTCCCCTAATTGATCAAAATGGTCCAGTCAATCAAAAGTTAGCATTTAATTTGAACTGAATCTACAAGTTGTAATAATTAAGTACAGTATTAGCATGTGTGTGAAATGTAAAATATTGGAAAAAAAATTCCTTCACTCTGCCCTACACCCTCTGCTTTTACAAACTCTTCCTTTTAGTCCTCTAAAAAGGACAAATAGGGGTAATCTGGATGCATAAATCCCAGATGTGGTCCCAAACCAGATTAGCCTGTCGACCTGCTATTCCTCGGAGTCTTTCTCTGCGATCCATCTAGACCCTGCTCACTAACCAACATTGATCCCGTAATGAGCTACTGCCACGGCACGCCCCTTCTCACTCCTACTGTGGAAAGAGCTGCAAAGGTCCATCTTTGAAAGTAGGATTAGTCAATATTTGATCTTGACTAACTGATGTCTGTTAGAAGTGACAAATCGTGTACAATTGGGTTTGAAACTGGCTTGTTAACTACTTCCTTCCTCCAGTGGTGTTCCAGAGTTTCCTTCCTGTAAAGTTATTGCTGAAGATGTCAAAGGTGAACTGCACAGGAAATATTGTTCAAATTGGAGGTGATGAAACCTCAAGAGATGGAACCAAAAAGCTTTGAATAGGAGAGGGAATAAACTGGCTCTGTCTTTCAACAAAGATCCACAACAACACCATAAATACTTTTACTCAGTACTCAGGACTAGTTAATGGAGAAGAAAAAGTTACAATTCACTGCAAAAAGCTATACCTGGGTAAGTTCAATTGACTTAAAGGTCCTATATTACACAAAATTGATCTTTGTGATCTTTAAGTTAGTTTTAAACATCCCCGGAGTTGTGTTTTGCTTCATTCACATGTTTGAATAGTCCTGCATTATTAGTCTGTCTACTTGACAATTCCAGGGTTGAAAATATCCAAATGATTCTAGTGAAGGTGTATGGAGTTTAAAAACACAGTGGAGCAATTCCTTTCTTACCACATTACAAGGCGGAACAGAGTGTTTTCAATTTGAGAGAAGAACTCAGCCTAAATATGCAGGGTGTGAATTGAACAAAACACAACTCCAGGTATGTTTGTGATGAGGAAACATTATAACATAAATCATAAAATAGCCGAATATTTTTAAATTAAGAACATTTCACTTTATTTGAGTAGATTCAACTTGACTAGTAAAATTATCTACCAATGGAAGAGTGTTTTTCTTTATTTTAAGTGCAAAGAGTATTTTTTCCTATCTTAAGTTTGGCAAGATGTATTTTCATATTTTAAAACAAAAAGCTTTGTTCCATTGCTAGATAACTTTACTTGTTAAGTGAAATGTACTCAAATCATGATAAAACTTTCATAACTTTCAACATAAAACATAAAACACAAACACAAATCAACATAAAACTTTCCAGTCATCTTAACTTAGCTATATTTTAGTTTTTGCTGTGTTTAAACTTGGGCTGCAAGATTATTTCTGATAGCTACAAAACCATGGATGGCTGCAATTAGCAAATAACAAAATTCAACTTGCTAACCCTCTATTTCAGGTTTTTGCATAAGATTACTGTATTTATTAGCAGTTAAAATGCAGTCTCTCAAATTTTAATGCTCCAGGAGATGTTAAAAATTCACACCACGGGCTGAATCTTTATAACATCATATTATTAAAATTGATAATGAAAAGGCACATTCGACTCTGTCAGAAAATGTCTTTTTTTCCCCTAAAATCGTATAGCTGTTTTTCCATTTTCGCAAGGATAGCTGCAACAAAACCATTTACTAAAAACAGGATATCACAACCCGAATCAGAACAGAACAAATTGACAAATCCCGCTTCTTGCATGCGAAGTGAAAATATTGCTAGCTTGAATTTAT
Source organism: Odontamblyopus rebecca (assembly GCA_030686955.1). Lineage (NCBI taxonomy): Eukaryota > Metazoa > Chordata > Actinopteri > Gobiiformes > Gobiidae > Odontamblyopus > Odontamblyopus rebecca. Next base: position 15,085,657 of record CM060668.1, read on the forward strand.
TTCTTTTGAAAGCGGTACACTAGAAATGATAAGAGAGAGAGATGGATGCACTATACACCGAACAAGGAGAGTGTGGGAGTTGGCATGTCCTTCCCGTGTTACCGTGGATACTCGAGCATTTTCCCATCCAATGACATACAGTACATGTATGAAAGAATTAGTGATCGCAATTTTGGATTGTCTGTCTTTTTTATGACAGTCCTTGGATTAAGTGACTACAGTTTTGCTTCAACATCCAAAATGCCGAAAATTGTAGACGTAATAAGACTGTGCAAATAAACTACTTCTATGTTTTTGTGTTAATTAGCCATGATTAAAAGTCTGTGTCATTTACGTTCAGAAAATGAACGCTTTTAATTTATTTTTCAATAAGACAAAATGAAATAGAAAATTGAGATAGCTAAATATTTTTCTTGATTCACTTTTTTGTCATATGGCTCAAGGATTTTTTTTTACCGATGCAGTCTGGAGATATAAATCAGTAAGTTGAATATTGAACGAACGCACATAAGTCAGAATTAAGCCGTTAAGATGTGAAGACAAAATGAAAGGACACAACAGCCTGCAGATGGGAGCTAGAGAGAGAGAGGGAAGGAGGGAGTGAGGCAAACCGCGACTGAGGGCATCAACTCTGCAGCGGGCGGGAACAGCTGTGGCGCAAAGCGAAATAATGGATGTAGAAGTCACACTGGGGCTACGAGAAGTTGAACCAAGAACAACAGAAACAAACCAGACAAACTTTATCGGCCTCCTTAACCGCTGTCATCCTCTGCACTTTTACAGGTTCAACTTTCTTCCCTCAAACTGCTAATGAGCTGTGGGCGTCTGGCAGTCTCACTTCCTCGTGGAGTTGTTTGCAAACTGTGTGTGGAGGAAGTATGTATATCTCTGGGTTTTCGCTTCCCCCAGTTGTTCTATCTACCAATTTTTCGTCAGGACAAGAGAATCAAAAGTCAGTATTTAGACTCCACAGGTAGTTGTAGAGGGTCTTTAACAGAGCAAGAAAGTCAAAATTGCTTAACTATTTACAGTCATCATAGCCAGTGGTGATGAACTGGGTTTATTTATAGTTGCCGTGGGGCAAAGTGAGAAACCCTGTCAACATACTAGTATTTCACTACCGATACTAAAATTTCAAACTGTTTCAATACTAAGAAATAGACCCGATACTCAATGCTGATTCCAATACCACAATGATAATACAAAACACTCTTTCTTGTTTAGACAAGAAAATGTGATTTTCAACATTAAATAATAGTACTTTCCTTTATATTTCCGTAGTAGTCCTCAGGTGAATACTATGTGGTCTTATTTGTTTTTATATATACTCAAGCTTTTCAAGAAAGGTTCAATTCCTGACAGGTCCTGTCAACGTGACTTTTTTAGTATTGATACCTGCTCAAATCAGGTTTACTTGTTTTAGTATCAATTAGTTTCTGATTTTTAATAATTTTGATAATGCTACTGCTGATAAAATGTCTTCAGTTGCTTAAGAACCCAGCAACAGCGTTCACATTCACAAGTGTATTCCTTGTAGTCATGATGTCCCCATTTTCCCCTAATTGATTCTCTGTCCAGCCAATCAAAAGTTAGCATTTAGTTTGAACAGAATCTACAAGTGGTAATGATTATGTATTAGCATGTGTGAAATAATAACAGAGGTGATTAGTTGCTATGGCATCCAATTGAACGCAGGGTGCTAAAAATCAAAACAATTTATAACCACAATTTCCTCTTGGTAATGAAGCGGTGAAAGCAGTGACCCTGACAAACGCGCATGGCACATTCATTGCAGAGAGATTTTCTGCTGTTGAAAACGAGACAGCAGATCGTGACACACAAAGCCATACACAACTCACAACAAAAGAGGAGTTATACAAGATGTGCGCACAAGGACGTCACCTCAGTAAAACATCTCAAAGTTCGGCTTTTTGGTTTATGTAAGAGACCCTGAAAACAGATCGTGAAAGGAAGATCATTATTAAAGATATGAAAAGAGATACTGTGAAAGCAAGCAGAGAAAAAGCTTTGGGCTAGGGAAAATGTGTTGAATTAGAACAAATTAAAAGAACATATGCCGACTTTCAAGGCACAATTGTTGCAAAATACTTTTGTTGTATAATTAGCTTAAAACAGTGAATGGAAAGGAAACTTGGTGAAGGAAAATAAGATAATGGCACTATTAAAGGCAACAACAGACGCTTGGAAAAACCTCACATTACTATTTTACATGTATAGTTTGCCAGACATAGGCCTGGATTACATACAGATAAGCATTTATATCTTAATTATTTGTGAAATGCAGAAATGGCCACTCATCAGAATTGCACACACTGGGTTGAGGTGAGTTAAGTCACCTTAAGTTAAGTATCTTGCCCAAGGACACAATAGCACTATGCACCTATGAAAACTGGGATTGAACTGCCAACATAAGGGATGGTAAGTGGATATGGCCAACTTTGCTAATGCTGGGACTAGGAGTGGGATTCAAACCACCCACTTTCGGATCAATGAATAAACAAAACCGTGCTGCTGCCCTAAAGCCACTGTTGCCCTTGATATTCCTGCTTTGGACATCTTTATACTTCTTAATTTATCACAACAAGAATTCTAGGTCTGTAACACTTTAAGACAAAAAATTCTTTATTCATGAAGTTACTTTTACCTGACAGCATTTTTACCTCCATTTAAACTGCTGCTCTCCTAAAAACCCATTTGAAGTGCTAATTCAACGTGCAGTTTGACTGTTCTGCAGACCTCTGTGACGACCCCCGGCTGCAGACGGGAGCGTTCCGAGTGGCAAGTTCGAGGATGGCCAGTTCATTATTCTGAGGCCGACAGAAATGGAACAAGTCCTATTGGAGAAGTGTGCAAGTTAACAGGTCACTATCTCGACCTGAATACACATCTGCAATTACAAGTGGGCCCACAATTTGCTGGAACATGCACTCATTTCACTGGCAAGAGCTACACTGCAAAAATATCTGCACGTCTATAATGACTTGAATTCAACTTATTTATCTTGACTTAAGTAGTTTTGACTAGTTTACATTAATTAGTTAGTGTGTAGGCGTAGATTATTGGACTTGTTTGTTTTTTTGTTTGTTTGTTTTGTTGCTCGTTCCCTTATTTAAAGGTGTACTATGTAACCTTAGTAGTATAAGCTCCACCACCACATAGGGCATTAACCATTTGGCCATCTTCACTTACATGTTTAATTGCAAAAAAAAAAGGGTACACCATATTGTAGATTCGAATGTTCCAGTCAAACCAATCCATAGAGACAAGCAGGTAGACCCTCCCCGGAAAAGTAATAATACATACAATATCGTACATAATGCACCTTTAAGTTACTCCCTTGACACATTTTTTTCAAATCCAATACATACCTACCGATTAAATAAGTCTAAACAGGTCAAAAGAACTGCTTAATATTTTGACACATGTAGATTTTCCATTTCTTTGCAGTGCGCACACACAGACAGACTTTTGATCAAACCCGACACTGTCCTGTGCATGTTTGACCCCCCGCTCTCCTCCCTGGCGCGCTCCTAACGACCTCATCCTTCCCTTTTCCTCCCGCCGCTTTCATTTTGACATCTCACTCTCATTTGTCCTCCACTCAAGTCTCATTTAGTGCTGTGTGCCATGTCAAAGTTACCGGTGCTGCTGTCAGAGTGCCCCCAAGTGTATGCAGCTGTAAACTGCAACTCATTAAGGGAGTTGTATTCAATTAGTCAGTATCAGCAGACATGGTTTGAATGTGAAAAATATTAGCTAGTTACATACTACAGCTACTACAACTGTTAGTAATACTGAAACAAATATTAGTACTACAACTACCACTACTAATATACAGTCTTAACATTTGACTTCAACTTTTACTTCTATAATAAACAGCTAAATATCCATCTTCTATTGCTCCTTTCACATGAATTTGCTTTAATGGCTACTACTATGACTACTACTTCTACTACTACTACAAAAATATCTACATCTACAAGTACTTTATCAGCTCACACTACTGCTAATGTAGTTCTACTGATGCTGTTATATTACTGAAAAGTTCAAAAAAAGCTACTACCACTACTAGAAATTGTTAAGTCAGAGGGACTTTTTAAGTAATTATGGCTTACTTTCAAATGCAAAAAAATTAGGCCTACAGCAATTAAATAGCAAATGAGTTTGACTTGAGTTAGAATATTCATGTGCCTGTCACAACATAGACACATTTATCTGAAGCATTGTCAGGCATTTAACTGTTTCACATGACACCTGCAGCCTAAAAACAAACCCAGTTTTTGCCAAATGCTTTGCTTGTCACTCCCTGGGGCGAAGAGGTGATAGAGCTGTCATTTTAGGCAGCTTCCCCTCTTCATCTGCACACTTTCAATTAGACTCTCTCTCCCTTTCTCTCTCCATCTTCTCAGTCATGACTTCAAAGTGCCCTGTCTCCTGTGCACACTCATAGCTACACATGTCTGCCTATAAGGAATACCAATGAGCTTATTATTTCTATTTCAAAGGCAAGAGGACAGGGATTAAAATGCACCCTTGTTCACAGATAACAAATAACTGCAAATAGGAAAAAAGAAGAGAAAACAAGAAAGGACAAGAGGGGATGCATCTTATGTAAAAGAGAATAGGCCTCCCCACTATGTTGGTATTTCATATAAGAATTGTAGCATCAAACTCAAATGGCACGGGATATTGGTGGAGTTATTTTATTCACGGTCTAGACCAGGGGTTGGCAACCTGCGGCTTTCATCCTTCTGTTTCTGGCTCCTGTGGCTCTGGAAAATAAATAATGAGTATTTAATTACATTGTATTTTTATTTTAGTTAGTTCATTTTTTTTATGTAATTCTAAATTTGTAGATAATGGTAATCTTGTAACATTCTAATAAATCGTCTTTAGAGCTCACCGCACATCCACCCGTATGCCACGCTCACCACACATCCTCCCATACATCGCGCACACTGCACCTCCTCCCGTACGCCACGCACACTGTACCTCCTCCCGTACGCCACGCACACTGCACCTCCTCCCGTACACCGCGCACACTGCACCTCCTCTTATAAACCGTGCACACCGCACCTCCTCCCATACGCCGCACACACCGCACGTGGACCGTGCTTCCTCCTGTGCACCTCTAAACCAGAACTAGCACCAGGACTAAAATGAGGACTAAACCAGGTCTAAAGCAGGTCTAAACCAGGTGTAATCCAGATCTAAAACCAGGACTAAATGAGAATTAAACCAGGACTAAAACCAGGTCTAAAACCAGGTCTAAACCAGGTCCAAACCAAGTCTAAACCAGGACTAAACCAGGACTAAACCAAGTCTAAACCAGGACTAAACCAGGTCTAAACCAGGTCTAAAACCAAACAAGAATAGAATTTGCAGGAGGTGGTTGTTACAAAAAAAAAAGTTTCTGAAGAAAACAGAACATTTAATGCTACATGGGCAGATTCATTCACGCTCCAGTACACAGGATAAAATGATGACGGACACAGGATGGTTTGCTGTGGGTGGATAATTTAATCTTGGATTTTTATTTCCTACAAGCAGGACTCAAATAGACATTTAGTAATAATGTGTTTAATGTAGCTTTGCGCACATTTGTTTCTGTTTCAGAGAAATGAAACTTAAACCGCATGGCTCATTTGCATAAACTGCGCTGAAAACACAGCTTGGTGCTGATGCTTCAGTTTCTGTCAGACTAAAGGACACGACTCAGTGGATTATTTGTGTTGTATTTTCATTGATTTCATAAATGCAACACACTATAGTCTTTTATACAGAGCAGACAGGTAAAAAAAAAAAATCATATGCAGTGTTATCCTCATTTTAGGGTTTTGTGGTTCCGCAGGTGTTTTTTCTGTGGGAGACGCTCCAAATGGCTCTTTGAGTGTTTAAGGTTGTTATTAAACTTGAATGCCTTATGATATTTGTCTCACTTATATTCAATCAAATGCAGGCTGTTTCTTTTCAGTGGCAACGCTACTACATTTATCATAAATATAAGAATACATGGAAGCTAACAGACTGGTTTGTAAGTAAGGCATATGAGAGACATATGGTCATGAGGTTTGAGTAATGACCCAAAGGACAAGATCGAGGATACAAGCGGCCAAAATGAGTTTCCTCCGCAGAGTGGCTGGGTGCTCCCCTAGAGATGGTGTGAGGAGCTCAGCCACACGGGAAGAGTTCAGAGTAGAGCCGCTGTTCCTCCACGTCGAGCAGAGCAGCTTGGGGGAGGTGTTCTGGGCATGTCCTACCGGAAGAAGGCCCAGGGGAAGACCCAGGACACGCTCTCGGCTGGCCTGGGAACGCCGCGCGGTCGGCCCGGAGGAGCTGGAGGAAGAGTCTGTGGTGAAGGAAGTCTGGGGAGACCTTATTTAGAATGCTGCCTCCGTGACCGGGCCCCGGATAAGCAGAAGAAAATAGATGGATGGACAAAACAAAATCTAAACTTAAAGGTGCACTAGTTATGTAACTTGTAACTTCCTCTGTGTGTGTGTGTGTGTGCGCGCGTGCATGTGTGTGTGGGAGGGGGTGTCTACTTCCATGGAGATTGTTATTACCTGCTTGTAATATCCATATATCTTTCTTCTATTCAATTACAGATGTTTTATTTCTTTACTAAAAAGTTAGAACACAAATAATAATAATGAACTCTTTCAACAAATAATTTTAGAACAAGAACACACGCAGGCTGCTCATTCAATAGAGCCCTGAATCTGGACTCAAAACCTTGGTTCTTAAAGGGATTTTATAGTTTAATATGTTGAAAAGTAATGGGCAGTGCAGATGATATATCACTGTCCAACTGTAGTGCAGACCAAACAGGTAAACTCAGGTCTGGTCTCAGTGCAGTTTGTGGTGAGACCTGCTGAGTCTCTGTAGTGAATACAGCCCACGATCCCCAAGGCCCAAGTGCAAACGTGAACCACACCAATTACTGTACGTCCACAACACCGGAGCAAACAAAGGTCCCTATTCACAGAGAGGCTAAGTTTAGTTTAGAGTACAGATAAACGAAGCCTGAGACACATCGAAACCTGAACTGAACCTAAACTACCGGGAAATCAGGAGATAAAGGGACATTGTTAATCATCTAGATCAAGGTTTCTCAAATGCATGTACTGTATGTAAGTAATGTATGTGTACTACTGGTGGTACACACGTTACTTTAGGTGGTACTTGGACAGCTCATCAGTTTATGAGTTTGCCTAATTGAGAGTTGACGTTATCCACTTTTTAGTCCTCCTATGGATAATTTCTTGTTTTGAACTACAGTGGAAATGGTGTAGCTCACTTTTAGCCCTGTTTTAGACCTGGAATAGTCCTGTTTTATACTGGATTTAATGTTGGTGGTATTCAGAAAGCCGAAATCTTTTCTTTTTTTCAACTTGACAAGAGCACAATTACAACTAACTGTACAGCTAACTGTAAATTTCTAACTATATGGTCACACAAAATGGCTGTCTAGTCTAAACCAATCTCATCATATAGGCTCATCCATGTTCATAACATTTTCTCTACGTTCAAGGCATTTTTCTCTGGGCTGATTATAATTGAATTTGACAAAGTCCTTTTAGCGTAAGATTGCATTGAGTGTCTATACTCTCTCTCTCCATCTCACAAGCATACACACACACACACACACACACACATATACAAGGGGAGGTAGGCGCCTGTCTACCCAATCTGAAATCATTTTTCTCACCTGTCATCTCCTCTGCTCCTTTTGTCCTCACCCTCAAAGACGTGCATAGGCGCCAATCCTATTTTCCATTAATGCAGTTTCCACTAGAATGCTGTCTTTTGACCCTCTCCAGTTCTCACCATCTCAGGACCCATTTTCACGCCTATGCTAAAAAAAACACACACAATATAAACAGTGGAGAAGATATACCAGAGCTTACATCTGAGTAACACACTATAATCACTAGATATACAAGTCCGACCACATAGGGAGCGTTACCATTATCAACCTCTTGGACCTATATTTTGAGCGACAGCCATTACGCACACACTACAAGGAGGCTGAGGCAAACAATATCAATTCGCTGTGCACTTCAATATTCCACAAAGGTCAGAGCACCCACGTATCACCCAACGGCGCACGTGACGAAGAGGCAAAAATACGAGTTCTTAGTCCGGAAACACATACACACTCGCTAACATGCTAACACCTTCATCTCCGTTATCACAGCCCCTCATCAAAAGGCATGAAAAAGAGCGCTGTGGAAAACCTGCCGTCGCCGTGGTAACATGGACAAAACAACCTGGTGAAAAACAGGCCTGTCCAATCTTCTGTTTCATCCCCAGTACTAGAGTGGGCACATGTGCCGGCCTCATGTTGGGGCTTATCTCTGTCTCTTATGACACTGGTACTATGTAAGTCTCAATATGGCTTATCTATATATTTTCTGTTTTTTATTGATAAAAATTGGCTACAGGGTAAAATGTTAAATACATTTGTGTTCCTGATCCAGTATCCAAACCTAATGAAGACACATTAGACACATTGATAAAGTGGAATTAAATCAAATCAGTTAAAATGAAATTATGTCTTATGTTACTTATTTCTGTCGGAAATGATGAACAACTTTTGCTCCCTCTCATGGCTGAGAAGTGCAATTGTCATTGGTCAATAAGTGATAAGTGTAAGGAATTTGGGCTTTGCAAAGATCTTGTGACCGTCTGGTAGCAGATAATGATTTGAGGTTATAAGGTAAATAAAAAGTGTCATGTCCATATACTGAAAATGAGCAAAACTCTCATATTTGTACATTAAGACACTGGCAACCCTGCTTCAGTTGTGATTTTATATTTTTTCTAACTCAAGAGTGCAGGCTACATACCCATACTTTGAATAAGATTTACATTTTGCTTACATAATTCATTTAAAAATAGAACCAACAAAATGATTTTGTGTGGCAATTACCAGGGGCCTGTACATTTTGAACAGCTAAAGAATTATGAGAAAAAAAGTTGACATGTCAAACTGCATATGCCAAACAAGTAAAAACAGGTGCTATGTCTTAACTAACACCTGCATCTACCTGCATCTATTTGAGAGCAGAGTCGTGGGGCGTGTATGAAGATCACTGGGACACGCCAAGCTCCTAGGAAAGAAAGTAGTCACATTTGAGGGAACATTCAAATCTGGTCGCTATTTTTTGCTTTCATTTCCTTGTAAGGATTCAGCTGCCAAAATCTGAAGATATATTACTTTTTCTGCAATGAACAGGCTCCCTGCCGCTCCCTCACATCAGGCAGGCTCAAAACAAGCCGACCATCACAAATCAAGCAGTGCAGGCTCACAAGTCCCCTCACATGGTGTCTGTCACATTTGTTCTCACTCAGTGTCTTAACTTTGTGTAGCAAAACTGGATTCAGGTTTTAAAAGCAAGAAAGCAAAAACTATGAAGTATAGTCTTAATTAGAGCAAGAATATGAAAGCAATTCTGAAGCGCTGTTGAAGAGATGGCTTTCGAGATCGAGCATAGGGGAGTGTGTCACTTTTTGGGAAAAAACTGCAAAAGTTTGCAGCCCTATTTTGAAACCAAGATAACTGACTAAAATATAATGAAAGACAAATGTTGTCATCCTGGAGGCAGGATGGGTCCAATTTGTAACTTCTTTTGCAAAGAAAAACTGCTTTGCAAGCACAGGCTACTGATGTTACACAGGGCAGCAATTCCACTGGGAATCTCAATAATATAAAAATTATGTCAGAAAGTTTCAGACACTTCCAAGCTATGTTAGAATATGCTAGAATATTTCCTGGTGTGCATTATGTTTGACTTGTAAGATAACCACACATGCTAATCATTCATTAGCATTTTAGGCATAGCTCACTGTAATGAAACAATTTTCACATTTTGAAACTGTCACCTTACTTTGCAAAATGTAACGTAGTTAGTTCTAATAGTTTATAAAACATTGCCTTAGAGCATCTAGGCGGTTTTGTCAGAACATACTAGTGTACCAGGCACATGGCACGAGCAAAGCACATGAGCAATTAAACCGTTTATAATATTTTTCTGTAAAAACTGTCATATGTACATATAATGACACAATTACCTGAATGTTTTTATTGTTATTTACATTGTAGATTACAAATTCTCAGTCTCATAGAATAAAATCCACTGCCAATTAGTCTGCTAAAATTAGCATAGCAGAGTAACACTGATAGCATGGAGTCACTCACCACTAGAGAAGAATAATCCAAACCTTTTCCTTTACCACAGCCTCTTGCGTTTGTCTCTATCTCTAAAGATCAGAAATAGGCAGTTATTGACACTATTTATACACAATTTATCCACATTTTCACCATGTGCTTACCTCTGCACAGACCAGGCCAAGATGGCCGTTTACTGCAAAGGTGACAGCAGGAATACAGCACCATCTACTGGGTGCATATGATACTGTCCAGTTAAACCAAATCAAACAAACTAAACTACTTGAGAACATTATTTAAGAACTCCACCCCTGGCTGTCTTTTGGACATTTTAAATCCCTCCATTACCCATATGATGTCATATGCAATTTTCTGCCAATAATCAGACCAACACCCTCTTAATAAAGATGGCTTTACCACATGTAACAGAGGCCAAAATATTCTTTCTAACTGGTTACCTAACTGAAGTGGTTGGCGCGGGCAGTTATTGGCTTGCATCGTGACACCCTCAGAACAAAGTGTTTTGGTCTCCTCCTGGGATGAGTCTTCAGAGTAAGAACACCGAAGAGGAAATGATTTCGCTGTCACAAAGCTGACAAAGCTGTGAAGTTGTGGATGGTGAAATTAGTTTGAGAACGGCCTGCTATGTTTCCGAATAAATGCATTGGGTTATACTTTAAGACACACTGTCTAGAGTGAGATAAAAAAGTTTGCCCAAATACACTTTTAAAGCCACTTTCTGTCATTCTGTCAGCCAATGTGCTTCTACCTCCTGTCACCTCTATGTGGAAATGACGCCAGCCTACCAAACTTGAAACTGGAGTTATGTCAGCACTGCGCTATCTTTACATTATGTCCACAATATATATAGACCTGGGGTAGACTTTAAATTTGGAAATAAAGAACTAGGAAGTTAACAATCCCATAGACTATATAAAGAAGTGGACTAGGGGAGTGTGATGTCCCCATAGCATTCAGCTCCAGTCACATTAAGCTCATCGAGGCTAGCAGCTATAAAGATGAATTTGGACTTGAGTTCCATTTTAGACATAGGAATTAATTTGGGGAAAAGTGGCAATATAATAACACTAGGATCATGTAGCACAGGTCAATACGAACATTTTAAAACCAAAATGAGCAGCAGTTGAGAGTCATGACATTTTTTCAATAGAAAGTGAATTGGATCTGATGGAGCTGGAAGTGCACCCATGCTCACTTCCTATTTGGAATGTGGCAGCTAATGGGTTAGTAACTATAACCATTTATATAACAGTCTAAGCTGCATGCACATTATTTCCTGATAATTTTGTTCTCTGACTCTGCTTCCTTGTTAAATAATTGGTGTGATGTATATTTTTTTCTATTTAGTGAATGAGATTTACTTTGGCACAGCTTTTATAGCGAATATTTCAACGGACTACAAAAGCAAATAATTCCTCCAATGTTACTGCCACCATTGGCTGTTTTATTAAGCCCATAATACACAAACTGACAAAAGTGTACAAAAGGACTGTAATATGAGCTATTATATAATAATATTAGGGCTTATTCATATTTAGAGATCCAAAAGAGTTAGGCGTCCATCAACGATGATAGGAACGGACACCATGTGTTTGCCAAAAAAATCATTCAAACCACAGCGCATTTTCAGAGCATTACAACATATCCTGTCATTATGTCATTACAGAGTGACATTCTGCAGATACAGTAATAAATTTAGTCTGAAAGCTCATTATGTGTAATATATCATTTTAAATTTAGGTTTTGAGAGGTCCACTTATACCAACCACCAACTTCATATGTACTGTGGGATAGCAAAATAACAGCAAATAGACTTAAAACTACCCAATTCACTTTGACTGTAATTGCTTGTCCATAAATATTTTAAATTTTGCTGTATATTTGTGGTGGTTGTAGTACTTTTACTTCTCCTGACGTCACTTGTTGGAAAATGTGTCTCTAAAGGTCACATGGGCCCACCCCACAGGGCATGTTTTACAGGTCAATATGTGACAATCCGGTCATGACATGGTTGTACTGTACAAAGCATGGGCAGACAAGAGTTACATAAAACTTCAATGTAGTAACGTATGTATGTAAAATGTATGTAATGCTTTCATAAAAAATCAAACATCAGATATTTATGTCCAAACAATAAACAAAACACTTCTATGTTATCTTGCTCTAAGCGCTTAACTGTTTGTCTTCACACATTAACTTTGACCTTAAGCCAATTTCATGCATGGGCTGTCCACATGTATGTTGTTACAGTAATGTTGTCAGGTCTACATGTGTAGTATACTACATACATAGTATAACCATAAACACACCTTTTAAGCTTTAATATTTATTAAGAACACAGAGCATCTGGTTCATAGTAAAAAAAAAACAAAAAACTGGTTTGATCACATCTAAATCTGACAGAGCTTCTCTCACAACAAACTAGAGCTTAGATGATCTGTTTACACAGAATGAGCAAATACCATATCAGATCACCAAAGCAGAGGATCTTTCCCCACAGCTTACAAACATTTAATCCACACGACAAAACCCCGGGACTCTCAATAATATTCTTCAACACCACAAACTCTGCAAACTAAACTCCCCGTGTCCTTAAATATGAAGAAAACACGTTAAATATTTTACATGATGTGAAGGATGGGTGTTTTAATTTCAATATGGTATATTTATAAACATTTAACACACTATTTTTACTGTGGTGTCTCCCATGGACGTATCTTCTTTGTGATACTGAACAAATCTCTTACCTTTATCATAGGTAGCCATCTACAAGTAGTAATAGTCTGGCTGTAGTGTACTATCCTGTATGTTAGTACAAATATATAATACTGCGGACAACTGGAAAAGGACCACAAGCACTTTTTTTACTGCCTGGACCTCACAATACTCCACATTACGATATATTAGTATTACACAGCACGTACAGTAAATCATGTGCTTCCTCTCATCACATTGAATGGCCCCAGAGAGGAAAGCCTAGGTGTGTGCGTGTGTGTGTATAAACAGTGTGGCAGTGTTCAGCCCGATAAGGTTTCCGCGTCTCTGTTAGTTCAGTTCCTGTGAGCCACTGCAGATAAGCGACCAAAGCTTGTCACAGCACACTCACCTATGTAAACCCAAACACACAACCAAATAAGAAAATAACACAAGACGAACCAGAGCAATACATGTGTCCAGGGAGAGTGTCCAAGAGGCTCTGAAGTGGTCCAATCAACACCGCTACATCAGGCGGCTTAATCTGGCAAAGTGCTTGAAAGGTGAACTGTGTGGAAGAAAGTTGCGGAAAAAATAAGTTAGGATTGTGAAGTTTTAGTGTTAAGTGGGGACTTACAAAAGCAGCCATGCAAAACAATAAAGGGACTTGGGTTGAGGGATGTCTTGGCTTACTAAATAAAACCATTGCATCACATAGCACATCTCTCAAGTCCGCAAAGTGGTTGTCTAAAAGATCCCTGTGACTGCAATAAAGAGGATGTGTTACAGCTCCATTGTGTAACTTTTTAGCCAATAGAAAGCTGTCTATTATTTTTTAATCTTTTCATTGCACTGAAAAAATGCATCCTTACTGTCAGTAGCTTGCATCTCCACAAAGCTGACTGCTACTTGGCCTGCTTGTCTCCGTAGAAATGTTTTTCTATAATATTCCACAGCACAGCATAAAACATATCAATCAACACTATTACTGCTTAAAATAACAATCATTTAAAACATAGAAATCAGCATTTCACTTTGATTTTGTATGTGTATGACATTTTCTGGCAACAAATTCGACAGCTAGATGCACGTGTCAGAAACTTTAAAGGTGCATTGCGCAAATTTTCTGGTGGAGAGTCCATGCTTTTCTCCATGGAGATGGTGTTAAACCTTTCTATCTTCATGGAGACCAAACCGGATCAAGTTACAGGTCAAATTTGTGGAGAGGTGTCCCTGTTCACAGTCAGAATGTCAGTTTTTCTAGGTAATTTTGAGCTAAAAACACCTGTAATTGAATAAATGTATGGTAGAGCTGTTTAATGTCATACTGCGGAACATTCCAGGCAGAGCAATGACTTCAAAAAGCAGGTGACGGACCCCCAATCAAAAAGTTACACTGTGAGTTCTTCATAATACAACATATCTAATACAATATTCATTGCACTGAATTTCTTACTTTTAACTGTTAGATTTTTTCTTATGGAAATTGCTCTGGAAGAGGTGGAAAGAACAGGTAAACACTTCAACAACAGAGTAAAAACAATCATGAAGTTATGAGAGAAGAGTGGAGACTACAGCTTTAATCAAGACACTGCTGATGATGAAGAGGGCCATAACGGTGCACAAATCAAACACACTCTCAGCCTTACATTGCACTGTTAAATTATATGACCACCAGGAAAGACCAAAGGACATAAAGCGCGATGCTACTGGAAATGATAGAGAGTAGCCAGACACACACAAACGCACCTTGCACACACACATTCTGATTACGGACTCACTGACATTTAATCCTGTGCCCCTCACCGCGCCGACACGATTTTCCATGGCAAGGTAATTAGGCAGTTGAGCAACCCGTGCAGACTTTTTGCTTCTACATTTTTTTCCCCCAGACAAGTGCACACATAAGAAGCAGAAGTGAGTACGCAAATGTGAATTAATGAGGCCAGTTTAGTTTTATCTCTTGAACACTGTACTATTCATTAACAGTGACAAAAGACAAGACCTCACCCAGGGCTCCGGGTATGTGTGTGAATAAATGTGTGTGTAAAATCAACTGTAGTTATGCAGCCAATTAGAGACTTCAGACGTAGCATGCTGGCTCTCCCCTCCATGGCCCAACCGGTGGACTCACAGCTCCAACACACGTTCTTGTCCATAATAATATTTGTAGAGTAAGGGCACGGGAAGTGCTATTCTTCTAAATGAGAGTCATTTCTTTTTCTTATAATAATGTAATAGTATCTTTTTACTCAATAGATTCTATTGTAAAAGCAGCACACAAATTCAGATATGCTATGCACTGTCTATATTTTTATTTGTAAAACATTTTATTGATTAAAACGTAACATGTTAAATGTTAAAATAAAAGACTCATGCATTGCTGAATACATTTTGTTTACTATATATTAATAGCTATTTAATAGTAAAATCCATAATAACTGCTTAGTTACAGCATTGTTGGTATCTATAGTTAGTGATATTAAGTTATATATATTCAAATACTTTCAATGCATTTTTTTTAAGCCCATAGTTTGAAAGTATAAAGCCATTAACTATTTCCTTCCTTAAAGTAGTGGGGATTACACTAGCTGTTTTTTACATACACTGAACTCTTAATAAGCATGAATAATAAATACCATTGATAAATACCAACTAATAGCTCAGTAATTATATAATTAGCATACCAATTACCACTTAGTTTGTGACCCTCCACCCAGAAAGTTAACATTATGTTATACGATGGGTTAGAAAGTGGTGTTCAGTTGCAAACTGGCATTTTACATGGAAGTTAAGAACTTGCCCAATTCAGTACGCTAGTTTGTTGCTTTGACAGACTCACTACCACAGCGAAATCTCCGCATCAAACGTGCCAGAGTTCCCCTTTAACAGTTAGTTTCTTAAAAGTTTTGCAAATACCAGACAAACTCTTTTCTAAACACTATTCTATATCCTTCTCACCTGTAATTATTTTAGCTCAATGTTAGCCATGGATAATTCTATAGTTTAAGTAGAACACACGTCTTCTCTGCTCTAACTATCACCTTGAATTACCCAAATGCAAAAATCAACAAAAACAACTGCTCAACAGTGACTTCTAATTGATTATTCAGTATCATTTAGAATCACTAGCAAAAGAAAAACATGACCTTATGCAGTTCTTTAGCCCTGAATGTGTGTGTCTGATATGTGACGACATTTGAAAGGGGGGAAAAAAATCAAATGACACGACTAGAATGTAATGGAGGTCAATGAAGGTTAATAGCAGCTCACAATGCTTCTAATAACATTTATAGACAGTTGCACACCCACGCACACAGCCACACGCATCACATATACATCGAAGATACACAACAATGACATTTTAGAGGTTAATAGTGTGTTCAAATGCCTTATGCTTCCAGTCATTTGTCAACATTAGCGGCCTAAAAAGGACAGTTCATCGTGATATGCAAGGGACTGGCATTTTACACACTCACAGCATTCATTATTAATAGCTGTCATAGAATTTATAGTAGGGCGGGGCAGGGGGCCGAACAGTGGGAAGAGGTCAGGGAGGACTGCCTTGAAATGTGTGGGGAGTGGCTCAACAGTCAAACGGAGTGGTTACATGTGAAAATGTTATTTTACATGTTATTTTATATTTTCTGATAACATAATATAATGAATGGGCCCATATAGTATAGGCTATTATAGTCGTATAGTGATACCCATTAATGGAAGACACTAAGGTAGCCCCTCCATAGTCTAACTTTTGCTTATGGTCTAAAAACGACAAACAAAAATCTTTAATAGTGTTGTCAAAAGTATAGAAAATTAGATACTAATCAATCCTTAAACTAGTATCGAAACTAGATGGTCATTTGAGCTATCAAATAGGTCATTCACAGGACAGAAATGGACCTGAATAGCTTAAGAATGATCTTGAGCTGTATCAGAAGAGCACTTAGACTCGTTACACCCATGGACCACTAAGGAATATATCTGGACAAAAGAAGAGAGGGTGTTTTTTTATTATCCTCATGGTATTGGAATCAGTATTGCCGTTTTAATCAATAGAGGAAAAAGGTATATACCCCAAAAATGTGTTCAATATGAATCACTTACGCCACCACAGTCTCAGTATCCACCTATGGGAAATTCTGTATATCGAAAATAATACAAAACCTGTAGGAGTAGTATCTTGAAACAGGTTTTCCTTTGTAGCTGTCAAGTAAGTGTCCAATAACTGAATGTGAGTTTAAAGGTTCACTGCACTTGACTGACCCGATCTAATCTAAAGGTCCATTGATTGACTTGGCACAGTAATAGCTCATGGAATTTACCAAGCTGTCAGGTTAACTTTTGATTTGGATTCAATAGAGTGCAGTGGAAAGACACTAAAGTTTACTCATGATTATTAAAGATTAAGCATGGGGCAAAGCTTCTGTGGTGTACTAATATTCAGGTCTGATTACAGCTTATGTTGAGAACATCGAGGCTCCCCAAGAGTTCAGGTGTCACTTAACAGAGTTTGTCAGGAGCTTAATATTTGTACTTGATAATATTAACAACAAAAGTGAAGTGCAAAATGTTGAGACTGTGAATAAATGTAATGTAACATAGATAGGCCAATACAATTCACCAAATATCAAAAGTTGAAATTAGTTACATCTGGTTAATATGACATTTATTACTTCAACATACGTCCAGTCCTGTTGCCCTATTAATACTATTTGAGCGCATGTTTGTCCAATGTTTTGTAAAAGCAGTTTTGTCTGAATTTGTTTTGTGAAAAATTCAGACTTCTGAAGGCATCTGATTGTAATGAAGATTTGAATACTTCTTCCTTTCATGGTTTTAAAACTAAGGTCCTATATTATGCAAAAGTAACTCTCATGAGCTTTAAACCATGTTACCTCCCGCAAAACATATTTAGAGCTGTGCTTTGTTTTATTCACACGTTTGAGTAATCCTGTATTATTAGTTTGTCGACATATCTAAATCTCAGAATGCTCTGTTCGACCTTGTGATGTTATGCAGTAGTAGCTTTCATGTTAATAGCTCCTTTTACTTTTTGTTCAGTAGTGATAGGAGGTAATTCCAGCTGAAATTATCAAAATGACTCTAGTGATGGTCTAGGGCAGGCATGTCAAAACTATGGCCTGGGCTCCAAATGTGGCCCTCAGATCACTCGTTTTGGCCCTCAGGCTTCCAGGTGAATTGGCCCATACTACCGCAAGTAGTACTTTGTACTGCAAGTTTTTGAAATCTACCTCGATCAACCAAATGTAGAGTGTCCTTTTGAGTGTCTAAGTATGAACAAAGGTCTGGTGGGTCATTCAAAACCTCATGCTGGTCTGTGTTTTAATATGTGATCCTCAATGAAAAAAGTTTGGACACCCTGAGATAAGAACTCTAAATATGCAGGGTATGTGTGTTAAACATGTGTGAATGAAACACAACACAACTCTAGTTATGTTTGTGATGAGAAAACAACATTATAACATCAGAAAATAGCGTAATATGCTCTTTTATTAATAATACAATATTTATTATAATCATATGTCAAATAAGTAATAATAGGTTGTGAATTTTTATGGAAGACAGTAATGAAACCCCAGAGCCATGTATTGTTTCTGTATTCTTTCAGTATTTTTTACCAAAATGATGTCGTCAGAGGTGATGATGTGTGCAAACTCAATGTCCTATTGTCGCTCTATTAACTTTGCTTCTTTTTTCTCTAATGGCCCTCTGTATCCTTCCTGAGGGAACCTGCTTACATCTGCTTTTACAGGGCATGCATTGCAATTATATCCTAACATACACGCGCACACACACACATATGATATACAGCTAAATGTGTGATAAACGCACACACGGACACATTTGCAGGAAACAATTTGGCAGCTCAGTGGGCATACAGCAACGGTTATGGGACAATATAGTGTAATAGCCATCCAATGTTGTCATCAAATACTATAAACATTAGCCATATCCTTCCGTATCCTTTCCAGTGGTTAAAGTTGCCATTGAGAAGCATTACAGGGTTGAACAGAGGCAGGCTGGGCTCTATAGATGCAAATGTAAGATAAATGTAAATGATATACAGTAAAGCCTTGATGAAGGTCTGACAAAAATTTTTCCTTCTGCTGTTTGGGACTTTTACAGGCAAATATTACCAGGATAAAATGTTTTGTCACAGTGTTGGGAAGTAACTAAATACATACACCAAGATATGATTTCAAATACACATTTTTGAAGGGCCCATATTACGCAATTTTCTAAGCTATGTTATAATGTTGTTTCCTAATGACAAAAACACCTGAGTTGTGTTTTGTTTCATTCACACATGTTTAACACACAAAACCTGCATTTAGGCTGAGTCCTTCTCTCAAACAGAAAACACTCTTCTCAACTTTATGATCCCATGTGGTTATACAGGAAGTGCTCCGTTGTTTTTTAATTCCATGCACCTTCACTATAATCATTTATATGATTTCAGATAAGACAACTGTTAGTTACTCTACAGACAGGTTAATAATAAATGATGACTCAAACATGTGTTAATGAAACAAAACACAACTCCCAAGAATGTTTTGATGAGATACCAACATTCTAGCATGGGTAAAAGCACACAAGAGTTCATTCTGCACAATTTAGCACCTTTAAAATATATTCTGGTACAGCTAATCTTTCATTTGGTGCTATTCTGAATGCAGTTACTTTCCTAAAATCAGGGGAATGCATTGAGATTACTGATTGTGTAATTGAATACACAAAAGACGGAGCTCCTTTTCCAGTTAGCGCTACAAATTCTTAATGGTCCATCATGTTTTTTATTGTCAGGTCATGATTTTTCACTACAATATAATGCAACTCAATGGGAAAGTATTCTTAGCATTCACAATATACAACAGTATTCTATAAAAAAATTATAACAATAATAATTTCTGAACTAAATTTTCCCACTCTCCACACGATGTCTTGTCACACTACAAGTCTAACAAAGAAACAGGCACCGATCTAACTTTTTCAGTTCTGATTCCAATTTGTATACCATAACTTTAAGTATCTGCTGATTCCCGATATCAACTGATCCTAGTGTCGAGACTGAAAAGAGAATTTATTTCCTTAAAATAAAATAAGACCACTCCAATCCAAATGTGTTATAGAGCTGTTATCTCTCAGGTAAGGTAATTACAGAACAGCTTTAATTACATAAAAATTACATCATGAGACCTTCTGGGCCACTTCTGATCAGTAAATAGCCTTATTACATCAATGTATATGCCAAACTAGGATATCAATTGAACCAATATTTGGAAGTCGATATCCAATCCAGCTTTTTGATCAGTATCGCGTCGATATCAGATACCAGTATCGGATCTGCGCATCTGTACTTTACAGATATGGCCAACATTTATGAGAATTAATGAGAAATAGACGGTAACAAGTACATGACTTACTGATGTCACTGAGGTATAAATTGGGGTTACTCAAGAAAATAGTGAAATGAGGAAGAAGGCCATTTTGGATAGAGAACTACAGTGTTAAAATTCTCCTATACTTTATATTTCCAATGAGGTAATGCTTATTATGCTTATTATTAATACTAACCAATACCCATTTTCTGTTTAGACATAGTTTTCCTCTGCGTAACTTAAAAAAGCATAATTATAACCAAAATTGACCAATTGACTTTTCTATGATCCCCCGCTCAGTTTTCTCCTCATATAAAAATGTCTTTGTCTAAGTAGGTCAAAGAAGGCGAATGCCACATGGAGCCTGTCTCATGATGGGCTTTTATTACTGAACACAAGTCAACGAGAATCCACAGCACCACAGGGATACAGGAAGAGCAGATTGTAAAACTATGAAGACACTATGAAAACTTAATGTGTGCACCTCAATATCCAGGCCAACAAGTCTGAAAACTCCACGGACCTCAGCATAGTCTCAACAAATGCCAAATACTATTCTTTTCTTTTCTTTGGATGGACTACAGACCCCCATGTTAAAGGTACACTGTGTATCTTTTTGGTCTGTGACCTGCTTGTCTCCATGGAGATGCTGTTTTTTTGCCTATCGTGTTACATAGTGTAGCATTTATTTCACTGCAGGTCTTTAATAGAAAAAAAAATACCTTGGAAACATGCATCCTGGTGTTGTAGAGACGCCTCTTCATAAATCTGACTGGTAACTTGGCATGGAGATACATTTATTGCAATACTCTAGCCCAAAGCAATAGCACATCCATAGATACAAACAAGTGGATCCTCTACCAGTAAAGTTACACACTGTACCTTTAAGTTAAGTTGAGCGGGTCCAAGGGTAGAAGGAGGGCTGTCCAGGGAGTGCACCAGGAACTGGAAATGTCACATATGCTGCTGGGAATGGTACAGGATTGTAGTTTGGGCCACTGGCACGTCAGTGTTCATTAGAGATGGCTTATAGTAATAAAGGTGGATCAGCTGTGAAGAGCAAGAAGCCTAGGTCCCAAAATAGCATGACTTTGTATATAAAGAAATAACAGCAGGGATCTTATCACAGTGTTTAGTCTGAAATACAGAGATGGTGATAGTTGGAGAAAGAACAGTTCATTTTTTGGCACTAATTATCATGCTATTTTAAGAGTTGCCAATGCTGTGTTTTAAAGTTGATTAATTAACCTGTGATTCATTATATTTCGCTGTAATCAAACGATTTCCCCAAATGGAAGCGCTAACTGGGGTTGTTTATCCACCCAACATGCAAACATAGGCCTGAAGCGCAATCAAACTAATCAGGTTGTGTGAAAATATTTTCGTATGAGGTATTACACCTGCCAGACCAGCAGGGGGCAGGTGACGCCTTGCTGAGAGTCATTACACCCAAAAATAGAAAGTAACAAAACATTATACTAGTATTCATGACTACTGTTGATGCTTTGATGAAGGTTTAATCATGAAACCACAAATCACATAATTCACATTTTTTTGAATGCATTATGTTTGTCTCCATGGAGATTTTATCACTTTGCCTGTTATGTACCACAATGAACATTTATTCAATCACAGCTACAGCTATTTTAACAGCTAAAAATGACCTTGCAAAAATAACTTACTGTGAGTAGCTTTTAAAATGACTTTTAACTTGGCCTGGTGATATTCCCTGCTTGTCTCTATGCAGATATAAGTTTAATGCCATACAGGCCAAGTTACAGGTCAGATCTGTAGAGAGGACACCCCGCTCAAGGAATTCATGTTTTTCAAGTATTTTTCTCATGCAGACAAGAAGGTAACTTTAAAACATAACCAAAAACCTTTTATTTAAGCATTATTTTCTATGAGTGCAGTTCAAATAATTATTCATTAAATATAAATGTTTTTGTGTATTATGTCCCATGCATACCAGCCTCATAAAATAATCATAGCCCTGCATTCAATTCACTATGAATTGCTTCAGGGAGTATACTTTTGAATTGTTTACTAAGTTTTATTTTCTCTCACATTCTTGCTATAAATAAACAAGAGTAACATTGACTGAAAGTTCAGTCTTCTCATTCTTTTCAATAGATTTACAGAGGCTTCCAGACTCCAATAGATCGATACAGTGCGCCCTGTCATTCACGCTATAGCACCTTTGCACTCAGCCTCTCACGTCCAGCCACATCGATAATAAAGCCAGAGGGGGGGAGAGAGGGAGATGGTATTGTATGTATAGGTGAAGACAGGGGACTGAGGATGGGCAGAGGAGAGACAGAGAGAAACGTAGAGAGAAAAGGCACAGAAACAAATGGAAGAAGCCCACTTGGTCTCAGCCCTAATGCATTATGTATCAGACTGGGCAGGCCAGCAGGAAAAAGCATATGACTTTATTCTCACATATAATACTCCAGTCTGTTTGTGCACCGATGCTCTGTATTGTGGACAGACAATGTGAATAATATTGAGTACAAAGTATGTTGCAGATATTGGCACAACCCCCAAATCCTTTGAATTACATCATAAAGGTAGGGTTTGTTTCTTGTAAGATTACAGACTCAGCCAGTGTATTGCAACATAAAACAGTGTTGACATGCACATTTTCATACAGCTTGGCAGTGTACATTGAAATCTTGAAAACACTGAAAACTGACAAAACTGAAGTTAGGAATGCATTCTGCATTCAAGGCCTGAATGTTCAGACATTTCCGCTTTCACCATCTCTGCCCACATTTTGCATACATAAAGAAATGTGTAAATAGTTGACAGCCTACTACACAATTCACTTTTTTGCATTCATAAAATACAAAGGAATGAAATGCTTAATTCCAGCATTTTCTTTGGAACAATAATAAACATCAACAGGACAGGTCTACGGAGAGGCAATCCTGCTCGATCCCTGTACTTGCTGTATATTGTGTATTTTGGGTTTACTGTTCTCTGTAAAGCACTTTGGTCAACTGTGGTTCTATTTAAAGGTGCTACACACATATATTTGACTTGACAATGGGAAAACAAAAATAAATAATGCGTTGATTATGTTTGTATTTATGTCTATCCTGGATAAAAGTTCCACAGGGTCAAATGTGGACAGAGAAAAGTGGCTGGCTAAACTGGGGATGAGGACGTGAGCTGCAGTTTCTTGATTAAACTCAGCACAGAAGTCATTATTCTGTGTGTCCATCTGTCCCTCTCTGCAGTCTGATTTCCTCTGATTTAGACACCATTACGGCCTTCTTCACGGCCTTCTTCATGAACAATAAAAAAAATAACTAAATTAATCATAATAATCAGAGAACGGGAGTTTATGAAAAGAAACCAAACAATGTATTATTTCTGATGCCGAATTAAACACGTTTTGAATTTTGCAGTACATTAGTCTGATCTATTGTTTCATTTACGTGATGCTTTGTACGACAAGAAAATCTGATCGTGCAGTGCCACAAATAAACTTGAAGTCTTATTCAATCTGGTTATAATATAAGCAGGTAGCAGAGTAAAATTTGTAAACTAGTCCAGCTGTTTCCAAAAACAGGCCCTGCCAAGAGCAATAGATTCCAAAATAACAATTTGTTGTCATCCCAGAAGCTTAAAGGAGCTATATTCTTTAGTATTCAGACACGATCTCTAATCAGGATCAATCAGTTCTTGGAATGCGCTGAAATAATTGTATCTTCAATGCACAGGATTGCATTGATTGTTTCACAAAGCTAATCAAGAACATGGCATGCATTTTAATAAAGATGCTTTCTTTACATAAGTGCAGCACAAGCGCCTTTTTAATTTAGATTTTGTTGTTTCCATGGCGATGTTGCTTTGAATGTTTTGTTCTATGGCTTTAAACTTGTCGGTCTTCATGGAGACAAGAAGGTGAATTCAACAGAACAAGTAACAGATGATGGAGAATATGAGGAGAAGTGACCCTGCTTGATCCCTGTTCATACTGGCATTGTGTCCTTGAGAAAGACAATTTTCAGATCCATCTGTACAACCATTTGATATTTTACTCAAGACTCCTTTTTGAAAAATACCGTCTGTACCAGACTGTTGCCAACCTTAAATTAGCAATCTACCAGTCAATCAAACTTTATTTATAAAGCACTTTTCATACAAAAAATGCAAAACAAAGTGCTAATAACCATAGAAGGGGCAAAGCTAACCCGTTAGCCGTCGTGTGCCAAACAGGAAGTTCTCCAGGAGGCTCTTCTGGCTCCTTCTCTCCCTTTTTCCCATTGACTTGCATTGGGATTTTATCGCCCCCTCTCTCTGTAACTGCTGCACTGAGCCTCTTTATTTTGGTCTTAAAATGTTCGTATGAACCCGCTCTACATGATCCTGAATTTTTCATTTCACTGTTTTGTTCCTAAATCAAGATATGAACATAAATAATGGACCAATCAGATGCCTTTATTCGTTTGATTGACAGATAGTTGTTGTTCGTACATAACAAAACACAGAACATAAATCAGTGACTTAAACGTCCTATTAAAGTTTGATGATAAAAGCTAAAAGTTTCCTTATTATGCTCATAATAAGGCGGTCCGTGCAGAATGACAAAAAGTGTCTTCCTCTAACAAGAAGTTTGTTCCTCTAACTAGAACTACTAGCTATATAAAATGAGATGTGGTTGCATATTTGTTGTGCTTAGTTTCCTAGACATCTGCATTTGGACAGAGTCACCAGCCACTGGCAACAGACACTGTCCTTATCAAAAGGAAAAAGACCAGAGCAGAAGTCAACAAGAGGATGGGGTCTGGGGGTATAAACAAACTGACCAAATACAGAGGGAGAGAGAGGAAGAAACCAAGAGAGAAGCGAAAAGCTGAGAGTGGAAGAAAAAACAGATGATGAAAGCAAGTGGTCATAGACTGTAAACCAGGGCTCTACGCTAACTTTTTTTTTCAGGAGCACATGTGCCCCTAAGTGAAAAATTTTAGGAGCACAGAAAAAAAAATGGGGGCACAAATAGGTTTTCATTTCGAACGATTATTACAGTGCAGAACTTGCGCACACCAACTTATTTGAATTGATGTAAAAAACAAAAGAATTATTATGACTGTACTTTTCCTGCATGATCGCAGTGTTTTTATAAATATATCTTCATTTTATCTGATTAATATTTAGACTTAAAATAAGCCAAACAAACTGTACTGCACTGAAACACTCTGTGGCCCTTTTTTGGACCTTCACCCACAGTTTGAGAACCTCTTCTTTAAGAGAACTTCCACTGGCACTTTACACAAAACTGCTTCAAAGTGAAAAACATAGGTAAGATTTTTAAACCTGTATTTTCAAATTCCTAGGTGAAGTTACATTCTCTTACTGGTTTTACAGTGGTTTTTAGCCTCTGCACATTTACCAAACTAAACGCACATTGTGACAGAGTTATTTGGCATTTTCTTAGGCAAACTTCAGCCCACATATCTCTGTGCTGTGGGTCTGCTCTGTGCGGACACTGACAGAAAATTAGTATTGGCGTATTTGACGTGAGGCGGAAGGATAGGTGGGATACCTGCCCTGTGACTCACGTTGGTACACAAGGGTGCGCGCTGTGGACAAGCCGCGCGCTGCGGAGTCTGTGCTGACGGGCCGCACAGTGTCTGCGGGCTCCAGTGCACAGGCCGCAGAGAGACGTCCCGCGTGGTCACGCACACCGGTACAAGTTTATTGCAGCGGCCGTAATGAAATATGATCACACTCAGTATTCAGACCTTGAGTCCGTGATAAGACCGAGTCCAAATGCGCTCAAGACAAGACCAAGACAAAGCTCTCGCTTTAGCTGAGAAGGAAGTCCAGCGGCGTGGGGGTGTTTACTGAGTGGTGGGGCAGGTGTGGGTCCTGCTGCGGGGCGCTCCTCGTTGAAGGGGGCGTGGGTGTGTTTTGAAGCGGAGTTTGTGAGTGATATCGGCCACATGCGGAGCTCATACGCTGGGCAGGCGTGCGGCGCTTTAGGGGTGATCCAGGCTTGGGCACGATTCTGAAGTCCTAGTGTGAGTGCGCCCCTAATGTTTGATACATTTAGAACGTTTCACTTGTCACGTTACGTCTGTGCGCAGTTCTCCTTACTGTGGCTGCAGAAGCACTCGGACTGGTGCGACTGTTTTATTTTCCTCGTTCGCACGACGAAATATTTACTCGCAAATGCGAGTGAAATGGGCGCACTGTAGAGCCCTGCTGTAAACATGAGACCACTATACCATGAGGTTTTAGTTTTCATATGTGTGAACTGGCTTTGATAAACACATCACATGGGAATACACACGTTAGCAATCCACATTACAACAAGCCCCTTTGAAGTTAAACATTACTGCAATGTTCACCTGATGCACAAATGTGGAAGGAAAAAAAAACATAAGGCAATTACCCTTGGCTATTGGTGGAGAGATGCGAGTATTTTGTCTGCTTTCATGTTTTCCTTCATGCATGGATTATTACTAGTATATAGATGTATAGCACTCATGTACACAACAAGGTACATCCGGGCTCAACAGACCCCCTCCTGGCACCAAGAATTGTTCATTATGTGCCTGAGTTGACATGAAAGAGGGGAATTTTTGAAAAGGAAAGGAACATAGGAGGCCAAATAAGATGGGAGACAGGCTGAGGAGGAAGGTAGCCTCAGGGCAGTTATGTGACATATGTGTGTGTGTTTGTATATGTGTGTCTGTGTATATGAGGTATGTATGTGTGTATGAGGTATGTGTATGTGTGTATAGACCTAAGGCATGATTGAACTGGTGTGAGAGGTGACTGTAGAGGTCACTGATGAGATAAAGGAAATGAAGAAAGACACAATGACCAGAGCAATTTCCCAGTTACAGCAAAAGTGTAGAACACAGACACAAATACTAGCAGAAAAAAATAGTAGAATACCAACCCATTTTATAGCTCATTTTATAATAGTAAAACTGCATGTGCACTAATATGGTGCATGTCATGGTTTGAGTGTGGTTGAGGACCCCAAAGCAGAGACAGAGGCGCAGGTAGCTGTTAAACAGGTTTATTGCCGGGATTGAAGGATGTGGTGATGGAAACTGGCTGGAGACATAGACGGAGGGAAGACACTGGGGTAGACTCACGGGTAGACAGACTGGACAAAAGGTCAGGCAGGACGACAAGGGCAGGCAGGAGGAGGACGTGGACGTGGACAAGCAGGACGAGGACGTGGACGTGGACAAGCAGGACGAGGATGTAGACAAGGGATAGAGGAGGAATGAACTGACACAGAACAAAGGACAAGGACAGAACTAAGTAGTGGGGCTGATTAGACAATTAGCTGCAGGTGAACCACCGAGCAGGTGATCCACACTGCAGCATGAGCCCAGCCACACCCCCGAGAGGGGCAGACAGAACCAGAAGGGGGGGGGGGAACACATAACAGACACCAATCGGTTAATATTGGCATTTACTTAAAGTCACAGCATCGATATCAGTATCGGAAATGAAGGAGCTGGACCAATGCATCCCTAGATAAAAGGTAGCTGTCATTCTGCAACAACTCAGTTTTTTGTCTTGTGATTTATTCTACAAAACAGATGAGTGAACTATAATGATGGATTTCCAGCAAATGCTCTTTAAATATCAGCAGTTCACCTTATCATTAAGACTTATAGACTGAAAACTCTGCAGCCTGTAATCACAGCTCTGCTCTGCCAATCACAGAATATAGCGTCTGAATGCAAATGACTAACCGACTGCCCTATCATGTGCTTCAGAGCTCTCTGGTAATGCGCACACTTTTAGATCTCTACACTATGAGCTGTAGGCATGCGCACACATACACACATACATACACAAACACACGCACACACACACACATAGCTAATGGCAGCAAGTGTCCCTACAGAAAGCAACAACAAGGACAGGACTTCAGTGCATTTCTAGCATAACTTGTCTTTGAGTAATATTAGCACTGTAAATGCGAGTACTGACCTCTCCAAATGCTCTAATTGTTTCGCTCCAAGGCAGAATATTTAACTAAATTTCTATTGCACTAACTATCACTCCATACACCATCTTCCAAAACATTATTCCCTTTGCATGAGGTTTTGGCAATTTGTAAATCAAATAAGCATTGACTGGTTTTAAATTTGGGCTCTGTATCAGCAGCAGACTGTCGCTCATTCCTCTGATTTAACTGTGTAGTTCAAACGCTATTTATACCCCAAGCTATCAAGTCTGCACATTATTATTTCTATTGGTTGTTGGCTGTTAAATGTTGGTATCTAATAATGGAAACTGAATTGGATTAAGCAGAAAATGGATGTGGCACTAGAAGTTCAAGAGAGGCAAATGAAAAGCTATCAAACAGCACTCAACAAAATAATAAAATGTAGCTCTGCTTCATAATGGATTAACTGTGTATCTTTTTTATATTTGTTGTTTTTTGTATTTATTGATTAGCATTAAACTATAATCAATCAATCAAACTTTATTTATAGAACACTTTTCATACAAAAAATGCAACACCAAGCGTTACTATAACATACACAAAAAGTAATACCTGAGTAAGTTCCACTTACTAAAATTACTCAAGACGTAACTTGATTTGAGTCACTTGACAGGTAAAATTATCTATCATGTCTTTTTTTCTTAATTCAAATGACATATGATTTACTTCTTATTATAAGGACAAGAGCTATTGTTTTTCTTACCTTCAGTGTAAATAGGTGTATTTTCCTATTTCAAGTAAAAAGACTTGTTCCATCAGTAGGGATGTAACAATAACCGTAATATTGTGATATCGTATCATCAAAAATCTCACAATAATATTGTGGGCCATCACAATATATCAAATTACAAGTTTATTTGCTTAAATTAATTGTTTTGGTGCAGCATGAGCTAAAAACAGAACTACATAGAAACAGGTCTTTTGCTTTGTTTCAGTGCAGACTACTGTTATTTAGCACTTTGAAACATTAATTAGTTGTATTATGACAGAACCAAAGTCTTGTCAAGGCATTCAAAGAGGAAAAAGGAACATATTCGCAATTCTGTTAGCCTCTACAAAATATTGCAATAAATATTGTGCCATTAGTTGTATATAGTGAAAATATCGTACAGAGAATTTTGGATGTTGTTACATCCCTATCCATCGGTAGATCACTTTACGTGTAATGTGAAATTTACTCAATATAACATGTCCTGAATTTAAGTCATTTTAACTTGGCAAGATTTTATTTTTTGTAGTTTATGTAGATTATTATTGTGCATTTTGTTCAATGTAAACCGCAACACTGGTCTAAAATAGTATAGTAATAGAAATGGGCCCCTTGATTTCATTTTACCTTTTAAAAATGCAATATTGATAAGCCCCCCACCTCTTAACAGTTGCATTACTCCCTAAAAGCAATGAATTAAAAAAAACATTATTGAGCCTTACATACATCACTCCATTTTTGATTAAATGCAGAATATTAGTGGGCAGGTACAGGGAGTAAGTGGAAAAATCTATGCAAAACAGGATTAAAAGTATATGCTTCAATCAAAATACAATTTTTAGTGTGAGGGACCACCAGTATAACAAGGCTAAAAGCTTGTAAAAAAAAATGACTTTGTCCCCTTTAAAACATGGAATGGATGGGTGGCCTAAAATATAGTTGTAAAAATCTATATATAGATTACTAACCATTAAACACCTTTTGTGTTTGTGTAATGGTACAAAACTAACAGCAAATCCAGTACAAACAACATCCAGTAACATGTCACACAATTGAATATTTAGAAATACATAGAACTACACTGTGTTGATTGACAGTCCAGGTTTCATGTGCACAAGAACCGCCTGCTATTTTTCCATTTAAATAATGATAATGTGTGTATGTATTGAGTCACAGGTGAAGATGAGCTGAGCCTTTGGCGTACGGAGAAAATAATATAACACAGATTAACCACTTCACCTTCCAATGCCTGCGAGCTGTGGATCTCATTATGTGGAAGGCAGGATTGCTTATTTTGCAGTGTGCACGTTTACTGTAACAACTCCCGGGACTGAATGTTGACATGAGGTGCTCAGCTGTTTGTTTGTTACACGTTTATTTCCTCCGGAAAAACAGAATCTACTACAGAAAAATGCACTCACAAGTCTGCTTGCATTTCAATCCACACACATACAATTTGCACAGTGATTCATGCAGGAAGAACTAGAGGCTGACATGAAGAAGGCATGAGGCCACCCAGGACAATTGGTCAAATGATAAATACACCTTATAAATCAAGCAATATGGTGTTTCTTGTTCAGGGGTGTGGGCAGCTTGAAATCTAAAAACATAAAAAAGGTGAAACAAATATGAAAAGCTCTAACAGACATGTTTTGTCTTCATATGCCATAAAACAGTAACCCTGCATCCTCACAAAAGTGGAGTTACAGTGACAGCAACAGAGGCCATGTTCATCAAGCACGGGGCAAAACACCTTGATTCATTCTATGTGCAAAAAACATTTCAAGAGTCATTTCAAGTTTATAATTTCTGCCCCATGGTGGCTAGGTTCAGTGCTATCATCTTGTTATAATAAATATTTTCCTAATATCCTGGACCAACACAGTCTCCTGTATACACCAGAGGATAAACTGTGTATTCATTCAAGTACCTGCATGTAGCATGAAAAAGCGTGAAAAAGCTATTACAATCACAGCTGGACCTGGGTTGCCAGTTCTTTACTAATTGTTCACACAATCTTAATATATTAAATGTTCCTTACTGCTTGCAATGGGACTAATGTTTAATGTATAGTAAATTAACTATTTGTCTTTTTACATTTTAAATTGTAACTTGAACTGTGCAATTCATCTTTTCTAAAAGCCCCTTATGGACTGGTGTTGAAAATTAGCACATGTGCTAACATACTTAAGCAATACATCTGGTTTGTCCAATGTATATGTGATGTCCATATTAAATAAATAAATAAATAAATAAATAAAATACTCTGCAGAGGCTGCACTAGCACTGACTAATGATTGGCTGCACTGATTAATGAGAATTCACAGACATTACAAGTGGTACCAGTAAGCTGTATTGAACCACCCTGACACAGATAGGACATCAAATCTTACAGTTCCTTTAAGTGAAGTAAATCCCCAGAAGTACAATAGTGAACAGGATGGAAAGATTTTTTGAACGTAACCAATGAAAACCCTGTTTAAAAGAACTGAATCATTTGGTGGCCCTGGGGGCTCACAGAAGTCATTCTCAAACACTTTCTGGAGGGGATTATTGTAGAAGCTGAATGAGCTATTTTATAGAACCATTATTCTCCAAGCAGAAAAAACAAGTGTTCATTTTCAAAATGCGTTTCCATATTTAATCAAGCCCCAGCCCCCAGAACCAATACATCTACTTCCACAGTTATTCAATGTGGACTTGTGCTGTGACTCTTGCAATTCTGTTGAGCCTTCCGGGCCACCGTAATTACGAATAACGTAGACAGAATTTTCTCAGAAAATAAATATTACATGTAAAAGCAATTGCACATTTTTCTATAGAGTTAGAGAGTAGCCCGGGTAAAGTGGTTGGTATAGAAGCAAAATATCTATAAGCACAATTATTGACAGGCATAAGGTTAGTGTGGCACCTGTATATGCCCTTTAAAGACCTTTCAACTCCAATGCATTCTGGGTATTTTATTCTTACTCAATTGTCCTGGATCATTATATCAATTACTTTGTTTATGCAGCTTGCGGTGTTGAGCAAGTGCCACCATTCTGAGCACACAATTGTCAGCGAGCTTCGTAATGCCCCAAATGCGACATCCACAGCTTGTCGTGGCTTTATCTCTGTGTGAGCCCAATCAATGCAGCTGATCGATGGGAAAAGGCCCTGCAGCAAGAGGACCTGAGCACCGGAACTCAACTCTGCTGCTGCACAGACCTTTAAGCACAACAATACAGTGCACAGTCTGTATGGAAACTATATTGGACTCCGACTCTATGACTGTCACAACTGTGGTGTGGAAACAACTCGTTGAGATTTTGTATTTCCACTATAGTCCTAGGGGCAAGAGGGGCAAGGTGTGAGAAGATTGGTGGTTCGATGGATTTGTTGTTATGCCCTTGAGCAAGAAACTTCACCAACCTTGGTTTGGTTGTGCACATTTTAATTGAAGATCATATTGTCTAAGAATACTAAAAGCATATACTAAACATCTCAGTGAGCAGAACCTTAATGATAAAGCAATAAACAAGCTCTTATATTATAACTCATTCAGTAAGCCTAAATACTATTATAGAGTTCTACGCTTATTGCACTAAATCGAGATGACCTTGGGTGTCCAGAAAGGCGCCTAATAAATAAAATGTATTGTTGTTGTGGTTGTTGTTGTTGTTATTATTATTATAACCATTAACAATAAATGCATAATGCAAATGATCTATTCTCCCATTATTGCACCAACTACTGAAAAATGTCGATGCTTCTAGTGAACTTTTTATTATTTTTTTTCTGTAAGGTTTAATTAAACTGTGGCTTAGTACTACCACCTGCTTGTCTCCAAGGACAGATGCATAGATGCATTTAATGTTCTTCTGTGGAACATTCCAGGTAAAGCAAAATAATTTCCATGGAGACAAGTAGGTGGCAAACTACACCAGAGTTTCGTCCAGTGAATAAACTGTATTAAACTAGAGATAGGTGATGGCCATGAGATTATGCCATGCATTGCTGTTTCTATGGTGAAAATACAATTTTACAACCAATAATAGCGAGTCATAATATTGCCTTGGGGTGTAATGGAAAACATGAATTATCATTTTCTAGGAATTGAGTTCAGAGATTTGTGCCCTCCTCTCAGCACCACTAACCTGTGTGTTCCTGGGAGAGAGTCATGAAAGGATTTTTTGTGTCTGTGAATTTGAGATTCATAAATAATTGAGCTCAGTCGCTGCGTATCATTATCATCTCTTCTCAGCTGCTATGTTAAAATAGTCAGCCTCTGGAGACTCTCTTACTACTACATCTGTAAGTGCCACGCATACATAAGGCACTTGGCACTGGGTCATTTTCATAGTCATGAATAAATTGCATGTGACAGTACCCAATGCCCGCTCTCCATTCTCAGTATGTGCCTATAAGTTGGTGACCTCCACAATTTTCCACCTGTCCAAAACAAACATATATCCTAGGCCGAGTAAACAAGCAAATAAATATGAACCAACACATGAGATGTGGCTGTTCACAGCTGCCTCCTAAATGACTTTCAAAGGGAACGGCATGGTGTGTTCAGGCGCAAACCGACAGCAGGACGTCAAACCTAACAGTGCCCTATGTCTCTGGTAGATTACACGGTGCCCTTGTTTTCATCCTGTATCATTCTTCATTCTCACCAAAGCAAATACAATATTAGCTGTTGTCCTCTAATCTAATAAAAGCTTAAAATGTGGTTTTCTATAGCATGAATCTACGAAATTAAATGAAAATTTCCTTGAGCAGCAAGGTTAGTTCTTGCAATATTTGCAAGTTCACAAACCCCTAAGAATCCATCTTGTACAGCTTTCACATCAGCAATTGAGCTAAAATCCATGGCTGGACTGGAGTGACTGGACCAATCATAGAGCAGCAGTGTAGTTTGAGCAGAAGCCAAAGTGAAGGGCAAAACAAACCCAAAAAAACAGCATAACAGTCAGACACACACAAGCTTCTTTTGTTTTAAAAAAAATGAAAGAGGTGGAAGTGCTTTGAGGATTTGTGGACAGCAAAGATGTCTGTGCTTGGATCAGCAACAGAAGATGTCACACAAAAAATGTTTAGAACTCAACTCTACGATCTGCATCGATATATTAAAATAAAAACATATCGCAGAAAATTACTCAGTATGAATTATTTAAGTAAATACATTATGGTACAGATTAAGCCATCTGACTTTAATTAGGTGTTAGTATTATGCTATTGAAGAATCATTTTTATCTCCAGTGTATTGCATTTTGATTTCTATTTCCCATTGCCACCACTACAATTATGTAGTGTAGACTGCAATGTCCATGAGCTCTGTTAAGCAAGTCTGCATTCAGTGAAGGACACTTGATACTGTTTTCTAATTAAACCAGTGCTCAGTTCCTCAAACACAGCTGCCCCTCCCACCCGAAGCCCCCTCCTGTGAGATCCCACTAGTCTAACGGCTCAAATAGAAGACCTCAGAGACTTACCACTGAGCTGTATATTGCAAAAAGAACAGACACATTCAAGTGAGTCATATTAACTTCATTGCATTTTTTACCTCATGCAACCCCAATGTACAATTACCAGAAGTTGTTAAATGAATGCAACGAGAAACTGAGTGTAATTTGATCTTTCATCTTAAAATAAGTGGCCCCATAAGAGCGAGACTCAGTCATCACAAGTGACCAGCTGCACAAGCTCCTCTGCTATTTCTGTTCAAACATCACAGCTAAACAACCACAGCACGCACCAACCTGATGGAGGAGATTTTGTCATAATAAGTGCTCACAGGAGGCACACGAGGGACTACAGCACTTTATCTATTTCATTAATGCTGCCA
This sequence comes from Odontamblyopus rebecca, assembly GCA_030686955.1. Lineage (NCBI taxonomy): Eukaryota > Metazoa > Chordata > Actinopteri > Gobiiformes > Gobiidae > Odontamblyopus > Odontamblyopus rebecca. Next base: position 15,120,502 of record CM060668.1, read on the forward strand.
AAAAGAAAACACAGAGAGAATGGACTGTAGAATATGCATCATTGTTATCTTAAATATGAAAAAGTTGGAGTTTAATTTATGCCAATAAAACTTAAGGCAATGCGAGGCAGGTTTTTCTGTATAGCACAATTCTTACTGTATACCATGTAATTCAAAGTGCACACAGAAAATAGTCTCCCACACTCTAAAATGGCTGTCTTATAACAGGCAAAATGCTTATGATCTATTTATTTTTGCACCATATGCTACATTGTACAAATAAACAAATAAACTGTGTAGTGATTTACAAGTCTTAATACATTAAAATCCATTGTTTTATTGTATTCTCATTTTTAAAAATATACAATAAAAGCCTCTAAATTACACAAAATTGACTCTTGTGAGCTTTAAGCCATGTTGTAATGTTGTTATCTCCTCAAAAACATACCAGGAGTTGTGCTTTGTTTCATTCACACATGTTTGAGTAATTCTTTATTATAAGTGTGTTTACATCTCCAAAGCTCAAAATGCTCTGTTGCACCTTGTGATGGCATGTAGTAGTTGTTTTCTTGCTCCTTTTACCTTTAGTTCAGTAGAGATTGGCAATTCCAGGTCAGAAATTATCCAAATGATTCTAATGCAGGTGTATGGAGTTTAAAAACACAGTGGAGCACTTCCTGTATTACCACATGACATGACAAGGTGGCACAGAGCGTTTTCTGTTTAACTCGCTCTGAATATGCAGGGATTGTGTGTTAAACATGAATGAAACAAACCATAAGTCCAGGTATGTTTTTGATGAGGAAACAACATTATAACATAGATTATAAAATCGTGTAACATAGGCCCTTTAAATACAATGTTATTGAACTGCATTTAATCCATCAATGAATGCCATGGTCAGAGTAGCTAATCCTGCAGTTATCTGCAGGATTACCCCATTATGCATGTTTTGGCTTTTTCATTGTTGTTCAGCCATAAGAGCCCACTTGCAATCGATAAAAACAAGAGCTAAAAGCACTGAAGGACAAGCACACCTAATTTCAAGTCAGTTTGTGTACACTGAATTGGCATAATGTGTTGAACCGTTGAGATGAATAGCTAGTTAGTGCTGCTAAATGAATGCCTTCAACACTGCAGTTTAGGTAGTGATTGTGAAGCTGACAGGAATCACAAACTGAATACTTGTGGGTTTATCAGCCTCTCCGTGGGCTTGAACTGTACTTAAACTTGGTGGAGATATTTTAAGCAGATTTCATTAAATAAACATAATGCCATTGCTCCACTGAGCCACATTCACACTGTCAAGGCTCTAATGTGAATACAATATTAAGCTCTGAGGGCTGGTAAAATGTACACACCCCACCCACTGAAAATACACAAAATCATGAGCAGCAATTTTGTCAACCACTTTAATTAAACATTGGTGAATCATGGTTTATCAAGTGGACCTCAGTATTGCTTCATTGAACTAAAGTTGCACTATGAAACATTCCTGGGACTACCACATGTCTCCATGGAGATGTTTTGCCTGGAATGTTTGACAGTATCCACACTATTTAAAGGTGCACACTATAACTTTTGTGGTGGTCTTGTCTCCATGGTGATGTTAGGAAAGGTGATCCTACTCACTATAAGAATGTATGTTTTTAAGGGCCTTTTGAGAAATAAAAACACTTATTAACACATTAACACATTATTATCAAACTGTGGAACATTTTAACAATGGAGACCAGCAAACCAGACTTCGTGTTGTCAAAGTATTTTTGAGCAAAAAAACTTGTGTGTTGTGTGATCAAATAAATCCAATGTTTCATCACTTTAATGTCATACAGTAGAACATTCCAAGAAAAGCAAGACATCTATGGAGAGCAGGTGTTGAACCCCCAAAGAAAAAAGTTACATAGTACACCTTTAAAGGGGAGCTTGTTGGCATGTTTGAAGCTAAAGTCCATTGCTAGAGGTGGTCGAATACTGTCAGAAGCTAAAAAACACACAGATCAGTGTTGCTGAGGCAGAGATCTCGCCGTGGTAGTGAGCCTGTCAAAGAACAAGCTAGCTAGGCATGTTCTTAACTTGAGTGAGGATCGACTACTGATGGTAACGAAAGAAGAGAAAGTGAAAGTTGTTAAAAGGAAATGGTTCGGAAATGTATTTTTTAATGTTTTTCAAAAAATATAATTCACTCATAAATAAATGGGATTAGAAACAACATTGGCGATCGAGTCTTTTGGGTTTTCGCAATGCGCAGTGGGAAATCAACAAGTTGTTTTAAAAGTTGTTTTATAACATTTCCAAACACTAATGAGTGAGCCAGGCATAGTGTTTTGTTTGTTAGACTCGTGGCTATGTCGTAAGATTGGTTACAAAGTGGTGTTAAGCTTCTTCAGTGTGCAAATTGGCATTTTATGTGGAAGTTAAGAACTTGCCCAATTCACTACGGTAGCTGCTTGCCTTGACAGACTCACTGCCACAGCGAGATCTCCACCGAGGCAACACTGATCTGTGCTGTTTTTTGGCTTCTGACAGTGTTCAACCACCTCAAACGTGCCTGAGTTCCCCTTTAAGTTTCATACAGGCCTATTTCCGAGTATTCAAATGATGCAGAAAGCTAAATTAATATTTCAAGTTGTAGCCCTGCAAAACCTTCTTACAATAATCCAAGTATGCTCAATCATCACCTTTTCCAAGTGCAAATCAGAGCACAAGCCTCCGAGGACCAGTACTTAACCCCACCCACTCAACATGATCCGAACACTTGATTAGGATTTTACACTTGAGATTGTCATTTGTATAACACCATTAAACAGAAGCCTGGGGACCAAGCTAAAAAAGAGCTGTTCCCCTGCCTCACTATCTGACCCCTAACTACATTTTTAGGATATGTCTTTGGACCAGATTATTCATGCCTCGTGAGGGTGACTCAGTGCAGAAGATGCGATTTTTCTTCTTTTATGGATGTGAAGTAAATGCCCCTTGTAGAGATATGTATTGTGGAATTTAATAAGGAAAAGACTGTCAATGGAAAGGCGTAGCTCAGTTCAGGCCTGTAGGCACGAGGAACAGTAACATGTAAACCAGGCAAACAAAATTGAACTGACAGTGGCCAAGAGCTTGCTGCATAAATCCAGCTACCTTTTCTTTTTGTTTTGTTTTTGTTTTGAGTAACTCCAAAGCACTTGAGTGCTGGTGATCTTTTTAGACAGAAGAAACTTCTTTTTATTTTCAAAATTATTTTACAAAAATTATATATTTCAGTTAAAAATAAATCTTAAAATAGCTTGATAATCCTAATTTAAATGCCCATACCCGCTATTTTCTGATCTAATCTTCCTCATCAAAAACATTGTTTGCAAAGCTTGCATTGCTTTGTTTCATTCACACATGTTTAACTCACAAACCCTGCATATTTAGGCTGAGTACTTCTCTCGAACTGAAAGCACTCTATTTCACTTTGTGATGCTATAATACAGGAAGTGCTCCATTATGTTTTTAAACTCCATAAACGTTCACTGGAATCATTTGGGTCATTTCAACCCTAGAATTGCCCATTTCTTCTACACAAAAGTGAAACAGACCGTTTTGAGCTTTGGAGATGTAGACAAGGTTAATAAAGGGTTACTCAAACATGTGTGAATGAAAGAAAACACAACTTCACGTATGTTTTGAGGAGGTAACAATGTTTTAGCATAGTTTAAATCTTACAGGTGTCAATTTAGCCTAATATAGTACCGTTAAAGTACTTCCCGTGGTGCTGGTGCTGGGCTAATGTTAGGCCTTCTTCATGGGAAACAATGAATAACCATGAACATCTGCACTATTGTTATAATTCCAACATGGCTTAAAGCAAAGTTTGTGTTCAATACTAGAAATAACACATGAATGTTCCACTACCAAGCCACGTAGACCACCCAGCCAATGACAGCGTCCCTTATTTCAAAGCTCTGAGTCCAAAATATGATTCACTTGATGTTCTCATCAGTGCCTTTTTTCTTGCTCCATTTTTTCAAGCTTTTTCTTGCTCCTAATTAAGCAATGAGTTTAAAAAGTAAAATTTATTTATGGATGGAAAACTCCTGCTAAATGTTAAAACTACAAAACTAAATGAGCACAAACAAAACAGGTCTCACATTCTCTCATGTTTGTGTATAAATGGAAGTCAACATAACTCATTTATAAGCTATTCTTTGCATTTGTATACCGCATGTTACAGCTGGTGAGCATTAATTAAATATAGCCCAGGAGCAGATATACAGAGCAAACCTATTCCAACACAAAAACATCTCTCTGCCACTCTCTGCACTGGTTGTGCTTCTCTGAATATTTTAGTATTGATGAGCCCATTACTGACGATAACACAGTGCTATGTCAGCAGCCTTCACACACACGAGGAGTCCAGTTACATCTGCTGCTCGCACTCCTCAGCTGGGACTTCACTGTGGAGTTGTGGTTGTGTGTGTGTTTATGTGTGTGTGTGTGTGTGTGTGTGTGTGTGGAAATGTATGGGGGATCTGACTTACTGGAGTCAGTTCAGTGAAGTGTACATCCACATCATTAAAGGCTGTGGCAGGGGCATGAAAAGCGATGATGCATGGTGTTAATACGAGTCTGTAAAAAGCAAACAAATTACCAAATAAATCTACAAAAAACTAATCATTAATACTTTTTGTAATATTTTCAAATGCATAATCAGTAAATCAGTGTTTCCCCATGGGTGGTGAGGGTACACAGGCACAATTAAAGTGCAATTAAATCAGATTAGTAAAAATCTAATATTTTTCCCCTTTGCAGTACATTTTAGTCATTTTGTACATGAAATATTATCAAAGCAAAAATGGTCAAGCAATAAATCTCCCTCAAATACTATAGTAAGTGTTTTAACTGCTTACTTAGTAAAGACTTAACAACATGTGTAAGTAGTTACTCAGAGAAAGTTTTTGGAGAGCTCATGACAAAAAAGTTTGAGGAAAGATTGGTCTGACAGATAAACCGTAGTTACGATTGCATGTACGGTCAGCATTTACCCACATACTATAGTCACAGAGGCTTTGATAACTAGAAAAAAATAAATAAACTAACCACAGCATTTGGGTTTAGCAAATGTAGAAGTAGGCAGGGGCCAGGCCGGGACAGAGCAGAAGAGCAGAGACGGGTGGACAGCAGGTCGTGGGAAGGCACAATCTGACCCTCACAGGGCAGCACTCGTACACTCACCACAAGACGAGGAATTTCAACAGTTTGTACTAAAATATAGCCATCAAAGCCTGGATTGTGCATCTTAAAAGAGAGTCTTTAAGATTAAATGACTGTAAACTGGGTGCATGGAATGTGTGACCATTTTGTGGCAAAGACTTCAATGGCGTTTCTGTTGTTTTTAGAGAAAGTGTTGGATTGGGGTTCTCAGGCTGGTGCATGGGTAGCGCTGATGCAGGCTTTGGTTTGTTTTTTCCTAATACTAAGCACTGGTGTTCACTTTTTCTGTCTTTCAGGACATTTTATTTTAAGGTGCACTGCGCTAGTAGATGTGCCACCACCTGGTCTTCTCCTTGGAAATGTTAATGTTTTGCCTGGTTCCATGGTATGACTTTAAACATTTTCATCTAACATGTATTTCATTACGGGTGTTTCTGTTGCTCCAAAATACAATAATTCCCTTTGAGAATAGAGTTGACTCTCCCCAGATTTGAATTGTAATGTAGGGTAATGCTGTAACCTGCTTGTCTCTGTTAATACAAATAATAATAACAATAATTATAGTAATAATACATAACACTTGTATAGCGCTTTTCAGGACACTCAAAGACGCTTCACAAAGATCCAGATGGACGCAAACAGAAATGAAAGAAAACAGATGAACAGGAGATACAGTAATTTAAAGGAAGTTTTGAATAAGTGAGTTTTCAGGGCTTTTTTAAACATGGTGAGTGTGGAGGAGTCTCTGATGTGTTTCGGCAGGGAGATCCAGATGGTGGGGCAGCAGCAAAGAAGGCTCTGTCCTCCCAGGTCTTGAGTTTAGTCCTGGCGGGGCGAGACAGGAGGTTGGCATCAGCTGATCAGGGGGTACGGGTGGGGGTGTTGCAGTGGTGGAGGAGCTCAGAGACTTAGGTGGGGGCCAGGTTATGGAGGGATTTGTACACAGTGGTGAGGAGCTTGAATTGGATGCGCTGAGGGATGGGGATCCACTGGAGATCTTTGAGGACAGGGGTGGTGTGTTCACAGGAGGAGGTGCAGGTGAGGAGGCGGGCAGCAGAGTTTTGGATGTACTGGGGTCTATTGAGGCATTTGGAGGGTGAACCGTAGAGCAGGCTGTTGCAATAGTCAAGGTGGAAGGTGACAAAGGAGTGGATAAGGGTTTGAGCAGACTGAGGGGAGAAGGACGGGCGGAGGCGAGCAATGTTCAGGAGGAGATAGAAGGCAGTAATGTTTTGACGTGATGTTCACAGGAAAAGGTCTGATCAAAGGTGATGCCAAAATTACGGAGGTGGGAGAAGGAGGAGAAGGAGGAGACTGAGGAGCCGTCGAAGGAGAGGGTGAGGTTATTGTAGGTTTTAGTGAGGGTTTTGGGGCCAGTGATGATTATTTATGTTTTGTCGCAGTTGAGTTGGAGGAAGTTTGATTGGAGCCAGTTTGTGAGGGTGGAGTGGTAAAGTGGGATGTCGTCTGCAAAACAGTGGAAATGAAGGTTGTGGCAGCGGATTATATGACCGAGGGGGAGGATGTAGAGGATGAAGTGGAGGGGGCCGAGAATTGAGCCTAGGGGGACACGTTGAGTGAGTGGAGCAGAAGGTGAGGCAGGAGATGCACCAGGAGAGGGCTATGTTGGTGATGTCAAAGGTGGTCTGCAGGCGGGAGAGGAGGATGAAGTGGTTGATGGAATGAAAAGCGGTGGTGAGGTCCAGGAGGATGAGGATGTTGAGGTTGCCAGAGTCAGAGGAGAGCAGAAGGTCATTGGTGATAGTGTGATAGGTTTAATCTACTGTATGCAGTGGAACAAAGCAATACCATTTCCCTGGAGATAAGTAGCTGGTGGACATAGTGCACTTTTAAATTGTGAATCTGGTCAGAATTTATTCCTATTATAGCATGATTTGAGAAAGCATTTGATAAACAGTGCAATTTTTTGGCATTTTACATTATATTATCCATTCACTGCACATTTGTTGGTGGTATGTGAGCAATGAAGCCAATAGCCATAGCTGCTCTGGGGTAGACTGACAAAAGCAAGGCCCCTCCAACCACCACATATGACTCATGCACACAACTCTTATATACATACAGGCAAGGTTATTTGAAGTGTCTTGCCCAAGGACACAACACTCAGAGATGGGATCAAAGCGCTGTTGGTAGTACTTGGATAGTTATTTGTTGAAATCGTTTGAAAATCACAGTGCAAAATTCTTACAAAAGCTAATTTCCCTAACTTAAAATAAATGCATTTTTATTTATGAAACAGTTGTAATGACAATTATTGCCATTACAGTGAAATGCTGAATGAAAACACTGTTCCCTGTGTTAAAATGAGTGCAGTTTGGTATAGGGGCAGGTGAGAGCCAGAGATCAGTGCTGACCACCTGGTACATTCATTTTCCTTCACAACTTTGCTCTTTCCGTTCCAAACTGGCAGACAAAGCGACCGGAGCATCCAGCTGCAGCTCAGACCCATTCAATGCAAACCGCTCAAGTGAATAAAAGCCATTATCCGTTAATTATTTTTTCTCCTTGGTAGTAATCACAAAGTAAGTAAGAGGATGGAAAAGGGAATTTTCAACTGCTGACTGGAAAAACTCAAGAAAAGCTGCAACTATTTCAGACAAGAGAACTAAGAGACGAGAGAACTAAAATGAAGGGGCATATATGACCCCAAAAGACGCACATTTTGGTAGGTATATCAAGATTGGAGATCTGAAGAGAGAAGATGTTGCTCTTATAGGTTCTCACGGATGTACAAATCCAAAACTGGTATCAGATATTGGCGCCAATTCTGGAAAATTTGCTGGATCGGATATTGGCTTCCAAATATTGGTTCAGCCGACTTCCTGGTTGGACATAGGTATAAGACGATCTACTAACTGATGTTTAACCAGAATGTTTCATCATGTATGAATTTTTATTTAAAAGTGCATTGTGTAACTTTTCTGGTAGTGGTTCCATCAATTGCTTTTCTTCATGGAGATGTTTTTGGTTTGTCTGGAATGTTTCACAGTATGATATTAAATCTTTCTATCTTCCATGAGATCAAATCAGACCAAGTTGCATGTCAGATCTGTGGGGAGGTCAAAACACCTGTTTTTCTATGTATTTTCTACTATAAAACCACCTGTTACTGAATAAATGTAAGAGAGAGCTGTTTAATGTCCTGATTTGGAACATTCCAGGCAGAGCAATGACTTGCTCATGTAAACAAGCATGTGATGGACCACCAACAAATAGTTATATAGTGTGTAAATAAAGTTTAGTCATTACTTGTTACATATTTTCTTTTAGTTTAAAGGGAGAAAAGCTATTATTATTAGTCTCTGCATTGGCATCGATTGATAACAAGAATTGGTAGATAATTGTAGTATTGGAATCGGTATCAGAACTGAAAAACCTGCACTGGTGCTGCATATAGTCATGGTGACAGTGATGACTGGGTCAAATGCAAAAGACAAATGTGCAGCAACCTTCAATACCTTTCACCTAAGTGATATCAAAACTGAAAAAAATGGCTAACAACCATGTTTTAGTAACAGGTTCCTTGTATCCAAAGCTACAATTTGTGTGTGGAGTTCTTGGTCTGAGGTGGTTAAAATATCAATAATCTTCTGAACAATGAACAGGTGATCACAGGATGGGGGTCATAATATTATGGCCTTTCATGAATGCATTTTCCTTCATTTTACAACAGATATCTCAAATAATTTCCACTATGCAAAAGTAGCCACCCAAAACCTGTTTAGACGTGTGGGCTCATTTGAACAGACAATTTCCTCATGGGTGACATTTTGCAGCTCCTCTCATAGTCACTTTGTAATTTCTTTTTGCTCCAGACAGGTGCAGTTGAGAAATGTCACGGAGCACGGTGCAAGCGCCATACAATGAGCGCCCAGAGCTATAGCCAAACAATTACATCAATACTTGGACACAGTCTACCAAAGCTTTCATTGTGCGCATATGCAAATGTGTGTAAGCCTCTGCATGACACTTGTTGCAGAAGAATAGACAGCCTGAGTGTCGACAAACAACTTTCACATCTCCATTGTGACGCATGGTTTGTAATACAGAAATATAACAGCTCCATTACAACTTTAGGCATCGCTTTGGGTAATACAGACCAACCAACAGAGCCTAATTATTTTATGATGATGCATTATTGACCAAATCTAAAAATCAATTTTGGTTAATGATTTTTAGGACCAGAATTCAATTAGGAAGAGCTATCACCGCTGTTGTATCTGGCCTGGGATGATTATTAGTGGACAGCTAGACGTCTTATCAGATTCGTTTTGAAAATATCCCGGAAAACATAGTGGATTATTATTGTTGGTGCTGAGATCTGTAGTAGGCAAGGGCTTATGTCCCGACTTTGGCAGCGCGTACAGTTCACACGGGCTCTACTGTCAGTACGGGAACATGCCCCCAGCCGATCTCTCTCACATTACTACTGCACTGTCCGGGATTTGGCAGCTCTCACGGCGCCATGTGCGTCGCTCCGCAGCCCACAGTTTGAGCGCTACAACCCGGAGAAGTAACAACAACAACAGCGCACACGCACACACACCACCGCTACGTGCTCAACTGTGTTTTCATGCACTTACATCTCAGAGGACGGCGGTTGGCTACGGCACAGGAGCGCATGTCCACACGCTTGTCCCATCGCGCATCCTGCCTTGCGCCTGCCCGGCTCTCTTGCCAAACAGCTGCAGTCAGTCAGGTGCTGGGAAGGAGAGAAGGAGGGGGTGACCGTACGCAGCTTGCTTGACTGTTGCGGAAAGGAAAGCGATGGATGCGGGGTGTGTGCTCCGCTCGCTTCCTCTGTCCGGTCGGTCCGATGTGTGGAGCTTCTCCGCTGAACTGTCTCCTCTCTGCTCCGGACGCGCGCAGGGATTGGTCGCGATCCGGTAACTGATACTGAGCCGGGGGAGAGAGAGAGAATTTAGTGGGGAGAGTGAGCTTTTGCAGTCGCCCTAGCGGCTCATCACCAGTTTAAAGGCACGTCAATCAATTGTGAAGAGAGAGATACCACCCCTTACGCGCCCCCTGGCCAACTTGCCTCTTGGGAGTATGTAAATTTGAGTTTCGCGGTGCAAGTACAACCGTATGCCTTTTCTTTAACTGTTGCACTGCCCCGTGTGTCTACCACGAGGTAGGTTTCAAGGTCCACCACAACGCCTCTGCCTTATATGGCTTTTAGTGTGCTCACAAGGAAGCGGCGTGGATCCACTACCAGGCTTTCTGTCTACACCAAAGCTCTTTGAAACAAGACACTGAGGCATTGTTGACTTTGGGGTCCTTAAAATATCCATCACATGCTTTTAGATGTCAAGTGCTTTGAGATATTGTCAAACTCCTAACAATGTATCACTCGTGTTTATAAGTTGTATAAAGTTTATCTTGAAATCATAACAGCTGAGAAGATATGAGGGCAAGGAATGTCAACATCAGTTACTCTCTGGCACAAGACTTCTCACACATAGGCTACTATTAGATCATAACATTTTTCTGTACTTCTCTAAACATTATACGCAGTAACTTCTCTTTAACATTTGATTTGTGAGTCAGTGTGAAGTCATGACAATTCGTGGACCATGCACAATATGGTATGACTAAATTGAAATGAGATAAGCAGATCAGTCACGTCTCTGCTGCTGCAGTGTGGTTCAGAAATGGAAAAAATAACATTTGCTATAAGACAAATTAAAAAGTCCCATATTATACTATTTTCTGACATATTATTGTTTCCTTATCACAAAAATACCTGGAGTGTTGTTTTGTTTCATTCACACATGTTTAACACACAAATCCTACATATCTAAGATGAGTTCTTCTCTCAAACAGAAAAGACTCTGGTCCACCTTGCAAAGTGGTAATACAGGAAGTGCTCCATTGTGTTTTTAAACTCCATACACCTTCACTAGAATCATTTGGATGATATCATCTCTGGAATTGCCAATATCTACCAAAAAAAAAGAAGAGTAAAACAAGTTATTAACTTGAAAACTACTACTTCATGACATCACAAGGTTGTACAGTGCATTTTGAGCAATGGAGATAATGATCCAGGATTAAAACACAACTTAAGGTATGTTTATGATGAGGTAAAAACATTGTAATATGACTAAGAACTCAACAAGAATAGTCAGTTTCACCTAATATAACTGGACTTTTAAGATAAAACTAATAGCCAGGAAAAATGTGTTTAGCTGAATAGCATATAAAATTAGACTATACAATAATGAAGGCCTGTCACTGACCAGTTTCTTGGTGCCCTTTACTGTGTGGAGCAGGTTCAAATCAAGCCAAGGCTGCAAACCTTTGATTGCGTTGAGAAGAGCAGGGGAAAGGGTTTTCCCAGAGGACGTGCTCTGTACATGTCCCTATGGGAGGAGATCCCAAGGGAGACAGTACACAGAAACTCCCTCCTGACTTGGAGAGAATAAGCAGAGCAAAATGTATCACAGTCTGGACCGAACACTGAAGATGAATGGTGGCTGTTCTCTGTGGGCAGATCCTTCAGCTAGGTACTCCTGACAAATCATATCCAGTAGATAATTAAAGGTGCACTGTAGGGTCTGTCTACTTGTCACCATGGAGAAATTAGTGCTTCGTCTGGAAAATTCTACAGTATTGTGTTAAACTGTTTATCTCCATAAAGACAAGCTATATTACAGGTCAGATCTGTGGAGAGGCAACTGTAAGAATCTTTTTTCTTTTTTTTTTTAGGTATGTTTAAGCAGTAAAACAATTGAAAACTGTAACTGAGTGAACACAAGATATTCAAATTTAATGCCATATTATGGAGCATTCCAGGAAAAGCAATAACTCTCTATAGACCCTTTTAGGGCGGAAGTGATAAAAAAAAGTTGGACGTGCATTTTGGCAACCGAAGTGGTATTGTTCCCCATTCATTCCGATTCATTCACACTGAACACAGACAGAAGATGACGATAAAAACATTTCCTGCACCAAAATGTCTGGTTTTTATGTGTGTGGTTGTCAGAATCAATATTCTACCGGCGGACTAAAGTTTTAAAGTTTTACTCACTGATCGCACGAGGATCTGGCAGTTGGACACCATTTGTCAAAGTCAGCGTGTTGAGGAAATATTCTTGATCTTTTGTTGATAATCCTTTCGCAGAGCTCAACAAGCTGCTGAGTTCTGTCATACTTCTGTTGCCAAAATGCGCAACCGAGCCTACGTCATCACAGGGACTATGGAGACAAGCAAGTGGCACTCCTCCTCCTGAAAAGTTACATAGTGCACCTTTAAGCTCTATATTTAGCGCAACCCTGTGTGAAGACTTATTTATAAAGCAATAACAATTAAAGCCGCAAGCGGCATCGAATGGCCCTCGCTGGCTGCACGTCGCACTCGGCCGACCTGACGCTCCCCCGGGTGGCGCTGACGCTCCCCTGGGTGGCGCTGATGAGCCTCTTGTCTCTGTGTGTTTGTGGCTTTGGGCTGAAGCACTGTCAGTAAACACATAAAGTCCACACACACTGGAGATCCTGATGTGTTAACATTGACGAATATGGGCATTTTGGGACATCGCCATGGCAACACCGTGCAAAATACAACTTTGGCCCCCTGGACTTTTTTGTTTGGACTGACCTGAAGAATCACTGTGCTAAATTTCACGTTCTTGAATGAAACTAATAAGACGCTATATCACTTTGAAAAGTAAGAAATTGTTGAAATTTTCCCATAAGGATAACATGGAGGCTTTGGCGCATCGCCATGGCAACCCAGTGAAATATACAATATGGTTGTCATTGCCTTTTTTGATTGGGATGACATGAAGTCATTGTGCCAAATTTGAGAATATTCTGTGAAAGTAAAATATTTGTCATGAATGGGAATTTATCTCATCTTTCCCATTAGGATAACATTGGAGCTTTCGCGCATCACCATGGCAACACGGTTAAAAATATCATATGGTTTACATTTGCTTTTTTGATTGAGATGGCCCAAAGTAATTTTGTACAAAATTTGGTACATTTTAGAAAAAGTAAAATTTTGACCGTCCATGCAAAATTTTATTGTGTCCTGCAGGGGGCGCTATCACACCATTTTTACTCGTGTCACAATTAGTCGGCTTTGGCACAAAAGTTTTACAACTGATTCAAATTTGTGCCCAATCGGACTTTGTATGGCCGAACTGGAGCAAATTTTGACGTTAGAAAATTGCAAAAAATCTGAAGAAATTTTGCATCTTCGCTGCGCTTTTGATGCCCCACTTCTCTAGTTGATGTATGCCGATTTTCACCCCTGAGGGTGAAGCGCCTTCAGAGGAGTTCGTTCAAATGCGACGTGAGCGAAAATGCTGACTCAGCAACTTTTTTATTTCAATCCAAGATGGCTGCCTTCTGGTTTGTCAGGGGCGTGGCCATAATAATATTTTTTTTCTGTTTTCACATGAGGAATGTCTGTACTGAATTTCGTGACTGTACGACAAACTTTACGTCAGGATGTCTCCCATAGGCGCAATGTATTTTGACTTTTGCAGGTGGCGCTGTTGCGCCACTTTTTTATACCCATACATGCAACATATATTTTATCAAATTTTTCGCCACTTCTGAATTTTGGGCAAAATTTGGTGAGTTTTTGAGCGTGTTCAGGCGCGTAAGCGCCCGTCATTCACCATCTCGTCGGGGTCCGCCATTGACCCCCCATTGATTTCCATTCATTTTAGCAGCTATAAATATGGCCCATGCCTTCGGCATGGGGGCTTGGATACAGCTTGTTGTCAGGAGTGTATTTTAGGGAGAGGAGCGCTTCGAGCTACATTTGTCAACATTGAGTGAATGGGCTTCGCCCATTCACTCAATGTTGACGATGACTTGTTAGCAAGAACAAATATGCATGTCCCATGCCTTCGGCATGGGTTGCTAGGATACTGCTGTTCACGGAGAGAGCGATCGAGGGATGAACTTCGTAAGACAGTTGACAACGATGTCGTTGCGGAAGCAATAGGCCCTACGCCCTGTAGGGGCTCGGGCCTAAATACAGTATGCTATTTTTTACACATGAAGTTGTTGTAATAACTTCTTACTCTTGTGCCCATGTGTTCTCCATTCCAAACAGAGCAGTTTTTGGCCTATTGAATGATTGGCAGGTCCTTGGAGCTGCTTTAGACTGCAGACCCGGCTCCGGCCTGTGTTTGTGTTGGTTCGCGGCGTCGGGTTTCCTCGCCACACGGGAGCAGAGGCGCAGCTAATGAGCTCTGACTGCTAACACCTGGGAGAATCCCCATCACCATTTGCACTTGGTGGATTTCCATTTAAAACAACAGCGCTCGGTGGGTGAGCTGCCCCTATCATTAGCTATTACTGCACAATGTTGACACATGGAAGTGAAATTTGAAATCTTCGGAGAGACTCTGACTAATTAAAACTGACCGTAGCTAATTAGAAACAACATGGCCTCAATTTACATTTTACTTCAAACCAATAATGACTGTACGAGACCCCTTTTTGTATGTTAATCTTTGTATGTTAACTTTAAAATGTTAATTTAAAGTCGCACCATGTAACTTTTCTGGTGGAGAGCGTGCCTCCTGTCTGTCTCGATGGAGATCTTACTGGATGAGGGAATACACCGAGTATGCCTGGAATGTTCCACAGTACGGTATTAAACTTATCTAATGTAGCTTTCGTTACTGCTGTGAGCTGGGTGACTATGCCACAGATATGACCTGTAAAGTGTCACCTGCTAGTCTTTAGTTAACTTTAATGCCATATTATGGAACATTCAAAGGCAAAGCAATAAATTATTAATGGATACAATCAGGTGCTGGGCTCTACACCAGAAAAGTTGCATAGTGCATCTTTAACCACTAAAAAGCTGTGACAAAATGTTCAGAGGTCACCTTGCTCGTAAATGTACAAGCTATCATCACAAAATGGTGGATATGTAGCATTATTTTGGCTTGTTGCCACAATCGTCGCTATCTTAAACTTTCTGATTTATAGTGTTTGGAAAATATCAGATTAAAATTGTGCAGCTGGATATTGTTCAGCTTCTTTGGTTCCATATTTCTTGCCACTCTTGCCAAAGACATTTCAAGCCGTTTTAAAGTAAAAATTTCCAGTGTGAAAAATATATGTGTTATCAGTAAAACCAGGACGTGACCGGTGTGTCCTCTTTTAGGCGGGCCCCAAAAGAACACTTGTTTATTTATAATTTTAGTCATGTCGTGGATGATAGCCACGTCACTGTCCAAACAGATAGGAGCTGATTGAAGCCAGGCTCCCTCTGAGGGACAGAGGAAGACGAGAATGGTGCTAAATTTCAGAGTCCGTTGGTTTCTTTTTAAGCTGGATCAGCACTTTTGGCGTATAGTACACCAGTTCTGCACTCCAGTGATAGTGCAGTTACTGTAAATAATTGGAAATACTGAAGTCAAAGATAAACTGACTTTTTAAAGCTAAAAGAAAATGATAATGCTATAGCGAAGCACCAATACAGCATATTCTACTGCAGTCACTATTTCAGATACTGATACTAACGGACTTAAAGAAAATAAAAAATAAAGCTTCAGACTGGGCTGTGCCTGGAGAACTATTGGAGAATGCGATTAGGAGTTAGACATATGAGGAACAGTGTGAACAACTGGGTTTAATCAGGGCAGTCCTGTGTGGTGTCATGTAGTGCATGAAATTGCAGTGGCCACTGGGAGCAGCACACATTAAGGGCTTGACTGTTTTCGACCACAAAATGGCTTACCCAGTTTGCTCTTCAACATAAGTAGACAACACCATATACACAGTTTAGTATCAAGAAAAGGTTGATGTTGTGTTTACTCCCATTTTAAAGCCTATTTTTTCAACTATACATATTTAAATCTATCATTCCCTGGCAGATTGGCTGGTATTCACATGCATGAAACATTGTCGTAGTTCGTTGATGATTTGCCCACACTACCACCATAAACATCACATAAATAGAGAGTTGTTTCATTTTCCTATTTCCTCTCAGATCTCTGAAAACCGCCTGAAATCCTTTGTAATCTCCATTCAGAGGGGCAGTCTAGACAAACGGATAGCCGACACCTGTGCTCTGCTTTGTTATGCTCACCTTGACCTGCTCTGCCCTGACCTGTCTGGAGCACTGCACTATTTGGCTTTTCTTTTTTTTTTTTGCTCCTTCAGCGCTTCGTATCACTCACATAAGCCTACACCTTTACGTTCACCACATTACTGATAGCGCTGATCTTTTGCCTTTTAGTCTCAGTCGGGGATGAAGAAATAGTAAAAAGAAGAAAGAAATAGTATTTACCCAAACTGGTATTGGTGAAGGTTCATGAAGTTGAATAATTTGTGAGAATATCGGTTTTGATTTACTAAATATTAGATAGAGGGCAGTTTGAGGTGAATAGCAGCCCTCAGGACAGAAGACTCCTCTGTGTTTGCAGCTCGAGCATCACAGTCAGGGTGCAAGGGGAAGCTTGGCAACATCTGGTTACTGATTAATTAGACGATGGTATCTTGGTCGACAATATTTATTACTCACTTTACTATTAAGAGATAATAAAAGATTTGAGAGTAGACTGTGAATTTATTTTGTCCTTTTGAAACACAAATATATGTAATTTACTGGTACTTATCTGGTCTGGTCAGTTCACTTTGGGTGAAATACATGTTGGGTTTATAGTGAGTCCCCGTTTAGTCAACTGCAGCCATACTAAATATATTATACTTGTAGATTTACTGTAGTAGATGTGAACTAAGCCCAACAGTGTTTTGATCAACAGAATTCCAATTAAATAAATTGTATTTCAAAACGGACTCAAAATGAATATTTGATCAAACACCACAAGTTCACCCTCAAATAAAAATGCCCTATCAGACAATGCAGATCTTTTACTCAGTTATTTTTCCTCTTTTATCTACCATCCAACACTGGCCCGGACTACTTTCCAAAGGGGAGGAACGCTGTGTGTGAAGTCGTGCCGTCTTAATAGATGCCTCTTAGGTCACGCAGCATGGAGCCGTCAATTACAAGAAAGGACAAGACAGAGAAGATAAAGAGATGGGAAGATGTATTGTGAGTGTGGCAGCAGACAACGGGAGGGGTAGAGGCAGGAACACGAGGTAAACAGCAAGAAGAATACATGGTGCAAATGAAGGGAGGAGAGAAAGAGAAAGGGAAAGAAAGAGAGCGGGAGAGAAATGAAAGTATGTTTGGCACTTTGTGGGGACTAAAATTTGCATAATCTGCTCAGTTAAGGACCTGCCTCCCTACTGGTGACAAAAATCAGACCCCCATTATGTAAATCATAAATGTTTTACAGTTAAAATAAGTTTTATAATAGGTTATGTTGAGGCTTTAGGATAAGTTTAAGCAACTATGGTTTGGATCGGTCTTCAGGAAAGGAATTTAAGTCGGTGTATTTATGTCCCCCAAAGCATGTATACACACCCACATCTTTTTTTTTTCATATGGAGACAAAAATTAGGTCCTCATATGTCCTCATGATATAAGTCTGTTATTATTAAGTCATAAGAGTAAACAATGTGATGGTGAAGTAGTAAGTAACTATGTTTAAGTTTAGGATCAGTCTCCAGGAACTGAATGTAAGTCAATGTAATGTCCCCAAGAAGCATGACTGTCCAACATGTGTGTGTGCGCTGTTGACGGCACTGCTCAGCTGGGCTCATGTGATGGTCCATCGCCTGAGGCCCCTGAAGAAGATGCGTCACAGAAGCCATTAGGGCTCCGCTGGGGCCTGAGGCATCCTCTGTTAGGAATGGCGAGTATTTTGGACTGTGCTGTTACTGTAACTGAATAAATCATTAGTGATATAAAAGGTGGGCTATTATCAATACAACAAAAGTCATTTATTGATTACGTAAAAGAAAATTGAACAGAGTGAACGCCTTGATAATTTTTTAATACATTTCACTTAGAAAACACTTTTATATGGTTACAGAAGAAATACTGCCATTCCAGTCTCATAAAAGTATGAGGCAATTGGAATATGTGTGTCCTGACAAGGCGCTCATTATTATGCATTATAGATAATTACTACTCTGATGTATAATCACATCTGCCACTTGACCTGATTTAAACCTTACATATTGTTTATGATAGTGCTGGAGAGCTGCACTGGATCTGATGCAGAAAAACTTACAAAAACAGGTGCTCACTGCGCACTCTGGAGGCATTTTGATTTGCAGTTAATTTATTTGTGATCACAGCAACGCCTTTTTCTCTAAAGATTGTTCATGGATTATCATGATCCTATTCTAAAAAATATGCATTACACTGGGGGGAAAAAATTATATAGGCAAGTTAAATGACTTAAATTAAAATTAAGTAAAGTAAAATTATTTGCCAGTGAAGTGTTTATTTCTTTATTCAAGCAACATTCGATTTTGCTTATTTTAGATGCAAAAAGTAGTTTTTCTTATTTTAAGTGTAGCAAGATGTATTTTCCTATTTTAAGTACAAAATCTTATTCCACTGGCAGATCATTTTACTTGTCAAGTGAAATTTACACATATCATGGTAAAACTTTCTTAATCGAAGTCATTTTAGCATGATTAGATTTTCTTTGTTGCAGTGTATGAATGTTGAATACTCCGTTTGTGCCATTTTCACATAATACACCATCCATCGATCTTCTCCCGCTTAATCCAGCTGGGTCGCGGGGGCAGCTTGCTGCCCAATACTCATAGCACCTGACCCCCCCCATGAACCCCTCTGCGGGTGGTGAACCCACAGGAGGGTGGACATCATGGTCCTTGATGTTAGTTCATAGGGGTGCGGGCATGTTTTGGGTTGATGGGGGAAACCGGAGTACCCGGAGGAAACCCATCCAGACACGGGGAGGAACATGCAAATTCCACACAGAAAGGCCCGGGCGACCCGGGGATCCGCGTGACATAATAATAATAATACATTTTATTTGTTAGGCGCCTTTCAAGGCTCTCAAGGTCACCGTACATCAAGGAACATAAAAATGATACAATACAAATAAAACAGTGTAAAAAGATTAA
Source organism: Odontamblyopus rebecca (assembly GCA_030686955.1). Taxonomy (NCBI): domain Eukaryota; kingdom Metazoa; phylum Chordata; class Actinopteri; order Gobiiformes; family Gobiidae; genus Odontamblyopus; species Odontamblyopus rebecca. Next base: position 15,139,681 of record CM060668.1, read on the forward strand.
AAATACATTTAAAAATCAAATCCAGATGAAAAGACAGTGCAGTTATGGTCAGAGTGGTCAGAGTGAGAGTGAGAAGGCCTTTCTAAACAGATGAGTTTTGAGTTTAGATTTGAAGTGTGAGAGTGAGTGTGTGTTGCGGAGGTCATGGGGGAGGGAGTTCCAGAGCTGGGGAGCAGAGCGGCTGAAGGCTCTGCTCCCCATAGTGACGAGACAGGCAGGAGGGACAGTGAGGTGCAGGGAGGAGGAGGAGCGGAGGGAGCGGGCAGGTGTGGAGATGTGGATGAGGTCAGACAGGTATGGAGGGGCCAGGTTGTGGATAGCTTTGTATGTGAGGAGTATGATTTTGTAGTGTATGCGGTGTGTGATGGGGAGCTAGTGGAGCTGTTGCAGGACAGGTGTGATGTGGTGATGGGAGGGTGTGTGTGTGATAGTGCGGGCGGCTGAGTTTTGGACCAGTTGGAGTTTATGGAGTGATTTTTGTGGGAGTCCGAATAGGAGAGAGTTGCAGTAGTCTATACGGGAAGTGACCAGGCTATGGATGAGGATGGCAGTGGTGCGTGGGATGAGTGAGGGACGGAGGCGGTGGATGTTTCTGAGGTGGAAGTAGGCGGACCGGGTGATGTTATTGATATGGGAGGTGAAGGAAAGTGTGCTGTTGAGGATGACACCCAGACTCTTTACCTGAGGGGAGGGGGAGGATAATACACATATAATACATAAAAATACTACTCCCAACCTACGCAATGCCAATCCCAATCCCAAACCCATTGCAGGCCTGATGTAACTGCAAAATTCATTCATGCAAAAATTGAACATAGATGGGCAGAAACCAGAATAATTAATTGAGTTAAAAGAGCCTTAAAGAACTAACATGCGGTATTAAAGTGCACAGAGAAGCCTTTTCCCTATGGCCAAGTGAAGATTTTATTACATTTCATCCAAGGGCTTATTGATCTCTTTTATCATTATCTCAACGCTTGTTAACAAACCTGGGACACAATAAACTATAATGACCTCCCCATCTTTTTATTATGGTAACCTATTCTCCCTAAGAAACATTATATTGCCCGTACAAAGAGCTGTTTAACATGTGGATGTACAGACAACCAACCTCACAAAGCCACATTAACAGCTTTCAAAAACACAATGGAAACAGCTAAACATTGGTGAGCAATGTCTGGTGATAAAGTGCAGCCAGGCTTTTGCTTTTATGAGAGGGGAAATTCCTGTTCTTCCAGTTTGTACAGAGCCTGGGCTGTAAATAAGACAGGACAGATGAGCAGAGCCAGTGGACCATAGCCTCTTAGCGTTTAGCACACTTTTAATATAGGACAACGGGCCATAAATGTTAGACCCAACTGCTGACAAGCTCATTAAAAGCTGATTTGTTTCTTACATAAGATATTAAGGACATTTAGTTCCTAGTACACAAACTTGCGATGCCAATGACAACTACTGAAATATTTGGATGGTCCATGTATAATAAGTCTGTCAGTGATTTGCTGGTTGTAATACTCTCAAATGGGGCAAGTGCAAGTTTTTCCTTTTATTTATCTTGTACTTTCATTAAAAATAGCTAAACGGTAAATTCCCAAATGTTAAACCTGATCATTTCCATTGGTGAACAGACCCTAGAACTTGTCCAGATTTTTGTTGAAAAATAATATTAATTTTAGCAGTTGGCAGAATGATCCCAGGTTGGAAGGTTCAGATCCCGGTCTCTACATAACCATCATTTAGAGTAGAGTGGTCAGATTCAATGACCCACAGGTTGGCGGTGTGATTCCAGCTCCCACATGAATGCTGTCATTGTGTCCTCGGGCAAGACACTTAACCCACCTCACCCCCAGTGTCTGCGTACATTGGTGTATGAGTGTGCATGTGAATGGGTGAGTGGTTCCTTGATGTAAAGCGCTCGGAGTGCCTTGAAGGTGAAAAAATGCTATATAAAAATGCAACCATTACCATTTAGCATAGCTGTCCCCATCTGTATTAAATAGTATATGCCTCTACTGGACAATTACAGCTAATCATGATAATGCATTAAAATTCTATAGCTCCTCTCCAGACACCCATAGCATTTTACATTGCATTCAGTCCATACCCACACGCACACACCACATTGATAGGCAATTTGGGTGAAGTGTCTTGCCTAAGGACACAATAACAGAATGCACTGCAGCCCCACTGTGGGACCCGGTATTCCCAGTGGTCTCCCATCCAATTACGAACCAGGCCCTTAAACTGTTAATAGTTTTGATGCAATGCTTAGACAGTATAACATAGTTGGAGCATGTGCCCTAAAGCAGGAATCAATTGAAATGGTCTGATTAAAAAAAAATGTTTACATGTATTTTGGTAATGCAGTTTGCTAGTATGGCTATGATATCTACTTTTGCTGAGACACAGTGGATTTAATGCAGAAATACAAAGTACAAACAATTCAGGAAAATATAGCATAATGACCAATGATGGATAAGTACCTGTAAATTACAAATGATCATACATAGAAGCATGATGTACTGTTATAGAGATCTACTGTGATAAACAATAATATTGAAATGATTGTATGCAGAGATACAATTTAAATAAAAGATTTTTTTTTGTCTAAATGTGCTGACTTGTCCTATGTAATCATTATAGGACTTTTATTATAATTACAAGCTTGGCCATCTTTACTGTCTGCTAGCTTTTAAACCTTGAGGAGCACCTGGACTTTGAACTAAGATACCCTGAAGCTCTCATTTCTTCCTTGTTTTTTTGGTATTTTATTTTTTTTATTAGACTGTATTCTAAAAAGGCCTGAGCTGCCACAAATAAATAGGAGAATAAACTGATAATTAGCCATGAAGTTCAACCCTCTACAGCTCAAAACTTAGCATAAACTCTTAGATATTGCAAAGAAAAATTACCACAGTAAATACTGAGGCTCAAAATATATTGTTCTAGTTTTCATATATTGAATAAGTCAATAGTAATTATCGTGTGGAATATTTAGATAACTAAACCAACCAATATGGATATGATACTCATGTGGAGCTTTCATGAACCAGATCAAATTGAAGCGTTACATTAAGTCATTAACCTGTGTACCATCAGTAGAACTCGCACCGCTATTTGAGAAGCACCAGCAATGTATGTGCAATATGCTTTTGAGTGAATGAGAAATTGGTGCGATCAATAAAATCGTTTAAACCCTTGAAAGTTCCCCTGTGCGCTCCAAAAGGTCAGAACAACAGTCCCTCCTCCCCTGAAGATCATAATAGGCTCAACTCAAAATGAGCTTTGGCTGACAGAGGACTCCAGAGAGAGCGGGTCTCATATCACCTCCTTAACATCACTGCACACTCTTTACAGCGCTACGCCATATGCTAGGTGGTTTTAAGGACTTATTACACTTTTCGCTGGGTTGGTACCGTCTTCATTTTGACAAGCCTGGCAACTTCTAATTTCCAATATTTATTCATAGCATTAAAGTCATTGTTATGCTAAATCATTTTTTCCAACCATGTTACAATGAGTTTCCGTCATCAAAAATACCTGGAGTCTTACACTGTTTCTGCAATCCTTTTATGTCATCAGCCTTGCAAAAAAGTTTCATTTCTTGTATTTATGAATCAAAATGCAAATCTTTTGGCCTCATTTACACTTCTCAATGAACAATCAGAAGATAAGTAAAAAAATAAAATAAAATAAAAATGTGTTTCTCACCCTTATCAGCTCGGGTTCCTCTACCAAAGGCCTAGGAGCTTGAGAGTTCTGCGCAGTATCTTTGCTGTTCCCAGTACTGCACTTTCCTGGACTGAGACATCTGATATTTTTTCTGGTCTGCTCTAACCACTCCTCCAGTTTGGGGATTACAGCCAAGAGTGCTCCGATCACCACGGGCACCACGGATGCCTTCACCTTCCAGTCCTTCTCCGACTCTTCTCTTCTCAAGGAAAAGAGCTGGAGAAACATATCCTCTAAAATCCTGTAAAACCTGTGAAGCATCTGGAAAAAAAAAGTTTCAACAGCCTGAATATTGCATGATACAGGACTTGTCAAGTTTCCTCTGTTTGCGGTTATGAAAATAGGAAAATATTCATCCTATGCTTCTGACGCGTATATCGACAGTATTGTGATAGCTAGCAATGGGTAACCTTATGAAGCTCAGGCACTTCTCCATAGAGACGCCCTGGTCTATCTTTTTCTGTTCTGATACTGATATACAATATACAATATTACTGTAGGGATTGAAAATAGCATTTTTATTCTCTCAAACCACAGTTAACCACAGGCAACTACTGAACAGCTTTGAATGAACTGAAGTTCAAACTCATCCAGCAAATTTAGCTCCTCCATACTGAATCAAGATGTTGATTAGGATATAGCTGGAGGATTGAGATAATAGAAACCGTGGGTACACATAAAAACTCATAGACACAAACATGACATGTAATCTAGAAATTCTGAGTGCCAGTAGCTGCTCTTTGATTTACTGCTACATAATCATAATCATGATGATGATTTTGATTTGACATATTTTGATACTGGCCATCCTCATTCAGTGTGATTCATATGTAAAGCACTGCAGAATTCAGTGGACCAATAGTGAACCTTTCATGAGATTGTCCTTCATAGAGCACGTATTTGCTCTCACTGCAGTCAGGCGGGGCAAGGCTAGAGGCACTTTGGCTGTTTTCCTTTGTATATTTATCACTGGTGTCATCACACTTTGGTTTATTCAGTCCACATCCCCCTTCTTAACAACCTGGACATCACTATCTCCATCCTCACATGCTCACTGCTCAGAAACCTTGATGTAGGAACGCGAGCCACATTTGCTCCTGATACGGCGAGCGCTTCTCCGAGAGGCCGTGGAGTGTTCACAGGATGTCAGGAGGTAACAGGCGGCGCATGACAAACACTGACACTCTCACTGACACTCACTGCCAGGGCCCAGAGCTGTGAGCCCATTTGTGCTGCTGAAATGAATACACACATTTGTTTGTTTATTTTAGTACGGTGGATTGTTTTTAGACCCTCTTTAATGCAGCTGTATGCCTACCAAATTCTTCTTAAAACCATTCAAGTGGACCTTTTATGCAAAATAGACTTTTCAGAATTTGAACGATGTCTAAGTTGTTTCTTCTCTCCATTTACTCACCCAAAGTTTAATTTGGAGTGACTCGTGCATGTCTAAGTAATCCTTAATTGTTTATTTTCAAATGGTTTTCACCACCGATATACACCACTGCCCTGTACTTACACTTTCCAATTTGTTTCTTATCTGTGATATTTGTGCATTTTGTAGGTATTTTAGTACAAATTAATACAAATCTGTTGCTCACTCACATGATATGCAGTTATTCATCGAATGTGTCAACAGCTGCATGACTCTCTGTTGGGCAACACGGTTTTATTACACATAAGTCCACGGATTTGTTTCTTGTATTAAGTCATTTTAGATTAATATTCAATAAAAATGTAAAAATGTCCAAATTAGAAAATAATTATCAATGGGTGTCACAGACATAAGTCTAGTTCATTTTGAACTGTTTGCAGTGGTTAAGAGTTATAGCTCACTCGTCTAACATATCATAATTAACAACTGCAATGTTGCACAAATTTCAGAAGCCAGAGCAAAGTAATGCTAACAACAACTAACATGCAAACAGCACACCAGCCCTAGTTCCTCATTCATGGACAATAAAAATATTTCAGAACGACATGCAGCAGTCATTTTGATTCGAAGAGCAGCTTTTACAATATATCTATACTGGGTGAAGACAAATTTTCAAATTTTACTTATTACATGTAATAGGCTATGTTCAATAAAAAGATAAAAAGAAAAAAGAAAGGGAAAGTCACTGAAAGAGTTCAACATATAAATATTTGAGTAGATGGATGATCATATCACAACCCTAATTAAAAAAAAACTCAAATGAAAGATTGGGTTCTATTTTAGACACAAATATTGCGTGCTAAGAAAAAACTGGTGGAAACTTTTCTTTCTGTTCTGGACTATGGTGATGCATTGTATATGCTTCCTCTTCCACTCTGCAGAAACTAGGCTTTGTGTAACATGTATCACTGAGGTTTATTACCAAAGTCTCTCACTCACCACTGCTGTCTTTATGGCTTAGTTGACTGGGCATTGCTAACAATTCACAGAAAACAGCAATGGTTAGCAATTTACATATGGGGGAAACTTCTCGGGAGCAATGGTTAGCAATTTACATACGGGGGAAACTTCTCGGGTACCTTAGTAATCTCCTTAATATGAGCTCAGGTAGTTATGGACTTCGCTCCTCCTCATAGTTGCTCTTCACTGTGCCTTGGTGCCTCACCGAGCTGAGAAAATCTGCCTTTCCTGCACAGCACCATGATCTTGCAATCATTTACAGAAAGATCTTCAATTGGAATCTAGAGTTTCACTTGATAAATTCAAGAAAACTGTAAAACATGTGGTGACCAAGACGAGTGTGTTTTTCTTGAGAGATGCAAATGGTTTTATAACGTGATACTTTGTGATTTTACTGTTTACTGACTGTGTTGGCTGTTACCTTGGCCAAATCTCTCTTGAAAAAGAATCTCACTGGGGTCTCCTGGTTAAACAAAGATAAAAATAAATAAATAAATAAATAATAAAAAAAACTCTATTTTTCAAAGTTTTGTAAAAATACAGTTTGTTTAAATGATGAATCTAACTAATCTTCCAAAATTCTAGTCTCCATTTCAAATTGTATGGGATATTTTGTGTATTTGATCAGACTTAGGATAAACTTAATAAAAGGGGTGCTCATTCCATTGTACAATTAATCTGGGTTTCATTATTGGATTGTAAAAAGAAGAGCATTCCAATAAACTTATGTCAAAATCAATATGAGTACTAATCACATACAGTTAAAGCCAAATATAAATTCCCACAAAATACTGACAAATAAAGACATCATTTTGGTGTATTAATAGTTACATAACCATATTAATCCCATTAAAATCAGCCAAGAATCAGATGCAGTTTGAAGTAAGCCTGTTTTTGTTTCTTGGAACATTTCAAGTGTAATTTGAGTACAACAGACTTGTTGGAAAGAAACTAAACAACTTTCAGCCAAAAAAAAACAAAACAAAAACATTTCTCACTCCCCCTATCTATCTCTCTTCATCTTAATCCTCTGCTTTCACAGCACGCTCCGCTCCTCTTCTTCGGTCTAATACAGCCCTGGAACCCACAATCTCAGTCTCCTTCATCTGTCCATCCTCTCCTTCCTTGCACCCTTCCTCTCCCCATGTTAGTCTCATCCGAACATGGCTTTAACTAGAAAGCTCTGGGCAATTTTTACTTGATCTTTTGAGTTTTTTATTTTTTCATTTTTATCGCACCCAGTTGTATGGGCCACTGTTATCTTGGGCCCTGAGCAGGATTTTTCTCGAAACTAATTAAGTTTCTTCTCACAGTGTTCATGTGGATTACCTTGGTGCAGTTCCTGGTGTGAACTCATGGTTCATGAAACTGTGGAAAATGCTGGTTTGCAATGATTTGGTGTCATATGAACTTAATATAAACCCCATTTAAGTCTGAATGAAGTGTTCGGGGCGCAGCACAGCGATTATTTTTGAAATACTAACAGATCGTTCTGTTATGAAAATCACAGCAGGAGAGGAGGGACACTTTCTGAATATCAGCACACCAACTGCCAGCCTTTTGTTACGCAGCTACAGCTTTCTTGAAACACAATTTAACTAATCAAAAGTCATTCCCATTGACAGGTTGTGGTATTGCTGAAGGTTACGGTAACATTTTTGCTTCAAGGTGCACTGTGTAACTCTTCTGATGGAGGGTCCATTGCTTGGGATGTTCCACAGGGTGGTATTAAATACACACATTTTGTATTTATTCAATTACATTTTCAATTTCTGAAAACAACTGCAAAAACCTTCATTATTACTGCGAGCAGGACCACCTCTCCAAATCATAGAGCCTTTACAAAAAAGCCTTAAAAACACTTGATATTTGTGTCACATCACCACTGCCATGTCCTAAACAAATATAGATTACTGCATTTTCAGAACATGAGCAATTTAAAATCAGTGTGTTTGATTTATAAAGTTCTGCACTCCCTCGCTCCTCCACTTCTGAAGGAGTTTATCAAATGTAAAGAAAACTCACAAAGGACCACACGAGCCTCCGCCAGAGGAGATCTGACCATACCCCACAGGCGGACCATCTTCGGTCAGACTGTCCTGTCTGTCCGAGGTGGGAACCTGTGGAACAGTTTACCTTTAACACTGAGAGAGCCCGACATATAATTCCTTTAAAGCTCAAATGAAAAACTGGCTCTGGTCAAACCAAACCTGCACACACTAGAGTCCAGGCTGTGTTTGTTCATACTGTGTCTCTTATGGACCTTTTAAGACTGACTGGAATTTTTTTATGTTGTACGTTGCCTGTGGAGTGTGGATACTGAGCTGAGTGAATGTTAATGGAGTTTTGTGTAAAAGTGCCTATGAAATGTGTGGTTATCTGTATGATTGTGCACTTGGTTAGTATGGAAAATTGTTTATAGGGTCTGATTATTGTTTTATGTAAATTTTACTGTTTTACTAAATGTTACTGATGTATTTTTGACCCCTGTGACCTTGACCCGTTTGACTACGAAGGGAAATGAAACTTGTGGCTACAATCCGGCGTGTTTACATTCATGCATTTTGTCATGTCTGTTCATTAACATGCTAATGCTAATTAAATGCTATTCTGTTTCTTGTTCTGTAAAGCACTTTGAATTACTTTGTGTACAAATTGTGCAAAACAAAAAATACAACAAAAAATAAACTTGCCTTGCCGGCTGTAGAACATGTCAGGAAAAAAGCAAATGTTAGACCCTCTACCATAAAAGTTACACAGTGCATCTTTAAAATGTGTTGACTTTTAAGGATGTGAAGTCATCTTTTTAAAAGTTATAATTTTATGTAGAGCGAAAACCAGTCGTTTGAATTTTAAAACGGCACTACTTACTTTTCCGGAGGAGTGTTAGCCACAAGCTGTGTATGAGCTTATTAATGCTTTGACCAGAGCCACAGTATTGCATTAAACTATCTCCATGGAGACAAGCAGTGAAACCACCAGGACAAGATCTGTAGAGAGACGATCCCGCTCAGTAAGAATTTTTATGTTTGCATGTTTATCAATGTATGTTTGATCAATGAAACATCTGTAATTGAATAAACGCAAGTGAGATGTTTAGTGCCGTACTGAGATGTTTAGTGCCACAAAAGACAAGGAGACAAATAGTGGCAGACCCTCAATAAAAAAGTTATACAGTGCACCGTTAAATTAATCTACTAAAACGTATAGATTCATTCATTTAATCTAAAATACATCACGGCGTAATACATTGACCATCATTATATTCGTATCAGCCGTTGGACAGAAGTTTCAAACTTGTAAGACTGTGACCTCTACAATAAGCATGCAAAAAACCTGGGACCCCCTGCTGTAAAATCTAATTGGTTCATGTAATAATTTTGAGCAAAAAGATAATAATTTTACTATAAAAAATGGATTTCATAAATTTTTGGATAATATCCTGTGACCTCCTGCTCACTGCCTCTTTTGATGTTCCCCTGCCTCCTGTATTGTGCTTCCTTTCGTCCTTGGGAGTGATCTTCAAGTGGCTGATGTCTCCGCAGCCTGGAACCACGCTGGACAGCATGGAGTTAGCCACATTACTCTAATTATGATTTATCAGGATACAATCAGTGAGAGGAGCGGCGCATGGCTAGACACTACACACTGATGAGATCTGTGAACTGCGCAGTGCACATTTGAATACATTTGCCAATTTTAATGCTGCAGACGAATAACTTTACATAATTGAAAAGTGGAAAATGCTTGTAAATGATGGGCAGAAATGAAGCTGAAATAATCAAACAAAAAGGAAAAGGCTTTCAGTGCATAGCTTAGAACAATGGTTAAACTTGCTGCATGTAACTTTAGAGGGTCCCCCACCTTTGTCCATGCGGATGTTTTTGCTTTGCTTGGAATGTTCAGCAGTATGGCATTAATCTGATCTATTTCCGTGCTTACAGGTCAGATCTGTGGACGGATGGATAAAACAGAAAACAGGCATGATAATACTGTGGAACATTCCAGGAAGAGCAAAAACATTGCCTGCAAAATTACACAATGTGTTAAAGTATAGCATAAAATTACATCTTGAACAGCTGATGTGGTTTTGGACTCCACTAATATATGATCAGTGCAACAGTCTAAAATGTTTCATATATCACACATATATTGGTCTGGTAGAGAAGAGGCCCACCTAAAGTTTGCATGCCAGTAATTGGATGCATTTGAAACTTTTAGATGAGTCAGCACAAATTATAATAAAGTAAAATAGAAGTGGAGATATGTGCAGTAATTATTTTGTACATCATTGGCAGCAGAGAGCACATCGAGGCCGTATGTTAATCAGTTAATCAGTAGGTAGAGTTTGATCACTTAACCCACTTTGCCTTTATGAATCTGGATGTGGCCACAGCAGAGCACAGGCACAAAACTACATAGTTACATTTGCTCAAATGCAGATAAAAAAGCATAGGGTTTACATAACGCCTTTCAAGATACTCCGAGCACTTTATAGTACATTATTTACTCCACACTCAGTGGTGGTGAGTTACTTATGTAGCCACAACTGCCTTTGGGCAGACTGATGGAAACAAGGCTGCGCCATCAGTCCCTTCGACCACCACCAACTTGTGCACATACTACTTTCATACAGTACTTGGGAATATGGGTGATTTGTCATGCCCAAGGACACAACAACAGTTTTTTTGGTGTCCCACTGTAACACTTCATATTCCCTGCAGTCTCCCATCAAAGTGTTGCCCCAGCCCTGCTTAGCTTCTTTGATCTGACGAGATCAGGCTTTGATAAGGAGGTAGGGTAGAGATTAGTAATAAAATGTATTTATTTATATGTATACATTTAGTATCATTATTGATTGATATCGTGCAAGGCTATTTTAACAAATCTGATTATCTTTTCTAGTTTAGAAAAATAAGTGTGCAGTTAGTTAGGGCATCTGAAATAAACTCCATATGCGACTAAATGTAGACAAGTGGACAGTCTGTGGCCGTATTTACTGCGGTCACTCCAATAGCCAAATGAAAGTGGTTTATGGTATACTTTGGGTTTGGTTTCCCAGTAGATGTATATAGTCCTCTTGTCAAATTGAACCAAATAAAATGTGACTGTGCTGATGTAAACCATGGGCCGGGCGGGTTTGTGAGACTGACACATTGCGGGTGCTGGAGTGTGCACTACTTTGTTTCGAAATGGAAACTTCATCAAGTGCATGTTGTGGAAATATTGCCAGCATTAGTCAACAAAACCAGCTCTGTTCCTAGTTTAATGTCAGCAGACTTCAGTTAGTCATGCTCCCAGTCCATTGCCACGGTGATTTAAGTGGTGGGAGTTTACAGACATTTTCATAGCACAAGAAAGCATCCTTTTATTGTGTGTAGGGCATTTAAACAGTGAGTGTGACCCGAGAGCACAGAGCCACATATTGAATTGGCCTTTCACATATTATTGGTGCAATCTTTTGAACCTTGCAGGAGGGAAGAACAGAAGAAACAACCCGTTCTGCACTTGATTTTTATTGAATTTCATTTGGGCATTGTCCTCAGTGGGCTCCTAAGATGATTTTATAAATGTCAGAAAGAGTGCAGAAAATAAGACAAGAAAAGTAATTCATTTTTCTCAAGGATGGAACTTGCATTTTAGTAGATTTGCTTTGCCGGAGTACTGACTAAGCCTGGACAAATAAAGATTGTATTGAGAAGGAGATTAGCCAGACTCTGAGAAAAGGACATGAACTTAAGTACAATTATAAAAACATATCAAAACAGGAACTAGAGTTTGCCAGTCTGTTCCTCGGTTGGATTTGGAATTGATTGCAAGTATAATCAAGGTACACCATGCAAAACATTTCCGAATGAAGGTACACCACTTGCCAATGTTCCACAGTAAGGCATTACTGTCTATCTTGCATTTATTCAGTTGGAGATGTTTTTATTGCAGAAAACTACCCTGAAAAAATACCCATGTGTCTCCATATCTGACCTGTAAATTGGGATGGTAGCATCACCTGCATGTCTCAATGGATGTATGGAGTACACTGATACCACATTGCGGAACATTTTTGGGGCAGAAAAGTTACATAGTGCACCTTTAATAAAAACTGAAAACTGAAAAGACTCAAGTCAAATTGCACTTACATTGCATTATTCATTCATGACGATCTCCACCAATGGCCTTGAACTGACCCCTCACACACTAAAAGTTAAATTAAAAGTGGACATATTTAGGAAGGATAGATGACAATGTTTAGCTCATGTACACAACAACAGTATGTAATCGTTGGAGCTGGACTTGAAGCACTAAGCTTTCAATTTTGTGGACAAATCTTCTGCCACCATTCCAATGATCATCTTTGATCTAGCTCAAGATGAAATAAAAGAAATATGAAAACACCTCATAGAAAGTGTTTTATAGTGCAGTCATAATATCTGATTTCTTGCTGCCATTGCATCTTGTACAATGCAGGTTTGAGAGTGCTCTGTATGTGATTATAGTGTTCAGGGGCCCAGATGGCGGGCAGCTGACTTAGCACACTGAATTAAAGGAAATCAAATGAGACAATGGTTCTCATCTCTCCATTAACGCTCTTAAATGGCCAGATGCACACACATATACACAACACATAGTAGTTTACGGTTGATTTGAGTGGCACATCCTTCTTTACTGCGATGAGAAGAAAATTCAGTGGCCTGGTATTTTTCCTCAAGCCAAGAATATAATCATACCAATGTATCAGCTATTAAACCCCACACAAAACATTATAGGATGTAATATTATCCATCACAATCATGAATCTAATATGAAGCCAAGCTCAGCAAAAAAAAAAAAAAAACATCTTCAGTTTTATTTATTTTTTATTATGAATGATCTACAATTATTCTTCACCAAGTTATGTTTGTTTAGAAACCTTTATTTTTAGCCAGTCTTTCTGTTGTTTTCTACAGTGTAGCTTCAGGACAACTGCCAAAATTAACATGGCTGACATTTAGAGACGACCTTTCATTCATTACCTATGGCCAATTTAAAGTCAATCACCATGGAAACTATTTGTCTGGGAGCATACCAACACCCGCTATGAAAAAATAACAACAGTGCCATGCATTTAAAGTAAACTACAAATAAAACTGGACTTTTCAATAATAGCACTAAGATAAAAATGGCTACCTTCTGCTAGATTATTACGATCAAAGTTTTACGTTCCATCAGGCCACCGTAGCATCTGGAGTTGCTGATGCAGATTAGCTTGTAGCTCTTCTCTGTTTGAGCCAACTCATTTTGGAAAATCTGGGGTCCTTCATCATCAAATACACTGTGGCTCTTTGGCTCCCACCTTGACAGTTCACCCACCGCCAACAAGTGACACAGGGGACGGTTTATCCCAGCCCATATGGAGGCTGAGTCAATTCAGATTAGCATTTACTGTGCAGGGTGTACAGCAAGTTTTGGCCTGCATATCTGAAGGAGTGAATGTTTGATTTAATTGCCCATTTTATTCCTGATAACATTTAGGAAGAGGGTAAGTAGAACTTTAAAGTCAAATTTGATAAATATGAACTATCTGTGTCCCCACTCTCAGGGACGAGATACACATCAAATCAAATATTGCTTCAAATTGTAATACTGACTATTCTTAAATACAATGACACGGACATGACAGCAAAGTTGTTTAAGTAATAATTTGGTGTTTTGGATCTCAAGAAAGCAGACAGAGTCTCACATGACTCATTTGGATGGCCAGTTTCAGTGCTGAAATCCAGGTGGTTTAAACATAAAAGGACTCTCTTTGATCTGAATGGTCACTACCTAAATCCCAGCACCTGAAGCCAAACATGCTCAGTGCTAGTGCAGCCTCTGTAGCTCACTGAGAGAATTCTGAAGGTCTTTCACATGAGCAAAGGCGTGTCCATATAATGAGAATGAAAAAATGTATGTGTTAAGACACTCGTAGCCTAGATTCAGAGTAGAAAGTAAGCAAAGCTGCATATCTTCCCTCAAATTGCATTGTGAAAAATCTTTTTGGCTTTTGATCCAACTCTATAAGGAATTAAAGTTGGTAATGCAAGATGTCATTTAATCATTGTAGCCGCAAGGGTTCAGTAAAGAGCATCATTAGTTTTGGCAAACTGTTAAGCCACAGAAGACCACTGATTCAGCTGATTTATTCATTGCAATGCTTCCTCAATGCCTTGGCAGAGATTTGTGTCTTTTCATATCAATAATTTATGGTTTACATTTTGCTGAGCATAGCAAGGAAATCGCACTTGCATCCCTTCCAAAAATCTGGAGCCATGACAAATCCTTGGCGTCTAAAATGGCATTTCATTGGGCACTGTATTAGCTGTAAAATAGCTTGCGGCTCCTTCTGTCTTTAATGTGCAAACATTTAAAGAGTCTGTGACATTATAAAGATGGTGTTTTTAGCCAAACAAGGACTTTGGCTGAAAGCACCCGCTCATAAACCAAGTACAAGCCAGTGGCATCGCATAACCTCACCGTCTGTCACAGCAGCTGCCACTCAAAACCCAAATGATTTTCAGTCAATTCAGAAATCACTGCCAGTCGTAATAGGACCTTAAGCTACAGTACACTTACAGTTTGTGCATTTTATTCCACAAAATAACAACAACAAAAAAGAATTGGTGATCAGATGTGAGTGTGTTCAGTATTCACCACTACATCTTAAAGCTTATAATATGTTGTTATCTCCTCAAAAACGTATCTGGAGTTGTGTTTTGTTTCATTCACGCGTCTCATCTTGAACGGAAAACTCCCAGTTCCACCTTGTGATGTCAGGTGGTAATATAGGAAGTGCTCCACTGAGTTTTTAAAGTCCATCTGCCTGCACTAGAATCATTTACATAATGTCAGACATGGAATTGCAAATCTTTACTGAACAAAAGGAAAAATGCAGCTGTTAACTAGCAAAATACCACTACCTGACCTCACAAGGTGCACCAGAGCATTTTAAGCTTAAGAGATATAGACAGAATAATAAAGGATATAATATAAACTCATTTGTGAATTTAACAAAACACAACTCTTTTGAGGAGGTAACATTAGTTTCATATAGGGTTTTAAGTAGTTTCTATGTCTGAATTATTCCTAATAAAATATTTGTTCATAATGAATTAAATCTTTGCTCATGCCTTATTAAGACTATTAAAAGCGCTATCATTAAAAAGGCTTTACTAACAAAAGCTTTGTTATAGCTGTACTCTCTCTTTGCTTCTAGTGGTGCTGTACATGTCTCGGCTATTTCTGTGCCTCATGTGATAATCATCTTTATTATAAAACATGCCCTGCAGATGTTTGCTACAAAGGTTCATCCATAGCTTGAAGGAACATCTGAGTGTCTTGCTTAGTAAACAAGCTAATGCCACATGAACACCACCCCCTCCCTCTGAGCTAATATAGTTCAAAGTATATGTATCAGTACTTTAAATATTTATTTCAAACTAGTGCAAATAACATACCAACTGACACAGGGATGAAAAGCTTGTGCTCACGTAGGCTTGGGTTTCTTGAAAGCCACAAAGCAGTTATAATGAACATTTGGTTTATATTAAAAATCAGTCATACTTTTTGATGCATATTGCAGTCACATCCTTCAGTTAAATGTCACTCCCATGTGCCAACAACCAAAGTCTCCCCAAATAAAGTGGTGGTGGTGAATGTGGTGTGTGAGTCATTGATGCCAGACAGATAGACCAGAAGCACAGACTGACAGCCACATGTCCAACAGTCAATTTCAAGGCAGTCGTCTCCACAGATGTAGTTTTGGAGCATGGGGAGTGAATTAATAATGTAATGTAATAGGCTTTTGATCTATTACTATGATAATGAGTATAGATGCAGTACTCAGTAATAATTTTCTCTGTAGTCTCTAGTGGACATCATCATTGATTTTGTCCATTTCACTCTATAGCTTGAGATGTTACCAAATTGTTCAAAGGTTTGAGAAAAGGTATGGACACAGATGAATTGCTTGTATGTCAGAATACAGTTGGTATAAAGGGAAATGTAATGGAGAGTATGTACCATACTGACACCAGTCTCTCAAGACATGACTTTTTGAAGCTTGTCTGATCATGGTGGAGAAGATATGGCATGTGTTTCGCCAAGCTCATAGCTAAGTGGCATGAACTTTGAGCTTGGTATTTAAAAGGCTAAGGGGTCAGTAAAAAGAACACTCAGTGGCTGGTTTATCTTTTTTTTTTTAGAAGTAGAGAGATAATGGCCTCATTACAGCTATCTCTGAGAAAGAGCCATTAGAAATAAAGAACTTCAGCATTTTTAATAAAAGGACCTTTTAAAAGAGCTGTTTATGCAAGTGGGATCAGATGTTATAACACCCTCCTCTGCCCTAATTGCAGGAATACCTGCCAGCAATTCACTGTTTCTAATTTTGAAAACCAAAAAGCAGCTTGTTTGGGCAGAGCGATTTTGACACCACAATGATAATAAATACATGTTTTAAACAGAGGAATGAAAATATCCATCTATCTCCATCCATTAATTTTCTTCTGCTTATCCGGGGCTGGGTTGTAGGAGTAGCAGTCTAAGCTGGGACTCCCAACCCTCCCTCAACCCAGACACTTCCTTCAGCTCAACAAGGCATCCCCAAGCCAGCCTCAGCTATCTCCTCCCTTGTGACTGAGCTCCTCACCCTATCTCTAAGGCAGAACCAGCCACCCTAGTGAGGAAACTCATTTCAGCCACTTTATATCCCCTAACCTTTCAATCCTTACCCAAAGCTCATGACCATAAGGGAAAGCAGGAACATAGACTGGTAAATCGAGAGCTTTGCCCTCCAACTCAGCTCCTTCTTCACTACAACAGTCAAATACAGCAGCCGCACCACTACAGGTGCTGCTCCAATCCACTCCATGTTTCCCTTATTTATGAATCAGACCCCAAGATACTTGAACTCCACTTGAAGCAGGGACTTTCCACCCACCTGGACAGGGCGCCACCTTTGTCGAGAACCATGGCCTCGGATTTACAGTAGAGGAGCTGATCTTCATCTTAGCCACTTCACACTCGAATGCAAACTGCCGCAGTGTATGTTGCCTGTGATTCTGTAGTCCCTGGAACTGGACCCAAATTCTGTCCAAAGGAACAATGAACAGAACTGTTGACAAAGTTGTCACCAGAATAAAAATATTTGTTTCTTTAAGTGATTTATCAAGTGATTTATTTGAAAATAAAATAATCAAAAAAGTTTTTTTTTCCAATTATGATGATTTTTCAGTATTAATACTTCAAATAAATATCTACATTTAATACTATTGATTAGTATCTGGGAATTGATATTGACCATTACACTACAATAATATAATACGATGAATACCACTTTCTATTGTCACTGACGTCAAAACTGCTCTGATGACTTACTCAACTAAAAGTAACATTTCTAAATTTAGTCTCACTTGAGCTGTGTCTGGGCATTCTGCAGAAAGGAAAGGAAAAAAACTACAATTGTAACAATGACTAATTCAGGCTTTTCTGCTTTTTACTCTGCATTAATCCCTGTATATGTGCGAAAACGGAAGTGGGAATTATCCTATTTTTGAGTGCACACAAAACTGACACGGCCACCGCAGCAGACAGGCCTTCACAGATGGAGATGTGAAAAAACACTGTCCCTTTTCTGAGCTTTTAGCAGCAGACTGGTGCGTCATGCTTTAGCGTCCCCCACCCCCGAGACGTGCGCGCGAATAATGACTGCTGCAGTGTAGGAGCCGTGATGAGGGCTGAGATTTAACAGAAATGAGGGGAGAAAAGAGGATTATACTGCCACGTCAATAACTGTGAGAACAAACAAACAAACAAACAAACAAAAATCTGATAAAATAAAATAAAGATTGTTTGGAAGTTTAAAGCCCATACTACACTATTTTCTGATCTATGTTATAATGTTTTTCCCTCATCAAAACACATACCTGGAGTTTATTTTTATGTCATTCACATTCATGTTTAAACACACAAACCCTGCATATTTAGGATGAGTTCTTCAGAAAACACTCTGAGATGTCTCTCAACTGCTCCACTGTGTTTTTGGATAATTTCATCCCTGGAGTTGCCTATATCTACTGAACAAAAAGTAAAAGGTAGCCGTCAACATGAAAACTACCACTGCATGACATCACAAGTTGGAACAGAACATTCTGATCTTTGGACACTAATGACAGAATTAGAGAGAATTATTCAAACATGTGTGAATGAAACAAAACACAACTCCGGGTATGTTTTTGAGGAGGAAACAGCATTTTGACATGTCTTAAAACTCACAAGAGTCCATTTTGTGTAATATAGGACCTTTAAAGTGTAACTTTTCTGATATAGTGTCCATCAAATTCTTTATTTCATGGAGATGTTATTGCTTTATCTGGAATGTTTCACTGTCTGTTATTAAACTTTTCCATCTTCATGGAGATCAAGCCAAACCAAGTTACAGGTCAGATTTGTGGAGAGGCGACCCCGCTCACAGTCAGAATGAATAAAACCACCTGTAATTGAATAAATGTAAAAAAAGAAGGGGTTGTTTAATGTCATACTGTGGTACATTCCAGGCAGGGCAGTGATATATCCATAGAAACAAGCAGGTGACAAACCCCCAACAAAAATTTACATAATGCAACCAATTGAATAAATATACAAAAATACGAGGTAAACATGTTTCAAGTGCTGCTATTGAACGATTGTTATGTGGCATTATTCTTAATTACAAACACGGGACATGATGGTCAAGTTTATACTATCATATTCTGGTTCTAAAGTCAATAATCCAATCAGAAAGCAAACTGAGAAACACTTGGGTTGCCAGTTTCAAAGGTGAAATCCAGTATGTCTAAACTTTAAATGACTCTCTCTGACCTGAACCCTCACTACCTAAACCCCAGCACCTGCAGCCAAAAATACACGCACATATACATAAATAAACCTAACTGGTTGTTTTGAAGAAGTTGCTTGAAAAAAAGGACTCAGTAGAAGAAAATAACGAAAACACGCGTCTCTCTCCCTCTCTCTGTGTAATTTGTGATACAACTGTTGTTATTTCCGTCTGCTATAGATAGCATTTTTGCAGCTATTCTTCCTGCTCCTACTGTGCACAGTTTAGCCCCAGCTTACATAACCGTCAGAGCATAACCTGGACTACATGCACCCATACACACATACACAAGAGAAGAACCCCGTGGCTCTATCATCTGCACAATGGCTCTCCTCTCTCCTTGTGCCCAATTCTACCCCCATGTCGTGTTTTGTCCATCTCTATCTCTCCAATCTTCAACATAGCTCTATATTAAAATGGTTTCAGCTTGTATGTTTGGCAGTGACATTCCTGACTCCCATTAAGCCTTTAGTATGATAGCTTGGGTGCTTGAGGGTTTAATGAAATGAGTGATCTAAATGAAAGAAAGAAATGAGGCGTGCACGCAACATGACAGACACATGTTGGGTATCAGTTGGTGGTTTTCAGATTATACAACGTGATAAAGCCCCAGATGAGGGGCAAGAGCCAGATTTCCCTATTAATAACATTATATAATCATAAGAAATATATACGTGAATACACTAATGTTCAATCTGATTAGTAACTAGATCTTAGAACTTAAAAACAGTATCAACAATATTCATTTTAGCTGTCTCCCATCGTACTGGTCATGTCTTGTGAAGGTTTTGAAGTGTTCAGTGATGGGTTAATGTAAATAAAATTATGTATAATGTAAAAGAGTTTCTTTCTCTCCTATAAATGGGCCCAAAGAAGATGCTGTTTTGCCCTTAATGTTTGACAAAATCTCCAAGGTGACTCCACTAAACCAATTATTTTGGGCTGTAAGACGGCATATTGAATAAATGAAAGAAAGAAAGAACATTCCAGGCAAAATAGTTACATATATAAATATTACTTTAAAGCTCCTCTGTGTTTTCAAAGTCCACATTCTGTGCTGCTGTTTTGTACACAGTTTTCAGGGCAACTAAGGCCTTGGGATATTTATTTTGAGTTGTCCAAAATTATTATAATGTTGTTTCTTCATCACAAAAATACCTGGAGTTGTGTTTTGTTTCATCCACGCAGGTTTAACACACTCTGTCCCAACTTGTGATGTCATGTGGTATGCCTGGAAATGCCAATCTCTACTGAACTAAAAACACAAGGTGGAACTGAGTGTCTGGAGCTTTGGAGATGTAGACAGAGCAATAATAAAGGGTTATTCAAACATGTGAATGAAATAAAACAACTACACATATGTTTTGAGGTGGTAACCATATTATAACATGGCCTGAAGCACACAACAGTCAATTATAGAATATAGAATATAGAATCTTTAAATGACTGATTAATTGTGTATGTATGCTGCTAATCACCACAAAAATTTAGTGAATTTTATGTAATAATAGTTCGTCAGAAGATCTAATTGACAAAGGAAGCCCACACCCACCTTATAAACCAATGGAAACTCACTCTGGTGCATTATCCTTTCCAATAAAATTATGCAACTGCTAACAACCCTTCATCAAGACATTTACGAAGCTATTCTTCAATACTACACAAGCCGTTAAGGGAATTTAGACATCAGTAAAATACACAAACGCGACACATAATGCCCCAGGATGACAAAGGATATAATACAAGCTGCAGTAACTAGAGTGGTCTGTCAGAATGAAGGAATCCATGTTTTATATTCACGCCAGTGTGTCAGGAGAGTTCGCCCTGCTTTATGAGGGACTTGGGGCACACACAAGTGACATCATCAGCCCCCGGTACACTTTGTCTGTCTTAAAATGTGTGTGTGTGTCTGTGTGTGTCTGTGTGTGTCTGTGTGTGTCTGTGTGTGTCTGTGTGTGTCTGTGTGTGTGTGTCAGGATGAATCAAAGTGTACAGACATTAAGGGCCTCAGACAGTCCTTCTAGGCTTTAGATTTCAACAAACCAATATGGACACTTGTCCTTCCATTCCTGCATCCTTAGCTCATTCTCCATTTTTCCACATTATAATTTGCTTGCAGTGATATTTGAAACCAAATAGTGGCAAAGAAGAGACTATCAGTATCCACTGAAAAACTGACTTACTTTAAGACTTCTTAGAATAGAATATTGATATGACTCGATTTCAATGCATCATTTGTAAATTTGAACTTAAACTTTTTGAGGCAAATAATTACTTTCCGACAATGGACCCATGACCAAACTTGAATGGACAAAACTATCACAATGTGTTGAGTGGTCAAATCTGGCTTCTGTGGGCACTTCAGTTATTCTACAATAATGCAAGTAGTCACAATGAACTTGTATCAAGATAAATATTCTTTAATTCAAGCCATTTTAACCTTTTTCATGATAGTTTTTTGTTTGTGCGTTTTTTAAACGTCCCCAGAGCACGTGAAGACGCGCGCGCCCGTTTCCTTATCTACTGCAGTCCGCGCGCCTTGAACCCTTTCATTACCATAAAAAAAATGAAGTTTAACGTACATTAAACTTCATTTTCCATAGCCTCTCCAGCGTGTTCTGCTGTGACTAAGGTTGCACACTTAGAAGTGCCAGTTTTGCCCTTCCAAATCACGCTAAATTCGTTCGTTTACTTACCCCTGCGCTGCGGTCTTCTCCCTCCTCCCATGGTGCGTTTTGGCAAACCTGGACACATCCGCGCCGGTGGTTTAAATCCACCAGTTGCGCTGCCTCCGGTGGTCATGTGAGCCACGAATAATTTTCATGGGCAATTTGCTTTGTATTTGAAGTGTAACTTTTTGATTTTGAAATCTACTGTCCGTGTGCAACTTTTGGCACATGAAATATTGTCTATTTAATTGTGGAAATAACATTTTCATTTAATGTTACGTAATGTGGGCGGGGTAAACCGGAGTATATAGGTGCCATCTGCAGCTCTGCAGCCAGTATTGTCCAGGTTACAGCGGAGGTAACATGCGGTGAGAGGAGCGCTCTACATTGAACTTTTTTATAAAGGAACTACCACTGTTAATAATCACGCTCATTTGGCACCTTTTTGGACTATGGGAGAGTACAATAAGCCATCCAAAATGTATATCCCATCTGAGCCTGAGTTTCTTGAAGAATCCCGCCACAATGTGCTTTGTGTTTTCTTAATCTTTAGAGCATCTCCCTAGAATAGTCGAGTTGCCATAGTGGCCATACCGGCTTGTCAAAGTTGACCTTATAGATCTCAGAAGCTCAGAAGGGCTGGCCCAGGTTAGTACTTGGATGAACGACTGTTGGGAATACCATACCATACCAATACCATAGTGGGGCGCTATGCAATGATTAATTGGTTCTATCACATGATGTCCACACAATACAAATTCCACTTAGACTTCACTACAGTTAATATCAAGCTTTAAAGGGCCTACATTACGCTATTTTCTGATCTATGTTATAATGTTGTTTCCTCACCAAAAACATGTCTGGAGTTGTGTTTTGTTTCATTCACACATGTTTAACACACAAATCCTGCATATTTAGGCTGAATACATCTCTCATTTGGAAAACACTGTGTTCCACCTTGTGATGCAGGTGGTGTGTTCATTGAGAGACTGACAATGGGACAATGTGTTTGCTGATGTTTATGTTAGACGATGTTTCCATGTTTTTCACTGTGAAGCCCATTGGGGCAACTCTTGTTGTGATTCTGGGCTATAGAATTAAAATTTAATTTAATTTAATTTAATTGAACAGAGCATTTTGAACATTGGAGATGTAAGCAGACTAATAATGCAGGATTACTCAAACATGTGTGAATGAAACAAAATTACACTCTGAGAATGTTTTTTGGGAGATAACAACATTATAACATGGTTTAAAGCTCACAAGAAGAGTAATTTTGAGTAACATTGGACCTTTATACATATGTCTACAGGCCACGATAAAAGCTATATTCAGGTCCAGGCTTTTAATACTGGATGAATTACAGCTAAATTATGCAACACACAACTCAACATTTTAGTATTGCTTTATTCATAAACAGCAAATGTCTCTCCACCTCACTGGATATAATCAAATAATTGAATAAGGGAGTATGCAAATTAACACAGCAGAACAAATGTCATGTTGTTGTAATTAATGAAAAAGACATCTCCTTACCTTTATGAAATTGTAAATATCACCAGATACATTGTGTTTGGATGAGGATAATAACAGTGGTTTTGGACAATACTGAAAACAGCTTACTCTGAATTAATTTAGAAGCCCTGCAGACCTGTTGTCCAATGGACTGTCTCAGAATATTAAAATTGTTTAGGATATCTGGAGGTTTTTCTTGGCAATGTAGTAATAGAAGTAGTAACACGAGTAGCAGTAGTAAACTAGAAGTAGTTTAGTATAAGTCAATGCGCATTTTGCAATAAGAACTTAACTTATTCTTAACTTAGTCTTAGAAAATTTGGTGAGACAATGCAGTCAAGTTACAGGTCAGATCTGTGGAGAGGCGTGCCATGCTGCTTACCATAATTGAGTATGTTTCAGGCATAGAAACTCCTGTAATTAAAGTGGTGCAAAACAAAAAAGTGTAGTGCTATACTGTGCAACATTACTACATAGACAAGCAGGTGACGGACCCTTCACCTGAAAAGTTACACAGTGGACCTTTAAGTATATATTAAATTTGTTATGTGATTTCTTTCCATTTCTTGTCATAATTGTCGCCAGTCCTTCATGATAGGTTCCATCTGACATTTGCTATCTACTGCCCTACTCCCCTGCCCATCCATTACCTCCTCATATCCTCCTCTTTGCTTCATGGTTCCCCCACTCCTCCTCCTCCTGCTGCCGCCACCACGCTGCCTCCTCCTGATTACATCTGCGAGATAAGGCTCAAATTGTACCTCAATTTTGGGGTGTCTGCTTCAGGGGAGGACAGGACAAAGAGGAGGAAGTCAGAGTGAGTGGTAGTATGCGAGTAAAGACTGGAACAAATTCTGTATTGCTTTGAGGTTATTAGTTAATCTACATTGAAAAACACATGTAATGGTTTTGGGGATATAAAAACACAATATTTAACTAGCATAATTACAGCATAATTAGCAGATTTTAATTTTTTTTTTATTGTTATGTTAAGTAAATTACATTTTAAACTCTATGTATGGTCCAGAGTCTGATTTTTTTCACTCAAACACGCATGGATCAATCAAAATATAACTCTGAGTAATGTAACACTACCATAACATGGTTACATAATATGCTCCCTTTACGAACTATGAAGAGAAGTTATTTATAAGTGAAGGTGGCAAGGCACATAGGAATATGTTTTCATGTTACTGTTTTATGAATACACACAGTGGTGAAAATATACTGTGATCCATTAGGACAACCAAACCTGGAACAAGCACTTTAATGACTTCAGTGAACATGTTTCTGCATCCAGAACTGGAGCCAATACAGTATTTTTATACAAAGACTTTGTATATGAGATGGTGTGGGGAAGCTGGAGCTCAGGTAGGAGGCAGGTTTAAGACTGAAAAGTGTCTTTACCAGACAAAATGTATTAAAAAACACTTCGGTTGTTAATGTGAAATAACTTAATCAAATATAAACTGTTCAAACACACAAACAAGTAAAATGAGTACCTTAAAATAATAAAATAAGAAAAAAATAAGCTCAAGAAATAAATGAGAAAATAAGTACATAAAATTAAATCCAATGCAACAACCATGTGCACAGAAGTCTTCCCCCCAATTAACTAAAACATTGTTTGTTCATTGTTTGTGTCACTACACGGCTGCTTAAGAGTAAAAAGGGTAAATAAAAAGAGGACTATGAAACATTACAGAGTATAGTACAATGTATATACTGGGGCTTTGCATCAAAGAATAGGGCAAATGAGGTTAAATGTGGTAAATGAAGAGAGGCAATATTTTTACTTCAGGGTTATTGAAAAGATACTCTCATGACCCTCACTTATATGTTAAGAATCAGATAGTAGATCTAGGCTATTTAAAAATGAAGGCCCTAATGTCAAGTCAAATTCAGTTTTCAGATTCACTTCTCAGAGCAAATCCTGATCCATTGCTCAGCACCTTGTGAGTGTTTTCTAAATTAAGTGAGGTAGTGCTCCTGTCCCCCTCAGTGCTGTGTGGGTTATTCACTTGAGACTGGAGCAGAGCGTGAAACTCTACAAACACAGCTAATGATACTGCCCACCCACTCCGACGGCCTTTATGCTAGTCAGCTTTAAAGAAACAGATTAAATAGACTCAAATCTATGGGGCTATTGCATTCTGTTTTGTTTTTTTACCAAAAAAATAAAAAAATAAAACAATTCTTATCACTTTAAATTTGAATTCCAATTTCTTTTTAGCTTTCTATCATATTATAACATTGTGCTTTCTTCAAAACATGTCTGAAGAGGTTTGAGATGTCATCCATGCATGTTTCAGTCATTTAGCAGTACAGTTCTGTCCACTGCTCAGCCCACAAACCTACAGCCTCCATGCTCCCTCATGACAATTCTCCATAAACATACAAAAGGAGGATAAAAACTGTTCACAACAACTTCACAAACCTGATGTGATGTGCACTGGTATGATTAGTGGGATGTACACTAATTGTGTGGTGATAACACTCTGACAGGGGAGTGACAGGGAGCAAAGGGAGGGGAAACTCAGTGCATCAAAAATTAAAGTGAAATGAAAGTGAATGTTGTTTTTTGGCAAATATAGCATTTTCAAAACAATGAAAGATAACATGGTGGTTTAAAAATGTTATGTCATAGCAGTTATGTACAGCCCAGTTATGTATTTCTGTGCTATATTTAGTTTTGTATATGATCTTGTTTGTATATTGTTTGTTTAATATAATATATTCTGTTACTTTTTAATACATGTCCACTTATTGCATCACAAGCTCCACATCTCCTAGTTCATTGTCTTGCTGCTGTTTTTACCAATAAAAGTCTCCCAGAGGTCATGGTGTACTTTACAGAGTGTTAGACATGAGATCAGATGGCAAAAAGGGAGCTCAGGTCAAATTCAGTTGAAAAGCACAAGAAAAATTGAGTTGTCATCTCTTTTTTTGTCATTTCAGTGCCATATTCACCCAGAGAGATGCGAGAATCCACGCTGAGGTGACAGACAGCTGACGCATGACAAGCTGACCTGCCATGTCATTTCCTGGATCTCTGAATGTGTCATGTAGGTTAACAAGAACAAGAGCCCAGTATCCAAAAGCTATACATCCCTGTGCTATAAGTAACTTTTGATTAATGGCAATTATCTTTACAAGCATCTGCCCATTATTGTGCCACTATAAAGCAGCTGGAGATAGACCCGAAGTCATTAGTGTCGATACTGAGGCATAAAAAAGAAAGCTCAGTGAGGAGACCATAGGGAATATAAGTCCCCAGTGTGTTGTAAGGAAGTAGCACTAAAAGTTTCTCTTTCAAAGTTTAAGTAGAAGGCTTTTGAGGAGATTAGGGCAGGTAATATTGCTTAAATACTGAATAACTTTTTACCTTCAGATGCATTTAAAAGGACTTTTCTGCCACCTGCTTGCACTTTGCATTAAATGTTTTACTGCGAGATTAAACTCGTCTATCTCCACAGAAACAAGCAGACGACGCCATTAGGCCAGTTTACAGGCAAGATGTTTTTCATTTTCATTGTATTTTCAACAATAAAAAATGCACAATCCCATACATTTCCAAGAAGACAAGCAGATGATGAACCCTCTATCACAAACCTTTAAATATATTCTTGTTGAGATAAGATAAGAGATAAGTTTCCAGGATCCATGCATATTTAAACTGAATTTCACCTAAACATGTTTCACTAATACTGTTATAGGCTACAGCAATGTTATTTTTGCAAGTCAAAACTCTATAAATTCTCCAGCCAACTGTATAGGGTGATGCATAGGAAAATCATTTGAAAAACTCCTCATGTTGTCTTATCTACAATTTAGACCTGCGTTTCATCAAATTTTACACTCCCATAAATTGTTTGGCTTAAAAAAATGATTCCAAGTACACTTAGTTTTAGCCTGTAGAGTGCTTCTTAATGCCTGCATACATAAATAACGCACAGTTAAATGAAATCATATATAATGAGGTGTGCGGGTGCCAAGTGGTTTGTTGAGCCCTCTACACATGCATGATCTGCTTGTTTTTCTTCATGCTCACCCTTCATAGTACATTAACGCTTCAGTTTGGTGAACACTATTTAATAATGGCAAATAATTAGTACCAACTGATGGGTTTCAGATGACATAACAATGTTTTATAGGCCAATATTATTTAATACAGATGGGAGCAGCTAAATATAATATTATTGGGTCTAGTCGCTAATAGAAATGATCAGGTTCAACATTTGTGAATTCACTACAATATTTCATGACAAAGTACAATGTAATCAAAAGGGAAAACTGTCTTTTGCCCCCTGTCTGGGAGTATGACGATGTAACGGTACTGCTTTTGCCAAAATACAAGTCCTGATTCGATGTTAAGGACTGTCATTAACACCCAGTCTCAGTCACCTCCAGCTGACCGTATGACGCGATCCACTGACACTTCTAAGGACTCACGCTGCTCCTCTCCCAAGTCCTTTTCCTGCATCTGATTAGCTCTCTTCAGCCCTTCCCTCTAAGTTTATCATCAATTACCGGCCCTCAGAAATGTAAGGGGTGCAGGCCCTCCTCCTATTCCCATGGCAACCACCTCTCCTCTGCTTTCAACACAATCAATCAGACAACAAGGGCGTAGATGCTCCTCTCAAACCAGCTAAAAAGGGAACTAAACATTACTTCGAGATGTCTAAATATAGATTAATCATGTAATTTTAGCATATTTAAGTGTTGAGAAACTAAATCGCTGAGAGGTGGAGGTAAGCAGACAATGTTGTTTTTGTTCATGATGTGAATGGATCCAAAAATCAGTGAGAGTACATGAGAGGAACAGCTTATGTGATGTTTTTACTGAAAAAGGCAGACGTCTCAACAGTGAGACGTGTACATTGGAGGGATAGTGATGCTGATATAGACTTTAAGTTGGATGTAGCAACATAATGCCTGTAGCAACATAATGCCTGGCAACATAATGCCTGGCAATCCAGAATTTTATCTGTCTGTATTTTTATACAGAATAATATCACTCTGGTCCTCACACCCTGTTGCTCCAAACATGACCAGAATGATTTCAGTGTCGCACGTGAAAGACAGGAGCTCTTTGGTCATCCATCATTTAGAACTAAATAAAATGTCTCATCTCAGATTAACTATTTAGTACTTTGGTCATTGATTCTGCAGAAATGTAAATATATAATATAAATGTGAACATTTACCATCTCACAAGTAAAAACATTTACATTCCTGATTGGCTAATCCACATCTCAGTCACGCCAGTCTGAACTCAGGGAGATCAGACCAGACTCACATCAAACGAATAGACCTTTTCAGTTAAAACTTTTGCTTCTTTTGTCGACTGTGGGCATAGGAATGAAGAGTTAGGCAGATCTATCTGGACTCCAGTGGCACCTCAGCAGGGTACAGCCTCATGCTGCTCACAGTGATCCTGTGCCCATCTGAATGTAAAACTATGGTAGAAAAGAAATGCCTTCACCATTAATTGTATAACAAGAATTACTTTATTAAGTCTTAAAGGTCCTGTATTTCATAAAATTCACTCTTGTGAGCTTTAAGCCATGTTAGAACGTATAATGTTGTTTCCTTTAGTCTGAATGCGTCTCCAAAACTCTGTTCCCCCTTGTGATATCATCAAATGGTAGTTTTTTGAACAGCTACACTTTATTTCGTATTCAGTAGAGATTAGGAAATCCAGGGCTGAACTGATCAAAAATGATTCTAGTGAAGGTTTATGAAGTTCAAAAACACAATGGAGCACGTCCTGCATTACCGCATGACATCACAAGGTGGAACAGAGTGTTTTCAGTTTGAGAAAAGAATTAAGAACCCTAAGAAGAGAAGAAGAGAAGAAGCCTAAATATGCAGGATTTGTGTGTTAAACATGTGTGAATGAAACAAAGCATAACTGTGTTTTTTTTATGAGGAAACAACATTATGACAGAGATGAGAAAACAGCGTAATATTGGCCCTTTAGTCCGAGGCCTCAAATTTAAAGTAAAAAACATAGGGTTGTTTATCCCAAATATTTCCTGCCTCACAGATTTCTCCCAGATTGAAACCTTTCCACCCTGCTGATATGCCGACCCAGTGCCATGTAGGTTAATGCTTTGATGTCTTAAACCAGAAGGGCATACACGGGCACAAATTGGCATTCAGTTGTGCTTCAGTCATGCAGGTTATTTACTATGACTTTGATGGGTTCAGTGTGCAGTTTGTGCGTTCATCTCACGCTGCGAAGAAATTGGCTCTTACAGGTAGAGACGTGCTGGCTTCAGGGGATGAGACGCACTGCGGTTGTCCTTCCCATTGTTTTCCAACAGAGGGAGTTATGACGGAGGAATTTACATTTTTATTTTAGGAAGCCGGCAGGTGGGCAGGTGGGCAGGTTGGCAGACAGTCTGTGAGGTGACGTTATCAGTGTCTCCTTCTGCCCACAGAGCCTATTCACATCAGTGTGGGAGCAAAAGCTTGTAGGTGAGGGAATTGGACTGGCCAAATGATAAGATTAAAATAACACTTTGTCAAAATTTTAAGCATAAGAAGAAACTACAGTTGTGGCCAAAAGTTTTGAGGATGACACAAATATTAATTTTCACAGTTGCTTCAGTTTTTATAATGGCGTTTGCTTCAGTTTTTATAATGGAAATTTGCATATACTCCAGAATGTTATGAGTGATCAGCTTAACTGCAATTGCAAAGTCCCTCTTTGCCTTGAAAATGAACTTTATCTCCAACATTTCCACTGCATTTCAGTCCAAAAGGACCAGCTAACATCATTTCAAAGATTCCTGCGTTAACACAAGTGTGGGTGTTGATGAGGACAAGACTGAAGATCAGTCTGTCATGATTTTAGTTAGAATTACAGACTGGACACTTTAAAAGGAGGACGGTGCTTGACATCATTGTTCCTCTTCTGTTAACCATGGTTACGTGCATGGAAACATGTGCAGTCACCATTGCATTGCACAAAAAGGGCATAACAGGGAAATTTCTCAGTCAACCATCTATCCGGATTATCAAGAACTTCAAGGAGAGAGGTTCAATTGTTGCCAAACAGGCTCCCAGGGCGCCCAAGAAACTCGAGCAAGCGCCAGGACCATCTCCTAAAGTTGTTTCAGCTGCAGGATTGGGCCACCACCACCACCACTTGCTCGGGAATGGCAGCAGCCAGGTGTGAGTGCGTCTGCATGCACAGTGAGGCTAAGACTTTTGGAGGAAGGCCTGGTGTCAAGAAGGGCAGCAAATAAGCCACTTCTCTCCTGAAAGAACATCAGGGACAGGCTGATATTCTGCAAAAGGTACAGGGATCAAACTGCTGAGGACTGGGGTAAAGTCATTTTCTCTGATGAATCCCCTTTCCGGTTGTTTGGGGCATCTGGAAAAAAGCTTGTTTGGAAAAGATGAGATGAGCGTTACCATCAGTCCTGTCTCATGCCAACAGTAAAGTATCCTGACACCATTCATGTGTGGGGTTGCTTCTCAGTCAAGGGAGTGGCCTCTCTCACAATCTTGCCTAAAAACACAGCCATGAGTAAAGAATAGTACCCGAATGTCCTCCGAGAGCAACTTCTCCCATCCATTCAAGAGCAGTTTGGTGATGAACAAAGCCTTTTCCAGCATGATGGACCTTCCCATAAAGCAAAAGTAATAACTAAATGGCTCAGGAAAAAAAACATAAAAATTTTGGGTCCATGGCCATGAAACTCCCCAGATCTTATCCCATTGAGAATTTATGGTCAATCCTCAAGAGGTGGGTGGACAAACAAAAACCCACAAATTCTGACAAACTCCAAAAAGTATTGATTATACAAGAATGGGCGGCCATCAGTCAGGATTTGGTCCAGAAGTAGATTGATAGCTGCCAGGAAGAATTGCAGAGGTCTTGAAAAAGAAGGGTCAACACTGCAAATATGGACTTGTTCAATAAACTCAGTGTAATTGTCAATAAAAGCTTTTGATACATATGAAATGCTTGTAATTATATTTCAGTATACCATAGAAACATCTGACAAAACACCTAAAAACCCTGAAGCAGCAGACCCTGTGAAAATGCAATATTTGTGTCATTCTCAAAACTTTTGGCCATGACTTTACTGTTATACGAGTATAAAGTGCAATGCTGCAGATTGGGGCATCACAAGATTTAAGATGCAATGACAACACAAACTTTTGTTTTGCAGGTAGAAAGATTAGGAATATTATTTAAAAACTTAGGATCTAAGGACAATATATACAAATTTCCTTAGCATCAAATTGTTTTACCACTCCTTGGATTCCTGGAGGATAAACTTGGGCTTTGTTAGGAAATGGCCTACTTGCAAGTTTTCAATTTTGGCATTTGCCCAACTGGCTACTTTGATAATTTGGTAATCTCAAAAATTGAAGATGGTTCATCAGGCACAGTGTGGTTGCCCTGCTGCTCCTGACAGGTTGTCCCAGAGGTACTGAGGGAGAAGTCAAATACAAGACATTATTTCTCTACAGAAACAATCTTAACCTTAAAGTTACCATCCATAATAAGACAGGCCAAGCCAGCCATGTTGCATTCTCACATGACACCACTAGGTGCTATCTACTTTTCTGCAGTCTAATAGTATGCCAGTTTTAGCCTGACAGAAGAAGAGCAGAGAGCAGGTGAGGGGAGCTGGAACAGCTTTCACATCAGCCATCTACTGGTAAATAAAGACATATTATGTTTGTTTGTTTGTTTTTTTGTGAATTTTGTATTAACCCATCATATTTATTTTGCATTTTGCTCATTGCAAACCATAATATTAATCTAAAAGGGCTGATCGGTATTATGATGATGAGGCTATAATAATAAGCTGGCAAGGTGCCCACAGCACTGAGCACTTAAGCCTCAAATGCAGGACAATACTGAATTACTCAAACATGCACGAAACAAGCCAAATAGAACATTGAGCAAGTTATTGGTATGAAAACATTAAGTTTTAACTTTATAACTTTGTTAAAAGCTCATGAAAGTACTATAACACTGCACTGCTGGACACAAATTATGGAACAGCCTCCATATGAGCATTCGATCTGCCTCAAACTCTATTGAAAACTTATCTTTTTGTACTGTTGTTACCTCCTATTTTCTTATTTTATAACCCTGTTCTATTTACTGCACTTTATCAGTTATTATGGTTTTTAGTCATTTTACATTTGTGCAGCACTTTGAGCAGTTATGACTGTATTTTAAACATGCTTTATAAATACAACCCTTGACCATTAATAGTTGTAACTCAAAACTCAAAGCTTGTCGCCTTAATGTCAGCCCTCTGCGACCTACATAGTTAATGCCACTCTAGCGTGTACACTCATGCTCCTTCCCTGTGGCGCTCCTGTCCCGTACGCCTGGATGGGACAGTGAAGGTCTCGTGTATCCCACAGCCTGCTGGGGGTGTTGGCGGTGTGTGTCTCGGGGTGCTTTGTGACCCTGTTGTGTCAACTCAGCTTATGAGAACTGGTGGACCACAATGACTAACCAGGAGCTCCGCAGGGCTCCCACCACCAAAGCTGTACCACCTACGCACTCCTCCATGAACTCCTCACGTTTTTACTCAAAACACTTAGTATGACATGGTACAACATCAAGACGCATGCAGAAGAAAACTTGACATGTTTTAAAGGGCACAGGCCATCAAACTTTTGCTGCATGTACCATATTTTCAATTTGACTTGAGAAACTAATGGAACTATTGCCCACGCTCCTACTGGATTAAAAAAGAAACCAAAATCACATCTCAATGTGGGCTGCCACTATGTTACATATAGAGGGCACGTACAGTGTTTTTCATTCTCAGTATATGGTCAGGCCCATGGCTCATGTGAAAGCTCAGAACTTCCAGAATTTTCTCAATGAGCTGCAGATGCTGCACTAATTCATGGTGACTACAGGTGCTGGGGTTAAGATAGTGACAATTCAGTCATTTTAGGTTTAAACCAACTGGATTTCAGCAATGAAACAAATGAGATTCATGTGAGATTTAGGTTGTTGCATGTTCTGTACTCAGCCATTTGATCATCCACACAATATCAGAATCCTAAAAAAAATTGAGTAGCACAAGTGTATAAGCATGTCATGTCAATTCATTTTATACATTTATTATAGTTTTTGGATAATGATTCTACTTTAGGATTATTGTGTCAGTGGCATAAATTTATATTTTCTTCAGTAATATATCATAGTCTTCAAATCTAGCTACATTTGAACTGATATTTCTGGGAAAAAAAGAAAAACCAACAGATAATCAGAGGCCGTGTGTACCACCACTGGGACTTCCCCCATATTTTGAGAACCAATATTGCAGCTCCATTGCACAGTCCACACATTATGCAGTTCCCCTGTAGGCCAGATTAGAATTTGTTTGGAAACTCATTTCATAAAAAGCAATGAAAAAACAAGAGGATTACCAAGAGAGGGCAAAGCAGAGCTGGGGGAAGCCAACCTTTTGAAAAACATGTTCAAGAGAAAATATGAACTTGGGGGATGCAATAACACCAGAGCCGAGGCAACACTTCAGAAGACTACGAGTGAAGAGATGTGTTTATTGGAGACTCCGAGGTGTAAAAACAGGGAAACAAAGGACATATTTATATTGTATAAGAAGTGATTTTTAACTGCAGAGGGTTTATTGTTTCAAATAACAAAATAACACAGAAAACAGATTGAATAGCACTAGAACATTTTAAAACCAATTGACGTGGTTTATTTTAAATTGTGTTCACACTGGTTTAATCCAGGTTTAGTCCAGATTCAGTTTCAGGTTTAGTCCCAGTTTTGATGTGGAGTGTGAACAATATAAAGTACAGTTGTTTCCAAAGATTTGTCATAGCTCTTTTTCATTTTGTAGTACAATGGGTTAACACATTTTGTCACATTTTGTGGCTATAATTGGATAAATAAATACCATAACAATGAAGCACTTTAAATTACATTGAAATAATAGTCCAAATGGTACAGACCTGAATAAGAACATGTCATGGGCAATATAGACAAAAAAGAAACACGTTTTATGATTTAATATATGTATTTGTATGTACATTTCTAGTGAGATTATAACAGCTATAAAACTATACAACAAATGCAATCTGTACAAGTACTACTAAATGTGGGTACTATCTGAAAATATACACATATATTTTAAAACTGACCGTATGTACTGTAATAAGGCATCATGACGTCACTCTACCAACAACATGTCTGACCGACTACCTCCTACTGTAGCATATGTTAAAATAAATAAGTGTCTTTACATATACCTATGAACAGTACAGCAATAACGGTAGCTACAGGTTTTGATATCATACAGAAAAGTTAATTCATGACAAATATTTTCATCTGGAGTGGTGAACCATCACTGTTTTTATCATTTTTTTTGCAGCTATACATTTGCTTATATGATTTAAATAAAGCTATAATACAATACACTATAAGCTACGCAGGTGAGTGGCAACAAGGAAGGCAGTCTAGTCCTGTCAGAACCAAAGCTGTTGAAAACTGAGACATCTTCAGCGATTTCAATTGACTTATAGTTACCGGCAGCTAGTAAGTTTGTTGAATTTGGCCATGTGCCAAGCTGTTAAAGAGTTTATACTAGCTGGGGATTTATTTAAGATATACAAAACCAAATATAGTAACTTAAATTGCGTCCATCTAAGTACGGAACATCTTTTGGTACAACTCTCTCCAAACAATTCTGGTCAGAACATGAAAAGACACTTTTTATGCCATTTCAATCTTTACTTGCTGATATGCAAAACTTTAGTAAAAAATTATTCTGCCAATAGTGAGTAACAGACCTTATCCTTCAGTAGCACCAAACCTTTGTCCAAATACACCAACACTGAAAAAAATTGTACTGCTGCCTCCATGACATCAGCTTGGCTCATATTAGCACATTTTTAGAAAAGAGCTAAACAGACATCAACATATATTTATTTTTATACCAAATAATACATTAGGCACTAAGGGCCTCATTTATCAAGCATCTGGTCATGTGCTAAAGACGCTAAAATTGGAGCAAAAACCTGATGCAATTCTAAAGAAGACCTAAAGAAAGAAAACGCTGCGCAATTTTGCTCCTATGAGAAAAATCTGAAATTGTTTAACGGGTGCTGCTAGAATTATTACAACTATGTGTGTTCCTGTCCCTGCACATATTTCCGCGATTCGTCATCCCATGTTTAGGTCCAAACTGAAAAGGATAACGCTGCTTAACCTGCTGTTCAGAGTTTTCACGAGTCCCTTTCAGATATCCCTAAATTTAGTGCCAAAAGGTATAGTGGCCTTGTAAGATACGTTAAATGCAACTTTCTGAATTACTTATTGTATCGCCCACCTGTCTTTGGGCCTCTGCTTCAAATTTGTTCAGATATGTGGTCCTTGATGAAAAAGGTTTGGACGCCCCTGCTATACGTAAATGTTCAGCAAACACTTCAACAAATCAATAGCCACAGTACAGCCACACATACTTTTGCACTCACTGAATGCTTTCATTTACAATTTACATTAGTTTGGGGGCAGAAAGTTATTTTTCAGTTAACTCACAGTTTAGCACATGGATTGATAACTGAGGCCCTAAATGTTTTCTGAAAAGTAAAATTAAAATGTCCTTCATGCATCTATAAATGATGCAACACAGATGATACAAACCCCAAAGAACAGCTGAGCAAAGGCTGACATTTGAGCTGTTTAGTAACTGTAGTCTATAAAGGTTACTGAAGAAAGATACAGCTCACTGTTGGTGCTTTAAGTGATAAAGCGTCTAAGGATGTATTTAGTTCTGGGTCCAGACTTTTGAATGCCTCTCCATTTTCCTTACAGCTTTAGCGTGTGGTGAGGAGAGCCGTGACTTCTTCCATCCTGTGAAGAAAACACACAGAGCTCAGTGATTGTGGATGGAGGATCAATCTTTCACAGTGGACCAGCCATGGAGAAGTCAGCATGGCTGTTTCACTCCCAACTCCAAAGACATTTTCACAGTAGTTTCAAACTTGATAGAGAGGTTACACTTAAAACGTCAATCTCAACTACAGATGTACAGACCCATGGTAATCATATGAGACAAGTGGACAGAGTGGGCAATGGATTTTTTCAGCCATAGGAATAGTAACCAGCCAATAATGGTAATAGTTAAGTCATTAAATCAGTCAATAAGGCTTGGTTGGCCTATTTCTTACTATACAACAATCTGACTGACAGGCGGAACATGGAAAGGTATAACATTTCTTAGACAATAGCATGAAAAGTGAGAACTGCTGCTTAAGGTCAGGGGTTTGCCACCACAGAGATGCTATTGCTTTGCCAAGAATATGCCACAGGGTTGCATTAAACTGATGCATCTCTCTCTATGGAAACAAGCAGGTGACACTGTCAGGCCAGTCTATAGGTCAGATCTGTGGAGAGGTGACACCACTCACAGTTAGCATATGTTTAATGCCATAATGTGGATTTCAGAACATTTCAAATAACATGGAGACAAGCATGAGTGGATCTGCTCCATTTGAATAGTTGCATTCTGCATCTTTAAGGTAAATTGGCGCTGTATTGATTGGCTAAATGTACTTCAAAATACACTGTAGAATCTTACCTTTTTTTCAAGCAGTTATTCCACTATCGAACATCTCTAAATATCTAAAATATAACATAAAAACAGATTAAGACCAAAGCAGAGAGAAATACACAGAAAAAACATCCATCATCCATCCATCCATCCATCTTCTTCCGCTTATCTGGGGCCAGGTCGTGGGGGCAGGAGTCTAAGCAGGGACTCCCAGGCTTCCCTCACCCCAGACACTTGCTCCAGCTCCTCTGGGGGGACCCTAAGGTGTTCCCAGGCCAGCTGAGAGACATAGTCCCTCCAGCGTGTCCTGGGTCTTCCTTAGGGCCTTCTTCCGGTGGGACCAGGAGGCATCTAGAACAGATGCTCGAGCCACCTCAGCTGGCTTCTCTCGACATGGAGGAGCAGCAGGTCTACTCCGAGCTCTTCCCGTGTAACTGAGCTCCTCACCCTATCTCTAAGGGAGCGCCCAGCCACTCTGCGTAGGAAACTCATTTCGGCCGCTTATATCCGTAATCTTGTCCTTTTGATCACTGCCCAAGGCTCATGACCATAGGTGAAGAGGGGAACGTAGACTGACCGGTAAATTGAGAACTTTGCCTTTCGGCTCAGCTCCCTCTTCACCACAACAGTCCAATACAGCGACCGCATCACTGCCGACGCTGCACAGATCCGCCTGTCAATCTCTCACTCCATCCTCCCCTCACTCGTGAACAAGACCCTGAGATACTTGAACTCCTCCACTTGAGGCAGAGACTCAATCCACCTTTTTCCAGTCGAGAACCACGGCCTTGGATTTGGAGGAGCTGATCCTCATTCCAGCCGCTTCACACTCGGCTGCAAACCGCCCCAGTGCATGCTGCAGGTCCTGGATTGATGGAGCCATCTGGACAACATAATCTACAGAGATGAGATCCTGTGGTCCCCAAACCAGACCCCCTCTGGCCCCTGGCTGTGCCTAGAAATTGGTGACAATGGGCAGCCCTGGCGGAGTCCAACATGCACTGGGAACAGGTCTGACTTACTGCTGGAAATGCGTACACAACTCGTGCTCCAGTCATACAGGGACCAGACAACCCTTAACAAAGGGCCCCAGACCCCATACTCCCGGAGCACCCCCCATAGGACACCCCGAGGGACATAGTCGAATGCCTTCTCCAAGTCCACAAAGCACATGCAGTTTGGTTGGGCAAACTCCCATAAGCCCTCGAGCACTCGATAGAGAGTATAGAGCTGGTCCAGTGTTCCACGGCCAGAACGAGAACCACATGAAAAAATATGTACAGCTTAACACGCAGTGTGTTCAAAACTCAGACAGATATGAAGTGGTCTGGTCCAGTGGCATTAACATTCAGTCTTGTCAGCCATCATTGCATTCACCTTGAGGACCATAAACAGAATCACCCAGCCATCTCATCTGTTTCTCTCTGTCTCTCACACACACAGAAATAGGTGTACTCTTGTTTATATGAACTGTCAGTGCGTCAGAGACAAACAACCCCAAGCTTTGACACACTCGACTAGTGTTCTATAGATTCCCTCTTTCACTTGACGGTTGAAGCTGGACATAAATATGCAGTGAACCAGACAACTCTCTCACACAGACTGCAGCATCAAATGTAGGCTCCCGCACAGCACCGCCACCAAAGCAATCACACCTTCACAAAAATGTTATGTGCCAAGAGGCTGGGAATCAATACAAACTATCTGCAAGGCCACAACAAACTGGCCCTGACATTCTTGATGGGAAAGTCAACACAGGAGGGAATGCTTAAGTGCTGCCGGAGACTTGAAAAACATAATAAGAGTTGTGTGATTGCAAGACAGAGCAGGAGGGGACAACTGCATCATCATATTACGGACATTTGGTCCCAGAGCATCCAGACTCGCAGCAGAGTGAATTATTTTGGATGACTGCACACAATTTTGAGATGAAAATAAGAGAATTGATGGGAAAATAGCAGTGTAGGTGAGGCCTGACTTTATGCTAGGCTAGATAACATGCAGCCAATCAATAAGTTAGTCATATTCAGACCTAATTTGATCCAAGTTGCATCCTAAGATTAAAATTTACCTACATCTACTTTTACTTTATTTAGTCTGTACTTAAGTCTGTGTTGAAGCCCCTTAGAATGTCATTTGCATTCGTAATCCAGACAACATTTTGTGTTATAATTAGTTGTGTTATAATTAGTTAGAGAGTGAAATATGTTGAATTAAATATTAGTTTAGAATCCAATCTGTGTCAAATTATATGAAATCACAAAACAGAGAGACTGCACAGGCACTGCACAGGCATAAAAATACCATGTCCAGCATTTTCAAACCCACCTAAATTTTAATTAATCTCCAAATACAAGGATTTTTGAAAGGACATGCAAATTACTACATGGACTTGAAATAATGGTGCTAATGTACAAATGAGTCCACATTAGCCTTTGACAGATAAAGGCAAAGGGCATGTGCCACCTGTTCAGTCTCCCAGCACAGCCGGCAGCTCCTCTCGGAGCGGCCTGCTTCCCCTTGATTAGCCCCTGTGATTGTTGACTCACACCAAGCGGGTCTTGGCTGAAAGCTGCAACACTGTTCCGCATCTCGTTTTCACTGCCACGCAGTGGAATCAGTGACACGTTACCATGGTGCATGTCCGGCAGCGCGCGGCTCACCCGCCTGTGCTTCTGTCCTTCCTCAGGCCACATGTCGCCCTCACACTGTAATGAGACAGGCACACACAGCAGGGGTCATACATGACGAATAAGAGACATAGCAGGTAGAGACACCCGCAGGGCACTCCTGCTATGAACTCATTAAAATATGCTTTGTATAACATAAACCATAGCATATATGCTACATACAAGAACTTATGCGGATAAAACTTACCTGTATACTGAGAAAAGTAGCAAACCACTCCCTCAGGTCTGACTGAGTATCACAGCACACATACCTGCACATAAACAACAAAACAGGGGTTTGCAGAAGAAAAGTAGGCATTAATATAGCAGAGTTTATCTCATGGCCTTATGGAGAAAACAAATCCTGAT
Source organism: Odontamblyopus rebecca (assembly GCA_030686955.1). Classification (NCBI taxonomy): domain Eukaryota; kingdom Metazoa; phylum Chordata; class Actinopteri; order Gobiiformes; family Gobiidae; genus Odontamblyopus; species Odontamblyopus rebecca. The sequence continues at coordinate 15,179,502 of CM060668.1, forward strand.
TGAAACTGGGAGAAGCAGGCTGATTGAGACCTTTATCATTTTTAAGGTCTGGGCTCATGGCGGCAGCCTCTGTGGTATCTGCTTGTGTTTGTGCATATTTTATGACACTTGTAGAGCCCTGTGAGTCATCATTTACGCTGTGATGCTGAACAAACAGGCTATATTTACACGATTATTAGTGTGATGAGCACACATTGAGACTAAACAAATACACAACCACTCCCCAGAGAGACAACAAAACATCAATAAATACAAAACATACATAACACTTCACACTCCTCTAATATGATTGAGTCTGGTCTATAGCACATATATCTACATCTCACATTCTCCTTACAACTCTCAAATCCAGTTCATTTGGGCCACAGAGCTCATTGGGTTGTAGTGCAAAATTGGCATGAATAGAGATTATTCAATCACATCAACCCATCACATCTACAATCTTCCAATGATAGATTCTACACAGTGTCAATAGTAAATGAATAAAAATAGTAAATAAAATAAAATCTGTCCATATTATTGGAGACCATTTACCTTGATCAGCGTTAAGTTAACTTATGTGAGTTAAGTGGACAGTCTTAGTGGTTTAGTACTAGTTTTAGTATCTGGGTATTATTTGCCTGTCCCACTGAACATTGGGACTGTGAGCTAATGTTTCTTCACTTGTGTTTGTTCACTCCCATAACTTTACTTTTCTTATTTCTAACAACTTTTACCTGCAGCAGCTGTTAGCCCTGGTTTTCGTCACAAAAAGCACCTCCCCAAAGCATCTTTTGCTCCCACTTTCCTCTCTTTTTTATCTGTCCTCCAGACTTGCCCCCCTCCCTCCTGCTTTCTTCCTCTCAGGTGTGTTTTGAAGCTGTGAGGGACGTTGTGATGAAGCATAACCAAGAGATGATATACCGCCCGCGGCGTAACGAAAACAGCACTGCCACTGCTCCAGTACTGAGGCAGACTGCAGTTGACAGTACAAAGTCTAGTAGAAACACAACGCCAAGTGTGCAGACTATATACACACATAAAAGTCTTAATGGACATTCAATTTGCCAAAAAGAAAAAAAAAAGTATTGTATCCAGTGCCAAAAAGTGAGTTTACAATAAGAATAGCTTACAGATGGTGAGTGGTTGAAGATTCTCTTACACAGTCAGGATAATGCATAGAAGTTATATTGTGCCTTTTAAGAGACACAAAATGCTCTCTACAGCTGCTATTGGATAGACTGACAGAACCAAGACTGCCAATCTGTGCCATCTGCCACCAAACACAACCAAACACAACCAAACACACGCACGCGCGCGCACACACACACACGCACACGCACATGCACACACACACACACACACACACACCACATTGATACAGGCAAGGTGGGTGATGTATCTTGCCCAACGATACAATATTAGTAAACTGATTAGTTCAAGATGGGATTTGTGAGGTTGGTGATCAAACACTATAACTACTCTTCCACAGCTGCTCCAGTACATACATTCTTTTAAATCCAGGAACTATCACAACTACTATGTGGTAAATGACAAACACTGGCCTTAAACTTGCTGCAAAACTGTTATGATTATCCACAATGTATATATATAAGTGTATTTTGCTCCTAGGTCAATACTGTTATCGAGTTGCACTGGCTCATTTACTCATTAAATGCATGAAGCACAACACAAGACATAGGGAAATGAAAAATCACATTAGCAAATTATGAGTGGACAGCCCTCTTGTGCCCACTGGCACGAGATTAACGTAAATGGACTTATAATGGCAATCTCATTTCCTCCTCTATACGGACAAACATTTCAACGTCTGCTGCTGACTGGAAAAGTTCATAAAGAGGCACTCACAACTGCTGTTTTTCAATCTTGTCTTGCTTTTTACTTTCACTGACCAATGTGAGCGCCCAACTGAAACAGAGGGGGGGAAAAAACAACATAATTTTTCATGTTAGTTACCAAGTCTAGATGGTACACTTTTGGTCTAAGGGTGCCATCTAGTGGAGACAAATTATAGTAACTACAAGTTGATAGGAACCGACATAGTTTTTAAAATATATTTATGTAATATTAAAGGTGCTCTAGAGTTTGGCAATTAATCATATTTGAATCTAGGTTGAGATTCATTCATTTGTAATCGTTAGTGATCAGCTTGGGTATTTTTTATTGTATTCTTAACAGTAAAAGCACAGTTCAAGCTACTTTTACTGTTAAAAACAGTGCTTAAAAATTTAAGCTCAGGCAGTAGAAAGTTTTAATAAAAGCAAAAACATCTGCATAGAAACCAGCAATTTACAGATCTTCCCAAAAAGTTACATAATGCACCTTTAAGTTGTATTTAAAGATTCAGAGAAACTTTGAGGCACATGAGTGACAGAGCATTACATTGTCAACTGTCCTTACCAAGTAGCTGGACGGAGTTTCTTCTTAATACCCTGGTACACCATGAGGTTTTTGACACTCCACTCATTTTCTGGTCGGTTACTCTGTCAGGAAAACATCAAGTATTAGTGACATTATCACAACATCTGCATTGCACTGTTCAGAGTAGTCTTACTGTGACTTCCTTGTACATTCTCAGAGAATTAGCTGTGAGAGTAAAATATTTTTCATGAAAGCCTGAAGAGAAGCGTGCAAGTCCTGGAATGTTCTTCCCATCCCTGAACTTCATCTTGCCGTGTTTAGAGGTATCTGGTTTACTGGCTAAAGATCAGAATAATAATCTTAAAATATTGAATACTAAAGCTGTTCCAAACATAAAATTAGCACTTGGTTTACCCAAATAGGACAACATTGCCTCCATGTCCTGGTGTTTCTTGATGAGCAGTTTGGAGTCTGTGCCAAAAGCGTGAAGGATGGGTAAAACACGCTCCCTATAGTGTAGAGGGCGTTCTGTGAAAAAACAAAAACAACGTCATATTTCTAGGAATTACAATATTTGCTTCGCATTTAATCTGTGAACCATAGCCTACAGAAATATAAACAAACTGTTCAAGAGCTTGAAAAATGCTGCCTGGCATGTTTTGGATAAGATTATTACCAACTGTTTTCAGAAATGTTTTCATAACCCCATCAGACCTAATCATATTATCATAAACAAAATGGACAACATTCTCCAAACAATCTGCGGATCATCATTTCATGGAGGATGTTTGATGAAGTGCCATATCAGAGGAGGTGTACCGGCAGCTGACAGTACACCTCCAGCCTTCCCGCAGAGGAACCAGATGGCCCACATAGCAGACCTTAAATATGAGCTCACAGCCCCAGTGCTCAGAAGGACAGGAAAACCTCTCAGTTTCGGTGTCTCAAGAGCTCAAATTTCTACTCAAATTCTTAACAAAGAATGACCATCTATGTTATGTTCTTTGAAATGTCCATGATTATATTGAGTTTTTAGTTGTTCTAAAAAGTGCACATACATTAAATATTGTGATAAAGAGAAAAATATTGATTTAGCAGAAGGGGATACAACAATTTCGAGTTTTAAAGTGGTCATCAATTGCCAAGTTATGTCACAGGAGGAAAGGATTCATGTATATATTTTGATATAGTTTTCCATGATAAAAAAGAACAAACATTTTACACAGATAAATAATAAAAATAGAGTTCCAACAAATACATTCCTTTACTTATTAACTTATGTCTCACCCATTTCCTCTTTTTCATTGATCTCCCAACAGCTCCAGTAATCCTTGTCCTTCACAGGGATTTTTCGTATATCTAAAACTTCCCAGGTTAGTTCTGCTGCGGTCATCGAGCCAGGGATCTGACAAAACAATAATATCATATTAAGATGACTTCTGTACATCTTCTTTCATTGATGCTGAATTTACAATGGTACAATACCTTGACATGATGCTCTGTGAGACTCTTTTCCTCAAGATACACTGTGCATATGATGTGTCCTCCTTGACTGTTAGCCTGATATAAGCAAAGCCAAAATTAATAAAATATAATAAAACAATCAGATATAAGCAGCATTTTAGGAACAGATTGCACTTACTGTAAACTTGTTATTCAAGGTTTCCCGTAGTCGAATAATCACCTCGATTTCCTGTAGCTGTTTGGCAAGCTGTGTCTGATTCACCTGCAAACGCACATGTACACGTGTCATAATTATTTGGCATAGTGCTACAATTATCGTAAGTCGCTGTTTACATTCCTCGACGCATTGTGTAGTTTAGATCTATTGTATCATTTTGATGTATAGACCACAAAATATATCACAAAGCCACACACACTCACACAGAAACATTACAAAATCCTGTTCTTGGGTGGTCTTGAATGACTTCAAAACTATTATCCTCTAATATTTTGAACTCAAGAGGGAAATCCCTAACAGTAACTACTCAGATCTTTTCCTCATGACACTGTAGGAATGTAAATGGACCGAAATAGCAGCAAACTGTTAAAAAAGTTCTGTTTGTGAAAATGTTTACAGCATGCACAGTGCCAATAAACTGAAACGTCTACAGACCCCTTTAAATGCTAGTCATAACAGAACAAACAAGAATAATCTGGTTGGATAAGAGCATATAGCCGAAAATATTTGTTGAAACACCTGTTGATTTGATAACAGCCCTCAGTATTTATAGTCTAATTACATATATTATCTCAATCTGGGAATATTTACATTTTTTTTATTTCCAAGCATGGAAAAAAAGCTGGTCTAGATTCTGAACTCTTACCTCAAAGATGGTTGTGTAGTGTTCTATTAGGTCCTCTATCACTTGGCCTGCAGTGTAGTCTTTTCCATCAGTCTGGAAAAGTGTGGGGCCAAACACTATAGCCAAGTTATGGATGCTCATCTGGTTGATATGTGCATGACATTGAACACTGTCAAAAAATGACAGTAATTATTTTTGTATACAGTGGCACGCCATGACAAAAATAAGCATGTGTCCCAGTCTTACCAATAAAGGTGGTTTATGAGAGCCTCCAGTGTGGCCTTATTGACAGGTGGAAGCAATTCTAGCATCTGCTGATATCGAGAGATTTTGGTGTCTTTGTCCTGAATGACTGAATGAGGATAAGAGGAACTTAAAGGGAGGGTATGACAAAAACTCAGCCACTTTCAAACTAACTTAAGGTGGAAGTTGAAAAGAAATGATGGAAAAATCAGATTTGAAATAGAGAAAAACATAAATAAATGCTCATTTTATGTGTCAAATGTAGTTAGTGTAATAAACGTACTGGATGTTTGGAGCCAGTTTGTGCCCTCCTCTTTTGTGAACAGCCCTTCTTCCAGTTCCCTAAAGAATCGCTTGAGTGCACTGGAGACATCGTCCACCACGTTGTCTTCTTCCCTCAGACAAATGCTGCGTGCGTCTGATCGGAATTTATCTAGAAGTGCTTTGACTCGAGAGTTCACCCCGCTCTTTCGATAGATGCCCTCAGATGTCAGACCTGTACACATACAAAGTACACAGGAATTACAGATAAAGTACATATTACCGGTACATTCATTACAAGCTACCGATTATTAAAAGCGCACTCTCTATGGATACATTGTTGCTTTGCCTTAATGTTATTATAATATTGGTGTTTATATTGCTAAAAAAACATGCAAAAAGATCTATTAGTGTAAGCAGTAACACGTCTCCATAGATTTTGAGAAATTTGATTGTTTTATATGTACGTTAGTGTAGAAAAGCTCAACCAGGGACGGGGGTTGAAAATTAGCATTTGCTAAACCTTGTATGCATCACATCAGCTGCAAACTCTGTATGTAACTATGTCTGATTGCATTGTCCCTGTCAAATAAATAAATAAATAAATAAATAAATAAATAGATCTAATCTGTAACTTGGCCTGAGGGGGGATCATCTGCTTGTCTTCATGGAGATAGATGTTTATTGCCAAACAAGTGCACCTTTAATTCATAGACACAACAAAACTAAACATCACATAAACTAGTCAGGCATTACAAGGGTAATTTAGGTAAGGAGACTAAATGTTGTCTAGACACTGGGACATAAACCATGTAAAGTGTTGAATGAAAAAGTAGATCACCATATTGTGTGATGAAGCCGATGCAGCTGTGAACTATGACGGGGATGTCTGTCTCTGTGAGCTGCTGTTCGCTCAGGGTGTCCGCTCCACTCTGCGCTGCGTTTGTAATGGCCTCACACCAGCCAGAAAAGTCCAGCTTCCTCTCCACCTCAATGTACAGGGTCCTGAGAAATATGAAAATATTACAAAATCAGTTAGTAGTGTTTGTCCATTGACCCAAAGGTTAGAGTTTCAAATCCTGCTCTCAACCTAAATGTAGTTAATATGATTAACTTGGGTTCAGAAGCAGGACCACGCCTCCACCACAATCGCCTCTTCTCCAGCGAATCACAGCTCACTTCCACCACACCTCAATTTCCCAGAAGCCTCTTTGTAGCAGCCATTCCCGGCAACCCAGTTTGTACCAAATAACTCAACCCCTCCCTCCCAACCCATATCTGTTTGTCTTCTAGATATGAGACGCGTACGAGGAGGGTCCCGTTCCTGCTGGGCCATGTAAAGACTGAGACTGAACCCCCACCCTGAGTCTCAACCCAGCCGACCCGCCTCGTCTCCATAAAATAAACTCTTTTCGCTTCGCACATGTGTTGTTGGTGTGGTCCTTGCTAGTGAAACATCATTGGTTGAGCAAGGTGTAAAGCAGTTTGAGAGCCTTGAAAGTGTAAAAGTGCTAAATGATTTTTTTTTTTTTTTTTTTTTTACCATTTTACAGTTTTATTAAAGACCTATTTTTCAACATATTGAAGATATTGGTTCTTTACCTGCCCTTTTCCACCAGAACTAGCACGTCTGACTGGGTTGCTGAAACAATGAATGACATTTATATTAGCAGATGTCCATTATATCAAGTATGCTTTGAATGCACAGCACATGTTATATTTATGCACACATTAATTATGATTCACTCACATAGTTCAGTTAGTTTGCGCAGATTTATTTCCTCCATATGGCCCATCTCCATGTATGCATGTAAGGTTGAGCCCTCCAACGCAAACCAACCCACTTTAGACGTTTCCAGATTTAATCCCCCTTTACACCTCAGCCTCCCGATTCGGACAAAATCCAACCGTAGTAGAGGTTCTGCACTGGCTGGGATAATGCTCTAAGAAAGAAGATAAAAACACTGAAAACTGAAAAATGGAATTACAGGGAACCAAGAGAGAATTAAAAGTTCTGCTAGTATGGTCATTTACACTGTATTTAACACATACATTTATGGTTTTATTAATGTTGTCTGTATCCTCTTTCCTCTCCGTTATATGTTTTTAAAGTAAACTAAATCCACTTTTTTGCTACTAAGCTGTGTATATGGTGTTTTAAAAGCATATTGCGTACTGTTCCTAGTAATTTTAGGCAACTTCAGCGTAAACTAGTTATAGCAGCATTCTTGCCAAATCTAGGTTTGTCCTCCCCCAGTGGCCAAGCCCCACCCATCCTACCCCCTCACTCTTTTCTTTAGTCCCCCAAGTACAGCTTAAGCATCATTATTTGAAATGTGGTTGTGGGTGGAGATTAGGTGTTTAGTCACACTTAAGATAGATGTGACCTCTGAATTCAGTGATATGGAGTTGGTTTTACTCTAGATATTTTCCTCAAGCAACTCTTTCGGGTTTAAATTCAAAATAGATCAGGCCGCAACTCATTATTGTCAACAACTGCTTATCCTAACCATAAGAAATGTTTCCTTCTACACAATGTAATTTTCATTCTTCTCTAAAGACCTAAAAGCTTCTTGGTCTTATCCGAGTGTCTCTAAATCACACCTTTGCAATGGACTTGATCCATTCTTTGTGGCTGTCCGGATCGTCTGTGCCAAACAAATACAGACGCTCTGCTTCTGTGTACAGTTCAAATGTATTGTTATACCTGTGCAGAAGAAAATATATTTATGTATTCATGCATCATTATTATTATTCCAAAATATTGGGTAAGTATATAAATGCGTGATAACATATACCCGTGAGTGATTGTGCCAACGGACAAACACACAATCTCCGAGGCCTTTAAAGATCCATTGGGGTTTGAGTTCTTGTCACTTTCATAATAACTGAAGGTCCCATCGTTCAGAGTACACCATCGCCGACTAAACTCTGGATGAAATTCAAAATATACATGTGTAAAGTGTGCATAAATACTTGAAATAATGATTGCCCGACCCCTTAAAAAAGTTAGTGGTAAAGAACTCAAAAGTTGATAACAAGCCCATCTTATATGCACTTAAAAGTATTCCAGTATAGTTAAAAATGCTTGCTCTAATGTCTAATATTCTTTGTTTTTTGTTTTTTTTCACTTAATTAATTAATTTATGTATTTATTTCAAGCAAATTAATGAACGCAAGAAGTGTACATGTTATTTTAATGTACATTTAACTTTTTTTTTTTCTTACTGGAGCTCAAAAATGAGTGGGAAGAAAAATACTTATTTAATCCCACCCCTGTCTCCCAACAAAGGAAAAATACCAGCAACGGTAAGAAGAAAACCAACAATGGTAAAGGAGACAACAAGCATAAAGTACAAACAACAATGATACGGAGAAAGTGCAATATGAAAATACAGTCATCCCTGTACTCAGGCCAGAATATGTTTTATATAAAAACTAAAATTTATATTATACAATAAAAACAAATGAAACAAACCTTCTTTTGCTTTGCGATCTGTGACTGCCCGTGTCATTGAAGCGGTCTTGAACAGAAAGCCATTAAGGCAAACAGTGGATGGGGCTGAGTACGGCATTGTGGCAGTGACGTCACCTACTTCTGATCGGGGCAATTCTGTAAAAACAAGAGTAGGTTTCCATGTACAGTAAATGCCAGCAGTGAGGCTCATTTTAACTTTAGACATGCATTTATCTAGAATGACATAAGTATTCTGGATAGGAATGGGATGATACTGGGGTTACGATTATCAAGACGGGAATAATTGTCATTAACGATTATAATATGATAACCACAAATTGCTGACTGTTTAAAATGTTATGTATATGAAGAATTTTAATATTATGAATAGGGTCCATGTTTAAACACCTGTTAAAGAATGGTAAATTACTATAAGTGAAAACAATGATCTAGAAGAGATCATCATGGATATGGCTTTTTCCTGCACATTCCAGTGATAAAATGCAGATAATATTTCTTTGTGATTATCAAGATTATATACAATGTCCCACAAGCGATTATTGGCTACCATTTTTTTCACAATCAACGATATCATTGTTTATTGTCCCATCCCTAATTCTGGAGTGAAAAATATCGTCCATGTTGTCTTTTTTCGCTATTGGTACACAAAATTAAAAAAAAAAAAAGTAATGAAATAACTAAAACTGAGCTACTCAGCATATGTTTGTTGATCTTTTAACGGTCTCTTAGACTTAAACAAACTTGGTTGATCCCCAATTACTTGGCCACAGTAGCAGTACTTGTACATATACATACTACTGTGTGTGTATGTACAAGTAAAAATAAAAAATAAAAATAAGTATAAATAAAAATAAAATAAAACTATTTCAGCTATATACAAGAGATATTAAGGTAGATGAAAAAGATGATATGATGATTGACATGAGGACATTGTGTATCTATTACATAAGAAATTCAGTTCAGTTCCTCTTTATTATCTCAATACAAAACCAACCTGTGTTGAGATTGTGGCTTATGAGCTCTGCTTGTAGAGGCTGTGAACTTGCTTGAGCCAGTGTGAGTGAGGATGGACATTCAGGCACACCAGTCGAACAGTTGACATCCGCCCCACAGAAGATCAGGCGTAATGTCTCCAGGACATCACCGCCCTGCACGTTTATACACAACGCCTGGAGAAAAAAAGAAAAAAGATTTGAATCGATAATGTGTGACTGATAACGGTAACAAAAAGAAATAAAAGAGGTGACACATTTTAATTTCTAGAGCAAATATTTAAATAAAGAAGAGGATCTGAAATAAAAAATAACACTTTTGAACGACATTGTAGCTTGTGGGGGCCCAAATTCGCGGCTAATCAGAAGCACAAGTTCACACAATGACCTGGGGAATAGGTAACATCTGTCCTTAGACAATACCAGCAAAAAAATAGCCAGTGTACATTGTCGTTTACAGCTGCTCCCTTCCTGTTCTCTTTACAAAACATTTACAATAGAATTAGTCAATTATTAGCCAAGAGATAACAAGTCTTGAATGTTTAAAGAGGCAGGGGAAATACAGATTTGAGAAAGTAAGGACAGGGGACCACGTCAGAGACACAATAATGAATACATTCTAGTGACTCTTGCCCTGCTGACCGGACTCTAGAGTCATGTGATGCTCTGTCAGCTTTTTGTATGTGTGAGACATCCGAGGACAAACTCAAGTGATTCCGCCTGTGTCCATTTCAATGAAGGCTCTGTGGGACATTTGGAGAGCTTCTTTTGCACCAGAGCAGAATGTCAATGAGATTTTGAATAAGATGTTAAAGAGATATACAAACAATGAGAAGAATACATTGGATCTCATAGTATATTTTCAAGACTGGGGATTCATTTCATATATTGTTTTGGTCCAATAAAAAAAAATACTGATATACAGTGGCAGTATTTTTTTTTACTAAGCTGCCCATTCATGCCTATGTGTCATTCCAAGTTTGTTTTCTGTGTATCCAATGTGTAATGTGTAAAAAATGCAAAAAATTCATACTTAAGTGCAATTGTGTAGGCCTTTCTATAAGTTTGAAAACATTAACATGAACACTGGCAAAAAGCAGCTATCAGCAACTACAGCATGACAAATACTGGACCATCCCTAATGCAGACTTTGGCCATATTATTAAAAGAACAAGGAAGTGGGCTCAGAGGAGTGGAAATATGTTGTGATGGGAAAAGGAGGATGCAGTGTTTTTACAGCTGAAGATCTCAAGTTAGCCTCAGAAACCGCACACGACTCCGCTCTCAGACTCGGCACTTTGTTAAAACCAATAAGCTCTTTTGGATCTGATTGGGAAATTCCACAGCAGCATGTCACCCATAAACACAGCAGCCCCTCCTCTAATAATCACCATTGAGCCTAACCATACATACACACACACATCACACACAAACATAGACACACACACAAACAAGCCAGTTTCAGACTTAAAATTTCACAACTCATTCGAAGCCACTCCCTCTTTCATAACTGTAAAGCATGAGTAAACTATAAAGGGATGATAAAGGAGCTAAAAGGGGTTCATGTCGAAGTTTATTTATGTAACAGTCATATGAATCACATACGTTGCTGGTTATACAAAAGGGTTTGGTGATTGGAACTGGACTTGGAGCTAACAGTAACTATTACAAAGGCACTGGTCCGATGCTGCAATAGCCCAGTAATCTCCTACAGCTCAGGGAACAGGGATTCATATCTTTAATTGGTCATAACTGATACTTCCTCCAGTAATATGTTCACATGTTTTGTTCATAGATCCATAATGTTTTGGGGGTCATTTTCTTGGGCAGTGCACAATTCCTGAAAATTTATTAACTTTGAATCTACAATTAGTGTTGTCACGATACTAAAAATGTCCAACTTGATTTTGATACTAAGGAACAGGGTCAATACGGATTTTGATACCACAATCATAATAAAAACTAGTATAATTTTTATAAAATAGAATGTAATTTTCAACACAAAATATTGATCTAGTAAGTGTTGTGATATTCAGATATTCAGAAAAGGTCAAAATTTGTCCTATTTATGTGATTCTTTATGTTATCTATAATAGTTTCTAGTTTATGCTTTTACTATCAATAATTATTTTGCTTTTACTATCAATAATTATCTGGGTAATGATTGTTACAATATCAAATCTGGCAAAACAGATTCCTTTTAAAAACAAAACATTCATTAAGTATCCACCAAACAAAAAACAGGAATTTCTCTTAAAGTTAAATTAAATTTCTGGAAAGGTTGTGAAAAATAGAAATATTTCTATTACTATCTATATATCTTTTGGTCAATGCAATCCCCCAGTACCATTTACACAGCATTATAATTAGTCAAATACATACTGAAATGTAAAGGCAAAACATATCAAGGCCATCAGATAAAGAGCACTGGCCTGGGCTAATCAAAGCAAAATGGATAATAAGGAAGTAGGATGTATAAATGTTTGAAGAACCGGCTCTGACATCTGCAGCTAGTGAGAGAGGCAGTAAAGACAAATCCCACTTGAACATATGTGAACGAAGGGGGAATTCAAGAATCGTAACCAACTTCCCTAGAGAGCAAGCGAAAGATTTTATCGGGGTGTGTCAGTAAAAAAAAAAAAGAAAATCTGAGGACTCCATCTGGCATCTGCAACCCTATAGGACAGGAAAGGGAGAGAGGAAAGACAAATAGCAGAAAGGAAAATATTGAGAAAAGAAGATGAAAGGCATTACAATTATCCTAGTTTGATTGTGCAGTGGAAATGTCCAAACAGTGCGCACAAATGGGCTGCTCCACTTAGCCCATTTAAACATCGAGTGAAGACCCACCCAGGTTTATGTGCACACAAGTCCATATATTAGATCCAGATGAGGGAAAGGCTGTTCCATCATTACCTCACTCAGGCCGGTTTACAAAGATGGGGGTGAAACTACACATAGGGGGAGGACAATGAAGCAAGTAAAATTTGAAAATGGATCTTTAAATTGTTTTTGAGCAATAAAGTAATGTTGGGAAATGGTTATAAAGAGGTGTCAAATGATGTGAATGAATCCAATAACTATAAAGAGAACCAACAGCACACAACCACAATATATCTATATAAAAAAATAACTTTACTTTCTTGATTTGGGGTATTTTTGAGGAGAAATTTGTATAAGTTGTATGTAGTTCCACTAAAGTAACATCATGCAGTTATCTTTATGAGTTTATGATATGACAACTGTCCAAAGTAAACCAGTGCACCCGACTTGTCAAATGATTAAACAAAGTGATAGTGATTCTTGGCTGTGACAATTTACTGAATTCCTCCCCCGTAATTCCTCATCCCTATTTATGTTATTTGAAAAAGATTTAGATTATACTGAGATGCAAAGTTCCAAGAGTTAGTTTGAATGGGGACTAGGGTCTAGGTGGGTGGAAAGGAGGAGACATAACAAAACAATAATGTCCATTGAGTAAGGTTGCCCTCTAACCCTACACGCCTGGACACACACACTGATTGCTACCAGGACAAATGCTGAAATGACTTGCAAATAGCCACCAACGTTCCTACACATATCTGCATCCATATTTATCTGATATCGCTCAGCCCACTTGCAAGTATAATACACACAAAAGCTTTATGTTGGAAATTTCAACAACACAACAGCCATTGTAGCAAATAGCTGCAGCCTGTTCAACCAAAGTGACACACATTCCATTGTAGGTTGCACTAAAAGCTTGTTCTAAAACACATTTTCAAAGCTACATTCTTCACTAAGATGTAGTCTAACAACTTCCATTTCCTACTAATAAAACCACCTCACGGCCACTCACCTGTAGAGTTCAGTTTGATCAAATCCACACTTCCCCAAATGTCAAAGTTACAGAACGCCAAAGCAAAGAGGATCGAAACCAGTTTGGCAAATAGCAAAAACTAACAGTAAAACAGTACACACAGAAAGTAGAGATCAACTCCCGTTCAGAGTGGCAGCCAAACAATGAGAAGAACAGCAGAGGGAGAGAAGGAGGAGAGTGGAGGTGGAGCCAAGCGCATTCCAGCTCGCTGTGAGTAGTGATGTCACAGACAGAAAAAAAATGCAAAAACAAAGAGAAAGAAATACCAAAATAGCAGGAATGACAAGACTGGCTTACCTGAAAGAAGCACTGTAAACTAACCAAGCAAGGCTACTACTAGTTACCAATGCCTCCCACTTACATACAGGCTAAGAGATACTGTATATTTCTATTTCTGTGACTTTTTACACAGCAAATGAAAACACACTGCATTCTACAGACACACCCAAGACAAAAGAGCAAGTCAAGGGTAATTCAATCTGGAAAGTTAGGTTTTAAACAACCTGACATAAACTGGAAAATACTACATACTGGCTATGCTGACATTTGCACAGAAATCAAAAGATTATTAGATTTCTGGTGTTGTCAGATTATGAAAATTAAAATGCTGAAGTGAGTAATCGGATTTCTTCCTGGTCATGGTCTGGCACCTCAGACTTTGCTGTGTACATGTCATTTTAATAATCAAACAGCTTCAGAAATCTAATAAAAATCAGATTTTGAGTGCGCATGGAACTGTGCTGCTACTGTTTATCTGCACAGAATAAATTACACTGTTTCAGTGGAATGAGTGGAAGAGTTGGATTATCTCAGTTTGATGCATCTCAAACATTGTGAATCACCAGCCTAATGGAAATTAAGGAAGAAAAGAGCGTTAAATGTGATTCACACAGAGCCATGCATTTATGAGCAGTCCTTATTGTCTGAGGTGAACTGGGTTAAGCTGCTAATGAGTGACCCAGCTGGATCTAAAACACTCACAACTCACCACACACCCCACACTGGTTGGATGGCTACAATTACCACTGTTTCCTTGAGGCACAACTCTTTCAAATGTCTGTCTTCACTTTCTCCAGTGTCAGTAATGTTAAAGATCCAGTAAAAAGCAGAACATTTTCTGTGCAGTAGACATATCTTACCAATATTATGAATACCAAACTAAACATACCATAACTGACATCAAGGTCTGAGGGTCAAATAAAATAACCCTAAGGTGGAAGTCTATTTTCTAAAACCCTGTGACAATCATCCCCTGAATACAATGTGCTCAGTATTCACTATACAAGCCTTCCCTTCAACCAAACTTCCATCACAAAATCATGCCACCTCTAACCAAGAAATAAAAACAGAACACATAAGCTCACATTTGGCATTATTGTATAAGAGTTAGTCTTCACTTACATTGTTCAGCTCGTTCTGATTTCCAAACAGTTGGTGGTACTTCCTGTATTTTCCCTGGCGATACTTGTTAGTGATGTAGCGTCGGCGGTCTTCAGTGCAGCTGGATGGTGTCAAAGCTTCACTTGGAGGAACATTAGCAGCCCAAAAACTGTTGACCCGTTCATTGCCAATCAAAAGAAACAGCTGCAGGAATTTATACAAATAATGTATGTTAAATTATTGTATTGTAATAACATAATCTTGTATTTCACTTTCATTTAAGTATACCTACCTGAATTAGTTCATCTGTCCACACCTTCTTGTCCATCTTCAGGCTCCGTACTTTAGAAATGCTTGGACCAAGACCACGATGCTCTCCTGAAATAATTGCATGTATTTGAGTCATGCATAAAATATATATAAACAAGCATCAACAGTGACACTAACCTGCACATCGTTTACAGACCACCACACACAAATTTATAGCTGCCCATTCCGGCTTGGGGGCTCCACAGTCAGCACAGACGCTGTTAGCAGGCTCCGCCCAGATTCGCTCTGCCACTTCACTATTGGACAACGCTTCATCTATGGCGTTATGCATGGCCTCAACCCACTGGTCTTTCAGCTGCTCTGACTCTGCAATGAAGCTGCAAAAAAGAAAATTCCAAAAATACATTTTAATAATATCTTATAAGATTAACAAATAAAGTAAAATAGGGAGGTTTGTATCTGCTCTAGATCTGCTAAATACAAATTGGACAACTGAAAATACCCCACTGGCAACCATTTTGCAATTTACGTGCTGTGACAGCTTGTTCTATCCATGCGATTCAGAGAGATGAAAAATTTGCACTGTTGCAATAGTAACTAACAATTGTAAACAAGCTCCGATCTTTTGAATATAATTTGTCCTTAAAGTGGGACTAAACCACCCACAAACACCTTTCAAATAAAGCTCCTAAATTGGGCAGTGGCTGTGGAGTAAAGAAGAGAGTGAGAGAGAAGAAGGGATGGAGTCTAATGATATTACACCGATCACACTCCATCCATCCATCTTCTTCCGCTTATCCGGGACCGGGTCGCGGGGACCGATCACACTGTTCCTTATAAATATCCACACTCCAAACTCCTGCCTTAAGTGGAGGAGTTCAAGTATCTCAGGGTCTTGTTCACGAGTGAGGGGAGGATGGAGTGAGAGATTGACAGGCGGATCGGTGCAGCTTCAGCAGTGATGCGGTCGCTGTATCGGACCGTTGGTGTGAAGAGGGAGCTGAACCAAAAGGCAAAGCTCTCAATTTACCAGTAAATCTACATTACTACCCTCACCTATGGTCATGAGCCTTGGGCAATCACCGAAAGGACGAGATCACGGATAAAAACGGTCGAAATGAGTTTCCTCCGCAGAGTGGCCGGGCGCTCCCTTAGAGATAGGGTGAGGAGCTCAGTCACATGGGAGGAGCTTGTAGTAGAGCTGCTGCTCCTTCACATCGAGAGGAGCCAGCTGAGGTGGCTCGGGCATCTGTTTCGGATGCCTTCTGGATGCCTCCATCGGGAAGTGTTCTGGGCATGTCCCACCAGGAGGAGACCCCGGGGAAGGCCCAGGACATGCTGGAGGACCTATATTTCTCGGCTGACCTGTGAACGCCTGGGGGTCGCTCTGGAGGAGCTGAAGGAAGTGCCTGGGGTGAAGGAAGTCTGGGAATCCCTGCTTAGACTGCTGCCCCGTGACCCAGCCCCGGATAATCAGAAGAAAATGGATGGAAGGACTTCAAACTCTGCCCCTGCAGCCAGTTGTTTGTAATCAGAAACAACTGGCTGTAATCAGCGCAGTTCTGAGTGATGTCACCAACTACTGGGCAGAGGCCACTAAAGGCAGCACAACATTTTTGACCAAAATGCTGCAACGCTACCTAGTTTGCACTAAAGTTGCCATAAAATGACTATCAAATGTATTCAATGTTTAGCTTAGTTCCACTTCAAAATGTCACCTTTAAACAGGAAGTTGAATACCATAAACCCGTATCCACTTCTACCTATAGAACAGTATAGAATACATTTAGGTAACATAAAAAAGCAAATGTGTTGATTTTACCTGAAAGTACGATAAGGTGTAGTGAGATCAAATGTACGCTGATCAGTAACTTTTACGTTACCAACATTCATATCAATGGAGGTAATGCCGATACCAATACGGTAGTCCTAAAAGATAAAACAAAGCGGATTACATAAAATAAGTTCCTTTATTTTTTTTTCAAATGCATGAAAAGTAACTGGTCCTTACCTCCATAGTCTTGTAAAGAAAGACCTTATCCAAAGTAACTACCGTGTAAAGCCTGGAGCGTATTCCTCTTAGCCCCAAATAACCATGAAAATCTGGAGCCAAAGGAGAGCCAGGATTGATGGTGTTGCGATACTGGCGCCCCCCAGTGCAGTCCTTTAACACTGTCACCCATTCGTCTCTCTCAGCTAGTAGAAGATTAAAACACATTACAAAGTGTACAAAATATAACAGATATTTTTCTTCTATGAGCAAATAGTAACATACCTTCACTTTCAGCCCTGAAGATAAAAGTCCTATTGTTTGTTACCACCTCAAACTTCAGTTCTCCCACACTTGACACATTAGTGATGAATGCTGTTGAAATGAGCCCTTTAGAATAGATCCCCTTTAAAAACAAAACAAAAAAAATTACTGACACATAATATTTGCTTGAGGTAATATTTGTCAAATGATGCAGAGAGAGACTGTATTACCTTTTCATTGTCAAAGTATCTCAGGTAGTCAGCGTCTAGCTTTACCCATCGTCTCTGGTAATAAAGAGCACTGTAGACAAAATATAATTAAAAGTCCTATATTACACAAAACTGACTATTGTGAGTTTTCATGTTAGAACGTTGTTACCTCATCATAAACATACTCGGAGTTGTGTTTTGTTTCATTCACACACGTTTGAGTAACCCTGGATTATTATCTCCAAAGATCAAAATGCTCTGTTCCACCCTGTAATGTCAAGTGGTAGTTTTGAAGTTAACAGCTTCTTTTGCACTTTGTTCAGTAGAGGTTGGCAATACCAGGTATGAAATCATCAAAATGATTCTAGTGAAGGTGTATGGACTTTAAAAACGCAATGGAGCACTTCCTGTATTACCACATGACTTGACAAGGTGGAACAGAATCTTTTCTGTGTGAGAGAACACAACCGAACACACAGCGAAATATGCAGGATTTCTGTGTTAAACATGGGTGAATGACACATAACACAACTTCAGGTATGTTTGTGATGAGAAAACAACATTATAACATCAGAAAATAGCATAATATGAGCCCTTTAATAATAGGGAATAATAATTGCAGTAGTGACTGAGACTATTCACATCTGATTAGATAATTACCCTTGTGGTGGGTTCTTGTCCAGCCAGCCCATCTTAATGACGGCTGATTCCTGAGTACTGTTGTCCCGAGAGGAGGAGGGTATCCGGCCTCTGTTTGGGGGTAGGTAGATACTTCCTTGTGGACTGCTGCCCTCTGACCACATGGATGAACTTATACACAAACAACAAAGGACACATCTGAATACTTTAAGGGAAACATTCAGTAATACTTAATTAGTAAACAACAATACAACATCCAGAACGCTGCAGCTCTGGTCCTGACTCGAACCAGGAAGTATGAGCACATAAGTCCTGTGCTCAGGTCTCTGCACTGGCTTCCTGTGGCTCAGAGAATAGACTTTAAAGCAGCTCTGCTTGTACAAGTCTCTCCATGGCCTAGCACCAAAGTACATCTGTGGCATGTTAGTGCTGTATGAACCATCTCACACTCTGAGGACCTCAGGGACCGGCCTCCTGCAGGTGCCCAGAGTCAGGACTAAACTCGGGAAGTCAACAGTCTCCCTGAACATGTGAGACAGGCCTTTACTCTGACTCTGTTTAAATCCAGGCTAAAAACGGTTCTGTTTAGCTGTGCATATGACTGAAAGGTTTTCATTTTCGATTCCGCACTCTTCTCTCCTCTCTAATTCTCTCTAATTTAATATCCCATCTCTATTTTAAAATTTTATGATGATTTTTTATGTTTTGATTTGTTTGTATTGCGATTTTAATGTATTTCCTATTCTGTAAAGCACTTTGAATTACTTTGTGTACGAATTGTGCTATACAAATAAACTTGCCATGTGTCTGTGTCATGTGTCTGTGTAAAGCGCTATATAAATAAAGTTACCTACGTTACCTACAGGGAGAGAAGCATTTGACAGGTCCTCCACCAAAAACTTCCACAATGCATCTTTAAGTCTAGGTTTAAGCCTTACCTGTACTTTTAGGTTGCACTGTATGTTTTTAACGTTTAAAGACATTTTAGTATCTGGTTTGCTGTCAAGTGCTGTACAAATACATTCTGTTTGACTGAATATTTGGAAAAAGCAACTTTCGCATGGGTAGAATTCCCAAGATGCTATATACTGCAGCCAATGTGGATATGGGTAATAACCATACGTGTGGCTGCAGTTGCTCTGTGCTCTATTTTTGTTTTGATATGTGACTCACTCATCATCGTCCAATAGCTCGTCATCACTGCACAAGGCACTGTAGCGCATCTTTGCCTTATTGGCCATTTGCAGGGATCTGTCCTATTGAAAGACAAAGTAATACAGGTTGAAAACTAATGGAAAAAGATATAATGTATAGTTTTGGCTTGTTGTGAAAGTCTTACTCTGAGTGGCATGTTCACCTGTTGGGCACTAACGTAAAACAGATCTGGGTCTTCGTATTCATCGGAGTTGTCGTCAACCGAATCTAATCCTGAAAAATACAAAACCCAAAGGTCACTAAAGGCATACGTTATTTTTATTATTAGCAAAAATATATAAAAAAAACTCAAATTATATAAATCAAAGTTATAAATACAAACATGTATTTTCTTAATTTTCCACCACTGTTACTATGGCTCAATATTAAATGCAAAAAATCATTTGAGTTAGTAACACTGGATATAATCACGGGGCAGGATTACTTCATTATTGCTGCTATATTTGGTGAACTGTTAGTGTCATGTTGCAACTTCAGGCCACTTACTCATCAGTGTCAGACAATTATAAAAGTATTTAAGATTACATGAGGCAGACCAAAAATGAGTTGCAACAAATTGTACAAAAGCTAGTACTGTGAGTCCCTCTTGGCTAAATTTGATGGTTCTGCTATTTAAACTCCAGTAAATGACAAAACAACAATAATTGGAGCTGTCAAATAAAAATCTACACCCAGATACTAATTGATAAACATAAAAAATGGACTTGACTGTCCTATAGTTTTAGAATGGTCTTGATCTATATCAGAACTAGATTGTAGAAATTACTATTACTTGTGTTAAGAAGTACATTGTCTAAAAATAATAAACTGAAATCATGTTTGAACTGATAGTGTCATGACAGCATTACCATCTATATGCTAATATCTGCTGCAGGCCCATTTTGTACTCACTGGTTTCCCTCGGGGGCGGTGGGAAGCTTCTTGCCGGTGGGGCGGGTGTCTTCTCGGGCTGACTTGATTGTTGTATTTGCTGTAAGTTATCTTGACTTGTAGATGTCCAGTTTCGAGGTGGAACCTGTGGCGTTTGTTGTTCCATGTCATCAGGAGATTTGACAGCAGGCGGCAAACTGTCAGACAGAGTTGAAGAAGTCGAAACATTAGTATCGGGTAAATCAGGGCAAACATCTTCAGTCTCCAGGGTTGCGTTTGGGCGAGTAAAAATCCAAAGCAGACGGCCAATTCTGTACATTCTTGGATACTTCAAAGCGTCCTTAAAATTCACATTACTGCCAGTTTTGCTTGACGAGTGGGATAAGTTTCAGTCCTAGAGTCGGGTCTCTTCCTGATTGTTGAGTCTTCTGTCACTGCCGATGTTATGGGAAGCGTGTTTAAACCTGCCCCTCTCCTGGAGAATCTAGAGAAAGCCCTGCAACCCCTGCATACCTCTGGATTCTCTCTAAAAGGACATGTAAACAAAGTATGTGCTAAGAAGGCATTAGCTTTAGTGTCTCTACCTGCTAGTCAACCTGTTTCTAATGACAGACCTGCTAGAGGAATGTAGCAGCAACCAGAACCATTTATTCATAACACAAGAAAGATAAGATAAATAAGATAAATAAGATAAATAAGATAAATAAGATAAATAAGATAAATAAGATAAATAAGATAGATAAGATAGATAAGATAGAACTTTATTAATCCCAAAGGAAATTCATTGTGATGATCAGCTGCTTCACACATACATTAAAACCACTCATACAATAAAATATATGATGCAATATTAAAATGAGTAGGCCTTTCAACATCCTGCTGCATTTCAAACTAAGTATTTCTTTTTGTTGTTCACTTAAACAACATTTCAGTTTAATTCTAATGGTACAATGTTAAATAGTGGTATAATCTATTAACCACAGTGTATTTTAGGCCATCACATTAATTATTAATCATGCCAACTTGGGTAAAAATGTGACAAAACTGCTGGGAAATTCAAGAATGACTACACAGAACTGTCTTCCCTACAACTATTGTGAAAGTTCCTCTTACCCCCTGCTTATGTGCATTTGTATGTTAATACTAATGATTTGCATGCAATCAGTTTTCAAAGTTTGAACATTATGTTATATATTTGCTGAAAAAACTTGATCAAACTCGTGGTTCACTGCCAATAAAAGATGATGGCCTACAATAATATTCACTAGTGACAGTAAGTTATGTCCCCTGCAGCTGACATACAAGTAGGTCATGTCTATAAAGTTGTACCTATAGAAGGGGTTTAAGAGCTCTTTTAAAATTATCTAAACATATACACCGACCCACTCACCCCACAATGACAGGAAACTAACCTGTTAACAGAGTTCCTGCTTTTAAACAGAGGAAGACTGTTCATAGCTGCAGCCCACTATATTTAACCATAAACGTAATACAAATGCACTTACACTGTACACAAAGAGTCTCCAGACACAATGGGCCACTAAATGTATTTGCAGAACAGCTAAAATAATAAAAAATACAGATGTTTTTGCTTACGCCCTCTTGTATATAGCAAGATATCTTACTATACTTACTATCTTTACTACATTTCTAACATTTATTTTTGCTACTTATTTAGAATTTATTATTACCATTTTTTTTTTTTTACTTTTTGTTATTATAATGTGTGAGCTACTGTGTCCAAAAATGTCCCTTGTGGATCAATAAAGTTTGTCTAAGTCTTTGTCTAAGATAGTAAACACATGATTTTAACCAGCAATAGAAAGATATGCTATTAAAGAAGATTTAAAGAGCTTAAAGTTGCCTAGATTTGAATTTAAGTCTTTTTTTTCTTTACATATGTAGACTACTGTACTAAGCTCATTATGAGACAGAACACTAAACACTGCATATAAAGATGAATCACTGTGCCAAACACAGACCTAAGACTATCAACTACAAGATTGCATTATGCTGAGAGGGAAAAGTATGAAAATTGAACAACTTCTTTAAAAATATAATAGCTACCGGGACATTAACATAAACAATGAAACACTTCCTTGTTTTAACTAGGCCACAGTGAAAAAGTGATGACCAACATAAAGATATAAAGCCAACAGAAGTATTGTGGAGTCAGTCAATACATTAGAAGCCATAAAATAATTCAAGCGTTACCTGCCCCTGCGTGTTCGAAAGCAGAGCTCCCTCCATAGTGAAGCGGCAAGATTTCAGCAGCACACAAAGTCACGATTACGACAAGGACAAGGTGACAAGGAAACAGATGGCTAAGCAGAAGATGGGAGGAGACAAACAGCCCCAGGCCAGGACTTCACTCAGCAAACTCCAAATACCATGTGTACTAGTCAACAGCCTCCTCCTTGTTATGTGTGTAAAAAGTGAGTTCTTTGCAGCCATGCACTGGTTCAGTTCACTCTTGTTTCCTGTCACTACTCTGCTGTTCTCCATTCAGTGGTGGAAGGTACAAAAATAACTGTACAGTAGTAAATGTACTATACTTAACAAGAAATTTTAAGTATTGTACTTTATTTAAGTCAATTTGACAGTTATATTTGAGTTTCCATCCCAACAACTAACCAAACACAACTCAAAATCACTAAATTTCATCCTTTAATTGTTCTAAGAATCTCTGCTAATACATTTTTAAACAGGTAGTTTTACTTAAATTGTTTTTTTCATGTGATACTTACTTTTACTTGAGTAACTTTTTACCCCTGTATCTGTACTTTTACTTAAGTAACAAAACACTTCATCCACCACTGGCTCCATCCAACACATTTTCATATATTTAATTAAAACTATTTACTGAATTAGGTCTACAAGAATAATTGGAAATCTTAGAGGCTGCTATAGGTATATAATAACTGCAATAGGTATACAATAATGTCCTTTACAAACAACAAAATAATCCTGTCTAATTATTAGGCTGGTCATAATAATTACTATATTTGTATAGACAAATGCATAAATAGACAGAACAATTATTTTTGCAGGTCAGTATTTATCATGGGTACTTTTTCTTGAGCTGTTTAGTACATAACTTCTATGACTTATTATAAACACAAACTAACTTTTCCTTCTACTATTTATTTTATCCATTTTTAACCATACATAACCATTAATTTTTGGGTGGATAATTCTACTTTAGGGTTATTCTGTGAGTGGTATAAATTAGTTTCAGTATAATCGTTGAATGTAAATATTTTCTTCAGCAATATATAATACTTATACTTATATATTATGTGTAAAACTTGCCAACTAGCAGGGAACAGAATCCTACTACTAAAAAAATGCAAACCTAATCATAATGAATCAGCAGAATCTTAAAATTCACAATAAAATTATTTTAGAGCCTGTAAAAACAATGGTTATCTTTAAATGCAATTCACCATTTTGACCAGCTGATGGCAGTGTTGTAAAGTAGATCGGTATGTTAGACGGGCCTAGTCACATCTGCATAAATCATGTTAGTATTACATATAAAAATAAAATAAACAAAATAAAATCCATATTATTTGGTAAGATTAAATGGCCAGAAATGAGCTTACCTATTAGTTTTAAGAGATATAGGAATCCTCTGAGGCAGTGGTGGAGGGCCTTTGGGTGCTGATCCAGTTTTAGGAGGTAGAGGGGGAGCAAATGTGTCTTCTTTAGGGGAGGAGACGAGTGGCACGGGTGAGCTCTTCCTTTTCCCATCACCGTTAGAGTTTGCAAAGTTCTTCGGAGGACATGGCAGACTCTGAGTTTGGGACGGAAGGGAAAGGGGGTGAATTAGTTGAGCACGGTCAAATGTGCCAGTAGGGCTTTTGGATGATCTTGGAGCTCTGCTGGGTACCGCTGGCATCGTCTGCTGCTTGTCTTTGCGTGGAGAGATTGGGAGTGGATTTTCAGGACAGGTGAATGGTTGTGGGGGGCAGTTGGGGGTACTACGTGGTGGGACAGGGGGCAATGGGAGCGCAGTTGATGTCATATCTGGAGCGACAGGAGCTACAGGAACTACAGGAGTTACAGGAGCATCCAAGCGATACTTAGTCCTTTGTTTTGGTACTGGGCGCTCTCTTTTGCCATCTTCCATCAATAAACTTGGTTGCAAACCTGACTTTCTCTCAAACACTTGCCTTTGCCTGGGTACCGGCTTATCCAGCAGCTCGTCTCCTTGTCCTTCTCTTTTCTCCTCCTCAAATGTAAAGTGTGGATCTTGCTGTAACGATGGTGTCACGTCACAGTGGGTAAGAGTTTTACTGAGGCTGGAGAGAATGCGCCGCTGGTGTCCTGGCAGGCTGATGCCCATCTGCTCCAGGCGTTCTTGTGTCAGGGTGCGACATTCTTGTAGTGTTGTCAGCCCGACACTGAGAAAAACCTCCTTGTATTGTTCAAGACGGAGCACGTTCAACCAGTCTGACACAGTTATACAGGAATCAGACTCAGACGTCATGTTGGGGAAATTAGAGTTCACTGCATTTCATGGTTCACATTTCACTGCACTGAAAGAGAGAGAAAAGAGAAATATACATTTACGGTTACAGATAAACACTTCACACGGTCATGTCTGGGTGGGTTGTGTTTTCAAACAATCACACTAAATGATCTTTAAAAAGGAAGAAAAAAGTCTAGACAATTTTAGTTTCCTCTTTATATAAAAACCTTCCACAACACCTCTAGTTGCTACACTACTGCATTAAATTGGGAACTAGAGGTGGGCAAACAAAACATAATTCTAATCACTTGATAAAAAGTCAAATATAAAATTATGAAAAATCTACACTGGGTCATTTACAATAAAAATATAAATAATGCATTTGAGAGTGAGTGTGTGTGTGTGTGTGCCCGTGTGTGTGAAAAGTATTCAAACTCTATACAACAAGTCGTGAACTTTAGTGCAGATCCTTCATTCATAAATGTTGAGATGCTTTTAATCAGCTCTTTCATTAGTTTTCCTTTCGTAAAATCTACAGGTTGGCTGTGATTTGGCCATAGCCTCTTATCTTTTATTTTTGAAACATACAACATAACCAAGAGCTGATTCTCCACCCAACGTGATCTGTCAGAAAATGTCTTTAATAAGACTGCTAAGAGTCCAAGGATGACACTGGCTGAGCTCCCCAGAGCACATCTGGAGATAGGACAAGAAATTTACACTGCTCTGACTCTTATAATAACTGACTCAATAACAGTGATTAATTAATTATAAAAGCTGGTTTCTCTTATTTTCAAGTTCAGTTGCAAAATGCCTCTGAAAGTAAAATTTGATTTTCCAGAAATGCCAGAACAATAGAAATGGGTTTGCCTCATTACCTGACGTTTAATCTGGGCTCATTTCCAAATCGCATGCTTTTACTGCCACAAAATGTATTTTAACGTTCTAACATATTATAATGTTCCCTTATCAAAAACATGCTTGAGGTTTTAGATGTCATCCAAGGGTGGTTAAGCAATTTACAATCTCTCCTGGATTCTAATCAACCCCTTCTTACGGAAAGCTGTAAGACTCAGCCCACAAGCCTACAATACCCACGCTTCCACATGACAATTATCTATAAATATGCAAACGTATGATACAAAACTGTACACAACAACATGATAAAGACTTTTGTACAATATTTAATTTATATAAGTCTTATATAAACTGTCTAGCTTCCTGTTAAAGGCAACACTGACAAAGACTCCCATTCAAAACATATAATATTCTAGTTTAAACTGTTACTTGCAATGGCAGCGGTCCTGATTTTTCATCATTCTTCAACCCTGAGGATAAGGACAAAGGAATCTACATTTACCACTGCATCTGAAGGCCTTTAAGACTTGTTTTAAATACTTGAACATAGTGTACTTAGCACATTTTTTTTTTTTTTTTTTTTCCCCAAATAATCTGGGGACTCCTGAACTCATTTAGTGCACCCCAGGTGAACAATGTCACTGGATCATGTTATCAGGAAAAAAAAAACTTGAATAGCAAAGAAAATGGTCGGCTCTTTTTTAATTTAAATGTGTTATTAGTTAGAGTTAGTAACAGGTCTAAAGAGGACACATAACACTATCACATACCACACCATGGTGTGAAGGAAGTGTTAGTTTTGCATTTCAGAACATTTCATTATGGGAACAGCTTCACTCTGAATGCTTCTACAAAATAAACATGCTTGATTACAGCTTGTAAAAGAGCACATTACTCATGGTGTCTGATCTTTAAAGAGAAGCTTCTGGATTTCCAATGCAGTGTCACAAACACAACACATCTCATGACCATGGGAACTGCCTTCACTTATGGTCATTTTACAGTGTGTCCACAACACATGACTACACACAGTCAAATGTATTGTTCCAGAGGTATTGTGTGACCTTTTGTTTGAAGCACATCTAATGGAAATGGTGCTCAGTCCAGTCACTTTTCTTGCAAGAGATGCACTATAGTCTAGTTCACAGTTTCACACTTGAGACCGCTCTTTCATCTCTAATAAGACACAAAGTAATATAGTTACGAGTTGTTTGTTAGCTACACATTTGTACAGGGGTCAGTACCCAAATGGAAAGTGTAATGTAGAAAGTAAATGGCATGACATACTTACAACATAAAACAGACTTACGTAAACTAAGCACTATTAGTTCAAATGAAAAATTCTTAGCAACAAAGCAATAATGTTTCTCTACTGACCTCTTGTGGCAGTAGTTAGTATCGAAAACGGACTCCTTAAAAAGGGACATAGTGTAAAATACTTTTATGAGCTCATCTAGCTTAGTCAAGATTTGCATTTCCATGGATTCACACATGTTTGAGTCACCTTGTCTTGTATTTGAGGCTTGAGTGGCCAGAAAATTTTTATTTTCACCTACACCGTATTACCACTAATTTGTATTTAATTGCAATTATTCAACACATTCAAACTCCAGGTCAAACATGTAGGGTTAAAAAATTACACAGCCATTTTCAACAATCCAAACATGAAATGAAAATCTGCTGATTGTTCTACAGTTTTGAAGAGGAAGTTAATGGACCTCATTCTATTAGTGGGAATTTTAGATCAATTTTGCATTTTATAATGAACAAAATGTAAAATAATGATCTAACTATGTTATAAAATATTCTTCGACACTGTTTGGGTCAAAATATGTGCTTAGGATATTTGGAGTACAAATTTCAAACTAGAAACCAAGGTCCCGCACGCAGTCTACTTATAAAAAAAAAAAGGCTGGCTTATAATGTTTTGGTCAGAACTGTTTCTTTACGCCAAACAGACTGCCAAGTACTACCTCACATTTCAGTTCGTGAAAACGCAAAAAAAAAAAAAGTAGTTACCAATCATTTCCTGTCAACTGTTTCAACCTCAAATCATTGACCGCACAGTGAGAATCCCAACATCTTACTTATGAAACACAGTTCCTATTTTTAAAACTAGGAAGTAGTTTAGTCGTCTATTTGGCAAGCCACAAGAAAAATAAATGATGTCCCCTGGATCAAAGATGTAATTTAAAATAGTTTGTTTATTTTAAAATTTGCAAAAAAGGGAACTGCAGAAGTTGTAGAAAATGCAGAAGAGCACACAAGTGCGAGGGTGGGTAATGAGATAACTGTTGGGTATAGGTGTTAAAATAGAACATTTTTAAACTGCTATTAGAGGTTTATGTGAGTGTAAATTAATTTAAATGAAGATTCTGGTCATAGTTTATATTTTAAATAAATCCAACAGGTACATTAACATTTGAGAGGATATTAACTTTTTTTTTTAACATTGCAACAACTGTATACATTTGCCATTTTTATATTTCGAGCATCCAAAGCTGAGATATTAATCTTTTCAACTAACTGAAGATGAAACAGCAATCACATTTCCTAAAATATAATTTAAGATGGCTAACCTGGCTTTGTTTTTACAGAGAAATTACAATGTAAATCACCTCCAAAAACACCACTGGCTGTCCCCACTTTCCCTTTCTGCTTATCCCTCATCTAGCACTCTCTTTCTCTCCCTCCCACTCACAAAACTGCCAATAACAGGGTCTCTGTGTGGCCTTTACAATGGAGTGGTCTGTATAGCCCTGGACAAGCGCACACTCACATACTCAGGGGCAAGAGTAGGGGAAATGCATTGTGAGGCCCGCTGTTCAAATAACACTCTTTGAAACAAGTGCTCACCTAATTATTTTGTTGAAATCTTGGAAGGACTTGTTCAGTTGCCTCTAATCCTCCTTCAGGTCATCTGCATTTGGTACTTTTCTAAAACAAAATCAATTAGATTAGCATTTCAGTCTGATGCAACATTTCTTAGTATGTCAAAGTGCAAAATGACATTATAAATTGGTTTCTTCATCAAAACACTCTGAATTGTGTTTCATTCATGCATGTTTACTAGGGCTGTATTTTTCATCACATTTTAACCCACCCACCCATTATATAGCCTTTGCCTATTGTTTCTTACACCTATACTCCAAGAAGCACTGACCAAAAGCCCTCTAAATCTGGGTCTGTCTACTTTCTTTATCATCAGTGTTTAACATTGTTTTCTGAATATATGTGACCAAATCAATGAAAGGCAATGCATAACCCATATGTGAATATCCCATTTGTACTTGAACTGCATATACTTTGTCAGAACAATGCACACACACCTAACAACGCAACAAAAATAAAGTGAAAAAACAACTTCCCCAAAGTGACACCACGTTAAAGGACACTGCACACCTTTTGAATACAAAAGATTAACATGCAAAAACAGGCAGATTTTGCTTAATGCATCCATTTCCTGAATGAAAGTTTGACACCATCTTTGTTTCTTGATTTTCATAATTTAGCGGCATGTTGGGAATGCACTTTACCAGTAGCACTTTACCAGTAGCGACAGGTCATTGAGGGGGAAGATCATATGAAAATGGATGGAAATGGAGTAGTAGGAAAAGTGCACTACAGTACCAAGGACACTTCTAGCTCGGTCCTCAGTTGGCATTTGCTCCATTGGACCTATGTCACTCATAAAAGGTTATACCAGACATGGATGGACAATATTGCCATAATGTGTTGAGTGTTTATATCCTTATCAGAATCAGAATCAGAATCAGAGTGTTTTTATTGCCATATGAGTGAACAGGTTCACAACATTAGGAAATTGCTGCGGTACTTGGAGCAGGATGTAGACAAACACTGACATGCAACAAATAATAGAATAAAATAAAGTAGGAAAAAAAAAAACTATAATATAATATAACAAAATTTACAAATTATTATTAGTGAATAAACTGTCTTCCCAACTCTCGAGGTACTTGAATGATTTCTGCATTCTCGAGTATCTAGCGTATCACAAAGTAGCACTGATTAACAATAGAAAATAAAACAAACTTACAATGTAATCTTTCAAATAAGGATTCAAAGTGATGCTTCTGCCCTTTTATAGTTGAACTTGAACCTCAGATAACATTCACAGATACTTTTTAACCCATTTTAGGTTGCAAGAAATCTTCAGATTCGCATCATTGGAATAACCCTCCAAAAATAGTGAGATATTAATTATTTTCAATTTATCTCCCACCCTGATGTAAGCAATAGTTAATTATAATGGAAACTGTATAAGCAGCAGTTATTGGTAGGACAGTAGTAGAGATAAAGTGAGTGTTTATCAAATATGTAACAGCTTTAAAATGTGCATTTTTTCCAATCCAAGTTAAGACTGCGAACATAGTGTCACCATTCTATTAGCTATTTTCCAGTCTGACCCCACAGACCCTACACGTTCCTCTGAAGGTATTGACAAAGGCCCAGTGGGAGCATGACTCATATCGCCTGGAACTAACATACTCTTCTGTTCAGCCAACTCAATTAGACCTCAGGGTGACTCAATGCTGCCAGTAAAGAAATGTGCTTTAGCTATGTCCTTCAAAGTCTCACTCACAGTTTCTTCACATTTCCCATGGCAACCATCTTTTGTAAGGGGTTCAGCATGATGAAAGTTACTTCTTATACTCTTTAAAATCTCTCTGATCAGTCAACAAATGTGCCTATGTAGCTCCAGTCATTTAGCTAAGGGTAATTTTTCCATTTCCTTTGCCCTAGAAGCACAAACTCAGAGCTCTGCCAAGGCCTTGCCCTATTTGACAATAAAGATAAGATAAATTTAAATTGCCCATAACACGAACCCATAATATCACTGTTTAAGAATACCCTCGTCTGTACAAAACTTACCTTCCTTTGCTAAAACTCTCTACAAACTGACTCACAGTGCGCGTTATCAAATGGATCTGAGACACAGGAAGACAAAAAATGTAGTGGACACAGCAGATTTGTGAAGATATAGAAATTTGCAGCCTCCATAAATCAGTATGCTTTTATTGCAGTAAAAGTAAATTACCAGATGTGAGGGAATGTTACAGAGTAGTAGTAGTATTTCAAGTATTATTTACTGCTTATAATTCCAGCTCAGATGTGTGGTGTTACTTTTGCTGGGGACAGTAGAACTTATGCAGCAGAATAATGCGATGGCTCAGCATAATGATTTTCACGGTTCAGCCTCTTGTCCCCTTTGCTCTGGAACACTGCATTAGGTTGTCCTGTATACCAACAATTTATACACTGCTTATCATAGAGTTTTACACTATAACAAATTATAGTGTCTAGAAAATGTAAAGAATTCCTGAGAAGTTAATCATTTTAAATTACTAGGCCATACACAATAGTAATAGTCTAGGCTATCATATCCCTGCAGACAGTTGGTTTAGTTAGTTCTTGTAAAGTCTTGACTCATTTCCCTTTATTTATGACTGCATCATAGTATACACACAGCAAATTACCAAAAAATCAGTTATTAATCTAATATTTCGTAAGCGGTTGCCCACCAGTCACATATACCAAAATAAAATTTATTATGGTGAACTAAACACTTAAATATGTGGAAGTAAAACGCGTGTCTTAGTTAACATATGTAAGCTACTTGAGCACGAATGTTTCATGTGAACAAAACTGGCTGAGGCCAATTTAAGATACAATGATCCCCACACAATTATTCTCATTCATCTCAACTCAATTCTGTCAGTCAGTAAAAATAAACTTTTTTGTTTCCATTCTTTCATGTTAGAAAAGTAACCTGTCATGCACATATTGATAGGTATAAGCATAATAGGCCTATAGAAATAATTATCAAGTAGGCTTATTAGTTGATTAGTCCATTCTGTTATGCTTTTCTAATCTAATAACTTTTCTGTTTGATGAATCCAGTTGCTCCACATCACATCATACCTAACGCACTGTGGCCAGACCAGCCAGATTAAGAGCCCTGGATTCCAATGCGGATAAACAACTATAAGACATCAATGGTTCTAGTTAATATTAAGAGAATAAGGAGACTTCAAAAGAAAACCACCTACTATGTCCATCCTGTCACCATTTCCTACTTTTGATTAAAAAGTAAACTGAGCAAAGGAGAACAGGTTAAACTCTAGTACCAAAAAGCGCCTAAATCATTCTGTTGAGTCTTTGACGCTTATATGTTATAAATATACTTAAAGTTAACTTGGTAAAGGGTTAATGGCTGGATGTTACCCGGACAACATGTATCCAAACTAAACAATCCAGAGTTGTGTGTATCTACTTTTAGACTCGCGATTGAAGCGTACAAAAGTTTTACGCGTAAAGTTGGATGCGCTTGGTTTTTCTTACCTTTCAGTGTGAGTCAGGTTTAAGACTTCCCGTGAATGAGCTGCGGTGAAAGTCTGGTTAGAAGTAGCTTTACACACCAACATCAACGCCAAATATAGCGGATAACATTTTTTCTCACGAATGAAACAGCAGCAACACCACAGTAAAAAAAAAAAAACTAGTAAGAAGTAAGAAGTGGTTTTCGGTTTGGCTCTTTCAAAATGAGACACGTATACGAGGTTTCTATAAGTGGGCGTTTTATTTTGAAAGTTAAAAAACCCTGTTTGGCTTTCTCTTTGGGCAGCATTTGAGCGCAACGATTGAACCTAATTGTGAAAACTTCCGTCAGGCCCTCATGTGACCGCACTAAAAACGGACAAAAACGGACTTTCAGGCATCCCAGTTTGTTTGTTTGAAAACAGGGTTGTAAACAACATAGATTATCACTTGAATTGCATTCCCAATACTGATAATGTACTAAAACTAATAGACCTACTAATCAAACCAACCTGCTGCAGCCTAAATAGGTCTCTGCAAATCTTTCTCCAAAATAAGTCTCTAGAACTCATCGCATCTCTGCACACATTGGAAGGCAAGTTTCCGTGCGTAATACAAGTTTATTTTTTACTAAAGACATGTGGATGTGGCAAACTGGAGAATATTCACAACCCCAAGTGACTGCAAGATCCCATGGGAGCCAGAAGGGGGCATCCAATCACTGTCTAGAAAAGACTCATGAGTCTTATTACAAGACAAGATTCATGAGTCTTGGGAGAGGAATAGGGTGAGTAAAAGACAAGGCAACGCAAGTTTCTTTGTATAGCACAATTCCTACACAAAGTAATTCAAAGTGCTTTACAGAATAAGAAATACATTCAAATCACAATACAAATAAATAAATAAATAAATAATCATAAAATTAAAGAGAGAGAGAGTTAAATTAGAGAGAAGAGTCGGAATGAAAAATGAAGACGTTTCAGTCATATGCATAGCTGAACTGTTTTGAGTCTGGATTTAAACAGTGTGGGGAAAGAAATGCTTAGACTTAGACAAACTTTTATGGATCCACAAGAGAAATTACTTGGACACAGTAGCTCACACATCACAATATATTATAATAACAAAGAGATAATACATTTAAAATGAGTAGCAAAGCATTAATCTCATGGATAAAGATAAAATGGATAGATTAAGTTGTATATACGATAGATCAATTTACAGAAAACATTATTGATTTATGCAGTTTCAAATGAACAAAAGTGGAAGATGTATCAGAAATAATTGTTATTTTGGCAATATGTAAAATTGGATTGAAATCAACAAAAGTGCACAAAGAGAACAGATCAAAAATAAAACATTAAAAGAAAATCTTGGAAATAAAGATATAAATTGATTGCTATGTCATCTTAATATTGTCACTGAGATAATGAACATGAAATCGCAAATTGCATTTCACAACTGACGTGCAAGAAAACACTAAAAGTTCAAATCAAACCTACTCATGGACCAAAAAGGTGAAGTTATGATAAAATTGTATTATGTCTTCACTAAAGTCTTCACTGAAATGTTAGGAAATCAAAGACAATTGTTGCTATATGTAGGAGTTACTGCTGTCCTGATACAAAAAATAAATAAATAAACTATTGTACAATAGAAAGTGATTTTCAGCTGATACAGTTGAAGATCATTCTAAAGCAATTCAGGAAAGGTTCATTTCTGTCCTGTGAATGTGACTTTTTCAGGACTTATACCAGCTCAAACAAGTATCTAGTTTTGATACAAATATACAAGTTTATATACAAGTTGCTCTGCTTAGAATGTTCCACAGTATGAATAAATCTATGGTAAATGTGTTTAATATCAATTACTGGTGGTTTTATTGCTCAAAAATACATAGAAAAAAGGCATTCAGACTGTGGGCGTGGTTGTCTCTCCACAGATCTGACCTGTAACTTGGTCTGGTTTGGTCTCCATGAAGATGAGATGAAAGGTTTAATGCCATACTGTGAAACATTCCAGACAAAGCAGTCACATCTCTATGGAGAAAAACATTTCAGACCCTCCATCAGAAAAGTTACACAGTGCATCTTTAAGTATTGATTGGTTATTGAATGATTTTTGATACTTTTGACAACCCTATTAGGAGTATAGGATCCTTGTATACATGAAACAAATAAATTTACTGTACGGATCTTGCATTAGCCGATACTGCAGTGACCTAATCTTTATTCCTCGCCAAGGGGACTTTTTACACCACAACAGAAGACTTCATTCTCACTCATGTACCCCCTCCCGATGCTCTCAGAGCTCCCAGGCAAAAAACCAAGCAGGTCCACAACAGGAGGGTCATAGTTAATCTTTTGCCCCAGCTGCTGACTGTCCCAGGTTTGGATTTTTTCTGAAGAACACAAAGCAAGAGCAATGGAAACACAGTGGCGCACAGTTTTAGGAGGAGCATGAATGATGATGAGCATAAGTGATGAGGAGCATGAATACTCAGATTACTGGTCTGGACATCCATTCTTGGGTGTCAACAGGTTTCAGACCACAAGTAGGTATAAAAAGCTCTCTCTGTACCTACATTGCAATCACGCTGCAGCGCATCTTGCTAGAAATAATCCTTGTTATCATCCCATTGCAAAAGTTGCTCCTATAGTCGACATGGCACATCAGAATTTCAAAATGTACTACAAGCATAGTCGTGACATCTCCATCGATGAAGCCATGAAGGGCTACAAAGGTTGAACAGAGCTATGCATGCACATGCCTAAAAAAACAGAGTTTGGCATTAAATTTTGGGCAAGGTGTGATGGTAAGACAGTTTAAATGTCTGACTTTCAGTTATATTCAGGCAAGCGTGATCAGACTCCTCTTCAGCAGCTTCATGGACTAGGATATCGAGTCATTCATGATATGACACATGGCTTATTTGGCCTAAATCACTATTTTTACATTGACTGTTTTTTTCCCTTCAGTTTCATTGCTGGAGAATCTCTTGTCAGACCACATATATGCTTGCTGGACAATGCTGACATCCAGAAAAGATGTCCCCACTGCACTGAAACAAAAGAAAAAACTCAAGAAACAGCTGCCCAAGAGAGAAGACACCATGATCTTTCAGAAAAACATCACTGTGACTGCCTGGAATGACAATGACATTGGAATTGTTGCTCACAGCTGCCTTACTTATCCAAGTGAAATGATTATCTGTGAATGGCAGGTGAGCAGACAGAAGTTGACTGTGCCACAACCCCAGGTACAACCAACACATGAATGACGATGATGTTCATGATCAAGGAAAAAGTCTGCAGCATCACATCCCAGCAAAATGTACTGGAAGTACATCTTGTGGTTTGTGGTTGACTGTTGCCATATAAATGCCTGGATCCTGTACAAGCTGGCATCAACCAGAAGGATGAAGCGCTATGCCCAGAAGGACTTCATCTTGGAGCTGGGTAAGGAGTTGATCAATGAATTCTCCAGCAGAAAGCGAGCTGTCATTCATGAGTGTGGGTGAATCTCCCCTAGACATTAATATGCAGAAATGGAAGATGATGCACGCCTTTGAGTGACTACCTGAAAAACACCCCATGAAACTGTATATGGCTGTTCAACATGCAATACACACATGTGCAATGATTCAGGCAGATGCATACACCTGAGGACTGAGTTGAGGTGGAAAAAGCGGAAGAAAAGTGGTACTGTAAAATACCAAATAAGATCTAGGGCATTTATTTGTTTCAGTCACTAGACCAGGCATTAATTTGAGACCAGCTCAGCAGCCATGTGTTCGACTTCATCCCAGTGAACGAAAGGGTTGTTGACATGAATATTCTTCTACACCACCTGAATTAAGTAAAAAAATATTCTCTGCTACAGTGTAAAAAAAAACTGAAATAAACACAAAAAAATATTATCAAATACATTAGAATTGTAATTAGTTGGTCTGGTGATGGTCCAAAACCAGCAGCTGTATATTCCATTGTATTTGATAGTTTGCTGCTGGTGTTATCCACATTCCCTGGGGGCGTGATGCTAAGTGAAGGCACTACTCTGTCAGAAGCACTGTTACTCAAGTTAGACTTAATCTGAGTTTTGTTTTATCACAATTTGTACAGGTGAGTCCCCTCCCCCAGCCTCCATT
The DNA here is from genome assembly GCA_030686955.1 of Odontamblyopus rebecca. Taxonomy (NCBI): domain Eukaryota; kingdom Metazoa; phylum Chordata; class Actinopteri; order Gobiiformes; family Gobiidae; genus Odontamblyopus; species Odontamblyopus rebecca. Next base: position 15,215,657 of record CM060668.1, read on the forward strand.
CTGCTGCTACTGCAAAGTGAGACATCACAAGATGGAACAGAGCATTGTAAGCTTTGTAGATGTAGACCTACTAATAATAAAGGGTTACTCAAACATGTGAATGAAACAAAACACAACTCTAGGCATGTTTCTGATGAGGTAACAACATTCTAACATGGCTTAAAGCTCACAAGAGTCAATTTTGCGTAACAGAGGACATGAAACTTTACATGAAATAAAATACAGTCAATATTTAATTTAAAAAAAGGCTTTGTACAAGGGGCAAGGTAAGAAAATATGGTACAAAATTAAAATGGGTGTATACCAGAATTAACAGAATCAAACCAAGACTATAACAGGGACTAAACAAGGTTCAAACCAGTGCAATTATGAACATGTCCTTATATAACTGTGCCACCGAACACAAATGATGAGATCTCTTTAAACCTCCTGCTCTCCTTAACGTTGAGTCATGGCTAAAACATTCCAAATTACAGGGACAATTTAGGCACATTTCCCAACCTTGATTTCACTAAAAAAAAATGGTGTTGGTATTTGTATTTTTGAGTCTAATCATAACTATTGTGCATTTTTGACAAGTTTAGCTCATGTTGACACTATGGTTGCTAGGCAATAGGCTCTATTCAAGCTTTCATCACAAACCAGGAAGACATCTGAAAACAACAAATGTGTGTGTGTGTTTTTTGTTTTTTACAGCCAGGGATTAGCAGACTACATCCCTCTACTCTGCTGTGCGTCATGAGACACTCAGTTCAAGCAGCATATTTTAATGTAGGCCCATATTACAGTACAGGCCTACCACTTTTTGTGAGGTCAAACTATAGAAGCACAAATGCAAAATAACATTGTGGTGTAACAATATGCCTTTGACCCATAGAGCTGTGTTAGATGCCTTGAGTGTGGCAAAGTCTATTCCCAAATGTGCAATACACTAGGTTTCTGTCATAGACCCCAGTTCTCAGTAGTGCAATGAGCCTGAGTGAACATTATGCCTGCTCTATAACAAATCAATGAAGTATACGTTGTGTTGCACTTTTACTATTGTCCTGGGGCAACAATGAGAAGATTGGATAAAGACATAGCAGTATATACAGTCTCAAGACTTGCTCTATGGGGTATCATTGCAGCAGCCTAGACAATAAGAAATAACCAACGTAATAATCTGCATCATTATATAGACAGTTTGTTGATAGACCGTATATTCGAGTGGACAAAGCTAACCCGCTAACCATCGTGTGCCAAATAGGAAGTGCACCAGGAGGCTCTTCCGGCTCCTCTTGACCGTGACTCCAACTGACTTAACATCGGGATCTTGGGTTTATTTGAACATATTTCTCCAGAAGATCAATGTCTCATAACTCAAAAATAATCATATGGAGCTACATTAATATTTCTCTGTACTTGGGCCTGGCACAAATGATTTCCTGGTCTTCGGATCCTCTGTATTTCTGAATGATGAAAGAAAACATTAAGCTCCCAAGTAACATATTTTATTCAGCAGTGCAGAAGTACTTCAAGTTATGAGTCACAGGCATTTACCAAAAAGGTGAAAAAAGAGGACAGACAGAAGAGCATGAAGAGACGATAGAATATGGGCTAAAACGGGATGAAGGGAGAGGAGTGGGTGGGGTCGTGGTGAGTCATCAGCAGTCTAGCAGCAGCACTGGTGGGCCCGTGCTGTGGGGGTGGTACACACACACACACACACAGGCACATGCACACGCACACAACTGCTCATGTCTGCTCCTGATGTGTAGAGCACCGCCCAAAAACGCTAAAGGGCAGCCTGAGACTCACTTCACACTGTCATGCATGAACTACTGCAGTAAGCCTCTGCTGTCCCATGTGCATGTAAAGATAATGACTGGATGAGAGGACCATTACGCCGCTAAAGAGGGGGTAGCTCTGCACACCATGGGGATCAATACAGCTGTATGCACAAGGCAAAGCAGGTTTACAATACCAAATTACCACGTTATACAGTAGAGACAGGATTGTATCGAAAACACCAGGCCTATTTTTGAAATATTCATGTGTCATTGGGGCACATGCTGTCACCTCGCAGCCAGGAGCTTGTGGGTTTGTTTCTCAACACAAAACTTTTAGGTGTAGTCTGTATGTATTCCAGTTATTTTTGTGGGTACTCAGATATGTTCCTAACACCCAAAATATATATATATTTTTTAGAATAACTGAATACACTAAATTGCTCATCTCATGGTGGTTAATTGATTTTCTGTGTTCATGAGTCAGCTATATATCACTGTCCCATGTACCACAGTGAAGGTTAAGGTACACTTTATTGTCTCCGTAGGGAAATTTGTCCATTGCTGCTGGGGAAACCTGTGGGGATCCATTTCCAATCTAGAGATAGGCTTGGTCAAGACCATAAGGCAACTTTTTATAGAAAAATTGCATGGAGACAATTGTAACTTTTCTCTAATTCCATCTTTCTTGCTGCCTGTAAGAGGAAGTCAAGTTTGATTGCAATCAGAAATGATGCACGTCTGAAACAGCATGACAAAGCGTATGCTTACTTCCTATATTAAATGGTTTTCAGTGCGCAAGCTTCTCCTTCTTGATTGTGCCTTAGGAGGTAAGTGAGCCCACAAGCACACATGCCAATAACTGAAAAACAGTTAGTCAATAGGCCGTATGTGGTCAGGCAATTTAGGTTTAATCATGGTACCTCATTTTAATAATCAATAATGTTGTCTGTTTATGGAGTGGTGAAAGAATCGATCAGTGTGACCAGTACAGTGAGTATCAGGTCAGTTCAGGTCAATGACTTTTAATGTCCACTCTTTTAACAAATGCTCCTCTATGCACAAAATATGAAAAAAGGCACATTTCTGTTGTGAAATTCAAAAATCTTTATAGAATTTCATGTTAAAGTCTACATACATTCATACATCTCTCAAACAGAGGAGCTGACAGAATGCTGAAATGTTTGTGAGACAAACTTCCAAGATGGGGATTACAGCTGCCCGTTTATGATTATTAAACATGATGAAAACAAATCACAAAACAAGGCTAGAGACACACCAGTGTATTCAAGAATAAAGAATGTATTTTAAAGTATATTTAAAGCTGTGCACACATGTTGCCTTTTTCTTGTGTAGGACTACTATACCTGGAATTTAAAGAGAGGTAGCTAAACTTACAGAAATATACCTCTCAGGTAAAGGAAATGGACTGTGTATGATAACTTACATACAAGGACAATTTGTAAACAGACACTGTAAACTACTGAAAATACAGTCTATTGTTATATTCTTCTGGATAGACTCCAATTACAAATGTCACTGTATCAGACACAGGAAATGTACAATATGTTTCCCGCTGTATGTAAAAAGTATTCCTGCAGCCTAAGAGGTTGTCTGTGAGTGCATCTTTTATGGATGTTTATTATGTATAAATCATGTATACAAGGAAAATATGTCTATATGTTTTAGTCTCTCAGCATAAAACCTGCATTTTTATGTACAGTATGCAAGCATTTTCATGCCGACTCTAATACAGAACCTCATACCTGTAAATGACGGTATGCGTGTCAGACATGCTTGTATCCCTGCATTACACTGTGTACATGTAGTAGAGTAAGGGCTGTGTTAGTCACTGTCTTCTCCTCTGTCCTGGGTCTCATCCAAGCAGCTCTCATCAATATTCTCCAGGCTCTCAGCACGCTGGATGCTAAGTTCCGACAGGGGAATGCTGGGTAATGTAGTTTGCTCAGGGTAAAGCCAGGGTTTGAATCCAGGGTTGTGTCTCTGTTTCCATTCTGCATATTTCAAACACGCTTTATTGATCTTCTTCATTGCCTGAAACAATAATTGCAACAAAATATTTTCACATGTTTTTTCCTGGCATTTGGTTTCAATTTGTCATTTTTATTTGATTTATTTACATTTTTTCTGAGGATTGGTTGTGAATCATGTACTTCAGATTACTAAAGCTTTTCTGAAAATTTCAAACTCATATAGCCTATGTATTCTGTGCAGTTATTTTTCTGTATTTTGCTTTGCATTCTGGTGTACCTGTGGGGACTACTAGAACATGTTTACAGCCACCCACACATGGATAATAAAATGCTACGTTTATTTTGCAAACTACTTACACTAGGCGCATAGAAGTGGGAAGACTTGTTGACCAGCCACTTTGGTAATGAACCTGCAAAATAAAATGTCATGGTAAACACCAGAGAAATAAATGGAAAAGCTGAGTTCTGCCTGTTAGTGCCAATACATGCACTGTTATCTAGCCTTGTTTTGCACCATTAGATCCTCCTCACACTTAAAAAGTGTAAAACAATGAAGCACGGCAAGAGACGGGAGCATAAAACCAACAGTGTCCTTCATATGGTTACTATGGTGACCCGTTTTGACATAAAGAAAGGAGAATGAATCATACATTAAAAGTGTGAACATGTGACACCTGGGTCACTGAATGCACATATAAATGTGTGAAGCCTTCATCTGGGAGAGTGGACCATTTATTTGTATTTTTTTCATTCACAGTCTCTATGATAAACCAATCTGCATCAAACCAGACAGACATCAACACAACAAATTAAAATAATGAACATGAACATAAAAAAGAGGCCTGTCAACAGAAATTTCAGGGCATGGGCCAAGAAGCCTCACATGGGCCACCCTCAAATATAAATTAACAGGATTAGGGTCCAATTCTGGGCCACCAAGACCCTGGGGCCTGGGACAACAGACTGATAAACAACATTTAACAAAAATTACAACCAAAGAATAATCAATATTGATCAAAAAGGAGACAAAAGATAAAAAAAAAAAAAACAGGTAAACAGGACCAACTTATAAAACAGACACAGACAGGACATGGAGTGACAGACAAAACAGGTCTGCAGTGGTGGAAGAAGTACTCAGTTTTGTTACTTTGTTACTGGAACAGTAAAAAGTATCACATGAAAAAGTCTACTCAAGTAAAAGTATTTAAGTACCCATTTAAAAATGTACTTAAAGAATAAAAAGTAAAAGCATTTTGCACAGATTATAAGGCTTCAAAAGTATTGATTTTTATACAGATTTCTGCTGAATGTTCTTCAGCAGAAACAACTGAATCAGTTGTTTTTTTTCTAGCTGAACGCATTAAACATAAACCTGTCAGCAGGTCTGAAACAATAACAAAAAAATACTTTTACTTTTCAGCCCAGTTCAAAAATGTAGTGGAGTAGAAAGTGCAAATACCTGCTCTCAAATGTAGTGAAGTAAAAGTAAAAAGTATCCACTGCAAAATATGCTTAAGTAAAGTACAGAAACCTAAAAATGTTGTTACTTAAGTACAGTACTTTACTACTTTTAATTTGTTATCTTCCACTACGGTTTATTTATTTATTTGTTTGCCAACAATTGTGAATGCTTTATTTACCTCGCGGATCAACCTGGGCCATGTACGTCAGGATGCAGGTGTTAGGCCCTTGACTCTGGATCATGTAGCCGGTTTGCAGAGAAACAGCTCGAACCATATTCTTTTTAGGAGGGTATTTCTGCAGAGACAAACATAACGTCGCAAAATGACACTCATTATCATTCACTGTGGGTAATAACAGCAGTGTCTCTAGTCAAAGCCGCTGTCACTTAGTGGAGCAGGGGACTTCTTAAAGTGTTGCAAGTGTCATTGTTGAAAAGTCGTACTGTCAGTGAAGGAAGTCATGACGCACATACTCCCACCAGCAAACTACAGATTAATTGTCCGGATCAAACTGAGAGGTTGCAGTCAGAGTGGCACATCTGACAGCATAAGAAAACATATAGACTGTTTGGATCAATGGAAATCTGATGGTTAACTCTGCACTGCACCCCACTAAATTTAGAGACCTTAGTCCAAACATAGGATGTAACCATTTATATGAAGGTAAAGTCTGCATGTTTAAGTTTAAGGTTGTATTTCTGGTTATACATTTTATTTTATTTTTTTCTGAAATACCTTCAGTTTGATATTATCATTTTTCCACAAGTGCCTAGTAATAGATTTGATCATTGCCATTTACATTATTTAAAACACCGATACGCCAGTCTGTGATTAGCCAAGCTCTAAAAGCATTTCTCACTAACACTTTCACTGTTGCCTACTTTGACTATCCATCTGAGGTTATTATTCATGATGATAATGTGCAGAGCTGGTTAGGCTGAGCTAATTAGAGGCGGCTCCCTGCAGGGGACAGTGCACTGCAACATTCACCCAAGATCTTTTGAAAGTACTTCATCGATGCTGCTTGCATACATACTGTATTTTGCTGTATATTATGAATAAAATTAAAATGGATTAAACATCAGAGCCATATAGCTAGACCTCAAGTCAAATTCTTGTTGAAATCAAATGTGACCTTGGCTAATCACACAAAGCCAGGCACACAGGAGAACACACTGTTATGTTAGCGACTACTTATTGATGCAGGAATGCGGAAGGCAAGATGGGAGTCAACAGTCACATGAGAGACCTTATCCTTCTGCAAACATGATATTAGTGAGGGAAACTAAGGAATGGATGACAAGGATGTTTGAGACAAGCTGCAAGTAACTTTTTTTTAAGTTATCTGAGTAATAACAGAATTTGAGCTAAGGTATTTTTGTCTACTAACAAACTGATGATTTAATTTTGGGTTGCTCTACTTGGAAAGAAAAGACAAGCTATGAGCCAAGTTACAGAAATTGGGCTATAGTCCAATGTGAGCTAATGAATTCTCACTGTTCTCTGATCATTCTGCTTGTTTTAGTCCTTGGCACACTCCATTTCCAAAAGAGTACAGTGGGACAACAAAGAACAATAAAGGCATGAAGTTCCATCCGGGCACATGGAACAGCAAGGGAAAGCATTATTTCCTGGGTGGTGTCATTCCATATGAGTGATTTTATAAATATTGCATTCTGACCTGCTTTATGGATTTAAAATATTTATGCTTTGTATTGCAGTGGCCATTCCCAGGATCGTAGTGCCCACATCTTATTTTTACCTCCCGTGTAGATCTCTAATGGTTCTGGATTGACCATAAACAGAGCAGGGGCCCATTGGAGTGTACTCACAGAGTGTTTGACGGAGTAGTTCATAATAATGTAATCTCTCCCAATTGGCAGCCAAGAGCGCAGTGTGATGACGTCACGGTTTCGAACAGGCTTCGGACACTTCCCTGTTAACAGCAGAAGGCGAATTCAGTGAACACATCAGAGCGGATCAGGGTTTGTGCACAGGCACATTCATGTTGAATGAATCCTACTCATGAGAGCAGAAATGATTTCCTCATGGCTGTCTAAGTATAACGTACATGCATAGTAGCCAACATCTGCGTTGACCGTGAGTTTCCCGATGTCAAAGGTCTCTATGACGTTGGTGTCCCATTTTCGTCTGTATTCAATATCATGGAGCACATCGTACATAATCTCTGCAGACACATCCTTGCATATCATCCGGCACTAAAAAGAAAGGAAAAATATAACATTTTATATAAAAGCTGTGGTTAGGGTTAGGGTTAGGGTATAGGGTACAGGGTAGGGTATAAATCAGTAGTAAATAATGCTGATCTTTGCTTGGCTATACCAAACTACTAAGATATCTGTGGTCACCATTTATAACAAAGGAGCCATGGGGACTCCTGTTTAAGTCTATTTAAAAGCAGACAAGAAGGAGAGGTCTGCAGGGTAAAGCTGTTGCTGCAGCTACAACAGCCCAGAAGGGATTAGTCATAGTAAAAACAAGAGGGGCAATGTTTAGTCACAGGCAGAGTAAGACACGAGACACACACACAGAGACAAAAAGTGAAATCATGGTAAAGTAGTTACCAAGGATTCCCATCTATCACAGTGCCTTTTCATCTCTCTTTTAATTACACATCTATTAAATAATGAACTATTCATTAAAAGTATTTTTAACCCTGTTTGGATTGAGAGTCTTAGAGGTAGGGCGCAGCCTGGTTGTGGGAAGAAAATTAAAATCCATTGTGCATTATTAGATTTTTAAATTGATATTTACATTTAAAAGTGTCAGAGACAATCTACTAAGATACTATTGCTAATTAATAAATAGGATCAGTGCCCACATTTATACACACACCAATAGTAATGCTATATCAGGGGGGGGGAAAAAAATGTCCCCTTGGACTTGACATATAAACCCACTGAAATAAAAGGAAAGCTGAACACACATTTCCCCTCAATGAAAGACTTCACTTGCTGAGGACAAGCAAACATAGATAAATTACAAAAGGAAGTCTGGTTAATCCCTCAGTCATCCAGGTTCTGTATGATCCATAACAAAAGAAAAGAAACAACAGTAGGGACGTGGTTTGTACCAGAATTTTCTGGTAAGTAGCCTCTTGCTCCAGCAGCAGTAACATGAACAGCACTCAAGAATGCCTGACAAACTGATGAGATTTGAGTACAAGGGAAACTCTACCCAATTGTTCTTGTAATGTTACGATTTGTAAAGATTTACTACAACAAGGGGTGCGTTCACATTCGCACAAAAGACATATGATCACATATGAGGATGAGGACACAATATTTTATACGGTAGATACCAATAGATGGAGACTTTCCCAAGGAATCTGTCAGAATATATTGTGAAACTTTTTTTGAGGTTACTGATGCTCATTAATATTACAAACTAATGAACAAATAGATCAGTACTGCTTGATATATTTGAACAGTATATGTTGACTGTGTCTTCAGAGACAATGAAATGTGTCTGTTGTCTGTATGTCTGAATTATTAAAATGTGTAAAAAGTGTATTTCAGAAAAATGGGGCATGTAGTGGTATTATAAAATAAAGCTGTGTAAAGTTGTGAAGTATCTTGTGATACTGACTGACTCCCTGTACTTTATGATAGACATTCTGTCCAGCAGTGATGCAGTTATACCTGTGTTTAATTAACTTTTTGCATCAATCATGCCAAAAACTTTACCTTCTTGGTAGAGAATTGTCCAAGAATTCTACATGAACCAGAACGTGCCCACTCAAAATGAGCTATGACTTTTGACCATAGCCTCGCCCCCACCTTCTTAAATTTCTCTTCTTCTTGGTTCTTGCCTGACACTGTGCACCTATCCTCTACCTCTTCACCTGTCAGCTTTGATCACTGGTTCCTTTGGGGGAAAAAAATCAGTGGGTGTATGTGATTCAGCGCTGGGCTTCCCTCTGTGTCAGCAGCAAACATGGGAGTCTCCGCTGTTTGGAGTAGAAGAAACTCTAACAATCTGCTGCCTACACAATAACAACACATTGGATGCTGAATAGTGAGAATGATGCTAGTGTTAAGAAAAGGATTGTAGAGTGATATTAATAAATTCGAGCTGTATTAAATTTGCATATCTGTCTGGTTATATTCTTCCTTTTGTTTTCAGATTGGCACAAGTGAGAAGGTTTTTACACCCAACTCCAGCCTGTAGAAATCAGATTTATATAAAGGAAAGTGAAATGTTATGTAGTGTAAATTTTCATGTCAGTTCCAAAATGACAAATTGATTCTACATTATTATATCATCACCTATGGTGGTTCCCCTAATATTTCACAGCTCTATCCATAATCAGTTCCTTGTGTATAATGACTGCACTAATACAATGTGCTATAATATTAGTATTGATGAACACAGCAACACAGTAATGACAAGAGATTATGAGCCTACTAAAGATAATGCTGGTTTGTGACAGTGTATTAATATTTCTCATTTGCATTCAGTAGGAAGTACAAGAAGGGAAGCTGTCAACTCCCAACATTATTCATTTGACATGCATCAGCAGAAATGCATGCTTTTATTTAATCTATAAATAGAACAGCTGTATCTGCAGCATCACTTTCACGCTCACACAACACCTACAAACATGTGCCAGTAAACTACCATAAAGAGAGTTTTAATTCTTCTCCTCCATTTCAGATTGATCATTTTTGGTCTTTGTATGTCCATATTCATCGTAGGGCTTGCCTCCAAACTCAAATCAATGAAAATGAACATGATAATGATGATGGTATTTGAAAAAATTATAGAAACGAAATGGCTTTCAAATTAGCTTTTGGATTAAGTGTAAACACCAAAACTAGGATCTAGCTGGGTCCAGAACAGTGATCCTGTTTTCAATGACTCATTTACAGTTAGTATTGGCCACACCCATGTTAGCCTGTGTACCCTCTTCTCTTCTGTCTTGTTTGCAGAGCTGTCATGAGGACCCACACCTGTCTAGTCCTAAAATTGTTAAACAAGAACCTGTAGGCTGGCACACTCACATATACTGTTTTACCCAGGAGTAGATGCAATACAAAGCCTCTGCAATTAAAAATGCTAATGAGTCCATTGAGCACACTTTGTTAGCTTTAAACTGACACTGTGCTAACAAGCAGAAACCTGATCTGTTATGGCCGCTGGTAGGGAAAATTATTCGCACAAGAACACCGTTATTTGACAAGTAAACATTCGTGGGACTTCCAGCTGCTCTGCTGGATAAAGTCCTTACAAATTACTTTATTTTTTCAGGCAAAGAAGCACAAAAAATTTTGAATTGGTGGCAATATAATCTAGATATACAGCTCTGGTTCCAGTGTTTGGTTCTCTATTGTAGCAGTAATGTCACTGACAGACAAATGAGCCTCTGTTATATGGCTACAGGCTATCATTAACCATGCAGTAGTTCTATTAAAATCTAAATGGGTTAGATAAGCTTTCCCCTTGATTTACAGCCACGGGTTTTTCCTATAATTATACACGTTTTTGCAGACAATAATTTCAGTATTTTGTAATCCATGCGAAATGTACCGCAATATGTTTGCAAATGTTGTGGCCAAGGTTGAAGTAACACAAAGTCACCACAACTATTACCGTTTGAAAGACACATTTTATCAGACAATATGCTTTATATAATTATTTTACATACAATGAAATTCAGAACGAACATTATGAAGTTTGGAACAACTGTCCCGAAGACCTTAAATTGTGTACCACTCTATTCCACTTTAAAAAGAAGTTAAAATGTTTAACTCTGGGCTGATCCATTCATTATGATACTGATTGTGTGGACTGGTTTCAAGATGATGCTATGTCAAGAATAAATGTTAGGCCTAATAAACTTAAGCTTCAGTCTACACCTTTTGGTTCTCTGTATGTTAAATAAAATATGACTGTTTGTGGGATAATGTCAGAATATACCTGTGACTAAAATGAACTAATCAATAAATCCATTTTGGTATCTCTCATTATTATCTTGATTGTATTTTGATCCCAGTTTAATGTACATGGGTTAGGGATACATCACATACAAATGACTAAATGCACACAGCACAGCTTAATTCTGATAACTGTTCACTTTCACATTGCCTCCCAAGACAAACATTACTGCTTAAAACTGCCACGACTGCTATTTGCTTATAGATAACAAAGTTTGCTCATCTAGCTCTTTCTAAGCAGCGTCACCCTATTTCCTTACCTCATACTAATAGCTCAACTACTGTAGAAGTGCTGTGCATATTTGGCACAACCCTACATATGCCCTGCTTGCAATCAATACCTAAATTATTCAACAAAATTATAGCTGAATAGACACCAACACTGCAGGCAAACTCTGAACAATGGCCCCAGAGGAACAAGTGGTATTCAAATTACACTAACATTAAGCAGTGATAAGGAGCACATTGTTAACTGTACACTCACATAACTGCAAAGAATACAACTAAACCAGTCAACCTGCCATACAGTTGCAAAAAAAACAGTATAAAGTATGTATGCAAATTACAATTAACCCTATGAGAAAATCCTCAGAAGTGAAAATATTGAATGACGTGTACCTACCTGCGTCATACCACTTCATGTTTCTAAATCAGATGTGGAACTGCGCTTAATGCAGTTCATTTGTTGATATGGGGTTAGTTCTTATTTATTATATGCATGGATCTGAAGTTGTGCATGCTCTATTGCAGTGGTTTTACAGTTTGTAGTGCAATACAGAGAAATATTGCAACTCAGCAGTTCAGTCTTGGGGGAATTTAGACAGAGCTCTCCCTGCCATCTGGATAACTAATGGTGTAGGCAACATCTGGCTCGCCAAGTTTCCACCGAAACATACAGTACCATCAATAGTCGGAAACTTTCCAAAATAGCCCTATGTAATTGATTTATCTTTAATAATACATCAGTTTTATATAGCGCTTTTCACTGTAAAACAAAGATGCTTCTCAATAAAGTAACACCAAAACAAGGACAGTAATGGGGAGCAGTCATGTGCGGGGGCTATAGGCTATGAGGAAAAGGTGTGTTTTGAGGAGTTTTTGAAGGTGTTTTATATCTTTGGAATATTATATTACATTATAGGTGATGTAAATGACTGAAATATATGAACCAAAGTCCCATATGGGTCCAGTGTTGTTTTGTATCTCCATGTGATACATATCCACTTTGTTGTTCATTTATTAGGCTCAGTTAACCATATGGTCTGTTCCAAATTAAGTTTTCTAGCAACTTAATGTTCATCTTAGGAGTGTCTTGAACATTACACAACAAAATGTATAGCCTATAAACTCTGAGTCTCTGAACTTTCCCTGCGCTACTCCCAACTTACCTTCATTTTGTGGACAGTCCTGCCCTCTTCCACCGCCTGCGCCCACACCGTGATGCCCCCCTTATTGTGGGTCACGCTCCAGCCGTCTTCGCGCAGACACTCGGACTTGAAGCTGGCAAATGCCTGGTCGTCTGGGATGGCCACAGCTTGTCCGGACATGGTTTTTAACGGGGAGGAGGGGATTTTCTTGGCTGCAACTACTGATCGTGATAATGGGAGGTGGTGGGGGTAAAAAAAAAAAAAACATAAATAAATAAAAAAAACTAACAGGGAAAATGGAGCGCCTGTGTCTGCTGACGTTTCTTCTCTTCTAAAAAAAAAACAAAAAAAAAACTTGTCTAATTCAATTTCCTCCCTGCGAGTTGGTTTTGTAGTCAGTTCTCGGTCTTGTGATGTAGGTGTGTGCGTACGCGTTCAAGCAGGCACAACAGGCACACTGCAGTCAGCTCCGCGACTAACCTACAGATGCGCTCTCACAGGTGGAGCCTACAACGTGACTACCAACAAGTCAAAAAAAAAAAAAGCCCCAGCAATAAAACAGGACGTGTTCATGAATCCTTTAGGCGGAGTTTAAGTTTGAAGCCCGGTGCAGATGAAGCGACCACTCTTCCTCCTCACACTAACCATATGTTTGTGATTCGGCGCTCCTCAGTCCCCTCTTTCCACAATAAGAGACTTTCCGATGGCGTATCCTCATCCAGTGACAAATCGTGAGCTTTCTGGTGCTTTTCGCCTCATTTAGGGGAGCTCGTGTTCTCCATCATCGCTGCGTCGCGGCTGTGGCAGGTGGCACAGAAGATGCGGTGAGAAATAGGAGGAAGAGGAGGAGGAGGGAAAAGAGGCAGGGCGCACAGGCAGCCAGGCACCGTTGACTTGGCTACAATAGAAACGCCCCCCACTGCTGCATTCACGTGACCCTCGTAAAACTTCAGCTGTAATGTTGCACACAGCTTGGGTGTCGTAGGTGTCACTGAGTACATTGCAAGAAGTCTCAGCCAGAATTGTCCGTGAATTGCGTTCTCGAAAATGTTCAAAGACTTAACTTAATTTATGTGTGGTCTAACTTGAATTATGAGCTTCATTAAATACTTTTCTAAACGAATAGCAGACCAATAGCTACTGGCTTTGAACTACCTACCTTTGAAGTAGCTTTTCCATGATAAAACTATGGACATAATCAGATTAGACTCCTGTGATAAGGCTAAATTAATTTAGGATGGCATATCTCCAAGAGGGAGATGCATTTCTGACTATTCCATTTCAGAAAATAAAAGCTTTATGTAATATGCTTATCCTACCTCCAGTGAAAGAGAGGAGTAGCACATTTTTATTGGTGAATACTGAGAGAAAACGCTGAAAAACTGAAGCAAAAATGTTGACAAACAGCCTCCGCCCTTTATAGATTATAAACCAGAACAAACCCCTATACACCAGGAATAGAATTTAGAGGTGCATTCATACTTGTCCTGGTTTGGCCCTGGTTTGAGTCCAGTTTAGTGCTGATGTAGACTTGGTTTAGTTCATGCATATCCAGGCTAATTAAAGACCTATCATCCAATAATTTCGATTGAACATTTCTTTACCCTGCTGACACATAACATGAACCTAACTGGCCTCCATTAACATAAGCTTAACAACAACATGAGTTTAACACTTCAGTTTACCATTGGGGTGTGCTCCTTATCCACTAACACCACATTATACATTTACCGACTCTGCATTTTTGTCTACTCTGGGCATAGACAATAAAGCCATTGTAATGTGATCCAACCTTTATTACACTATCTCTCTCGTGTTAGCCCTTGGGGAAACAAAACAGGTGGTGCAAGTAGGTAGTCAAACTGTCAATATAGCTGGAGGTGAATTGGGAGATTGTTCAGTGAGAAATTGACAACTGAAATAGCCAGTGCCTAATTGGCATCTTAAAGGCAGAGTGTGCAAGGTATTCAATGAGTTTTCTTAAATCACATAGTCACCCTTTAGATAAAAGGCCTAGAACAAAACAAAGCAAAGCTCAGTGGCCTTTGGCATAAAATTCAGATTTTTCAAAACAAATAGCATGATAAAAACAATGTAGGCCTAATTGCCTACATTGCACCAGACCAGTTTAGATGCTTTTGAACATGTCTCAACATGTGGCACACTACAGTAAGAATTAGCAGCCAGAAATTAATAATATTTGTTTTATTTATACATAGAATTTATCATACACAGGATGTTTATAAAAATATAATTGATAGAAGCAGCTTGACCACTTTGCAAATGATGTTGGGCATCTCTACCTTTATTTTGGCACATTAAGTGGAGAACAAAGATCTGTTAATACCTTTTATAATGTCTAAAAAATGACATGAACTAAAGTTGCCTCCCTTATAGCTGGCTTATGTTTTGAAATATTTGAGTTTTAAAAGGGCAACAAAAATATCCTACTTGGACAGATGGATGTAAGTCCTCAGTTGACATGCCAAATTTATGGTCTGACATCCTCATATGATTAATGTCTGCACAGTGCACAGTCCACAGGTAGAAATAAATTACCCTTACAGCTTTTTCCCATATGGACTATAACAGAAGGACCCAGTGCCAAATGATTTATATTCGCTTATCTAAAACTGCACTGTAGCACTGAGCAAAAGTGCTACTGTTTCTCCACAATCACCAGTCACCAGATGAGTGTTGCAAAGGATGGTTGATAGGATTTGCTTGAGTGGTTGACCTTGAGCAAGGCACAACCCCACCTCCATGGTGCACTGCAAGATAGTCTGTCCATTTCAAGAAATGTATCAAATCAAAACTTTAAGCCACAATGTTAAAAGTGTCATTGGGCATAACAACTACAAATCAACTAAATCTGAAGAGCAACTAGACCTGTGTTTCTCATGTAATTGGTGGTGTGCAAGCTCCTTCAGGTGATGCTGCAATTCAAATATTTGCTTGATTTAGAATAATTTGAACCCACATTTTTGTCCTAATTTTAGACCTGATTTAGTCATAGTTTAGACCTTTTCTTAAGCAGTGCCTTGTGTAAGAGGTGTTAGAACCACTGAACAAGACTACAAAAAGTAATTTTCTCTCTTGTGCCATCTGCCGACTAACTCGTGTAAAGCGCAAGTGCTCAGGGTATTAGTTCTGATAGACAAAAGACAAAAACCGTATAGTCTTATAGAGATACTACTACTACTACTACTACTACTACTACTACTACTACTACTACTACTACTACTAATAATAATAATAATAATAATAATAATGATAATAATGTTGCACCATCCATAGCCTACAGTGCTTGGACTGTGGGCAAAGATAGTGTGATCAGGCGTCCCTATTTACCCGGGACAGTCCCAGTTTTGAGCCCGGTGTCCCTTTTCCAGGCAGATTTATCCAAAACCATTGATTTGTGCTAGTTTTAAATAAGAAATATGCGTGGTTTCCCTATTTTTGACTAATTTGATACCCGCCAACAATAAAGAGAGGCATAAATTGTCATTTGTTTGGGTAAAACACAAAAAATCTGCTTATAAACGACCAAAACACAAAGAAAATGTGACTATACTGGCTGACATGTTAGTCGTGAATGGACCGAGTGCAGAACAATTTGCCTTAATTACGCACTGGTTTCACAATTTTATTATTTCCAGCTACCAAAAAATCGGGGATGTCCCAGTTTTTATACGCCCGTTGTGTAAGACGGGGACGTATTATGGTATGGCGCTGTCCGTCCGTCCGTCTGTGGACACTTCAAAGCTTTGAAGTCTTTGAAGCTTTGTCTTCATGAAAGATCTGAACTCTCTTCTCAAATGTTCTGCTGCTGAAAGCGAGAACAACCCACATTCTCTGCTTCTTTAAGCTTTGACACATTAAAGCTTTGTAGTGTCTTTAAGTTCTGTTGCTGCAATCTGATTGGTGGAATTCCGATTCTAGGATTCTATATACAATAATTCAAAGTACGGGCGTATTTTGCCCCGCTGGCGGAGCTCTTGTTTATTTTATTTTGGAATTCTGGAAACCCTAGGCAAAAATAAAGTCAATACGAAATGTGACGTTTTGTTCAGATTAATTGATTGATTAGCCTAATTATACCTATGTGATGTGGGATTATCTTCATCACAAAGTTACATCTTATATTTAAAACACTGGTTATATTACATCATTGAGCTCTCGTTTACTTTGCAAGCAATAGAAAACTACATTTCCCAGCAAGCACCGCGCGCCTTCCAGTGACATCCACCGCATCATGAGGGGAAACGGCTGTGTTTTGCTCTAGCTGTCCTACATTTTGTGGCTCTACAGTAGTCACACGGTCATTACAGCTTGGCTCGCGTTATTCCGAAGACACATTCACATCATCTGTAAACCCAAGGCTCGGACCAGCTCCTGTTCGGTGAGTTTACAGCCATGTTATCCTCGGTTCCCACCAGGTTGATAGCCCGAAGGTCGCGCAGCCTGTCACCGTGCAGCCGCATACTCCAAACAAGCGCGAGTGCAGCGACCTGTCAGGGCATCCGGGACACCCCGTTTGACACCAACCGAAACCCCGTGGTTTCCACCTCCCGAGTGTCCCGCAGGGGCATTTTGGCAGAGGAGAGCTCGGGCAACGTGAACCCCTCCGCGCAGTACCACCATCTTGCCCCCAGATGGCTTTCTCACCTGCAAAACCGCCGCAGCTCATGGGCGGCCCTGGCCAGCAGAGGGCGCAATAACAACCAGTACTGGGAAGAGAGCGGTCATGGTCGAGGTGAGGGCCACGGGGCAGATGGGAGGGCCAGCCAGGCAGGACGGGCCTCAGCCGGCGTGCTTTCTGCGGCTGCCGTAGCGTTCTGTCTAAGGAAAGATTCTGATAATAAAGGTGACCTCAATATTTTATTAATGCATGGTTTAACATGTCTGAAAAAGTAACACTAAAAATCTCTTCTGATTCAAGGTGATGCCCTACTGGAGGCCGCAAGGACCAATAATAGTGAAGATGTTATGAGGTATGGCACATTACACATTTTAGTGCACATGTGGTCATCTTATCTTATACTAAATTGTCAAAGTTGATTTTGATAACAAGGATATGACACTGATAAGAAAAAAATAATATTATGTTTATAATATAGATAGCTAAAATAATGAGTCATGGTTTGAAAAGATTGTCCAATTTATTTATTTATTTGGCACCTTTCTGGACACCCAAGGTCCCCCTACAACAGCTATAGCGCTTTCTACAGACACCACAAAGATGCTTTACAGAACATTATTAACAGAGCATTGTTTATTCAGTCCATACCCGGTGGTGTAAACTACTGTTGTAGCCACAGCCGCCCTGGGGCAGACTCACAGAAGCACGGCTGCCAATCCAATTGGCCATCGGCCACTCCCAGCACCATCACTGACTCACACGCCACTTTCACACCGACAGGGCATGTTTTGGATTGATGGGGGAAACTGGAGTGCCCGGGGGAAAGTGGAGTGCCTGGAGGAAACCCATCCAGACACAGGGAGAGCATTCAAACTCCACACCTGGGGATCTGGGGACCCAGAACCTTATTGCTGTGAGATATGAGTGCTAACCACTCAGCCACTGTGCCATTTAAGGCACTTTGATTAGAAGTATAAAAGTATTTTCAAAGCAAAAATGTAGGCCTTACAGTGTACCAGAAGCTAAAATTTCGATATTTACTTGTTGTCCTGCTCCAAGCCACTAGGTGGAACCCAAGACTGACTTGTCTGAGACCCTTCACGTCGGCTATGTTAACATGCACACAAAAAATCAGATTATTCTTCGATTTCTGGACCTTTAAGATTATTTAAATGACATGCAAACCGCAAAATCTGACGTGCGTATTCAGAGGAACCATTATCACACAGAAATTTAATGATTTTGATGTTTACATGTCATTTTAATAGTTTTATAACTCTAAAAATCTGTTAATAATTACATTTTGAGGGCGCATGAAACCACAGCCAGTGATCATAATTCACATTGCAGTGTAATTTGTTATATTTTGATTTTATAGTATTGCCTAGTAAGTAAAAACTTGTCTTTGCAGCATCTTCTATCTTTGGAAAATTGTGTGAACCATGATCTATAACAACCATAAAGTATTGCATAAAATTCTGGTAATCTCACTCTCACACCTAAAAGTGCACTAATGTCTGTTTTCAGTGCGTGCCTAGGCTGCCCACACTTGGGTTAGACTAGCTTCTTAGATTACCTTGTTTGCAGCAGATGGTGTAGGTGAGATTGAGACAGACTTTTGGTCATTGATGTGTTAAGTGCTTTGGTTTAGTTTGCATTAGTACAAGAGTGTCTTCTTGAAAGTCAGTCAAAAGTACAAACCACTTCTCAAAAAAACTCATCTATAATTAGAATTAGCCTTTTTAAATATGTGAGAATTGGAGTGAAAATGTTAACTACAACATCGGGTATATTTCTTTTATTCATTGTATTCCTGTATGTACTGTATGTGTCTTATTTTCTCTCTTCATGTGGAAAAAGGCAAAATCCAAGGCTCTTTAAAGTACAGGATATTGCCTGTATTATCCATCAGTTACCCAGGCTAAGTATAGTGTATTCCCAACCTCAACACCAGAGCTGACCAAACTTTTCTGACTGGCATACTGTATAAATCCCTTCTGTCGAGCCTATCGTTCATGTATAGTACAGTTGAACAGCCTATTGGTAAGTGCAGATGTGTAAGAGCCCAGTGTTGTCTAAACACTGACTGCCTGCTCAGTGTTAGACTCTCAGATAACTTACATTTGGAGCAGTGTTGTGGAGCTGTAGCCCCGGGCACAGGCCTCACACCTGGCTCAGGCACAGCTCTGCAGATAAGGCCTGTCACCGTCTGTGTTTATGCTAGACTGTGGGACAGACTAAACTTTGATACAACAGCAACAACAGATGGAGCAGGGTATTATATTTGCTTTAAAACAAACCCACAAAAAACAACTAATTCCACTTTATTTTGTCATCAGACTGGTAAAGGAGGGTGTGGATCCAAACCATCGCCACCGCCTCGGCTGGACTGCTCTCATGGTGGCCGCCATGAACCGTCAGCACAGGTGTGTACAGATAAGGTTTTCCTTCTTAGGCAGATGAGCCCCACGACTTATTCCCATTACAAGTAAAAATGATCCTTTGGGCCTGTTACAGTAGGATGTTCCAGGGCTACTTACAGGCTGACAGACGGCCGGTGCACGTCCCCCATCTCAGTGACCACCAAATTAAATTAGCCTGCTGGCCCCCAGAACACAAAACGCCACAGACAGGGTTTGAGGTTAAGGCCGGGCCAAATCCAATTTACCAGGACTTTTTGGGGGAGAATGAATTCTCTAGTCAGTGTCCGCTTTTTCTATATGGCATTGTATGTATGCAAGAAGCCTAGTGTGACACTTAAACGTATAATTGGCTTTAAATCTTTTAAAAAGCTTAACTAAAGCAAACTGTACTTTTTCTATTAACTAATTTAACTTGCATATTTAATTGAGAAAATGGCATTTAAATGATATGCAAAATTGTTTGATTTGACGCTGAAGTTAAATCCTTATAAATGTAAAAACAGACATGTATAGACCTTTTAAATATTTATTTTTATAATGATAAGTCTTGACTGTGGGTGCATGTTATTCATGTCAGCTCTTATAAAGAGCAGCGTCACTTCGACTGTCAGTCTTTTTGCCATAGATGATGTTGTTTGTGTCTAGCAGTGATGGTATGTGTGTGACCAAAGTGTCCTGTGTGTGTATTATGAGTGCTATAACTCAGACGGCCATGACACCCCTCTGTGTTTAATCCTGTCTCCAGCCCCCAGTGAGCCGTCAGTGCTGCAGGGAAGACACAGCATCAGCTCCCTGGCATCAGTCACACTCCCTCTGTCCCAGCCTCACCCACACAGACTACAGCAGTTTAGACCAAATATCAAGTGTCAATTACTCAAGCACACGCTACTCAACTGTTAAAAGAAAATACCACATGTGAATGGTGCATCAGTGTTGGGATTTAATGCTTTTTCAAGTACGTCGGGAGCGTAGTATCCTGGCTGTTTCAAGGCTGAAGTGATGCTGAGTAAAGGGGTGTGCATTTGAAGCAGCGCTGAGAAATTGGGGGCGTGTATTTGTTTAGCTTTGATGTAGGGCTCAATCATGGATCAGGGAGGCGCAGGGCCTGGCCTAATGTTTGCACTCTTTAACACACAATACCTATCTCCAACTCTCTTTCTCTACTTCATGCCTCCCGCGCAGCATTCACGTGCACAAAGACCACTCAGCCGAGTGTAACACTGTTGACCGTTCCGACCTGTCAGTGGACTAACTTGATGGGAGGGAGAGAATAAAAGAGGAAAAGAAACGTGATGCAGAAATGAGAGGTTTTATCGAAAAAAGGCAAAATGTGAAGAGTTCTACCGAGTCTCGTGAGCAGATCGTGGAGTGGGATTATGGGCTGGCACTTAAGTCCCAATGAAATGCCAGCAAAACATTTACGTTACATTTATGTTCACTGTAGGTGATGACTAATGTAACTGTATTGTGAAAGAAGCTAGACTGAGTTGGTGTGCCAAACTATTCTGTAAATTGGTGTTGTCTGATTGACCTCCAATGTGCTCCTGTGAGCCAGGGTCAAGTGAGGTCCACGTCTGGGCCAGGTGGTCAGAGACATGGATGGTCAGCTCAGCTCAGGTGTCCTTATATCACAGCATCGGAAGTGTCTGCTTCCTGTCTCCCCTCAGGGACTGATGGGAAACTAACACCACAAATAACAAATGTTTAAATGGGTGTATCAGCCTGAGTTTGTGTAGCAATACTTTTTGTAATGGTATTCAAAATAAATTAAAAGGTTTTGAGGAATCCAAATAGTTTGTATTTGGTGAGCCCTACATTGTACCTGATTTAGCTCTTTAAGTCTAATAAGCTAACAAAGTTCTTGCTTAACAGTTGCCAGTCTGAATATAGAAAAGGTACAATTTGATTTTCTCCTTGTCCTCCAAATTTTAGCAGCATTTAACCCAATTGACCTTTGCATTCCACCAGTTTAACATCAAATTAGGTCTTTTTCTAAATGGGTAAATAAAGTTAGTCACTTGATAAAAAGTTGATTAGTTGAAACTCCACACTGTTTTCACAAGCTCATTAGTTTTAGCAACTCTTTCTAATTAAATCTACTTTCATCTTTGGCTGTACTTCATTCTTTCATGGTTGCCCCTCCCTCCTCCCTCTGGTTTTCCCTGCTTTATCCCGTCGTGTTTACCTTTCTGATGCCATTAACCCTTTTCACAGCATCTTGTCTCTTCACATAGCCATGCCCAGCCTCGTGTGACCAGTCGCAGTGGAACTTTGTGTGTGCATCTCTAAACGTGCTGAGGATGCTTGGAGCTGTTTGTAGAAGTGCTTGGAAGGGTTAGAGAAGAGGCCTCTGCGGGTCATGCCCCCCTTCTGCCCCCTACCTCTGCGATACAGTAACAATAGAGGACCCCCCGATAGCCCTTTTTAGTCCATTTAGCAAGGTCACACACAAAGACCTGGTCAGGCTGTTCTCACAGCTGCACACATGTTCCTGAAGTCCAGACAAATTACACCAGATGACAGATGCAAAGAAAAAATGTCCCACAAAATATCCCCAATAAACTAAAAGAAAATTTCAGTGAGATATTTAATAAAACTTAAATGATTTAACTGAACAACATTTAAGTGATAAAAAGCATTTACAATTTTTTGTCAACATTTTTGTAACATTAAAACACTTGTAAACTTGTCAAACTTCAAAGTAATCACATCCTTGCCACTTTCTAAGGCCCAATGTGTTCAATCATTTTCCATATTTTGGGGGAACTGGAGTTGTCTCATTGTCAAAGCTTAGTTCATGTTCACAGTCTGAAGCTGGAGTCTGTAGGCTGAGAGACCGTACCTGGAATGTCCGTCAGGTCACAGTGGCTGGTGTTGCCGAGGTATTCAATGTTTGCTCTATAAGGCGGTACGCTTCAATGACAAACTACACACATAGCCAGTCTAACATGCAGACCCCCCAATGGCACCGGAAACAGCCTGAGTCAGAAGCCTTTCACATATATGTACATACATGTAACAAGGAGTGTAAGGAGCAGGAAAAATGGGGGTCGTCGACTGTGACTGCCATTGGTTACCACTTAATGAATTGTCTTTTCAGGAAAGAGGAAGTGTTGTCAGTTATTATTTAGCATAGTAATAGTTCAGTTTTTGTATAGATTTAATTTGTGTTGTGTTGCCTAATAGTCCAAAAAATCATAGTCAAGAGCCAGGTACATGTGCTTTTCCCTTTTTTTAACCACATTTGCTGTCTAATTATTTAAAAATAACTTCTGTATGATTTAATGTTTGGTCCATTTGTAATAAAACACGTAATATTACAAATACTAAAATAGTAATAATTGTCATTTTCACATTTTAAAGGTTTACTGAGCTACAATTGGGGTAGGACACGATAAGTTTTTTAAAACTTCAACCTACTAATTTTGAGCACCAGAAATGGTCCCAAACATGCACATGTCCTTATGTTTGTAATGTACCTTGCTCAAATACAAATAAAAAAAATGAAATTAAATGAATGACAATGCAAACTTGCAAATTTGAAATGGTATACAATTTCCTATGTAGTTTTCATAAATTTTACAATTTAGTATTTTTAAATAAAGTACTTGTTACAGTAATTACGCTATGCTAACCATTATGCTAATAACCTGGAAAACCACCCTTGCAATACACAAATAACCAAAAAAAAAGTATGATTTGTCTTGAGTTTTTAGCCTGTGTGGGCCTATGGGGGAGCACCAGAAGATGAGAAACACTGGCAAAGATATATCATATTGTTTTTGTTGTCTTTTTTGTTGTATTTTTCAGTGTGGTGAAGGTCCTGCTTGAGGCGGGTGCAGATCCAAATGCTGGAGACCACTTTAACAATGTCTATGACACCTCCCGAGAGAAAGGCATCCACTCCTTGGAGGGTATAAAAAACACTTTGTGAATGCAATCATGTGTGCGTGATATTGGTGTATTTTTCAGCAAGTGTAGAACCAGATATTATGAGACATTATCATTTGCATAAAAATGTGCATATGTACAAGCTTCATTTTTTCCCCTGCATTATTTATTTTCCATGTACCGCGTATTTTATTTGTTTTTCTTATGAGCTGCAGACCCACATGGCAGGATGCACACTCGCTACACCCCTCCCCTCCTTGTTTCTTCTCAGTCTGTGCTGGGTTTGGGCAGACATATTTATATGGGATATGTATATTGCAGACATTTATATGGCTGTCAGGTTTGGGTCCACGTGGGGCCAGCCTAGCATTGGGAAGCGCTTGCCAGACACGCGCTGATGGATGGGCTAGGGGGGCCTGTGCGACGCTTTATTGGGTTAGCTATGATTATCCCGGCCTATCTCTCCCTCCCTCATACACACTCGCACTGCAGAAAGACTGTCACAGAGATGAGGAAGGAGAGTAGGATGGATGGAGGAGGGAAAAGACTGATGAAGAAAGGGGAGAAGAATAGGGAGAAACAGCAGAAGAAAGTGGAGAAGTAAAGTAGGTATGAACAGAGAAATGATAGGAGGTGCAGATCGAAGGGTGGCATGCCTGGAAGGAGATCGGCTCGCATGATGAGAGCCAATGAAGAAAGGAAGTCAAGAATTGGAGGAGACAAAGTTAGTGGCTTGGGAGGAAGTGGGTACCAGTGATGAAAGGAATTGATGGATTCTGAGGAGAGGGGGAAGGAGGCAGCAAGATAGACATGATGGAGTGGCACCAAATGAATGCTCTTATGAAAAACTACAGTAAGGGGTGAATTTGTATGGCGTGAAGATAACCCTTGAACCAACTTCTGCTAGCTTAGATGGTCAAATTTAACTTTATTTAACAGTAACTAAAGCATATAGCTGGTCCTAGTGTTACATACTGCAATACATTACTCCATATATCCCAGATGTTCATTATGTTTCTTATGTTGACAGTTTTGGTTTCCAGAGAGGATGAGTTCAGCAGCAGACTCAGCAGCCGGGCAGGATTTCGGGGTTGCACAGCGTTGCACTATGCCACACTGGCCGATGACCCTCGCACTGTTCAAATGCTGTTGGAGGCCGGTATGTATCCCCCTCACAACGCAACGTGGAATAGGCTCTGTGCACAACAACGCCTGGTTACCTCACTGTTAGCGTCACAACTTCATCCCCAATTTCTTAATGAGGTTTTTGCCAAGTCGTGCTAAAATTAATAAATATTTAAAGTTAAGGCATTGGACAGAGAGCAGTCGGTGGATGTGACTGACTTAAAAACTACTCAAATAAAATGAATACTTCAGCGGAGGACATTTCTGTGTTTAGAAAGAGACATGTCTGTGTCTCAATGCTCATGCTAATGCTAATTTTGAGGCATAATAAATATTAAAACAATGGAACAATTTGAAGTATTGTACATATAAAAATATTCTTTATTTTAAGTAATTAGAATTTTAATATGTTGTTTATGTTGTGTTATGTTTTAGAATTTTGATAAAAGTGACAGTTTCGAGACAGTGTGAGCTAGCTAGCATGTGCACAGAGTCTATTATATGACAGTTTCAGAATGATAGAGAAAAGACACTATAAGCCACAAATTAGAGCTATAAGAGGTATCATTATTAAAATCAAAACTGCAATTGGAATGGTAACAAAATCGGCACAAATATGCTGCATATTCTGATTAAAACATTCATATTCTGATTAAAACAAACAACCATTCTGATTAATTATATAATTGAATTATTGTATTAGTGTAACAGCAACTTTCAGTCTGGACAAAATGTGCACTCAACTCTACAGAATCCTGATCTGAAAACTAAAATTGCAATATCTTTATCCCAAAACATTCACAAATAACAAAAACTACAGTACCAATAACCAAAATATCGTAATATCGTATAGTCGTAAGTCTCACAATAATCACAATATAACATATCTCAAGTCTCTTTGCTTACATTCATTATTGTGGTGCAATAATAAAAAAAATTATATAATTGTTTTATTATAACCTTACCAAAGGCTTGTCATGGCATTTAAAAGGAAAAAGTAGCATGTTCACAATTTTCTTACCTCCACAAAATATAATATTGTACTGTGAGATGAATATTGTGAAAAGAGAGATTTGGATACCGTTACATCCCTACCAAAAACCTTAATCTGTATGATCAATTTTAATCCATCTTGTGTCTTGTACACCTTGACGTCCTCTCCATGTATCATCACATTAACACATCTACCCTCTAGTGATATAGAGTATTACAAAGCTCATTTGAAATTGATCACTTGTTCGTGCCCCCCATTTCCTCACATTATAGTCGCACCTGTCTTTGACTCGGCTCCACCAGTGCACACAGAGCCTGGGGCAGAATATCCCCCCAGTTTTCAAGCGGGCAGTTCTTAAACAAGCTCGGCCTAGTTGAACTCTGACCCCTGCTCAGAACATGCCCCCGGGGTAACTTACACAATGAGTGTGTTATGGTCCTCAATCTCCTATTACATTATAATATTCATATATGTATACATAGTCAGTCTATAGCTTTTAAAATGTCCTATCAGAGACATTTGGGAAAAAACCTGCAGGTCATGTAAAGGTAGGGTCTTTTTAAATAAATTTTGAAGTAAAATATAATGCACCCAGAGTTTCTGTCTTGCACACGTGTATTAATGTCTTGTTTATGTTTATGATGGATGGTGCGTTTCAAAGCGTTACCCATCCCTCATCTCACCCTTGCATTCGTAAGCACTCGCCCCATCTAACTCAATCAAATGTTCTCCACGCACATTTTTGAATTAAAAAGGTAAGAAATTTCACAAAGCAGGGACATTTGTTTCAGGCAAATCTGATTAAAGGCAGAGCAGGTTGTTGCTTGCCCGGCTGGGTCGTGGCTGGGTTGGCGCCACTTTCACATTCAATAACAATCATGACGTCACTACACTTTGCCTAAAACCGTGTCCAAGTGAGCGACACAATTTATAGATATGCGTCCATTAATCTTCACAGCTCTTAAGCAAATTTTGTTGATGTATGTTTTGTGTTGTAATATATTTTGTGAAACAGCCAAACATCAGTGTGAGCTCATCTTTCTTAACGTATGTCATGTATGTATGTTATAGGGTGGGTAATGTTGAAAAAATGAATGTCTGGCAATTCTTGCAATAACAATATTTGGATTGTAGTTTTTGCAGTCCATTAAAAATGTGCTTGTAAAATGGTTTGAGGTTCAAGTATCGCTCAAAAGTTGATGGACAGATGGACTGTGTTTTTTTCTGTGGTGTAAACTCTCTTTTAGCAGAAATACTCGAATGCCAATTTCGATATTAGCAGGCTATAGACCGATATATCACCCACCTCTAATGTATGTATGTGCATGAGGTGTGTGCACTGCATTAGATATTATTTCCCCAGTGTTAACACTAGTGGCCACGGGTCGGCACTTTTGGCCTTCGCCCGCTCCGTCCTCACATCTTCATCCATCACAGTCTCCAGGCCCACCCTCAGGCTCCTGCTTGGCCCCACTGTCTCTCGTCCTACCTGCCCCAGCTCACCAGTCTATCCCTGGGCTGCACATCAGGCCGCTGGCCAGAGGCGCCCGGTAATGGACAGCTCTGTAGGTGGTGGTGGGCCAGAGGAGACACAGATGCACACAATGCAGATACGTGGACACACAAAGAGCAGCAGGGGCTCTCTCCCACCAGCTGCAGTGAAAAGGGAGGAGGAGGAAATGGGGAAGAGGAGGGGATTCCTAATAGGCATAACTAAAGCAGTCCTAATGAAAGGGTCCTGTGTATGCTAGTGTGTGTTCCAATGTTCAGCTGCTGCGTATGCGTCCGAGTACCCGTGTGACAGTCGTTAGGGTTGATCCTGTTATAAAGTGCTATGGCCCAGAGGGTTGGCCTGATATTAAAGCCCTAAATGATGCTATTTATTATGTCCTGTGAGGCTGCGACTGTGTGGGTGCTTTATTGCACTCCTCCCCAGTGTTTGGAGGAAGGTGGTCATGGTGTATTGTTGTCAGGATCGATCGCTTCATGAGCAGGTCACAAAATTTAGGGGCTTATCAATAATAATCACTGTGATTATTGGTCTATGGCTCAATGGGACAGGTAAAAGAAAGCATAACCTCTATTCACTGAATGCAGTGTATTAAAGGGTATAAAACAACACATACCAACTGTAGCATTTTTACATTCTTCTTTTTTTTCAAATGGCACCAATTTATTAAAATATCACCAGCTAGTGACTACTTTAAAATTTAAGCTTTGTGGGTGGAAACCAAAATAAATGTTTCTATTTATGTGAAAAGTGTTCTTAGCAAATGTTACAGATGCCTTTAGAAATACCAGCAACTTCTTCTTTACACTTTTAATGAATAAGTTGCCCCGGTTTATCCAGTGATTGCTGCTATCGTCACCTTCACCTTCAAAGGCACATGTTTTCTGTCACCGGATTCAAAGCAGTCGCACAGGTCAGGGCAGAAGGCACTGCTAAGCATCTCTGTCAAACCCACTGCTACTTGCACTATTAGGTGCTTTGTGTTCCCCCATCACCAAAATCCCTGACCCTTTCAAAAAGTGTTCAACACAATTTCCTCCTGCTGTTAAAAAGTGTGTGCTGTACAATAAGGCAGGATGATGGCCGCAGAGTGCAGGGGTCAAACTGTGCATTATTGGCACACGTTGCACATTTGAAACCCCCCACAGAGTCATTTCTTTGGCCAGCCTCCTCTCTGCAGTTAGACCCATGACCCCTAGACCTGAGTAGCCTTTAACAGTACACTCTAGATCGACGTCCTGCCCCACCTGCTGAGACAAAGTGTGTGCATTGTGCATGATATGTCACTCTGATTGTAAAACAAAGTATTTCTTACATGTAGACAGTTTTCATCTGTATTTTAAATGTGGACCTGTTGTTTGCAGGCGCTAACCCTCTGCAGACCAATGGACTGGGACACACACCACGGGCGTATGCCAAAGAAGGAGACGTGGGCACACTACTGCAGGAGTGGGAGGGCAAGGTATGGCATACTTTACCTGACAGATGCATTTTTCCATGTTATTTTTGCATCTTTTTATTTTTAAAAACCTATAAATACAGTGTGCTGTGTGCCTGAAGCCAGCTCGTCTTGTAGATGGAAACCCTCTCTTCAGGAGGCCTGTATATCTGCTCATTGAGTGACAGGTGCTTTTGATCCATAATATAAAAGCTGGTTAAGGTTAACTGGGGTTAAAAACATCCTGAAAACTATATTGTGTTGTAAATTTATAGAAAGCCCTCAATATGGGAGTTTCATTATTTGTGATTTAATTACATTTATGTAAAGATTTACGTAAGTGATCATTTGGGATAAGGAAAATGCAAATATTTCTAAATGACTAACTGGTCATTTGACTAAAACTACCAATGCTAAAAAGACTATGCAAATTGTATATTTAGGTCCTCTGCACTCATTTTTATTCCGCATGACCTTCCTGATAGACAGAGACATGAATTCCTAAGTGCCAACCCACACACCGTGATCACATCAAAGTCTCTCTTTTTGCCCATTTACTTCAAAACATTTTCAAAATTTGTGTATAAAATCCCTCAGTCATCCAGGTAGAATCCATGGCAAAAGGAGAAATTCAATTAGTCACCTGCATGAAAGTTTATTTAGTCGAATACGTTCTGTAAGTGAAAATGATTTGCAAAAGAGACAAGGTTTCTGCTCAGTATAAAATATACAGAGTTGTTACATGGATACAATGCATCATAAATGCTAAGTTAATTACACACTTAAGCACTAGTTCTCCCCTCCCTGTTCCATGGAGGCTGTCATCCGGCCTCCTCCCTCCTGATTCATGGCCCGTCTGCTCTGTTGTGGGTGTGTAGTTCCAGGAGGCGCAGGCTCGACGGGAGGCCGGGGAGCGCAGGAGGTTCCCCTTGGAGAGGAGGTTGAAGGAGCACATCATTGGGCAGGAGGGGGCCATTAATACCGTGGCCTCAGGTAAACACACTGCTCACTCTAAAAGTCTACACCGTGGATCTTAATATACGCTTTTCTCCTCAGTGTCTTATCTCTGTAGCTGTAGCTGTAGGCGGGCTCAGACAGACCGACGGAGGCTCTAATTGGTTAATTGTGATGAATGAGCTGTCCGTCAGGCGCACACAGGTGCTTGGTACATGCGTGTGTGTAGTTGTGTGTGACAGCTGAGAAGGCCAGGCCCGGAGCCGCCAGTTAACACGATTACACAGGGAGGAGACATAGTACAGAGCCAGGCCCTCGCTCTTCCTCCGTCTGCTGCTCTTCCTCATCTGCTTTCCCCCATCTTTGGTCTGGCTTTGGTCTACTTCAGCGCCGCACTTTACCAACTTTAACCAACACAAACACGTTCTAGTTTTCAGTTTTATCTCCTCCCCTTGATAACAGACTTGTTTTTTTTATGCAATTTCTTATTCATGTTTAGTATTTAACATAAAGAAAATGATCAGTTTATTCTATACAATCACAGCCTAACAACAAAGCCCACCTTAAAGTTATGGTATCCCAAAGATTCAAAAATACTAAAACATTTTCGATGTATAACTGGCTAAACATTAATATTTTCACTTGGTAAATAAAATCCTTATTATGCATATGCAGCATTTTTCAATTTATTATAAGATTGTTGTTTTAGGGTCTTACATAAAGCTTGCAATTCACCCTCTTTAGACGTAAATCCACCTATTATCCATTAGGGGAACAATCATGCAAATCAGATGGGAAAACACAGCCAGCAGGGGTATTCAGCAAGCCCTTTAAGCCAACTACTTTAGCTGCTCGGGAAGGATCTTCAGAACAGGAAGCTGAGGCAATGGCAAACAGACAAAGGAGACCAAGTGTAATGCATGGAGAGGAGAAGGAGGATGAGTTAGAGCACAATAAGCCTGCAGACAGTAAAGAGCTGATATTACACCAGGCATCCATGGAGGCCACGTATTGATCGCGCCACCATCCAGCCGTGCAGGAGGCTGTGTGTTATTTTTATGATCCCGGACCGTGTAGATTTGTGAAAATAATCAACCCACTCCCTAAACCAGCTGCGATAATAGTTACTTTTGTCTACAGATTAATAAACAACTCAGCAGTTTAATAAGTCTTTTGCATCTCAACCTATCATTTTTTATCTATGTAATGTTGTTGCCACTTTTAAAAACAAAGTAGAGAGAGGGAGGATTATGGAAGTTGTAGTCTTTCAGCAAGGCAGTGAATGATTGCGGTTATCATGGCAAATTGTCCTGAAAGCCATAGAAGACGTCTCTGCAGTGATAAAGGAACAGCTTATTGATCCCTTAGAAGTATTACAGTGAATATATCACACACAGTCCTCCCTCTACGCTCCAAACACGCACACACTCACAATGAAGGCAACCAAGAAGAAACAAACTGGAAAGTACTGTGTGATCTTTAAAGTACAAGCAATAGACTAATTTTGTTATTTCTTTGGTCAGACAAAAAGGTACGAGCTACTTTTTAGTTTGATATGTTTCAAAAAATACAGAATATTCTCACAATAACTTTATTTATAGAGCAACATTAGTACAAAACTCCAGTTCAAACAGCTTATTGCATAACATAAAATCAAAATCACAATAGAAAAAAATATATATTGTAAGATGCTATTAATTAAGGAACAGGACCAAGAAAAAAAACTTTAAAAATACATAATATACACTGGCGACATCAATATTGTAAAGTTTCTTATTTATTTATTTTTATTATTGGCTCAATTTTGACTTGTTGAAACAATTTCTGTCCAGTTATTATCCATATATCTAAAAACAATCAGAACCAGAAAGAAAAGTTTTTGCATGCAAGGTGTCACCATCCCCTTTCCCTGTGATGACGAACAGCTGCCCTGTAGCTCCAAATATACGAACTCTGCACACAGGAAGGAGGCTTGGATTGATCCAGGTTTAGCTCTCAGGGCTAAGAGTTATTGAAGAGAATCATCCCGCTGTAATCATGTTAGAGCCGAGCAGACCTGCCCAGAGCGTGCGGTGTGCAGTGCTGAGTGTGTGTATGCATGTGAGAAAGAGAGAGAGAGAGAGAGACAGCCTTCATTTGTTTTGTGTCTGCTGCTTTCCTTGTCATTGTCAGGCTCCTCTGAGAAATGTCAGGGTGCCCTTCTGTCAAAGTCGCTCTCAATCAGCTAAAATGCGCACGCACAAATACACACACACCTATAACGAACACACTCACACACAAACACAGCACAGAAGGTTACGCTGTCATTCGCACAGCCATTGATAACACATTGGAACCCCTCTTGTCACTGCTCATCTACCAGGCCATCTCTGACACACCTGCCTGTTCCTCCTTCTCTGTCTCCTTATCTCCTCACGCGGCTATCTACCCCTCTTTATCTCCTTTTACATCCTTGCTCCTCTTCCCTCCACTTATCTCGCCATCCTCCTCTCAGTTTGTATAATCTGTCCATCTCCTCCTCCTTCGATCTACTCTCTCCTCATGCCAAGCTTCTGTGCTTTATGATTATCAGCTATTAAGAGTTAGTTTAACACTCGCGTTCAGTTATCATACATTGTGGCTTGGTTGCTTCGAAAGGCTATTGTATTCCATTCCTTTATTTCTCAATATTTCAGCCACTGTGGACAACCCAACAAAAGGATCAGAAAACAATATGTTACCGTATTATCTTTTCAAAGTTGAGTGGTCCTAAGTTGTGATGTTGCTTTCTGGCTTTGTGTCAACCCAGAACTCACCAGTAGTGATCTGACCCTTGCAAAGACACTTGCCTGAACTGTGAAATAACATTTCAATCAAACTGTGACCAAATTGTTTGCAGATTGCAATAATCAATAGTTTGGAGAAGATTTCAATTTCTGGAAGGAATATTTATTTTTTGCATTGAAAATTTCACCGACTTACTTTGTTGTGTGAGTTCCAATGTTCTCTGACAGTCTTTATAATTTCACATGTGTTTTATTCATTATCTATATATTTGATCAATTATACATACACTACATACTCCCACACTGAATAAGTCTGTACTGCATAGTTCACTTGTTAAGGGTTTTTAATCAAAAGTCAAACTTCACTTGTCTTCCTAAATCAACAAATACATGAATGTGTATAGTGACAGATAGAGGTTGGAAAACTTAAACCTTGTGATATTATGTACTGCTCCCCCAGCCTCCATTCTTCAACAGGTTCCAGTTTGAGTAGGCCCATGCTTGTGTCTGCTTTCGTTGTGATGTGCTTGAAACTAAAGCCAAATACACTTGGTACGTCCCTGCCATCCACCTCATCATCTTGCCTTTGTGCATGTGTGCGAGGGCCGTTGCTGGGGTGATGGCAGGGTTGGGTAGGCACTCCTCCTTTTAAGCAAGCGTGTGTGCTTGTGTGTGTGCAAGCCTGCGATCTATGCTAAACTGATTTGGGCATGGCCGCGCCAGGGAGGCTAACACAATTACTGCTGGCTAATGGCCCCACTGACTGAGGAGGGGGGGGGCATCAGCGTTGGCTTTCTGGAGGTCTCTCATCTCACTTGCTTTTCCTCTCCTCTTTCTCCTTTTCTTCCAACAAATGCCTCTGACCCTTTCCGCGTCTCAATTGTCTTTTCAGTATGGTTTCTGATATCCCCCACTACCATCAGGTCAACTAAGTACTTCAAGACAAACTAAAAATAATACATAAGTCTTTTTGTTTTTGTCTCATAGCCATCAGGAGGAAGGAAAATGGCTGGTACGATGAGGAGCACCCCCTTGTATTCCTCTTCCTCGGGTCATCAGGAATTGGTAAAACACTCCACACTATTTAACGTTACATTAAATCAAAATATAACTCAATACAACACATGTCCAAAAAAACAAAAGAGTAGAAGAGAGCAACTTTGGTAGATTGATGAAATATGGGAAACGTGTATCATGCAGACTGTGAAAAGTGAATCAGCCTATTAACCCAGTGCAATGGTCTTGCACTTGCTACCAAGATCTCACCATCTTGTTCAGAATTGAATTACCACAAAGACAATCTATTAAAAGATATTTTATAAGACAAATGTTAAGCTTAAACATGCATATTTTAGCATATTTTTATTGTATACTTGTGAAGGAAGTTTGAGGACACAAAGATGGATAAAAACAACAGGAGAGGGTGAAATGACAGGGCACAGAGATAGATGGAGAAGCACCGGTGTTCATATTCTCTGGTGCCTTTAGCGACAAATAGTGTCCATGAAACATCAATATTAAACATCAGCAACAAGGCAGCCACAGCCAAGCCAGGCATACGCATACCAAACACAGGGCATCAATATCACATGTGAGCGTTTGTATGCAGAATATTTTACTGACTAAAATAATGCATGCCTCGGTAGAGCACAGGAAGATTGAAAGCGTTCAGGGGGATTTGGATCTAGGCCAACCAGCAATATTGGATGTAACACTGATTTAATTTAATCAATGTTTTTATATAATCGTACAGTTTTAATGATAACTTTGCCCTAAAAATAATTTAATTTAGATCCTGGTTGTGATTTTGTTTTCTCAATTTCTGCTGCAGGCAAGACTGAATTGGCCAAACAAGTTGCCCGATACATGCATAAAGACGTAAAGAAGGTATATATAGGTTATACAGGTTATAAAGCAACACATCCAAAGTTACAGTATATTTTACCCTGTAATCACTCTAAATATAAATTCTACTTGTAGGGCTTCATACGTTTGGACATGTCCGAGTTCCAGGAAAAACATGAGGTAACTTTAATTTTTTATAGTAAAAATGTGACTAGAAGACTGTCTTTTATGCATAATCGGTGCATAACAATGCCCTGTGAGGAGAATTCATTTGTTTCACGTCTTAGCTGCACATTCATTGAAATGATGCATTGGATTAATTCTCTTTATGTATTTCATAAACTAAATTTATGGTGTTTTCCTGCAGTTGAGTTACGTTTCAAAATGTTATATGTGGAATACATTTAATTCTGAAAATGTTCAACATAATTTTACAATTAATGGAGAATTTCAAGGCAGTATAGTTTCATAAATCCGTTTCCAAGGCTCTAAACACAAATGAATTGTTTTTCAAACATTTATTTATGAACAAATACTTGTAGGTGGCAAAATTCATTGGATCTCCTCCGGGTTATGTGGGTCATGAGGAGGGAGGTCAGCTGACCAAGCTGCTGAAAGCTTGTCCCAACGCTGTGGTCCTTTTTGATGAAGTGGACAAAGCTCACCCTGATGTACTCACCATCATGCTGCAGCTCTTTGATGAAGTATGCATAGACCACAACAGATCACAATCACACATCCATTATGTTTGAGAAGATGCGATAACTAGTGTCTTCTGCTTAGGGGCGGCTCACAGACGGCAAAGGAAAGACCATAGAATGTAAAGATGCCATCTTTATTATGACTTCTAATGTTGCAAGTGATGAGATCGCCCATCATGGTCTGCAGCTCCGTCAAGAAGCTGAAGAGATCAGCCGCAGGAAACTGGTGGACAGCCTGGGTAAGAGGAAAGCAAATATATGTGATGATATTATGCCACTATTAGAAAATGTGTACGAGTGTCTTCTGCAGACGATGTACAGAAAGGTAATGACATCCAAATCTCCCGTCAGTTCAAAGAATCAGTAATTCGACCAATTCTTAAGGTAATAAGTCTGCCTTATATTATTTTTTCTAAACAGTTATTGTACAATAAAGCATTTGTATTATTTTTTCCCAAAGGCTCATTTCCGACGGGATGAGTTTCTTGGAAGAATCAATGAAATTGTGTACTTCCTCCCATTCTGTCATTCTGAGCGCTTACAGCTGGTCAGCAAAGAGCTCAACTTCTGGGCAAAGAAGGTAAGCAACACCACCCGCACTATAAGAGCACTGATATGCCAGTTTGTGGAAATGTGACTTACTACTTTTAGTAATGGTTAGTTCAATTTTTATATATTTTGTGAGGCTTCCTTGCAGCATCTTCGGTGTGTGTCCTTATACTTGAGGAGGACCATATGCCCCAGTCTTTGAGCAGTGCACAAATACACACAGATCAATAGTGCCATTGCTACTCACGATAATGTAATTACAGTGTTTAACATGTGGAGCCTTCATCAATATTTAATTATTAATATTACAGCTGGTTCCTCTGGGCCTTTCACAGACTGACTCATGACTCTGGAGTCACTGGGCGTGTCTGGGGCCGTCTCTTGTCTCTTGATAACAGTCATGATAACCTCAGTTTGTTTGACCGCTTTCAATTATGAGTGCACGGCTTTATAACCAGTGTTTTGAATCTTCATTGATTTATGTTTGGAATAAGTAAAATATGGTGTCATGGTTTTCATTTGTGTAGGATTATTTTTCCATCTCTAGAGAAAAGACAAAGTAGATTCTAATTGAATGAAGTTGACCTTGGATTCTAAATGAGCCACTATGTTCATTGGTATTGACTGGTGTTTGATTAAAATACATTAATGAGTTGTTGATTAGCACTCAGAAACATGTTGTTTGACAGTAGCTTTCCTCCTTTTTTTCTCACACTTTACTTTTTGTTATAATTAATAGATTGCCCATATCACTTTCCACAATGCACATCCATACATTACAAACTAGATATGTACAATAATAAACATACTTTAATTGTGCATACTTTAACATTTTATAGCTAAGAAACATTGTATGCCACCAGTGATTTACTGTACATGCATCATATGTTTTTACCAATTGTTTTATCAGGCTAAACAGCGCCATGACATTACTCTTCAGTGGGAGCGCTCAGTTCTGGATTTGTTGGCGGGAGGATATAATGTGCACTACGGCGCACGCTCCATCAAACATGAGGTATCTTTGAACACATCTGACCAGTTAGCTGTTTATTCACATGAGTGGAAATCCACAGATCCTTCTGTTCCTGCCCTTATCAAATTGGAGTAAATACTAACCAATATCAATGCAGAGATGAATTATTATTTATTTTATACGTACCGTAATTATGATCAACAGAGTCTAATAGACAATATTTAAATACCTTAATTGATTAGCCCTTGATCAGTGTCCAGGACCCTTTTTGTTTTTCTGGAAAAGACCCAACCCAGTCTGTATCAGTGGATTTTTACCTATTACCTGTCAAGAAATTTACAATAAAAGGGCTAGTTTTTGGCTTTTTATTCTTTTTTTTTCTAACCCACTCATGTCTTGTGGCTTGCAGGTTGAGCGCCGTGTTGTGAACCAGTTAGCTGCTGCCTATGAACAAGAGCTGCTGCCCAAGGGCTGCACTTTGCGCCTGAGTGTCCACAGCGAGGGCCAGGAGTGCAGCCAGAGTCTGCGTCTGGAGGTGGTAGGAGAGGACCGCTCCGCCAGGACGCTAGACATCCGCCCTCCTCTCAGCCCGGATCACTAACAGTATAAGCTGCCATCACCATCAACATACATATGGTTAGCGCTATGGATATGTGGAGTAGCAATAAAAGTACCTCGAGCAACATATCACTGCCTCTCTCTTTCACTCACCACCCAATATTTACACTACATCAAGTCACTACATGGCCAAGAAATGTGTTGTCTTCAAAGTAGTACAATAAGTAGATGTCCATGACATAAGAGCCATATGAAAGCCCATAACTTGATCAGTGTTGCTGCAACAGTTAGTAATGTGTTTAACATACCGGTAAATGTATATAGTTATTTATTTATTTGAATACAAGACGATTTGTAGGTCTGAGGCAACAAAAGAGGTCATTTGAACAGATATCAAGAAAGTTCTATAGTGCCTGTTGCTTGCCTGTTGATGAAGTAGCCAAAGAGGGTATCTGATTTGCTTCCACTGTTACTGCTTGATAACTCACTTTGATGCATATCACATTCACCAGCATTGTCATAGTGATGAACGTATGTAAATGTTGAGTTCTCCGTTTATTTGAAACAATAGCACCACATAGGATTATATAGCAATCTTATTGAGATATGGGCCATAAAACTGCCTTGTCCATTGCTTTGGTCAATGCATCTGTGTTTAAAAGTGTTGCAGATTTCTCAGATGTGTCGCCATCTTGGTGCAAATGGCTTTAAAGAGAAATTTTGCAGCATGACATGCCTATATATAAATATTCAAAGTTGTGTGCCATTAATGTTTAAAGAGCATGCTGACAAGGCGCATATGTATTGGCATTTTTCACTCTTGTATCCCAGCCTACACCATGTAAATAAAGCCAGGACAACAAAAAGAGAATTGTGTGTTTTTGTTTTGTCCTGACACTCCTGATGGATGCGTCTGTGTGGCTGACTCCAGACCCTGGGTGGGAATTCCTATCACAATGACGCTTGTCCACCTTGTGAAATGACAAGGCAATGGAATTTGTTAGGAATTTTAGTTTGTATAGGATGCCAGTTTAAGACATTTGAAGGGAATGCTGTGTGACAAGCCTGCTACAGGGATAGCTTCCATATTGGGTTAAATTACCATGAAGCAAAGTCTTTCTTTTTTAACTTACTGCACATGGACCCCTGAACAACGCATACACAGACAGTGTTCTGCCTTCCACACAGAGTTGTGGCTGTCTCCTGTGGATGCACTGTAATTGTATTGTTTTTAAATCACTCCCCTATGGCAGATGCTTTTTATTACACTGAAAAACCTTTCCTCTAGTCATATTCACATATGCCACAGAACTGACAGAGAATTTGTGGCTTTAATAATAGTAATCAATACAGAATATGCTTTGCTTTTTTTTTGCATGGTGCTAAAACATGCAATATTTAGAACCTCATTTATCTATGTACATTTGATTAATCACAGTACCATTACAAAGGGTTACACTGCAAATAAACTTAGGATATTGGTCCCATCACAAATGCCATCTGGATGCTGGTGCCTTTGACATCAGAGGTATACAGTGATTCTTGGCCAAACCTCTCCCTTGCAGTGGCTGCATCTGGACAGTAGATCAAGTTTAAGCTATGATACCTTGAGGCTTTTCCCATATCTCCTATCCCTCAAACTCTTCTACACTTTATGGTTTTAGGAAGCCGAGTTGGCATGCATGTGTTTGTGTGTATCCATTTACCCTCCCCGAGGAGGAAGACAAGAATAAGGAGGAGGAGTAGAAAGCGAAGAGGCTCTTAGTCTGTCCGTCAGGCTATTTCTGACTGCAGCCATTTCTCTGATTAGATTATGGAGAAACAGAACCTGGCCCACCATCGTCCTAGCCTCCATCTACTCTTTCCCTGTTCAGTGCACTCTCTCACTCAGCCCTGCGTTCATTTTCTCCTGACTCTAACGGACAGTCCGTTACTTTGCACCCTGTCTGTCTGCCTGTCTGTCCCTCTCACCTTCTCTTGTCCAAATCAAGAAGATTCGTGTATGCATCGCTTTATGTAGGCCAGTTTTGTCTCTTTGAATGAGCTGACCCCTTTGTGTGTGGTTTTAGCGCAGTGCAGTGGCCCAGAGGTGCAGCCAGGTGGAGGTGCTGAATGATGAACGACTACTAGAGTCTTCCCCATTATCATATCTGTCCTGCTCTTAACGGGGCATTTTCATCCGTGTCCCTCTGCACTCCTCTCATCTCTCGCTCCCTCAGTGCGCTCCCTCCGG
This sequence comes from Odontamblyopus rebecca, assembly GCA_030686955.1. Taxonomy (NCBI): domain Eukaryota; kingdom Metazoa; phylum Chordata; class Actinopteri; order Gobiiformes; family Gobiidae; genus Odontamblyopus; species Odontamblyopus rebecca. The sequence continues at coordinate 15,254,805 of CM060668.1, forward strand.
AAAGCAATCGATTGCATCTCCATTACCAAGGTCCTCCACTCAGATCCGAGTTTAAGAGGAACTCATAGTCGCTGGTGCAGCACACTCGCACAACAAACGCTAGCCTCATGGCTTCAGACTTTTAAAAAATCCGTCTGACCTCTGAGTTGTGTACAGGTGGGTGAATTACGCACACAGGAGGACGTGTCCACCAGAATAATTAGCATAAAAGACGAATAAAGGACCCACCAAAACACACCAGTATGTCCGCCATTCTTTTAAAGAAAGGGAACAAATCCATTTCGCCTAATTCGAACCTTGCTCAGGGACAGCTCGCGTGGCAGATTGCAGCCTAATTAGTTTAGAGGGAATTTAATTGAATTAAGTTTCCACAGCTCCGCGCGCCCCGCCGCTGGGCTGCTTTCAGAGCGCGGGGCCAGAGCTGCAGATCTAATTAGCGTTGTTTGGAGAAGCTCCCGTACGCACGGCCATCCTCGCTGCTCCAGCTGTGGTGTGCGTAAACCATGAGTGTGTGCCATGGTCTCGCGGGACCACCTTTTCTTAAAAAAAAAAAAAAGAAGAAAAAAAAGACGTATTTTAGAGCAAAACTCAGTCATCCATTACAATATTACAGACTCACCGCGGTGGTCTGAGCTGCATCTCAGTTGCTTTAATGAAAACCACCGAGTGTAACTGGAGCTTACAATAACAACATTTATAAACCGATAACCATTTAGATCTTTATGTTTACAAAGAGACAAACTACCAGGCATTTTTGACGTTTTTTAAACTTAGATGGGACTGTTGATCCTCCTGGCCAATACCATATAGGTTGGTTGCATTGTGTAGTTTATTAGGCCTAAAACAAACCTAATTTGTCATAGGCCTGATTAATTCAGGCCTTTTTAAATAGGCTCCAATAGCCAAAGAAATTATCTTCACAAAACTGAATTTGTGGTCTCGTCCTGTTTCATCACCCTCTACCAAAATCTGTGCTGAAACTTAGGCTCCTCTTGCTTCTATCTAAACAGGTTACAAGTCGTGGAGCTGAAGCGTCACAGTATATTTCAGTAATTGGAGAGTGAAATGCTGGGACAGGCGCACGCGGAAGGGACCCAGGCCTCGGGCCCACCCCCCTCGCCTTATCTCTCTCATCCATCATCAGCGAAATCAAATGTGCTGCGCCTCTGCCACTGCGGCTGCTGCTTTAACATTTGGCTGTACGTTAACGGCAGCATCAACGTTTACATTATGGCCTATTTCAATCACAATTTAATCCACGCGCTCGGTGGACGATGACGCAACACATTTCAGTCAGTGAAGTGGGTCCGGCTGATCCCCGTGGATCTATGCTGGGCCCACACTGCAGCATCACCCCGAGCCTTCACCACACGGGGCACCGTGAACTTTCATGACATAAATCACCAAACAGAACCCCGAGATTTTAGGTCTCACTCTGAAAGGGAGGAATTAGTATGCTGTCAATTAAGCAGATTTATTCTTGTCCAAAAATATTGTTGTAACGTTAACAAATGTACGGCCTTGTTAAATCATCGAGTTGCCTAAATGGATAAAATATCGTATGCCCATAATGAGAGGCTATGAATCTGCGCTCAGACTTAAAACTGTCATTACTGTGTTTGTTTTTACGACGCTGTTGAGTATTAATAAACACGTTTAGAATCGATAACAGCAACATGCTTCCTCACCAGGGAAACATACGGGACATGATGTTGTGTGCGCGTGGAATGATGGATGGATCAGGCTTTCGCGCGCTCTGACTGACAGCTTCTCGTGGTTTAGACCACCACCGCGTGTTTCATGACATATCCCGGCATGGGCCTCCCGCGAGGCCTTTCTTTAGTGCACTGCGTCTGTTGGCCCATTTTTTACTCATCCCTTATGTCCTGTCTATGTCCATACACTCGTCCATCTCTCCATCAAATCCACCCACCATCCATCACAAGGTCCACCCATATCCTGCATCATATCACTCCCTGCGCTCTGCATTCCCTGTGCGCGCAGAGCGGGACCCCAGAGACTACAGACAAGGCGAATCCGGGCAATTGAATTATGATTTTTCTACAGAATGTGCTTTTTGTAATTGGACAAATTGGGGTAGATGGGGTCTGCCCACTATATCTTCTCTAACTTGGAATATTAATGACACTGCAAAGATTTTCAACTGCCAGCAAAAAACATGATTTGATTACGCACATTAGGCCTCTATTACGCACTATTACAGACTAACCTAGGGGTTCGGCGATAAATTCTTAGTTCCTGACGAGTTTCTAATTGTAACCTTTCTAATAAGCGAATTTCTGAATTTGCCACATGAAGCTTATGTTGGTCAGATCATGGAGCTATTATTCATAAAGTGGAGGTTTCTCTCTCAGGGACCCTCAGCAGAAGCCTCTGGAGAACCATTGTGCTTCCCTCTGTTGACTCAGACGTCATGAATGCCAAAGCCTCCCGTTACTGTTTCCGTCAAATGGCCCCATGAATGTAAAAGTCCAAAGTTAAAGGCTGCGCAGAGGAAAGGTCTCCCCCTGCGCCCGGGCACTAAGGGCGGATTAGGAGCCTGGAAGAGACCGCTGCCCCTTTGAAGGGATTAGGTTAGAAATGTTTAGGAGGGAGAGTCGGTCATAGTTGCTCTTTTGGGTGAGAGAATTTAGCGGTGAAACTGTTTAAGTTTCCCAGCAAATTCACCACTGAACTTTCTTTCTTGACCTGGGAAAATTAAAATTAAACTAATGACATTTTTTTCATTAGGGCTACACTTTTCAAGACTTTAAGCACAATAAAGCATCATAGCCTATCCTGTAGTAATTAAGAGCTACAATTAATTCAGATAAATAGGATCTATAGGTTCATGTTTAATTTAGGTTCATTTAGGCTCGGTAAGCTATAGCCTACATTTTTGAAAAGTTATGTTTATAGGCCACCAGTGCGCACTGCTCCAAACAGGCCTAGCAAGTCGCAAAACAAGCTTGTGACAAATCTGATTATTTATAGACTCTCTCTAAATTTATTGTGACTGTCTGTGGTGCTGGAGTTGTAGACGCACGCGTGCGCTCTCTCCACACTCTGTGGGTTAATGGCATTAAGGATCATCGTACAGCGCCCCCGGACACCGAGATAAGAGTGCACTTTGTGCGCGCGCACGCAAGAATAAAGTTAATTATTTTTGTCGCGCGCTCGCAACGTCCTTTTGGTTTGTGGATCATATCATTTGTTGAAATATATCCGCTAATAAAAAGCCTGTTAATTCCACAAGCACCAGCGTGGTCTTAAATGGCCTTTAACTAAAAGTGTAGGGAGCGCGCTTCTCTGCCACTTTTCCACGCTCTCTGTGTGCGGTGTGCACTGGGACCATGTGGGATATGACTTATCACATTGTATGACACCGAACAATAAACTTAAACCAATTTCTAACGCGTCAATGCGTTTATGGTTAGCCTGCCCTGGTTGCTCACTCGCTCCTCTGCCTTTCTCTTCTATATATCAAAATGACGCGCACTCCAGTGACATCTCCCTAAAAGTGATCGGAATTGAATCAAAGCTTTTAATCTCACCAATCAGCGTCACATCTGGACTTTCTGAACTACATAAAGACTTAGGGCAGAAACTCGCACTGCGCATTGACGCCGGTGCAGCAAAGGTAGGTCTAAATATTTAGACATTTGGAGAATGTTGTGCCATTTTTAGCGGGGTATTAATAATGTTTTTTAAGCTTATATCCAAATAATTACAATAATAAAATGGCCGAGCTTTTTAATCAACTAATGCATTTGATTTGCCATTTGTAATAATAAAAAACAGGTTAATTATTGTGTAGGTTTCTAGGTTTCTAGCCAAAGAATCTGACCTCGGCTGAATCTAAACTGTGGCCTCTTAGCACAATATGAACATTTTTGTAGGCTAAAGTAAGGCCTATAAGAAGTGGCCTTTGCTATAATGATCCCTTCTAAGACATAGGCCTAGGAGTGTATATCTGATAACATAAAGAAGAAATAATAATATGGCTCAAACGCGCCCAGTGTTTGTGTCAGGCTCGTGGAGCTGCCACCTGCACTGGTCTGTCGTGCCCGAGGTGCACGTGGGCGGTGCGTGGCCTGTGGGCGGGACCATCCTCGTGTCCGGCGCTGTCACGACTCTGCCATTGGCTCCTCGCAGGCAGAGGGTATTGTCATGGAAACTAGACCACCGCCTTGCTATTGTCTCCGCGCGCTGCCAACTTTATTATAAACCGTGCGCAAACTGCATCGGACTGTCAAACGGAGCAAGCGCGCACAAGCTCAAGTGGGAGGACAGAGGAAAACTGTGCCATTGAAACTCTCCTGGATTATTCCGAGACTTCACAGCATCTTCGTTGAGTAGTGACAAGGATTTGGATGCCACAAGAGCCACTGAGGACTGAACATTCTTCTGATTTGTTTTCACCACTGCCCGGTACAGCCCGGTACAACTCCAGACTGTCGCGGGTCTGAAAGTCACTCCTGGTACTTTTGCCCGTGCACACGCCGGTCATTCAGCCGGTCCACATCCATGTATAAAATGGATTACTCATATCTGAACTCCTATGACTCCTGCATGGCAGCCATGGAAGCCTCTGCCTACGCGGACTTCAGCTCATGCAGCCAAGCCAGTTCGTTCCAGTACAACCCGATTAGGAGCGGGCCCTTCTCTAACCCGGGCTGCACTCCCCTCAGCACGGCGAGCTGCACCCTGGGAGCGCTGCGGGAACATCAGCCCACACCTTACTCTTCAGGTATGGCTCCAACCAGAGCTCACCCGCAGCTGAGCAAAAAGCACCTGAAAAACCAAAAGGCCCAATGGATTTAAAACAAAGAACCTAAATTACTGTATTTCTTATTTATATGCATATTTATTTCATTGTAAAAAAAAAAAAAAAAAAAAAGCAGGCCTTCATAAACTAATTAAGCTACAAATTACTCTATTTATGGATGTGACCATTTGACGCCTAAATAATAATAATAATAATAATAAAGGTACAAAGAAGAATTAGACAAAAATATTTCTATATATATAAATACAGCATCTAAAATTTCTTTCTGTCTTTTGCAGTACCGTACAAGTTTTTTTCGGATCCGTCAGGCCTGAATGAGAAGAGGAAGCAGCGGCGGATCAGAACCACCTTCACTAGTTCCCAGCTCAAAGAACTTGAGCGCGTTTTCGCAGAGACGCACTACCCGGATATTTACACGCGTGAGGAGCTGGCACTGAAGATAGACCTGACCGAAGCGCGCGTACAGGTCAGAAATGTTCCCGCCTGCCTCCTGAAAAAGCAAATAAAGTAAAAAAAAAACAGTAAAAGATGCAAAATATCCATGTTACTACTACACATATAAATCACAACATTTTAATTTAACATTCAAGCAGTGACATTTTGCACTAGCTCAGATGATATTAAGCTTTTAAAGACCACATAAAGTGATCTAAAGCATGTCTAAATTATTAAAACTAAACCATTTTCTTTTATCCAACAGGTTTGGTTTCAGAACAGGCGTGCAAAGTTTCGCAAGCAGGAGCGAGCCGCCAATGCCAAAGCCAACAGCACTGGGGGGTCCACAGGCAGCACTGGCAGCAGCTCTACAGGCAAAAAGAATGGAGAGCCCAGATCCTCCTCAGACGACGAGGAGTCTAAAGAGTCCACCTGTAGCCCCACGCCCGACAGCACTGCCTCCCTGCCAGGGTCAGGCAATGGGAACTTGGGCAGCCCCGCCAGCCTTAGCCCCAGCCCTGTTCCCGCTGGAACAGTCTACAACACCTCCAGCTCACCAGTGCTGCAGGGGCTCAAGACACCCAGCTGGTCCAACCTGGGGCCCGCCAACCCGGCCGTGGCTCAGCCTGCAGCCCAGACTCAAGAGATCCTCAAAGCCTGGCAGCCGGACAGTATGACCGGGCCCTTTGCTGGAGTTCTGTCCTCTTTCCACAGAAAACCCAACCCGGCGGCCATCAAGACAAACCTGTTTTGAAGCACAGAGAGGGAGAGCTGGGATCAGACATGCAGGCTGATGGAGGAGACTATGAACACTACAGGTGCAAACAGCTGTACTCTAATCCTGCTTTGACATCAACCTTTTGGGCAGAACAATTTTAGAGATGAACAAATGTCCTGGTATGTTGGAAATTATTGTGCACATAGTGTTAAACCTGCAAAAATCAAACCTTTAAAATCATATGACAACAAAATCTACTAAATGTCGAGTACACTGATGCCTTTCTCTCAAAATAAATTTATAGTTAGACAAATTTGAATCACCACATGTACAGACCACTTTTGTATAACCCGCAAAGTTATAGTTTACTGTTTTTTTATCGTCCATCTTTTTCTCACAAACCAAATGCCTCATTGTAGCAAAACCCTATTCAGTATGGAAGTAAAGTTCAGATGTAAATTGTAGAACTAACTCCGATCTTTGCTGAGGACACAAAACAAACTTGCCAGCAAGCACAACCTCCTTTAAGCCCCTGACTCATAGACAAAAGCAAAGGAAAACAACTTTACAAATCTTCACCCCGCAATCCAATTACTAGTAATGGGAACCTTCTGGTTTCCTACCCATATAAATCTCATCACATTCAAATTCACTGTCCTTCAAGCCTTTTTGTTTACAGCTTTCACTGCGGTGTTGAAATGGAAGTTTTATGGGAGTAATTAGGGTGTACTGATGATATTTTTACATATGTTAAGGATTCAACAGTGTGGACATTGAAAGAAGTTGTCAATTTGCTCTTAATGTTGCTCAGTCTGCTCACTTCTGCCTTGGGAATACGACACAGAAATGGAAAACAAATGTATTTATTATTATTTTAATTATTTGACTGAGTAAGCCACACATTTATTTGGATTGTTATATAAAAAGTGACTGTAAACTCTGTAACTAGTAATATAAAATGTTGGTAGCATTTCTTCCTTTCCATTTTATTTTGTTGCTTTGCAGATTTCTTTTGGTGCCGAGATTCTGTCTACAAAGGACCAACACATCTATGAAACTATGAAAGACAGAAGCTCTAGTGAATGAGAAGTTATAGCACTACTCTGAATATTAATAAATAAATCTACATTATGGACGCATTAAGTGACGTTTTCAATCTTTTCCTCAAACTTTAACCACCATGACATCGCACCATTCTCACTGTAAATAATCAGTTTTTTCATAGATTGTTATAGATTTTAATTGAAAAACATGAATAAATGTCTTAGATTAAGTTAACACATTGGACATTTGCAAACACAAATAACAGACAATGGCAGGAGACAAGCACACTTTTCATACACATATACACAAGAACACTGAAATGCCAAGAGGCTTAAAAGCAATATTTAAAACATCTAACAGCACAACAATATAGAAATGAAGTTGCAACAAAGAGCAACAAGATATGGCACGTTTACACTGTAGTTGCTCAGGTTTAACAAAAAGGAAAAGGGAGATTATGAAAATGATCTGGCCTGATGGTGAGAATGGTAGCTCTTATGGCCACTAGTGTCTTCAGATCTGAATCTCCAGTCAGTCAAACGTTAAAGTAGCAGCGCCATCTATTGGTAAAATAGAGCCATTGACGTCAAGAGTAAAATTCTGACATGAAAATGACTGTGCTACAAAAATGTAACAGAATAATAAAATACTTATTTACAGACATATTTTGGGCAACTGTATTACAATCTATTGCAAAAGTATTTGTTTCTCTACTTGGCTGTTTACCCCATGCCAGGGCAATTAAACATACACAGAAAAAGTATGTTTTGTAACATTTAGCAACCTAATTTTGAAACAATCAATATTTAAAAATTATCTAAAATATCCCCCATGATTTTGTAATTTCTCTGACCCTCTACGTATACGCTTTTCGAATTCCCTTTGTGCCAAATACATCTGAAAAGCAAACAGTATGAATAAGTCAATGGCCCCAACATTACACAAAAGCTGATTTTATGTTGCTTCACTGCTAGCCTGGATCCATATTACGCTCTTCACAAAGAAACCTTATTCTAACGGACGGCCTCAGTTTCCCTACTTGGCTCCGACTCTAGCAGCTCCAATATATACGAATTGAGTCCAAGACAAAACCTGAGACAAGCAGTGCTCAAAGATTTAAGTTCTTAAAAATGAACTGCATTTTTGCATTATTCTTCTCAAAGAATTCCCATTCTTACCAGTCAAAAATATACATATAAATAAAACTAGCTAGACTTGTTTCAGTTTAAGGCTGATGGCTATATTTTGTTGAGATACATAAAGGACTGAAATGATGATATTAAATAAGGCCACGTGTATAACAGTGACAAATTAACAGTAAATATATACAGTAAAAAAAGTCTTTTTGAAGTCCACTTGGGAGACGTTTAGCACTCGAGTCTTAGAGCATTACCAGGCTGGTTTGGACCACTCACAGGCCTACACAGCACAGTTCATTTCTGCTGCTGTCTGAGGCTTTCCAACAAGATCCGCTTGTGTCCAGGATCCAGCACCCCCGCCTCCTCCAAGTCCTCTTCTGTGATGTCGCTGTGGCCCACAAACACATATTCAACACACATTATCACATTCACCACATTTTTGACCAGTGAGGCTTTTGTAAATAAGCGCACCTTAGAAACTCCAGATCATCCCACCCATTGTGTAAAAGACCCTGTTCATACTGCTCCAGCCCCAAACGCTGCAGCCACTCGCCTACTGAAGATTCCCCCACAGACAAGGATGAGCTACTGCTACCCCATAGTGCCTGCAGAGAAGAAACATAGAATTGAAATCACGTTACAACCCTAATAAATGGCAAATAAAAGACTCTTATAGTAAATATAGTCAAATTCATGTTAATTCTTGTCTTTAATTGACATTAAACATAATAATGCACAGCTGTAAAACTCACTAAAACACATCTGTTTAAGCCACAATGTGGTCAAAAGACGACGTAAGGCCGCACCAAACAGAGTAATTCTGTATTGATTAAGTGGAATTTATAAATACTTTCTTGTAATTCATGTTCTAAAATCCACTCTAGATTAGACAAGTGGCTTTGCTCTGGGTTGTGAGGAGCAGAACCAGTGCCCACATAGTTCAAAACATTTTATTTATTTCTACATGTTTTTTAAATTAGAGAAACTACAATATTTTTAAATTAATGACACAATCCTCGTATTTTTAGTGGTGTAGCTTTAAACATAATTCTTCTGAACTTCCCTGGTGCATACCTCTTCAGGCATATCCTCTGCTATGCTCTCTGGGATTGGATTTCTGGGAGGGAATGTGCGACAGGCGTCAAGTCCAAAACCCATAGCCTGCCCCCTGAGTGGAGGCGGTGCGGAGGGGGCCCGTGGGGGTGGTCCTGTAAACTCACTCTCACTCAGTGTCTTTGCCATCTGCAGCACAGAACATGACTGGTCATCCATGAGACTGGCCACCACTGCTGCTGCACCACCTCCTCGCCTGAACCCCTCTCCAAATCCAAGGGGAGTGGCAGGACTGGCTGCTGGGATCCGGACTTCTGCCATGTCTGGATAAACCGGTCGTGGTTTGGGAAAAGGCACTTCGGTGACCATCTCTAGGGCTCCTTTGGGCAGAGGCGGAGGGGGGAAATCTGGCGGGGGGCGATTGAGTGAGCTTCCTGTTGTCCCGGCCCGTGTCAGTGCTGCTACACACGAGTCCTCCTCAGATGGGCTCTCCTCGTTAATGGTTCTGACTGGGTGACCCGTTAGAAGCACTCGGGAGTGAGAGGGTCCCGGGGGGCCGCAGAGGGGTTTGGCACGAGCTCCAGAGGTAGGGGGAGGGGCTTTAGTTGCTGGGGCACTAGTCGAGGTAGGAGATGTGAGAAGTTCAGGGGAGGCAGCAGCTGCAGACTGGTTAGGGACACCTTCTAGGATGTAGTACGCAGGATTGTTGTAGCTGTTGTTGACGGGTGGGTCGGTGTCAGAAGAATCCTGTTTTGGTCTATGTAGGGCAAACAAACCAGCTTTAATAAAGACATTTGTTCAGTACTTCGTTCGGTAAATTGTCTTTACCTAGCAGAGGCTTCCTCTTTGCTATTCCGTTCACCCTCCTCACTGACTTTACCCAATTCTCCAAGTTGTTTGCGAACTATAGAAGGCCTAAGAAGTGCAAGGGATGACAGAATGAATAAACTTATATTTGTCTGATAAAATTATAACAAATGACTTAGAATGTGTAAAAAAAATGACTGACTTCACATATTCATGTCCTGTCCTTGGGTGAATAGTCGATTTTCCTTTAGGTCCTCCAGTTTCATCTTTGTCTACGCTAATCCACTCTGCAATGCAATTATGACATACCTTATATCCACTTATAAACTGTACTGTAAAAGTTTATTTTTAAAGCACAGATGGAAACTTGGGAACATATGACCTTACCATAGAGTCTCTCTCTGGTTCCCATCCTTTCAGAGGGAACACGGACTCTCATTAAACCCCGGATATTCCCCGTCTCCTCACCGCGATGGGACAAGTAGGTGTGGAACTGCTGTGGTGTGCTGCCAATCATGGACTTCAGAGCCAAAACACACTCTCCTGGTGAACACAAATGCTTAATGCTTAACAGCAGAGTAATTAAAGGTACTAAAAATGATGGGTATATCAAATTCTCACATACCATAGGACTCATATCCATCCAGAGATTTGACGGTAAGCAGCAGATGTTGGTCCTGAAGATACTCGACCTCAGAAAGCAGTGGTTTGAGTGTGGTGAGGTGCTTGTTGGACCAGCCAACGCGCAGGAAATTGACGTTATCACTGCTTTGACTGTCATTCTCGTAGCTCTTCTTAAACTCTACAGAAGAGAAGGGAGATTGAGGGGAAGGGAAGACAATTAAAACAACAGGGAGGGGGTAATGCAAAGAGGGAACAAAGAGACAGGGCATGTTCTTGATGCAATTCAAATGCATTATGCAATGGACAGTGAGGAAGGAACGTGCAGCCAGGTCAAAACAGATGCAGTATACTAACTGCCTGATACAATGCGGGAGGGGTTAGGATATAGAAAAGAAAAAGATAGTCTATTATGCCAATATAGGTTTATACACAGTAACTATTTGGCTGACTATTAAACTGATTCAAATACCCATGAAAAAGAATGTAAATTATGTTGTGTTGTGTGATCTTACCTTCCAAACAAGTTGAGTAGAATTCAATGAAGAACTTGGTTCTGCTTGCTGTTTTCACTATAGCTTCTATGCTCTCAAACTCTATATAGGCCTGCTCCGAAGATTTGGGCAAACCTAATTCAAAGTATAAATTGTATATATATATTTTTTGTTATATATATATATATTTTTTTGCTTTACATTGACAATGATTGTACCCTTTTTAGAAACAAACTGGGAGGTCACACCAACTTCATATGTTGCAAACACAGGGGAATGGTCACTGGTCACTATATCATCTGTACAACCTGATGAACAAAAACAAAACACTCTTTATACCATCAATTTACAACTAATTCAAATAAAATGTGAATAAATGAATGGATTATGTAATTAAGTTTCATTTACCATATGAGTTGCAAACTATATGTGTTTCTGGGTAGGATTTCCACAGGATTCGGTCACACCAAGATGGGACATTCGTCCTCATCTACAATAAACATGACAACATATTCCTGTTAACCACTGCAGCAGAGGGAGACAGAGAACTTGAGTTTGATCATACCCCTGTGGCCTTCTGCTTCTGCCACACATACGTGTCTCGTGAACCACGTTCGTAACGATAGGTCGGTGGGAATGAGATTTCCTCTTCAGCTGCAGTCATCAGACAAATAACAAATTGTGCATTAGTGTATCATTCAATGAGCTTTCAAATGATATTATTACAGGTTAAAGTCCCACAAACCAAAGCGAAGAAAAACCTTGTTCTTTTCCCTCTCTAAATTAAGTTGGTCCACTTTGAGAAGGGGCTCAAACTCTTTTCGATTTATGTAATTTAAGATCTCCTGCACACAAAAGATCCATATATAAAGCCTAGTAATATAATTTGCAACAATGAATTCCTCTGACAAGTGTGATACTAGTGTACCTGAATGTCCATATCCAGTCTGTAATTGAGGTCCCCCAGCCAAAAGAGGTGTGTAAAACGCAATGAAATGTCAAAGGAGCTCAGCTGTTTATCTCCTAGAGAAAGCAGCCGCAGGATATCCAAGTAGTTCTGGTTCCTCCTACAGAAGGACAAAATATAGTTGTTGAATAATTTTTGTCACATACAAATAGCATTTATCATATAATCATTCTGTACATCTGTGATAAAAAAAAAAATACCTGGCAATTTTTTCATTCCCTGATGTCAAGTGGCAGTTTACAAAGCCAAAAGAGGTACCATTAAACATAAAAGACACACCTACAGCTCCTTTGTTACCTAAAATACACAGTGTAAAAAGTATATTTTTATATGGAACAGCATATTACATTTTAAATCGGTAGCAGAAAGTAGAATTGAAAATTTTGATGGTTACCCAATGTGTTAGCAATTCCTGTTTTTACACTGGACATTCCCACATGGCTAATACGATTCTCATGCTCAGGCTTCACCAGCACAGCAAGCTTTATATTCCACAATGTCTGAATTGCTATCTTTAATAAATGATTAAACAACATTTGTTAGTGAACGTAATGTACAAAGCCAAATTACTACAACTATTCCTTTAAAATTTTATCAGTATAAGAAGAAGTACATTATTACCAATTTGTAGTCCACTTCTGTTTGTTCTTTTAATAAGGTTCGTAGTGATTCAATCCATTCTCGATCACAGACAGAGTTTTCTTGGCTACCAAGCACATACAAGTCATGAGGGATAGTGACGGTCATCTCATCCAGAGTTTTCCCAAGGCCACGGCACAACACCCATGAAGCAATAGACTTGGGAGCAGGCACAGAACCTAGAGAAAATTAACAAATAAATTAAAAGCGGGTCCACAGTGTAGTGAAGATAATAGATCTAATGTGCAAAATATAAACAAACATTCACCCATGTTCCAGGTGCCGATAAATATGGAAATCATGTCAGGTTCATCCTGGTTGGAATGTTTGTTTTTCATGAGCTGCAGAAGTTGACAGAAAGCCTCTCGTTTCTATAAAATACACAAGACTACAAAGTAAAATAACATAGAAACCACTAGAGGGCAGTATAAAATAACAAAACACTCAATACTCATAAGCCTTCGGTTATAATTGCAAAAACAAAAATACATACTACCGAAATATAAAATCACTATTATGAAAAGAGGCAAACCTAAAACTACAAATAGTATATAGAAATCAGCCTGGATAATTTAGCAGAGTTCAAAAACAGAAAGAGTTTAAATGACATAAACTGAAAGATATTAAAGTTGGCGTTTGCTAACCTTGGCACTTGCAAAGATAAAGTCTTTCCTTTGGCTCTTGTCCTTCTCCTTTTCAAAGACTATACCCAGTTTATTCTGAACTCTCTGTGACTTGATCAGCTGACGAACTGAAGACAGAAAGATGCACAATGTGGAAGAGAAATAATAAACATGAGTTACATGAGGATATAATAAAGAGTTACTTTTATCATGTGTGAATGTGGTCCAGTCCTCTTGGCTGTCTTTCACCTTCTTCATCACCACAAGTCTTCCTCCCTCCACATCCACAGACAAAGTGTACTTCTGACTTTTACCAATCTTTGTCAGTTCAGCTAGGTAGACATCCAGCTTTACCTGAGTGGGAATAAAAAGTATAAAAATAAGTTGCATCCATATAGACTTAATAATATTTGAATTATAATATTTTAATATATTTCCCCACACAATGTTTACACGGCCCCCATATCTGATCATATTTTAGCACAAGTTATATCTCATAAATCATCTTCAAATAATCTAATCACAGTAACCTCAACTGGGTTCTTTGCAAACAGGAAACCAATATGTGAGCATTTTAGTTTGCTAACATTATCTGCTGCCATTCCCACAATGACATTTGGTAGTAGAATACTGAACAGACTATGATTAAACTAATACACCTCTTACACTGGCTACAGAATATAATGATGGTGAGATATAGTGTAGTGCCCAATGCCCAATGCACCAGCATAGATGAAACGGTCCAAAATATTAATCTATACCAGAAAAAGTGTATCTTCTTTTATGTGGGAAGACCAAGGGCAAAACAAGGCCACCAAATGTACAAACATGACTCAAAAAGGCAGAAGAGCAGTCACATGCCTCTGCTAGTGTGTTCTGTGTACCTCAAAGGCTTGGACTGGGATGGATTTACTGTTGCGCGGTGGAGGAGGGGAGCATAGAGAGGGCAGGCTCATGTCCTGCAGAGCTTTGAGGGCCTAGGAAAGAAAATGAATAAGAGAATTAAATAAGAATGAAATAAAATACACAGAGATTTGGGTCAGGGTTACAAACACAGAAACACACTGATATGGCATTGTTTTCACTCCCATTGTTGATGTCAACAAGGAAACAGCTTCCTATTTCCTGGAGGATCTACAGCCTAAAGAAAACTTGTGGCAGAGTGACAACACATGAAGCTCCATATTGTCTCTAGCTTGATTGTGCTGTGGTCATTTCCTTCCTAAGCTGTTCTGCCAACTGTATTGTTACATTAGCAAAAAAAAGCCATGGTTGGATTACAAAAGGCATTACACAATTAAGCAAATTAGCAACATTTCCGTTAAAAAAATATATTAATATTCAGCCCTGTGTAAAAAATAATAAACCAATTGCCCCCATTATCCAAACATACAAACCTTCTTCTCTATGGAGGAGAGCAGGTCTTTGAGAATGGCAAGTTTTGTCACAAGGTTCTCCAATTCCTGATCACCACCCTGATTTACAGACTGTTAAGACACAAAAAATACATTATCTTAGAAGCCAATATTTATAATGATATGCCAATCTAAAATATGTTCATTCAAGTGATATGCCTATTTGCACTTACCTATGCTTTGAACTGGCTGTCATAATATTAAAATACATTAGTTCTCTAACTTAAGCTCCATAGAGGCAAGTCGAGTGTGTGCCAAGTTTTTTGTTCTCATGCTGTATTACTTCATATAACTGTTCTGATTGGCTGAGGCACACACAAGAGCCTTGTTTTAAAGAGGATTTTAAAAGCAAGCCAACTGGTTACTTAAGGGCATTATGTCACCAATTTTTTTATATGTGAAACTTTTGATACATTTACCAGAAAAACTGGCACAGTCATTTTTAACATATCAAATGACAAACACAAAGAAAATTACCTGTTGGATCATCTTTGACACCATGAAGGCACTTTGCTGGTCAAAGACTTTAGACAGTATCTCCAGCCCAGACAGCACCTTGTCGACCTCCCTGTATAAAAAAAAAATATTTTGGATAACATGAAACGTTACACACAAAAAACTGATTATTACTGTATGATTAAATGTACATTGTGTAAAAGCCGAGACTGTACCCAAAGAAGGAACTGTAAGTCCTGTGTAGTATCTGTGCAACAATTACTCATAGTCAGTATTGTTCCAATAGGTTTATGAGTTTCTCTTATTTAATTTCATTGTAATTATACTATGATTGTGAGTTCACTGAGCTCACATTGGCCCAGCCCATGAAGGCAATTAGTGTTTATATAAAAACATTAACTTCAGGATGTAGGACAATAGTTAGTAAACCCCAAGGAATAGATCATCTAATATTTGATTGTTCATAGTCGTCATACCCATTGAGACGTTTACATGAAGCCACTAGTGTCTTGTTGAGGTGAGGGAGAGAGCTGGCTCCTTGTTTAACCGCTTCCAGGTCCAGAGCGTAGCTGCCCTTGAGGTATTCATGGGAAATGGTGCTGAGGCCATTAGCTGCTGGAGTGCTAAAGCACAAAAGAGACACAACTTACCTATTGGTGATATTAAGTAAACTTCTGCCATAAAATTATGATTCATCCTTTTTATAATAGCCTAAAAGTTTCCCTGTCTAAAAATAACATTCACATGCCTTTTTATATCTGTAGTCAGGGTTTTTAGAATCACAGACTTCCTCAAATCCAGGGAGCAGACTCCAGTCTATGTAAGTAACCACCCACAGGCACAAACATAGCCCAGACAGAGTTTACCAGCAACTTCCCCATCCCCCATGTAACACTGCCCCAATCAAATTTTCATCTCATGCAATAAACAAAGCTATATTTAAAACAAATTTGAATGAATTTCCCCACATTATTTGCATCAAAACAGTGACAGTACATTGATTGAATGTTACAATAAAAAAAAAGCTAACACGTTTGTAAGCAGTAAGGAGAGTCATAAAACCTATTACAATAATCTCAAGGCATTGCAAAGTGGATCAGGGAACTCTCCATTTAGTGGCTAGTATCATCTGTGTGCAACATGGCTTTTTCAACAGGATGTGGTTTTCCTTTTACACAGAGAAAGGTGTATCAGGCAGCAGAGGATATACAGTATAAGACAGCTTAGTGTTGCAAAGATGGCTAAAAATGATTCAATTGCACTCTGAGAAATAACTGCCATAATACTGGCACAAAATGTACCTTTCTGTGGGTGCGTCGGTTCCAGGGGGAGTGGAGGTGGAGGCGGACCTTGGAGGGAGTGGTGGTTTTTCATCCTCACCATCTACCAAAAGTATATCCAGTAATTCATGTGCATAATTAACTACACAATAGGAGAGTTTGCCTAGTCTTGTCCCTCTGTACCTGAATAGTCCCTGTCGTCACTCACAGCAGTTTCTTCTCTGTCCACTGGGTATAGGAGAGTGGTCACCAAACCCTGGCTTGGTTGGAGATACAGTGACACCAACTCTGGTAATGTCTTAAACCGTTTCGGCTGCACACCCTGAGATGTCTGAGAAAGGGACAAAATTAAGTCTAACTATATTATTGATGACAGTCTTCACACAATTGAGCTAAAAACTTTTTAAAAATAGATAATACCATGACCCTTACATATTGCAGTAATATAATATAATGTGAATTGGAGAATATAATAGAGAACCAGTGCAGTTATTCTGAACACTGAGATAAACAATATGAGTTTGTGGAAGATGATTATTGTCAAATATAGGCATCACTAAATATATTTGTTTGTTTGTTTATTTTGCATAATAAAACACTTTTGCATTATAAAACATTGGCCTTGCTATATAAACTACTATATTGTTTTTTATACTTAGAGTATTATTTTTAGATAATCAAGTAAAAGGTGGAAGACATATTTAAACTGCGAAAGCCAAACCTAATAAAAGTGAACCTTGTGGTTGAGGTCAGAAAGTGCTACCCACATTGCTACATAAAAAAAGATACTCTCGTGTCTATCCCCCCCTGCCTCCGCCCCTCTAGTGGTATACTTTAAGTCATTTGGGTTTAGTGCGTTATCTGGCAGTTGGATGGCCTATAATTTGCCACATGTTCCACTGAAAATAGTCTTCATACAAGTCTTCAAATAGTAAACGATAGCACTGTGCTGGAGCTTGTGTGGCGACGAGAGGTGGTGGCGACAATCTCACAGCTGCTGGGCCTGAGACACAAAGAGGCTGCTGTTGCCCCACACATGTACAAGTGTGTTTAGAGATCAGAGCCAACAAAAGCATCTCTGCCCACTCTGTCTGTCCAATACCACTGAAGTCAGCCATTTCTACCACACATATGAGCAGGATACACCCAACACAAGAGCCTACCTGGACAGCTAGAAAGCCCTCTTCATCTGGGAGGATTCTGTACGTGTGGACATGCTTCTGAAACCTGGAAAGAAAAAGAAAAAAAAAGAAGAATTAGACTCTATCTTATGTGTATCTTTATTGGAGGGTTTGTCACAATTCAATACGACATCTCTCACTATGCAATATTTGCGATACATGTGGTAATCAATAAATCACACGACATTCTGCAATGACTATTTTTTAGGAACCAAATACATTTTAGCATTTCTTTTTTTGAACACTTTCTGCTTACACTTCATATGAACCAGACCAATTTTATTTATCAGAACAGTAAACATAATATCAAATTAATAAAAATGCAGATATAGTTTCCTTTCTCCAAGCAAGCAACCAAATATACAAAAAAATACTCGACTGGTAATGCATTAATTAAGCAGCCCAGAATGATATCAATACTGCTTCACCAAATTTAGTAATATGGTATTTATATATTCTATTTACATTATAGATTATGAAGCTCTATTGTTTTTTTTTAAGTGCAGATGTTTTATTTTATGTAATATGTAAAGGGTCAAACAATTATAAATTCATAACTCATTTTATTAATACAATTGCTATTAAAGTGTTTTATTGTGCAGTTTATTTTTCGCGGCTCATGGTGTATTTAAGGTAAGATATATTTAGAAAAAAAGCTTTAATGGGAGTATGCTCTTTAATGGCCTCAATTATAGTCATCTATCATAATAGTTTTCAGCACCAGTACGTCACACTTTTCACAGAGTTGTCATTGCAACAGGCCTAAGAACTATTACAAAACAATATGAAACTGTCAATAGGTTCAGTAGGTCGATTGCATTTACTCTGATGATGCGTACATGACCCAGGGTAAGGAGGGGCCTAAATGGTGTGGAGAACCCAAACCTGTCGCTGTCCATCATAGCATACAGACTGTTGTCCTTTATCATTACAGTAGCATACCATGACATGACGAAGAGAGGGCTATTGTTGACGGAGATAGTGCTATTGTTAAACCACAATAGTTCTGGTTTAGCGGTTGTTTCTGCAGTATATTTTCAACTGTAGATTTATAAGCTAGCTACTGATCAATACGTCAGCAGTGAGACAGAGGCGTACCATAATATGCCTGCAGTTCCACTTCAATGATTTTTATGTCTGCCCAGTGGACCGTACATGAAATGTCCAATTTACTAATGTTACGGCCTGTTGTGGTCCCATTGTTGTGATGTTAGTGAAAGTTTAGTGGCAGAAAAAGAAACAAACGTCTGCCCCATGTCCTGCACAGCACTTTAGAACCAAACACATACAAATAACCAGGAAAGAATAAATCCATGTGAGGAATTCTTCCCTGTCGGAGAGCTCAGCTGGTTTTCCGGTCTTTCCAGGTCATTATCAGGGAAGCATGAAATACACTGGGTCCTGCAAACTTTATCCACAACTAGTGTAGACTGCGGGGTAGATTATTATAATATAAATAATTCGAGTCGAGTGTTTTTTTTTTCATCGAGTCAACAGACAAAAGCAGAGAAACAAGTGGAACAACAAGATTAAAAATCGGCAACAACTTATAATTAAAGTCTCATAATTACTTTGACGTGCCACATTTGCCATGACGTGTATTTGGGTTATCAACATTTGAACTGTATTTAAAAGGTAAACTGGTAACGTCATGATTGCCTGCAAGGAGATGGACAAGTTTAATGCCATACTGTGAAAAACTCCAGGCAAAGCCACAACATTTCCACTGGCAACAGGCAGGTGGCAATACCTGAATCCTCCACTAGAAAAGTTAGAGAATGCACCTTTAACATACAGCATTTGCCCTTTTTGCCATTATTTTACTTTTTTAACACATGATCTAGGTTGGTCAGTAAAAGTGATAAAAGTATGGCTTTTGGGGGGAAAATACGAGTCGCAAACAGGGCTAAAGTCTGTCTTCCTGTTGGCTCAGAGCGGAGATTCTCCACAGGGCTGTGAGGTAAATACTATTGTTTCAGGAGCAGCAAAACTATAACAGGCACATGCTCAAGGAAGGCATAAGACTAGACAAATTGACAGACAGACAGGGATGGTTCTGTCATTGCATATTTTCAAAACTTCCTTGATTGGTCTGCGCTGTTCCAGTATTTCTTAAACTCATCAGACTAAATATTAAACTTGGACAAGTCCGTGCCTATTGCGTGTATACCCCCATTGTTCCACTGCAAAAGACAACAGAGGAGAATAATATCACAAAAAATAATTGCTTAAAGGATTGTTGTAAATGTCCAGAAAAAAGAAGAAACATCTACAATGCATGTATTGTTTACATACTAGCATTGACACAATACTAAAATGTCAAACTCTATACTAGATACTGATTTTCGTTATTTTAAAAGCTCTTTCTTAGACAATATTATTATTTTCAATCCAAAATAGTAGTATTTGTTTATTATACCACGTGGTTCTGATACAACTCAGTGAAAGTCAGAAAGGTCCAATTTTATGCAGTTATGTGATTTTTTTTTCAGTAATAATACTTCCTTCATCTAGTTTCGATACTAGTTTTAGTATCAATTAGTATCCGATAGTAGCAAATCCTGAAGCATTTATGTTTAGCAATATGTAATAATAATAATAAAAATAATTATGTTGCTGACATTGACTATCATAACTGTTTGGTAACACAATAATTTCACCTCAAAGTCCTTCTTTATGATACTAAACATACTGTTAATCAAGACCAGATGCACGTTACTAGATTGAAATGTTGAGGAGTTATTTTAATATAACATAATGCAATAAAAAAGTTTTAAAAAGGAGGAATGTTTTCAGCGTCTCGGATTTGAAATTCTCACACAGACAGCCATCCCTGACATGTAAAGACGCGTTAAGTCGATACAACATATCCCTGACAAGAAAATTCAACACCTCTGAGAAAGACAGCCCCCCACAACACTTAGATCAGTTTAGGGTGAAATTTTATTGTCCTAGCAGTTATAATAAACAGTCTGGGTATTTTCGTACTTATGAGCTAAATATAAAAGATCTTAAGTCTGTTGAAAAGTATGTTAAATAGGTAAGGGTGGGAGATAGGTTGGAAAAGTGAAAATATTGCAATTGTTGTTTTGGAAATGTGGGAAAAGGGAATATAGAGTACACTGTTTATTATCAAAACAATAAAAAACAACCTCATAAAGAGAAGGAAACATCTAGAATAATCTTCAAAACAAAAGTATAACGTGAT
Organism: Odontamblyopus rebecca; assembly: GCA_030686955.1. Lineage (NCBI taxonomy): Eukaryota > Metazoa > Chordata > Actinopteri > Gobiiformes > Gobiidae > Odontamblyopus > Odontamblyopus rebecca. Next base: position 15,275,674 of record CM060668.1, read on the forward strand.
AATCCTGCCCTTTGTGGTTAATTGTATGTTCCAGTTTGTGCACGGCAAGACCTTTGCAGGCACATTTCTGATACATTGTTAAAATATCGTCTGAATATTGTAACTGTGACAAAAATGATCTAAATGGAAACTTATTTATAACTTTATAATTTATAACTTATAACTAATTAACTTTCTCAAAATTCAACCAATGGCATCAAAAGTTCCTTGTGATTTCCATGTGATCAAATAAATGAATGAGCTTAATGCAACAAACTTGAAACTTAAATGAACCACAAATAGCTAAAGTATTATCTATTAACTCTTCTTCTAGTTATGCTGTGACATGAAAGAATAATGTGCCTGATCTCAGATGCACAGCGTATATAACATACCAATTTGTAACTTTCAATCCAAACCATGAAACATGCACCTAAATAATGCCAATTATTATGTATTGTAATACAAAATAGCTCATTTTAAACTAGCCCAAGAGTTTATTTTGTATATTTGAAAAACTGAAGCTGATATGGGTGAAACGGCAGGAACCTTATGTGGGTGATATGATGATGTAGTGATATGAGGAACTGTCATTTGAATACTAATTGAACTTTACCTTACTGGTGCCTTTTAGACAACACTATAGGAGTCTGACTGAACTCACTCTAACAGAGTGTAAACATAAGCACACTGAACTTGGCATGGGATCAACTGACACATAGGGGATGTAGGTTGAGTCAATGTCAGAGTGCTGAATCACAGGCCTATTATTTCCTGCAACTGCTGCACACAGTTTGGGCTGTGCATGACTTTATTTGTCATTCAACTTATTTGTAGTGTTCTATTTGGGGTTTTTGTCAGTGTTGTTAAGCAGTTAGAGCATGAATATGAAGAGAAAATAAACATACATACATACAACATAAATTGTCCCACTTGATCCCCATAAATGATTGTTTATATCTGGACCACTCTTTTTGCTGAACAGAAATATTATAATATGGGACTGGTAAAGAATAATTATAAAGTTTATTAACTGGATATAGGGCTTATGGGTCTGCCATAGCTGGTAAACCTATTAGAGTTTCTAGACAAATGGCTTTGATTAACCACACCATCTCACAGTATCCACTTTAAACAGTTCAGCATCTCACCATAAGGCCCTGCCATAAGACTGCCTGATTTTTCTGCTTAGTCCTCCCAGTAAAACAATGCTACAGGCGACCACAGTCTCACAAGACAGGGCTCAAGTCTCAATTTGTCCTGAAGAAGTGAAGGAACACAGAAGCGATTCATTTTACATGTTGGGGAAAGTTTCAGGATTTTTACAGTGGCGCTAGAACAGCCCAGGATCTTGTGGAAAGCCTCAAAATTCACAATTCACAAAATTAAAACACTGGGAGCGTCGAGGAAAAACGTAGCCCGGAAACACAAGTGAGCCTCCTAAAGTTTTCTGAGTGCCAAAGAAGTTACTTACAGCACACACAAGGCGTAAGCCCCGCTCACACTCTCACTGTCCCGCACCAGGAAACTGCCGTCTGTCCCGGCGCGGGCCAGCAGCTCCTCGGCCGCGGCTCGGCTCAGGTCCCGGTGATACCACATCGGCGGCGCGGGGCCCATCGGAGAAAGCCCACCGACTCCTCCACTCCCGGCCATGGCCACAGCCCCTCAACCCGGGCTTCAACTCAAGTTGACTTCTCCGAAAAGTCTCCCAAGCCTTTCTCCTCCTCCAGTGTCGAAAGGAAAACTGCACAAGCTAAAAAGTAACTGTATGGTCAGAGGGAGGGAAAATAACGTCAGGAGAAAAAAAAGGGGTCGTAGTTACACAATTTGGCCCCAAGTCTTGCTGTTTGTGCCCTGTCCTGTGTTCCTGAAAACCCTATCCACCCTTTGGGCTTCCCTGTCCCTCGGAAATCAGGCTGTGTAAATCCTCGCTGAACCGAGCCTCGTCAATTGCCCGGGTGCCCAATGTGGTGCAGGGACTTCCGCCTTCACCCTGCAAAGTAAAAGCAGCTGCACTCTGAAGCAACTTTTATCTTTGTTTATGTTTTATTATAGGATTATTTGGGCCAACTTTGACATGCATACTCTTCAAGACAATGAACACACCAGATGTAGATGTATACCCATTTATTTACTTGTTTGTTTTGCCAATTTACGTTTGATTAGCCTATAACAAAAATAACTGTTTACCTTTTGATAATAGTTCTGCAATTTTAGTTATGCAATTCTAATCTGTCCATGAAAGAGGCAGGCTGCTAACAAATTAGTTATGTTGGTTTTGGTGGGGAAAAAAGTAGTTTTAATTATTTATCATGATCATTGTTCTTATCCAAAATCGAACAGACACATTTAGCTTAACTAGACAAAGCATGAGATGGCAATAGTCAAGGAGGGGTGTGTCAATGATTTCTGAAAAGCTAAGTATTTATAGCCACAGGGACAGCAGCCATCCCAAAGTTATTTTTGGCTATGGCATCACAACTGCAAATCTGTCAGTAACACTGTATGTCAAAATAAAAGCATGCAGTGTAATTTTTGAAATAATTAGGCTACCCTTTTATACTGAATATAAATCACATACAGTGTATGCAATGCCTGATAAGAGTAACTAACAATATGGGTTAGTTGCAGATCTAAAAAGGGTGAATTGAGCTATTTTTTTCAATCATCACACTCTAAGAAAATTATACGAAAAGGGATCATATATGTGACGTGTGTGGAAATATTTGACAGGGCAAATGTAAGAGTATAATAATAATAAAATGCTTGTCAGGTTCTTGCATTTGCAAACTTTCTCAGTTTCTCTTACTTCAGCATTGTAAATAGGCGCTTACGAAAGAGAGGAATCCCATAATTAGGCTTCCAGTGGAGCTTTCTAACCACTACAGGCCCAGGGAGCTGAAATATAGGGGCCCACTATGAAATTGCTTATTTGCATACAGATGCCAATACAATTATAGACATATTTTTAATTCATCTTTTACCTTTTTACATTGATTTAAAAATGTCATATAACATTGATTATTATAGTAAAACACACCTTATAGAATAAGTATTAAATATAAGTTTGTCACATCAAGGGTGTCATTACACAACTAAAAAAAGATATGTCACACACAGCATGAGAAGAGCTGTGAAGGAAAGGCTGCATTGTTGGTTCACACTGTTAAGGAGGTAGTATTCAGCCACTTTTTTGTTTGGATTCTCCCCAGTGAACCACATCTGCATGCAGCGGCCTGATGTTTTGGAGAGAGTGGTGTAAAGGTAGGAATTGGACCAGATCTGTTCACACATCGCCTTAGGAGTTGGGAAGACATCTGTCCACCTCCTGCACTGTGTGTCTTTTGGACATTTATTGATGCCTGTATGAGACGGTGAATAAAAATGTTTGTTAATTAAGTCTGCATGTCCTAAATACAGAGTCTATTCATAATTACCTGAGGTCCAGTCCCAACCCTTGTGCCAGTTAGTCTTGCAAGTCATTTCATTCTTGCAATCTTCCCACCAATCATGACAGTCCTCAGAACACAGGGGAACATTCACAATCCGTTCCTTACGCCAACTCTGGTTTGCCTATGCACACACACAAAAAAGAAAATGTTAATCGTTGTCGGGCCATCTAAAAATAATGCCCCATATCTCAAGCTCTAATACTGCCATCTAGAGTTAAACAAACGCATACACAAAATCATTATAACCTACTTCCTCTATCCATGGCCCCAAGTGAGGAGAGCACTCATAGAAGCAAGTGTCTTGGATGAAGTGTTTTTTGCATTGCGGACTCATAGCTCCACAGTGATTCCAGTTAAAGTTGTACAGATAGGAGTTGTCGTCATGAGCCTCAGAACTGGTGTTAGCAGTGCAACATGCACTATTACGCCATGGTGCACACTAGAAAACAGTTCTTATGTAACAATTTACTACGGTACATTAACCTGATTATAAATCAAATACACAGCAAAATATACCTGAAGGTACAGCTCTCCCTCAGGCCCAGGTTCAGTTTTATGGTGTTTTGCATCCATACACATGTACAGTTTCTCCAGAGATAAAGCACCATTGCAAAGAGCCAAAGTTATTGCCACAGACAACCACATGATTCTGTGGAAAGAGGAAAGCATAAATAAAACAATTTAATAAAAAAAGTTGGAAGTGGAACAGTGGAACAGTGGTAAGAATCAAAAGGGCTAATTTCCATTTTAAATTAGAGATGTTCAGTGACCTATGGGCCCCTGCAGTTACCTTAGGTGGTCATCTTAACTTATAACTAATTTCTGTAGCTTATTTATTTATTGTATTTATTTATTTTTACTAATTGGATGTGGATTGAAATGTGAGACCTTGTAGATGCATTGTATTACATTTATGTTATCTGCTGAGGTGCCAGTTGTTCTAAGTTTGTAATTTTGTTTGTATACATTGAAAGTTGCATATTATTTAATAAAAATATGTTTAAAAAAGCTGTATATATCATAATAATCAAAGGACACATCCTTCAATATAAGATAATTTAAGTATGAAAGGGTATCACCACAAACAATAAAGTAAAGTAAAAGTGATTTCATTTTTACAACATAATGAAAAAAATTAATCTGGATCAAGTGATGATCAAGTTTTGATCTGTGCCCATTAATCATGACAAATCATCATAAATCACCATAATTATGTAAGTTGTCTAAGGTCTAAGTTCTGTCCAAAACAGCCAAGTTGTATTTTTGTGGAATAAAGTAATTTTCATTCAAGATTGAAAGAAAAGTTAACAAACATATGTCTAGAATTGTTATCAGACCAAACAGCTGAACACAAAGACTAAAACTATTCTGATTTGATGAATGAAGTTGATAATCATCATTTAGGCAAGAACCTAGTGAATATTACAATCATGTTTTGAAATGCCATAGTCATAGAAATTACCTGGTTTCCTAAATCTGACGATTCTTTTCTCAAAGCTGATGTTTCTTTGGCACCTCGGATACGATTCTAAAGATCGGACAAAGAAGCTTCACTCACACAAGCGTCGATGTGAGGGACCAAGTAGTAAATAGGTTAAAGGCTGGTTCCTCAAGATGCATGTGTCCAAAGTTCAAAGTATGCAATAATTTTAGAACTCTAAAGCGTATGAGCATGTGTGAGAATGTTTTATTACAGGAGTCTGAGAAACATTGTTATCTCAAGGCCTTGGTAAGTCACACAAGGAATCATTGTGACCTACAGTAAGATAGTGAAAAAGAATTACATGGAAGGGCATAAACCAGTATTTAAAATCTCATTTTGTGCAATAAACAAGTGATTAGACAAGGAACCAAGGATGCAATACCCTATTTTAGAACCTGCTGGTGTTTCTAAATGAAAAACATCACCAGTGAATTAATTACGCATGTATAAAAGATAGATCTAGAAACTGGTATGTCTAGAATCATTGTCTTATCTTCAATAAGCTGCCAACATGTGCAAGGCTGTTCAATATTTATAATATTTGCATCAGCAAATCACGTAAATGCATATAACTAGGCTGTAACATGGTTATCTATCTATCTATCTATCTATCTATCTATCTATCTATCTATCTATCATCTATAGAGAGAGAGAGAGAGAGAGAGAGAGAGAGAGAGAGAGAGAGAGAGAGAGAGAGAGAGAGAGAGAGAGAGAGAGAGAGAGAGAGATTTATATATAAATAAATATATATTACTTTACTACCATTACTACATACTGTATATAGATTTTTTTTTTTTTTTGTAGTACTTGAACGCGGAACCTTTTAGCCCTTTCAGGAAATCTTTCCGGAATGATTTAAGAACGAACCCCCGTGCTTCCGGTATCGGTTGTTTTGAATTTTAAAACGCTAACAGTTAACAAATATCCCATTAGGAAATAGTTTATCTAAATATAGCCTTATGCTGTTAATTAATCTTGCCGGTAGTGTTTATTTGGGGCTTGGTACCCTTGTATTATTTGCCTTGCATTAGCCCCTCGTTCCTTCGGGTTTATTTGAGGAGACATGTCCACCCTATTCCCTTCATTATTTCCAAGAATAACCGAAGCTCTGTGGTTTAATTTGGACCGGCCCTGCGTGGATGAAGCCGAATTGCATCAGCAAGAGCAGCAGCATCAAACATGGGTAAACACGACGTAAATGGCTATAACTAGGCTGTATGGTTGTTAGTTGCATCATGACTGCGTTACGATACTTTGGTGGTCCAGAGATAAAGTTAAAATCGACAAGGAGCATTTTGCCACCTAAGATTGCAGCCAATTTGTTATGTTGTTTTGTTTTGTTGTTTTTTGTCTGTAATATTACCTCTTTACCAGTTGCAGAGCATTGCTGAAAAAGACAACAACCTGATGCCCATTGGGAAACCAATCTTTGATGTAAGACAGCCAGAATAAACTTTAAATGACCAGTTCAATGTGAGCATATTGTGTCTTCTTTCATCATTCCAGACAGGTTATGAGGATGAAGAAGAAGAGGACGATGAGGATGAGGAAGATAGTGAGGAAGATTCTGAAGATGAAGAGGACATGCAAGACATGGATGAAATGAATGACTACAATGAATCACCTGATGATGGAGAGATTAATGAGGTGCTTTTATTTTTGTACATCAAAGCTAGCATTCCTTCAAGGAATTTTTGAAAGTTGACAATACTGGCTTGTCAAAGCCCTTATCAGATTTTGTCAGAACTCAGAAGCTAAGCAAGGCTGAGCCTGGTTAGTACTTGGATGGGAGGCCACTGGGAATGTCAGGTGCCACAGTGGGATGCCAGTGGTTTTGTCCTTAGGCAAGGCACTTCACACACATTGCCTACTATGAGCGGTGTGTGCGGATATGATTGATGGTGGTCGGAGGGGCTGATGCTGCAGATTGGCACCCTCGCTTGTGTTAGTCTGCCCCAGGGCAGCTGTGCCTACAGTAGTAACTTACCACCACTGAGTGTGGAGTGAATGAATGCTCTGTTAAGTGTCTCTTGAGTGTCCAAAAAGTGCTATTTATTATTATTATTATTATTAAACTAGATCAAGAATCAGGCCATATTTAAATCAAGCAATTTCTCAACTATACCACTATTGCTATACTATATCACTAAAGCATTAATAATTGCAACCTGTGATTCTCAACTCAATTAAACCTAGTCATTAAATGTACATTGTTTATCTTTGTGTTGAAAATTATGCTTTGTCTTCATATGTCTGGCATTCTTAATTTGTTCTGTTTTTAGGTGGATATGGAAGGACCAGATCAAGATCAAGACCAATGGATGATTTGAAGTCTGTAGACTCCATGACTTCATGACAATTATCTGCTCAATTACTGAACTGAATTTTTATAACCTTTCTTGAAAGAGTGTGAAGCAACAGTGGTCTTCGGAACTGCAGATCATGTGGCATGAACAGCTGATCTTGCATGAACAAAAGTAAACTCAGCAAAATAATTTGTTACGTATAAAGAACACACATTGTTCTTTTTTATGGCAGCAAATGCAACCAGTTGTATTATTATTTTGTAGGTATAAGCAATTAAATTATCACAGTTACAAGATGACATTTGATCTTTTGTGATGATTGCCTGTTGTCTAGAACAGTGATGTGAAACCACCTCACACATACATTTTCTGTATGTCATGTTGTGTTTTTAATAATTTAAAAAGGTGTTTTGTATTTTGAACATTTTTTAAAATAAAAACAAGCCTATTTTATTCCAAGATAGATCAACTCAGCCATTCCGTCCCTGATGCCTTTGCTATATTCTAGTGTGGCTCTATGAATTTTCCATTCATATAAACCACTTTTGCGAATGTGTCTAAGAAACTTTGGTGCTCCTGGAAATAATACATTGTCAGCCAAAATTATTGAGCCTTTTCCCAACAGTCCAGATCCCTCAAGCATCTGCAACAAATAAGCAGTACCATAAGAAACTATTTTAACAGCATTTTCTTACATTTTAACTGACAATTTGTGGTCAGGTACCTGTAGGTCTGGGAGGTAACTTCTCTTCCAATGATCCATGAACACTAAATCCAGTCTTTCCAGTCCATAGTCAGACCGTAATCTGGGAATTACTTCATCAGAAGGACTCACAATTAGCTCCACCTTACAAAATTGAAAAAATTAAATTAAATAATGAAATATAAAGTTATAGTAACAACTGTCCCTAACAAAAGACACTTAACTGTATCATCATCTAAACCTGCCAAGCGAATAATTTTCTCTGCAATGGCAGCATTTCTTTGATCCATTTCAACACTGTAAATTCTGCCACCCAAGGGCAGGGACCTGGCCATCCGCACTGTGCTGTAGCCACAATGTGTACCCAGCTCCAGCACGGTCAGGGGACTCTGCTCCACCAAAAGACGGTCTAAGATCTTCCCTACACACAAGGCAAAACATTTTATTAATAATACAGTAAGTGGCATTTGAGAGAAAATCAGATTTTTTACTGACCTTTCTTTGGTCCAATGTTACTGATAAACTCCACTTTGGTGCACCATGTATCAAAGGCATCAAGAATGCTATCAGGGTCTCCAGGGGTGGCATGTGTCAAAACATATTCATAGGCTCGCTCCTCTCTGCACAGGCCAGTAGAAATGTCTTTCCAAATTCTTACTAAAATGGCTCGATAAAATAAGAGAAAGAAGTGCCTGTATCTGATAATTAGCGTCAGCAAGAGTGGAAGAAAAGCCAGTGCAATGGCTGGCGACACCATCCTAAAACCACAATGAAAGAAAACGTTTCAACCTCACATTCATAACCTATGTTGGTAAATTACTCCATAATGTCTAAACCTAGCAAGTACAAACAACTTAAGCAACACTCTTTTGTTCAAGTTAGTTCCACTGACCTTTAAAAAGTACTGAATGCAAGCGGATTGCAAAGAGATAGTTGCACTACGAGGAGCCCAGACCAGAATGACAGTGGCGCTTGTTAGAAAGACTAGTAGACCTGTGGGTATGAATAATTTATGGTTCACATGTTGTTAAACGTCCTCAGAAAAAGCAATAATTTAAATGTGCCTAATTTTAGCCACGGAATTACAATTAAAACACATGTATACATTTTTTAGCAAGCTGGAGAATATATACAGAGTGATATTCAGAATGAATAGGGGGAATAGGTCTGGTAAGACACAGGAAGACACATGATATAGGTGCAAAGACAGGTGTTTGTCTGGGAGGTTTAATAAGTGTCCAATTTCTTCCTTAGTTACAATAGAAAACACAATAAAACACTAATGACTTAAAGTTTATGAAAAGGACTGCTAATAAAAAATATATTTGAGAGTAGGGTATGAAATATATAAAGGCAAAGTATCAATATTTGAAATTAGAAAACAAGTCATATATTATTTGCTCTGATATGTAGATGACATGAGTACTCCATGTACTCGATGGGTCTATGTAGTAGGGCAAATAATAAAATATACAACTTAATGTATTGCAATTAAAGGTGTGCGATGACTAAAATTATCTCCATAACAGCCTATAGTATGTCATTCCAACAGACATATGTAAAAACATATTTTCAGTTCAGGTTTAAGTGTGTGAAAACATGTGAAATCGCTGTATGTCCTTACTTGTAATTTAAGCATTTTTTTCATCTTTTCAAACTATATACTTTTGTTCATATTCAAATTTAGCATTCTTAAAAATAAAACAACATTCACATTTCACTTGTCTGCCCACTGTTTGCCCACTATTTGTCCAGTTTGCCGTTACAAATGGTGCTGAATTGCTATGTAAATCAGGGATAAAATAAAATGGTTACAAATTCTTCTCTGGACATTGCTGTTTAAGAAGAGCTCTGATAAACTTCTTTAGCTCTTTGTCATCTCTGGTCCACCTCACCAGGCGGGTTATCACCAACCTCCCCTCTTCTGCTTTAGCCAGAACAAGATACCACCCCTGAAATGCAGCACTTTCACTTTCATTGACCTGCCCTCCATCTTTATTGTCTCCAAGTTTTGTTCCTGACATCTCTGAAGAGTCCAAACCAGGACAAATGCAGTTGCCCCCTTCATGCAGCCACAAAGCACTGTGGGCCATTGCACCACCAATCCCCTCTGCCTTCTCAGCGCCTCCTCCTGCCCATCTCAAGATTCGACTGCGGGGTGTAGGCACCAACTGGCGGTCTCCTCCCACTGTGGACACACTTCCCAGGCGCATCTTAAATGCTAAAAAAAAAACAAAGATTTTAAAGGCTAGACTACATTGTTTAAACCTAAATATTTGACAGTTTAGAGTTGCCCTCACTCACCATATGGGCTCTGACAGAAGTTGTCCTGGATGTCAGTTTCTCCTTCTGCAGCAAGGCTACAAGCATCACAGATAACAGTTCCTGCATATAAAAAATATACGTTATAATTAGGTTGTGGGTGATGCTCTTTTCTCTATTTTATACTATATTGTCTTTGATATTGCCTTTAACTTTCATGTGAAACATTTAAGGTGAGATTGGTTTAAATGTACTAGGCTCCTTGAACTGAAGTAGACCAACTGAAAACAATTAAGGTTACACAAACTTAATTAGGTGCTGATTGTACTGACCTTTGTTGTGTCATAGATCTTCTTGTTTACCTACAAGCCTGTGTCTGCCTGGTCATGTTTTAGTATTGTTTCTAGATCAGTGGCCGATGATGGTGATGTTTCATATGAACCTGATCTTATTTTAATAGATCCATGGATACTGGGCAGTGCAGTGGAACTAGTAACGCCTCTGGGGTGTGCTGTAGACTTCGTGTGTCAGATGTAGTATCCAAACCTTTTAGCGCCTCCTCGTTCCTGAGCTCTTCGTCTGTCCGGGTGTGCCCCTCTCCAGTGGCGGGGATACAGAGCTCGGTTCCACGTGGAAACCGGGTACAGTTAAACATCTCCGGCCATGGGAAACCAAAGGCGCTCATAACAGGAACACAACCATCTCGTACGGCCTCACAGAGGCTCTTACACGGGCTTACTGGTGCGCTGAGCTCTGGCAGACACACGGGGGCGAAAAGGGAGCAAAGAAACTTCTTGGTATCCCTGTGACAAAGCTTGGAAATCAGGGGCATCCATGCTGCAGATTGTTGTTGGGCCTCCCTCAAAGAATCATGGCCCAGAAGGTTTGGTATGCGCATTTGTCTGTAGCCGATCCCGTGGCAAAGAGCCAGGGTGCTCGGGATGGGTCTGCACACAGAGCGCACCGAAGACGGCAAACCGAGTGATTGTGGTCCAGGTTGAGTTGCAAACTCACTGTCAGCATTAGAAAGTCCAAGTAATATAAAAAAACTAAAGGAGAATAAAAGCATTATTCTTTCTTTAAAAACAAAAAAGAACAATGGGACTGAAAGCATCGGCACTCCTGTCTGCCCTACAGCAACTGACTAAAGGTGTAAACAAAGAGGTGGAAAAGGGGTAAATTATGTAGGCGTCCCCCATTCCCACCTCTGTCTTGAGAGCAACGGGAAACACTTCATGCACTTTACATACAACACTGTCTACTAACGCTGAAGCGAAACTAGGGGAATGTGCTTCACAACAGCATGGAAGAAGCTATAATATGATAAGACTACATCTATATGACACAACATGCACATATTCTTAAGATTATTAGGGGGGGGGGGGAAATTATATGTTCGTTTTCAACAAGAAAGTAATATTTCAATAGCCAAACGCGTAGGTTCTGCAATGGCACTGTGATCACTCAGTGCCATGGGAGCCTAAACTTTCTGTAGTCTGTGCTTGTCTTTCACAGATCCGTGTTGTTTCTTATTAAAAAGAACACGTCTGTCACATGACCTTTTCTCAAAAGCGGAAGTGGTTGTTGTGCGCTTGTGTTTGGTGTCATGTGATTTCCTTGTAGTTCAAGAAGCTGCTTTGACAGTTATTACTTTTTAATGAATCTTGACTAATTTTCTCACACATTGTATGCTTACTGGGGTCCACACACACGGGTTATTTCTGTGTGTGTAGTAGTTTTCCCCTCGGACGCTGCCATGGGTTGCTGTTACAGCAGCGAAGACAAGCCCACAGAGGAGGTAAGCTAGCTGCTAGCGTGTGCACCTATCATGCTATAGCTATAGCATAACAACCCATGCTAACAAGTAAAATGTATTCGCAAGTGATTAATAAATGTAATAATTAAGATAGTGAATACTTTGCACATTACAGCAACAGCCCGTTAAAACCCTCGGGAAAAGACTGACCTAAACAGTCCAATTACAGAGACGTCACATAAACCATTCCTCATAATAATGTAGCTTTCAGATTTGCAGAAGTATTCTACAACAGTGTACTATAACTTAAAGTGTTCTAGCTCTGGCCTTGTTCTGAAGTCATGTGTTTTTGTCATTTTTCTAAACACTTTTTTAGGAAGAAGAGCACCTGATACCACCAAGTAATATTGTTAGCAAATCTCCAAATGGGACAGATTGGACCACACCAAGTGTCCCCTCAGCACGTACAGACGAGCAGGCCCTCCTCACTTCCATCCTCACCAAGACTGCACAGTAGGAAAATGTCTCATGTAGTAACAGTATTTCTAACGTGATCCCAAACAAAGTTGTTGTTTTCCTGTTCAGGAACATCATTGATGTCTCAGCAGCTGATCAGCATATGATGGAGCCACATGAATACATGGATAGAGCCCGGCAGTACAGGTACAGATACTTTAAAACTGTTTTTTGCATAATAATTTGGAATAATTGTGTTATAATTTTTATGCATTAACTCACAATTTCATATTGTAGCACAAAATTGGCTGGGTTGGGCAGCAGTTTACCACCCAAAAAGGCGCTCACACTCCCCTCCCTTACCAGTCAACCACACCAAGTGCTTGCAAGTGACCTGGTGCCATACTCAGATGTTCAGCAGGTAAATGCACACGAAAATATGCACACGTATATATCATGTTCTGTTTAATAACTTTCAAGTAGCACTGTTGAAACACCATTTTTTTCTTTGCAGGTTTCCAAAATAGCTGCTTATGCTTACAGTGCAATCTCTCAAATCAAAGTGGATGCTAAAGAAGAATTGGTTGTCCAGTTTGCAATCCCCTGATCACATTCACACATTGTCCCTCTATTATACTCATTGTAGTTCTGACTCTTTTACTTCTTTTAAACAATGATTTCCATGCCTTTAGACATTAACCATCTGCAGTACTAGGTTATGGTGAGTTTCATCACAAATCACACCTGTATCCATAATTTATGATGTGGGGCAATGTCATCATGATAGCTACAATGTAACACTTAAAAATACAATACTTATTTAATAGGTTTCAATAACTTTCAGTACCAAAACTATTTGGCAGTGTGCTGTTTTCCTTAATAGTACCATAAAGATAAAGTTGGCTTAACACTCCTATCCACCTGCTCAGAATTCAAGCATTCTGATTTGACTCACATGTTTATCATTAAAAACAATGGGACTTTCAACTGAAATTTTCAACAGTCTGTGTCCATAAAGCAGTGAGGATATAAAATATATTTTTCTGTTAATGAAGATTTTCTATAGAATTTAAATATAAGCATGTGGAAATCCATACATTCAGTTTTCTCACCTTATTCTATGCCATGTCAGGACATCCGGTACATAAAGTCCATGAAGTGCTACAGCTAATGATTCAACCAGCTTGACCATTCTTTGAGTTGTAATTCCACTCATCCATTGGTTTCAGAATGAAAAAGGGCTGTTGCCAAAGCAATTTACTCTGTATCAAAAATATATCCTTGAATTGTGAAAGTCCTCAAAATGCCACTTATAACAGGAATGTAAAACCCATGAATAGTCTTGCAGTTGTATTTGTGACTGTCACAAACTGTCTTTGGCGGTACAGGATGTGTATTCACAAGAGAAAAGTTCATGGGGACAATTTGATGGATCAAATTAGGAGCAAAAAATGTCACTAAACTTTCAAGGCTTGCATATGAGAACAAGGTTATAGAGGTGCAAAGACAGATGATGTGTGCCCTATTTGTCCTTTTTTTTTCTTCATTGAAGAAAAATGCAGCCAATTTTCTTTATGCACAGATGGTAATGAAGTTACTGTTTTGTAAACTTTAGGCAGATGTGAAAATAATATTAAATCAGGTCTGTTTTTGGTAGCTTTTTCCTGCAGATTCTAATTTGAATAAGAATTGCAACTAACCATTGTAGCAGAGTTTTTGGGTGTTTTTGAACAATTTTAACAGAATACCATAATTTTGAGACTATTTATTTGAGTTTAAATGTAATTTTTCTCTTAATACTGAAGTTAAGGGTTTACAATACGTCACCAATAAGCATGGTGTGGCTTGTTGTCTTTAAAGGGATGATCTCTGACTGTTCAGTGTTTCAATCTGCATTTTATTGCAATGGGTTGTTGACAATTTTCAGCCATAAGGTCTGTAATCTGATGTTTGTAATATACTATAGCACCAAAAATCTATGTTTTGGTTGTCCTTTTTGATTCATTAAAATACCTAAAATACATGCTGTCCAAGGGTACTTTTTACAATAGTATTTTGTGAATACTAATGCCTTCTAGTAAGAATGTGGCTCTGCTCTGAGGCCTCCAGGGAGGGTGGCAAAGACAGTATGTCTCAAAGCAAAATTGAGGAATTCTGATGGTTTGCATAATCCTTTTTCCCTTAGTGTTTCCTTAGCGTCAAGTCAATTATGAAAGTACTGAAGATCATAAGATCATAAGATAATATAATTGTAATTAAAATTTTCAACTCCATATTAGTTTGCATGCATCATGTCAGAACAAGGCAGCTGGAACTGAACGTTTGGTACTATACTACTATACAAATAAATTTGTTACTATGCATTTATAGGGTGACCAGATTTTCAAAAGTCTAAACTGGGACACACTCGGCTTTGGATGGTTGGTATAAATAAAATTGTGAAAAGGGCGTGTAACATTGTGCATTCTCATGTCAGTCATAATCTGAGGGATTTCTGTTGCTGCATTTTTTTGTGCTTTATGGTCATTTTCAAGCATTTTTCTGTGTTTTGAATGACAATTTATGCTCCTTTTTACTGTTGGCGGATCAGATTAGTCAGAAGTTGTGATAGTCCTGTTCTAGTTCATGTTTATACCTGATGTAGAACTGGTTTAATCTTTTTTTTTTTTTTTAATTCAATATATACAAGTGATATTAAATATACACAAGTGATATAACAAACATGGCTGTGTTGCAATCAGTTACATGTTGGGATGAGGGAACAGAAATAGCAAAATTATATAATAAAATAATATAATACAGTATTAATAGAATAACATAAGAAAAAGTGTATTTAGGGGAAAAAAAGGATCGTAGCAAGGGGAATAGAGTTCATTCATTCTGAGTCTATAGAGTCTAGGGGAATTTCACACATGTAGGAAAACACTTTTTGAGCTTTTGGTCCTTTCATATGTTTCAAAGATTTTATATATAATTTGAGTTCATTTTTAAAATTAGTAAGGTTAGGGGGGCATTTCTGAATTTTACATCTGTGGATGTAAAATTTGGCAAGACATAACTTACATTTTACACAGAGTTCCTCTTTTTTGTTTTGAAGGAGTATACCAAAAGTTATAACATCTCTATTTAACAAGATTGGTGTGGAAGGAAATATAGAATGTATCCAGTGTTGCATTTTAGACCAAAAGGGTTGGATTTTAATATAAAAGAAGAAAAGATGATCGGTGCTTTCTATCTCTTTTTCACAAAAAGTGCAAATATTTTCTTGAATTTTAAAACGCAGTTGGAGTAATTCTTTGGATGGATATATGTTTTTCATAATTTTGTAATGTGTTTCCTTTACTTTAGGAGCGACAGGAAAGGCCAAGTACATTGTTCTTAATTTTGTTATCGCATCTTTATCAAATTTGTTATGTATATCATTTTTATTTTGCAAACCATTAAGCGGGAGAAGATGGATGGATGGATGGATGGGAACATTTTTTCTGTTAGACATTTTCTGATTAAATGATTGTTACATTTTTTGTCTGTTATTGATACTCCTTGAACTAATGAGACCTGGTTTAATCTTAGTTTAGTCCTGTTTTAGTCTTTGTTTAGTCCTGGTTTAGATCAAATTGGTCAAAAATAGGGACACCTGGGGCATTTCTTGGATAAAACTGGGACAAATCACTGGTTTGTATAAATCTGCAGGGACAGGGGACACAGGGCTCTGGGTAGTGATGTTCCCTCTGACACGGGGCTTCGAACCACGCCCCAAAACTCGCCAGGGTTTTTTTCTGAAGCACTGCTCCGGAGCGTGCTTCAAATCACGTGACTGATGACGTTTGAACCATTTCACTGCTTCATTCAGACTGAATCAGCTGACTGGTTTGGTTCAGAGGGCGGGGCTTTGAACACCGGGCAGGTCTCAGTTGTATTTAAAATGGCTGAAACAACGCGATGCGTTGCCTGTCTGGTCAATACCATTTGGATTGATTTGATTAACGTTCATTCTTCTGTCGGTTTAATTTCTTATTGCTTTGCAATGGAACCAACCAGGAAGAGATCTCAAGTCTGGGAGCATTTTGAAATGTTGCCGCCGAACAAGGTTATAAGTTAACATATTTGTCAACTCCTATTCACACACAAAAAAGAAACCGGCTCAAACCCTCTACTGTGCAGAAACTGTTGCTTTTGAATAAAAATGCATAAGCACCCCAATTCACCTAAGCACCTTAAACCCATCCCCACCCTTCATGTTTTTAATATGGGTGGATGACAATTAAGTGGACCATCTACATATTTGGTAGGATGGAGCAAGAAGGAAAAGCAGCACATGAACTGAAGTGTGCTTCATTTTTATTTACAAATATATGCTTTATTGATCCTCAAGAGGGGGAAATGATTGTCTTTATTGGCAAACATACATACAAAGACAAAGAGGAACAAAGAGGCATACAAAACGTAAAAGTGCACACTAGGGCCATCAACCTTTTGCATGGCTGCAGTAAAACCAATGCGCCAGCAGATGACACCCACGTTCAAATCAGTGAAGCTTCGAGTAATGAACCAAATTCCAACACAATAGTCCCAAAAGGTTCAAAGCCCCATGAAGCTCCATTTGGACATCACTAGCTCTGGGTAAATAGTCTGATCACCCTGATGCATTTACCATAACTCTGACCTTATTTACTTTGACTTTAACGTTATTGATCCACTGAGCGCACGCATGCACTTCCGGAATTGGGACCAATCACCGTGACGCATTTTCTGACGTGTCGAAATAGGCCCATGTGATTGCTTGGTTAAAGTTTGAATTTGCCCGGTGTATCCGCCCACTCCATGTACACAGTTGGACGTTGGTTATATGTAGTTTTGTTGTTTACTTCAGTAGAAACAAGTCGAAAAGGTGGCTTACTACGTTGTTTTGCGTAAGTTTATTATTTTATTATTAATAATAGTAGCTCATTAACCTCTTGGTAAAAGTCCCAGTTCTTATATTCTCTTACATTAGCTAGCGTTAACAGAAAATGCGGGACTGCTACTACTAATGCTAAATGATAATATAAGTTTTAACGCCATCTGTCTCTTTATCCTTACCTGCAAATTCGCTAATAGCGTATGGATTGATGCATTAGTAGATTTTGTTTAGTAAATTGGCTAATATTTTTTGTCATTTTGTAGTCCTTTGGGCTGAGAGGTCGAAATGAATTTGGGCGTCAAAGCTCTCCTTAGCTGGGTAAGACCTCACAGTATTTCACCTAGCATAAATGTTTCGATAATTTTACATTTCGCTGATGTTATATTCAGGTCAAAGCTACAATAACCACAGAAGGAGAAGCTGAAACTGACATAAATGCTGAAGATTTACAAAATGGGGAGATCTTGCTCAAACTTGTCTATCTTCTGTAAGTAAACCATCTGGCTGTATTCATTTATTCATTGTTAATTCGACACTTCAAAAATAATCTGTTATATTTTTCCCCTGTCTCTTTAGAAAGCGAGAGTCCATCCCTTGTCTGAGCAAATGTGTTGATAATCGCTTCAAGATTATTTCTGACTTTGTTGAAAGTAAGTCATTTTGGTCTGAGCATTTACATGTAGGGGTGGGCTACATTGATCAAAATCTTCATATCTTCTGCAATATCCCAATAACTGTGTCAATCCATCAAAATTTTGCTAAAACATGTCTTTACATATATTAGTCAGATGGTGTGGAATGTGGAATTACCCACAGAATTGCAAAAATATTACTTTATAATTTAGAAGGTTACCTCAATTACACCACAGAAGTTAAATCATGAAAAACATAATTTGGTTCACACTCATTGTGTAATTAGAAACCTCATCTCTATTATTGCATTGTACATGCTGTAAATAACTTGTAACAATAACTAATTTTTACATTCAAAGATTGAAAATTATAACAGTTTGAGTCTAGTACAATATATAGATTGAATAGTCAAAGTTAAGTTTTACTGTATCCCACCTTATTCACAATCTTGAATTTATCTTTCACAGGAGATTGCAGATTTAATGCACTAAATGGGACTCCAATTATATGGCAGGCTATTAAAGATGGGAGCAACATAACAATTGAAATTGCAAAGGTAAATTGAGTGTACTGTCAAAGTGTCAAAAATGTATATTTGCATATACATGTATTAATATTTAAGTGCTATGCTATGTTTTATTTTAGGTCCTTTTGTTGCTTGTTTATCATGACATGATGAATGACCATTGCACCCTGAGAACCCTGGATTGTGATGTAGAGGTAAATCTTGTCTCTTAAGTAAATCCAATTTTGTCATTGTCATTGCAAAAAAAATGCATTTAAATGTAATACTTTTTAGAATCAGATAGCAAGCTTAACTGCTGCTTATGTGATGGAGAGTGAAGGAAGCGTCTCTTTGAGGCTGGGACTTGATGCCTATTTGTCTAGACGTTGTAAGACATAATTTTATTTTAATAATTTGTAAACCTTTGCAGGTTAAACTGATAGTTGTTTTCCTTTTAGACTTGCCTGTACCCCGTGATGATTTTGATAAATCAATCTCCACGTCAGTATCCAGTGTATCTTCAATATATGATGAGGATGAGTCCCCTCTCTATGTTCGTTCTCAAAAAGTCAAATTTTTGGACTTACAAAATGTAGCATCGTCTTCAGCCAGGTTTTTGTCAAGCATTTCACATATTTCAAACCATAGGCACTTCATATTCATACTAATTATTATATTTTCATTACAGCTGTTCACCTATACAAGATATCATGAACACGCCTGTATTCCAGATGAGGAAGATGCAACGGCAATTAATACAAGACCGAGACTACAGAGATGGGTTGGAAAAGGAACTCTCCAGCAAACTGACACTTTTGGCGCAAAGAGGTAACCTAAACTTACAGGTTATAGTATGCATTTTTAAAAGTATAACTTCTGTACATTTTAACTTTGAATTGTTTAATTTTAGAATCCCAAATAAATCAGCTACAGCATTGTTTGGATAAACTAAAGAAGGACCAAGGCGTTTGTGAACAAATTGCAAGAGAGCAAATTGATGAGTTGGAAAACAAGAATAACATGTAAGATCTGGTGCCAAAATTGGTTTGAAATGTACAGGTTGCATACATTTACATGGACATGCAATGTTAATAATTTTTCTGTTTTATGAGCTTAGGTTGCAGTCACGCTTTAATGATGTACTGAGACAGAATAAAGAACTCAAGGGTAATACTGCACTGATGGAGCGCAAAGTAGATGAATTATCTGAAGAAAATGGCGTGCTGTCTTCACGGGTAACTGGTTTCTATGACTTAAAAAAATTCAACACTTAAAAAATTATTAAGAATGGGACTTAGTCTTGTCTGTTTTGCTTGTAGATGACCACAGTGTGCTCTCAGCTGGCGATTTTTAAGGCAGAAGTTGACAGGCTGACAGAGACCCAAACATCTAATGAAGTTGAGTGGAGGAGTACTGTAAGCAATTTGCAATCAGAGCTTAATGAAGCAAAAGCACAAAAGGTATGGAAAAGGTTTTTGACTATGTAGTCTAAGATGACGTGGCAAATAAGTGCCAATATCCTGCATTTATAGGAACTTCTTGCAGAACAAATTGAGATCCTTCAAGAGAAGATGGCCTGTTTAGAAGATAAAATAAGCAGATCCACAGAAGAAGAGGAAGGCGACAATATGTGGGTTTCAGTGGAGGTAAGATAATGAACTAAACTACATCTGTTTATCTGTTCATTTGTAAAATTTACATTTATTTTACTGTTCCTTTTATGTGATATTGGCAGAAAGAAATGCTGGAGAACAAAATCAGCTTGTTAAATGATGAGTTGGAGAATGCCACAAATTCTCTTCAGAAAATTGAGGTGGAGGTACAGGCCAAGACCCAGCAAGTAAAGGAGCATGAGCAAGAAATTTCTGACCAGAAGGAACTTTTACTCAGACAACAGAACCAAATTGGTCAGTTGATTGAGTCAAAGAATGTAGCAGTAACAACCCTACAGAAAGAGATGACAGAGGTGAGAGAAGTTCTGCAGCAGGAGATATGTGCGCTTAAACTTCGACTGGAAGAAGCTGAGCAAAAGAAAAATGAACAGACTACAAGATTACAAGTCCAAGTTGAGTCATGCAATCAAGAAATTGAAAAACTGAAGGAAATGAAACGACAAAAAGAAGAATTTCTTCTTCAAACTGAGGAAAGGGTTAAAGAACTCATGACCAAGCTGTGTACTGCTAATAATCTTTTGGCTGATAAATCTCAAGAAGTAAACAGCCTCACAGAAAAGCTAGGTCTACTAACAGAAATGTGTCAACAAGCCAAAGATGAAAATCTAGCCAAAGAGGAAATGTTTTCACGGTTGCTGCTGGAAAAATCTCAAGATGGGGAAGTTCTTCAAAGTAACATCCAGTCATTAAATGACCAAATCAACAACCTTAAAACATCACTAACACACACTGAAGAGAAACTGCAAATAGAAAAAGATCTCCTCAGTAAAACAAATAAAGAAAGCAGTGAGCGAATTGACAGTCTCAGTCATGATATTGTACTTTGTAAAGAGACAATTGAGACACTTAAAGAGAAACTTCATGTCAAAGATGAGGAAATAATTGAGGTTAAAAAAGATAACGCAATACAATCGGAAAGGCTGCAAGAGGAAATCTGTGCTCTTAAAAGTCAAATCAGTGGCTTGAATGACTCTTTGAGTGAAGCTAAACAACAGGTCCACACAAAGCAGAGTGAACTGATGAAACAGGAAGAAGAAACTTCTCATCAAAAAGGGCTTCTGCACCAACAGTTATCATTTTCTGAAGAGACGGTAAAAAATTTAAAAGCCGAAATTACGACAAAAATTGAACAAATAAGCTTGTTAGAAAACCAAAGATTTGAGCAATCTGCCCTCTTGCAAAGGGAAACAAGTAATTTGCAGCAACAAGTGGAGTCTCTCACATCTCGGCTAACAAAGGCAGAAGAGGATTTGTGTTTAAAGGAAAATGACTTTGCCCTGAAACGGCAGGAGGCGGAGGGACTGCAGACAAAGGTGTCTGATTTTGAAGAGGAGATCAAGAGACTACATGCGCACATTAAAACTAAAGAGGAAGAATTGTTCAATCTTAAGGGGAAGACCTCCATAGAGATTGAATGTCTAAAAGAAGAGAACCTCAAGCAGTCAGAGGAGCTTGAAAACGAAATCCAACTTTTCAGTTCCCAAGTCCAAAGTTTGCATCATTCTTTAAACAGTGTTACAGAACAGCTCAGTCTTAAAGAAGATATGCTGGCGAGAAAAGAGCTGGAGATTTCACATGAAAAAGATGTGATTCAAAAACTAAAGGCATCTTTTGATGATGAGCTGCTTGCTCTTAGGCAGCAGCTACGTGCTAATGAAGAACAGATGGTTACACTAAGAAGTAAGACTGACTCTCAGTCAATCATACACCAACAAGAGAAGCAGTCCCTTAAGGACCAACTTCACAATATGGCTGAAGCATTGAGTAAAGCTGAAGAGATAGTTCAGACTCGGCTCCAAATGATTACTGAACAAGAAATTAAAAGTACTCAGGAGAAAGAGGCCCTTGAGCAAAAACTTTTAGATTCTCAGGCTGTTATCAAGGAGCTAGAGAATGAGATTGGTGTTAAAGAACAACAAATGATGGAGCTGAGGACACAGAGCTCTGAGCAGTCCAATGTTCTGTATGAGCAAAATGAGTATCTTCAGAAACAGATGCAGTTACTAACATCTTCTTTAAAAGACACTGAAGATAAAATGCATTCCAAAGAGTCTTTACTAATGCAACAACAGCATGAAAACCAACTGAAACAAGAAGAACTTTGTGGCCTACAGCTTAAAGTGGAACAGGCTGGAAAAGATGTGGTATCATTCAAACAAGAGAAAAGTCAGATGCAGATAAATCTTCAAGAAAAAGAGGAGCTTTTAGTCAAAACTAAAGAGCAGTATCAGATGGTTCAGGCAGAGTTATCTGCAATTAAAATCAGGTTGGCTGAAAATGACAAAGATTTTGGTAAACTCAAGGATGATGCAGTAGCACAGATGGAGTTGTTTCAGAAAACAAAAGAGCAAGTTAAACACAAAGACGATATGTTAAAAGAGCTACAAGGACAAAGTTCAAGACAAATTGATAATTTGCAACAATGTATGGAGACCTTGAAGAGTCAACTAGAAGATTGTTCTCATAAACTTGTGGTCAAAGAAGAGCTGTTGATTAAACTCCAGCTGGAGTCAGTTCAGCAAATTGATCATCTTAAGAAAGACCTTGTCTCTCTAAACACAGAGCTCAACCAACACAAAGAAATGAATACCCTGGTCCTCAGACGGGAGGAAACGCTTGAAACTACACAAAAAGAAAGGGATTGTCTTATTAAAGAAAAAGAAGCATTGCATGCAAGAATACTTGCTGTAGAGAAACAACTGGAAGTCACTGTCTCAGAAAACCAGAGACTGGCCCAAGCCAAGCAGGCCATAGAAAGAGAGAATGACGCTGCGCTAAAGCTCCACACTAAATTGCAGCAGGAGCTGCAAATGCTGAAACGGCATAAAGACACTCTTCTAAATGAAAAGGAAAAAATGGAAAACACTGAGGCAGTGAAGAAAGACTTGCTTGAACAGCTCTCTGCTAAATCTTCTGCTGTTGAACATTATAAAGCTCAGGTTAGTGAATGAAAATCTTTGTGACATTGTGTGTTTGTATTTTTGCTCATTTGCTTCTGTTTCAATAGATGGAAAAGGCAGTGAGTCACTACAATAGCAAGAAGGAGCTTTTACAGAAAAGTGAAGAAGAGATGGCTAATCTGAAACATTCACTTGAGGTTCAGGAGCGTGAAGTTAAAACGGTTACCCTGGAAAACAAGCTTCTACAAATGGAAATGGACAAAATACAAAGCAATGAAAAATTACTTCTGAGCAAGATTAGCAATTTGGAAGCACAGGTATGGTCTGAAAGTACTGTCACATTTACAATAGTGTGAAAACTGGTTTATTAAGTAACAGCTCATCTGTCTGCTTAATTTCAGCTAAGCTTTGCAGACAAGGCTCTCCGCACACAAAATAAATTCCACTTTGAGCAGAAGACATCAGAGCAAATGCCCTCCACTTTGGAAGTTCCTCGAGAGCAATATGGTATGAATACCAGAACAAAGCTTAGAAACATGAGCTCTGACAGCCTGGACCAGAGCTCTCTCGATGATTCGCTGAACAACACAAGGTAGTAAGGCAATTGGAAAAAAAAGACCCATTTTTAAACAAGACAGTTGCTGTAAAAGCTTTTCTTTATTCATAGAAAATTATTGGCGCCTGGTGAAGCAAGCACACCACTAGTTCGTAGTTCAGAGCGCCTCGCAGCCAAACGCCATGGACTCCAGGCTGAGTCTCTAGAGACTCTGTACTTTACACCCATCAGCACAAGGCACCGGTAAGGCAGGCCAAACTCATTCAACTAATTTTGCTGTTAAAGTTGAGGAAGTACTGATACATTTTCTGTACATTGTGACATTACAGAACTACTCCAGACTTCAAACCAGAGGAGTCTGCCAAGAAACATTCAGCTTCATCTGTCAAGAGACGTAGGACTACACAGGTTATAAACATCACCATGACAAAGGTGGAGGAAACTCACATGCACCCTTATGTTTATTTGTAATTCACGTTGTTGAAAAACACATATGCCGTTATTTTAAGGCTTAAAGATTGTTTTACAATAACTAACAGTTCTTTAACTCTGTAGAAAACTCCAGGTCGAAATGAAGCTGAAGAAACTTTCTACAGTTTGACTTCAGCTCGCTCCCAGCCAAACCTCTCCAGTGCCCACAAAGCCCAGGGAATCTCCACAGAACTTTTCACTACACCTAAAGCAACTGAAGCTGACCAGCTCATTGGGCTCCCAGGATACAGACGCAGCACCATCCATTCACAGGGTAACTTTTGCTTGTGTTCACACAGGCTAACTTGCTTGTATAACAACTTATATTGAAAGGCTCTAAATGTAACTTGTTCATTTATGCCCCTCCAGCTACAAGTACATTCTGTGTTGGAACAGAGAATGAACCAGAAGGTGGACCTGAGGATTGGATGAGAATAGCTGAGATTCAGGCAAGAAACAAGACTTGCCTTCCACATCTGAAGAGCAGCTATCCATTGGAGTTTGATGTGAGTTTGACACTAGTTTCAACTATACACCAACTAACTGGCAAACTGTTACACAGTACCTAGAAGGAATATGACTTGATGGCAAACCTTTATGTTCCATTAGACTGTTCGCAACAGTGCTTTGATTTTCACTGATGAAGAACTGCGGACTGGCGACCCCATTGAGACTATCCGCCGTGCTTCTGTGATGCCCGGGCAGCTCCAGGACTCTCTGACTTCCCACAGACTCTCTTACATGGGTCACAGTGGTAAAAATGCCACATCTCATTCACGGCTCTCCTTAATGCCAGGCCAAGCCATTCCCAAAGCAGTCAGCTCCACTCTGAGGAGCCCAAAAAACAGCAAGCGAGCGCCATCTACACTGACCATACATCCAACTTCACCTGAGGTCAGTTTTACAGCTATACATTTTACTTTCTCTTTTGGACTGACTGTATGAAATATTTTGTCTCTTCATAGAAAAAATTTAGAGCCAGCTGTTTTCCTCGTCCACTTACTCCCAAAAATAAGAATGTTAATGGTCCAGCGATCCCTCACATCCAGACTGCCCTGAGTCCAGTGAGTTCCTGTACTTTTTTTTATTTTCAATGTTTGCCTTTTTTCTTTTCCTAATATGTTATATTTTATAGGCGGATCGCAGGCAGTCAATGATGTTTACTGTTGACAATACCCCAAGAAAAGACCCTAAAAAAGACCTTCTAAAGAAAGGTCTGAGCAAACTACGAAGCTCTACTCGTAAATCACCGGGCAAAAATTTCAAGTCTCCTGCGCAGTCAGTTGGCCGTCGTGTCCAAGAGAATATTCCTGCGAGAAATGGGCGCACACCAGTCGGAGGGGCTGGCAGGCTGGGAAGCCAGAAATCCCCAATGGCAGCAAATAAAGGACAGAGAAAGTCCCCACGTGTATCCACTAGGGCTGCAAAGTCCCCTAGCCTAACAGCTAGCGCTCGCAAGGTACATTTCTTTTAAACTATTACAATATAATTAGAACTTTCTATACTTTACTCTGAATCATGTTTTGTATAGCTAAAAATCAATTAAAAATTGACTCAATTTGATAAATATGAACACTTTTCAGGAGTGTGTTACTGTGCCTCAGGAAAATCTCACTGTAAGTGTAAATTGTTGTGGGGTTTCTGTGGAGTACATTCACAGTTAAGGTTCTGATTGCATCACATGGGCTTAAAGGTGCAGTGTAACCTTTTTGGTGGGAATCCAAATCCTGCTTACCGCAGTGGTGTATTGTAACTGTCTAAAATGTTTCACTCCGTAGCATAAGACTAATCTATTCATGAGTTTCAGTATCTTAAACGTAGCATTGCTACAATAGCAATTAACATTTCACGACAAAATATTGCAGGTTTGAATGGTGAAAGTGCGCAAAATGGCACTAAAATCCCAATTTGCATTTATTCAATACAGTGTTTCTATTGTTAAAAAACAAATTGTTTCTGGGAGTGAGTCACCTCAGAACATCTGACTGATCTCATCTGCGGGTGTCACCTACTTGTGTCTATTGCAATAGACTCAACAGTATAATAGCATTAACCTGCATATAATAGTAGTCAAGCAAGTGACAGACCTCCCACCACAGAAGTTAGCTGTACAGTAAATAATGTTGGTGTGATTTTTATCGTGAAGCAGGTGTAGGCTTTTTTCAAGTTGATAAAATATGATAACCATTTATTTACTGGATTTTTTCTTTCCACAGATGATGAGCAGGATGAAGGTGTGATGGTTTTTTTAGCCTCAAGGGACTGCACAGGACAAAATCATTCCATTGTTCTATCAAATCACTGAAATATTATTTGAAATGCATAGTGGTGTTATACTGAGTAAATAATTTGTTTGTAGCAATTTAAGTTTGGCCAAAAAGTGGGAACATCTGTTTGCTTTGTTTATGCATTTGTTTTAAATCAGTGATTTGTGTGCCCGAGTTTTTACAAAAAGTTAACAATGCCTTGTTTTATCATTTTTAAGAATTTTTTTTTACATTTTGAATCAATGAAATTTAAAAAATTGCACTGCAACTCAGGTTGTCAGTGACTAATATTTCATTTTGTTTTGGCATACTTTTATGCCACACTCACCACTACACATTTTAATGTAAACAATTTGACTTTTTAAGTTTCAATGTAATATATTTTTATGTTTGTCAATAAAAACGTCTATCCACATATGTTTTTTTGTTTTGTAACAGTGAGAGGAACTTGATAAGTGCATTTTCCATTAATGCTTTTATTTTGAAAGAGTGTATCCGGGGTAGGACTGAAACCGAAAGTCAAAACGTAGTCTCACTAGATCTGGGCTGATTGCTCATATTTCACGTTTAACGTTGTATTGAATTTATTTTTAAGCGAATTCCCGTCGAATGAAATGCAGATTTTCTTAAAACCAATATCTACTGAATGCTTACACTAAAAGAATGGAGCCCAACTCGGAAGATGACAGGTAATTATTTTAGCCTCTAAGACGTGAGGCTACTAAAGACGAGCTTAAGCTATAGCCCATTACGGATATAATTTTGTCTTTAAACCACCAACTTTAGCCTTAGTGATTTTTACATAGGCTATAAGTCATGATTTTATAGTCTCCCAAATGGGAACGGGCTTTCCTGGTTTCGAGATTGATCTATAAATATCTTACTTCATAAAGTATTGGAGAAGTGTGTATGGCTAAACAAACATAGGACAGTTTAGTGGGCCACAGGTTTCTCTGTTTAAAATGGGATTGGATTTTATTTTGAAATTAAATTAGCTAATTTCTGTTAATGGTCCTAATTTACGGTACTAAATCCCTGGTTATTACAATGTGAAGTCATCTGAAAGAAGAATGAAACGACATTTTTTTCATTTGTGCAGATACACAGATGAGGAGGAGGAGAGGAAAAAACAACAAAGACCACCCTCCAGTTATGGTTCAATGAGAAGTGACAGCGAGGACTTGGAGAACAGTGGTGCTTCAGAAGCAGATGAAGATGACCAAGAGGAAAGCCAGTGTGATCAAGAAGTAGCAGGAGTTTCTAAACACCCTGCTCCTGTTCAAGAGGGCATAGGGTAAAAACAGATACACATAAATTCTACCACATGAAATTATTGGCTATATTTTCTTTTCTCAGTATGAATGAACCTTGTTTTGACTTTGAAGGATGCGGATGAATCGTCCAGTTTCTCCACAGACAGAGTACACCATGACGACAATGCAGACCAAACCACCTGGAGCACTTGTCATAGAGACCAGGTAGGTTTTAATATTTTTTTTTTTTTAATTTTTATCAGTGTCTGTTTGGCATTCTTTGGTAAGAGGATCACTTCTGAAATCTAGTTAGTTTCAACCTAAAAATGCTCTCTCTCATCTGAATCCTCACTACTTAAACCCTAGCACCCACAGCCAATTATTATTCAGTGCTAGTGCAGGCTCTGCAGCTCAGTGAGTGAAATCTAGAGGCTCTGAGCTTTCACATAAGGTACTGCATTTCCATATAAAAAAAACATGTATGAGTGCAGTTGTTATCCACTGTTGTAGCTACAGAGCCCACCTTCAAAAGCCAAAATAAATAAAAATATTAAAGGTGCACTAACTTGTCTGGAGGAGGACGCATCTCCTGCTTGTGTGACACTTTCAGGTCGAGTTACAGCTTAGATCTGTGGAGAGGTGCACAGTAAGAATGCCTGTTCATTAAGATATCTTGAAACAATAAATACACCTAACTGAATGCAAGACTGCAAGTTTAATGCCATACTGGTGCATCTTTAATTTGTATAATAATATTTTTAATCTGTATGATTATATAAAAATATAGATTAGAATAAATAACATAATCCAAAGATTTATAGTTTAACTCTGCTATAGTTAGTAATTAAAATGTGGCATTTTGTCACAGTTTGATTCAAGCATGGCTCATAGGACCCCGGTGACCTACTAAAAATGGTCTAAAATTTGCTTTTGGTTCCTGACTGACCAGTTGCAAAGAGCTGTTATGCGATGAGATTTCAATCTTCAAATTACTGTATTGTATATTCTGTTAGTATTTGTGTGGTAAGTAAATTTTTTCTATTAGTGATGATATAGAGCAGTTTTCTGAAGATGAAGACGAAGATGCTGAGGATGACGATAATATTATGATAACCAACTCACCTGAACCACCAGAGCCAATCGAACTAGACTTTGAAGAGCCGCTGGATATCCACGGCCAGCCAGGCAAATTGCACCCTGAACAGGATCTACCTTATGTCTTTAAGGTTTGTGTTATCTTAAAACATAGTGACCAGAGTGACCTAAAAGTGCTATAATTAAACATTCAACATGGTCTTTTCTCCCTCAGAATATACAGAAAGCCCTGACAGATCTCAGCAAAGAGGAGCTTTACAAGTTTAAGCTAAACTTTCATCAACGGCAGTCTGGTTTTACTCTTCAACAAATGTTTGAGGGTGACTTACTTGATTTTGTGGATCGGATTATTGAGATGTTTGGTAAGTCAGACAATACCTACTAAAAAATCTGAAAATGAAATAAAAAGTTTAGTGTGATAGTGTTTCAAATCAACAGGCCAGGACCGTTCTCTTTTAAACACCATAAGTACCCTTGATAACATCACCAAGACCAATGAAGCTGAAGAACTACGAGTGAATTGCAAAAAAGGTAAGAAACATCTATTTAAGACCTATTTATCAAGCTTCAAATAAAAGCTAAACATGTTCTATGATTTTCCCATTTAAGCATTGATTCGTTCTAGTCTGAAACAAGATATAGTTAGAAAATATGAGTACATCTTTGAGGGAGTACCACAACCAGGAAAACGCAGTCATCTGGATGAAGTCTTTGTTGAGCCAGAGATTGTCCATTATGCTTGTGGAGGTGTTGGCTCTTCACACGATTTGAGATTTCCCCTTCAGTCACCAGTCCAGACTGGAAATGCACATACTTTGGTTGGCCTAAATAATCTCTTTCGAATACAGAAGCCTGATGGTCAGCCTGTACGCACGGTGCTGACTTCAGGAATCGCAGGTATCGGCATGACTGTGTCTGTAGGGAAATATTGTTATGACTGGGCAGAACATCGAGCCAATAAGGTGAGTTTTAATTTAAAGATCATATTACAACCCACAATCTACATTTTTCTATGTACTTTGGAATTTCTTTTTCTTTTCTTTTTTTAGGATTTGGAATATGTGATCACACTACCATTTAGCTCTTTGTGGATTCTGAGAAACAGAAATCTTTCTAGTTCAAATGAAATGTCTGTCATAGATGTAATAGAATATCATCATTCTTTGTGCAAAACGAAGAAATATCTAGATGACAAGAACTCCAAGTTTCTCATCATAATGGACTCATTTGACTGTTACCAAACTGCACTGGACTGGAAGGTGAGCATTTTTCACTTGTGGTAACTTGTCTAACATACAGTAGTACTTCACTTCACTTTTTAAGTACAGAAGGTAACATTTTATTGTTCACTTTATTTCCTAGAATTCTCCCATAATAAAGGACAACCACACTCCTGCAAAAGTAGATGATTTGATTGTGAATATTATCAGGGGCACTCTCCTCCCCAACGCTCAAGTGTGGATTTTAGGTCGACGGGCTGCAGTCTCTCAGATTCCATCAGCATTTATAGACGCTGTGACCGAAGTCCAAGGATTCAAGTATGTAATTTCAATTTTGTATCAAGTAACTATGCCGATTCATACCTCTCAAACACATTTGTTTGTATCTTGTTGTAGTGAGCAGATGAAAGACAATTACTTGACCAGACACTTCATAAATAAAGAAATGGGGGATAAAATTGTAAATCATTATAAAAAACTGCCCACACTCTGCATTATAACTCAGCAGCCGTTCATCTGCTGGATGGTGGCCAGACTCTTTGGTCATAACTTCGAAAAGAAGCAAGATTATGGAAGACATCCTCCCAAACTGACCCCATTCTATGTGAACACCTTACTTATCCAAACCAACCGCAGACTGCAGTTTTACTATGATAAGGCTGAAAATAACCTGGTGAGGTTCTGTTTGTGTGATCATATTCCCTCATACTCCCTTGTGTAAAATGTATACGTCATCATTTTCACATTTAGAAATGGTCGGAAGCTGACAGGCAGATGTTGAGCAACTTGGGGAGGATGGCTCTGAAAATGTTGGAGCAGAACTCTTATGTGTTTGTTGAGGAGGACCTGAAAGAGCACAATCTAGACTTCACTGATGTCACAGTATTTTCTGGCCTGTGCAGCGAGCTGCAAACAACCTCTTCAGGAAAAAGATTCTGTTTTATACATTCAACTGTTCAGGTATAAGATCTTTCTACTGATGAGGTGTTACAAGTTCGTAACATTTCTTAACCTCAACAATCACTCTAAAAGTTACCTGTTTCTTCCAGGACTTCATGGCTGCTTTGTACGTCTTCACCACTTTTCGTGTGGAGTCCAAAAATGTTCTGAAAAAGGCATCCACTTTCTTCAGTCAGCAAAACAATTTAGCAGCAGAAGTTGTGCAATGTGCCATAACCTGGACTTTCAGCTCGCCCCCGGGACAGTATGAGATGTTTTTGAGATTCTTGTGTGGCTTGCTTTCCCCCAACAACAACAGACTGCTTAGTGGCAATCTTTACAACCGCAGTAATGACAGGGTGAATGCCCATGATGAGGTGAGGGCTTTGCTAGAGAGGACACTACAAACTTGTCCACAAGACAGGACAGAAGACATGAGAGAATGTTTCAGAGAGCTAACCCAGGTGGATGATTAGTTATTGCAAATTCTACGTTAAGCACATTTCTGTATCCTTACATTATTCTACGGGGTTAATAGGTTGATGACGTGTGCATGTGTGTTTTGGTTGTGTTAGCATCTTTGTAGGTTAATTAAAATATTTTTGGGGAGATTTGAAAAGCATTTTGGAATCCTGAATGCAGCTTAATATTGCACATCTACTGTTTACAAAAAATATAAAGATTTCTGCTTTGTGCACACATAAATTTGACTCTAAGGAAAAGAGTGGTAATGAGGAAATGTGTCATGTGCTTTAGCTTTTTAATACATTATTTTTATATTGCCCCAGTGTTGTCAGTTTCTATTTCAATTTATTTTTATAACTAGTACACATCTGAAAGGAAGCCAGCTAAAAAAATACTTGCAGATTACTGACAGGTTATGTTTTGTGTGTGTTTTTTGTTATCAACCATAGTTTTATCTTTTGCATACTTATTGCAAATCCTTTTGCAATTTAATTTAACAGTCAGTAAATTAATTAATTTAACAGACAGTGCTTAATTCAGTTTCCACTCACTTTAACTGAACTTTGGATGGTGTGGTGTGAATATAGCTATTGTTTTGGTTAGTGTCAAAGTTTTTGTTATTTTTGATTGTATTATTATTATTAGGCCCGAGCCCCTACAATAGGGGCCTATTGCTAGGGGCAATAGGCCCTCGATCGCTCTCTGCGTGAACAGCAGTATCCTAGCAACCCATGCCGAAGGCATGGGACATGCATATTTGTTCTTGCTAACCAGTCATCGTTAACATTGCAATGTTGACAAAAGTAACGCGAAGCACCTCCTGTCCCCAAAACACACTCCTGACATGAAGCTGTATCCAAGCCCCATGCCGAAGGCATAACCCATATTTACAGCTGCTAAAATGAATGTAAAACAATGGGAGTCAATAGCCGACCCCGACGAGATGGTGAATGACGAGCGCGTAAGCGTCTTTCTTCTGCTCTTTGAACTCTAATTTGACACGGGTGAAAATCGCCGCACATCAACTAGAGAAGTGGGGCATCAAACAATAGCTGATTTTTTAAAAATAACTCGCGGTTTACGTGCGGCGAAGCCGCAAAATTGTTCACATCTTTTGAAATTTTCCAATTTCTAAATTTGCTCCCGTTCGGCCATACAAAGTCCGATTGTCCTCAAATTTGAATCACTTGTAAAACTTTCATGCTAAAGCCGACTAATTGTGACACAAGCAAAAATGGTGTGATAGCGCCCCCTGCAGGACACAATAAAATTTTGCACGGACGGTCAAAATTTTAGTTTTTCTAAAATGTACCAAATTTTGTAGTAAATTACTTTAGGCCATCTCTATCAAAAAAGCCAATGTAAACCATATGGTATTTTTAACTGGGTTGCCATGGTGATGCATGAAATCTCCAATGTTATCCTAATGGGATGACATCACATACAGTGATGGCCGAAAGTATTGGCACCCCAGAAGTTCCGTCAGAAAAGGCCCAATTTCTCCCAAAAATGAATGCAATCACAACTGCTTTGACATTAAAATGTTCATTTAATTTATCTTCAATGACAAATCACAAAAAGGAATTGTCAAAAAGCCAAATTGAATATAATTCTGCACCAAACATAAAAAGGGGTGGACAAAAGTATTGGCACCCTTTGAAAGATCATGTGCTGCTTCTCTAATTTGAATAATTAATGGCACCTGGTACTCACCTGTGGCACACAACAGGTGGTGGCAATAACTAAATCACACCAACAGCCAGTTAAAATGGATTGAAGTTGACTCAACCTCTGTCCTGTGCCACACACACACCACACTGAGCATGGAGAAAAGAAAGAAGACCAAAGAACTCTCTGAGGACTTGAAAACAAAATTGTGAAGAAGCATGAGCAATGTCAAGGCTACAAGTCCATCTCCAAAGATCTTGAAGTTCCTGTGTCTACTGTGCGCAGTGTCATCAAGAAGTTTAAAGAGCATGGCACTGTGGCTAACCTCCCCAGATCTGGACGGAAAAGGAAAATCGATGACAGATTTCAGCGTAAGATTGTGCAGATGGTGGGAAAAAATCCTAGACTAACATCCAAACAAGTTCAGGCTGCCCTGCAGTCCGAGGGTACAACAGTATCAACCCGTACTATCCGCCGACATCTGAATGAAAAGGACTCTATGGTAGAAGACCCAGGAAAACCCCATTTCTGACCCAGAGACACAAAAAAGCCAGGCTGGAGTTTGCCAAAACCTACCTGAGAAAGCCACAAACATTTTGGAAGAATGTTCTCTGGTCAGATGAGACAAAGGTAGAGCTTTTTGGGAACGGGCATCAACACAGAGTTTTCAGGAAAAGAAATGAGGCCTTCAAAGAGAAGAACACGGTCCCTACAGTCAAACATGGTGGAGGTTCCCTGATGTTTTGGGGTTGCTTTGCTGCCTCTGGCACTGGACTGCTTGACCGTGTGCATGGAATTATGAAGTCAGAAGACTATCAACAGATTTTGCAGCATAATGTAGGGCCCAGTGTGAGAAAGCTGGGTCTCCCTCAGAGGTCATGGGTCTTCCAGCAGGATAATGACCCTAAGCACACTTCAAAAAGCACTAGAAAATGGCTTGAGAGAAAGCACTGGAGACTTCTAAAGTGGCCAGCAATGAGTCCAGACCTGAATCCCATAGAAAACCTGTGGAGAGAGCTCAAAATGGCAATTTGGAAAAGGCACCCTTCAAATCTCAGGGACCTGGAGCAGTTTGCCAAAGAAGAATGGTCTAAAATTCCAGCAGAGCATTGTAATAAACTCACTGATGGTTACCGGAAGCGGTTGTTCGCAGTTATTTTGTCTAAAGGTTGTGCTACCAAATATTAGGCTGAGGGTGCCAATACTTTTGTCCAGCCCATTTGTTGAAGCATTTGTGATTGCAATCATTTTCTGGAAGAAATTGAGTATTATAGGACAGGATTGCAGGGGTGCCAATACTTTCGCCATCACTGTAATTCCCATTCATGAAAAAATTTTTACTTTCACAGAATATTCTCAAATTTGGCACAATCACTCTTCATGTCACCCCGATCAAAAAAGTCAATGACAACCATATGGTATATTTCACTGGGTTGCCATGGCGATGCGCCAAAACCTCCATGTTATCCTTATGGGAAAATGTCAACAATTTCTTACATTTCAAAGTGATATAACGTCTTATTTGTTTAATTGAAGAACGTGAAATTTGGCACAGTGATTCTTCAGGTCAGCCCGATCAAAAAAGCCCAGGGGGCCAAAGTTGTATTTTGCACGGTGTTGGCATGGCGATGTCCCAAAGTGCCCATATTCATCAATGTTAACACATCAACATCTCCAGTGTGTGCGGACTTTATGAGTTTAGTGACAAGTTCAGCCCAAAGCCACAAACACACAGAGACAAGAGGCTCATCAGCGCCACCCGGGGGAGCGCTGGGTTGGCCGAGTGCGAAGCGCGGCTCGCGAGGGCCGTTTGATGCCGCTTGCGGCTTTAATTTATCTTATTTCTGTCCATCCTATATGAATAAAACATTTAGAATGGAGTCACCTCCAGCTCAGGTGTCAGTACTTCACCTCAGTGCTTTCTTTTTAATGTCACCATTAACATCCACTTTCTTTTTTTCTGTTAGAATTGATTTTAAAATTGTATTGTTTGTATTGAAAGCCCTGTCTGTTCACAACTCAAACAGGGTCATCAAAGATGAACAAACTGCCCCCCAATATGCCCATTATCAGGCTTTGGCCTGTTTACATCCAAGCTCTAAACTCATCTATTCAGACTGACTTTTAACTCTTAGTAATGCAGCAACACTTTGCACAGTTTGTTTTCATTATTTAATGTTTTTGCATGTTTTTATATTGTGTTGATTTCAATGTAGACTAATTTGGTCACCTTGGGTGTTGTACAGGACTCTTTAAAATAGGTTTGAATGACTAATATTTTAAAATACAAGGAACAAGACCTAATAACTCTTTTAATACAAAAATGATATGTACTTTTAATGTGGCTACTATTTTACACTTTTGAATGTTACGTATAGTCCAAAGTGGGTGGTGTCTTCATGCTGGTGATGTGAGTGTCATGGCCGCTGCGTGGACTGTGAATGAGGCTATGCTGATTTGACGCTTGACTTCATCCCAGGACTTCTCTGGGTCAGCTGCATTTTCAATGTCAAATAATGCATCATAGATTCCCGGGAACGACTCCCCTGCATACTTGTTGTGACTACTGGGAGCGAAAATAACATGCCTAAAACACAAGAAACATGTTTAATTGTAAAATGGCATTGGCTTCTAGTGCCCTACACTAGAAAATCTGATAATTTACTTGCCTGTAAAACGGTCGGCCTGGTAAACCTAAAGGGTCTATGAATCCACGTTCCAAGTACATGAGCTGATCATTCACTATTCGAACCTGCAAAGGACTATGCATGGAAATATGTCAAATTTAACATACTAACAATAGACATTGACATTTCAAATAGAAATAGACATTTCAGTAAAGAAACAGGGTTTGATAAATGGAAGCCATTCAGATACTAGTATCAGAGCCAGATTTAAAGAC
The DNA here is from genome assembly GCA_030686955.1 of Odontamblyopus rebecca. NCBI lineage: Eukaryota > Metazoa > Chordata > Actinopteri > Gobiiformes > Gobiidae > Odontamblyopus > Odontamblyopus rebecca. The sequence continues at coordinate 15,311,521 of CM060668.1, forward strand.
ATACATGGTTTATTTAAAAGTAGATAATTTTAGACATTATTTAGCATTTTTGGTGAATTGTTATTTTTAGGTTTTACAGAAATGTTGACCACACATTTTTCAAAATTGATCTGCATAGGCCTATTATACACTAACAAATTAACCTTGGAAAAAAAATGCAGCTCATGTTTCTTATAAAGGCTTAAAACCATTAGTGTTATTATCTAATGTCATTGAAAATGTGTTATTTTGTCTTAATTTCGCCTCCATTACAGAACATTCTGATGACACTGTTTTGCAGGGTTTATAATGTAAATTGAAAAAAAGGCACACAGTTTTATATTATACAGTAGGCTACTTACTCTGCTTTATTTAAAGACTGTAACCTCTCATGGAAATCTCTGGCTGCTGCTGTGAAGTTTTCCACCGCTGAAAAAAGTGAATCTTGGACCAAAAAATAAACACATTAAGATCCTAAAATTTCTCTTTGACAGAAGCAAACTACACATACCAAATGACACTTCATATTTCTGCATTTGCTCTGGATGTCTTTCTGCGATTTGTGAGATGCTCAGTGCGTACGTATTGAGTGAGTTTGCATATTCGTTGGCACTGAGAGGTAGAAGCACAGAATCAGCCAATGAGAATATCAGCCCTCCACGGACCCGAGCCACTGCTTCAAGTCGTCTGAAGGAGGGGTCATAAAACTTATCCACAATCTCAAAGGTTTCATACACACTGTGGTACACTGGATAACTGCTGTAGCGTTCAGTTTTCTGACACAGATAGAAAGAACACTGGTTTAGACAAAATACAGTATAGGTTAGCATTTACATTATTGTCCAAATGGTCACAGCCAACCTGATTTTTGGTGTATCTGGCTCGACCGGCAGCAATTCCAAGACGGATGAAGTAAGCCTCAAAGTCACTGCCTGAGCCCAGCTTACTGATTCTACAAAAAAAGATCTAGTTAGCTATAGCTTAAGCCTGTACTCTGCTTAGTGCATTGTGGGCTATGTCTTGACATGTGAATGTATTTCAAAGTAATCAAATTAAATATGAAAAAGAAAACAAAAACATACATTCAATAGATTTTGGTGTAGAGAGTGCAAATTAAACTTCCATACATTGAGAGAAAAAAATCCAAATGTCATAAATAAGATTTTTTTTTCATTTTCCCCCCTTTTATTTTTTTTGTTTTATTCATTTAAGATGGCTATAAAGTAATAATACTGACATTGCAATAGTTAAAAAAAAAAAACAGGATCGTCAGTGGACTGTGTGTGTTCAAAGATTATCCTTGATTGTCCGCCTCTCCAACGCCCCCCAAGTTCTGCCCTCTGCTGTCCACCACCTCACTGACTTTAGGCGTGAAGTAACCGAGGCCCTTGCACATCTCAAACCCACAAGATTCTGCATGGACATTTTACATGCAACCCCTTTTAAAGATGTATTTCCCTGTAGGTTATTTACTATAAATTCATCTCTACTCTGTGTTATTGTTCCAACATTCTTTAAACAATCTATTGTACACCCACTTATTCCCACTCACACTCAATTTAGACACTGAAGATGTATCAAACTACAGTAGGGTCATGTCCAATTATCTTGCATAGCAACATTTATGCATGCTCCCCCTGGGGAATGGGTTTAATTCTTGAGAAACACCATATTAAGTGCACCTCTATGCTGATGATACCCAGCTTTATCTCCCTGTCTCCACAAGCAATGGCTCTGCCCTTGCCCCTCTCCATACCTGTCTTGCGGAAGTATAAAAACTGGATCTCCTATAATTTCCTCCATCTGAATGAAAATAAGACAGGTTATTTTATTTGCACCTTCTTTAACACCCTCACATCTGACCTTGGTGCTCTTGCTACAGATTTGCACAATTCTGTAAAGAACCTTGATGTTTTTATGTTTTAACAAATAGACTGGACTGTTGCAACTCCTCATATTTAGGCCTCCCTCAGTCCTTCAAAATGTTACAGTCAGTCCAAATGCTGTAGCCAGTTGCTCACCAGCCCTAAAAAGACAGACCATATCACACCAATCCTAGCCCAACTCCACTGGGTACCTGGTAAATACAGAATTGATTTTAAAATGTTACTATTTGGTTTTAAATTACTCCATTCACTTGCTCCTCAGTACATCACTGATCTTTTTTTAAAAAGTATTTTTAAGCCATAAAACCACCATATAATGACTGTAATGTAGAGCGGCTTAATGTCATACTGTGGTAGAGAAACAAGCAGATGACGGAGCCTCCACCAGAAAAGTTCCACAATGCACCTTTAACTTCCTGTCCATCCCACCATTAACACTGAGGGAGGCTGAGCTTTCCCTGTTGTGACCCCAAAGCTCTGAAATGCCCTCCCACTTCATCTGGAACAGTGGTTCTGAACCTGGGTTCAATCGATCCCCAGGGGTTCGGTGAATCAATCTCAGGGGTTCGGCAGGGGTCAAGACACACATCCAACGCATAGGATTTGTGATGACATGCCCCGTTTAGCCGTTATTGGCTGCAGAAAATTTTGTGCACGCAATATTCTTGTGTCATGATGGTACGTCGTGTAATTTCTTTCTTAATATTTTCCCTTCATACTAACTATGTCGAGCAAAAAAAGAAAGTGGTTGGGCGAATATGTGCAATATGAATTCACATGTGTGCGCCAATAAAAAAAAAATATATATATATATATATATATATATATATATATATGTTTTGAATTTGAAAAAAAAAAAAAAAAATTCCAATTAAGAAGGGTTCGGTGAATGTGCAGATGAAACTAGTGGGGTTCAGTACCTCCAACAAGGTTAAGAACCACTGATCTAGAACATGCTCCTCCTGACTCAATTTTAACCTCCTAGTAACACATTTTTTCGAGATGATGTTCAACACCCTGTAAACTTTGGATTTTACCTTTGTGTATTCAGCTACTTTTTTGTGTACTGTTTTATTTTAGTTTACTGTGTGTTTTTTCTTGTTGTAAAGTGCTTTGCTGCGACTTGTTACAGTTGTTTTAAATGCTATATGAATAAAATGACTTGACCTGACGTGACGAGCAGCTTATTTCATTGAGACAATATTAAGTAATCATTAACACAAAAGGATAGCCATATCTTAACATCAAAAGAGTGACGATGAATTAGATAAGATATGTGGCCATGAGAACCCCATGTTAGAGAAGCCCAGAGCCTCTGAAGATTCTGGACCTGGGTTTGTACCTGGGTGCATCACGGTAGCTTGTCCAGTTGTCTTTTTTATGCCAGCTTTCATACAGAGACATTCCCTCTTCTCCTTCCTCTGGACTGCTAATCTACACAATATAAACGTTTAATAGTAAGTACGAGTATCTCTGAATGTGCACTGTTTACCTACCCTTTTCACCTCACCTGCTTTGTTATGTCATATACAAGCGTGTTAAGAGAAGGTGTGCAGTCAACCCTCAGTGTATACATACCTAAGATAAAAGACACAACATATTACACACAGATATTTAGTATAATTAAGGCTATGTAAGTGTATAGCCACAAGAGCAAATAATACAATCTTTGGAAGTCAGTAATATATTAAGAACATTTGAGAGAGGTTATCAGTGAGGCCATATCACTGACAGACCATTGACCACAAGGCCATATACCTCACATTCATAATGTTAGAACGACATGGACGAAAATCAAAAAGAAGGATGTTCATTAATCAGTGTTTAAAACATCCATCCATCATCTTCCGCTTTTATCCGGCTGGGTCGTGGGGGCAGCAGTCGCCACCCAGGCCTCTGTGCACCTGACCCCTATGAACCCCTCTGCAGGTGGTGAGCCCACAGGAAGGTAGACCTACATCGTCGTCCTGCCGGACACCGGGAGATTTCATGGTTCTTGCTGTCAGTTCATAGGGGTGCTAGCATGTTTTGGGTTGATGGGGGAAACCAGAGTACCTGGAGAAAACCCATCTGGACATGGGGAGAACATGCAAACCCCACACATAAAGACGCAGGCGACGCAGGGATCGAACCCAGAACCGACATTTAAAACATAACTTATTTTTTAAAAAAATTCTTAATCTTAATCTCTTAATTTTGTATTTTCAAGATTTTGATTCTTACCTTCTATAGCAGAGTCAGCATTGATATAAGCCACAGCTCTCTCTTGGAGCAGTTTGGCATTATCCTATAGGACAAAGTGAGCATTTAAAGAAGGCATCACAAAATAAAAATATAAGTGAATATGAAATGTTGTCACCTCAGCCCATTCTGTTGACCCCTGGAGCCCAAATTCCTCTGCATCCCAGCTGGCAAATATTATAGTTCTCCGAGGTCTCCATCCTTCATGTACAAACAACAAGCATGAAAAAACATAAAAGGGAAACAAATGACTGTATTTAACTATCAGCTACTGAAATTTCCCCACTGTGGGACAAATAAAGGATATAAAGGATAAAGGATATCTTATCTTACCTTTGCAGAGCATCTGACCAGCACTCCTCACAGTCTCATGGACTACTGCTGCACCAGACATGGGATCGATGCCTCCAAAGACCCAAGCATCTCTGTGTCCACCCAAAATAATGTATCTGTCTTTGCGCAACCAAAAATAAAGCAAAGTAGTCTCCTCCAAGTTTAATATTTCACAGAATTAGTGCTACATAAAAGAACACAATGCTTTACCTGGTTCAAGAGCGCCTCTAATCTTGCCGATGACATTGTAGATCCTCATTACCTCGTTGTTGGTGTGGATGTTTAAGCGCACCGTGCTTCAAATAGAAGTAAAAAAAATCTAACTTTTTAAAACTGAAAGCCTAAACACAATTAACACTAATTTATACAAAACACATTCTCCCAACAATTTACATATTGTTATCTCAGACATACACAGACAGTTTCAACAGAGCAATCATAAGACAATTGGTTCGCTTAAACTAGAAACTTACTGAATACGTAGGCCCTTGCAAGTTACCATAAAATGAGGCCTACAATGTAAGTAAATGCTTACAAATTTTTGTATTCATTGATGAATCCTGGTCCAATCCTGTATGAGACATTCAGAGCTCCCTTCCAGTTGTTGGGTGGAATCTGTCCTCCCATGTTCCTGAAAGTAAATTGTGATTTTTGTCTCAATAACAGTGTGCAAACTTTCCAGCTAATGATAAAATAAAAAGTGCAACTAACTTGAGCAAGTAAATTGCATCATGGTATCCTATGGGATGCACAGGGATCTTGGATAGTCCAACTCCTTCCTCAAGTTTGGATCTGTATGTATATTCTGTGAGATAAGTGGTAAGATGACATAAATGACTAAATAATAAAGCAATGATAACATTTTGGAGGTTTAGCTAAAATATAAAAAGAGTTTACCTTTTGCAGGGTATCCAGGTGTGAGGGGGTCCCCTGCTCCGTTCAGGTTCAGCACGTTTCCTCTCTGAGCTCCTCCACCAGGCAAGTTCCAGCCGTCTGGGTAAGGCTAAACATTTTACAGAGTAAATTGCACTGTGCATTTTTGCTACTTATCTGGTATTACTGGTTTTAGGAGAACAAAAAACAAATATTGTCAAAACAAACTGTGACCAAACATGTACCTTTTTAAAGCTTTTTGGTGATTCTTTACTTATCACTTATTTTCACAACATTCACAATATGAAGTGCAAGTAAAAAGTAAGTTATCTTGAGTATTTTACTTTTTAATTACTGTTATTCTTCCGCTTTGGTGTTGTTGCAACACAGAAATTTCCTCTTTGTGGGACAAACAAAGGTTCTCTTATCTTATGAGTTACTCAAATGAGCAAGTAACTGGAACTTGTTACTACTTTAGAAATATGGATATAGTTCTTATGTGTCACTTGTAGATGTTCACCTGTACTCCGTCAGCGCAGTAATCTGCTGGGTCAGAAAACATGATGAGGCCTTTTGCTCCTGATAACATGGCATTTTTCACCTGTTAGAGAGACGTTAATTCAATCTTTTACTGTTTGGTTTTTTACTGTTGGGTTCCAATGTAAAGTCCCTTACCTTATTGCCCCGGAATATTTTTCCATATCTGACTATTGCAATTTTTCCTGTTACATTTATTCCCATTTGTCTCTCCAGCTGGAAAAAGTCTTCTGTCCTGCCATAATTGACATAGACCAATTCGCCCTGTGGTAGAGACAGAAAGTCAATCCACTTATTGCATTATCATTTTGGTCAATCTGAAAAGGCTCACCTCTGGTTGTCCTTTAGCTGAAAATGCGCTATATGGAGGCACAATGTCTGAAATGTGTTCATAGCCTTCAGGGACAGGCTCAGCCAAAGATGTATTGACAATCTGCACACATGAACAGTAGCTATATCAACATTACTCGCTAAGTTTAAAGTAGTATGTATATGTATATATATGTATGTATGTATGTATGTATGTATGTATGTATGTATATATGTATGTATATATGTATATATGCTAACTACCTCATTTCCTAGTGAATCCACTATGGAGATGTAATTTGGCTGTGTTTTGTTGGGATAGGACAGCAGGACATCGTAGTGCACCAGCTCCACAGAGTCCAACCCAAAGTCCTGCCACTCTTTTTGGATCTGTTCAGCATATTTCAGGTTCTGCTCTGTTCCAGCCAAGTGAGAGAGCTGTGTGAAAGCCCTACACGAGAAATAATAGTTAGTGATGATGAAGAAACCTAAACTTACCTTGTTATAATTGGAGGAATCTTAAAACATATTTATTGTTTAAGTTTAGATAAGTTGTCCTTGAGGAATCAAAGGAGAAAGCTGCATTTATTTGGATGCAAATTTACAAGAGTACATTACTTTGGCCTTTACCTCAGATGCTTTCTTATGTTTTCTGCTTTCATTTCTTCTAAAAAATCCTTCAGGAACTTGCTGGAGTCTTTCTGCTTTTCAGTGTTTGGATGTGCAGGCTTCGCAAACCAGCCTTAGGTAAAAGATGAGTTATTATAACACAATTTGGAAAGAGTTGAAGTAATATTTTTTTTATATTATTATATATATTAAATACAATAATTGATTCAAATATGCACTGTGTACCCTTGCTGGAGGCATTAAACATATCTATCAAGCATTTATTTACTTTGCTAAACAAATACATAGAAAAAATACTCTCACTGAGTGCCTTACTTGGAATCACATCTTTCCATAGAGGTAAATAATAATGCCATACCATGGAGCATTCAAAACAAAGATTGAATAACTCCATGGAGACAAGTAAGTAGCAAGTCACAAAGTTTAAGGCAGCATGAGCAAGAAAGATGATGCAACAAAACCCCCTGCATAGAAAGTATGTGACAAAGTACTTCTGTGAGTGGGTGTGAAATGTGCCTAAGAGGTGATAGCAAAGCCTACTGACACATATTGTTGAACTTAACATGATTGAATGAAAAAGTGAAATGTAAACTTACCTATGATATATCCTAAGAAGAAAACTCCCAGGATGACCAATGCCCAGAACATCCACCGTAATAATGGCCTTTTTGTTCCCATTTTAAGGCCTTGCAGCAAGGCCCCAGTTTCACAAGAGTGCCTGCACAGAGATAGGGAATAATTTGTTTATGTAGTGCTCAGTAGGAGGAGAGAGAAGAGAGTGAGAGAGAGAGGGAGAGAGAGAGAGAGAGAGAGAGAGATAACAAGGGGGAGGGGGCACTACAGGCTTCCAATGAGTGCAGTGAAGTGACAAGTGTGTTATCAGGAATACAAAGCTGCTCATTACAGCCCAGCGTGGTGAGTGAATGGTGAGTGTCGTGCACCTTGGCCACCACACTGCTGAGTCAGTACAAATGAAGTTAACAATATAATGTTATTGTGGCCACTGTTGCAGCAAGAGCTTAAGTCAAAGAGTTAGAAGTCAAGCAGTCATTCTTAAAGGTCCTATATTATACACATTGGATTTTTGTGAGCTTTAAGCCTTGTTAGAATGGTGTTATCTCATCAAAAACATACCTGGAGTTGTGTTTTGTTTCATTCACACATGTTTGAGTAACCTTTTATTTTTAGTCCGTCTACATCTCCAAAGCTCAAAATGCTCTGTTCCACCTTGTGTCATTATGATGCGATAGTTTTCAAGTCAGCAGCACCTTTTACCAACCTCTTCGACCCAAACTCACCCCAGTGGAAAGAGCTACAGTGTTTCTCCACAAATTTCTGACCTTTGTAGTCCAGTCCACTTTATGCCCTTTTACTGGTCACTTTTTAATCCCTACTCAGTATAAACAAAATGACTATTTCTCTAAATTAAAGTATTAAATGACTCACACCTGAGGTCATACATCTCTCCTTAAGATTTGTGAACAGCTGTGCATGTTTTGCTTAAGATTTAGGTTTCAAGCTGTGGGACACTCTCCACCCTGAGGAATTTAGGGAGGACATACTCCGCACCTCAGAGCATCCAGGCGTGAAAGTAGCCTAGCATACAGTAACAACTTTAAAGCTGCTTTGTGTTGTGTTTTCTGGTGGAGGGTCCATTAAAGGCTTTTGGAGATGTTATTGCTTTATCTGGAATGTTTCACAGTGTGGTATTAAACCTTTCTATCTTCATGGAGACCAAACCAGACTAAGTAACAGGTCAGATCTGTGGAGAGGCAACCACGCTCACAGTCACAATACCTGTTTTTCTAGGTCATTTTGTGCAATAAAACCCACCTATAATTGAATAAATGTAAGGTAGAGCTGTTTAATATCATACTGTGGAACATTCCTGGCAATGCAATCCCCATAGAAACAAGCAGGAGACAGACCCCAAACCAAAAAAGTTGCCCAATCTACCTTTAATATAGACCAGGAGCCTATCAGTAATATTTGACCTAGAAAAATAATGTCCTTATGGAGCCTACAATATCATCTTACAAAACTAACTAACATGTAGATTCCCCACATATAGAACAAAATACTTTAAGGTATTTTATATCTTTGGGGAAAAAAGAAAAAGAACAATTGACCAACTACATTTTAAAAGCATGTGTGAAATAGGCCACTCTTAGTGTATGCTATTAACTCAGTGCCAGTGGATGCTGCAAATCTGGTTCTTCTTGAGTTTCTTCATTTTAATTAAGTCGGGTGTCAGTTCAGAATAGTAAAAACAGCCTGAGCTTGTGTCTGGGCTGTGAGAACTTTTGTCAGTCTGAAATTAACATAATAGTCATAAAATTAAAGCTGAATTATTTGAACAAGAAGATGCTGGGTGCTGTTATACTTTTCTGTTTGTTGTTTGCTGATATTTAACAAATTCACACAAGATATTATCTAATGTTATACTCTGTTATCTAAATGGATTTATAGGGAGCCACACAGGTTTTACCCCCAGAGACATAATTAAAACAAAACCGTAAACTATCTTTAAAGGACAGGAGATGGCTAAACCAGAGGATCTTTTTTGACAGTGGGCCTTCTATACAAAAGTAACCTGGGGCCCTTTCTCATATAAAGTCTATTGTAATCTACTGATTGTGAGGCCCTCAACAAGATGCTCGAGGCCCTACTTTGGGGCCCTGCCGAAAAGGGGCTTGTGCAGTGTCACGTGATAAATTTTACACAGAATAGGCCGTCTGATAAAACATCTGACTGTAAAAGCAACAAATAACAAATAAAATAGATTTCTGTAAACTCTAATATTTAGCAGATTATAGTTCATTTAAATCTTGACATTTTAACAGATTTAATTTAACAAACTGCAGCCTAAAAGAGAAAAAGAGAAGCAGTGTGCGAAATACAGGGGTTGCGGCCGACCCCGATTAACCCATCACACCCCTCAAAAGCCTTAAAAGCATAATTTTATAAACAGGAAGGAAAACAATTTGTATCAAACTGAGAAGTCCCGTTTGGAGGAGGGTGGCCAAAGCATGGCACACCTGAGCAGACGCACGAAGAAAACACAAAACAAAATCCGCTTGAAACATATGGAGAATCCGCGACAAGGACCGCGGACAACTTCTCTCCCCGCACCGCCACTGCATCCACAACCCATAGACCGTATATACAGTCTATGCCACAAACACACGGAGGAGCGCACATCGCAGCGGAACCCACACCCGCCCCACCACGCAATAGACCCCCATGCCGCTGGACCCACCCTCTCCGCCAAAACCGCCAGCTCCACCGCGCGACCTGCAAACAGCGCCGTGCGACGACACTACGGCTGCATCCCGACAGGCAACCGAGCCCGAGCACGGCACGGCACGGCTCAAAAGTCCCGGCGCGTACAGCAGGTGTTGGAGCGACAAACACAGTCTAACTAATCTGTCCCCAGTTATTGTCTTGAAAACCCCAGTCCTTGACAAGTGCACTGACTGCGTGTCAATACCTAACATTTATTCACTCGTTTGTTACATTGTAATACACAACTTTGCATAGGCTTCTGCATATTGAAAATGTATCTGTATTGCTCAACAATTCGGGGATGAGGACCCCGAATACTGACGGGTATTTCGCACACTGACTGAGAGTATACAGTTGTGCTCATAAGTTTACACACCCTGGCAAAATTTATGATTTCTTAGTCCAGAAGCTGCACATGGGACATACTTGGATATTCCAACATAATGATCCAAAACACAAAGGCAAGTGGACATGCCATTGGCTCCAGCAGAATAAAGTGAAGGTTCTGGAGTGTTCGTCTCTTCTGACCTCAGTATCACTGAGCCTCTGGGCAAATCTCAAGCTGCAGTTCAGACAAGTGCGCAAGAATTTACAGGAACTGGAGCCTTTTGCACAGAAGAATGAGCAACTTTACCATCAGAGAAAATAACACATCCACAACTATCACAAAAGACTCCAGGCTGTCATTAGGTCATTTGTGTAGTTTCTGTTCTCATTATGATTTAAAAAGAGTGAACACAGTTGTTTGATGATAAATGTCTTTATCCAAGCACTAACCGATGAAAGAAAAGGCTACAATAGTAGTTTACCAACACTGGGTGTGGAGTGAATAAATAATGTTCTGTAAATCTTTGAGTGTCCAGAATCAAGCGCTATGTAAAACTGATGCATTATTATTATTATTATTATTATTATTATTATTATTATTATTATTATTATTATTATTATTATTATTATTATTATTATTATTATTCCACACAGACTGCGATTGATTGATTATTGATGATTCTGCATCATTTTGAGTAATATATATATATATTTTTTTTTTACTGGGCTGGCGCCTTTATGTTTGTACTGATGTAGTAACAAAATTTATTTTAACATGTTCTTAAACATATTTACTGTTGTAATGATCTGGTCCAGCTTCAGTCAGTGTTTTTCCATTGAAACTAGCATTCCTTTCCCGGGTACATCCCCTCACTCTCCAGTAGCCCCTCATTATTTATGCCATGATTCATGATGATCTGTGTATATCCCTTTGTACTGCCTCTATAAAACCCAGTGTAGGACTGTCTTCTATCTCTCAATTATTTGACTCTTTATTTAATTCTCACCTAAATATTTCTGTAACATTGACAGTGAGGGTTTTGTGAACCGTGCCACCCCTACAGGGCCGGCCCCCATTAGGCAACATAGGCAAATGCTAAGGGCGCCGCCGCTCCACTAGGGGGCGCCGAGCGCAAAAATCGGCGATGGGGGTTAAAATCCTCCACTGTCTAAAACAGGGTGGGCAAACTACGGCCCGGGGGCCATATACAGCCCGTTAACCTTTTTAATCCGGCCCCCAAACATGAATGAACTGCAATAAAATTTATTAGTTTTATTTTTCCTGCAATTCGGCTGTTTCCCAATAGATGGCGCACTCTAGATACATTGATACATAAAACTAGAGGTAAAATCGGGCCTAAAAATCCAGCCCGACCCGACCCACGGGTATTAAAACCAGACCCGACCCGAGCCCGACCAATTAACTTGATTTGCAGGCCCGAGCCCGAAGCAAACCCGAAATTTCATGCGGACCTGCGGGAAGATTATTAAGAGGGCGTCGTTCACGTGCGCAGAGCATGCGCTGGCTCTGCAGGAGCCGCTCTGGCTCTGCGCACAAATTTAACTGTTTATTTATTTAAAAAAGTCAGCGAGAGAGAAGCCATGAAATTTTAGAACCCTTTGTGGCCCTCGAGCCAAAAAGTTTGCCCACCCCTGGTCTAAAACATCGTCACTATGAACTGTTTGATTTCTTGTGAGTATCTGTACTCTAGCAGTATTTTTTTTTTTTTTTTTTTTTTTTGCAGTCCAAGGGGCGCCACCTGAAATCTTGCCTAGGGTGTCAAAATGGTTAGGGCCGGGCCTGACTATAGTGATGTGAGCCACCTCCATGATACAGGAAATGTAGGGTTTGAGCACAGACCGTATATAAAAGTTCATATACACGGTCTATAGGTCTCGTATACCCCTCAGGATTGGCTTGACTAATAGTTCAGTTGCGCCCTCTAGTGAGAAAACACAACACTACAGTTTTGTCGGCGCACGGCTTTGTAGCTGCGCGTTGGCATGAAGTCTCGTTGTGCTTTGGAGAGATGCTGCTGTAGTTTTTTCGGCTCTTCGACTTGTTTTGCGTAATGAGATCTGGATGAGGTCGGAGGAGACGGGAGGACAGGGTTTAGTGGGGGCGCGGAGAAGGCACTGATCAGAGCCATCCCAGGACGCGCACAGACCGGCCGGTGGACTCAACTCGAAGTTACAGAAAGGGGGACGGACTATCTGCCCCTTCACCACTCCGGGCGTGCAGTGAAGCCGTGGTCGTCAGCTGCTGCTCCGTGTTTGGAGGCATCATGGTCGTGTCGGTGCGGAGCTGGGCAGCCAACGAAGGAGCGAAGCACTTAGTCCTGGTGAGTAAACTTTTTATTGTGGTTGCACGTTGGTTTTAACAAAGGCATGACTCTACGGTATGCTACCTGAATGTCTAAAAACAGCACCGATACATAAAAGATTTGCTGTTTTGCAGGATACAGAAAAATGAAATAACTTGAGTATCTTTTTTTGTTTGTTTTCTTATTTCAGTTGCTGTGGCTGGGAACGAATACCTGGTTATTTGTGAGGACCTTTTTACTCTATTCCTCTGGGCCACAATATTACTACCTACACAAAATGCTTGGGGTAAGATATCAAAATTCAGTCTCTAGATTTACACATTTCAGCTGATGATGTTGGAGATGCATATATCATAAACAGACTATAGTTTATTTATGCAGGCCTATTGTTAAATGTAAATAGGAATGACCATAATCATATTGTTAGATCAGATAAACCCCTCTAAATAAAAATAATATTTATATAAAAATGCCTTTGGTTAGGCCTACTTGAACAGAAAGACAACCCACTGTGTTTGTTGTAACTTAATTTACTGTGGGAATTTAAGTGGGAGGCATTCATTAAACCATTATTAAACAGTGTGATTTGAAAATAGACTGAACTTGCAATGGAAACATCCCTGGAAAGTACTTGATATTATTAGCTGATAGAACTGAAGCAAGTGTACGCTGTTCATGACTGAGCCAGGGGCAGAGGGACAAGTGTGGGCACGCCGCTAGCTTTGACAGAATGCCTTGCCAAAGGGAGCGAGTTTATCTGTCCTTGTTTTTAAGGTGCCTGGTTTGTGTGCACATGACGAGATGATGTAGATTCAGGGGAACTCTATAAGTGACTTTATAAAAACATCCCTTATCTATGTTACGAGTGTGGGTTTACTATGTGTAATGTGAATGGGGAGTACTCACACAGAAGGAAATCAGATCTCCTGTTGTGGTTTAGCCATCAGATGCATTTCCTTCTCAGGGAGCTGCAAAGAAGTGTTTCAGAAGTTATTAATGGGTGCTGTGAAAATGCCTTGTATATTTCAGTTTGAATGTAGGCTAATAAAGTGTTTTCCTTTATGAAGGCACAGGCAGTTTTAGTGAGTTTGTGATTTGTCTACAATGCACAAATCTGCACGTACTGTACACATGAACTTTCTGCCTCATTAGTCCTCCACAGCATCAGCAAACAATTAGATGTGTTTTACAGTGGTGGGAATAATCTGAAGAGACAGCACCTGAAAGTGTTTAAGGGAGTTTCCAAATATTATGTTAGGGAGGACTTTTCAAAATGTCTGTGTTTAGTCAAAATGTCTAAATAGTGTGTGGCTGCTTCCTCTTATACAAGTACATCTGCCATCAATAATTATAATGGCTATTCTTTTGGTTTTCTCTCAGCTTGGGCTCTGCATCAGCCGTGCGTCAGCCTCAGTACTAAACCTGAACTGCAGCCTGGTTCTGCTCCCCATGTGTCGATCTCTTCTCACGTTTATCAGAGGAACACAAAAGGTAGACATTCACTGTTAAAGGTACTTTGTGTAACTTTGCTGCTGGAATTATTGCTATTGCTTTGTCTCAAATGCCACACAGTTTGGTATTAAACCTTTCTATCTTCATGGAACCAAACCAGACAAAGTTACAGGTCAGATCTGTGGAGAAGTAACTCAACTCACAGTCTGAATTCCTGCTTTTCTACATATTTTGAGCTATAAAACCACCTGTAAATGAATAAATGTAAGTTAGAGCTGTTTAATCTCGTACTGTGGAACACATCATTGGCAGAGCAGTGACATATCCATAAAAAGAACCTAGTAAAAAGTTACATAGTGCACCTTTAATATATGACAACAGAAGCTTAAATTTACATTATCAGTCAAAAGTTTGAACACAGATGCACATAACCCATTATTTGAACTGGTTTGTGCAAAAGGTTTTGACAGAATTTTAGTCAGTGTTTTCCAGGGTAGCTGCGGGGTCTTAAAAGTCTTTAAAAGGTCTTAAATTTCATGTTCCTAAATTAAGGCCTTAAATTATGTTAATTAGTTTTCATTAGCCTATTTTTTGTATACTCAGTTTTAGACAAGACAATGTGAAAGGTTAGTTTGTCTTGTTTGGCCATTTTACAAACAATAAACACTACTATAAATGAGTTCCGAATGAGATTTTATAATAAAGTATTTTTTGTTATTTAAAGCAGTGAGTAATGGTCATTATTTGAATTGGAGGTGGTGTTTTTCGCCTGCATAATGGCTGTGATGTTGGTCTTAATTTCCAGTTAAGTGGTCTTGAAAAGGTCTTAAAAAGTTTTAAATTTGGGGTAGTCAAAACTGGGGATACCCTGTTTCCCCTTCTTTAGCCACATATCTATTTATCATTTTATTTAAATGTAGAAGACATATGAAATAAGCTACACTATATGGAATTAAAAAGCAAAGAAATTAAACTTAAAGAACTTGTAATGAAAAAAAAAAATCTGCTTTGTTGACACATATTTAGTAGATTTACTTTCTTTACTACATTTCCTATATCTTGCCACATATATTTGATATCTTGATGTCTCTAAAATGTAGAAAGTAGTAGGAATAAAGAAAAAACTTTGAATGAGAGGTTGTGTCCAGACTTTTGACTGATAGTGTATGTTTAAATAATACCAGTCAAAGGTTTGGACACACCCTCTCTTTGTTGAGGATTTGAATATTAAATATATAAAAATGTTATTCCACTTTTTTCATTGTTACCTCCTTCCATATGTCTTAACACAACATTGAATGACTTTTGACTGTACAGTAATGAAAGTAAACACAAGTCTGTAATGTACCAATATTTATACTTACTAATTTTTAAGTATATAAAAAACTATATAATTGGGTATATTCTCATCTAAACTGAGGCACATCACATCCTACTATTGTTGTCCCGTTACTAATATTCTTGATTTCAATACTAAGAATTTGACTCAATACTTGATACCAGTTATGATGCCACAATGAAGATAAAACATGCTCCTTCTTTAGTACTGGAATGTCATTTCTAACACAAAATAATACTTTAATAATACTTTCTTTATGTTACTGTGATGTCTTCATTCAAAATAACTCTGAAACAGTTCAATTTCAACATTTTTTGCAGCACTAGCATTAGTTTTAGTATCGATTAATATCTGATTTTTGTTACTTTTGACATCTCTACATCCTACCCATACAAATCCTGTTGATCACAATTTACAGTCTTACTTTCTCACTGTTCTCTATTTGTTATTCAAGTAATGCACACTTATTTCCTATAATTTTAAGCTTTGTTACTGCAAAGAAACAACCTTAACTAATTTCAGCACACTTTTTCAGATGTCCAGTAGAAAGACGCGCAGACTGCTGGACAAGAGTAAGACCTTCCATGTGGTCTGTGGAGTTGCCATCTGCATCTTCTCCGGTGAGAAATGTTCCTCCTCTGCACAGCCCATAAATCCCCTGCATCATGTGGAGGTGTTGATAGTGGAGGAGTGGTCTGGGGCTGGCTCAGCATTCCTACACTACCAGCTGTGAGATCTTTCCGGTGACTGCTGGTGCTGTGTGTTTATTTGGAGTTTTTCCTTTGTGCTCTCGTGAGTCTCTTCATGACATCATGGGAGCAGCTGTATGTCTGCGCAGTAAAGCAAAGGCTCCTTCTCTCATCTGTCTCTGTGGGATCTTTCATACAGCGCATTCAGCTGCTCACGTTGTATTGACTAGGGTTGTTAAAAGTATTGAAAATCAGAGTGTTAGGAGAGTATTAGAACAGTGCTCGCCAACCTTTCTGCTCCAAAGAACTACCTTCACAAAACAAAAATGCCGGAGAGCAAGAAACATAAATCATCCATCCGTCTGTCTTCTTCCGCTTTATCCGGCTGGGTCACAGGGACAGCTGTTTGCCGCCCAGTCCTCTGTACACCTGACCCCCCATGAACCCCTCTGTGAGTGGTGAGCCCACAGGAGGGAACATAAATCATTAATTATTTATTTATTAGTGCATAACATTAGGCTTCAAAATGATACTGGTAATAGGCATATAATCAATCACAGTTATTCAGCACAATACGTGTAATTCAGAAACCCCTTAGCGAGCTACAGGTTGGAAACCACTGCTTTAGAATGACCTTAAGCTATATCAGAACAAGTATAAGACCACATAGGCTAATATACGCCCATGGGCCACTATGGAACCTACTTATACAACCGAGGGATTACACAGATATAAGTCTGCATGGTAATATCAAAGAAAGTGCTACGATTTAATTTTGAAAATGTGTGTTTTACTGCATTTACTCCATTTCACTGAACAGAGAGATACCTTTTGAGAAAGAAGTATGAACTTGTTAAAGGTGGTCATATTTCAAGTTCAATGTTTTATTTAAACTGAAGTAAAATACAAAATTCTGTCTTTTGAAATGAAATGTATTGCTCTGTTTTCCTCAGGCCATTTTGGATGTGTTGACTAAATCATATGAAATAGAGGGAAAGGCAAGAGACATTGCATGAGGAGCGCGGACATGTCTGAGGAAAAGGGCCCTAGTGTCCTGTGATTATGTCTTATAATTGTATCAGCTAGCGGACAGCGGCATGATTAACCCATGATGTCAGTGGGAGTTTCACCGTATGAGTCAGGAGGATGTTCTGCTGACTGGACAAAGAACCTCAGTCTGTAGACTCTGTTGTGTTGTGTCTCACTGTGAACTGTACATTCTTTCTCTTTTATCTCTTTTATAGTTTTACATGTTTCTGCCCACCTTGTGAATGTGGTAAACTTCAGTGTTAGCTACTCAGAGGAATTTCCTGCTCTCAATTTGGCACGTTATAAAGGAGAGGTGAGGAAATGTGTGCACTCATAACTTTTTTTTATTACTGTAGGAGTTTGATTTCAAATTATAGACTGTAGATTTCCATAAATGTTGTACTTCATTTAGTGACAAGAGCTCTCAGCCTGCTGTTATAATTATGTAAGTGAATACAAGTATAAGAAATTGGCACTTGATGTATCCTATTCTGCATTTTCAGGATCCCAAGGTAATTGTTTTAACTACAAGTAGGTTTCTTATACATTTTCAAATTGTGAAATATACATTCATTGGAATTCTTGTAATGCAACTGTAAATATATGCGTGTTTTTGTCTAGTCCCGGGTGTCACTGGGCTGTTGTTGGTTCTCATCCTATTTCTGATGTTCATCTCCTCCTTCCATTGCATAAGGTAAGTGTTAGTCCTGGTAGATTAGACCTATTGTGTGGTGCAGACAATTCAATCCTGTCTCAGCCCATTCCTGCTCACTTTGTCTTTGGATTTCATGACTCACCTGTTGTGAGAAAGGAAACACAGAGCCCAGGATCTGTCAGGGAGCAAATCCTGCCAAAGTATTCTCCTCTTAACTCTATCATTACCTAGGTCACAGGGGGTCGTCTTTTGTGTGCGCTTCTTGTTTGGAACTCTTGAGCGTGTTTGTTTTTCTCGTCATTTTCTCGAACAGCACTCTTTCACATCACTCAAAGCTGTAAAACAAATGCTTGTGATCACTTTCCCATTCAATATTATCATTTGACTAAACATTTTTATTGCTTCATTTGTATATTATCAATATTTGTAGGCTTTTTGGGCACAATTCGATTAGATATGTTTCAAAAGAGTGACTGATCTTCTCAAACTATGACAGGAATGATTTGTGTTTTTATGAGGGGTCATTGAGTGAAGTGACCCCTTTAATGTTGACCTCTGATGTGCTACTTGCTTTACTTTGAGCTAGGAGCCTGGGTGTCTGCTGCTGAACCAACTTTAGGACCTAGAATACTTCTGTCTGTGTCCCTCTGTGTTGTTATGCGTAGTGTTTAACCAATCTGCGTAAACGTATAATTAATTTAACTGCATTCTTGAATGTTGCTTTGGTTGCATACTTTGCTCAATAAGACTTTTTATTAACATCTGTTTGTGTCACAGGGCTTCTAATTATGAGATCTTCTGGTACACCCACAACCTTTTTATAGTATTCTACATAATCCTGATGATGCACATTGTTGGGTATGTATCTGAAGTATGAACGTATTTGTAGTATGTCTGGTTGTTTTTGTAAAAGTGAGTGGTATGCTTGGTTTGACTGTTGAAGTTGAAGTTATGGTAAATCAAATTGATGCTTTTATTTTAAAGGTGCTCTATATATCTTTGCATGTATTTACTGAAGTGAGATAGATATGCTTAATGCTTAATAATAAACTGTGGAATATTTCAGCAATAACAAAGCAGTAACCTCTCCATGGATTCAAGCAGATTGTGGAAAATCCATGTATCATTTGTTCATTTTTCAATTTTGTGTTTAAATGAATAATGGAAAAAACTAATAAGGGCCGTTTACCGTTTCCACAAACAAAACTCCTGGTCCTTATATCCAGTGTGGAGCGTCTGCGTAGGCCGTGTCATTAGCGGACCACCAAGCCGATCCCAGGACTGGACCAGAACTAAACCAGGACTCAACGAGGACTAAACCAGTACTAAACCAGGACTGAACCAGGACTGGACCAGGACTCAGTGTTTCCTGCAGAAAACTGATTGGTCAAGGCGGTGACTGGGGAGAGGTGGTAGAGATACCGTGCCTGTGAAAGTGAGTATTCATTTAAACACAAAATTGAAAACTGAAAAACGAATCGTTTTATCATTTTTGTTTTGTAGACAAATAATGAAGAAAACTGGTGTTTTTTTCATTTTCTTATTTTTGGTTTTATATTGAAAAACGATTGAACGAATAATACACGGATTGTGGAACTTCTACCAGAAAAGTCACTTAGCAAAACTATAGACATAAATTGTACGCCACTTACTGTACTATGCATTAAATCAGACTTCTGACATTTTGTCTTTACATAAAAAAGACAAATTGTTAGATTTGCATTAACTTTTCCCTTGCTTCAAATGAAAATATGTTCCATTACCTCTTTCTTTTCTATCCAGCGGAGCTTTGAAGTACCAGACCAACATGGAGGCACACCCCCCTGGTTGTATCAGATCAAACCAGAGCACAGGGCAGCAGAGCGAAGAGGCGGAGCGGGCTGAGGAGGGAGAGCCACGGTGCAGGGAGGACCCACACTTCCATCATCACTATCCCCAGGTAAACTTGAGCAGAGACTGCGCCGTAGATTTGACTTTGTTGATGACTAAATAAGGGGCACGTGCCAGGAGTCGTTTTGAGGGAGTTGTCTCACTTTATTAGAGGGGTAGTGCTGTTTGGGAGGGGCCCGGCATCCTCTTCTAACATGCAGCTCTTTGTTGGTACATGTGTGATTATGTGTTTGTGCAGGTCGTTAGGCAACAAACTGGTCCCATAAAATCCCCTCTAAACCTGATCGTGTACTGATGGCTTTGCTCAACCTGTGACCAATTAGTGTAAATCAAAAACACTGAGAAAAACAGAATAGAATACCTCCTTCAGACAATAGAGAGGCAACAGGCTCCTACAGCTCTGCTCCCATACAGACTGTATTCATACCATAATCTGCTGTACAACAACTCACCCTTATGTGATAGATGACCTTATGTCAAACCCACCATTTTCATCTGTGCCATATATTATCCATGCGTTTGTCTCCAGTAGGCTAGATTACTGTAACGGCCTCTCACTGGCCTCTTCAAACGAGCTGTAAAGCAGCTACAGAACATCCAGAACGCTGCAGCTCAGGTCCTGACTCGAACCAGGAAGTACGAGCACATAAGTCCTGTGCTCAGGTCTCTGCACTGCCCCCTGTGGCTCAGAGAATAGATTTTAAAGCAGCTCTGCTTGTGCACAAGTCTCTCCATGGCCTAGCGCCAAAGTACATCTGTGACATGTTAGTGCCATATGAACCATCTCACACTCTGAGGACCTCAGGGACCAGCCTCCTGCAGGTGCCCAGAGTCAGGACTAAACTCGGGGAGTCAGAGTTTCAGACTCATGCAGCTAAAACCTGGAACAGTCTCCCTGAACATGTGAGACAGACTCTACTCTGACTCTGTTTAAATCCAGGCTAAAAACGGTTCTGTTTAGCTGCGCATCTGATCGAAAGGTTTTTTATTTTCCATTCCGCACTCTTCTCTCTAATTCTCTCTAATTTAATGTCCCATCTCTACTTTAAAACTTTATGATGATTATTTATTTTTTGATTTGTTTATTCTGTAAAGCACTTTGAATTACTTTGTGTACGAATTGTGCTATACAAATAAACTTGCCTTGCCTTGCCTATATTAAATTTTATTTATACATACAATCCAAATTATGTATTTGTACATAATTCAAATGGCAAAAAAGCAAGATTATTTTGAATTTCATATAATATTTTTTGTTTGTTTTTTGTTTCTGGCTTTCTTGTGGATCAATAATATTGTGTGTCTATGTAAACTATGGTACTTATGCCATTAATTGGGGGTATTTATTTCTGTGTTAGACTTGGCTTTGGGTGTCTGCTCCCCTCTGCCTCTACTGTGCCGAGCGTGTTTACCGCTACATTCGGACCAGTGACCCTGTTACTATCGTAACCGCCATGAGACACCCTTGTAATGTCATGGAACTGCGCATGGTCAAGAAAAACTTCAAAGCCCGCCCAGGACAGGTGAGACATCTGAGACTATAAATCTGCTTTTGAAAAAAAAAATACCAATGAAATTTCAATTTTAAATGTCTTATAAATAACACTACAAAATTAAAAGTACAATACTCAAGTACAAATTTAAGGTATTTGTACTTCTGTGATAACTTTTGGGTTCTTTTTTCAAGACAGTGTAGTCAAGTGTGTTTACCTTGTTGACATGTTTCGGCTGCTTGCTGCAAGCCGAAATCGACAAAGTAAATACACTTGACTACATTGTCTTAAAAAATAACCTAAGAAGTTAAAGTACATACGAAGACATAATGAACATCTTTGGCATACTTCTGTGATACTTTTTACTTTTACTTCACTACATTTGAGAGTGTACTTGTACTTGTACGTGTACTTTCTATTAATTTTAGATCCTGACTGAAAAGTAAAAAGTACTTTTCTTTATGGTTTGAGACCTGCTGAAATGGCTGAGACTTATTTTTAGTACATTTAATTTGAGCTAAAGTCTCAACTTTGAGCCAACCAGAGCTAACCAGATACACAAAAATGGCTAGAAAAATGAAGAAATCAATTTAATCAGTTGAAATCAGCCAAATCACTACATTTCATCCTTAAATTGTTCTAAAAATCTCTACA